>JAUMIR010000001.1:97147500-98397500 GCA_030847615.1 Gambelia wislizenii
TCAGGGAGGGAAGGGTTAACCTTCTCCTCTTTCCATGTTTTAACACTCTCACCCGGAAATCATGTGTTATGTAGCAATTATGTTTAACAAAAACAAAAAACAAAACAAAAGCTTAATGGAGTGATTTTTCAGAAGAGTAAACTTTTTTCCCCACGGGTTGCAACAGACTATACTCCCAGTGTGGCAATCATGTTTGAGAAAGATGTTGAGTAAAAGGTTCCTTTAGTCTGAACATATTATAGTAAACAAATACTATTTGTATCTATCATTTTTACATCAGTCTGAGCTCTCTCAGTTCTGATTGTTATTTTGAATGCAATCAGAGGTCATTAAATTGTAATTTCCCTGACAAAAGTAACTGTAGAAAACAAACTGTGTTATTCATTTTCCCACCCAACACACCAAGACTCTCCATACTGTTTTTGGAATTGTGTGTATCAATGTTTTAATAAATAAATTGAAAGTATAACCTCTTTAAATGTTTTCTGGACACTGTAGCAATGAAGTGTTAAGTGTTAAGGTTTTTATGTGAGAAATAATTAAATTTTAAAAAGCCTTTCTTTAATTGGATGGTAAAACTGTTGGCCATGCTAGTTCTCAGATAAGGACAAAAACCATTAAAAACAGAAAACATTAGTGAGAATGTTTTCTTCTTGTTGTTTGCTGAGTGCTACTCATGATCTTCTTCTAGGGAGAACTTGCTTGATCAGGGCTGGCTCTACCTCTAAGAAAAATGAGACACAGGTTGACCCTCATATGGGGGATATGTTCCAACTATGGATACCTGAAACCATGGATAATAGGGAACCCTATTATTTTCAATAAGACAAATGCCAAAAGTTGGCTATAGAATCGCATGGGAGGACCTAGAAATGCCTAGAGAGAACGCCATCAGGCCTGGGCCCAGAAGCAAGTGAAAGGCCCTCCCTTCAGTCCAACTGCCACCATCCTGCCCTTGGGGGGAGAGAAGAAGAGGCAGGCAGAACGCCATCAGGCCTGGGGCCAGAAGCAAGTGAAAGGCTCTCCCTCCAGCCCAACTGTCACCGCCCTGCCCTTGGAGGGAGAGAAGAAGAGGCAGGCAGAACGCAATCAGGGCTGGGCCCAGAGGCAGGTGAAAGGCTCTCTCTCCAGTCCAACTGCGGGAGGGAAGAACCAGCAGTATCTGCTGGATTTAATCCCTAACCCTTATGTATCATATCTTAGATTGTAAGCCTGAGGGCAGGGAACTGTTACATTGACCATTTGTAAGCCACTCCAATAGCCTTTGTGGCTGAAGAGTGGGGTATAAATACAATAATAAATAAAAATAATAAATATGTTTCAGACGTGGATAAGTGAAACTGTGGATACAAATCCATGGATATGGGGGCTGACTTGTAATCACCTGAGGCAGCAAGTACTGACAGACAGCAGGCAGATGGTAGGAGAGTTGTGTGCCACAAAGCTTGTCCTGCTCCATCCTAAAGCTACTGGTTGCCTTTAACTGTGGTGCAGGACACTTTCTGATCACTAGTGCTGAAGAAAGATTCAGCTGCCATTCCAGATCATGGAATGGAAAACAGTGCCATCTTATTCTTTTCCTCAGGCAGTGAAATGTCTTGTCCAGCTGTGAAATTGTTTATGTCAAGTTTCATAACTTTACACCAATATGGTGTAGTGATTTGAGCATTGGACATTGATGATGAGGTTTTGAATCCCTGCTTGGCCACAGAAACCCACTGTGTGATGTTGGGCAAGTCACACTCTCTCATGAGGCCTAAGAGGAAGACAAAGGCAAACGCTCTGAACAAATCTTGCCAAGAAAAGCCCATGGTAAGTTCTTTAAGGTTGCCATAAATTGGAAACAACTTGAAGGCACACAACAACGAAAGTTCCAGGTCAAAGGGTTTGCAGATGTGTATAGCTCTTGTACTCTAAAGCTTTTTATTTTGTAAGCTAGGCCTTAGAAATCTCTCTTTCTTTTTTCTCCTGTGTAATAGTTGACAACTATTTTAGATTTGCCTCAGTCTGTCATTTTAGACTATCATTTACCTTAGGATACTTCCAGACAGTCAGCTTCTAGAAATGCAATGCAGGTATTCCATATTTTATTCTCTTTAAGAGAGAAGGTGGGAAGGTGACAGAAGCAACACGATGACATCAAGATCTCCTGTAGAAATCTGTAAATGAAGCAGGGCAACTGCACAATAAAAGCATCATCTTCCCACCAACACACACACACACACACACACACACACACACAACACACGAATATAGACTTTGGAATTGAAGAATTTGGCATGGATGAAGAGTATAAGCCTTCATAATCAAGTCTTTAAGAACAAAACTTTGTAGAATTTTGTTACCGGTACTTTGGTCAGTGGTGACTACTGCTATTTATGAGCTAAAGTGATTTCCCAAAGAAAAACAAGGCCATGGAAATGAACTTTAACTTGTTGCTCACGTTAGTTGAAACTGGCATTTGTAACTACACGTTTTATTACATCTGTTTGACAAGATATCATTGGTTTAGTTTAACTATTAGCTTTGTGCTGATGTTGGTTTGGTTAATATTGCTGTTTTTATTGATATAATTAGTCATATGAACCTTGGATTACATTACTCTTTTTAGTGGCTAAATCAGTGCAAATTATATGAGTGCTTTTAAGCAGGAATGTTCTTTCTTAGCTTCTGAAAGACTTTACTTCATTAATACCAGAGTTTAGGTTTAATTCAAAGTAAGCACTTGTATATCGCAAAATTATTGATGTTTCCATTCTATTTCTTTGTTTTATTTTGTGTTTTTGTTTGTTTGTTTGTTTGTTTCACCTCTGTATTGTTGCCATTTTTGCAGCTATTTTTGTTGTTTGGACATATTCTAATAGTCCTGTTTGTAAAAAATTAAGAGCCTATAATCCTTAGAACAGGAATTCAAGGAGGAAGATACCCACAAACTTCTTAGAAGCTTGTACCTCTCCAACAATGCTCCTCACCTCAACTTTTAAAACTTAGAAATTAGTTCAAAATTAACTCAAAATGCTCCCCCTCAGTGGTGTCTAGTGGATGTGAGGGACCATTTTGCCCTATTTTAGCTGCCCCAAGTGAATTTACTTCCTGAGATGCCTTTTTAAAGTAAGGTCTACTTTCATATTTTGGAAAGACCTCTCCTGGACCCAAAACAGCCAATGCCCCCCCCCAAACAGGATGAACTCATGCCACAACTCCCCCAAAGGGTACAGTGGAATCTCAGATTAAAAGAAATCTCTCTCTCTCTCTCTCTCTCTCTGGCTTTTCTTCGCAAACGAAGATTCAGGAAGGACTCATCCCGCGCTTTCTGCAAGCGCGCTGATGACCAAAAAGGCCAATCCGAGACAAACAGGTCTGGTTGCAAAAAGCACAGCAGAAGGTCTCCTTGGGTGATGTTTTTGGGCTGTGACTCTTTCTGCGTTGTCGTTTCTCTTCAAGACTTGTTCGGCGTGAGTTCTCAAATAAGGCTGCAGCATTGTGGATAGTGCGTCTCCATGCCTCACAATGTGAGGCCAGGGCGGACCACTGTTGGTGATCAGTTTGGCCGAGCCTGAGATGTTGTTTCAGGGAGTCTTTGTATCGCTTTTTTGGAGCGCCCCTCTTACGCTGACCCGTGGCGAGTTCACCGTAGAGTACTATTTTTGGGAGGCGATGGTCCTCCATCCTAGAAACGTGCCCTGCCCAGCGCAGCTGTGTTCTCAATATCATGGCCTCAATGCTGGTGATCCCTGCTTGCTCAAGGACAGCAACATTCGTCACATAGTCAGTCCAGTGTATATTTAGGATTGTGCGTAGACAGCGCTGATGAAAGCGCTCGAGGAGTCGTAGGTGGTGGCGATAGGTGACCCATGTTTCAGATCCATAAAGGAGGATAGACAGTACGATGGCTCTATACACACTGATTTTTGTGCTTTGCCTCAGGTGTTTATTGCTCCAGACTCTTTTGTGAAGTCTTCCAAATGCACTATATGCCTTTGCTAATCTGTGATCGATCTCTTTGTCAATCTTGGCATCTGAGGAGATGATGCTTCCCAGGTAGGTGAACTGCTGAACGGACTTGAGCACAGATTTGCCGGCGGCAATGTGGGGATGGTGGTGTTCGTCCTGTGGTGCAGGCTGGTAAAGAACTTCTGTTTTCTTCAGGTTGACTTCTAGCCCAAACAACTCTGCAGCTGTTGCAAAGCAGGATGTTAGGCGCTGCAGAGCTGCTTCTGTGTGGGCAACAAGGGCAGCATCATCAGCAAAGAGCAGCTCACGGACTAGATAGTTTAGAGTCTTAGTGTGAGCCCTCAGACGGCTTAAGTTAAACAAGCTACCATCAGTACGGTAGCGTATATAGATGCCGTCGTCTTCTTCAAGCTCTGCCATAGCCCTTTGGAGCATCGTGCTAAAGAAGATTGTAAATAAAGTTGGTGCAAGAACACAACCTTGCAAGATTCCACAAAAATGGGTGGGGACAGTTCAAGAATAGCTTTCTGGCCGCATGTGACCTATGGACCACTGGGCTTGTTGATGCAAGGCAAAAACCCCCCATAGTGCCTCACAGTAATGGCATTTTGCAGCAGCTGCGACTTGTCTTAATGGTGATTTTGCCCCCATAAGCTTTGCATGCAAGATGGTGGCCGCAGGTGATTTACTTGTGTTTATACTTACCTCAATTTGCTGCTGCCAAACTTTTCTTTAAAAAAAAAGATGTCCAAGATGTGATCGAGTGATTTTTTGATTAAACAAAAGCAAAACAAAAAACCCCACCCCTTGGCTCATTTGCAAAGGTGAAAATCCAACTTGGCAGCAGTAAGCGTTTGCCTTGCCCCGTCCCCCGTGCTCACCCGGCCAATCAGCTTTGTGCTGCCTCTCTTATGGGAAAGCAATTTATATTGAATTGTTTGTCCCAACGAGCAGGAATGCACATTCCCCTCACTGTTTTTTTAAAAAAAACTCATGGAAAAGCTGCAAAGGCTTTTCCTGCAGAGTTTTTGACATTTGGGGCCACCCTCCTTCACAGTATGGCAAAACAATGTGGAACGCCATTAAGACAGGTTGGATTCTCCTTGCGTTCTGTGAGGAGTGTTTTCTCCATTTAGACAACCCCACCGTTTCTCTACTTTTGAAAGAAGTAGATGTGTTAATCTCTTGCAGCGTAAAAAGGAGGAAGGGAGGGGTAGAAAAAAAGAAACACGACAGCAACTTTAAGACTAACTGCTTTAGCATGAGCTTTCGTGGATATAAACCCACTTCTTCAAATGTAGTACCGAGTGGAACTTTGTACTGCATCCAAAGAATGGGGGTTTATATCCACAAAAGCTCATGCTAAAATGAAAACCAGTTAATCATAACATTGCTGTCACATTTCTTTTTTTCCACCCCTCCCTTCCTCCTTTTCCTACCTGTGTCTTAGAATTTTGTGACCTTCCCATAACTGAGTTACATAGTATAGTCTGTTGGTTTATGATAAGACTAGAAAAATAACTTTATGTTATCATTTTTATTTTTGTTTTGGAAAAAATAACTCTTTAGCAGTTTCTAAGGCTCTCTTTACCCATATGGAAGAAGTATGAATTGGTTTGCTTCATGATGACTGATTCACATTTAGAAAAGTGATCCATTTAAAATGCATTTCCTAGAACCAATTCACCATGCATTGCACAGCTGTAGGTCCTAATAGTGCCAATTAGCAGAGAAGGAAAATTCCCTACTTATTTTACCAGACATAAAAACAAGGTTGTACAGAGATAATCTACACCTTTTACTAGTCTGGAAGAAGTGGCAGTCATGACTACATTCCTGCTTGGTTAAAATGAAGTGAATTATGCTAAGGATGAGTAGAGAAAAGGCTGCAGTATAGCATCTTCATTCATAGTGCCATTTTGTGTGTTTTGAAAAAATCCTCAATTTTGGCAAGTGTTTCTGAGATGATGGTATGATGCAGTTTAATAGCCCATTTATACAGTCAGAGTGTCCACCCAATGACAGGAAGGCACATTTCTCTTGCTATGCCATGGCTACAATATGTACATTTAAAAACAAGGGTCTTGATACTATTTAACTTTGTGATTGCACACTAACCTCTATCCCTATAAGGACCAAGACAGCTGCTAGGAGTGCTTGTTCTGAAAGCTATACAAATTGAGTGATGGAAGCGTAACTTACAAAATATTACTGAATATAATAAAATTATATTAGAACTCAGTGGATACATTGCATTAATACAATGTAACCTATAAATTTAACTTAAAAATTGGTTAATATTTATATACTGTCTTCATAAATGAAAAGAATTGCATTATACTTCAAGTGATCAATATGTGTAGATTTTGGATTTTCTGGGTAACTATCATATTCTGATCAAAGATGGTGATAATTTTGGGTCTAGTAGAGATGATAAAACTAAGGGTCAATCACAAAATCTTGTTTGCTGGTATTATTTGTATTTAATGCAAATGTATTTTTATTGAGACAATTCTAACTCTGAACCGTTCAGGTAATAACATCTGTTATATTTTTAGATATAAAGTACACCATTCCTTCTGATATGCTTTCCAACCCACTTAAAAATGATTATTGATAATTTACTATTAATTAGTGGTTTAATGTGTATGTAGAAGTTTTCTCAAATCAATATGATAACTGCAAGAACAAAACATCAGTGTCTTTGATTTTACTACACAGCATCCATGCAGTGAGAATAGCATTTCTATTGTTTGGACAGAGTGTTTGATTTGCCCATTTCAAAAGAACAACAACAACAACAAAACCTTTATAGATCTGAGTGATGTTTATGCATATGTATCTCAACACATACTAAGATTCCACACAACATGATTCTTTGATATTTGAAGGAAACTTCTGCACACTTAATTCTAATCCAAGAAGTGAGGAATAATCAGCATCAAATTCAGCTCAGTGGCATAAACTATGTACTGAGCTTATTGATGATATTCATTTTTTCAGGACATAAGAAAAGGAAACGGAGGTCTACCCAATAGACCTCACCCCCCAAAAATTATATTAGATCAGCCAAACTATAAACTCAGTGGGCTTTGTTACTAATGAACCACACACTAGAAGTTTTAATTCTATAGCATAATTTTAAAAAAGAGAAAAATAAATTGACAAGGACATTGGGGTCAATCTTAACTACCAACCAAAAGTTTATATTTCATGGTGAATTAGGAAAACCAAGGTACTCTCAAAACTGTCCAAGGACAGCAATTTAATGGCAATGGCTATAACTTGTCCTTTCAAGTGTCTTTGAAAACATTATAGAAATGCCAGCCCAAATTTCAGAAAAAGAACACTGTGCAGCATATTGTTCAACTTGAATTTTATTTAGAATATAAAAGAGGAGATGAAGATAAAGCACTGAGTTTCAAGTTGGACAGACTCAAACAGAGCACAAACTAAAATGTGTACAGTAATCTCAAAGCCCCCACAAATTAAATACAACACATCTCAAAGATAATTTGATTTTGACCATTCCTGATTTCAAGGCCTTGCATCATGGACAGGTGTGCTCCTGATCTTGGAAAATGGCAGTGGGGGAAGCAGAGAGCCATCTGTATAAATAGGACTTTGATCTTTATAACTTTCGTCTTGCAGAGGCTGCATCAATCAGATGCAACATCTTGCTTATTGATTTTTTTTAAATGGCCCATGTATAATGAATGGGGCACAAAGTTTTGTTCCACATTATCTCATAAGTCTTTTTGATTTTGCATTAAAATCACCAGTGATAATATAACTGGTTATGAATGGTAATATCGGGGAACTTGAAATTATGAGCTATTTTGACTCAATGAATATTATCAGAATATACCTTTTATGTCCCTGTTTGGTCCAATACTGATTACATCACATATTGTACAAAGCCAGTGATTCAGTTCATAGAATGGATATTCCAATTAAATAATTGTATATATCTTGGTGTATATCTTTCATTTCTTAAAGGTGTCAGGATATGCATTTTTAATCTGGTGCAAAGCATTCAGATTGGTTGTGATAAAATGTGGGGATTAATGTACTGTCTATTCTCCTTTACAAATCTGAAATATGGGTCACTTATCGCCACCACTTACGACTCCTCGAATGCTTTCATCAGCACTGTATACGCACAATCCTAAATATACACTGGACTGACTATGTGACTAATGTTGCTGTCTTTGAGCAAGCAATGGTCACCAGCATTGAGGCCATGATATTGAGAACACAGCTGCGCTGGGCAGGGCATGTTTCTAGGGTGGAGGACCATCGCTCCCAAAAATAGTACTCTACGGTGAACTCCCTGAAGCAACATCTCAGGCTTGGCCAAATTGATCACCCAACAATGGTCTGCCCTGGCCTCACATCAGGAGGCATGGAAACGCACTATCTACAATGCTGCAGCCTTATTTGAGAACTCACGCCGAACACGTCTTGAAGAGAAACGACAACACAGAAAGAATCATAACCTGGAAACATCACCCAAGGAGACCTTCTGCTATGCTTTCTGCAACCGGACTTGTTTATCTCAGATTGGCCTTTTTAGTCATCAGTGGGCTTGCAGAAAGCGCGGGATGAGTCCTTCCTGAATCTTTGTTTGCAAAGAAAAGCCAGAGAGAGGGAGAGAGAGAGAATGTAGAAACACTGTTGCCCAGGAATGTACTTGAGTTACATGGTCAAAGAATGAAGTGGCATTTCACAGCTCACAGAGCCTAGGTTGTTGATTGTTCTTGACTATATTCTCCTTCTGTTAGTGTGTGTACACACAATGAATGTAATGATAATGAGAACAAATCAATCAATTTATTAATTAATTTTTAAAAATTGAACTGGATGAAAGACAGACTTGTAGTGACCAAACCTTGTTAAAATATTAGCGTGTTCTACATTTGTTAAAACAACAGCAGCAACCCTGAAGTTTCATTAGAATTGCTTATCTTATTTCTCATTTCACTTTTTGCAGTTCCCATAATAAATTCAAACTTCACCCAAGTGGCTATTTTGGAAGATGGTCACCAGTGCCAAAGATCATGCAGTTCAAGTTGGACGTCTATTGTATTTTGATGAGCTTGAATAAAGTAATGCATCGGAGGCCTATTTCCTTCTTTTGCTATGAGGGAAGTAGAATTTGTTACCTACAGCACAACAGCTATACTCCAGCTGTCCCTAAGAAAAGTAAAAAATATGGTGATGTTAGCCTGCAACTGAAAGAATCACTTGGAGGAGTAGTAAATTTTATGTTAAAAGCAACAACATTAATATGACTTCTTCAAATAAACAGATAAGGACATATTCAACATGTTTCCTATTAATTATAAAGGTCTAGAACACAGATTAGTAACATGTGCACAGTGTGGCTATATGTATAATGATTTGCAACAATATCTCCTACTGATTTTTTTTGGAGGGGGGAGGCTCTGAAGGGGACTTTTTAACCTTTCAAGGTTCATGAATGGAGTCTTGTAGTAGATTGAATTCAAGAGTTTAACAATGCAGCACCAGATCAACTCTGGCTTGGTAATCCAAGGTTCCACAGTAACATGCAGTACCAGCAGTTGAGCAACAAAAGGCTATGACATGCAAACCAGCTCACTAATAGGAAGGAAAAATTATTTCCAAACTATGCCATATCCTCCAATTGTCCAAATTTGGCAGGGGAAGCTGTGATGAATCCTCTGCTCCGCACTTTTTCAGCTGCTTTTAAAATGTCCCAGTTCCTCATAAGCAAGGCAATTTGCCTTGGGAAGACAAGGTGGGGAGGTGAAGAAGGGAAGAATTGGGAAGGGGTGGGTATTGGCAAGGGAGGTCACTTTTTGGAGCCAGAAGATCTTATAGAAAATGTAATAAGGAATCTAATAGTTAATAAATTAAAGATATCAACCTTAAATGTTCATGGCCTTGGCACGGTAATAAAACGAAAAAGGATTGAAGCACGATTGAAGAAGGATCAAGCGGATATAATATTTTTGCAAGAGACACATCAAAAAAGGGAAGGAGTAAATGAACTGAAATTGAATTGGGTAAGAGTTTATGAAAAAGCATATGGGAATTCAAAAGCTAGAGGGGTAGCAATATTAATAGCAAAAAAAGGAATTTTGTCATTAAAAAGGTGAAAAAAGATGAAAATGGTAGATATATTATAATGCAAGGTGAAATGGGACAAGATAAATATGTTCTAATGAATGTATATGCTCCAAATGAAAAACAAGAGGAATTTTATGAGAAAGTATTTAAAGAAATGGAGAATCTGCAAGAACAATATATAGCAGGAGATTTTAATATGCCAATGGAAAGAATAAAAGATAAATCAAATTATTCATTAAGGGATAAATATGATAATATTACAAATTTAAATAACATAATAAAAAGAAAGGGGTTGAAAGATGTGTGGAGATTGGTAAAGGGAGATGAAAGGAAATATACATAATTTTCAATGGTACATAAGACTTATTCAAGAATTGATTATATTTTTGTATCAAAAAAATTGATTGATACAATCATAAGTTCTGAGATAGAAAATATAAAAGTAACAGACCATGCCTTGGTCAATGTGGAGATTATATTGAAGAGAGATTATGAACAGGTGAAAAGGTGGAGGTTGAATACAAAGATTTTAAATTACAGAGAAATAGAAAAAAATTGAGCATGAATGGCAAGAATTATGGGAATTAAATGATAAAGAAGTATCAAAAGGAATTTTGTGGGATACTATGAAAGCTGTGACAAGGGGGATATGCATAAAAGAAACCTTTAACTTAAAAAAAAGCAAGAAGAAAGAAGGGAAATTAGAAAGGGAAATAGAATTATTGGAAAATAAATATATATTAAACAAGGAAAAACAAACTTATATTGAGTTACGCGCAAAGAGGGAGGAATTGGATAAAATGGAAGTAGATGAAGTATAGGAAAATTTAATTTATTTAAGAAGAGAGTATTTTGAACTTAGTAATAAAAATTCAAAAATGTTGGCTAGATCCACACAGAAGAAGAAAATGGAAAATATGATAAATGGGATTAGAGATAAAACAGGTAAAATGTGTAGAACAATGAAGGAAAAATTAACAATTTTTGAGGAGTTTTATAAAGACCTGTACCAGTCAGGGAATAAATCAGTGGAACAAATAGAAAAATATGTAGGGGAACATTGGAGGATTAAAATAGAAGAGGAAGATAGGGATTTATTAGAAAAACCAATTACGAAAATGGAAATAGAGGAAGCAATAAATAATTTAAAAAGTGGGAAAGCTCCAGGAATGGATGGGTTAGGACCAGATTATTATAAAGTATTTAAAAAGAAGTTGATACCTAAATTATTAGAATTATATAATAATATAATAATGGGAGACATTGATAATATTGATACCAAAGCCAGATAAGGATTTGTTGGACCCTGGATCATACAGGCCTATATCATTGATAAATCAAGATGCAAAGTTATTATCAGCAATAATGGCAAAGAGAATGAATAGTTATATGTATAAATATATACTAAAGGACGAATGTGGGTTTGTGAAAGGAAGACAAATGTCAAATTTAATAGGAAGGGTGTTAAATAAAATACATATAATTGGCAAAACAAAAGTAAAAGCAGGGATATTAGCATTAGATATATTTAAAGCATTTGACTGTGTGGAATGGCCAACATTAAAAATAATATTGAAAGAATTTGGAATGGGGAAGAGGTTTAGAGGATTAATAGATCAATTGTATTCCCATAACAAAGCAATAGTCATGGTTAATGCTGGAATAACAAAAGAAATAAAAATAACAAGAGGAACAAGACAAGGTTGCCCACTTTCTCCAATATTGTTTGCAATGGTAATAGAAATTCTAGCAAATGTGATAAGAAATGATAATAGTATAGAAGGAATTGGAGTAGAAACAAAACATAAGATAAGCTTGTTCGCTGACGATACATTGCTAACAAGGAACTGATTAATGGAATAGAAAAAATTAAAGAACATTTAAAATTATTTGGGGAGATGACAGGCTTACAGGTTAATTGGAACAAATCAGATATGATGTTGTTTAGCTATACTAAGGAAGAAGAAAATATATTTGTAAAAGAGAAAAAAATAGAAGTAAGATTAAAAAGTAATATTAAGTATTTAGGAATAAATATTACAAAAGATTTAAAAGAACTAGAAGAGAAAAATATTATGGTACTAAGGAAAGAAATGGAAAAGAAGTTGGAAGAATATAAAAATATTCAACTATCATGGTTTGGAAGAGTAGCTTTAGTTAAAATGAAAATACTGTATTACCTAATCAAATTTTTTTGTTTACAATGTTACCAATAAAAGTATCAGAAGTAAAACTGAAAAAATGGCAAAATATGTTGAATAAATATTGTAATGGAGGGAAAAAGACAAGATTAAATAAATTATTTTGGTATATATTACAGAAGGAGGGAGGACTTGGTCTTCCCAAAATAAAAGGATATTATGAAGCTAATCAATTGAGATATGTTATAGAAGGAATTGTAGGACAGGGGGATTTAGAATGGTTAGAGATAGAAACAGGGAGAATAGAAAATATTGATAAAAATATGGATAAAAAAGACAAAGGGGAATATTTAAGGAGAATATGGGAGGAAGATTTGAAACAAAAAATGGGAGATCATGAATGGGATAAGATATGGAAACAAAGACATCTCAAAAATATGTCGATACAGATAAAAGAAAATTATTATAAAATAATATGGAGATGGTATTTGACACCAGCAAGATTGCATAATATAGATAAGAATAACTCTAAATATTGTTGGAGAGGTTGTCAAAAAATAGGTACATATATGCATATGTGGTGGAATTGTAAATTTGTACAGCAGTTTTGGGAAATGGTTTTCATAGAAATAGAGAATATTCTGAATAGAAATGTAGAAAGGAAACCGAGCATAGCATTGATGTCAATTTATAATGGAGAGAATGGGAACCAAGCAGAAAAGGATTTAATAACAAATTTATTAACGGCAGCAAGATTAATTATAGCAAGACATTGAAAAATGCAAATAAATGTACAAGTGGAGGAGTGGTATAAAGAAGTTTGGAAGATGGCAATAAATGATAAGTTAACATGTAAAATTAAAGTAAGAAGAGGAAGTTGGAAAGAAAGTGACTTTGATAAAATTTTGAAAGTATTTGTTAAAAGAGTATTGCAGACAAAAGATGGGAGGTTACCTCCACGAGAAGAAATGAGATTCTGGAAAGATTAGGTAAGGGATAATGGCTCCGGTGAAGGGGAGCACTGAGGTGGGGGGGGGGTAGGGGAATTAATATTTTTGAATAGAATTATAGTAAAGAATCTGTTAATTTTTGAAATTAGTTAAAGGAATATTGTGATGTTTATAGTAATTTTATGTGTTATACTAAGTATTGATTGGATAATATAATGTATGATTATTAAATTAATAAAAATATTTAAAATAAATAAAATAAAATATCCCAGTTCCACTCCCCTTCTCCCACTTTCCCCATTTGTCCTTGGCTTACTTTAGTTGCTGCAAACTGAGTTTGTAGTGCAGACATTTACACTCAGTGAACTTAGCAGGGGGGAGGGGGAGAATCTTGCCCTTCCCAGTAAACTAAGCAAAATCAAACTACTTTACCCTTTCCTAGCATGTGGGTTCTTCCTCAAGTCATATATCTTTTGCCATCTTGGCCACATGTGTCCTAGTTTTCATCCGTGAAACGTTGGAGGGTATGCTATGTACATCACATTTGTCCTTTGTATCCTACTCCAGTGTTGTAGCTTTTATCTTATCAGCAGAACATTTCATGACATTTTGGAAAATGGCTCAGGATGTTTTGTACATGTTTAACTTAACTTTAAATCACTAGGAACTTACATCTTTTTCTTTAAGCAATCTTTTCTTCAATGCAGCTCTACTTCATTTAGGCCTTATGGTCACTTTCTGACTTTTCTCGTTCAACTGCGGGTTACAAAAGTAAGGAGGTTGGTTTTGCCAAGTATTAGACAACTGATTTGGGTCACAAGTGTATTTTTCTACAATCCTGTGTACACCTACCTGGGAGCAAATTTCACTGAACCCAAAGAGACCTACTTCTCAGTAACATACTTGTGTGAAAAAGGAAGTACACCCTCTTTGAATTCTGTGGTTTTACATGTCAGGACGTGATCATCATCATCATCATCATCATCTGTTCCTTAGCAGGTCTTACAATTAGGTAAATACAACCTCAGATAAACAACAACACATGACATATTACACCGTGTCATTATCTATTCAAGAAAAATTAAGCAAAAATTGAGAAGCCATGTGTGAAAGTAAACCCTTACTGATTCCATAGGAATTAAGATGCTAAGTAGAGATAGGTGCTGCTAATGAAATGCCCATGATTAACTGATCATCAACAAGTGTGACCACCTCTACAAAAGCAACAGTTTTATCAGTTTGCTGGTCTGGAGCATTCAGGTGTGTGTTAACACAATGCCAGGGAGGAAAGACATCAGCAATGATCTTAGAGAAACTATTGTTGCTGCCCATCAATCTGGGAAGGGTTATAAGGCCATTTCCAAAGAATTTAAATTACAGTTGTCCCTCCATATTCTCTGGGGTTTGGTTCAAGGACCCCCCGTTATACCAAAATCCATGAATACTCAAGTTCCGTTATATGCAATGGCATAGCAAAATGGTGTCTTATATAAGATGGCAAAATCAATGTTTGCTTTCTGGATTATTAATTTTTTAAGAATATTTTCAAGCCGTGAATACTTAAATCTGTGGATACCAAATCCATGGATATGGAGGGACAACTGTGCATCATTCTACAGTGAGAAAATTATTCAAAAGGGGAAAATGTTCAAGACAGTTGCCAATCTTTCCAAGAGTGGATGTTCCAGCATATTCACCCCAAGGTCAGACTGTGCAATGTTCAGAGAAACTGCAAAAAACCCAAGGGGTACACTTCAGACTCTGCAGGCCTCGGTTAGCATGTTAAATGTTAAAGTTCATGACAGTACAATTAGAAAAAGACCGAACAAGTATGGTTTGTTTGGAAGGGTTGCCAGAAGAAAGCCTTTTCTCTCTAAAAAAGAATATGGCAGCACGGCTTAGGTTTGCAAAGTTGCATCTGAATAAACCACAAAATTTCTGGAACAATGTCCTTTGGAAAGCTGAGACCAAAGTGGAGATGTTTGGACATAATGCACAATGACATGTTTGGCAAAAACCAAACACAGTATATCAGCACAAACATCTCATACCAACTATCAAGCATAGTGGTGGAGGGATGATGATTTGGGCTTGTTTTATAGCCACAGGACTTCGAAATCTTGCAGTCATTGAGTTGTTATATCCTGATATGTAAAACCATAGAAATCAGGGAGGGTGTAGTTTCTTTTTCACACGACTGTATATAACACCTTAACAAAGTCTATACAGTTGACCCTCAATATCCACAGATTTGGTATCCACAGATTTAAGTATTCATGGCTTGAAAATATTCTTTAAAAATAATAATCCAAAAAGCAAACCTTGATTTTGCCATCTTATATAAGGGACACCATTTTGCTATGCCATTGCATATAATGGGACTTGAGTATTCATGGATTTTGGTATCCACCGGGGCCTTGAAACCAAACCCCAGCGAATATGAAGGGACAACTGTATGTAGTAAAACAAGGGGTTGTCTAGACTATGAAAACACTCTTCACAGAATTTGAGGAGAATACCTTTTGTCCCAACATGCTGCAAATGAGATCCTTTGTATTCAGAAGTGGGGGGGACAAAAACTCCATCTACTGCATGGGAAAAACCTTTCTGGCTTTGCAAAGTTTTAAAAATAATGTGTGGAAATGCGCATTACCACTTGTTTGGACATTGATTCGGGACACTGTGAAGCAAGGGCAGAAGTGGAAGTGGATTGGTTGGACATGTGGCGGGGGGGGGGCAGGCTCTCCAGCAAGGAAGTGACCGGAAGAGCCATTTTGGAGTTTCCAGTTATCGATGGTGTGCTTTTTTTGCTGTGCTGAGGCAACCAAATAGCTTTTTTAAGCAGAAGGTCAATGTGTGCACCTTTGATTTACTGGGTTTTTTTTTTAAAAAAAATACTGTGCAGTGGTAACCACATGTAGAGAATAATAACATGCTGTAATTTGCTTAGCCACCATCTTGATTCTCAAGCAGGGCTGCGTGTGCAGTCCAAACACAGATCACTTCGGATGCATTGAATTTTGCCAAAGGACTGTTGAAACAAATGTACACTGTTGCGAATTTGCATTAGTATGCGAGAATCAGCTTTATATCTTCTCATCTAGATAACCCCAAAGACTTTTGCTGTCTTTGCTATGGGCACTGACGTCCCAAAGCCTGTTTTACCATATGAAAAACATCAATTCATTCTGAATCTTCAGCTATAGTCAAGGTAACATATAATAGCAGTTTGCTTCAAGCTAGCATGGAGAGCAAACATTTCTGTTTGGCAACAGTGTGTTGTTCAGTGAGTACATAGCATCATTGTAGCTGTAATTGTGTAAGAAGAATATGGGAAAATATGGCTTCAGCTTATGCATTAGACTTCTATAATTCATCAAGTCTCAGGAGCTATAGGAGCAGTCAGCTTTCCCTTTTGTGGTTTGCATTTATTGAGCTTGAAAGTTGGGGTTGGTTATACAGTGAAAATGTATGACTTTTATGTGAAAAAATGAAATCTCATTGAGATTGAAAATGTAGAAAGCATAGATTATAGGTGTGAGAAACCTTATTTTAATAGACACGGTTCAAAAAACTCAAGTAACTTTTCCACCACATAAAAATTGAAATTGTTGACAGCAACATTTACTTTTTCTTATAAGTATTTTAATAAGGAGTTGATAAACGTAAGAGCAAGGTGATACAAAAGACTAGGTTTATCGTTGTATGATGTTGTGTGTTGTGTCTTGGTTCCATGTCAGCAGCAGCCAGATTAACTAAACATAGCTCCACTGAGAGTAGTAAGGAGATTCTGGTGAATTATGCAACACAAACCCATGGGTTGTCTTTGAAAGACCATGCAGATATTTAACTCTTATCTTCCCTCATAGTTCACTTTTAATTTGTTTGGCAAGATGTTTTTATTAACATTGTAATTATGTTAGGGTCTACTGTAGTTGGTTTATAGTAGAGAAATAATGCCTGTGTCTAAATTGGAACAAGGACTGTATTTTTCACAACAGTATAGTCTACAAATATAATACTTAAATCAAATTCTGTATATCATGGTAGCTTATTTTCCCTTGCAGCTATACACTCCAGAGACAGCTGAGAAAAATTTAGTGTTGTTACAGTTTTTATTTTGGAAAAAGAAGCAAACATTGCCTTATAATATGTATATAATGTGAATGTTATTTTGTTCATTTCTTTTAATTAGACATCTAATTTTGCAGTACAGTATAAGCGTCTGTCATGCAGAGCAGTACAGTACAGTTGCCCCTACACATTCGTGACTTGCACATTTGCAGTTTCGATTATTCGCGGAAAGCCCTGCCCCCCTGCTTTCCACCCCAGTCCCTTCTCAAGGCAGCGAGGGGCTTCTCATGAAGCCCGTCGCGCCTTGGGAAAGCGGGGTGGAAAGCCACTGGCATGCCTGTTCTCCACCCCACTCCCTTCCTAAGGCAGCAAGGGACTTCTCATGAAGACCGTTGCTGCCTTGGGAAGGCGGGGTGGAATGCTGCCGCCGTGCCCACTCTCCACCCCACTTCCTTCTCAAGGCAGTGAGGGGCTTCCACAAAGCCCGTCGCTGCCTTGGAAAGGGACTGGGGTGGAAAGTCGCTCGCCCGCAGGCTCATTTCTTATTTGCGGTTTTTTCACATTCACAGGGGTTGTCTGCCCCTAACCCCCGCGAATGTGGAGGGGCAACTGCATATAGAAAGAAAAGGGTTCTCTTCCTCTTTTTAGAAAATAAAGAATAGCAGTATCATCCTCTGGTAAGAATCAGAGCCATAATACGGCAGAAATTTGCACATATGCCTGTATTAACTTGTGCTTTCTTGAGAAACTACTTCTTTTGGATTTTTGAAAGTAGCAGGAAATGCCTTATTTGGGTAGTCACCTTCCATATACTGTACTTCAAAATGACAGAAAATACTGTAAATGTTTTATACTAAAGTTCTTACATGGAATATTGATAATGGAAGTACCAAATACACGTATACATATGATATTAACAAGAAGCGAGTTACATACTATCAAGGTGTTATATGTTTTTAGAAAATCTTAAAACTTTCTCAAGAAGTTTGGCTTACTTGAAGTTTTGCTTATTGCTTATTTGTAGCTTCCATATATAAATTTGTCTAAGCAAGAACTTCAAAATCTACCTGGCATTTCCAGCTCAATAAAATTCAGTGGCAACCCTATTGTGGAAACCCTATTCAGTGGAAAGTGTAGTTACTAGTTTATACATTTATTAGCATCATTCTTTTGTTGCAAGGTTCATACAAAATGCCTGCAACACAAGTTCAGATGATTCATGATGTAACATTTACTGCCCTGTGGGCAGAACTTATAAGGTCAGGGCAGCGTGGTATACTATTCTCATTCCATTTAATCTCCTATGGCCAGTTTGAAAATAGCAGCTGAATAGACGCAATGATCCCCTGGAAACAGCTGTGTGGACATATTCTCCCTTATTTAATGGTGTAAATCAGTTTTTCACAATCCTAGTTTCGACAGTACTCTGTGAAGCTCTAAGAAGACTATCTTTTAAAGATAGTATTATACTTGGAGGGTGGTTCCAAAGAAAAAATAGACAAAGTCTATCATGTATGAATTATTTATGCACTGAATACCACGTAATTAATGCAACATAAATTATAAAAAATATACAGATAAGAAATGTATCTTCAGAATCTTAGCTCTTTGAGACACTTGATGCTGTCCTTTAGTATGATACAATGTGCATCTAGCGCTAGTGATGAATGACCTTCAGCTACCTATTTCTACAGTCACAGTAAATGCAAAGAAGGAAAATAGCATATTTCCCTTAACTGTCATCTTCAATTTTAATGAGCATAAATACCACCAAAGGCTGCCATATTTAATTTCGTCAGTACTTTATTCTGGCTGCAGGCCTTTAAATGGTTTCACCATTTAGGAAGTGAAAAATTAATCTTAGAAGCTGGAAAACTGTAAATCTCATATTTCAGAAGGCGTAGAAAAGAGGTATTACAGATAAAGGAAAGCTAAGGAGGTAGTACTTTATATTTCATATATTCTTTTCCCAATAGGTTCTGACCTGACTTGAACTTTCATCATTGTCAGACAGTTTTGTTTGGTACAATGAAATAATGTTTCATCCATCCTATTTATACATTATTGACATTATCAATTTCCAAAAAAAATTTAGTATTCCTTTTCATCTAATTTTGACATTTCATGTAATCAATGTACCTTATGTTGACAGCTGCTCAAAGATTTAGTACTGCTTCACATAGCCTAGACCAAAACATCTGTAAGCAGTCTTTACTACAAGCACTCTCCAGAACCTATGGCCCTAAGAACTTGCAGAGGCTCAAAACAATCTGATCTCTTTTTTTTGATAAAATTACTAGCTTGGTAGATGAAGGGAACACTTTGGATATGGCATACCTTGATTTCAGTAAGGCCTTTGACAAGGTTCCCCATGACATTCTTGCAAATAAGCTTGTAAAATGTGGGCTAGACAAGTTAACTGTTACATGGATTTGTAATTGGTTGACTGGCCAAACCCAAAGGGTGCTCAGCAGCGGCTCCTCTTCGTCTTGGAAAGATGTGACCAGTGGGGTGCCACAGGGTTCTGTCCTGGGCCCAGTGCTATTCAACATCTTTATCAATGACTTGGATGAGGGAATTAGGGGCATACTTATCAAATTTGCAGATGACACCAAATTAGGAGGAGTAGCTAATACCCTAGAGGACAGGATCAAAATTCAAAATGACCTGGATAGACTGGAGAGCTGGGCCAAAGCTAACAAAATGAAATTCATTACAGAGAAATGTAAGGTACTGCATTTAGGGTGGAAAAACGAAATGCATAGATATAGGATGGGAGAGACCTGGCTGAACGAGTCTGCATGCAAAAGGGATCTAGGAGTCCTAGTAGACCACAAGTTGAACATGAGTCAACAGTGTGATGTGGCAGCTAAAAAGGCCAACGCAATTTTGGGCTGCATCAATAGAAGTATAGTGTCTAGATAAAGGGAAGTAATAGTGCCGCTCTATTCTGCCTTGGTCAGACCTCACCTAGAATACTGTGTCCAGTTCTGGGCACCACAATTCAAAAAGGATATTAACAAATTGGAGCATGTCCAGAGAAGGGCAACTAAAATGGTGAAAGGTCTGGAAACGATGCCTTATGAGGAGAGTCTTAGGGAGCTGGGTATGTTTACCGTTAAGACCGTTAAGAGGCGATATGACAGCCCTGTTTAAGTATTTGAAAGGGTGTCACGTTGGGGATGGAGCAGGCTTGTTTTATGCTGCTCCAGAGACTGGAACACGGAGCAATGGATGCAAGCTCCAGGAACAGAGATTCTACCTCAACATGAGGAGGAACTTTTTGACAGTAAGAGCTGTTTGGCAATGGAACGCACTCCCTCGGAGCGTGGTGGGGTCTCCTTCCTTGGAGGTCTTTAAACAGAGGCTGGATGGCCATCTGTCAGGGATACTTTGATCGTGATTTCCTGTGTGGCAGGGAGTTGGACTGGATGGCCCTCGTGGTCTCTTCCAACTCTACAATTCTATGATTCTATGAAAACTGAAATGATGATTCTATCACTGTTATGGCTTCATCCTGTGTGAATTTGTAGTTTGGTGGATCACTAGAACTCTCTGACAGAGAATTCAAATACTTAATGAAACTACAAATACCAAGATTCCATGGGATGGAGGAATGGTAGTTAGAGTGGAACCAAATGCCATAATTATGTAGCCCCTGATGTGGTGGAAATTGCAGCCATACAGGCATCTGTACTAATTTAAAGTTGTATCTAACTCCCCAAAACAGTAATAGTTGTCCACATAAGAACTGGAGAAGACCCTTGTTGGATTGAACCAAAGAGCTACCGTATATTGGTTCTAGCAATCTATTTTTCTTCTGTGGCCAACCGGATGCCATTTGGGAGCCTACAAACAGGGGATAAAGACAGTAGTTCCTCAAGAACTACTGTTTAGAAGCATACTTCCTGCTTCTTAATTTAGCAATTTTAAGATCTCACAACAAGATCTCATACCTCCTGCAAGGGAGGAAGAGGCTCTTCTGTTGGTACAAGGCAAGTTGTGTTATCCAGCTTCTGTTTATGCTGCCTCTTCAGTGACTGTCATCTCCTAGGGCCTATTGAACAGCTTTTTTTCAACGATCATGAGTAAAAATCGCCGAAATAAAATGCTCAAATGTCCCAGCGGTACTGCAACAGTACCGCTAGGGATGGGTGTCATGCGAAACAGACAGCCTGCAGCGCTGCAGCCTCGCAACGTGGCAAGGCTGCTAGCGTTGTTTTTCTTTGTCCAAAAAAGTCTGTTGTCATCTTGGTTGTCGGGGTATGAAACCTTGCTAGAATTGGTCCATTTCCTGTGTGAGGTAATGACTGGATTTGTTTTCTCTTAGATATCTGAGAACTAGACTTTATCATTAGTGGACTCAGTGTTACTCAATTTTCTTTGTAACCTCTTTTTTCCTTTTTTGATATGACTCCTACTTCTGTTTCTCCTAATTTGATATCTATCCATTGTCTTCCTCTTTCTCAGCTTCTTCTTCTTTTTTGCTCTTTATGGAACTGCCACTCAATTGCTCCCAAAGCCACTGCTGTTCATGATCTTTTTCTCTAGTCTTTTTCTCTTTCTTGCTCTTACTGAAACCTGGCCCATGATACTGCCACTTCAGCTGTCCTCTCATTTAGAGGACTTTCCTTTATCCATACTAGTTGCCATGAGGGTAGGAGGGGAGGCAGGGTGGGTGTTCTGTTATCTAGCTTGTGTCAGTTTCAACTTTTCTCTCTTCCACCAACTCATGGTTTCTCTTTGTTTGAGGCTTATACTGTGAGACTCTTTTTGCCTCTGCATCTGTGGATCATAGTCATTTATCGTCCGCCTGGCCCCTTTTCAGCTTTTATTCCAGCTTTTGATTCTTGGTTGACTATTTTTTCTATCAGATGATATTCCCACTCTTATTATGGGTGATTTTAATATTCATGTGGATGACTCCAATGACCCCTCTGTCTCACATTTCCTTTGCTTATTGTCTTTTTTTGGACTCCAGCTCTGTTCTGACTCATCCACTCATTCTCTTGGCCATTGCCTCAATCTTGGTCTTATTAAAAGATGTTCCACTTTTTGCTTTTCAGTTGTCTGTTCACCATCTGGTTTCATTTGTGCTGGCTCATAATTTACCTTCTTGTCATCCCAGTACCCTCTTCTTTCGAGAGCTTCATTCCATTAATCCTGAAGTCTTTTCTTGGGCTTTGGTCTTGTCACTGCCTCCCTTTAGTTCTGTTGGTTCTCTAGATTCAGCTGTTTCTTTACTCAGCTCAAGATTATCCTCAACTCTTAATAGCTTTGCCCCTTTGTCAACAAATTTATTCTTTCTTCTTTCTCTTGTGCCATTTCTTTGGCCAAACAGACCTATTATACCTCTCTGATCCATGCTAATTCTCAGTGTCCACAGTGTCTTGTCTCTACTTTTAATTCTCTCCTAAAGCCCTCTCCTTCACTTCTTCCTCCATCACTTTCTGCTGACGATTTTGCAACTTTTTTCAGTACTAAAATTGAAACCATCCACTCTTCTCCCCCTGTTCCTGAATCCTCCTCATTATCATATCAACTGCTTACCTGTTCTAAATTCTCTTCTTTTTCCCCTGTCTCGTTAGATGAATTATCTAAAATATTGAAATCTTCAAATCCTTCTATCTGCTCTCTGGATCCTGTTCCTTCTTGCTTTTTAATTCCCATCTTCTCCAATAGCCTCCCTTTTCTTTGTCATATTATTAATCTGTCCCTTTCCTCTGGTTCATTTCCTTCTGAGTTTAAACATGCCACAGTTTCTCCAATCCTCAAGAAGTCTTCACTTGACCCATCTTCTATCTCTAATTATTGTCCTATTTCACTGTTGCATTTTCTCTCAAAAGTTGTGGAACATACTGTTTACGCATGGTGCCTCACCTTTATAAGGCTTCTACATTGGATCCTTTTCAGTTTGGATTTTGTCCTTTACATTCTACAGAGACAGCTCTCACAAAAATAACAGATGACCTCCTTTGGGCCAAGTCAAAAGGCCTATACTCCATTCTTATTCTCCTCAATCTATGCAGCCTCTGATACAGTTGATCATAATCTTCTGTTAGATTCGCTTCATGATTTAGAGCTTCACTGATTCTGTTCTCAGCTGGTTTTCATCATATCTCTCAGGCCAGTCATTTAGCATGGTATCTGTTGGTCATGAATCCCCCTCCTTTCTCCTTTCAGTTGGGGTTCCTCAGGGCTCTGTTCTGGGCCCCTTGTTGTTTTCTCTTTACACACTATCTTTAAGTAATCTTATCAGCTTATATGGGTTTCAGTATCACCTTTATGCTGATGCTACTCAACTGTACCTCTCTATTCCTGAACTTTCTTCAGATTTTTAACATCTAAGTACAACTTCCTAGTATCGCAGCATGGATGCTTCCTCACCTCCTTAAACTTAATATGGCAAAGACAAAACTACTACTCTTACCCCTGAAACCTTCTTTACATTATATATTTCCCATTACTGTCGATAATGTTCCCATCCATCCCGTGAATAAAGCATGGAATCTTGGCTTTGTGTTTGACTCCTCATTGTCCTTTGTTCCTCATACTGAAGCTGTAGCAAAGTTGTGTCAATTTTTCCTTTATAACCACTATAATTAGATAATATTTCCTCTCTGCTTCCTCTTCCAAGACTTTAGTTCATGCTTTAGTCATTTCCTGTCTCAATTACTGTCATTTTGTTTTGAATGGTCTTCCCTTATCTCATCTTAGTCCTTTGGTTTCTATTTTTCATTCTACTGCTAAGATTATCTTTTTGTCCCATTGGTTAGGTCATGTTACCCCACTTTTGACATCTGTTCATTGGCTACCTATTCCCTCTAGGATTCAGTATAAACTGCTTATTCTGACATTCAAAACCGAGAATAACCTAGCTCCTTCTTACCTTGCAGCTCTTATCTCCTTTTACCAGCCTGTTAGAAATCTTCACTCTGTGAATTCTGGGCTTCTTACTCAGCCAAGGGTGTCTTCCTCCTTGGCTTGATTTTGTCCTTTTTCTCTTGCTTCCCCTTATTCTTGGAGTTACCTCCCTGTAAACTTGCAGACTATTTCTTCCCTTGCTGTTTTTAAATCTTTAAATCCAAATTGAAAACTTGTTTGTTCTCTTGAACTTTTGGAATTTTGGATTAATGCTTATATCTTTATTATGTTTGATTACCTGTACTTTTTTGTTTTATTCTTTGTTATGTGTATGTGTATGTGTGTTTTGTTTTGTTTTTCTCTATTGTATTTTGGTATTGTATTTTAGTATTTTATATTATTGAAATAGTTATAATTGTTTTATTCTGTAACTTGTAAAATGCCATGTACAGGGATGGCACTATATAAATAAACAACAACAATAATAGTAGTCGTAATAATAATATGGTTAATAAAATTATTAATATCTTTCTGGTGCTTGTAAAAATAAATGTACCTTTTTAAAAGCTGAGCAAGGGTTTTTCTACACCAAGGGTAAAATGTGTATATACCCCGGATCTGGTGTGATTTGTGCACACAACGCACAGAGCAAATCCACTCCTTTTAGCTATTAATCTATCTTCAGAAACTAAAAGTTGCCCCAGCGTTTCCAGGAAACTGCAGAGTGGACCTAGTGTTTTGGGTGTGTAGACAGCTGGACAGGGCTGGGCCTGGAGCAACTCAGGTGGCCACATATCTGTACAACCACTGTATTGCCCCCTGCTGGCCTTTCCCCTTGGGTGCTACTGCTGCCTTGCCTGCCAGCCAAGCCGATCTCTGCAGTCTGGCCAGTTTCCTCACTGCTGGTGGGGTTGCTCTACCCCCTCATTGATCGCATGGCATGGTGCCCCATTCTGACCTCACAAGCAGTGACAGTGATAGCCAGGTTCTGCAGAAAGCTGCTTGGCTGGCGGGTGAGGCAGTGGCACCAACGGCGATGGGCCAGTGGGGCCAATGTAGTGTCAGCCCTTCTCGACTACAGCATGGATCCACATTTGTACATGTAACTGACATAATGTTCCAAACTGGCCCCAGATTACAGCACCAGTTTAATTGAGTCCCCCCAAAATAAAACTAAAATTATAAAATTGTTTATTGCACCCTGTCCTGAAAGGTCAAAAGGAGGAAATTTAATAAGGTTTTAGTAGAGTTGCCAGGTCAGGACTATCCCAGGCCTTTAAACCTGAGATATGAGGATGACCCCTTGGGATGTCATGGATGGCGGGCCCTGGTGATGTTATAAGGGTGATGTTTAAATGGGCAGCCTTTTTGTACAGATTTAGTTCTCCATATCTAGAGTTTAGAAACACTATTATTCATGGAATGGTTCAAATGTTTTTTGTTTGCTTTTACAGTTTGTTGTCATTATTTGTATATAGCAGCAGGATAGACAAGCATCCAAGAAGTTCTTTAAAAATAATGAAAGCTTTCCATGGCTTCTAAGGAATTTTGTGGCAGCATGTGGCCAAGTGACCCCAGATACCCTGGGGTCTCCCATTGCAGGACAAAAATTGGCCCCAAATAGAGACCTGTGTTCCAGAAACCTCTATGGTGTGCAATTCTCCATTTTAAGGCTATTTCACACACTTCTTGGGTGTTTTTTTTTGTAGGTAGGACTAAAATAACCATTCTAGAATTAGTCTTTAAAAAAGAAAGAAAATCAGTGAGTACAGCTCATCTAGGTAGGGGCAAGGAAAAGGGAGTGGGTGGTTGTCCACCCCAGAACAAAGTCAAGGACCTCTGGTCCTTGGGTCAAATGAGGGCCTCTAGTCTACTCAGTTTGGACCTCCACATTCTTCTGAGGCCACGCTCCCCCTTCTGGCCCTACTCAAGGTTACTGATGTTGTTTAATCCATCCTACTCCATTCTGTAGCCACAAAGGTGAGGATAAGAAACTAGAGCTGGAAGTAGTTGTTGTTTTTGCATATTGAGCAAAGACAAAAGGTTTTATGATGGTTGGGTGATTATACAACACTTTGGAAGTAGCCAGATTGAGAACTTCGGTGTGAATTTTGGGATATAATTGTACTTCAGTGTGATTTCTAGCACCAAGTCTAACCACAAGCCTTTCAATCAATTCTGGCCTTGTCATCTTCTATGGTCATTCATTAATATAGGATGTCTCTGTTTATAGAAGTTATTGTCTTGTGTAAGATAATAAAAAAACTGAAGATCTGGATACATTCTGGAAATGAATGAAGCCCTTTTCTGTCACCATAACAAACATATCAGACACCCCCCCCCCGGATCTTAAAGAATGGTAGATCCGGGGGAGGTGTTAATGATGAGCATGGAGGCGAGCACAGGGGTTGGCCAGGGCGTAGCTACGCCCTGGCCAGGAGGAGTCAGGGGTGGGGCGCAGCCATGGCCTATTTTATGTTAGTGAATCTTCACAAAAATAAAATAAAACTTCTCTTCATAACCTACCAATGTTTTCTGACAAGGTTATTCAATAGTATCACTGTGCACACAATGAGACTCAGCTGCTGTTGAATAGATCCTGCAGAAATGAAGAGGTTCATATTTAATGTTTTAACCTCCCCAGTTCATAATCTTCATTTGCTTTAATGGCAACATTTGGTATGTGTGCACAGAGCTCCCCACAGTTCAATTGATTTGAAAGAGTCTAGGTCAGATGCTCACTAATTGTGGCTTTTGGTCTGGAACACATAGTGTAATTAGAAATTTCCTTAATGTGGTAGCTACTATTAAAGACAAGCCGCTTGATCACTTCACACTTGTTATATAATTGTTACAGTTCTAAACTATGCATGCAGAGCATTTTGAAAACTCCTGTTCTATTAATGTAATTAAAGTTTAATTTAAATTTGCAGCAATTTCCTTTGCCCTGTAGCAAAAGTCCCAGTTTAAGTTTTAAAGTATTCTAGAGCAGAGAAATTGGTATTTTTGCTCATTGTTTGCAGTTGCAGAGTGATTTATGACAACACTTATAAGTACACATATGTGATTATGGTAGCATTTTCTCCTGCACAGAGCAACTGATAGCTGAACTCCTAATTAAGAGCACTATGGCAAAATAAATAAATAAATAAATAAATAAATATAAAATACTATCCTGCAATACTTCTTCATAGGAGAACATCCTTTCATAGAAGCCTTTCATAGAAGTAACCAGATTTGAATTTGTTCCTGTGTTGCATCTTGGGCTATTACTGCACTTTGTAGAATCTGCCCCATGAACAATTCAGAAGTTGTTGATTTTATGGATTTGACTATATAGTGAAAGAACTGAATTCGAGGTTATTTGCCCAAGTTCTTTGACAGTTATGTCCTTTGGGTATATCAGCTGGTTGGTTGGTTTTTAAATGTGTTCATTTTCTCCAGTAGTGGCTCTAACCACGCAGACCCCAAGAGATGGTTTTCCCACCTTTTTTAAACATTTGGAGTGGATAGATTACATATGAATACTTCCTTTCTTTTAATTTGGCTTTGGCTTGAAATGGATTTATAATACTATGTGGTGCAGTTAGGTTCTGTAATCTTACTGATAGCTGCCTAGACTGAGTTTGTAATGACTGTATAGAGCACCAAATATGGGCCAAGCTACAAATGTAGATTTCATTGAATTTCTCACTTCCCTGACTTCAAATTGATGTTCACATCAGTTTACCAACATGACAAAACTGGTCCCAAAAAGTCCACATGAAAATTCATCATTCATTATTCATTACTTTCATCAGGATGTTTATTTTTATCACTGAGATTCTCCCTAGCAGTGACAACTTCAGTTTAGACTATTTCTGCAAGTCTGACTTAATTTAATTCCAAATTTTGATATAGCTATTTTAAAAATTTTGAGTTCTTATTCACAATATTCAGATTACTTTTTTCAAGAAAATGGCACAGAGGTGCAGAGGGATACTTATATCTCTAAATGGCCCAGGATTCAAATATGTGAAGGGGGGAAAAAGATGTTCAGAGGAACTACTGTAGTACCCTTGCTAAAGGAAATGTATCATGTGAGAAAGAGAAAGAGAACTTTTTGTGGTATCTTCCCCTTCCACAGTAGCAGAAAACCCTCCTCATAGTATACAATGCTACAGTCATTTTAGCATCAGAGCAAAACTTCATTCATCCCCTCATTTTAAACTTGGGTTGTGTAGTTACACTAGTCTGTTCACTTGTTTTAACTTCCTCTCAGTTGCTTTAATGTAAGGATCTTGTGTTAATTGCTTTTATTTTTGTGTGACTACACTTGGCCATCCTAGTCTTGGGGCATATTTGTACCCTGCCATGTTCTCTTCAAGGATAAAAGTTCAAGAGTATTTTTGATGAATGACTATAAGCTCCCTCCCCTTATGCTTTCTCTTTATCTTCTTTCTCCCCCACCCCCCTTTCTTCTATTTCAAAACCAAACAAACAAAAAAACCTTGGAATGTATTCAGACTAGAAAAAATGAAGAAAAGAATGAAACCAGGTGTATACTGTACAGATTATTGCTATGTAACATCTGTGGGGTAATATATATATATCAGTGAACAAAACACCCAAGAAGACAAAAAGACCCAAAACAAAGGGGGACTAATTTTCTCAAGAGAAGCAACTTCTTGAAATGAATGATTACTTTGGAATCTTCTGTAGTATTTGTGGTGTGGAGCTGAGCAGTGAAAGAAGAACTTTCAGGACTTTACCAGATGCAGCAAATATGGCATCATAAGGACGCCTAATGGTCACAAAAGGGTGCACATACCAGATGGCGACATCCTTTCATGATCATGTAAAGTCCAAAAGCCATTATTTTTTTATTGACGGGTCAAGTTATCAATTGCTCTCCTGTGGCCATTTGTTGCTGGCATTGCCAGCATTTGAATTCTTGCACCATTGTACTCACTGAATACAGCATCAATGAGCAAACGCTTCTGGGTGAGATTGGGACAGCCAGGTAGGGGATGCTCTTTTTATGACCCCCCCCGGGTACTTGGGACTTCTAAAGTGTGTTTTTGTGCTTTGCTGTACTTTTATGTTTTTATTTGGCTTTTATTTTTAAATTTCCCATGTTAGCATCTTCTCATGAGAATCAGCGAGATTTCAACCCCAGAAGTAAACAGAGCTCCATTTGTGCTTCATTACTGCCGGAGAAGCCTCATTGACACTGCTGGAGGTAGGTCTGGTGGTGGTGGGTTCTTTTGCAGGCATAAAAACATTTTCAAATATGACAGCAAAAGAACCTTAATGGGGTGGGGTCTGATAAAGTCCTCAGCCAGTAGGTGAAGATATTAGCAAAAGGATCAGAATATGCTGTATCTGGAGTGCTTATAGTTTAGAAGGGCTGATTAAATACCCACTGTTTTCACTGGCGCAATTACCATCTACTTAAATATTGGATAAATAATATTGTGTTCAATTCCTACCCCTTTTAACACAACAGTTATTTCTGTTTCATTATATTTGTTTAAAATGTAGTAATTGAAACTTCACTTCCCCCCCCCCCCATAACCTGGTCCTTATCATTGAAATGTGGACTCCCCTGCCCCCCCCCCCGAAAAAAGAATGAGGCTAAGGCAGTTAATTTATTTCGATATTATCCATAATAAATAGCTTCTGGATATCAGCCTGGAAAAAGGTAAGTTTAAATACAAAGCACTTATACACATCAGTGATATTTTCGTTGAAAATTATCATAATTTTCCAATGTAAAAGAAAATTAACATATCCTGCCCACCAAGTCTTCTCAGGTTAGATAGGCTGACAGAATGTAAACAGATGGGTTAAGAAACAAAGGTAGATGTTCTTCCTCTGCATGTTGCTATGAGGCAATAACAGTACCCTTAAGAAGTCCGCCAGAATTTAGAGGCTGAATTGTAATGGATCAATTTTCTTGCTAACAGAGTTGGACAGACCAATCTTAAGATGGTAGTGAGGAAGGACTTGATGGTAGAGCTCATAATAGAGGGGCAGAAGAAAGATTGTTTGTTCTTTACCTATTCTTTTTACCTAATGTCTTTTTAACATTTGGTATACTCTTTCAGCAAGCTGGAGGGAACAAAGAGGAACAAGACCATCCCCTCGAAACTGATCTAATATGTCCTGTTTCTGGTTCCACCATTAGTAGAGCATTTGTGATATATTAATGGTGGTAGGGCTTTCACTATGACATGCCAGAGTCTTCCAGTAATGGAGCTTCCCTGCCCCATGGAGAAGAATGTCCATAATTTCCAATGCCCACAGTTTCCGCCCCTGGGAACTTACGATTGGTCCTCGTTGCACTTCACAGTTAGAAAAACAGATCCTTTTGTGAAAATAAAATGCCCATGCCTGGAAAATGGAAACACTGCCACTGCCAAACAGGAATACATTAACATTTTTCATGTATTTGTGGAATAATAATAATAATAATATTTATTTATATCCCGCCCCTCTGCTAAATACAATTGGGGAGGCATACAACAATTAAAACTCTACAATAGATAAATAGAATAGAATAGATAAAATATGATATAATAGTAGGGATATGAATTATCTCCCTACTATTATATAGTAGGGAGACTGTATAGTAGGGAGAGCCCTGTGTTTGTCAAAAAGGGTGTTTCAACTCTTGAGACACTTTGCCAAGGAAAAGGAAAAGTTCCATGAAATCCTTTGCATGTTAGGATCACTTCTGGAAAAATAGTTTGAGGGGGGCGGGGTTGTGGTTTGTTTGTTTGTTTGTTTTTCTACATAGAAAACATGTTTTGGAGCAGAAAACATGTTTCATGTGTAACAAGAGACAGTATATTTGACACAAAACATACTAATTCCAGTGCAAAAATACTACTTTTTGCACAGTGAACATAATTTCTGTGCAGGAATTGGTGTATTAGCATGAATTGTGTAAATGTATGCAGTTTGAACATATACACTAAATCCTGCACAGAAAATGTGCAAAAAGTGATACTGTATTCATCTGAGATTGATAGAAATATCTATTGTCTCTGTTATAAGGTATCATGCCATTATGGTATATGGCAAGGATGGATACAGTACTTGGAAATACTACTTTTTGGACTACAATTCTGAGAATCAATGCTCAGCATGTTGACTGGGAAATTCTGAGAGTAATAGTCTAAAAGCTATACTGTAATCCATATATCTGTTCCAAATTCTGCAGAAGTATGTCTCCATCTATTAATAAAATACATTAAATTATCAGTTGAATAATCTAAATTGCATATTTTGCCATTTTGTAACATGCATTGGATAGCTGTATTTTAACTATCCCCCAGGCCTACTGTTTAAAATAGGACATGAATATATTGCAGTCTTTTATGTAATGCAGTTTAGCAGTTTCTAAATGCTTAAAGGATACAGTCTCATTCCTCCTTTCATCTTTTTTCTATATGGACTGGAGAACACTTTTCCTGTGCCCTCATGCATGGATTTGTTCAATCTGATTGGTATAGCACAGTACTGCCTGGTAAGATGTTATTTTGGAAATGTCCAAGACACATTGTGCAAGTGAGAGAGGGAATGAAGACACGACAATCTAAGACAAAAAGACACTGTTGATGTAGAAACAAACATTGCAGAGATTAAAATAGAAACTGATCTTTATACTTCTTAATTTCACTTATCCAGAAAAGGGTAGTTTGTAGAAACTTCAGAGTTATTTCTCCTTTAATGCTCTAGAAAGGAAGTGGAAGGCATGAATCTCGTGTCAGGTGAAATCCTCCAGCTCTCCTAAAGTCATTTAAAGTAAGTAGATGTCAGCAGGGGAGCAAAAAGAGTTCCCATTTCTGAAAGTTCAGGAGGCGTCTTCATGCTTCTCCTTTCTCCATGGTTGTATGCATCTGAATCATAAGCACATTAGAACTGCCTTGCTGAATCAAACCAAAGTTCTAGCCCGGGATTTTCTCTTCCACAGTGGTAGGTCCTACTTGTTTGTTTATCATCCTCAACTCACTTGATACAGTGACCTGACTGTTGAGTCTAGATATGGCTACATAAACATATTGTTTTGTTTTAAAAATGTACCTAGAGACCTTGTGTTGTAAGAGCTAATAAAGGTCACCTCAGCTGTTTTGGACTTCAGCTCCCATCAACCACAGAAGCACAGGAAAGAGATATGTATCTGTCAGAAAACATATGAAAGTTATAAAATATTTAAATTTGTTTAATGACAGAAAATGACAAGTAGAAAAAAATGTTTGCTGTTGTTGTAACATGCCCTCAAGTTGATTCCAGATCCTGGCAACCTTATCCTAGGGTTGATTGCAGCTCCTGGCGTCCTTATCCTAGGGTATTACTGGCAATACCGATTCATAGGAGGCTTGATATTATCTTTCTCTTAGGCTTATGTTACCCTCAATGCTCAGGGGTCTTAAGGACCGTCAAAATGTTGATATTAATTTGGGGAATTAATATACTCAGCTTGGCTTTACAAGAGGGGGTAACAGATATCAGGATCGTTTAACCTATGTTTACTGGTACTCAGGAGGAGACGTTAAACTAGATAATGCAATAAATTGGTCTTTATTTGAGAAAACAATAATAACATTCATGCACTCATTCAGGCTCCAAGCATTCATGCAAGACTAGCAAATAAAGTAGGAATTATTGGAATAGAGAAGGGAGTTTGTTTTCAAATGATACTGTACTGATCTGAGAAGCTGATTTCACAGAAGAAACCAGCAGAGTGGGGGGTCTGGAGCAGGAACAGTGACACAGATGGACGTAGTGTTCACAGGAAGGGGATCCATGTTCACTTGAGTAGGGTTTTGGAGGGGTTTTTACAGTCAATAACTGTCTCCAAGGAATGGGATTTAAAGTGAAAGACGATGCTTCTCGGAGTTGCTCAGGATGAGACGAAAGACACTCTGGAAATATTAATGGCATCTTAATGTGTGGATACTTTGTAACTGAATGGAGAAAGCAACCTTCTTTGTTTGTGGAGAGGTAAAGGTATGAGGATTGTTTACAGGTTTGAGTATCTCAGCTTTGGCTGATAGGATTAGCCAGGTGTTCGGACCCTTAGTTGCCTTGCAAATTAACATTACTTTGGAATTTGGTCAGCCCCGCCTTAAGTGCATACCTGACTGAGCAACGTTTGTCTTTGGGGTTCCTAGTTGTGGAATTTCCCAGGTTTAATGGCCACATTACAGGGAAGGCCACCTTTGACCTAATTTTTAAATATTGCTAATTTATTATAAATATGGGGCAGGGGGTGTCAGGGTAGGTAACAACTTGCTCAAGGTCACATACTGGGTTTCCATGGTTGAGTAAGGATTCTAACCCTGGTCTCCCAGACTCCCAGTTAATCACTTCAGCCACTATACCATGCTGGCTCAGGGCAAGGGTGGGAGTATCATTAACCAAAAATTTGAACATCCCAGTGCTTCTTATGCTTTACTGATACTTTAAACACACACACACACACACACACACATTTTTAGTATTTCCCATTCTGTCCTAATATGTATAATTCATCTGATAGAATTGCCACAAAGAAAGGCATTCAGTAATCATTTGGCATGGAAGATATTCCGCCTTCCTAATTTGACTGACAGGAGAAGTCCTGTTTTTACATAGCTGTCATGTGGGTTTTATCAGTAAATAACACACATTTGACTGTAGCTGCAGGCGTTAAAATAGACAGCTGTGTCTATTAAAATGGTTCTCTGCTGCACTAGAGACATCTCTTAAAACAATGACATTTTCATGTGCTCTGCCATACTGAAACAACCCTTTAAATAGTTTATTTATTTAATTTCTGAGTGTTGTCTCCCATACAGTACATAAGCTAACAAGGTGAAATGGATTTGTGATTGTAACATCTGAACTACAGCTTTCTGGCCTGCTTGGACAGTATACACTTGCTCTTGTTATACAATACTATTTATGGAGAGTATATGAATAATACATATATTAGTTTAAAAGTGATTAAAATGTGGTCAAAAACATAGTTTTGTTGAACTTCCTCTCCACAGAACACTGATATGTCATACTTGGCTTTCTGAAATACACATTTTTCCCCAAAGTGCTTGCCATCAACACAGAACAGAAGAGCTCTGTATAAAACAGAAGACACTGCAAAAGTTCAGGCAGAAATAATCCAGTGCTGTCTGGTAATTCACCCCAAAGATGTCTAAATTTAAAGTTATACAGCTGCCCTGATTAAGCTGAGAGAAGTTGGCTCTTTAAGCTATCGGGATCTGATATAAAAATGGTGAATGCTTGTCTACTGTTTGCTTGCCATTTACTTTTGCCAGAGTTTCAAAATAAAATGTTTGAACTGTCCTTCACTTGTTTGAAATGTGGTCATAAAGTACCATATGGTTGCTGTCTCGATTCACATAACTGCCAGGGTGTTTGGATCAAACACCAGCACTGTAATATATTAAGATAACTTTCCAATTTCTTTGTATTTGGCACCATTTTGTCATTATCTTTGTCATTAGGTGCTTTGTTAAAAGTTTAATTCCCATATGTGTGGTTCAGGACTGGTATGATGAAAGAACAATCCTGAAAAACTTGTGATACTTTCACCCACACCCCAAAGTGGACGTAGCCCTCCAGCCATGCAAGGTGGTTCACTGAGGGCTTGATGAGCACCATATTGCTTTTGTTGGACTGGAAAAATAGGGCTTGTCAAAACACCAATAGGGGGCAGAGTAAAATTAAACAAAGGCCACAGGACCTCAGCTCATGCCCCATGCATTCAGAGAAAGACTCACATGCACAGCTTTAGGCTACACTGATTGTAACAGTTTAGTTGTGAAAAATGTGCCATTTCTTTCAGCGTCATAGATAATATAGTTTGTGATCACATGGCCAGTTACACCTTCTGCAGGTATAAGCTACTTCAGATTTTGCCAATTGCAAAGTTACAGGTATGTTCTACTTCTGACTTCCTGAATGTGGGACAGTTCCAAAGTTACCTGTATAGTGTGGGTGACTCATCTGCATAGACATCATGCTCTCTGAAATATTAGTAACATTTCACATGGAAGACCTTTATTTTATTTTATTTTATTTTATTTTATTTTATTTTATTTTATTTTATTTTGATATTTATACCCCACTTTTCATCCAAAAAGGCTCTCAGAGCGGCTTACAAATTGTTTAAGCAATAGCAATTTACATATCTACACCATATTAAGTGGTTTCCAATTTTTATTTATTTATTAGTTATTTATACTCCACTCCTCAGCCACAAAGCTATCAGAGCAGCTTACAAATCGTTTTAAGCAATAGCAATGTACACATCTACACTGCATTAAGCAGTTTCCAATGTGTATTAGCTTATTGCCCCGTCAAGCCTGGAACTGATTTTACTGACCTACGAAAGGATGGAAGGCTGAATGAACCTTGGAGCCTTTTGGGACCAAACTAGCAACGTGGTGGTTTGCAGTACTGGCATTTAACCACGGCACCACCAAGGCTCCCTTAGGTCCCCCCCCTCTTTGGACCCCACAATATGAGAGCACTTTGACTGACCCTATTCTTAACTTCCTTACATAGGATGAAATGTTGGAAAAGGCTCTTTGATCTTATTGTGCTTGTGTAGGGCCTGTGCATGCTACAGGGAACACTTGTACAACTTGGCTTATCCAGACTCTATTTAAAGTAGCATGGAAACCATGTGTAGAGTCCACACCATGTTGTGTCCAATCTTGATGCATGGGTGAGCTTCTGCATTTGATCCTGCTGCCCTCCCTGTGTTTGAACACATGGGAAGATGGCAGCCATCGATGCAGGCGAAATATCAGGAATAAACTCTTCTAGAACACGGCCTTGCAGCCCAGAAAAAAACCACAAAAAACACATGGGATTCTGTTAAATTATGACCTCATGCAGTAGTGAAAAGGATTTCTAATCATGAAAGGTGAATCACCCTATTCTCAATTGTTCTCTTTTCTCCTATAAGCACTGATATCTGACAGAATAAGGGTTACCCAGAATGAAAATACATGGCACAAAAGGGAAAATAGAAAAATGATTTTTGTTTGGTAATGCAGTAACTACAAGTACCTCTCCCATGAGGTCTCAAGATAATTTGCTGATGGTTTCAGGCACAACAGGGAAAAGTTAACAAATCATGATGGCTCATCACATTACATCTGGAAAAGAGGAATGTCCAGGCTCTTCGTTCTTCAGGTAGAAGTGAGATATAGGACTTTATCAGACCCCCCACCACAATCCCGTTCTTTTGCCAGCATAACTTTGCTGTTTTTATGCCTGCAAAAGAACTTCCCATGCCACACTTACCTTCTTCCCCAGCAAAAGGCTTCCCAGGCACTAACGGGGAGCAACTGGAGCTCCGTTAACTTCCTGGTTTGAGATCTCTTTGAGAAAAGAGAACAATTGAGAATAGGGTGATTCACCTTTCATCTTGCAAGAAGACACTTGTGTGGGAATTTCTTTTAAAAAAAGGAAAATAGAATCATAGAATCATAGACTTGGAAGAGACCACAAGGGCCATCTAGTCCAACCTTCTGCCATGCAGGAATACCCAATCAAAGCACTCCTGACAGATGACCATCCAGCCTCTGTTTAAAAACCTCCAAAGGAGGAGACTCCACCATGCTCTGAGGTACCGCATTCCACTGCCGAACAGCTCTTACTGTCAGGAAGTTCTTCCTGATGTTTAACAACTCTGTACTTTCAGTCCATTGCTATGTGTCCCACTCTCTGGAGCAGCAGAAAACAAGCGTGCTCCATCCTCAATATGACATCCCTTCAGATATTTAAACATGGTTATCATGTCCCCTCTTAACCTTTTCTTCCCAAGGCTAAACATACCCAGGTCCCTAAGCCACTCCTCATAAGGCATGGATTCCAAACCTCCCACCATTTTGGTTGCCCTCCTCTGGACATGTTCTAGCTTGTCCATATACTTCTTCAACTGTGGTGCCCATACCTGGACACAGTATTCCATGTGAGGTCTGACCAAAGCAGAATAGAGTGGAACTATTACTTCACTTGAACTAGACACTATACTCCTGTTGATGCAGCCTTAGAATCACATTGGCTTTTTTGCTGCTGCGTCACACTGCTGACTCATGTTCAGTTTGTGGTCCACTAAGAGTCCTAGATCCCTTTCACATGTACTGCCATCAAGCCATCCTATATCTGTGCATTTCATTTTTACTGCCCGTGTAGCATCCTACATTTCTCCCTGTTGAAATTCATTTTGTTAATATTGTCCTGTCAGGAAATGACATGGATGTGACCACAAGATGGAGCTGTAAGCTTAGTAATGAAAGTAGTTAAGCTCCAGTGGCAGGTGTGTGTGTGAGTTAGCACTTGAGAGTATGCACACCTGAGATGCCTGATGTAACAGGCATTGTTTAACTGGCTATAAAAAGGAGATGGGAATTATCTCCAGTGTGGGTTTGTTGTGCATGGTGGTTGGCTAAGCAGTTTGTTGGTTTGAGAGAAATTTATGAGTATTAGAGACGGATGTCCTATACTCTCTCTATATATTGTAAATATACTGCAAACAAAGATTAAAGCTCTCAAGTTGAGTGAAGGCTGGCCTTGTTGCTGTCTTTATTTGGCAAGCCGGAGCTCAAGGCGGTGTGCTGGAGTGAAGGAATTTTTCCTTCTCAGCCTGATGTCTTTTGCAGAAGTCTTTCCAGAAAACCTTCTCCTTGGTGTTCTGTCGATGTGGAACAACTCTGCAGGTGGTTGTGGTGGACACAGTGCGTCTTTCCACACCCCAAGAAGGGTTATGGGCCCAGTGTCTGTGTGGACAACGCTTGAGAAACTGTGGGAGATATAGTTCTGCAATTGGTGAGCTGTTTTATGTTCCTGGAGGGCTGGAAAGTCCTTGAAAGGAGTGAGTTAAGTGTGTCTACTCACGCACTCTGCTCTTATCTGTTTGCTTTGGGAAGCTAATTGTTTTTGGCAGCCTGCCTGAACTGTTATCATGTGTTTGTTTGCATCTGTTTAAGTTGCAGACTCAGTGAAAACATGGAAACAGCAGTCAGGTTTGAAAAGCTGTCTGAGAAGAAATATGCTTCCTGGAAAATTTACATGCAGGCTTTGCTAATAAAGCAGGACTTATGGGACTATGTAAAGAAACAACCTGAGCCTACTAATGAGGATGAATTAATAGGTGATGAAAAAGCTAGAGCAACAATTGTTTTGGCTTTAGAACCGAATCAGCTGAATAATATAAGAGATAAGAGGCCAGCGTTTGAAGTCTGGAAAGCTCTTGAGAATGTCAACCAACCAGCTGGAGCCTTGTCAAAAATGCTGTGCAGCAGAAAACTATATTTTTGTAAACAGCAGGAAGGTGAATTTGTGCTTGTGCATTTAAAAAGGATGCAGGATAATTTTGCAGAGTGCAGTGAGCGTGGCATCCAAATAGAAGAAACCCAAAAAGCTTTTATACTCCTGAGTAGTCTAAACAGTGGATGGGAGTTTCTAATGTACAATCTCCAAGGAGTAGCCGAAGCTGATTTAAATGTCGACCTCGTGGCATCCAGTATATTGGAAGATGCACAGAGGAGAGACTCAGAGGAGAGCTTCAAGGGAGTGACCAGCTGAAGGAGGCAACCAACCAACCAATCCACGTCCTTGTCTGAGGAAGGGAGTGCTGCTGTCTGCAGAATACGGAGATGTTTTTCCTGTGGAGAGACCGGACATTTGATAAAGAACTGTCCTAAGGTCTCTGCAGCAAAGAAAGGACAGAACTCACAAAGAAAAAAGAAAAGACAAGCCCCAAGATGGGAGGGGGTTTGCTACTAGTGTAGAGGGAGTTGTAAATGAGAAAAAGGACCAGTCTGTCTGGATTTTGGACAGTGGGTGTTCTCACCATATGACCCCTGATAGGGAAAAACTACAGAGCCCAAAGCCAGCACCAGTGGACACTGTGGTATTTGCAGATGGGGAATCAGGCAGTGTAGGGATTCAAGGGTCTGTATTAATCCCTGGTTTAAACAAGGTATTTCATAATGTACTGTGTGCACCAAAACTACAAAATAGCCTTGTAAGTGTGCCATCCCTAACCAGTGATGGATATGAAATCCTTTTCAAAGGAGATGAGGGGATTGTGTCCAAGGAGGGAATAGTATGTGGTAAAGCCATAAAGAAAAATCATATTTATCAAATGGCAGCACAGGTGCAGTGTGGGAATGTAACAAATAAGCCACTGCATGATGGGTGTGCTCATTACCTTCATAGAATTATGGGCCATATAAGTTTCAAAGGTTTGAGAAACCTAGAGAAGGTTTGCCCAGAGTTCAAGGTAGAGAACTGTAAAAGTTACCTGGACTGTGCTTATTGCAAAAAGGTAAAGGTCAAGGTTTACCCTGTAGCGAAGGTGAGCAAATGCATAACCCAGAGGCCTTTTCAGGTTGTACATGCGGATTTATCAGGGCCACATCAAGTGAAGAGTATAGGGGGTAGCATGTTTACCGTATTGATAGTAGATATGCATACCAGATTTACCTATGTGGCAATGTTCAAAACCAAAAGTGAGGCTGCTGATATGATCAAAAAATGGGTCAATTCTGTTGAAAGGGAGTTTCCCTACAAGGTTGGCACTGTTGCGACTGACAGAGGTGGGGAATTCTTGAGTAGTAATTTGCAGCAGTGGTTTGGGCGGAAAGGGATCCAACATAAAACTACAAATCCCAGATGTCCATCTGAGGATGGTTTGGCTGAATGTAGGATTTGGATGATAAACCAAATAAGGGATTGTATGTTAGAGGATTCTGGAGCGCCAGCTAATTTGTGGGGAGAAGCAACAAGAACCGCTTGTCATATTGTAAATAGGTCATGGTGCAGTGCGATAAACCAAACACCATACTACTTATTGTATGGAAGAGCACCAAACCTAAAGTACTTAAGAGTGTTTGGACAACTTGCATCAGTGTACATTCCTCCTCAGTTCAGGAAAAAGAATCAGCCCCAAAGCCAAAGGTTGCATTTTGTGTGCTATGAGGGAAACAAGTACAGGTTCCTGATGGATGGGAACAGGATTTTGTATTCAAGGAGTGCTAATTTTGAGACTCATGCTGGGTTGAAGAGGGTGTACCCTGACCAGAATGTTGTTATAGAACAGAAAGCCAGTGTGGTAGATAAGAACAATGGAAATGGAGGGGTACATGTATCCAGGGATGTCTTAGATGAGAAACCAGGTGTGTCACAACAGCCTAGAATTTCGAGTAAACAGGGCACTTTGAAGGTGCCTGGTACTCCAGAAGAGCCTAGCACTTCATTAGACTTGCAACCAAAACTGGAGATAGTGACTGTGAAAGAAGAACAAGTTGAGACTCATGGGCAAGACACTCAGGCCAGTGTTAGTAGCAGTGACACTGAGGGTGGTCAAGGTACATTCCTGATTCCCATGAGGTCTCAGAAAGGAAAGTTCTTCATAGTAAAGCAGGGACAAGCCTCTTCTGTGGCAGCAGTAAAAAGAACTGAAAACACTCCAGAAAGAGGCAGGAGAACATGCACTAAGCAGGAGGGGTGGAAGAAAACCAAAGCTCTGGTGTGTGTGGCAGAGTATAGCCAGGATATGTTTGTTAGGATGGTCAGGCCTGTAAGTAAAAGGAAATTGACAAATGATTGCACCAGGGAAGCCAGAGCAGGGTGGGTCAGTACCATGGGCTATCAAGGTCTAGGAAAACACTGTGACATTGTAAATAATGGGAACGGAGTCTCAGACTCTATAGGTATCAGCGAGTAAGGTCACAGTATATAAAAACATAGGTGTAAATGACACATGGGACATACCACATGCCATTTGAAGGGGAATGTCAGGAAATGACATGGATGTGACCACAAGATGGAGCTGTAAGCTTGGTAATGAAAGTAGTTAAGCTCCAGTGGCAGGTGTGTGTGTGTGAGTCAGCACTTGAGAGTATGCACATCTGAGATGCCTGATGTAACAGGCATTGTTTAACTGGCTATAAAAAGGAGATGGGAATTATCTCCAGTGTGGGTTTGTTGTGCATGGTGGTTGGCTAAGCAGTTTGTTGGTTTGAGAGAGATTTATGTAGGCTGTCCTATAATCTGTATATATATTGTAAATATACTGCAAACAAAGATTAAAGCTCTCAAGTTAAGTGAAGGCTAGCCTTGTTGCTGTCTTTATTTGGCAACCCGGAGCTCAAGGCGGTGTGCTGGAGTGAAGGATTTTTTCCTTCTCAGCCTGAAGTCTTTTGCAGAAGTCTCTCCAGAAAACCTTCTCCTTGGTGTCCTGTCGATGTGGAACAACTCTGCAGGTGGTTGTGGTGGACACAGTGTGTCTTTCTACGCCCCAACATGTGCCAACCTTCTAATCTGTTGAGATCATTTTGGATTCTGATCCTGTCCTCTGTGGTATTAGCTACCCTTCCTAATTTGGTGTCATCTTTAAACTTCATAAGAATGCCCTCTATCCCCTCATCCAAGTCATTGATAAAGATGTTGAATAGCACTGGGCCCAGGACAGAACCCTGTGGCACCCCACTGGTCACTTGCCTCCAGGATGAAGAAGAGCCACTGGTGACTACTCTTGGGATCTGTCCCATCAACCCATTACAAACCCACCTAACAGTTGCATTGTCTAGCCCACATGTTACTAACTTTTTTGCAAGAATATTGTGGAGAACTATGTCAAAGGCCTTATTGAAATCAAGATACACTACATCCAGAGCATTCCCTTCATCTACCAAATATGTAACTCTTATCAAAAAAGAGACAAGATTAGTCTGGCATGATTTGTTTTTGAGAAACTGATGTTGATTTATAGTGATCACAGCATCCCCTTCTAAGTGCTTACAGACTGTTTAATGATCTGCTCTAGAATCTTTCCTAGTATTGATGTCAGGCTGACTGGCGATAATTATTTGGGTCTTCCCCTCTTTTTTTTAAAGACAGGGACAACATTTGCCATCATAAACACACAAAGTTTTAAAAAGCACATAGGCACACTAAAAAATCCCAAGTAAACTAGGGAGGGTCATAAAAAGTGTGTCACCTACCTGGATGTTGCGATCTCACCCAGAAGTATTCTGGCTGGACTAGCCATGTGAGTACAATGGCATGAGGTTTCATACACCGGGAATGCTGGCACCAAATCGCAACAGAGGATCTATTGATGGATTGAGGTGTCAATAAAATACTACAGGTTTTAACCAGTGCATAAACATGAAAGGGCAATATCGTCAGGTATACACGCCCTTTCATGTTTATGTGGTGTCAATATGACACCGTATTTGATGAGTCTGATGACATCCATAGATCATTTCCACCTGTTGTAGAAAAAAAGAGAAAACAGCTTTGCTGCCAGAATAGACAAACCATTCCTGAGTCAACTGACCAAATGAGCCCCTTTTCAAAACTCTTTCTTAAATGAACACGACTAGAGTTAACTGTGTTGGACTGTTACTGCTAAGAAGAACTATCTTTGATAGCTGTTCCTTTTAAAATATGTTCAAGAAAACTACTTTAAAGGAGTTTCAACAGTTTAACAAAGTGCCCTTTGAGTGGTATTATATTTAGTTCTTAAACAGCATCTTAAGATACTTCTTTCCTCTTAGTGACCTCTTGTTTTACTTGTTCATGGAGAATGATGTGGGTTTTCTAGAAAATGTTCAAGTTGTGCTAGAAAATTATGTTCCAGAAGATTTTCTGCTACCCTAAATACAACAGAATCTGATTTAGAATGTTTCTTTGATTTCTGTTACTAAGTAAATTTTAATGTCCCTATTGCCCAATAAGTATTTCAATTGAAACATTTAAGAAAAAAAATCACATTTAGAGAATTTATCTCTTTCATTTAGGTCATTGGAACACTTCCAGTTTCAGTGCTACTCTCTGTAGAATCACTTGCCCTACTGTTAACTACATTTAACAGTTGTAAACAGTAAACAACAGTAAATTGGCATCCAGTCATTGTTCATTTCATAGAGCAATTGTGTGTGTGTGTGTTTTAAAAATAAAAACAGTTTTTCAAAGAGAATAAATAATCACTGGGGGAAAAAATGACCAGAGAATATGCAATCCTATAACCATGGTAAAGAGGTTCTTCAAACCCTCTCTTCATGCTCATGTCTGTGCCCCCCTACTAATGCCATGACTATTCAATTCGTGTGTATAAAAATCCTACATAACTATTCTCCATATTGTTTCCAGGGGTTTCCCAACTACCAGGATCAGCCTTTTTTGAAGGTGCATGGGTGATATGGGTAAAGTAGTAGTAAGCAGAAATGGGGGCCTTGACCCTGACTGAGTGGAAATGCTTTTTGCTAGTGCAAAGCTACTCTCAGATACTACTCAAGGGCTGGGCCATGAGAAATGGGTAAATATGAAGTAGACAAATAGGATCATTGCTTTTGCGTTCATGCTAAACCTCTCTAAGAAACAACAGTACCAATTTGTGGAGTCATTATACTTAACACAGGCACCAGAACTGCGACTCAGGTAAATCTCATATAAGCTGTAAACAGCATGATGGTTGCTTACAAAAACTAACATATGAATCTCTTTTTTTGTGGCAAGCTGTTTCTGGCTTTGTCTGGGGCAGTGCCTTAGCACACTGTTGTAATGGGCCTGGGTGTTGTTTGTTTGGTGTTTTGGTGTTGGTTTCCCCTTATATGTGCCATGAAACATATGTGTTTCATGGTAAATATGGAGTTGGTGATTGGCCAGTAAAAAGGATCTGCTCAAGGACTTTCATATTTTGGCTACGTTGTTCCTGCAGATAAGCAAGCTGATAAGCTAACAAGAGAGCAGACAGTGGATTCAGGAGATGTGTTTTCAACAGCATTGTCTTCATGTTACAGGTGAGAAGCCACACTACAGTCAGACGTTTAGGGTCACATGAACCCCAATTGGCTACACGTGTCACCTAATAATTACTGAGAGAGTAGCTGCACTATGACCTCACCTTCCCCAATGCCTCTAAAAGGGAACTCATTTCTGTTGAGCCATCTGCAAGGCTGGGACCAGCACTCTAGGCATGCCAAAGTCTTGTGTCCCAAAGTATAGCAAGACCATAAGTCTTGCAAGGCTTTGAACAAGACTTTGCAAGCCTGTAAGGGCCTGAACACATGGCAAATGGCAATTTTTGGCCCAACCTCAGATTAGCCAGCTGTGCTAGTGGTGTCTAAATGGAGCAGATTCATGGCCAGCACCTCTGTGGCATTTTTAGAAAGAGAGTTAAGAACATGGGTGATTTCCTGGTCCCAGAGCCTTATGGTTTTGGAAGGCTTGCCCAGTCAAGCAGTCTTCCTAGGATTACATTTTCAGGTGGTTATTTTCATTAGATTGCATGTGTTGATTGGGGAGTAGTCTTTAAGAAATGAAGGGGATTTAAGAATTGCATCTGTAGTTTCAAAAAATACCCATCTTCTAAAAGCTTATTAGTCTTGTCTTCTTCCAAATCATTTATCAGCAAGTAAAGATTTTGAAGTCTGCCTTAGAAGAAAAACTATTATAAGTAAGCCAAATACATATTATTAATCAATGAGGTTCAATTGTTTTCTTATGTTTTATGTTGTTCAACAGTTTTATTCTGTATGGTAACCAGTTCCTTTCCTCAGAGTAAATAACAGTTCAAGACATATGCAACTTTAATGCACAGCATCCTAGTGATGGGTGATAGCATCATAATTAAATGATATTTTAATAGCTTTCAGGGTGGGTGTGTGGATAAGCGTATTGGCTGCTAGTGAAAAATTCTGCTAGTGGCATTTTTGTCATTGTTAGGTTGTGCTTTGAGAAACAATGCAATTTATATTAAAAATTAAAAAAGCTTCCAGAGGCTTTTAGCTAGAGTGTGTGTTTTTTTTAATCACAGCAAGAATAAATTCCCTGTTGAATGGTTGCATTTCAATTTTGTTCACTGAGATTCTTATGCAATCCATCCAGGTATACATGCTATCAAAGACAACTGAGAACCACAGGGCAATATTTTTAGTGGAGGGCAGTTGTTCATCTGTTTCAGAAGCCAACAAAATGAATTTTTTTTTTCAATACTGTTGCAACAGAAACTTCTTTCAGGTGTTTGCTATCTTACATATGTGACATCCATGACACATGATAAATTAGCATGCAAAAATAACCACCAAATAATTGTCGTGCAGGCACATCTATGCTAAGAAAAATCAAGGTCCTCTAGGGAGTAGCGTTTGCACTAGAATGGAGAGACCTGACTTTAAATCTCTGATTTTCATAAAGGTTACTGGGTATCCTTGGGCCCACTACTATCTCTACTTCAGCTTATCTTATAAGGTGGTTGTGCAGATAAAATGGGATAACTTCCTGTTCTGAGTTTTTCAAGAATAGGATCCAATAACTAAAACATTGTAACTAGGGGGATTTTTGTAATTTTTAGTGGTGGTGTCATTTGAAGCAAATGAATTTTCTGTTTAACTGGACCATGACGAACCTTTCAGAGCAAAGGGAGAAGTGGTAGGGACAGCTCCACCATGCCTAGACCCAGAAGCAGATGAAAGGCCCTCCCTCCATCCCAACTGCCACTGCCCTGTCCTCAGAGGGGGAGAAGAAGCGGCAGTATTTGCTGGACTTAATTCCCTCCCACACTGCCACCCCCTTTGCTTTTTGTGTATGTCTTAACTAGATTGTAAGCTTGAGGGTAGGGGACTGTTGTGATGTTCTTTTACTTGTTAAGTGCCATGTACAGTGATGGTGCTATATAAATAAGTAATAATAATGATGATGATGATGATGATAAGTGAATGTTCCCTGGGATGTACATACAAAAGGTTGAAAACTGCATAGATCCTCTACAGTAATCCACAGTTATGGCATCTGAACCTGAAGACTATCTTGGGAATATTAGCCTTCAGGTCCAGGTGGATCATTGGTCCCATGTATAGGGACAATACTGTATTAGCAGCAGTTGCTGGATCTCTAGTGCTTGGCAAAGACTATGGTGATGTACTGCCTTATCATAGAAGGAGTTCAAGGTCTGGAGGAATGGGAAGGGAGCTGAGCTAACCAATATTGCCCAGTGCCAAATCCTCAGTGCAGCCTCAATGTTAGCAATAGTTCTGAGGGATGCCATGGGCACAGTGCCCTCCATGTGGGGCTGGTTCATAGCCCTCCTACTCACCACTGCATATTTGCCCTTTACAATTATGATGTCTTGTGCTGTTTCTTCTTCTCCTCACCAGTGGTAAAGAAAGAGAAAGAACAAGTGGTAAAGAGCAGCTACTGCCCTCATGTTCAGTCACTCTCAGTTGTCCCTGAAGGCTCAGTATGGTTGTCACTTGTAATTAGTGTTTTCTAACAGCAAAGGTATGCCTACATTGACTGTAATAGGGCAAGGGACAAGGGATTACTGTATACCTTTGGTGATGTAACCGTAACTTATTAGTTTCATATATAATTACAGGGAGGTGGCCTCACTAGAGGAGGAATATGTGTGGCTAAAGTGCTGGCACACACTCTGCCTGATACTGCTTTCTTGTGGTAAATTGTGGATGTCAATGAGTTTGATAGAAGGAGAGTATGTTTTGTTCCATTGTCCAGTTGCTGCTAGGAATGAGATTTTTTTTTAAAGTAACTTTAAAGGTAACATCTAGGGTTTTTTAATTTAGTGAGAGTTACTTTTTAAAATAGTAAGCATAAGGCTAGCTACTGGGAGAACAGTAACTATTTTTTTTAAAAAAAATAGCATCCACAGCTGTGTATTAACTAATGTTACCTACACAAATGAAAGAAAACATTTCCTCATTTCTAATATTGGCTCTATCAAAGATGGCTTATGTTTGCATTATTGAAAACAAAATCCTTCTTTTGAGGGGGGGGAATCAAATGTTTATTGGAATAGCATAGTGGATTCTCTTACCACAGTTAAGGCCAGAAGATTAAATCTTAACTGCTGTTCAAATGAATTAATCATGGATGCACTGTACAAGTTTCTCATGAACATAGGATTGACATGAGATCTTAATGAGAGTGATAGAACTATCATCCTCCTAAAGAGTGGGTAGCATGTGAATCTGTAACAAAATGGAAGACATTTTCCTGATGCTTTTTTTGGAAGCTGTGATGCATTTTGCAGAATGCCAGGTTGGTATTAGCAATAGTTATTATTTGTTACCAGTCCATCAAGGCAGCTGCACCAAGTTTACAGGCAGATGGCTGGACCTCTGCTTTGAACATTGGATCAGGAGTCCTACATGGTTGTACCATCTGGAGGAAGCAAAAGCAAGACTGTAGAACATTTAGGTCCATAGCAGTTGGCACCTACCTTGCCTGTCATTGAAGGCAACTCCCAGTTAAATCAGAGGTGGGGTTAGGAAAAGGGGGGATCCAATGAGGTACCAATGATTAATCATTTATAGAAGATCACTCAGAGTTGTGAAATAGGTATAATTTTTTAAAACTATAATATGAAGACCATGTTGTAAAACAGATGCTTATTTTCTTCTCAACCATGCTTCCAGAGATTTATCACAGCATTTTAGCATTTTTGGAAGAATTTTGAAAATGTGTTTGTTTTATGGAATAAAGAACCAATATCTTCCTCAATTCATATCATTAGAATCTAGCTGAATGCAAGTGTATGATATGCATAAAGATGAGAATAAAGTTTCCTTTCTGGGCCTTTAGGCTTGACACATGAGCATGAAATCATAGTGATGCCACGAAGTAAGTATATAGTGGTAACTTGGTCCTAGTAATGTTGCTTTAAAAACTATTCAGTCTTGAATTGTAGAGGTGGAGGTGAGGGAAATATATATTTTTAAAATGACACTACAGTTGATGGCTTTTGACCATATTTTATTTGAAAGAATAAAAAGAATCTTACAAAATACCTCTTATCTGATATCTTAGATAAATTGGTCATTGACTTTATTCTGCCTAGTATCAATCTCAAATGTTTCAAAGGATATACCAAAGATGGGGCCTTGAGGAGGTCATTAAGAAGTTTCCAGATCCAAGCCAGCCTACCTGCTTTAACAACATGAAATTCTAAAGGGATGTTAACTGTTACAGAAAAATAAGATGGAGAAGTGTTGAGTGCTTGTCTGCCACTTCTTCCTGTCTTTCCCAGTTCTGGACTAGTTTTGTTCATAATAATTAGGAGAACATGAAAGCTTGCACTGTATTTCCATGTTTTCCATTTTTATAGCAGGACAGTGTATCTTCAGGATTATTATTTTGATGTCCACTTTGTCTCTTCTGCCTTCCTGGGCAGTTTCTGTTCAGCTGTGTATGTAGTAACACTAAGGGAAAATCAGGTAAGAAAGTATTACTTCACTTTGGAGAGGCATGCAGAGTATCTTTTAAGACTATGAAAATCTCATGGGTTTCCTGGTATCACGTATCCCACAGTTTGAAGAGACAGGCTCTTGGTCCCCTTTCTCCACACACCATTTATTTTAAAATGCATTTTTAATCTTGCTGACATTTAAATTGTGCTCCAGGGAAAGCATTAAGAAGGGCAGTCCCGTTGAACTGAGTAGGAGGGAGCCAACTCAGTCCTAAGAACCTTTACCTCCAACAGACTCACCATGGAATCATACTGCACTCGTTTCATGACTGAAAGATTTTTCTTTGCAGCCATAATTGCTGGAAAGCCATTTAATTTTTACTTCATAAGTACTGTTATTTCCACCCCCCCTCATTTCTAGTGAGGCTGGTGGGTCTTGTGTGGAACTGTACTTCACCATGTGTCAAATACTGTGTTTGGTTGTGTTACTTAGATTTCTGAACTATTACATTCAGTCACCGTTTGCAGTTTGCTTTTTGGATTTTATGATGTGGTTCTGGAGGCAGTTCTTGGTTTATGACATAAAGAATATGTGTGAAAAAAAAATCACTCAATCTGGGTAAGGGAGTATAGGGAATTATGAGATACCAGCAAGGGACTGTCCGTATACCTTACTGGAAACTGGCCTACAAGGGGTGGTAGTTCATTTCACTGTACAGAGTGCGCAAAATTGCCACCTTAAGGGTAAATGAATGAAGTAAGAGCAGTATTATTTCTTATATTACTTACTACCAGTTTACAATGTTACATCACTATATTTTTTTTTTAGTTTTTAAAATATATGTATATATGACATTTTGCTTTTGATTATACTTGGGTAATGCAGGGTTTGTTTTTTGCAGCAGAACATATATCCCTGTTGGTTCAGACCAGGTGTCACCTAGCCTGGCTTGTTGACCATAGAAGTCACACTGGAGGACCTCCAGATGCCTAGAGAGGTATCCTCTCTAGGCATTTTCTAGGTCCTCCAGCATGATTCTATGGTCTTCTATGACAGTTCCCTATTATCCATTGTTTCACTTATAAACAGTAAGTCCAGGAACTTATCCCCCGTAGATACAGGTGGTGACTTGTATAGTGGTTTGAACATTGGATGTGACTCTACAGACCAGGGTTTGAATCCTACTAAGCCACAGAATCCCACTGAGTGACCTTGGGCAAGTTACACTCTCCCAGCCTCAGGGGAAGGCAATGGCAACCCCCCACAAAACAAATCTTGCGAAGAAAACCCCATTATAGGTTCGCTTTAGGGTTGCCATAAGTCAGAAATGACTTGAAGGCATGCAACAACAACAACATGTAGGGAAAATACTTCTGTGCACACACCAAAGATTTGCTGACTGCCTCTTCCAGTTTGAGCTGCATCAGATGTCACTTCAGAGGACCAATTTGGCTTTCAGGAGCAGCTTTTAGGAGTTTGTACATGTGTGTAGGTAGAAGATTCTGATGATATGAGTAGCCCTTTGGATCCTGAAGCCCCCAGTCAAACTGTATGAGCTTTGGGTAGGTTTGCCGTAAGTCCCAAAAAACTGGGAAAATCCCGGTTAAAGGGACAGAAAGTTGTACTATCTGGCTGGGTTGCTTGAAGCAGCAGATCCGGGATTCCTACTCCAGGCTCACTTTCTGCAGGTGCAGGGTCACATGGCAGGAGAGTGCAGTCTCGTAAAGAGAGTGCAGAGCAGGCAGTAACAGAGAGAGTGAAGGAAAGTCAGAGTATAGAAGGCCAGCTATGAGTCAGACTCAGAGTAACTTTACTTGCATGTGTGTGGTGAGTCTCTAGCCTCCTAGCCCCCCCCCTTGCACAACAGGCCAGTGGCTGAATGGAAAGAGGCTTCAGAAGGGGAGGGGGAATCTCCCTTTGTTTTCTAAGCCCGACAAGCTGAATGGAAAGGGGCTTCAGAAGGGGAGGGGGGAATCTCCCTTCCTTTTCCACGCCCACAACGGAGCTGGAAAGAGGCTTGAGACTGTAACATCCATAATTCCCCCAGCCAGCATAGCCACTAGTTACCCCACTGCTTTTCCTCTGGATTTGTTTTCCTTCCAACACAGATTTTAAATCCTTTCTTTCCCACCCCACTACTTTCCCCATCCCACTGAATTTTACACATTGATGTGTAGTAGTGGGAGGGGGGGAATCAAAGTACCTTGACCAAGTGCAGAGTTTGGAAAAGTACAATTGGTGTAAGACACCTTAAACTACTGAAATATGCAATAAAACAATGTTAAATGTCAAAATGTGGGGTTTTGTCTTGTTTTTTTTCCCAGTAATCCACCCAATCCAATCCCATATACTTTTGTCCTGGTTTTGTGGCAGAGAATTATGGCAATCCTAGGTGTGGGGAGAAGTTTCAGCCCTCCCAAGTCCATTTTAGGGACAAGGAAGGCCTTTTCTGACAGCAGGAAGTGAGCAAAAGTCACTCCCTGTTTTTTAAAAAGCCCTCTCCTGGAGGCCTTGAGGACCACAAAATGTCCCTAGTGGCTTCATGTGGCCCACAGGGTGAACTTTGCCCACTGCTGTCCCATATAGTTCTCTCCCCCCCACACACACTCTTTTATTTTTCCTCTCTTTGCACATATACTTTTACAAATCCAATGCATGGAAGGGGCACTGCTAGTGTACTTCTTCTGATATTTGTGGGTGAAACTTATTCTAAATGCTTGAATAAGCTCTTAATGTTTATAATACAATCAGCCCTCGTTAACCATGGATTTTGTATCCACGGATTCAACCAACCATGGTTCAAAAATATTTTTTTAAAAAATAAATTCCAAAAAAGCAAACCTTGATTTTGCCATTTTATATAAGGGACATCATTTTACAATGCTATTGTATATTATGGGACTTGAGACTTGAGATTTTGGTATCCATGGGGTGGGGGGTGGGGTCCTGGAACCAAATTCCAGTGGATACCGAGGACCCACTGTAGTCCATTTTTATGTTTATTATAAAAAATAATCACTGGGTATATTATACATATTTGACTTACCTAATCACCTTTTGCTTATCTCACCTGTTCACTGTCCTCCTGTATTCATTTTCCCATGCGGCATGTTTGAGTTTGGATTATATTAGCCAGCTCCAGCACTGTCCACCCATTTGAGTTGCTAGACTCTGTCCCAAACCTGAATTGTTTTCTTCCTTCCAATGTTGGGGAGGTATGCCAAGTAAATGGTACAGTTTGCTTAATGAGCAGGAGAATGTCTGCCACTGTGATTTGTGTACTTGTGACTCAGACAAGTAGGAAATCAATTGGCATCTTAAACTAAATAATACTGGAGGTTGGTCTCTTGTATTTTAAGATAGTTAAGGGCTTATTCAGGAAGCAAAAAAAGCTCTGCCTTGAGGAAGGAAATTAGAAATGTGTGAAATATCTCCTTTTGCTCCTTGAGAGCTTTCTGTTTAGTACAATATGGGAAACTATAAGATAGGTTCAGAGTTTTTAGCTAGCCCATAACTGTAACAGACATAATGTTTTTTAATTTTAATTTTTTTAACTTAACAGCATTTAAATTTCATTATTCATAGGTTTTTGTCTTGGACACCCAATCATCATATGCTTCTTGGAAAAAAAGGGAAGGATTCCAATCTTTTGTCAAATTCTAGTGTTGATAAGAAAATTTTGATTAACTTTAATGTTGCCATGTAGTTTTTACAATTTCTAATTAATGCAAGGTCCATTTTCTTTTTTGGACATTTAATTAGTTAATCCTGATTTTTTTGTTTGTTTATTATGAAGAACATTTTGAGTTGCCTGCCTAGATGAGTGATGATGGACAGTGTGAGCCCCGTGGTGTTTTCTGTTGTTTTGTTTTTCTTTTTTCTCTTCCAGGCAGGGATCTAAAGTGCCTCTCTTTGTGAATGGCCTTAGTGCAACAGTAAATCAGTTTTAACTAAAACCATTTGGAAAATACAGTTTTATGCATCGTAAATAGTGACTCATGCCGTACTGAATACAGCTCTAGGTCTCTGGGTAACAAGTGAAAGTTGGGTATTTTTTGTAGCTGGTATTCTCTGTGATGATGGGGTGGGGAAGTCAGAAAGAAGATATTTGAAGCTCTGTTTACAACCTGGCATTGCTTCTAGCATAAAACTGTAATTGAGTATAAAAGCATTCATTTTTCCACCACAAAGTGTTTTTTATTCAGATAAACCTGTCAAGTTGAGGAAACGAGCAATAATCTTGGATTAAAAGCGCATGACCCAGAAATCTTTACAAGTAATCTTACAAAAGGCTTCCCTCATTGATTAGTGTTTTAAGACTCTTATTTCCTCTGAATTTGCTTTCCTTTGAGAACAGTACGAAAGATGTTGGACTCCCAAGATTACTTAAAGAGTCATGACAATTCTAATCAGGTTGTCCTTGTATTCTCATCTTTATAAACCAAATGTTAAAACAGGGAACAGGTATGTATGGCAATCTAGATAATGCAACTCCCATCATCCCTTACTATTAGGTCTGCTGGGTTAGGGTTGATGACAGTTGCAGTCCAACATCTTCTGGAAGGCCACTTGTTCCTCACCTCTGTTCTGGATGCATATTGTAGTATTCTCACTGATATGTGCCCTTGTTTTATATCCATTGGGGTCTCTAAGTAAGATGCATGAACAAGCCTTCATTCAAGCTTGTATGGGAATGCTGCCAATGGCAGAGTTTTATACCACTGAAGCAAAGGAAGCTTTTCTAAGGTGCCGTTTACACGATGAAAATGTAGTGGGAAGAATTCATGTCGAACCCTGGTTGTTTACACATACATTGGGTTAGGCACGTGATTTTCGGAAGGGGGGCACCTTTTATCCCACACCACAACCTGCAGGACTTCCAGTCCTGCGGTTTGTGCCGGTTTTTAAAAAAGTCACGGGAGGATTCGGAAAATCGGAAATGTAAACAGCCTCGGACAAGTTATCTCGGTAATAGGTGATGACCGGAAATGGTGACTGGGGGTGGGCTCAGAAATCAGCGACCAGAAAAGGAGGAGTTAGTCACCCCCTCAACAGATTCAGCCTCACCAGCTGAAAACAAAGACATCCCTTCCAGCTGCACGAAGGTTTGTGTGTGTATGCGTCTATTAAATCACGGATTTCTACACTGCAAACCCTTCAGCTTTAACCTGTTCCTCAATTGTATGCTGGGTTTAAAGTTTAAAGAGAGAGTAAATTATAAAGAGATCGTGGGCGGAGGATCACCCATTCATTCCCTGCCTGGATCCCCTCCCTGGGTCTGAACGGATAATCAAACATTCACTGACCCACCCCCAAGGCACAGTAAAAAATGCCAGCATTTGAGCGAATGATCACACATTCATTCATTCCCCCCCCCCACAAGGCACAGTAAAAATGCCAGCATCTGGGTCTTTCAAAATGCCTTGTGTGTCCTCCTCTTATGATCGCCTGCACGGGCTTGAAACCTTCACTCCACAGCTGCCTCTGCTTAAAGGGTTAACATTTTAAAGAGACAGGACAACCGCAAGCCTCTGCCCCCTACACTCGGCTTGTACTGGCTTTTGATCTCTCTCACACTCCCCAGCACCAACTGATTGCTCATTCCTCCCCAGTTTAGCTGGCTTTAAATGGTGATCTTTCATTTCTAAAGGAAAGCACAGGGTTTAGCCACTGATCGCTCCTAACACTCATTCACCCCCTCATCGCCAACCAGAAGCCTGAACAAACATTTGAGCCAGCCAATAGCATCGCTCATGGTGCATAACTTTAAAGGAAGTACGTCACTGAGGTTGTGAAAAAACGAGTAATCGCATCCTGGATTGACAGCTTAAAAAAAAAAATCCCGGTACCATAAACTCATGTAAACAAAAAAAAACCCCGGGAGAGTATATAGTGGGAGAAGGTCCATATCACGAGATGGGATGCCATGTAAACAATGTTCCCAGGATCTCCCAGGATATCCAGTTCAGAGACAAAAATCGTTTAAATAGGGAGGGATGAATACGGGATCAAGAAATCCCAGGACGCCCCGCGACAAATATTACTATCTAACTGGCACCTAACTGTTTTGATAAGATGGGTTACTGTTCAGTACTTTTCACATATTCTTTAAAGTGTCACCAATGCTGCATGAAATTGCCTTTTTTGTTCTGGGTCATGACAAATTTTTAATGCAGGCACTCTAAAGTGCTAAATGATATTTTTGTTGTTGTTGTTGTTGTTCTTCTGCTTAGGCAACTTGGGACATTTTCAGACAGCATTTTAGCGTGCCTACCGCGGGAGGAGTTCCCGGGAGAGGGATGGTGCTCTTGCGCGGCAGGGGATCATTTTCGGACACCGCCGTTCCTCTCCCAAAACCATCAGTGTCACTTCCGTAAAGCTTTGGAAGCCGCAGAGCATATTTTAATCACGGGCAAAAGCTCATTTTGGCCTCAGCTGCACTGTGATCATCAGTTTTGAAATTATTTCTCTTGATTTTTTTTTAAAAAAATACAAACTAGTTTCTGAGACCACCAATCTAAATAAACTAATGATGTGGAGAAAGGGTGTTTAACCATTCCTTTTTCTGCCATTTGTCTGCTTAAAATCATCCTCACTGAACTGCTTTTCACTTTTCAGAGGAAAAAGGGAGACCCCCATCTCTTTTCTATCATAAGTGGGAGTGTTAGGCTGTGCTTTTCTGTGGAGAAATGGCAGGAAGGGAAAGCCTTGAACAGCTCTTTCTTATGAGGAGATGTACCTGGTTGTCAATTTACTAGCTCTGTTTACAATGAATTACTACTTTTTATGATTACAAAATACATTGAAGAAAGCAAATGATAGAAAAATAACTTGAACATTTGGGGAGCCAGAATAGTGAGTGTTGCACTAGGACTCTGGGTGAACAGAGTTCAAATCCCCACTTGGCTGTGGAAACCCACTTGGTGACGTTGGGCAAGTTGAACTTTCACAAACCCTCGAACTCTCCTAATTTGGCAGGGACAGTTCTGATTAATCTTTTCCATCCCACCTTTTCAGCCATTTAAAAAATGTCCCAGTTTCTCTCTTTTCCTCCCACGTTCTCTCTTGATTTTTGCACAGGTCCTTTGATCAGAGCCTTGCTTTTTCACAGTGAGGGAGCAGATTAAAGTTGGGGGGGGGGGCTTTGCACAGAGTAGCAGTAATCCTTAAAGCTGTTTGGGGGAAAATAAAGTACAGATTGTTTAGCCTGCAGTTTATGACCACAGACTAAGGACTTTATCAAACCACCCTCCCCAAACATTATTTTGCTGGCATAATTTGTGCCGGTTTTATGCCAGCAAAAGAGTGCCCCATACCTCACTTACCTTGCATCCCAGCAAAAGGCAGCCCTAACAATGAATGAGGAATGAACGGAGCTCTGTTTGCTTCCTTGTCTGAAATCCCATGGATTATCGCGAGAATACCTATTGAGGGAAATAAAAACAAAAACAAAAAACAAACAAAAATAACACTCAAGAAGTTACAGAAAGCATGCAAACATACCCCAAAACTTACAAGTAAACTGGGGAGGGTCATAAAAAGATTGTCACCTACCTGGATGTCGCAATTTCAACTGGAAGTGTTCTGGCTGGTCCAGCCATTCACATTGTAATGATGAGGCAAAAAAGGCACAAGGTTTCAAACGCCAGCAATGCCAGCAAAAAATCGCCACAGCCAATTTATTGATGGTTTGGCCATCAGTAAAATAGAATGGCTTATGGACAGTATATAAACGCAAAAGGGCGATGTCGTCTGATATGTGCACCCTTTCGCTTTTATATGGTGTTGTTATGATGCAGTATTTCATGTGTTTGATAAAGTCCTAAGAGAAGGAGGTTTCTGCTTCTTCTTTCTATTGAATAATCACTAGTGTTGTGCTCTGGGTGGCACTTTTTCATTTGGGTTGTCTATGTGTACCATTCCTGGCTGCAGTTGCACAGGGAATTCTGTATTTCCTCAACACTGCAATCCTCTCCTTGTGGCTTCTCATTTTTGTTGATGATCAACAGCAACACACCTTCTTCATGGGGTGTGTGTGTGGGGGGGGACCTGACAAGGGTCCTAAGTTTCCCTAAATTGTTATTATTATTATTAACGGGAAAAGATGTCATGGTCAGTGGCAGCTGATTTCTCCCACATCAGTGGTTGGTAAATCCAACCCAGGGCTTAGTCTGAATTTTAAATAACCTGTGCAGGGTGCTGAATTCTATTTTTAAAATAGATTCAGCATCTTGGTTAAGTCTTTTAAAGTGTGGAATGAAACTCAAAGAGGATTCAGTGACCCACTGACATGGTGCACCAAACTGCTGGTGTGCATGGTGGATTCCAGTAAAACAGATGTGGACCAGTTCAGGTCTCCCTTAGGTAGATCCCATCCCATTTTGTTTTATATCTTGCAAAATGAGGAAGGAAGGAAGATTTTGGCACAAATGAATGGGTTTGTGTCTGTAAATGAAGTATTCTGAATAAAGGATGTTAAGCTCTGCTTATTTCATTCTCGCACATAAGAATGAAGACTTTCAGGCACTTTCTACTTGCTGGGCAAGTGGGATTTTTGCATTTACAAACATTTTGATCATTTTTTGGGGGGGGATGGTTTGCAAAAACATTGCTTTTGGCACAAGATTATGGAAGATGCAGAAAAACAATGTGGTTTTATTGAACAAACACACACCCTTTTAAAAGGCCTAGAATGTGAAAATTCTCATAAATGTTAACCCCCTTTTTTTTTGAGCTAAGTGTCTATACAAGTCATGACACTTTTTCTCACCAAGAATGAGAAAATATATGAGTACTGTATTCTTTATATCCCTGTTGCAAATTTGTGCCCTGGGAATATGTTGCAGGATGCAATATCTGCATATATGTTTATCACTCCTGCTCCCACTTTTCCCCTTTGTCCTAGGCTAACTTCTGCTGCTGCAAACTGAGTTGAAAGTGCAAAAGCAGGGTGTGTTCAATTTGCAGTGGGGAGTGGAAAGGAAGGGGTGGAATCTTGCTCTTCCCAGTAGACTTGGGCAAAAGCAAAATGTGCTTGTGTGTCCTTCCTCATTAATCACTTTCCTCATCTTGACCACACTCTGATGTTGCTTGACCACATGCAACTCAGTTTTCATCTGTGAAATGTTGGAGGGTGCTCTTGCAACCTTAGAAGAAAGCAATGGCAACCCCCCTCTGAGCAAATCTTGCCAAGAAAACCCCATTATATGATTGCCATGAGTCGGATATGACTTGAACGCAGACAACAACAAGAAATTCAATTTGTGTTCAGGTTAGTAGTTCTGTGCTTGCATTCCTTTGTGTAATCTTGTATAAAATGCTATTTTCAACACAATGGCAGAATCACAGATCCTGTACTATTTGATGAGAGGAGGTTGTACTGATTTCTTATAAAATGAAGCTGTGGACATTTTCATTGCAGATTATTATTATTATTATTATTATTGTTTTATTCATTTATATCCTACCTTTCTCCCACCAGTGGGACTCAAGGCAGTTAACAACCTGTTTAAAACCATACAAGCTAAAAACAGTACAAAGTTAAAATCACTTCATAAATATAAAATTTTAAAAAGAATTAAACATTACAGTAAAAATTCAAATGCCTTAAAAACCCTTAAAAATTTAAAAACTGCATTGCACAGCCTCACTAGCCCAGCCCTTTTTAGTTCATAAAACCCTGGCAGCATAAAAATGTTTTCACCTGCCACCAGAAGTAGAGCAAAGATGGGGCTATCCTGGCCTCTCTGGGGGAGGGAGTTCCAAAGTCTCATACAGGGAAACGCAGTCTTTCAAATAACCTGAACCCATGCTGCATAAATTCCTTACCACTTCCATACTGGTGCCCTCAGTTCCCATAGAATCAGTTCAACAGAATATCCCAAAGTACAACACCAGTATTACATTGATGTGAACACACATTTAGGTACAACAAGATAATTATTAAAGAATAGCAGTAAAGACTTAAGGGTTCTTTGGCCTAGCATGTATTAATCATTTAAATAGGGAATGTGGGAAACGAAGAGTGCTTGGGAAGATTGCATTTAAAAAGTAAATAATTATATTCTAACTACTACCTGTAATAGTTACTTAGCAATATGGTTTGAGTTATGGAAAAATAATTGTTTGGTTTCTTGTTCAATAAAAATAACTGAAATGGTGTGGTTTTGAAATATAACTTTTAAAAATAGCATAAGAATGCTCTGTTAGCTGCCTTGAAGTACAAAACACACCTCAAAAATGAGGCTATACAAAACTTGTAGCATTTCGGAAACTTACGATTATATTGCATAATAAATGATGTTACCTATGTTTTTATGGTGTAATCTTTATGTATCCTTTTTATGTTTGGGTTATTGCAAAAAAGAATTAATGACAAATAATTTATTATTTTTAACTAGTTACTTCCAAGTTTTGTGAAGGTGGGAGGTTTGGATGAATGTTACTTTACACTGGAATGATGAGAAGGAAACAAACAAAGTTGAGATCCCTGTGGAGGGAGGATGAAAGCTAACATCTGTGTTACTCTGGCTGGGTACCGGATATTCAACAGCTGAAGCCCAAGCTTGCTCTTTTTTCCCTTTCCCCCTCTCATTGTGTAATGGGAGAATAGAAAACATCCATTCCTTTTGATTGACCTTTTCAATCAAGTTGTAGGCAAGAATTTCAAGAGGTGGTTGGCTGGTCAGAAAGAGAAGTGGGCATTTGTTGACAAGTCATTATCAGCCCCAGAATCAAGTACCAGTGCTGGCAACATGGCAACCTGGGTACAGCAATAGTTCCCTCACGTGATTGTCTTCCCAGTGAAGCACCTGACTGAAGATGGGCAGCTGGCTTGGATGGACAGAAGAAAGGGTGGCTGACAGCCAAATGTCTGGAGGCACCAACCAGAATCCTATTAGTTAATCACCATTAGTGTAGACCAGTGGTTCTTAACCTTTTCTTTACCAGGGACCCCCTTTAAATATCTTTTTTTGCCACATATCCTAAGACTTTCCATATACAGTGTACTTGATGGTAAATCGATCCTGTGGATAAATGGAGGGCAGGTTTTGGGCCCAAAATTATGGAATTACTATGGCTGTGAATAAGTGAAGGGTAAGACTTAGTAAAACTCAGTCCTTCTTGCCTACAGAGGCTCACTTCGGACCACACATATTCATGTGCCACTTGCAAAGTGAGCTGTGGGGTGTGTGTGCCAAGCTCATTACAGAAGCAGAGGCTTGCTTGGGACCATGGAAGCACTGTGTGCAAAGTGTCAGTTGGCTTGGTGCCTTTTCTTCCCTCTCTCAGTCAGTTAGTCATTCGTCTTGCTTCTGAGATTGTGGGATTGTATCCTGAGATACAATGAGCCCTATGTATCAGTGTACAAGGGACTTGCACACATGGATCCCCCAAAAGTGGGGGATCATGAAGAATCTTCTCTGGGATGTCCAAGTCCACTCTCTCCAAGTGCACCTTTAAAGGGACATTTCCCCTACCTCAGGTCATCCTGACCTGGCCTATCGGATCCTGTGCTGCCCACCCTCTGCCTTAGGAAGACATCTGCAAAACCTTGTGAAGCAGTCTGTCAGCTGAACACAGACATTACCCATCTCTCCCTGACCAAAAATTCCCACCGTCAGGAATAGTTGTCTCCCCTACCATCGTCTCACCAGGAAATCTCAGTGTCTCCCCTCCCCACATTTCATGCCAACCTCCAACCCTCCCCCTCCCCCACTAATGGTCTTAGTGAGCCAGGCCCCCCCAACCGCTGTACTCTACTTTTAGGAAATCCTCACTTTCTCCCCCTCCCTGAGCATTCTCCCAACACTCTTTGCCTTTCCCCCCACCCCAGTTCCTCTCCGAGCACAGTGGAACCTTCCACACCCTCTGAAACTCTTTCTCTTGCCCTGGAGAGAGGAAGCAGCAGCAGTGGCAACAGCAGGGGGGTCTGAGAGAGATTGCAAAGGAGGAGGAAAGGGAGTCCTCCATTCTTCTCTCTGCACTACCTGACCCTCCACCACTGCCTTTGGTTGACTTTTGACTCCCCACCCACTCACCCAGTGACCCTTCACTACAAGCACCCACCCCACTGACAAGGGTTTCCCCCTTTCCTTGCTTCTCAGCCCAGAATCAGCAGCCTAGTACAGTTCTCTGTGCCTCAATGGTGGCTCCTGCTACCGAGAGCTTCAAGAGAACATGACCTATTTGTCCAGGGAGAATGCTAGAAAAGCAAGCAGAGCACCCCTACCCACCCACCTGCCTGCCTCCTTCCCTTTCCTCACTCTTTCACACATTAACACACAAAGCCTACCTGCTCCGCCTGCCCCATCACAGGCAGAAGTCCCATCTCTGAGTAGCTGTTGGTTGCCTCAGCACTAAAAATGGGGATTGTGCCACCACTTGTAAAGCCAATTGGCCAAGCCACCTGTAGACCACCTGTGAGGACATCACATCCCTCTGGAGGTCCATAGACCACAGGTTAAGAACTGCCAGTATAGACCATGCCCTCTGATATTTCACAGCTGAAAATGGGCATGTTTGGGAAAACAACATCAAAATGTAGTCAAGATTACAGAAGTTATTAATGAGGAAGGACACACAAACTAGGAGAGGCTACAGCAGTTTGTGTTTGCCTGAGCTTACTGGGAGGGCAAGATTCTGCCTCTTCTCTCAACTCTCCTCTGCTGAGTTAACTGAGTGTACCCTACCTTTTTGCACTTTCAACTCAGTTTGCAGTAACTGAAGTAAACTGAGGATAAAAGGAGAAAGTGGGAGAAGAATAGGGAAACGGGAACATTTTAAAAACAGCTGAAAAAGCAGGACAGCTGAGGATTAATGGAGACTTTTCCTTCCCAACTGAGGCAGTTGGAGGGCATGACAGATCCACTGAATCTATTGTTGGGTGATGTAAAAAAAAACACGAAAACATTGACCTAATGGATTTACACATGTTGGACTAATAAAAGAATTCAGGCCCATAAAGGGCAGTCTTTGTGGTCTTCTCCAGTGTGTCTACTCCTCTCTCAAGAGATAGCCAGTAACCTTGCTCAGTCTTCACTCGGTTGCATTCTTGTCTAGCATGTTCCCCATTTCCCCACTTTTGCGAGCATGGAATTTTTTCATGCCTCTCTCTGATGTGGATGGTGCCATTTTTTGATACATAAGAATCCATGCTCAAAGAATTGAGCCACTTTAAAAAACTGAACAATTGTGTGGTGAACTGTATGAGCCCTGGTGGCGCAGTGGTTAAATGCCAGTACTGCAAGTCACGATGTTGCAAGTTCGATTCCAGAGGGCTCCAAGGTTCACTCAGCCTTCCATCCTTTTGTAGGTTGGTAAAATGAGTACCTGGCTTGTGGGGGCAATTAGCTAATACACATTGGAAACTGCTTAATGCAGTGTAGATGTATAAATTGCTATTGCTTGAAACAATTTGTAAGCCGCTCTGATAGCCTTGTGGCTGAAGAGAGAGATATAACTAACTAACTAACTAAATAATATAAATAAATATGAGGGGACACATGTATGACAGTACACAACTGCAAAGATCATAATTGTCTTTAGCTGTCATCCTGCTAGTGATAGATTCAGGCTTAAGCTGTACTATTTAATGTGGAGTGGGGTTTTTTTGCTCAGTAATGATAATATCCAGCTCATGCTACCATAAATGGAATTGCCCGTGTAGACCATTGAACATGTGGTAATGCATTAAAACACACAGAATAGTGTGTGGATGTGCACTGCCTCTGCACATTGCCCTTCTGCATTGCACATTGTACTTGCACAATGAATTCTCAGCCATATGTACTGACCATTGATCCACATACATTGCACTAATTTAGAATTCAGTACAGGGATTATGTAACATAACTCTGCTAGTGAATATTTATACTGCATTGAAGTGATGCAGTATCTTGACCTGTGTATATATTTATGAAGAATCTTGGAAAGATGCTACCACCATGAACACATGATCTCATATGATTTCCAAAGCTAGGCAGAATAGGGTCTGGATAGTATTTGGATGGGTGACTATGCAGTAATACCAGGGATCTCTATCTAAGGCTAGGAAAAAAATCCTAAAGTTCAGCTACCAATCAGAGTTGACAGTGTTGGGGTAGATGAACTAATGATCCAACTCACTATAAGGGCACTGCCTATGTTTGTGACATGAATAGGAAAGGAAGGATAACAGGTGGTTGTTGTTAGCAGCCTTCAAAGTTTACTTTCACTTGTGGCAATCCTATGAATGAGAGACCCCCAAGTCATCGTATTATCAACAATCTTTCTCAGATCTTGCAGGCTCAGGGCTATGGCTTCCTTGATTGAGTCTATCCATCTGGAATGAGCTTTTCCTCTCTTCCTACTGCCCTCTACCTTACCAAGCATTATTGTCTTTTCTAGAGAGTCATGTCTTCTCATGATATATTCAAAGTATGACAGTTTAGTTATCTTGGCTTTTTAGGAGTGTTCAGGCTTGATTTGTACTAGGACCCGTTTATTTGTCTTTTTAGCAGTCCATGACAACCGTAGAACTCTTCTCCAGAACAACATTTCAAATGACTTGATATTCTTCCTATCAGCTTCCTTTACTGTCCACCTTTCACAACCATACATAGAAATTGGGAATACGATAGCATGGACAATCCTAACTTTTGTATTCAGTGTTATATCTTGGCACTTCAGGATTTTGTCTAATTCCTTTATAGCTGCCATTCTAAGTCCTAGTCTTCTGATTTCTTGACTGTAGTCTCCATTCTGATTAGTGACAGAGCCAAGATATGGGAAATTTTAAACTGTTCCATCTCTATGTCCTCATTGTCAAGTTTAAAGTCATGTAAATCATTTGAGGTCATTACTTTTGTTTTCTTAATGTTCAACTGTAAACCTGTCATTGCACTTTCTTCCTTAACTTTCTTCAGTGATTGTTCTAAGTCGTTGCTAATTTCTGCTAGTACTATGGTGTCATCTGCATATTGTACACTGTTGATATTTGTTCCTCCAGTTTTCACACCTCCTTCCTCCAAGCCTAATTCTGCTTTATGTATGATATGTTTAGTGCCTGACAAATCTAGTAGGGAAAGGTTTCTAAACAGAGAACTTCTGCTTTATCACTTTTAGTTTTTAAGTAAGCTACATGCCTTCTTGCCTCCAGGTCTACAGTTATTTGTATGAGGAGCAAGAAAACAATATTTGGAGGAAGAAGGAATCAAGCACATCTACTTAAGGTTGTTAACAGAATTAAAAAGTCAAGTATGTTTCTTTTTCATCTTTAGCCTGTTGTAGACAGACACACACACACACGATATATAAATGTCCTTTCTATTATAATGTGTAACCAACCTTTGGACTTCTTGGGCTTACCAATGTAACCCGCCATAACAGTCCCCACATTTTTAAAAATAATAATTAATAATTGGCTGCATTCTATAATTTGGCTTGATGTGGCCTTCCACAAGTTGATGGTAAATCAGGACTCCCCATGTGCCAGGGCTGGAGTCATGCATACAGACACATACAACCTAAGGAAGGGCCTCCTAAATTCCGCAAAAGGTCATATCCCCAGGTAAGGATTACCTGGAAACCTCTGAAGGCTACGGTTACATGACAATGGCTGGTCTTTTCTGGGTGTCTCTGGAGGTGAGACATTCATGAATCACATCAGAGGTAGTTGGAAGTCTTATCGTCATGCAAGTTGCTGGTTTTCCTTTTCTGGATCTCCAAATCAAAAGAGAGTTGCCTGTCATTGATCACTCCTAAAACATTCCTTTCTTCATGATCATTAACATATCTGGGGATCCATTGTTTAACCCTGGGAATCTCTGGCAAACATTTGTCTTCCTCTCAAAATCTTTCAGGGGAAATATCGACTATAAATAGCACCCCAAGACTACATCTCAGTGTGCACAGATTCCCTTCCTGCTATCTCCTTGTGATGTCAAGCCCCCTCTACCTCCCCCCCCCACTCTCTCTTTGCTATTGGCTCATTGCTGTGCATGGATCCCTCTTCTTCCATTTACCCTCTAGTCTATGAGACCTATTTCCCTTTGTCCCCCCCCCCTTGCCTGTTTGCTGCTTGAACATCTCTGCTCTTCCGATTGGTTTGCTGCTTGAACATCTCTGCTCTTCCGAAGGGACCATTCTCTCGGTGAAAGAAGCCATCGTAGTCAGCGGTGAGGTAGGTACAGTATAACCTATCACCCCTCAATATATTCATCTGTCCAAATACTTCCTACTATCTTCAATAGCCTTGAGTGAGTGCTTGAAGCCTGAGTGTTGGTGTGAATGTTGTTTAGACTATTTTTCAATAAAGCCATTTTGAGATTATTCCTGTTTCCTGGTCTTGAGTCCATTCAGTGAGTGTACAGGTAAAAGACTCTGCAGTTACCCGACCTCTCACATGCCAATTTGAGCTGATTAAAATTCCCCAAATCACAATTTGACCATGCATGGAAATTCCACGGATCTCAGCAATTCGGGTAACGCCAAGAAGTTATCACGCTTGAGAAAAAAACAAACCAACAAAACCCTTAAGTAAAAAGAGATAGAAATCTTCCTTATATAGATCTCTAGCACCCCTTGAGTGATATTTATTCAGAGGAAATGTGCTTTTGGGAGGAATTTTCCAGTTCAGTTAGTGAGAAGCTTCTTTCATTTGTCTTCTCTTTTTTCTTTTTCTTTTCTTGGACTGACTCCATTTTGAACTCAGCAAACAAGGCACCATCTATTGGGTAATAGTGATAATGATCTGACATTTATTTAGAGCATTTTATCCAGTTGGATCCCAAATGGCTTTATAAACTGTCCCAAATGATTCTACTAATTGTGTACAGTATATAAGAAGCACTTCACTCAGCATTAAAATGTAAGTACTGATGGATCAGTTAAATGTCTGGATTATTTTCTTTCTGTAGCTTTAAAGTACTGGCTATATTGTCACACTTATAACATGGTTGTTGTTTTTCTGGTCCAAAGGAGAAATGGATTAAAAACTGCAGATGTGGCTGAAAATCCAATCCTATAAACTTGATGGATGGCTTATAATGGAATTTATGGGATTCAGTTTGCGTTTTTACCTGATATCTTCTGGAAAGTTCTCTGGGCATAGGAGTGGGTAAAGTGTTGCTCTCCAGATGTTGTTGGATTGTGACTACCAGCATTCCTCACCACTAGCTAGTGATGCTGTCTAGGTCTGATGGAAAATGTAATACAGCAACATGTGGAGGACTGCACTTTACCCACCTGACCTGGAGGCTTTTATATACATTTGCAATAGGGCTCTAGAGGCCCGTTTACATGTCAAAGAAGTTCTGGGATGAATTTGTGATGAATCCCAGTAGTTTACAGGCACTTTGTGACAGTCTCATGCTTTTCTGAAGGGGGGCTACCTGCAGATAGCAAAAAAACCCCCCAGTAAACCTGTGACTTTCCATCCCTCTATTTTCCACTGACTTTTTGGGAATGTCCGGAAAATCCCATGCTATTGGTTTTCTGAACAATCAGCAACCGTCCCAGGAAAGGGGCAGACTTTTGATTGGGTGGACTTTGGAGAGGGTGGGCTTGCAAGTGAAGCCTTGCAATTCTGCATCCGCCATTTTTGTATGGCCCTACCTAGGATCCGCTGCCTTCAAATCCCAGCTGTCAGAAGCGGCCCAGACCTCCCTCCCCTGCCCTAGCTGGCCCTTTCTCCCAGCTCACCACCAGCTGCAGAGGCTTCTTCCACCAAGGGACCATTCTCTCGGTGAAAGAAACCATCGTAGTCAGCGGTGAGGTAGGTGAGGGCCGAGCGGGCCAGATATCCCCTCTCCCCCCTCCCCCAGCCCATTTTGCCCAGCCCTGCTGCTGGTTTGCCATGGGTGGGGGGGCTGTCTCCATGAGTGTTAGTCATGGAGAAAGCCACCCCGTGCTTGCAGTAGTTCTTCCCTCCCAGCCCCACCACTAGACTGCCATGGGTGAGGGGGACTTTCTCTGTGAATGACAGTCACAGAGAAAGCCACCCATTGCCCACAGTAGCTCTTCCCTCCTGGCCCTGCTGCTGGTCTGCCGTGGGTGGTGGGGGCTTTCTCCATGACTGACAGGGCTGTGGAGGAACCTGCCCATACAAAAATTGCGGATCCAGAATTGCCAGGCTTCCCTTGCAAGCCCACCCCCTCTAAAGTCCGACCAATCAAAATTCAGCTCTTCTGCGTGCCCCTTTCCTGGGATGGAAGTAAGTGTAAACAACAAATAAAAAAAACCCAAGACTTTTGCTACCCACAACAAATCATGGGAACCATGAGGGACAAATTCAAGATCATGATTTTTAGAATCTTCCCGGGATAAATACTGCCATGTAAACAGGTCCTAGGTGTCTGCGTGTGCAGCTTGTAGCTCCCTGGAAGGTCTTTGGTTCATGTGATGTCATCCTGTGTAAGGGTGAGGCATTCCAAGTGTGCAAACTGGTGGCTTTGCAGAGGTTTATACATGATTATATGTACTAGTGATCCCACTGACATATGCTAGTTTGTAAGAGTCTCTGTAAAAAATGTAAAAAGATCACTGGGATGGAAACCCTTCCATAATGAGGCAGATTCCACTGCAGATTCTGGTAAATTCAAGTGGAAATGAGTGGTGTATTACGCTTTGGCAGATTATAAATACACGTTACCAGTTCTACTCTAAGTGGTAGTGTGTGAATGGGTACCAGCATCTGAGCCACCTACAGCCAGTTGCTGCAGACTTTCTAGTAAAGAAAAACAATTGCAGCCAATGGAGACAAATATGACACTGGTCTCTGGAACATTGAGGGGGTGGGAAAATTGCTACTTCTCCCCTCTCCTTTCAGATAGTTTGAGATGCAGTGACTACACTATATGAGATGCAGTGACTACAGTAGTTGTGGTGCCCAGTGTTACCTGAGGGAATGATTAATAACTGTTAATGATTGTTCACTTTCAAGTGTTCTAGGGGATGAGTGCCAGTTTCTTTGGGTGATCAAATGTTCCTTACAAGTATGCTGGATATCAGTCTCAGTTGCTCTTGAGAGAGTATGGCTCTCTTGTATGAACATAAATTAAAAAACTAAAAAATGAGGTGCTCCCCCTCACCAACTACCCCAATGAATACTAGATATGCTAATAGATTTTAAGTCAGACCATGCCAAATGTACCATCTAAATTTGGTAAAAATCCACCCAGGCATTTTAGGGTGATCTAATAACAAATAGACAAAACAGCAGACACTTAAATACATTCATTTGGACAGATGGACAGACAGATTCAAAAATCCAGCTAAAATTAGAATTTCTGGCAACTACAAGAAAAATGAGTTGCAGATAGTGCATACAAAAATACTGTACTACTGGGGTCTCAGTATGGTGCCTGGGGACTGGATAGAATGTGTGTGTGTTGGCAGCATGTGTGTGAGGTTTTTGTGTTTGGGAAAATGATACAGGAGTTATTTTTTATCTAGGAGGAATTAGGTTTAGTGGAATTCATTTTAGAATATTTTAACTTGTTTTGTAATTTAGTTTGTTTTGTAATAACTTATCATCGGAAAGCTGTTATTTAGTGCTTGGCTTGCCCTCTTTTCTGGGCAAGCTGTTTCAATGAGTATTTAAAAACAATTTTCTGGAGATTCATTTGAAACTGTCTTGTCAGAGATTCATATCTTCAGCTCAATGATAAACAGTGAAACAGTGTTAGGGGGGGATGAGACACTGGACAGTCTTGGACTGAGAAACCTCTAGCCCTCCAGTTCCCATCAGCCTCCTTCTGCCTGGCTAATGGTGAGGGATGTTGTGAGTAGAAAATGCAACTTATAATGACTTCTCCCATCTCAAAATTATTCAACCCCTTCATGGCAAGCATCTCTGGCACTTAGTTGAGCACCCTTTTGCTGTTATGACCTGCTGCAAATGAGATGCATAGCCAGACACCAGCTTCTGACAGTGTTCCTGAGGAATCTTATCCCATTCCTCATGAGCAATAGCCCCCAGTTTGGTAATACTCTTGGTTTTGTGTGCTGCAACTGCCTTCATGAATCCCACCAGAGATTTTCCATGGAGTTCAAGTCAGGTGACTGTGATGGCCCCTGTAGAATCTTCTAGGACTTCTTCTTCAACCAAGCCTTGGTTGAATTTGAGGTATGCTTGTCATCATTGTCCTGTTGGAAGGTCCAATGACGTCCAAGCTTCAGCTTTCTCACAGAGGGCATGGCATTTTCTCCTAGGAGTTCCTGATACTTCAATGAATCCATCTTGCCATCTACACAATGCAGGTTTCCAGTGCCAGAGGATGCAAAGCAACCCCAGAGCATCACTGAGCCACCACCATTCTTAACTGTAGGCAGTGTTCTTTTCAGCGTATGTTTCGTTCTTCTTCCTCTGGACATACTGCTGATCCATTGGGCCAAAATGTTCCAGTTTTGTTTCATCGCTCCACAGAACAGAATCCCAAAACTTCTGTGGCTTATTTATATGGTTTTGAGGTTATTGGACCTGACTTTTCTTGTGCATTTGGCTCAGTAGTGGTGTACATCTTGGAGTTCTGGCATGGAATCCTTCTGCATTTATTATGCTCCTTACTGTGCTCACTGAAATCTCAGTGCCTGTTGCCACCAAGTCTTGCTTCAGGTCTTTTGCAGTCACTAAAGAGTTTTTCTCAACCTGCCTTCTCAGAAATCTTTTTGCAGCCATTGGTAGCTTCTGTTTTCTGCCCTGTCCAGGTAGTGTAACTGTTCCTTTAACTTTGAACTTGTGAATTATGCTTCCAATGGTGTCTCTAGGAACATTCAGTGCCTTTGCTATCTTTTTGTATCTTGTTCCTTGTTTGTGAAGGGAGATGATCTCTTCTTTAACTTTTGGAGCATTCTTTAGACTTAGCCATATTTCTAACATGCAGTCAAATGTGACACTCAATAACCCCCTCTAGCCAGTTCAGATATTTCATCTGTTCCAGCTCAAGCACACCTGGTGCAACTAATGAAGCCCTTGATTAGTTGCATCAGGTGTGCTTGAGACAACACCTGTTTTGCATATTTGTGCTGTTGTGAGGGATTCTGTTCAGGGGGTTGAATAATGTTGATACTGGAGAAGTCATTGTAAGTTGCATTTTCAGTTGAATTTGGGGAAACCATTTGAAGAATTTGTTGTGTTGAATTTCAATTGCTTTTGTTTGATTTGTTCTTTGCAAACAGCTGAAAGTCTGTAAATTTTGACAACAAACCTGATTTGCAATGGGGGTTGAATAATTTTGATATAGGTTGTATTCTAGGGTTCTGGATTGTACAGATGTCCTCCACAGATAGAAAAGACTCTCTTCTTCAGACTCATCCCTTTTCATGTGAGCAGGCAAAATCATGATGGAGGGGGGTGAGACTAGCTTGTTCTGTTCCCCATGTGTTTAACCTCAAATAGAATAACTGATTAGGCCTTAAATGCTGCCTTTTTAAGGTGTTCAGTGTAGCCCTATTCAGGCATTCATAGGAATGTGTGGAGGGCTAAGTGACAGGTGAGGATGTGTGCATCGAAGTAAGTGCCATTCTCTGAACGTCACCACACTCTGAGTGGCATTGTGGTCATTGAGCTTTGAACTCAAAGGGTTGCAGAGGACTTTTGAAGTGGAATTGCCTTCATTGGTTACTCAAGAAGAAATCAAAAGGCCATTCTGGTGAATCAAATGTCCAACTTTATTGAAAGAAAGGCACTTTGTAACTATGCTTGGATGAACTCAGTTACAAAGCCCTGTGGAGAATATTGTGTTCAGTGCAGAGATCTGTGATGCTGATGAGTACATAGGGAGTTGGGGTGAGGTGGCTTTTGTGTGTACGGCCACATTCCCATCACCCATTTAGCCCTCCACAGGAAAACATCTGAACATTGATAACGAATGCCTAAAGAAGGCAGTGAAGCTGTGCTTGCTGGTCCCAACCTCCAGTGTGCCCAAGCAATCTCCCCTTCAATTCCCTGAAGGAGGACCCCCCATATCTGCGAAGGATTGGTTCCAGCCCCCCCCCAAGATAATGAAATCTATAAATAATAGTGAACGCCCCCCACCACCATTTCCACCACGGGACTGATCCCAGGGGGCGATCCCAGGGACGAAGGGAGAAGGGAGGCAGATCTACTACTACTCCTCTCCCTCCCCCATCCACCCCCCTCCGCTGTCACCATCTGCGGATATTTGAATCAGTGGGTGGCGAATCAGTGGATGTGGGGGTGCTACTGTACTCAGAATCTCTTTTCAGACCTTTGCTCTAAATGCTCAAAAGCCAGGAGGTGAGGGGTGAGGACATTGTATTTGAGTCTCACAGCCCCCTTACACTTCTACTCATTCTTTTAACACATGTATACCCAGTGCTCAAATAGGACTACGGTGTTACATTGAAATATGCATAATTTATCTGCTCCAAAGTGGCAGAGCATATATTATTTGTGCATTAAAAACAAATTAAGTTTTGCTTATAGATAAGCCCTTATTGAAAAGGAATTATTATTTTGAAAGGTTGTGCTATTTACTGGATAGACCTTAAAAGACTTCTGTAGTGAATAATACAAATGGCACACTTAACAATTTTGCAAATGCTTGTTATTTACATAATCCGTTTCACGGTGATATACATAATGTTGTCATGATCTGTTTGTGTTTCGTATTAATTAAAAAGCCAATTTGTCTTCTAATGGACCTTAAAAGCTCTCAGAGTTCCATTTCCTCCTGTCTTTGTTTACAGATTATGACCCAAGAGACCTCTTGATAATGCTTCTTGCATTCATATAGGTGGACTGCTCAAAGAGCCTGTCAGATTTTCACTTATCAAAACTATATTTATTTGTACTTTCTCCAAAATTACTGTATTGAAAGACTGGCATTGTACCTCAGAGATCCATGGGGATTTCAGCTGTTCTGTATATATGTAGTGGACAATTATAAAAACAGAATAAGCTGTGTACAATGCCTATCTTGCCAAAAGAATTACATGTAAAATATTGTTTCTTCATTATATTTGCCCTTGGAGGGTATATTCCATGCATCTGGTGAAAGTTTGTACCACACTAGATCTGCTACTGTTTAAAATGCCACAAAATGTTTTGGTTTTTGAAACTTAAACATGTGGAATTGTATGTGTTCCCATTCTTCCTTTGTTTACTGTTGTTTCCTTCACTGGCCTCAACTTAGAATTGTAGTTTTTCTGAGCAGGGACCTGTCTTTTATTTCATCACTCTGTAAACCTAGTGTAAATTGGATAGTTCCATGGATAAACAAATGGGATAAACAGATGTGTTGGCCATGGAACCCGCTGCTTGACAGTGGAATGCGCTGCCCCGTAGTGTGGTGGAGTCTCCTTCTTTGGAGGTTTTTAAACAGAGGCTGGATGGCCATCTGTTGGGCATGTTTTGATTGTGTGTTTCTGCATTGCGGGGGTTGGACTGGATGGCCCTTGTGGTCTCTTCCAACTCTATGATTCTATGTTATATTTGCTTTTGAGATATAGGACTTTTTCAAACAGGCTAGAAAACCCCCGCAGAGGTCGGAAGGAGGATGCCACTGTCCCACTTCTGGTGATTGCTTTCGCACACCCCGTCCTCCCTCCCATCGTTTGTTCATTCTCCCTTTGTGCTGGAGGGATGGAAAAGGTGCCGCTTTTTATTGACAGAAAACTTTTGTCAATAAAAACTGGTGTTTTTCTCTTCCCTCCAGCACAGAGGGAGAACAAACGAGGGATGGAGGAGGACAGGGCTTGTGAAAGCGACCACTGGAAGCGGGACAGTGATGTCCTCCTCCCAACCTCCGCGGTTTATTTTTTTAAGTGTCTGAAAAAGTCCTAAGGGTGCATTTAAACTGATTAAAAAGACCAGAAAGTACCAGATTTTGTTCCTGTTCTTTCTTATTTTATTTTGGTGATCCATACATGATTCATTTACGCCAGAATATTTTCTGTCAGCTCCCAGTACCATCAGAAACTTTTTATACCAGCTCCCAGTATATTTTAATCCAATATAAAATCAGAAAGAAGAGGAACAAAATCTGGGACTTTCCTGTCAGTCTGGATGTGCTCTAAGAGGTTTTTTTCTACCATGCTGTTTTGTAGATATCATCCATTTCTTCAGATGCATTCTACATATCTATGATAGCTCATGCTAGTATAAACCAGTTCGTTTCTAAGGTGCTGCTGGAGCATATAACTCCCTTGTTGAACCAGCTTCACCAGCTACTGATTTCTTTCTGGGCACAATTCAGAGTGCTGGTTATGACCTATAAAGCCCTATATAGCTTAAATCCAGACTAAAAGTTGCTGAGATTTAAGATCCCTGGATCAGGGCTTTCTCTCTGTCCCACCACCCCACGGTCCCATCTTGTGAGGACACAGGAGAAAGCCTTCTGGGTGGCTCTTCTCAGGTTGTGGAATTCCCTTCCATAGGAGGCTAGGCTGGCCCCCTCTCTGCTCTCCTTTCAATGGCAAGCAAAGGCATTTTTATTTAAATGTGCATTTGATGGTTAAGTGACTGAGGAGAGTCTTTTTACAATGTATGTGTGCTGCTTTTTTATCTTTAAGGTCATGTTTTCAAAATGATTTTACATCTTTTAAAATTAATGGCATTTTAATATGATATCTTGTTTAATCATGCTTTAACTTTTTTGTCATCAGGCTTTTAGCTTTATCTTGTTTTAGCCATGCAAGCCACCTTGGATGCCATGTTGGGGGAAAAGTCAATCTTTAAATAAATAAATTATATATATATAAATTATATATATAAACAATACAGGATTCCTACATGCTCTTTATGCTGAAACAGATTAACATGGTGATCTCTTTGAATACTATTATGCTTATTTGCTGTTGTAGTGTTTCATAGGCCCAGGTTAATGTAGAACTATGTAGATTTGGCTGTTAAAGGACACACTTGGATCTTTATAGGTTAACAACAACAATAACAAAAATTGAAACAGTAATCTTCCTATCCATCAACTTTAGTCTATTTTACATTGCAAAGTTTTTGCTCGTTAAATCACAGGCTTTGGGATATTTAGAAACTTGATTTATACTCTATAAAATTTTGATTTATAAGGTGGGACTGCTGACATAGCCGTGCACTATTATAATGCCATGGTAAATTATTCAAAGAAATTAAGGTTGCATAGCATACTAATTTTTTGGTGTTGATAAATTATAAAGTCTTGCTTAGATGGCAATTTTTTCTTGCCCCCCCCCAATACATTTTTAAAGCTATGCAAATTCAAGTATTGATGTCAGTTATATTTCATGGTGCTGTTACTTTCTGTCCTTTGGAAGTCTAGTGCATATGGTTGACTATTTATGGGTATATATGCACTATATTTGTTTTTACTTTGAAATAAATAAGAGCCAGACTACTTATGTTGGCATGTGGCTTTCTCCTTTAAGAAGCAGTTCAAGTTTTTGTGAGAATGTAACAGTGCTTTTTTCTTCCTTTCCTTTCCTTTCCTTTCCTTTCCTTTCCTTTCCTTTCCTTTCCTTTCCTTTCCTTTTCTTTCTTTCTTTCTTTCTTTCTTTCTTTCTTTCTTTTTTTTTGAAGACTACTTAAAACAGCCTGTTCTTGAATGCATATTGTCCCATGCAAAAGATTTTCCTGAATCTATCTGTTAAGGCAAGAATGGTCAACCATGCTCCTACAGTTGTTTTTGAATTACAGCTCCTGTCATTCCTCACGATTGGCTTTTGTGGCTAAAGCTGCAGGGAGGTATGGGTCAAAACCATTTGGAGGGCAATTGCCCACCCCATATTAAGACATCCCCTCTTTGGTTCTCATAGCATTTCAGCATTGTAGTGTCATCTAGTTCAATGTCCTGCCCATGCAGAAAATCCACAGTGAATGCTTCCTGGACAGTTGGTCCTGATATACAGTAAAAACCAACGACGAAGAAGACTCCACTGCCTTTTGAAGCAGTCCTTTCCACTGCTGAGTAGTTCTTGCTGTCAATAATGTTTAGTCAAAATCTCTTTTCTTGTTATTCAGTCTGTTGATTTGGGTCTTAAACTCTTGTGCAGCTGGAAACAAGCCAAGTCCCTCTTCCATATCCCCTTCAGATGTTTGAAGATATTTGGCTATCATATGCCCCCATCAAATTGTTTCTTCTCCAGGCTAACCCAACTCAGTCTGTGTTATTCATAGAACTTTTTGCTATGTTTCCAAGAATTCCACCAGCATTCCTGCCAAATCTCAGTTACTTATCTGATTGCAAGAGATGACATTTCGCTCCTCCATGGACATTCATATAGATTCATATAGATTTTTGCACAGATTTTTTCTAAAATGCATGGATGCACTTTTGTACACATTTTTAACCACACTTTTTAAAATGCTTTCTCATTTGGCTAAAGTATATTTGCCTGCATTTTTCAAATAGGTCCATTTCCACTCCTGCATATTTTTATCAAATGTATACATAGTTTTTGTTTTTGTTTTTTATTAGCACCTGCCCCCCTGAAAAGCATTGCAGGCCTCAGCAATCTACAGATTTCTGAGGCAAGATGTAGTTCATCCTGTTTCTATAGGATAATTCCAATCTTATGAAAGTATTTTCCATTTATACTTATTGTCAATGCTAGTACTACAGGAACTCCGCTATAGATACTCTGTAACCTACCAAGTCCAACATTTGCGTGAGTCAGGTTGGGGTTGTTTTACCAGTAGCCCTGTATTATAGGTGTTTTCTCATGCCAAAAGATACATTTAAAGGGTTAACATTACTAGGTTATAGATGCAACACTTCGTACATTGGGATATTTGAGAACATGGATATGTTACGTCCAATGAAGTGGGAATGATATGGAAGAACTATAATCAGAAGCTTGGTATAAACTGAAGCACTGAAGTGTGGTACAAATGAGGGCAAACTGGAGACAGAAGGTTGCTAGAGGAAGAGGAAATTTACAAAAATCAGTTCCATTGAATCACAGCCCTTTCCTTGAATAGAAGGAATTGTTCCTTTCAGAGGATCCATACTGTAGAATGCTTTCACAACATTATTCTCCACCCACAGGGCAACTTGTTCAGGCAGCTGTTGAAAATGAATCAACAGAGCCCTAAAAAAATCAAACCAAGCAGCCTAGCCATTGTTTAACCTGGCTGAATGTTGTGAAAGCCAGAACACTGTGCGAGCATTTCTCAGGCTCATTAATGGAAGCCAATATAAAGATTGAATCAAATAATTTCCATATGCATATTTTAATTGTTTATTGGCTGGAAAATAGAAGTGCTGGTGGGGGGGATTGTTTAATGGACCAGAACAATTATTCTTGAACTTCATGAACCAACAGTGATTTTCTAGAAATTACTAATTACTTATACTTTCATCCAGTTAGATGATCAAATATTTATAACTTTTAGAAGGGAAACACTCTTTATTCTTCACACACAGAGCTCATTTTAAAGTAAATATAAACTTTTCATTCACTTTCATTACTTACTCTTATTTTTTAATATTAGTCAAGTTGCTTTGGAAAGGTTGAATAATGGAAAATGGTACCATTTAATACCAATTCCTTTATTAGCTCAGAGGATGCTGACCCTTTCATCTTAAATGCAAAATCCCTCGGAGCATGGTGGGGTCTCCTTCCTTGGAGGTCTTTAAACAGAGGCTGGATGGCCATCTGTCGGGGATGCTTTGATCGTGATTTCCTGCATGGCAGGGGGTTGGACTGGATGGCCCTTATGGTCTCTTCCAACTCTGCAATTCTATGATTCTATGAAAATATTTTGTTATCTGCTTTTGAAGTATTGTCATACATTGGGGCAGGATATTCTGGCTAGGACTGCTACAAGTTGCGTTACAACTCTTTCTGGAGGGCCACATAATTTCCGCCTTGTACTGCATGACTGTGTGTTTCATTTTTTGATTGCCTGTGGCAGATTCAGCCATTCTGATAACCGTGCCATAACATGAGAATTTACCAGCATGTGGGGATATTCCAGTTGGCACCTATGTTTATCGTGCATCCCATGCAGCAGAGACAGAGTCACCCATTCAATTGTATCTACTGCTGGACTGTGAGGGACATTGCCCTTGGGCCACCAGTCAGAGGGGGAAATCTGGCACACCCCAGTCCCTGTTCTCCTTTTCCACATCCTCTATGGACAAAAGTCTTTTCTCTTTTGGCTAATGAGGGTTCTGAATCACTGAGATATCTTGGCCTCTTTTGTACTACAAAAAGATGAGTGAGAGAAAGAGAGAGAGAAAGAGAGAGAGCATGGGTGGGAGGAGAAGGAGGAGCCACTGCCACCACCATCACCAGGAAGCAGCACACATAAGCAGTCCCACAGCCCCATTCCCAAGTTGCTTACAGTCACAGGCCCAAGTTACTTATAGTCACTGTATCACACCCTATCCCTTTGCCTTCCTCCACGTTCCCACCACGTTCTCTAGAAAAAAATAATTTGTTTTGCTCCCCAGTGTCCTTACGTCACCTTAGGGGATGTGGGGGCATCTTCACCATGTTTTAGTCCCCCACCTTCAGATCATTTAAGGCCCAAGGGAGGCCTTTTTTTTAACAACAGGAAGTGAGTAGAAGTCTTCTTGGCCTAAATTGGCCAAGTGGGGGACATGTCAAAATGCCCCATGCTCCCCAGAAGCCATTTGGAGGAAAATATGATTTTTTTTTATTGTTTTAGTTTGTAATAGTTCCTAGAGTCTACAAAAATGTCCCTGGGGACTGCATGACACTCACAGGCTGTACTTTGTCCACTCCTAGTTTAGAAAGTAACTCATGCTGATTGTTACATAACCTTGAGCTTTTAGGGGGGTGATCCTTGGGACTGATAAGAGAATGGCATTTCCTATCAATTCCAAAACTCCCTGTCTTCTATCGCTGAAGTATCTTAGGTGCAGAGATCACTTTACCCTTTCTATTTTATGTTCTTTTCCACTGTCAGTGTAAAGTGATGTGCAACTTGTTTCAGCGTGTGTGTGGGAATCACATAATAAGCCTGGTAATGTATAGTTGGCCCTCTGTTTTCACAAGGATTAGGGGCGCAAAACCCCTGTGAAGGGGAGGGAATGCTAATATAAATAAAAATTGCCAACACCCTTTTATCTGAGAGTACAGTTCTCTAGGTCCTCCAGCCTAACTCTGTGATTCACTTATGGTAGAAGTGGACCATAGAATCACTCTGGAGGACTGTATCCTACGTTATCAGATAGTACCAGAAGAGGACCATGTAGTTGCATAGGAGGACCTACAGTTTCCTATAAAACTGTTCTCTCTAAGAATCTCTAGGTCCTCCTATGTAACTATATGGTCCACTTCTGGTACTATCTGATGTACCAGTACCTACATCATCAATACAAGAAACATTTACAGTTTTTTCCTATGCATTTCCAGAATCTTTTAGTGTGTTGGGTTGTGGGGGGTCCCTGTTTTCCCAAAGGCAGAAGTTTCTTTTAGGACCAAGACCAATAACCACAACTGTGGGAAGCATTTAAAGTTTTATTGCCAACTTGCACAGAAAAGGATGCTCAGAAAAGGATCCTTGTATGGCAAGGATACAAAAAAAAAAAAAAAGCAGTTGGACAGTCTCACATTCTCTGTTCAGCTTGAAGAGCCCCAGTACAGCAGCAGAGAGATCCGTTCACTGGTCCACAAGTACACAGCACCACTGCAATCCAAGGTCTCTAATTGAAGCTTACCAAGCATAACCCATAACTCCTTGGACATCTCCCTAGATACAGCAATTGAATCCTGACAAGACAAGGATTCCTCTCTAATTTCTCAGACTGGTATTGTCCCAGTCACTAATAATGCCTCCCAAACGTGTGTGAAATTTAACTCTGAAGCTTCTTGGGCATGGCTAGAGATGATGCACACCAACTAGGAGTCCTGGTGGTGCAGTGGTTAAATGCCAGTACTACAAGTCACCACGTTGCAAGTTTGATTCCAGAGGGCTCCAAGGTTCACTCAGCCTTCCATCCTTTTGTAGGTCAGTAAAATGAGTGCCCGGCTTGTGGGGGCAATTAGCTAATACACATTGGAAATTGCTTAATGCAGTGTAGATGTGTAAATTGCTATTGCTTAAAACAATTTATAAGCCACTCTGATAGCCTTTGTGGCCGAAGAGCAGGGTATAAACACCTAATTCATTAATTAAAATTAAACTTACTAACTCCTCTTTACAAAAGTCATCTGGCTCCTTTCCCATACAGTCCCATAGTCTATTTGCTGTAACCCCATGCTCAGTCCATAACTAGAACATTCCATATGGATAGCTGTCTACCTTATGGATAACTGTGCCTGAAATTCTCATGGAAGGGATCCCCCCCCCCAGCATTCTAGATAATTGCTTCTATTATTAAACTGTCCTTATCATCATTTTCTCAAAAGTATGGACCACTGACTTCAGCTAGAATGATTCTCAGGACAAAGTACTGTGTAAACTGACTTGGAAACCAGTTTCACTGACTGAAGGACTTGCAAGTCCATTCAGGATTGATTATCAGTCTGTAAAATGCCAGAAAACTCTGACCATTTGGTTTTCTGTTTGCTTTGTCCACACCTCCAAATTTTTGCTAGTGGATCATACTGAGAACATTTTAATTTAATATTGTTGAATTAATTATTATGTGAGGGGGGGAAAATTACAGTACTTCCATTTTGTAATGTGCCTGTTGGGTTTTTACAAAAAAAAGAATTAAACATCTTGAGGGCAACTGTTCCTGGCAGAAAGGAGTTACTGTGTCCCAGCAACATTTGGGTAATCTAAGCAGGATTTATTATGCTGTTTTCCCATCCCTTTGTCATCTGCTAGTAGAAAGCATTGGACAAAGATGAATATTCTGCTGGGAGTGTTATATATTATGCAAATATGACCCTTTTTTTATTTTGCTACAGTGTTAAATCATTGAACAACAATTTTTCCAGGTTTGTTGGGCAGCAAAAAGACCATATACTATGCTGTGGTACTGAAAGCAATATTGAATTATATAGAAGACAGGGCTGAATAAATTGAAACTGTATAGTAGCATTGCTAATTTGAACTGTGTGAAAGAAACTAGTAGTGATGCAAATGGTTTTGTCAATGTCTTTTATTTCCAGCAAAGGTGGGCAACATTTTTGGGTCAAGGCCCACATCTCATGTTCCAAGACTGTCTGTTAGCTGTATATCCAGAGGGAGGTGTGTCCATAAGGAAAAGAGGCAGAGCTATAATTTTGCTTTAGGTTCTTCCCTAAGCCATCATTTCTGTCAAGTTCTTTCCCTTAACCATTTCATCAGAATTTGGAAAGATACTTTTGCTGTTAGTCACTATTCAGTTTAATGTGAAGTTGAAGGCTTTCACAGCCAGCATCCATAGGTTTTTCGTGTTTTTTTTCCCCCCAGGCTGTGAGGTCGTGTTCTGGAAGAGTTTACTTCTTATGTTTCGCCTGCATCTGTGGCTGGCATCTTCAGAGAATGGTTGGGTAGGAGCGTGGCGGGAGGGGGGGTATATACTGTGAGCCTCTGTTGGGGAGGGTATGTAAAAAGCAGAAAATGGACCATTAGCCAACCATTAGCCAAACAGACACTAATCCTCCTTGCATATCTCCACTCAGAAACTAGCCATTCAAATACACAAATTTACATATCCTCCCCAACAGGGACTCTACAGATTATAACCCCCCCTCCGCTCCTACCCAACTGTTCTCTGAAGATGCCAGCCACAGATGCAGGTGAAACGTCAGAAGCAAACTCTTCCAGAACACGGCCTCACAGCCCAGAAAAAAACCACGAAAAACTATTCAGGTTTCCACATTCATCATTACTGTTGTTTTTTGCTCAGGTTTCCTTGTTGGTCATTACAATACTCATTGCTTTTTCAAACTGTATTTAGTTCATTAAAAAAAAAAAAAAAGCATTTGAGGGAGTTTTTTTAAAAAAGTGGCCCAAAATTTAGGGAAAAAATGCTACCAAAATGAGGCATTCTAAATATTTTGAAGTCTTCTAAAGTAACAAGTAAACATTATTTGTTACACATGGAAAAAATAGTATAGTAGTTTTAGTAATGGTTACATTACTTTATAAATGGAAAACCATTATGCCCTTATCACTCCAACACAACACATTGCATTATTGTTACTTGTTATGTGTTACTTATGTGTTCTGATCATTAGTATCCCAAAGTTGTTAGTAGGGTTAGTTTTATTTTAGGATTGGTATTAGTATTTACTGTCATTTCCCCCAATATTATTTTTATTATTAATTTTCTTAAATTATCCCCATTCACCACTAACTCAAAACACAGATTTGAATTCCCCCAGTCCAATAGCAACTTTGGTGTAGATATCAAACTAATCAAGTGACCTGAGGAACAGCAGTGCTGGCACCACCAATGTTTTCCAAGACTAGTATGGCAAGAGTGCCTCAGAGTTTTATCCAGCAGATACTCTGCCTCCTATACTCCCTCGGGACATCAAGTATATAGATCTAAGGGAGTGGATTTCAGATCATCTGCTTAAATAGAAATTGGTGAAGGCCAAAGTGGTACAAGAAAGCAAAGGAGAATAAATACAGTGGGGGTGGAGGAGAATAGGTATGGTGGATGAGAAGAACAAGGCGACACTGTAGAAATAATAGTTTGATACCACTTTAATTGCCATGGCTCAATGTTATGGAATTCTGGGATTTGTTGTTTTGTGAGATATTTAGCCTTCTCTGTCAGAGACCTCTGCTGCCACAACAAATCCCAGGATTTCATAGGGTGGAGCCATGATAGTTAAAGCAGTTTCAAACTGCATTATTTCTTCAGTGTGGCAGCAGCCCAAGTGCCAGTGATTACAAACACCTTGATTTAAATGAAGTTGGTTGGGTGAGGCTAGATGAGAGCAGTGGCCACTACTTTGAACAGAAGAAATAAATGCTGCAATTGTCATTTGACATTGAGGAGCAAGTAGTGGTAGTGATCACTGCTTCTGATAGGAGCTGCAAACTCTGCTTTCTAGCAGAAATAAGGGAGGAGGATGTACAAGCGGTGGCTTTGCACAGCACCTGTGGACACCATCGTTCATGTTGACAAGAGATGTGATGTGGCAGGGTTATCTGAGTTGTGACTCTTAAGATTGCATTTTGCATTGCTGGGGAGGAGAAGTAGTAGCAATAGGAGATTTAATGAAATGGCTTGGTGGGGGGATGCTTCTCTACCTACCACCTAGTATTGTTACTGTATTTTGGCTATTTTGTAAACCATTTCCTAAACTGAAATGTAGACAGTATCAAAAATTATAAAGTATTTTTTTCTTCCAAATAAGGCTTTTGGCATTAATATTACAGATGACAATAATCAGCAGTGGAAAGTGTTGTTAACTGTACATGTATGGCTCTGTAAACCATTACATTAGTCTAACTGTTCTGCATGTGTGTGTTTTTGGAGAGGCAGTGTGATGTAGTGGTTTGAGTGTTGGTCCTGGCCTTTAGGAGACCAGGGCTCAAATCCTGGCTCAGCCATGGAAGTCCACTGGGTGGCATTTGGCAAATCACACTCTTTCAGAAAGCAGTGGCAGAAAACTCAGTGAGAGGCTCACCATACGTTGGAATCAACTTGAAGGCACATAACAACAATAGGTGTACTGTACTGCAGTTTGTAGAAGGGTACACCAAAACTTCTCTAGTCAGCTGATGTTATTTTTTTCGTCCTAAAAATGTGCTTAAATGAAACAGTATACAGTATGACCCCTATATCTCAGGACTGGGACTTTCAGTTTCACTTACCTGTGTCCGAAAAAATATGTTGTCTCTTAGGCATTTTCTAGGTCCTCCAGCACAATTCTATGATATGCTTCTGTCGGAAGTTGATGATAGAGTTGCTCTGGAGGACCTTGAAAATGCCTAGAGGGGTGTTCTTCCTAGGAATCACTAGGTTCTCCATGGTATGATTGGGCTGGAAATAGTTCATTTCAATAGGAATTGTTATGATCTGCAGTTTTGCATTTCCACGGTAAGTCCAGGAATGTATTCTTCGCGGATATGAGGGCCACACTCAGATTCACAGCATGGCATATATTCCTGTTCGTGAACTGTAGCATAAGGTGGCTTGAAAAGTGTGTGTGTGTGTGTGTGTGAGAGAGAGAGAGAGAGAGAGAGAGAGAGAGAATATATACACACCACTTGTGAAAATTTCTGCCAACTTACAGTCCTGTTTCAGTCCACTCCATGGACTGATTAAGTACTCTGGATAATTTACCATTAAATGTTTTAAACCATATAACCTGTTGTTTTAATGTTATGAGATCTTTTTGATATAGGGCAGAGTAGAAATATTTTAATTACTAAATAAATAAAATAAATAAGCCATGCCCCCCCCCATCATTGTTGGCTCATTCAGTTGCTCATCTCTTTTCTTGTTCCAAGCGGGGGGTGGGGGTGGCGACCTCTAGCTGGTTCATCTGTAGAAATTGACAAATCAGTTAAGTTCACATACACAGTGTAGTCACATTTTCACCATTAAGTTTGTTCTGTCCTATGCCTGAACCAGTTTTCTTTGAAAAGTCTGCAGAAGTATTCATGTAATTCGTAGTATCATGAGTTTGCTTGCCTGAGAATTGAAGTCCGCTGGGAAGCCTTCCTTTGTGCTCTGTCAATGAGGTCAATACACAGTATTGTTTGAATGTTATGAGATCTTTTTGATATAGGGCAGCATAGAAATATTTTAATTACTAAATAAATAAAATAAGCCATGCCCCCCCTCATTGTTAGCTCATTCAGTAACCTCTTTGCTAATGCCTTATATAAGGTCCCTGCTGCCATTCTTTTTTTTAATTTATTTAATAAAAAATATCATTCAATTTTACATCAATACATTTTCCAGTCATATAATAGAAAATAACATTACGAATAATTTGTATTATGCCAGTGTCTTATTACAGGATTAATATATTTATAAACTAAATATATCAATGACTTGGATGAGGGAATTAGGGGCATACTTACCAAATTTGCAGATGACACCAAATTAGGAGGAGTAGCTAATACCCTAGAGGACAGGATCAAAATTCAAAATGACCTAGATAGACTGGAGAGCTGGGCCAAAGCTAACAAAATGAAATTCAATACGGAGAATGGAGCAGGCTTGTTGTTTGCTGCTCCAAAGACTGGAACATGGAGCAATGGATGCAAGCTCCAGGAACAGAGATTCCACCTCAACATTAGGAGGAACTTTTTGACAGTAAGAGCTGTTTGGCAGTGGAACACACTTCCTCGGAGCATGGTGGGGTCTCCTTCCTTGGAGGTCTTTAAACAGAGGCTGGATGGCCATCTGTCAGGGATGTTTTGATTGTGATTTCCTGTGTGGCAGAGGGTTGGACTGGATGGCCCTCGTGATATCTTCCAACTCTGCAATTCTATGATTCTATGTTAAACGCATAAATATCCGACTATTTAATCAGCAGTTCACCTACCTGGGAAGCATCATCTCAGATGCCAAGATTGACAAAGAGACCGATCACAGATTAGCAAAGGCATATAGTGCATTTGGAAGACTTCACAAAAGAGGCTGGAGTAATAAACACCTGAGGCGAAGCACAAAAATCAGTGTGTATAGAGCCATTGTACTGTCTATTCCCCTTTATGGATCTGAAACATGGGTCACCTATCGCCACCACTTACGACTCCTGAAACGCTTTCATCAGCACTGTATACGCACACTCCTAAGTATGCACTGGACTGACTATGTGACGAATGTGACGAATGTGGCTGTCCTTGAGCAAGCAGGGATCGCCAGCATTGAGGCCATGATATTGAGAACACAGCTGCGCTGGGCAGGGCTCATTTCTAGGATGGAGGACCATAGCCTCCCAAAAATAGTACTCTACGGTGAACTTGCCACGGTCAGCGTAAGAGGGGCACTCCAAAAATGTGATACAAGGAGTCCCTGAAGCAACATCTCAGGCTCGGCCAAATTGATCACCAACAATGGTCCACCCTGGGCTCACATTGGGAGGCATGGAGACGCACTATCCACAATGCTGCAGCCTTACTTGAGAACTGACGCCGAGCGAATCTTGAAGAGAAACAACAACGCAGAAAGAATCACAACCCAGAAACATCAACCAAGGAGACCTTCTGCTGTGCTTTCTGCAACCGGACTTGTTTATCTCGGATTGGCCTTTTTCGTCATCAGCGCGCTTGCAGAAAGCGCGGGACGAGTCCTTCCTGAATCTTCGTTTGCGAAGAAAAGCCAAAGAGATATGTATATATGCTGTACTATACTTATTTCACTTCCTTTCTGACTTCACCTAAATATCACCCAATCTTATCTGTACATCCTTTTATGTATTTTTACTCTCGGTTTATGCGGTTTTGTATGGTATTTCCACATTTCAATGGGTAAATTTGCTATTAGTGTTATATTTCAAAACTGTAAGTCTTTTTGTTATTATTATTATTTGTTATTTAAATCTGAGTGATTGCTACAATCTCACTCCCTCTGTTTGCAAAATAATTTTATATAATCATCCAGTCCTTTATGTATTTTTCTGTCGTTTCCCCCTTTATCAACATTGTTAATTTGTTCATATATATTGTCTCATAGAATTTATCTAGACATTGATCTACTGACGGGCATTCCTCATTTTTCCACATCCTGGCAAAAGTTATTCTGGCTGTTACTAACATGTAGAAGATTAATTTTCCATATTCCTTTTCTGTTTTTTCCTCTGTCATTCCTAACAAATATACTTCTGGCTTCCACTGCAGGGAAGTGGAAGTCCCTGCTACCATTAAAGTGTGGATGGGATGGATTGGGTTGATTTGCTGTTGCTGTTGAGCCTGCATATTACTAATTATATAATATAAAGTATCCCACCCTGATATGGAACATTCTTAATCTCTATAGGCATTTCAGGATGAAACAATAGCATTAATTTATTACCTGTTTTAATGTGAGTTAATAAATATAGGTTTTTGATATCTCATATGTTTGAAATCCTAAAGACTCAACTCTTCATAGATCATAGATTTTCCTTGGGTTTTTTCCTGGGCTGTGAGACCGTGTTCTGGAATAGTTTCTTTCTAACGTTTCGCCTGCATCTGTGGCTGGCATCTTCAGAGAATGGTTGGGTAGGTGTGTGTGTGAAGTTTATCTCTGAAGATGCCAGCCACAGATGCAGGCGAAACGTCAGAAAGAAACTATTCCAGAACACAGTCTCACAGCCCAGAAAAAAACCCAAGGAAAATTTATGGATGCCTGCCTTGAAAGCCTTCGACTTCACACTCAACTCTTCCTTTTCCAAAGCAGCAGTTTTAACATTCACAAGGAACCTAATCAAGACCTTGCAGATTTTTCATATCAGTGTATTGATTTTCAAAAATAAGGATTTGTTTTATAAAAAGCATAATATGGTACTCTCATAATAGCCTAGACTATTCATTAATGGGTATGGAGGCAATATGTAAAGTATACTGATATTTACAATGCCCCCCCCATGGCAATTCTATTTGGTACCTCATATTGTTTATCATATACTACTTTCAGCAAACAGGTCATGTCATATCATGTAACATGGCAAAAGTGTCCTTAAGGTATTTTGCAAGATGGTGGACTTTGCATCTAAAATCACTTCTTAATAGTTTGTTCTTTAAAGGAATCCTATTATTTGATTGTGAGGAGGAAAACAAAGATGTGGTATGTAAACTTAAAAAAGAAATATTGCCACAGGGAAGACAGTGGCAGGTCGAACTATGAAAAGCTCACAAGGGACAGCTATCTTTGAAATGTGGAAAATCTTCAAGCTTTGCTCAACGAGCCTTTCTTTAATGGTTCACAACAGAAGTCATGGGGGAAAAATATCTCTTATGCTAGCATCTAACAGCAGATTTCTTTGGGACCCACAATGAGAAAGAGATGCTTGAAGGGTTGCTCTGTATCCTAATCTACATTAACTGCAATCCTGAGCAACTTTACCTAAGACAGAGGTACTATTCTGGATTTATTAAGACTTTGAGAAGCATTCTTAAAAATTCAATACATTTTATTCATCAAATACTAACTTAACATAAATTTCTTAACATTATGATAATACTTTCCCAAACATCTGGAGAAAGGAAATCAGTTGTATGAGTTTCTTTGAAGAATTCTACCCTCAGTGCTGTTTTGAAGAATTTGATACTGCTAAAAACAAAGTTAGCCATGTTGGCCATAAGAAAAAAAAAATCAAAATCTGTATTTGGATAACAGCACCTGAAAACTAAACCCTGTGAGAAACAATTGAGAGAGCTGGTTATGTTTAGCCTGGGGAAGAAAACACAGAGAGGTGATATGGTAGCTATCTTCAAATATTTGAGGAGCTGTCATGTAGAAGATGGAGGAAGTTTCTTTTTTCTGCTTCAGAGGATAGGTCCTTAACTGCTGTATTCAAATGACAAGGAAGGAGATTGTGACTAAACATTAGGAAGTATTTTCTGACAGTAAGAGTTGTTTGACTTCCTCAGAGGATGATAGTTTCTCTTTTGTTGGAGGTTCTTAAACACAGATTGAATAGTCTTCTATCAGGGATGCTTTGGCTATGGGTTTCCTGCATGGGCAGGTGTTGGTCTAGATGTCCCATAGGATACTTTCCAACTCTATAATTCTTTGATGTCTGTTTCAAGAAAGAATATCTTTCTAAACTCAGAAATATGGTGCTCAGAGGCATATACTAAGGCAGAGATGGACGAAGTATGACCATGGGGGCATCTGTGATCCTTCAACATTGTTCTGGGAGCTCCCCCACACACACCAACTCTCCTAGAATGCCCTTCTTTAGCCAACAACAACAACAACAACAGAATGACTAGCATCTCCCAGAAGCTTTCAGAAGCAGCAATTAATTTTTTAAATAAGTCATAGCTGATCTTGCACTGTTTCAACATCAAATAATCATTTGTTTTTTGGTTCAGAATCCAAAGGGCTTGTCTAAATGGTGAAAATAGTCTTCATAGAATTCGAGAAGAAAACCTTTTGTACAAACAGGATCTCACAATGATTTGCTGTATTCAGAAGGGTGGGGGGAAACTCCATATATTGCATGGGGAAAGTTTCACAGCTTTTCCCAGTATTTAAAAATTATGGAAGGGAAATGCACGTTCTTGCTCATTGGGACAACTGATTCAGATTGCCGCACATTCCCATATAAGGGTGGAAGTGGAAAGCTGATTGTTCTGATATGTACGGGGCAGGAGCAGAGCGTGCTGACAATGAAGTGGCTGGAACTACCATGTTGGATTTTTGCAGTAGTGATCATGCACTTTATGCAGCACTGAGGTGACAAAAAGTTTTTTAAAGGTTATTTAAGCAGAACGTTACACTTCTGCACCTTAGATTTACTGTTTTAAAAAAGTACTGTTCAGCCGTAGCAACTTGTGAAAAATAAAAACTCAAGTAATTCACTTGCAGCCTCCATCTTGATACACAGGCATGCCTCCTTCTGAATATCAAAGACGGATAGCTTCGAATAGCAGCGATCTTGCAAAAAAACCATGGAGACAAATAAATGCTGCTGCAAATTGGTGTTACTGCACACCAATCCACATTATATTGCCTCGTCTAGACAAGACCAAATTTCTGGATTTGCCTTTTTTAACGTTTTGGGGCACATGGCAGTTTGGGTGTTATCCCTTCTAGAGTCTCCTGGGACCGAAAATTAGACTGCAGACCTGCTGTCTCCCCTGTGCCACATACCTGGACAACCTGCACAGCCTAGGCAAATAAATAAATAAATAAATAAATAAATACATCTAGTCCTCAGTAAGTCCTAAAGAAATGTTAAACAATCTTGCAAGTAAACCTTTCCTAGCTTCCACCCTGTCTTTTGAACAGGCCCTAGCTTGTGACACACAGCTTTAGAAAGGTGCTTAAAGCTAATGGAGAAAACAGAGGGTGTGTGGCAAGAATTATAGCCTAGATACACTTTTTGGTAATCTCAGTGCTGATTCTCTGTTCATCTCCTTGTATGGTTTATTGTAGAGAAAGCAATAAATATTTCATCTGGTTTTGAAAGCATAAAGTATTTGGACATGTTCCTATATGCTTTAAACTGGAGAATTCAGCTGATATATAGGTTGCCCATTATATCCTCCGGGATACGTTACCAGACTTACTGTGAATTCTTGAAAATGCAGATAATAGCAAACCCCATAGACTCGTGCTGGAGGACCTAGGAAATGCCTAGAGAAGCTGCCCCTCTAGGTACCTCCAGTGTGACTCTATGGTAACTTCCAATGGAAATTACTATAAAGTCATATTGGAGGACACAGGAAATTCCTTGAGATACCATATTTTGGAGGAAACTATTAATTGAAACTGTGGGTAAAAGTTGCATATGGGGGCAACCTTTATTAGTTAGGATCTAGAAAAGCTCACACATGTATGTAGAAAGTGCTTCAAGTTTTCTCTTCAAGTAATTGTCCTCATCCTTTTTAAGCCTTTCTCTGAAGTACTGTCCAACCTTCGTAGGCTCTTAAGGATGCGCAAGTAGCTCCTTCTGCAAGGGGAGGACTGAAAAATCCCATTTGAAATTATTCAAAAAGTGGTAGGAAACTCTAATGTGGGGAATCCTAGGCAGGCAGTAATGTTCTCAGTTTGGAACATATTCTGAACAAAAACTACACATGTTTTTGTGGAGAAAATAACATTTTTAAACAGAAGAGTGTCATTTCTGCATCAAAAACACCATCTCTGCATAAAATGCTATTTTTGTGCAGAAAATAACATCTGTGCAGTAATGTCAGGAAATAGTTTTCTGCAAAAGAATCTTGTTTTTGTATAGAAATTTCTGTTTAAAAAAGCTAAACAAATTCTGAAAATACAATTTTCTGTGCAAAATACCACATGCTCTTTTTCCCCATAGAATATGTCCCAAACTGCGACTAATCTTATTTCCACCCCTATTGAATCTACATAATTTAATGGATTTGATCTTTCTTTCTGTTTATGCTCCCACCCTATAAAATATTGGTAAGATATTGTTAAAATATTGGGTGCCAGTTACACGGCAATTTTTGTTGCGGGGTGTACAGGGACTTCCTGATCCCGTATTTGTCACGTGCTGTTTAAATGATTTTTGTCCCTCTTAAGGAAATTCCGGAATATCCTGGGATTCATATTTACATGGCATCAAGTTCCGTTTTTCCCCCGAATTATCCCACAATCTTATATCCCATGTTTTTATTGTTTATACATGTTTACGGTCCTGGGATTTATTTATTTTTGCTGTCAATCAAGGATGCGATTACTCGTTTTTTCACAACCTCAGTGACATACTTCCTTTAGAGTTCCACACCACAAGCGATGCTATTGGCTGGCTCAAGTGTTTGTTCAGGCTTCTGGTTGGGAATGAGGGGGTTAATGAGTGTTGCATTTGGGATGAGGTGTTGTGGGGATCGGGGAAGGAATCCGGGGGAGGAAGGAGCCCATGCACGCACACATACAAGCCCAAGTCAGTACTAGCCGAATGCAGGGGGCCAGAGGCTTGTGATTGCCCTGTCTCTTTAAAATGTTAACCCTTTAAGCAGAGGCAGCTGTGGAGTGAACGTTTCAAGCCAGTGACACACAAGGCATTTTGAAAGACCCAGACGCTGGCATTTTTTACTGTGCCTTGTGGGGAGGGATGAATGAATGTGTTATCATCCGCTCAAACGCTGGGATTTTTTACTGTGCCTTGGGGGGGGTGATGAATGTTGGATTATCCATTCAGACCCAGGGAGGGGATCAAGGCAGAGGATGAATGGGTGAACCTCTGCCCACAATCTCTTTGTAACATGCAGTTGAGGAACAGGTTAAAGCTGAAGGGTTTGCAGTGTAGAAATACATTGAACAGGGCGATTTAGTACATGCACACACACACAAACCTTCATGCAGCTGGAAGGGATGACTTGGTTTTCAGCTGGTGAGGCTGAATCTGTTGAATGGGTGACTGACCCCTCCTTTTCTGGTTGCTGATTTCTGAGCCCGCCCCTGGTCACCATTTCCGGTCATCACCTAGTACTGAGATAGCTTGTCCCGGGCTGTTTACATTTCCAATTTTCCGAATCCTCCCGTGACTTTTTTTAAAACTGGCACAAACCGCGGGACTGGAAGTCCTGCAGGTTGTGGGATAAAAGGTGCCCCCCCTTCTGAAAATCACGTGCCCAACCCAATGTACGTGTAAACAACCAGGGTTCAACATGAATTCTTCCCACTACATTTTCATCGTGTAAACGGCACCTTGGATTGTAATTGAGTGTCTAATGCCTCTAGAATTTGGATTTTCTTCAGCTCCCCTTCCTGTTACAACCCTCTGTGATGCCAAAATTTCACTATATGGGGTTTCTTACTCCTTGAAAGCAGGATTTTAGGTGTGCAGGGTTAAGGAGTTGTTGGAGGAATCAAAGGTGGCCATTTCTTACAGAACCAGTAGGATTTAATGAAAGCATGTCACTGGATCCTGGCCTATAGGGATATTCTTCTTCCTTTGTTGTTGTAATATTGGAAATTAACTGGGGAGCGAGAGCTGTAAATAAGAATGCATAATTGTTTTTTGATGTAAAATGGGCATTTTATAGATTTTTGTGCAGGCCTTTTCATCAGAGGCCAGCTTTCTTTGCTGTAAGGGAACAGATTACCAGGTCTGTAATTTTTATTAAGATATTCAAATATAATAAAAGTTTCATATATTTAAACAAAACAGCAAACATCAAAGGAAAATAAAAAAGAAGGTAAAATTAAAAAGAAAGAAAGAAAAAGAAAGAATGGAAAGAAAGAAAATGACACATGAAGAAAATAAAAGTAATTTCTAATCTCTTCAACAGTTATTGAAATATATAATCATCTGTACCTCTCTCTTCTACAATTCAGCCTCTTCCTTTCTATAACATATACTTGCTAATAATCAAACCCAAAAACTTGTATTTTTTATCTCTCGATAGATAGATAGATCAATTCTACAGTCAATGAAAGGTTAGTAATCATTAGCAGAAATTACTATTACTCTTCCCCTAAACTAAGCTAGACAAATTGTCCCCTGTCATTAACTCATTAACTCTCATCAACTCATTCCAATTTAACAGCAATCTGTCATATTACAAAATAGTAAATATAAAGTTCTTTCATCTTTATTAAAAAAAATTCACATACTTTTCTAGCTGTTTCTCCCTCCCTTCTAATTCTTTTCTAGCTGTGTCTTCCAAAAAGCAAATCTCAACATCATTGTAGTTTTAAAAAAAATAAATCACAGCTACTTACAAAAACACCCCTCTTTCATAATAATACAGTATTGCTTCTGATTGTCTGACTTTCCAGCCCTCATATAAACCAACCTTAATATCAATTTGGACAGTTTCTTAAATTTCATATACCAACAAAAATCATCATTTTATAACAACTTCCTTTATATTAAGAAAACATAAACTGTCAAGCAACAGAATAACATCTAAAATCCAACAAATCCAATCCTTTTTTCTTTACCCATTCATAATTTAAATTTAACCTTTGCATTTTTGCCAAACCTTTGCCATTGCACAAACTGAATATCACTCATCAAATTCTACAAGGGTTGGGGAGAAAACATCCTTGCATAAAAAAGCTTCCTGCTTACCTTATTGACTTTTGTCCTCGTCTTTCTCTCCTTCGGGGAGTCTAGCTGAGAACTAAATACCATCCTTATCTATCCAAGATTTCGCCTCCCGCAATGACACTTCTCCCCAATGGCTTTACTGTACCTTTCAACATTCCTCCTTCCATCTCAAATGTCTTTCAGGAAGATCATCCAACTTCTTTTCTTCTCTTTCATACCTCTGATGTTCTTCCTGTCTTCTCTATTATTCTCAGTATTTTAAATACTCTTCTCTGGTTCCTCCAGAAACATTTCTGGATCTCCAAAGTCACACTTGTCTGGCTGCAAATCACCATGCATAATTTCCCCTCCACACTCCAATATCTCCCCTCTATCTGATTCTCTCACTTCCATCATAGCTATCAGGATTGGTCCTGGAGTGATCTTTTCCTGCCAAATTCAGTTCTGTTGTATCACTTTGTGGCTAATTGTATTTGCATTCATCTGTACTTGTTAATGAGTATGTAGTCTAACAGTAGAAAGTGAGTATGTGCTCTGTGTCTGTAACTGTCTGATAAGACCTACACCTGGCCTCAGCTCAGAGAAAAGTAGGCTGAACCCGGGTACGTTGGAAACTGAGAGTGGGCATGATGGATAGCCAATGACTGTATAGCCCACCAGTTTTTGTAGATGGTAGAATGCTTTTAGTTTACATGACAATAGCATCCATTGCTAATTTGAAGCTCTTATAATAATTTTTCATCATTTTTCATCCATTCAAATTCCTTCTGTATCCACTGCTGAATTGCAGGGTTGCAGTCATTTTCTGGGGGTTGAATCATTGGCACTTTTTTGTTTGGGTTGTCTATGTGTATCATTCCTGGCTGTAGTTGTACAGGGAACTCTGTATTTCCTCAACACTGCAACCCTCTCCTTGTGGCTTCTCATTTTTGTTGACGACCAACAGCAACACACCTTCTTCATGGGTGTGTGTGTGTGAGGGAACCTGACAAGGGTCCCAAGTTTCCCATTTGAAGGGAAAAGATGTCATGGTCAGTGGCAGCTGATTTCTCCCACATCAGTGGGTGGTAAATCCAACACAGGGCTTAGTCTGAAGTTTAAATAACCTGTGCAAGTGCTGAATTATATTTCAAAAACAGATTCAGCATCTTGAACTACTCTTTTAAAGTGTGGAATGAAAATCAAAATGGATTCAGTGACCCACTTACTGGTGGATTCCAGTAAGACAGATGTGGACCTGTTCAGGTCTCCCTTAGGTGCATCCCATCCCATGTTGCTTTATATCTTGCAAAATGAGGAAGGAAGCAAGAGGTTTAGTTTTCCTTTTGGCACAAATGAATGGGTTTGTGTCTGTAAATGAAATATTCTGAATAAAGGATGTAATTCTCTGCTTATTATAAGAATGAAGAATTTCAGACACTCTGTTCACTGAGCAACCAGGATTTTTGCATGTTATAAGCATTTTGTGCATTTTTATTTTTATTTTTTATTTTTTTGCAAAATAATAATAATAATTTGCACAAAAACATTGCTTAAAACATGGCACGATGTTATGCAAAAATAGGGTGCACTGATTTCGGCACAAAAACATTTGTGGTATTGATGCACAAACATTTTTTTCACTTTTATAAAGGCCCAGAATGTGAACAAATCTCACATAAGTTAACCATTTTTTTGAGCCAGTGTCTGGATATGTCATGACACCTTTTCTCTTCAAGAAAATGTATCTGTATTCTTGATATCCCTGGTCCAAATGTGTGTTCCGAAAATAGATTGTAGGGTGTAATATCTACATATAAGTAAGTGTGGAGGGGGCAAAAGGAGAGCTTCCATGCTTCCCCACTTTGATTACCACCAGCGACATCTATAAACCTGAAAACTATAATACATGCTTGTGTACGTTATGCAGCTTTACCATGTAAATGGCAGTACTTCATAGCTTTTTTGCCAGATGTTAGTGTGTGCCCTGGCCAATTGCTACAGCTCAGAGTTTGACAGGAATTTTTGGCACCACATGAGTATATTAGCAGGAGTTATGTTCTGTAGTTATTTAACTGAACTCTGAGAAAGACCACACTGCTCTAGAAAAGACTTAGAAACTGCAGGCAGCATATAATTTTCTTTCCATCATTATTTTCTAGACAATTGTCTTCTCTCTGGGGGGCCAGCATGTATGAATTGGTATTGCTGTATTTTAAAAAGCCTTTTCTTTCATCCCCCCCCCCGAAAAAAGCTGCTTTAGCACACAATTTAGCAAGTATATTTGTGTTTTTGTTCTTCTTTGATAGTATGTGTTTGTGTGGATTAAGAGAGAATAAGGTTGTGGCGAAAGTATTTAGATCTCTCAAGCACAAGAATAATCTGAAATTAGTGACCATTCTGCCTATTATTAATTAAACCTGTTCCTTCATTTTGTATAGGAAGTATAGTTTAGGATGATGTCTGAAACACCATGCTATATAATTAGTTACATAATTAAGTAGCCAAGAAAATTACATATTGGGAGTTCTTACTTGCAATTGCCTTTCAAAAAAATAAATTGCAATGTGACACTCATCTTATTTTTTAAATTAGAAAAACCCCACATACTAAGATTATACAGTACCATTGTGCCTGTTGTCCATGTTTTAGAAAAATACTGTTTCTTATGCCGTACTCAGGTGTGTCAGGGTTTAAAAAAATAAAATATATCCAGGCTTTCAAATATCTGTTTTTCTGACTGTCTGTCTCTTGTTCTTGGTCAGTGTTTGTCAGGTTCAACTCCAGCCATGGTTTCCCAGTGGAGATTGATTCAGACACCAGCATCTTCCAGCTCAAGGAGGCAGTTGCTAAGCGACAGGGAGTTCCAGCTGACCAGTTGCGAGTGATTTTTGCTGGGAAGGAGCTCAGGAATGACTTGACACTGCAGGTAAGTCTCCCTTGGTAGTTTTGTTTCTGGGATGCTGCCCGCTTAACTGCCTCTGCCTGAACGCTGCCAATCTGACATTCACGCCTGAGATCTAATAGAATAAATAGTGCCTGGGGATTCCTTGAACTTTACTCCACACTGCTTCATTAATTCTGACCTTCTTAATTATGCATTAAAACAGCAAGCTGAAAGGATAGGGAAGAAGAAAGACTATGAGAAGGGGGGCAGAGCAAGAGAGAGCTGTGCTTAGTGAATAAATGTTTACGGACTACAGGAGCAAGCTATGCACATTTTCTGTATCTGTTCAATTTCTACATTACTTATTCCATTTGAATCTTAATGAAGAAGGATGTGAATAAATTGTTCTAAATCAGGCTGCTCAGTCATCACAATGAATTGAATTTGTAACCCAATTGTGACCCCTGGAGGATAGTTGTAAGGCTGCTCTTGCTGCTGTGTGAAAGTGTCTGTGTAAAGTGCATGTGCTGATGAAATACGATGTTTGAAGGCCTGGTCGCTGAAACCACTGAGGTTTCGCCGGAGGCACCTGCACAACAATAAACTCAGCATTCTGAAAAACTAGATGATGGAGGATGGGAAATGTGTAAGCTGCTGAGTTCACTGTAGATGAATATTATATCCTTATGATTAGTTAGTGGTTGTGCCATCATTAAAATGGAGAAGGTGGCAGGTTTTGGCATTGGTCCAACCACCAATCCAATCTGCAAGATGGGGATAATGTTAGTAGCCTGACTTGCACGGCTGTTGCAGTGTTAACTGGCAGAATGTATCTGAAATCCATATCACGGCTGAGGGAGTCCTCTAGATGCTATCAGCCTGTATGCCTCACCAGCTCTCTAGGTAGCATAGGCAGTCACAAGGAATGCTGGGAGATGCAGTCCAGGAACATCTGAGAGACCATAGGTTTCCCATCTCCACTCTATGTGAGTGCTGTGTATTATGACCTGGCAAAAGGAACCAGATTGTCAAGACAGATGTAGAAAAAAATAGATTTTTTTTTGAAAGGCCAATTAGAGTTACTGTCTGTGTTGATGCCTTCATTGTTATCAGCATGTGTGATGCTTTGTTCAGTTGGAAGCATCCTTTGATCTGAGCAAAAGAAGACATGTAAAGATCAGGAAATTTCCATAAACCTGGGAACTGCCTGCCTTTGCTGACAGGGTGGGGGCATTCCTATATTACTATTAGCACTGCTGTGTTATTGTTATTTTACCATCACAGTTAGGGATGGAATTAACATCCACAGTCAACAACCCAAGTAGAGAAGAATAATCAACCAGTAAGAATCTTGTGCAATTTTCTCCTGGTATTAAGTATCTATAAGTGTTGCACAGTAATTATACTTCAGATAAAGGGACACATTTTCATGGGGAAAATACTGTTTTCTGAACATTAAATGGATTTTGTATGCAGAAAACACTGTTTCCAGTGCAGAAAACAGTTTTTGTTACAAACACCCCACATATTTTTCTGCACAAGACCTCAGGACATTTGAATATGGGGAGAGGTTTTCAAAGGAATGTTTATTTTCTTCCAGCAGCAGGGAAAAAACAGCTTTCACTATTCATAGGAGGATTAAATAGTGGGAGATTTACATCTCTTATCAGATTACAGTGTGCTTTACAAGGGGGTGGTTTACACGGGCAAATATTCCCCTAAATATACCGCTAAGATAGCTCATAGTTCCCACGGATCGCAGCACAGAATCACCTCATTCAGAAGGGGGGAAGGTAAAACACCCAAATATAGCATGGCAGGGCATGTCGCTATTTTTGCCGGTATATTTGCAATGTAGTGCTTTATTTGCAGTGTAAACTAGCATTCCGCTAAGGGTTAAAGCAGAGCTGCATTGTGATTGGTTGATGATGCAGGGGTGGGCTCAAAAGAGGGGCAGGGAGGAAGGAAAGACTGTAGTGTTTAGAGGAAACTTGCAAAAATCCTATCTGCTATTTTGCAAGCCAGTTTTCAAACAAAAAGGATTCCCAGCTATTTTCATTCAGGGAGCATTCCTTCTCACCTTCTCTGCTGTTTCAAAAGTATGTAAAACTTTTTTCCTGTGCATGGGGGAGGGAGAGAAACGATTTCACGAAGGGCTGTAGCAAGCTGAACTGCTCTTCCCCCCCCCTCTCTCTGGCTTTCCTGTATTTGGAAGGAAATGCTGTTTCAAGCAAGGAATAAAACTTTCTAAGCTGTTCAGCACGGAGTTGGGGCCAGGGCAGGCATTCCTATGGCATTCCTTTCCCTCTCCAATGCTTGGCCATGCCCCCACCACATTTGGCTGTGGGAACGCCACAAAATATAGCTGTGTAAACAATTACCGTATAAACTACCCACCACTGATGCGTGAAAGCACTACAGCGCAACTTAACGCAATAAAACCTGCCGTGTAAACCAGCCCAAGGTTTCATAAGTAAAAAGGTGGATGTTTGCCTGTCTCCAAAATATAAACTATAAACATGGGGAACATGATAAAGTAAGGGAGAGGAAGGAAGAGGAAGATCTGAGATGAAGGTAGCAAGAGATAATATTGAGCAAATGCAGTTCAATGTACTTGGCATGGTGACATTTGGGTTTGCGGCTGGACAGGAGAATGAAGGGCTTAAGTCAGAGGATGGAGAGTTTTCAGGTGGGATTCTATAGGGAGACTGAGAAAGGGAGCCAGCATACACACATAGCTGCACAATGGCAACATCAAAGAACCAGGAACATTCTACAACCGGCCAGGTAGCTTTTAAGTTAACATTCTGTAATCATCCAGGTAACTCCCTTCCACTTTATAAAGGGGAAAAAAAGTATTGACCACAAGTAATCTCTTTTGTTTTCCAACTAGCACATGTTAATTAGCACTCATATTTACAGCTGGCGGGGGGGGGGAGAGATATAGACATTGCTATGCATTGAATGGCTGCTGCAACCAGTTGCAGAGAAAAGTGCTTCTTTATTGACATCCTATCACTTCCTCCTAGCCTGATATGATGTTTATCACTTTGTAAAATGCTTTAGGGAATTTGGCCGTACAAAAGAAACTATAGAAATGCAAATTGCTCTTGGTCTCCAATATCTCCTGCTGCTGAGCCACATATTTCTCCCCTTGCTTTTATGTGACTTACTTAAAATACAAACAAACAAACATAAAACCCTCCAGAGGATGTGGGGGCCTTCTGTGCTGCCATGTCCCTATCTTATAAAAGTATATTGTATATAAAACACAATAATTTAAAAAAAAATTATGCGGGAAGGTTTTTTGGTGCCAAATGCTAGGCTTGCAGGGTGACATTATTGTTTTGGAAGTTTCTTACACCTGTCTCTTTTGCTGCCTGTTTTGGCGTCAAAGTGTTGCAATTGTTGTGTAATTATACTGAGCTGTTTCTGGGCAAAATGTAAACTGTTATGTGAGTTTACTCAAAGTAGAGCAATACCAGCTCCTTTTAGTATGAAACAAGCAGGCTACCGTGGAAAACCTATCCCCTTTTCATAACTGTGAGTGAGGTGGCTCATATCCAGTGAGTGTGTTTCCTCACATTATTTGTGATTTTCTCTTGAATTTACGAGCATATTGCTTGGTCGACAACATGCTGCACATACACAGTAATAATTCTTTGCAGTAAAATCTAGTCCTGCCTGCCTACACACCTGTTGAAAGAATAAAATGCTCGGATATTTCAGCTGCTGCCCTTGCTGACTTTAGCAGAGAAACTTCCATGCTTGTTTTATAAAGACTAAGGTCACAAGCCGGGAAAGAGAGTGACTCCAGCCCTCATAGAATCAAACATAGGTGTTTTGGTTTGTTTGTTTGTTTTTAAGAAGTGGGGGTGAGAAGTCAAAATGTTTCTCTCTACATATGACTGTAATATTTTGTGCCACATATTTGTAACTTCAGGAGGCAGTTGTAGCGTCTAGATGCTAAGTAGACTTTTCTCGCAGTCAGGGGCAGGTACACTAGAAAGGACTCACAACAAGAAATGGACTTTATGGTTTGTAACAAGACTTGACACAACATGGCTAACTGGAATGTAGAGAGGCAGGGATGTGAAAGCAGAGAATCATCCCCCCCCCAACAGATGAAGTAGTGGACCATTACCATCTCTGGGCCATATCTTCCCCAATACTTCTCAGTACAAGGACCAGTCAGTATCAGGTCTGTGGGTTCTTGTAGCCAGCCATTAAGGATCACCCCTAAATCTCCATAGCCCCGTACTGCTGCCACAGGATACCTCATTTGTGGATTAGTTAAGTATAAAATGTTTTCAAGGGGAGGGGTTGCTGTGTACCAGTTGTGGCTTAGCAGTCTTGTATTGCCTACTGCTCAAACTATTGAGGCATAACACTGCTCTCTATTGCTGGAAAAATCCTTGCAAGGATACTCCTGAACAGATTAGTTCCTGCTATTGCAGAAGAACTTCTCCCTGAAAGCCAATGTGGCTTCAGAGCCAATAGGAGTACTACAGACATGGTATTTGCCCTTAGGCAACTGCAAGAAAAATGTAGGGAGCAGAACAAGGGTCTCTATGTAACATTTGTCGACCTCACCAAAGCCTTTGACACTGTAAGTAGAAAAGGTCTGTGGCAGATCCTGGAAAGACTAGGATGTCCCCCCAAATTCCTTAAAATGATTATCTTGCTACACGAGGGCCAGCGTGGTCAAGTCAGATATGGCGATGCTCTTTCAGAGCCCTTTCTAATAACTAATGGAGTGAAGCAAGGTTGTGTTCTTGCACCAACTTTATTTACAATCTTCTTTAGCACGATGCTCCAAAGGGCTATGGCAGAGCTTGAAGAAGACGACGGCATCTATATAGGTTACCGTACTGATGGTAGCTTGTTTAACTTAAGCTGTCTGAGGGCTCACACTAAGACTCTAAACTATCTAGTCTGTGAGCTGCTCTTCGCAGATGATGCTGCCCTTGTTGCCCACACAGAAGCAGCTCTGCAGCGCCTAACGTCCTGCTTTGCAACAACTGCAGAGCTGTTTGGGCTAGAAGTCAACCTGAAGAAAACAGAAGTTCTTTACCAGCCTGCACCACAGGACGAACACCACCATCCCCACATTGCCGTTGGCAAATCTGTGCTCAAGTCCGTTCAGCAGTTCACCTACCTGGGAAGCATCATCTCCTCAGATGCCAAGATTGACAAAGAGATCGGTCACAGATTAGCAAAGGCATATAGTGCATTTGGAAGACTTCACAAAAGAGTCTGGAGCAATAAACACCTGAGGCAAAGCACAAAAATCAGTGTGTATAGAGCCATCGTACTGTCTGTCCTCCTTTATGGATCTGAAACATGGGTCACCTATCGCCACCACCTACGACTCCTCGAGCGCTTTCATCAGCGCTGTCTACGCACAATCCTAAATATACACTGGACTGACTATGTGACGAATGTTGCTGTCCTTGAGCAAGCAGGGATCACCAGCATTGAGGCCATGATATTGAGAACACAGCTGCGCTGGGCAGGGCACATTTCTAGGATGGAGGACCATCGCCTCCCAAAAATACTACTCTACGGTGAACTCACCACGGGTCAGCGTAAGAGGGGCGCTCCAAAAAAGCGATACAAAGACTCCCTGAAACAACATCTCAGGCTTGGCCAAATTGATCACCAACAGTGGTCCGCCCTGGCCTCACATCGGGAGGCATGGAGATGCACTATCCACAATGCTGCAGCCTTATTTGAGAACTCACGCCGAACAAGTCTTGAAGAGAAACGACAACGCAGAAAGAATCACAACCCAAAAACATCACCCAAGGAGACCTTCTGCTGTGCTTTTTGCAACCGGACTTGTTTATCTCGGATTGGCCTTTTTAGTCATCAGCGCGCTTGCAGAAAGCGCGGGATGAGTCCTTCCTGAATCTTCGTTTGCGAAGAAAAGCCAGAGAGAGAGAGATTGCCTACTGCTAATAGGCAACATCCTCAGCTGAAATAAGGGATGGATATTTCTGTTCCTTCCCTTCATTAGCCATTGGGTGGGCAGTGTGCTCTCCATATAGTATTCATTCTCCAAGGATAGACTGTTTTTCTGTGCCTTATCCTCTGCTCTGAGGAAGGCATATGCTACTTCTAATTTCTTTATTTTTTTTAATTGTGCATTCTTATGTTGTGAACACTCATGCCATTGTATGCCATTTGGTGGCCCTCCAGATATTCTTTGACTGCAACTCCCAGCAGCCACAGCCAGCATCTGATGGCCCACACAGAATCTGGTGGGTCAGAAATTACAGTACACTGGTGCCAACAAAAAAGTGACCCATTTTGCAGGCAGCCACTGCTGGATCACCAGTGTCTCACCCCATGGATGGTTGGCTGAGCATATTCTATCTAGGGAGATTATCAGATGTGGTGGAATATGTAGGAGTAATGAGTCTAAAAAATAAAATTGTATTAAAAATTCCAGGATCTAGTCCTTTTAAAAGCAACAACAATTATCTTCTTTAAAAAAGAGTTTTAAAAACATTCATTTACTTTTAACTTCATGCAGAGTGCAACTTAGGACTGGCAAAGCTCAATTAACATTTAAAAAGTGTATTCAGAGGTCTGAGATTACTCAGTTAAATTAGACTCATTACAAAACAAAGGAGTCAGTTTAAAATGCAAATCAAAGTTTACTGAAGGTATATCAGTCTCAATCTACATACTAAAACAAACTTTAAAAAGAGGTTCCTAACTGACTAAGAGTATTTAAGGTAGGCAAACTCACCAAGCCTACAAGCGGTATGGTAAACATCATGGTATGGTTGCAGGAAAGATGGCTTAAGAAGGAGTAAGATGGTTAAAGATGGCTAAAGATGGCTACAGCCTCATGGAGACTCAAACTTAAAAGAGAACTTACACAGAGCAATAAAATTTAAATTAGGTCATGTGTTGAATGACCCAGCACTCCAGTTGGCTGGAAGTGCCCAGTGAAATAAGAGAAAGGGAATTTTGGGAGAACAAGAGCATGCAGGGAAAAACCCTAGACTTATCTTAGGATGTGAATGAGGTACACAAGATTGTTTTTACATTACAATGATTATTTCCCCACATACTACAGAATGCAGCAAAAAAACTGCATCCCAAGCCACATCAGAAGAACAGGAGGAGAACAGGAAGGATGACATTATCAGATGCCCTCGTCCTCAGCCATTCTAGGTGTAGCACTGCCACGGACAAGGCTTCCCTTTTTCATTGACGGAGGCAAGCCACCATTAAAAAGGGTTGCTTTATTAACAACCGTGCTACGTCCCCAGGATGCTGAAGGATGACATTGTCTGATAATCTCGCTGGTTCCTGTTCTTGTCTCAGTCTTCTGACATGGTTTTTTGCCACATCTGATAATCTTGTAGGTTTCCCTCAAGATGCCTACTATTGTGTTTTCTTCCCCTTTCTATTTAGATGTGCTGTGCTTCCCTCACATAAACTTTTTTGCTTCCCTGTTTGTCTTCCCAATGTGTATCTCCTGTTACAGGTTCTCTTCTGCCTTGTGCCCCGAAGAAAGGTAGCAAATATACAAAACTCTTCCCAAACTGATTCTGGGGGTTAGATTTGGTGGATTTGGAGTTAGGGGGAGAGGATGAAGATCTTGCCCATGAGGAAATTTGAAGAAATAATATGGTTATCTGAAGACGTGCATACTTTCTGTAGATAATATTTTCACCACCACCCTGCCGAGAGTTTTGTTCTCAAGAAGTTCATAATGGTACCTTACATGAATGGCACTGGCCATTTCCAGAAGGAGTTACTTTTATATTTTTTCAAGATGGCAATAAGATTTTCCATAGTTTTGCTCTGCATTCATAGTATCTCTGAAACCCATTCAGGCGTAGCCATGTTGGCCTTGAGCAAAACAAAATCCAGAATCCACAAAAAAGTGATACTTTATTGGCCAACCAAACTGCAAAATACATGATGCAAGCTCTACTGGCTTCTTCTTCAGGCAAAATATGTTTGTTTTTGTGGACATAGCATCTCTATCATTGAGGGGTGCTGCCAAATAGTCAGTTCCAAATTGCCATAGATAAGATCATGGTAGCATTACAATAGCATCCCCGTATCCGCTCATTTGCCAACTGCTGATTCAATTATCTGTGGTTGGCAACAGTGGACTTGTGGTGGACGGGGGAGGCAGCTTCCGGATGGCTCCGGTGGCTGCGGTGCCAATGGGGGGAGTGAAGGGGGGAGGAGAGGTCTCACTTACCCTCTCCCTTTGCCCCAGGGATGGCTCCTATTGATGGCAATGGCAACAGGGATGAAGGGAGGGAAGGAGAGTTCTCACCTCCCTTCTCCCTTCACCCCCCTCAGGATGGCTCCCATTGATAGCAATGGCAATGGGGGGCAGGCAAAAGGAGGGAAGGAGAGTTTTCGCATCCCTTCTCCCTTCACCACCCAGGATGGCTCCCATTGACAGCAATAGCGATGGGGGAAGGCGAAGGGATGGAAGAAGAGTTCTCACCTTCCTTCTCCCTTCGCCCCCCCCCATGGCTTCTGTGGTGGCAATGGTGATGGGGGTGTTCACTATTATCTGTGGAATTCATTATCTGCAGGGGGCCCTGGAACCAATCTCCCATGGATATGGGGGTGCTACTGTATTACAATAAAACAACATCGCTTGGAATGTTCCACATTTTCTGATGATACTTCATAGATTCCTAGATTCTTGGACAGAATCCAAATAACTGATGGTACAAAATTCCAATTGGCTAACATCTTGTAGACTGTAAAACCAATAACAGCAGCAGCAGCAACAACAATGTAAAAATCATATGGGACTTTAACATTCAAATTGACAAACAATTGGAACATCAAGCATGATTGTGGTTGTGAAAAAGCAAGCTTGTCTTACAAATGTGGCAATGCTGGGGGGAGCAGCAGAATTGAACCCTACATTAATCTTCACTGATCCTTTGACACTGGTGTGTGTGTGTGTGTAAGTGTATGTGTGTGTGTGTGTGTGTGTATATATATATATATATCCAAATCCTAACACTGATTAAAAGCACCATTTTTGTTTGTTTGTTTTCATGCGATCCTTATGGAGATTTTGCATGTTCCCACATAGATATTTGCTACTTGCTTGATTTTTTTCTTGAAAAAAATCTATTCATATTGAAGATTGCCCATGAGGAAAATAAATAGGACCTGACAAATTGCAAAACTTTATTTTGGGATAATGTGCAGACAGACGAGTTTTCAGATCTATTCCTTCCTTTATTGTTTGCTGCTACGTGACTTCAACTTGACTCCGAATTATGGTGACTGAGCATTTTCTTGACAAGATTTATTCAGAGGAAGTTTTCCATTTCCTTCCTCTCAGGATGTGATTTGCCCAAGTTTGCCCAGTGGATTTCCATTTTATTTATTTGTTTATTTCCATAGCTAAGCACGATTCAAACTCTGGATCTCATGGAGTTTTAATCCAAAAGGCAACCTCTTCACCACACTGGTTCCCTGCACTCTTTCCAGAAAAAGCTACACTGGGGGAAATATATGTTATAATAGAACACAGATGCATCATGACAGCAGAGGTTAAATTAAAGGGAATAGTTTTTGTCACTTAAAAAAGTAGGGAAGATTAGAAAACATCCAATTATTTCCAAGGAACCTATCAAAAGAATAAAAGATTTGGTAGACATGCAAGAATCATTATTAATCACTCATAGAAATTTTCTCACTAATTAAATGCCCCTCAGGAAGGAATTCATGCAAAATGTATCAGAGTTTCTGTGAGCAACAGCACAAAATTATGTATTTCAGTCTGCTCAAATAAAAACAGTTTGTATTCCTGCTGTTTTCTGGTATAAACAGCTTATTAACAATTAAGTGTTATTCTGGCAGTAATATTAACTATGATTAGGATAAACCAGGGTTCCTGCTTAACCAGGATTTGAAACTTGCCTCAAGACCTGGTTTCAAATGGTGGGCGGTACAGTCTTTCAAATGTTGTTGCATTGCAACTCCCAGCATTCCTTGCCATTCATTGGCTATGCTGACTAGGCCTGACGGAACTTGCAGTCTAGCAATATCTAGTGGGCCATACTTGGTTGAACTTTGCTCACAATCCTTGTAAATAGGAAACTGGGGCTAACTTTAATTTCAGATGTCATCAGTGCCGATGATAAGAATTAACCATAGATGAAAATGAAATGCAAATTTGATAGAGAGAACATGCAGCAGTTAGAGATCCTGATTAAGGAGCAAAGACACCTTAATCTTTGCTCATCCTTTGACAGTTTGGATCTTGGCTTGGAGAAACCAGTTAAAGTTTTTAGTATAATAACTCTATTCTAAGATAGGAAAATTATTTAAGGTGCTAATCTAATCTAGCTTCATTCTAGGGAATTGCTGAGAGAGGACTGGGGGGAAGAGAAGTGGGAAAACACCCCGAAGAGTATTAGTTTACATCATAGAGAGGTCAGGATAGGTAGATTGTTTTAACAGAGGGGCGGGGTATAAATAAATTTTATTATTATATTATTAGACAAGGAAGGAGGACTATTTTGGGTCACTCATACTGTCTCACCCCATTATTACTGCCCATGCTGAGGCATTCTTGGCTCTTCAGTGCTAAGCTGTTTCACTTCTAAGAGGAAGTGGGGGAAAGGTGTGTGATTGTTTAAATGACTCCCAATTACTTTGCCTCAGCTAAGAAACTAATGAACAGTAGACCTGTTCTTTTTTTGGTTTATACTTATGTCTATTTTTAACTATTTTATGAGTCAGTCGCCTAGCCTTCCAGTCCTGGGAGGAAGATGAGCTATAAATTAAGGAAGGGAGGGGAAGGAAGAAAGAGGGAAATATTCAAAAAAGGATGGGGCAGTGTCAGGTCTTTCAATTAATGAAGAGGAGAGCATTACATTTCTCAACGGTTTACTTTTTTTCAATATAATTTTTATCATTGTATATACAGTATATTTATACATAAAATAGCTTTTCTAAAAAATTACAAAAAGGTGGTTGGAGATAGATGATGGTTTTACATTATCATCAACATAATATGGGTCATTATTGATTAGAATCCCATGGTACTCAAAGAATTACGTTCTGGACAGCTGTTTCCATTCTTCCAGAGATGAAATATTGTGCTTTGAGAACTGAGGAAATGACGTGTCTCCCACAACACAACTGCTGCTGTGCTAAAAGCAATCTGAATTTGTGCAAGAATTGAATAGAAGCTGTGTGTTCATTTTTGCCTTCCCATCTTCCCCACTTGAAGAATGTAGACAGCGTGCTCAGGTTGTGTCAAATTCTGCACTAATGAAATACAGTAGGTTGAGTTTCTAAGGTACAGATCATTCTACAGAATTGTACTCTTGATTTGACAAAGAATCTTGTATTGACCATGAGGAAATCAGGAGAGCTTGTGAGGAAATTCTACGATACAACCTTCTTCTCCAGTATATCTATATCTATATCTATATCTATGTATATAGATATAAACATTAATTATATTTCCATTGACGCAGGGCAGGTTTAACCAGTCTGTCAAATCAGCATTGGCAGGGGGCCCCAAGGTCAAGGGCCCCCCCCTGCTGACCTCCTTATCTGACAAAGGAGACAGCCAGGAAACAGCCGGGAGGAGCCACTGCTTTGCAGCCCCCTCCTACCCTCCTCCTCCAAAAACCTCCTGCTGGCTTTTTTTTTTTTAAAAAAAACCCAGCATCTCAAAGACTAGAAAGAGAAAGAGAAAGAAGCAGCAGCCCTCCGTAGCAGAAGCTAGAGGGAGTTTGCTGCTGCAAAATGCAAGCCAGTCAGGCATGTCGGAGAGGGGTGAGTGTGTGTGTGTGAGAGAGGGGGGAATTTGAGGATTGTCTCTTTCCCTCAAAAAGGGCTTCTTTCTTTCTTCCTTCCTTCCTTCCTTCCTTCCTTCCTTCCTTCCTTCCCTTTCCTTCCTTCCACATAGATCCCTTTCCAGTCCATCTTTCCAGCTGCTCTTAACACATCCTGGTTTCTCTCCCTTCCCTCCCTAACTTTCCCCCTTGGTCTTCTTCAGCTTCCTCCCCTTGTTGCCAACTGAGTTCAACCTGTAAAAGGAATTTGTGTGTGTTTGTCTATGCACCTTCAAGTCATTTCTGACCAAGGCGAACCTACCACGGGGTTTTCTAGGCAAGGTTTGTTCAAAGGGGGTGTGCCTTTGTCTTCCTTTGAGGATGAGAGAGTGTGACTTGCCCAAGGTCACCCAGCGGGCATTCATGGCTGAGTAAGGATTCAAACCCTGGTCTCCACAGCCATAGGGCAATGCTGAAACTTCTACAACACTCTGGCTCTTATAACAGAAGAATATAAAGAATATAAATTAAAATTTGGAGTAATATTACTGGGAACAATGGTTTTATTGTTGTCACTAAAACACCAGTATCCCATTAGTGTTATGTGAGAGGCATTGGCCTAGAGCAGTGGTTCTTAACCTTTTCTTTACCAGGGACTCCCTTTAAATATCTTTCGTTGCACCAAGACTTAACTCAAGATTTAAAACCCTAATAATAATAGCTAACAACAACAGCAATACAATTACACCATCCATTAAACTTTCCCTCAGAGGCATTCTTGCTTCTTCCTGCAAGTTTGTGGCTGGAGTGGATTGAATGGCAACATGCAGGCTAAGCCAGCCAGCCTTTGCCTTGGTTCCTGTCACGTGGCTACTCCACTACAGGGAGGAGGTGGGCCAAGCAGCCTTCAAGCCTTTGTGGACCCCCTGTGAGGACATTGCGGACCCCAAGTTAAGAACCACTAGGCTAGAGAATACTGGAAAAGGAACAATGCAACCAGACCTTGAGAAGGGTGCTGGCAGGGGGATTCTGGGAGGTGTAATCCAAGAGTAACTTTCCCAGGCTCTGAATGCAGCCTAGAATCATAGGGCTGGAAAGGATCCCAACAGCCATCCCATCCGATCGGCTTCTGCCCTGCAGGAATACACAATCCAAACATTCCTGACAGATGGCCATCCAACCTATGTTTAAAAAAAGCCAAAGAATGAGACTCCACCACATTCCAAGGCAGTATATTCCACTTCCAAACAGCTCTTACTGTCAGGAGGTTCTTCCTAATATTCAGGTGGAATCTCTTTTCCTGTAGTTTGAACCCATGGCTCCGTGTCCTAGTCTCTGGAGCAGCAGAAAACAAGCTTGCTCCTTCCTCAGTATGACATCCCTTCAAATATTTAAACATGGCTATCAGGTCAGCTCTCAACCTTCTTTTCTCCAGGCTAAGCATACCCAGCTCCCTAAGCTGTTCCTCATAGGGCCTAATGGCTTCCAGACCTCCCACCATCCTTCTCAGTATCTTTCTTGAATTGTTGTGCCCAGAACTGGAAACAGTATTCCAGGTGAGGTCTGACCTAAGCAGAATGGAGTGATACTATTAGTTCCCTTGATCTAGACACTACTCCTATTAATGCAGCCTAGAATTGCATTGGCATTTTTTGCTGCTACATCACACTTTTAACTCATGTTCAGCTTGTAGTCCATTCTTTCTTTTCTTTGAGGAAATCTATACCATTACGTTAATTGCTAATAAACAAGAAATATTATGTTACTGCCTATAATATAGTTTTTAAACTAAATTATTGGTGGCAAATTAAGTAATACAGTAGGCCCCTCTTATCCACTGGGGATTGGTTCTGGGGGGGGGTGGATTCTGAAAACCATGAATAATAGTGAACGCCATTGAAAATAATGGGACTTCTGGTTTAAAATACCATAGAGTTGCCTTGAAGGGCCTAGAAAATGGCTAGGGAGGACACATTTTCTAGGAAGACTCTATGGTAGGTGTGCTGTTTTGTGTCCCATGGATAATGAATCCATGGATAAGGGGGTCCTACTGTAATCTGAACATCCTGTACGGTGAATAGGTTAGGTTACATTGACCTGAGATAAACATATGGGGCCCCCAAAATAAAGCATTGCAGGGGCCCCCCAAATTCCTTAAACTGGCCCTGCATTGATGCAGCTTTCTTTGACTCAGTGTCTTGCTAATTTGTTGGACAACAGATCCCATGAGCCCCAACTAGCATGGCCAGAACATAACAGCAACAGTATGTGAAGCATATCATTGACCATTTGTCTTGTACTAGCACAAAGTGGTTACCAATAGAAGAAGACTACTTTGCCAGGGAAGAGTCTATGATGGTCACTTGTCCACCTCCCTTTGTCATCAGAATAAGACTTACTAGTGGAGAAGTCACAGCAGAGCCCTGACAGTCAGCCAAGTCCTCCCAGATGCCTGAGTTTGAGCCCTGAGACCTGCAGGTCAGCTTGGGTTCATAGCAGGAAGAGGAGCCAGAGGAAAGGCCTCCCAGTCCTAGAGAAGGGCTCAAGCTCAGGCGTCTGGCCCAGGCCATTCCCCGAAGACTGAGAGGTTGGAGTCAAGGTTTTGGGAGAAGCACAACTGTGGAACACTGCCTTAAATACCTCCTGGGATCTGGGTGTTGTCTGAACATGCTATCTATAAAAGGCAGTTCCAAACACGAGCTTTGTTGTTAAGTGCTATCAAACCAACTTGGATTTATGGTGATCCTATGAATGAGGTACTTCCAAGTCATACAATCATTAACAGCCCTGCTCAGGTCTTGCAGACTCAGGGCCGTGGCTTTCTTGATTAGGTCTATCCATCTGGAATGTGGCCTTCCTATTTTCCTACTGCCTCCTACCTTCTCAAACATTATTGTCTTTTCTAGTGAGTCATGTTTTTTCATGATATGGCCAAAGTACAAGAGTCTCAGTTTAGTCATCTTAGCTTCTAGAGAGAGTTCAGGTTTGATTTGCTCTAGGACCCATTTCTTTGTCTTTTTAGCAGTCCATGGTATTCGCAGAACTCTTCTCCAGCACCACATTTCAAATGAGTTGATTTTCTTCTTAACAGATTTCTTCACTGTCCAGTTTTTACAGCCATACATAGAAATGGGAAATACGATGGCATGGACAATCCTAACTGTAGTATTCACTGATATATCTTGACACTTCAGAATCTTGTCCAAGTCCTAGTCTTCTTCTGATTTCTTGACTGAAGTCTCAGCTACCTCATTGAGAACAACTTCAGTCCTCATTCAAATGTGAGGTTATTCAAGTTCCTGTTGATGGCTTTATTGTTGAGGGATGATAGGACACTCAGTCCCCAGCAGAAGCCAAAAATATCTCAGTAGACTCAGCAGCAACCCGTTCCCAAGAATATTCACACACAGAGGGGCCGGTTCCACAACAGGAAAAAGTTCGCCAGATTCTGGATTACCGTTCTTTCGCATCAGGAGTGCATAAATCACACGACGCCTGGTATTTTTGGATGATGAAGGCAAATCCAGCAACTTTCTGTTTTGCTTAATTCACACAGGCAAAGGTGTGGGGGGGAATCGCCTCCAGATGATTAAAGCCAGGCAGGAGGTGGGGACGGAGCAAGGAGGGGGTTATGGAGACCATAAATAATGAGAGGAAAGAAAAAGGACAAACAAACAAGGGATCAAAAGAGCGATCTGTCAAACTCCCCCCCCCATCTTCCCCAGCCCCAAAAGGCTTCTATAAAGAAAGGAGTCAATGAAAGCACGAACAAGCAAAAGCATGGTGGAGCGATCTTCGATTCCCTTCATGCATGCACACACAAACACACACCACAGAACTAGGGCTTGCCTCATTTGTTTTCCCTCCCTCCGAAGCCTTGAATAAAGGCAAGTGAATGGAAGGACAAACATACAAAAGAACGAACATGCGATCGGCTGTTTCCCAGCACACCCCCCCACACACACACCAGCAAAGCAGCGAAGCATCTTCCCACCCCCACCCCGAAAGACAGACAGGAAGGGCTCGGTTTTCCAAAGTGGGTTGCAAGCAGAAGGAGAGTGAATTTCTTCTCTCCAACCCCTCAGTCTATTCGGATAAAGCACAATGGTCACTCTAACCAATCAGGATTCAGCTGTGCTCACAGTAATTCGAAAAGGCAGATGCCAGTTTACACGATTGTTAGTTCCCACGATAAATTATGCGCATATTCGTGAACTTAATCAAAAAAGTGCGGAAAACTAGCGAAAACTGATACTGCGCAACTTATGGGTTTTTTGCACCCCCTCCTTCTGAAAAGGGCGCTGTTGCTTCGAAATGTGTGGGAACTATCAGGCTTCTTGTCGCATTCTTTGAGGATTTATTTTGCTGTGTAAATGACCCCAGAGTGTTGTCATCCAAACAAACAGGAGACACTTTATGTTCAAGCTCAAGGAAGCTGCAATATGTACAGATGTAAACAGCAGACAGACAAACTACAGTCGTCCCTTCACATTCGCGGGGGTTCCGTTCCGCGGACCCCCGCGAATGTGAAAAATCCACGAATAAGGACTCCCCTCCCCTCCCCCTCCCTCTCCAGGCCTTCGCGGGGCCTTGCTAGGCCCCGCGGAGGTCTCCCCGGCCCTCCCTCCCCCCCTCCCCAGGCCTTCGCGGGGCCTTGCTAGGCCCCGCGGAGGTCTCCCCGGCCCTTACCCCTCCCTCCCCAGGCCTTCGCGGGGCCTTGCTAGGCCCCGCGGAGGTCTCCCCAGCCCTCCTTCCCTCCCTCTCCAGGCCTTCGTGGGGCCTTGCTAGGCCCCGCGGAGGTCTCCCCAGCCCTCCCTCCCCCCTCCCCAGGCCTTCGTGGGGCCTTGCTAGGCCCCACGGAGGTCTCCCCAGCCCTCCCTCCCTCCCTCTCCAGGCCTTCGTGGGGCCTTCCTAGGCCCCGCGGAGGTCTCCCTGGCCCTCCCCCCCTCCCCAGGCCTTCGCGGGGCCTTGCTAGGCCCCGTGGAGGTCTCCCCAGCCCTCCCTCCCTCCCTCTCCAGGCCTTCGTGGGGCCTTGCTAGGCCCCGTGGAGGTCTCCCTGGCCCTCCCTCCCCCCTCCCCAGGCCTTCGCGGGGCCTTGCTAGGCCCCGTGGAGGTCTCCCCGGCCCTCCCTCCCTCCCTCTCAAGGCCTTTGCGGGGCCTTGCTAGGCCACGTGGAGGTCTCCCCGGCCCTCCCTCCCCCCTCCCCAGGCCTTCGCGGGGCCTTGCTAGGCCCCGCGGAGGTCTCCCCGGCCCTCCCTCCCTCCCTCTCCAGGCCTTCGCGGGGCCTTGCTAGGCCCCGCGGAGGTCTCCCCGGCCCTCCCTCCCTCCCTCTCCAGGCCTTCGCGGGGCCTTGCTAGGCCCCGCAGAGGTCTCCCCGGCCCTCCCTCCCTCCCTCCCCAGGCCTTCGCAGGGCCTCCGGAGGGCCTCCGGGGGTCCCTCGAAGGCCTCCCCACCCCTCCCCAAGCCTTCGCGGGGCCTCCGGAGGGCCTCCAGGGGACCCGCGAAGGCCTCCCCACCCCTCCTCAGGCCTTCGCGGGGCCTCCGGAGGGCCTCCGGGCATCCCGTGAAGGCCTCCCCACCCCTCCCCAAGCCTTCGCGGGGCCTCCGGAGGGCCTCCGGGGGACCCGCGAAGGCCTCCCCACCCCTCCCCAGGCCTTCATGGGGCCTACGGAGTGCCTCCGGGGGCCCCGTGGAGGCCTCCCTGGGCCTCCCCGCTCCCTCCAGGTCTTTTCACGGGGGCTCTGGAGGCCCCGTTTCGCGGTTTTGGGGGGCCCGGGGCGGCCTCCCAAAACCGCGAATAACCAAAACCGCGAATGTCAAGTTCGCGAATGTGGAGGGACAACTGTATTTCACCAGACATCAAGGTACTTCAAGAGAAAGAATGCTCTGGACTGAGCCTTCTTTTATACAGATTTACAGGGCATTGGCTCCCTCAACTACATGGGTGCATTACATCAGATTTTGCACTCCAGACTCTGTCCTGATGCTATGCCGTCCAGTAATCTTCTTGTGCAGCTGTGGCCTCAAGGATAGCATGACTTTGCAGTTCCTCGGCTAGCATGACTTAGAAGTTGTTTGGACATTTTCTATGGAGTTCAGTGTCTGACTCCTGACCCCTAGAGTGTCTAATGTCCCACTCACGGCTACTCCCTGGAATCCTGACCCTGATTTACAGCTTTCTTGATCCTGGACTGTGGGGTCTGGACTTCTGAATCTTATTTACAGTTATGAGCAGGATGATGATGGACAAACTGCCAAATCCAAAGCCTTTTATATTCATGATGGCTGGGCAACTGATGACATGGAGTGGTTAAAGTAAAAATAAGTACATCCATATTCATATGTTGGGGAAATGGGATTACTTCAAGTCTCCTGGGTCCAAAGTCTCCCCCAATGCATCCCTGTTTGCTTTTTTTTTTTTTTTCTGTTACGAGTCTTAGAGCAGCAATGGCAGAATGATAAGGACAGCAGGTTTACATGTCCACAATGTAGAGAACTGTGAGGACAAATTTCCCTTTTTGGCTGAGGACCTTCCTCCTCTGGGGCAAAGAGGGATAGCCATTCCATCATGTGTGCTCCAGGATAGTGTCCCAGGCTTATAGGACTACAGGTATAAGTGGATATTAAAAATACTTACCATTTACCTTTTAAATATTGTGTTGTTGTGTGCTTTCAAGTTGTTTTCAACTTATACCAACCCTTAGGCAAACCTATCACAGGGTTTTCTTGGCAAGATTTGTTAAGAGGGGGGTTGCATTTGTCTTCCTTGGAGGCTGAGAGAGTGGGACTTGCCCAAGGTCACCCAGTGGGTTTTCTTGGTCAAGTGCAGATTCAAACCCTAGTCTCCCAGAGTCCAGTGCAAACCTCAAACCACTATGTCATGCTTGCTCTATTGAAATATTTACCATTCATAATTTCCCTCTCAAACCATCTTTTCCATTTGCCTGAGAAGAGGAGAAGGGTAAAACTATCAAGATTTTGATACTAAAGGCTTAGATACTTTCCCTCCATGTAATGAAAGTGTTCTCTCTGTGTTTGGGAGGGTGTGTGTAGAATATTGGCTAGAGATGGCTTGAACTAATTCTCTTTCATCTTGGTTTTAAGGAAAGAATTGACGTAAACAAGTTCTGACTGAATCCTCGTGTGGTAATTCAATTGTAACATTCTGTTGAGAAAACTAGAGGGGTTAAAGCAATAGAGGCAGCGTGAGGTTCTGCTGCAAGATGAAATTAACATAATTAAGTAATTTAGAAAGTTCCTTAGTTTTTTATGTTTGAACTTTGGGTTGTTAATGTTCTTTGTGAGTAAACCTTTGAAATAGTTGTTTGGATTGGTCTTTCGTTGTTACGAAAAAAAGGATGCCCCTCCACTCTTTGCATTATAGCATTCCTGGCTATCCAGCTTCCCATTATACTGGTAAAATACTATAACGCAGGATCCAAAGAGCTACTTGTAGTTACACTGAAGGCCACAGAAAGACCCAGTGGAATTTGTGACTCTTTTTCTTTTGAAAAGCAGACCCCATCCCCAAAACATACAAACTGCCTTTGAAATCTCTCTCTCTTTCAAAAGAGGTTTGACAGGAGGCCTAATGAGCTGCCCTTTGAAGAACACTCAGCCAAAACTCCCCTGAGCATAAGAAACCCATTGGTCTGCTGCTTTGGATCCAGGCCTATGAATCCTCCAGTCAAATTACAGCTTTACTTCAATGCAAAAGTCTAGAGGTGTCCAGGGGATAATCTGCAGCTCCTTCCTTAGTTACTCATTCATCTCTGTGTCAGCAGCTCTTGCTTTGAAAACAGCCAGAGGACATAGTTCAGTCGGTATGTTGACCACCTGCGCAAACCAAACAGCATGAGAGAATCAGGCTGCCGATGTGAAGACTTATTTTTTATTCTTTAAATGAGCTCTTTATGAGCTCAGGCCTTCTTGCTTACTCAGTCATCCCTCACACCAGCAGTGTGGTGTTAACACCTTCAGACTTTCTGTGACTAAAAATAACAGAATTGGTTGAGGAGACTTGTGAAAGTTAACTTCTAGATTCTGAAGGAATGAGTAACCCATGTGTCAGCTAAATTTATATAGATCATTTCGATGACACATTCATTAATGTGACACATTAATTCAGAATCTAGACTCAACTTTTATACTTCTGAGCTAGTTAAGCCTTCTCTAAGATTAGATTAGTTGTTTTTAACTTATATTGGTTTAATATCTTTTTATGGGGGAGGATGGGGGTGGGTGGTGTTTAGGGATTTTAATCTATATTTGTATTTTAATTTTTATAAGCCGCCCCGATTGTTTTTAACAGAGGGGTGGGGTATAAATAAATATTATTATTATTATTATTATTATTATTCTATTTGGTCCTCTCTGAAATTTGTAAACTATAATCCCCATGATCCCTGACCACTGGCCAATGTTCAATGGTGGTGGGAGTTTTATTCTACACCATCTGGAGGCATACAAGTTGAGAAAGGCTGATATAATTGTTAAGGAATGATTAGTTCTTCTTTTGTTATCTTTCCTCCCTCATTTTCACAAATAGAAGAACAAGTAATAATGTACATATGCTCTTTTTTTTGTGACACTTAGACTGCTTTGAAGCTTCTTAATAATTTAGAATTGATAAAGTTTTGAGTGAACTTCATATTTTTAGCATTTATTTAGAATATGTGGAATATTAGAATTATTCTGACAATAACAACCTATGAGAGAACATTTGATAAAGTAACCTTAGCAGAGGTCCATGGCAATGCTATTACATTTTCTCCTTGGGAAGCAGTTTATTTGAAATGTGATATTAGCAATATGCTGTCTTTAATAACAGCATTGTGTGCAATGTACATTTTTTTTCATCTGAAGTTGAATTTTACTTTGTACTTAGATGTGTTTCCACAGAACTAATGACTGGAGTCATCTGACAGCGAGCAATCTTGACTTACTGCTGATTTTTAAAATTTTTATTTTCTCCCCCCCCCCTTTTTTTTTTTTTTTTGTTAGCTCAGAGAAACAGATTTCAAAAGTTTAATTGAAAGGCTTGCCTAAGAATGACAGCACAGAACAAGTTCAGTGCAAACTGGTATAGCTCTGGTCTATGGCTGATAAAGCCATTAGCTTCCTTGTTTCTTGCCAAGCGGCATGATGTGATTAAAGGAAGGGCTCCCAGGCCCTTTGCCCTGAGATTGCTTGATTTCCTCTCACCCTATGGTGGCTAAGGCCAGGCATTAGCCATATGTTCCTGAGTGGGCAAACGTGCTTTTCTGGAAGCTGGACTTCCTTTTTTTAATAGGTTGCCCCCAGCCCTCACCCTGGTCAGATCATGGAGGTTAGAAGACTCATGGAAAAGGAGTGAGATTAGAGTTGGGGAGGAAGGGCTCCAGATTGACCATGGAGGGGGGGAGTTGAAAGAAATGATCCCCCTCAGTACAGGAACAGAAGAATTTAGTACTGATGCCACAGTGTTTTTCTAATTTTGCTGAGGATAGAAATGTAGACCTAAGGGCCTAATTCCAATTGTTAGTCCCAGCTAGACTTGAATCTTTGAATCAGTGGAACGTATATCATTGTTGCCTTGCCATGTGGCTGTTGGTCCAGTGAGCTGACTTGGTTCAGTTAGTCTCTAGTTGAGACTAAGGGGTTGTCCAAATGGTGAAAATACTCCTCATAGAATTCAAGGAGAATACGATTTGTTTAAATGGCATCCCACATCAATCTGCAGTATTTGGAAGGAAGGGGGCCCAAATCCACCAAAAACTTGGAAGGAAAAGCCTTTGCAGCTTTTCCTGAAGTTTTTAAAAAGCTCTGTGGGAAATGTGTCTTCCTGCTCATTGGGGCAATCTGATTCACATTCATTTGCACTCCCCATAAGAGCAGGAGTAGAAAGCTTATTGGTTGGATGTGGGCAGGGGGCAGCACTTGCTAACAAGGTAAGTGCCTGGAACCACCATGTTAGATTTTCACCTTATCAATCATGTGCTGAAATGACGAACAGCCTTCTTCTTTTCTTTTCTTTCTTTTTTTTTATTTATTTAGGCGGGATATTGCACTTCTGCACCTTAGATATCCATTTTAAAAATACTGTTCAGTGGCAACAACTGGCAACAATAAAAAAGCAAGTAATTCACTTGTGCCCACCATCTTGATTCTTAGGCATGCCCGTTGGAACCGCAAAAGTGGATAGGTTTGCTAGCCTGCGCTTTTGTAAAAAAAATAAAAATGTTAAGACAAATTGAAACTGCTTTGAATTGGCATTAGTGCACATCAGTCCACACACACACCCCGCCCCGTATAGACAGGCTCTAACATTTGGATCTACTTTATTGAACTCAGTACAATTTCATCTTGATTCTGAATGTTTGTTTGTATAGACACTTTTCAAAAGGGAAAAAATCTTTTCGCAGGCAATATATGACAGATTTCAGCAACTGAGTGGCTTTTACCAAGTTGGTGCTATGCTTTTTCTAAAATGATTTTTAAAAATAGTTTGTAGTATAATAGAATTCCACATTTGTTTAACTGTTTGGTTAACATTATAATTTCTTTTAAGTCTGGGTTATCATGGTGACCTTTTGTACATTTTTACCAGGACCTGTCCCCCCCTCCCCCATTTCCATTTTAATTTTATTGTGAGCACCGCCAAATCCATTTTAATTTTATTGTGAGCACAGTCCCAGTTCTGGAAGAAATGTCGCATATAAATAAAGGAATATTAAATACAGACATGCATACCTTTCAGTGCTTCTTGATGTAAGCCAGAGGTGGGAAGAGTGAGACCTGTGGGTCACATATTACCCCCTAAGCTAATTTTTTGGCTTCCAGGGATCACCCCCCCAAAAAGACACTTTTTTTTTTGCCCCCAGTACCTTCTAGAGGGTGTGGGTGGAATGTTTGTAATATTTGGGAGGGGGGGGAAGAATCATATTAGGCTGAGGAGAAACCTTTAAAAAAACAAGAAGTGATCAGAAAGTGACTTCTGGGTCACTTTCTGTGGTAAAAAAGGCTTTTTCTGGGCCTAAAATGGTCCTGAGGGGCCAAAATCTGGCAAAAACTGCCCCCATGCCCCTTAGGAGGCATTTGAGGGTTAAAATTGTTATTTTTTGGTGGAGGTTTACAGGGTGGCTGCACCCCTCTAAGGTCTTGGGGATGGCAATGCATGTACAACATTGGCTGTTGCTTCATGGCTGTGCTGTACCCGTGGACATATTATGCATCCTTTCTGCTGGTATAATTATTCCAGTAACATCAGTGCTTCCACTCTTCTCTCTTAAAATATATAAACAGATTCTGCTAAATAAAAAAAAAAATGGATAGGTTTCCAAGAAATTATTAGGGCATTATTGTAAGTTGTAAGTCCAATTTTTTTGGTTTTTTTTTAAAGTTTTATTGATTTAACAAAGAAAAAGTTGTATAGTTGTTAAAGGCAATGGCAGGAGTACCAAAGTCATTCTGTTATAAACTTCTGCCATACTAATTATCCTGATCTCAGGATGTATAATTGGTTATATGTTACAATTACTCTTGAACTAATGAACTCAACTAATATTGGTGAAACAGTTCTATAATTCAGTGGCCTTCTGCAGAATTTAAATCCTTCTGTTCATTGGTCTTCTGTTCATCTGTTGTTTTCAACTTATCATCTAACATCAACTATTAGCTTTACTTTTCAGCTCTCTTTTCCTCTCTCTTGAATTATTTACATTATTTTGATTAAGAATGCATAATAGAATCATAGCGTTGGAAGAGGCCACAAGCACCATCCAGTCCAACCCCTGCCATGCAGGAAATTAAACCTGTCACTGTTAGTAAAAGTAGCAACAATAAAAATGTCAGTCCTCCCCAAAATACTATTCCTATTTCAAAATCTACTGATACTCGCCAATGAAAAACCATTTGAGATATGGACAAGAGACTTAAAAGATTTTATTTGGAGAAGCCACAGAGCCAAAATTAAATGGTCGACACTGACTAACCAGAAGGAAAGAGGGGGAACAGCACTGCCAAATTTGAAACTATACTACAATGCATGCAGCCTCATATGGGTGTCAGACTGGATAAAATTAAAGGATACAAGATTGCTAACTCTGGAAAGAGCCGGAGCAAGATTTGATTGGCATGTTTGTATTTGGCATGACAAAGCAAAAGTTCACAAAGAATTTAATAACCATACAATAACAAAAGCACTCTCGAGAAGCTGGCCAAAAAAATCAAACATCAATTTTACTTAAAAATACCTAAATGGCTATCCCCTCAGGAAGCTTTCCTAGGTAGATGGGAAAGTAGAGATAAATGGATTGTTTATAAAGATCTGTGTTATTGGAAAGAGACAAACAACTGCGGTTTCAAATCAAAAGAAGGCCTCGTGAAGGATGGAGTGAACATTCATTGGCAACTATATAGCAGATTCAAACAAGACAAAAAAGATTTTGGATTTGCAGCAGAAGAATATGAGTTGGATAAGATAATCTGGACTGAAAAAAAGAAGAAAATAACAAAATTTATTTCTAATCAGAGAGCTTGAAACTGAAACTGTTAAAGACTCGATGATTAAATGGGCGAGATATATTGGTGAGAGCATCAAAATCAATGGATGGGAAAACACTTGGCACAAAACAAACACATTTATGGCCTGTCAAAACTTAAAAGAAAACCATTTAAAGATTTCCAATAGGTGGTACCTTTAAAAATCAGTAAAATTTACATATTAAAAGACAAAACATATTGGAAATGTAACAAGGAGATGGGCTCAGTGATGCACATGTGGTGGAACTGCCCAATTAATAAAAAATTGGTTAAAAATCCACAAAGCAATTAAACAAATATTGAACATCCAGTATGTCATGGACCCCAAACTATACCTACTAAACATTTCATCAGTGCTGGAAAAAGAAGAGGAAAAATGACATTGGAAATTGTTACAGTATTTATGCACAGCAGCAAGGTTATGTTTAGCGGCTAATTGGAAGAAGAAAGAATGCCCTCAGACAGAGGATTGGTTATACAAAGTGTTGGAGATGAAAGAAAATGACATACTAACACATATATTGAATAAAAGATTAACAGATGAAGTGGATGTAGAGTGGTCATCAGTAACAAATTACTGTCAGCAGAGATGGAATACAAAAATTGACCTCTAATTGTTCAGAGGGTCAGTTAAGGAATAGGGATAGTTGATACAACGTACAATCTAAAATATTTGATAAAGATGAATTCTGATGAATTCTGGAATGTCTCTACAAAATGGAAAAAGCAAGTAAAAACACTTTGGTTAGTTAGAAAAGAAGATGAAACTATATTTACACACGGAAAAAAATCTCTGACTCAGTATGCAGAGGTCAACATTTTTATTTATTTGTTATTAGGGATTGTTGGACTATACTTACTGTACTGATATTTTGTTGAAATGTTCATAACTTGATGTAAAAATATATCATAAAAATGTCATATTTTACTAAGTGTACTTTCAGCAAGTGCCCCTTGTTTGAGACATAAGACACCGTTCGTTCTCATTGGTCTGGCATCATTTCTGCGGTTTGAGTTAACTTCTTTCTACCTGCACTGCCACCCATGAAGATGCTGGTCATGAAGGGCCCGTAGTTCTGTTCAAATATGAGTGTGTGTGTCCCTCAACACTTCCTACAACAATTGATCACAAGAAGATTATCTATCAGCCAGCCTATAATTCAGAGATAAGTAAGCTGGGACTTTCCTGATGTTTTAGACTTCAGTTCATGTGAGCCCCACCCATCATTACCAGTTTCTGGGTATCATGGCAATTGTAGTCTAGAACATTTGGAGGGCCATAAGTTGCCTATCCTACTATAAATCATCAGGTCCTCATTGCTGTTAAACAGAAATGGGGAACATTTGGCCTTTATGCATAATCTGCTCTGTGGAGGTCTTCCCAGTGGGCCCTTTCTAATACAGTGGGGATAGTTTATCCCTAGTCAGCGACTGGTGATAACAACTTGATATCTAAATAGCATTTCTACTGCATTGCCCATCCCATGACTTTCCTTATTGAGAGGGTAGATAAAGTTACTACTGGACTGTATGTCTAGTGGGTCAGTCTTCTAAGTCACACAAATGAAATGGTGATTCACATGTAATAGCACTAATTTCCCTTAGTTCGCACTAATTTCCCTCAGTTGTTTGGATGAACACTCTCCAGTCTGTTGTTTATGAAAAAATGAAAAAGTCAGGATGTGGAAAAAAAAATATTCATAAAATTTCTCATGATGAAATAGAGAGACTGTTTTGACACTTTGCAGCAGCCTGCTGAAAAAATCTCTAGAAAGACATGGAGGCAAGAAATGCTTTGGTTGAGGTTGCAATGATTTGCACAAAAATGTCTCTTAGCCAAACTAGGATATTTCCCCCTTTTTAAAGTGAAGGACACAGAGAGAGCACGCGCAAGTAATTGCTGTTCGGAAGTGGAATACACTGCCTTGTAGTGTGGTGGAGTCTCATTCTTTGGAGGTTTTTAAACAGAGGCTGGATGGCCATCTGTCAGGAATGATTTGATTGTGTATTCCTGTATGGCAGGGGGTTGGACTAGATGACCCTTTTGGTCTCTTCCAAGTCTATGAGTCTAAGCACATAATCAAAGATATGCAAACAACCTATCCAATGCTTCTCAGTTTAAAAAGTCCATACAGCCAGGCAGCAGTTTAGTGGCCCAATTTACACAAGTAGTACAAAAAAACATTTTCACAAATGTGAAGATACCTTTGAACCTGCAGAGAATATCTTGTCCATCTCACAAATGAGGAGAAAAAAAATGGTTTCTCGTTTTCATTGTAAGGTTTAACTGTAAGGTGTAACTATACAAGATAAATTTCTTAAGATGTCTGTTGTAAGAAGCTGTATGGGTCTTGTGTAAGCATCACACAGAAATAGAAAATAACTTTCATGCATTAGAAAAAAATATTTTAAGTCGTGTTGGGGCAGTCTTGAAACCAGTCCATCTCTATTAGCATAAAATAAAAATAAAAAGTTTCCATTCTTCGCATCTCAGCAAGTGAAGGAATAAACAATGGGGAGTATCTTTCTCACACGAAGCAGGTATTCATGCTGCTACAAAAGGAGACATGCCAGCACTGTCATCCAGCAGGAAAAATCCTCCTAGACTATATTATTTTCACTAGTGACAACATTTCATTGGGTACACTGAGTCAGTGTTAGTTGCTCAGCTGAAAACCTTGCTTAGGAGTAAAGCAAAGGGTCAACCTTTTTGATTTCTTACTTTACAATATGTGGGGGGCAGATTTGGCTAAAGGTGAATTATACGTACATATTTTCCCTTTCTCCACAGAAACTGCCACGTTGGTTAAGGAATAATCCATTTAGAACCATTGGTGGTGGGTGGCCCCCATGGCAGTGAGGTGGTGAATCTATAGCAAGCTTTAGACTGCATCTGCACCACAGAAATAATCCAGCTTTAACTGCCAAGGCTCCCAATGCTATGGAATTCTGGGATTTGTAGTTCTGTAAGATATTTAGCCTTCTCTGTCAGAGAGCTCTGGTGCCACAACAAACAAAATAAAAATCTCAAGATTCCATAGCCCTGAGCCATGGCAATTAAATTGATTTGAATCCCCACTCAGCCAAGGAAACCACTGGGTGACTTTGGGCAAGTCACACTCCCTCAGCCTCAGAGGAAGGCAAAGGCAAACTCCCCCTGAACAAATCTTGCCAAAAAACAGCAACCCTGTGATAGGTTCACCTTAGGGTTGCCATAAGTTGGAAATGACTTTCAGGCATACAACAACATTTCTCTCTGAGAGATGAACAGTTGTGTTTCTTGTGCTATGACACATCAGTCCAGACCTCCAGATGTCCTCTCCCAGCAGTATCATGAATATGTTTAAAAACATGGGAGATAAGATAAAAGTCTAAGGTACCCCAAAAGCCAATGACTATGGCATGGAAGGAAGTCCCATAGCAGTCTAGAAAGGACCCTGTCCAGCATAATACTCTGTCCCAAAGTCATACTCTAAAAAGTGTTTGAAAATGTATTTTAATATACTATAGATCTTTTATCATTTTTAAAATACATTTCTTGTCCATCTTATTTTATGATGCCAGGAAGAGGGAAATGGCCAGGATCCAGGGAACCACATAATTAGTTTTGCAGGCCCAAGGAATCTTAAGGCTTGTGTATCCTGAACAGCAGTCTTTCATGCCTCCCTGTTTGAAATGAAGACAAGTTTGCACTAAGTGTGTAAGATAATGAATGAGGGCTTCCTTACAAGGAAGGTGATTAAAAAAAAAAGTCTTTGCATTCGGAGGTCATTGAGCTTGCCTAAAGTAGCTCTTTAGAGGCTGGTCAGTATCATAAAATAAAACTTCAGTGAAGACAAGCAAACATTTTGGGAATGATCCTCCATGCTACCTTGCTGCACAGAACTCTGGGGCATGGGGTCAGTACTCCGTGCAACTCCTTAGTGCTGGCAAAGGTCAGGCATGCCTAGAGGCCACAGAATTCTTGAGCAGCAGGCTACACTAGTATGATTGGTGAAAGCAATCTGAACCAGGGTTATAAAGTTGTAGTAGGCCATTTCTGGCCAGGAAGAAAAAACTGCCAATCTTCTTTATGAACCAGCTTAGGTACTGATCCTATAGAATCATAGAATCATAGAACTGTAGAGTTGGAAGAGACCACAAGGGCCATCCAGTCCAACCTCCTGCCATGCAGGAAATCACGATCAAAGCATCCCTAACAGATGGCCATCCAGCCTCTGTTTGAAGACGCTCCAAGGGAGTGTGTTCCACTGCCGAACAGCTCTTACTGTCAAAAAGTTCCTCCTAATGTTGAGGTGGAATCTCTGTTCCTGGAGCTTGTATCCATTGTTCCGTGTTCCAGTCTCTGGAGCAGCAGAAAACAAGCTTGCTCCATCCTCAATGTTACACCCCTTCAAATATTTAAACAGGGCTATCATATCGCCCCTTAACCATCTTTTTTTCAGGCTAAACATACCCAGCTCCCAAATTCTCTCCTCATAAGGCATGGTTTCCAGACCTTTCACCATTTTAGTCGCCCTTGTCTGGACATGCTCCAATTTGTCAATATCCTTTTTGAATTGTGGTGTCCAGAACTGGACACAGTATTCCAGGTGAGGCCTGACCAAGGCAGAATAGAGCGACACTATTACTTCCCTTGATTTAGACACTATACTTCTATTGATGCAGCCGAAAATCACATTGACCTTTTTAGCTGCCGCATCACACTGTTGACTCATGTTCAACTTGTGATCTACTAGCACACTTTTTTTTTTTGAAGTAACCAATCTTCATGTCCTGCTTGTGTGAGTCCAAGGGCATTTGGCCAGCAGCTTTATGAAACACAATGTTGGGACTGCATAGTCTAACCCAGGGGTAGGGAACCTTTGGCCTTCTAGATGTTTTGGACTACAATTCCCATAATTCCACACCATTGGCCATGCTAGGTATGACTTGTGGGAGCTGAAGTCGAAAACTTCTGGAAGGCCAAAGGTTACCCACCCCTGGTCTAACCGAATGAGGCATTTCTTATGTCCTTGTCTGTCTATGGATAATGCTTGCCATGGTTTTGTGTGCCAGCAACACCTGCTGTTCTCTTCAAGAAGGGGAAATATTGAAATTATTTAGGATTGTCCTACCACACATCAGGTGTAGGAAGCTCTTTCATACATTTCTTTGGTCTATCGTATTATCCTGCTGGATCACCACAAATGGTCATCAGAGATAAGTAGATATAGTTAGGTCTTCTGCATGTGTTTCATCTCATAAATCCCTTCCTATGCCATCTGGCTAGTAACTTTTCAAACTTGCTCCAGGTTCCAAAATGTCTCCTGTGTTTTGGGGTGTATATGCATGTCAGTGAATGAGTGGACTGTATTGCTAAAACAGATACTAAACAGATACATATACTCTTAGAGTATGCCTTGGTATAATCTGATTTGTTCTTTATGGTCTCTGTGAATTCACACAATTGGGGTAACTCTGTGCATGTGCAGAACAACATTCAAAACATTCTAGAGCAGTTAGGCAAAGATTTTTGGTGGTAGCTGTGCCCACCTCCTTATGGTATATAAATACTGAGCCTGACAAAACCACCTCAGTTCTTTTTCGTCCACCGCATTAGCAGATTACGGAACATTCTATTGTGGCTCAGTAGTTTTTTCTCCTTAGCTTCTCTTTCGATTTGAGGATGTCTTCGACATCTTTCAAGCACTGCTCAGTATGCAGTGCAAAGATTCCTGGCTGAATGGGCATTTGAAGTGCCTTCTTTGCTTGGGTGAATCCCATGTCATTGCTTCATGCCCTCATTGCAAAGCATTCATTCCAGATTGAACAGGGAATAGAGGCTTAAAGCTCTGCTCTATGATAAATCCTTGAAACCATCTGACACCCCTTTGTCTTCTTTATCTCATCTGAAGGCTTCAGAGTCTCATCATGACTCCAGGACTTGATCAGTGTTGGTAGCTACAGCCTCGAAGGATTCTTCCAGGTACTGTTCTCAGAGATCTTTGCCTGAATCTACTGTTTGAACTTCTAAATTGAACTCTGCTTTGAAACCTCATGGATCTTTGAGGCATTCTCATGGTGAGGTGGATGGCCACTCCTCCACATCAAACTGATCTTGTGGTGAATCTATGTCATCAATATTGAAACCTCCTGTGAAACCTCATGGCCAAGACCTGTCTTATTCTTGCTTTTTACCTGTCCTATGCAACTAAGCTTCCAATACACAATCTCTTGTTTGACCCATACCATATGTCTTGTGTACGGTTTGCTTCTGCTGTGCTGAGCCACTATGTTGGTTCCTGCATGACACTTCCACCATCTGTAGGGTGTAGCTTGCTAATCTTCCAATTCTGTGAATTCACAGAGACCATGAAGAAGGAGGACAGCTTACTTATCTGTAACCGTAGTTCTTCAAGTGGTCATCTGTGAAATCACACACACCTGCCTATCTTCCTCTCATGTGCTCTGCCATTCCTTGCTTCATTAATGCTGCCTATGCAGCAGACATGGAACTGAAGTAGATAGATACTTCATTGAATAAGCCTTCAGACTATTTCAAGCAACATAGAACTGAAGTGGTTTTGGCAGGCTCAGTATTTATAGACCATACGGAAGTGGGCAGAACTACTGCCAAAAACCTTTTCCTAACTGCTATAGAATGTTCCGAATGCTATTCTGCGCATGTGCAGAGTTACCCCTATTGTGTGATTTCACAGATTACTAGTGAAAGAACTACAGTTACAGGTAAGTAACCTGTCCTTACATTTAGGATGGAGCTGTAAATTTTTATGAATTAGTACCAGTTTATTACCTAGATAGATAGATAGATAGATAGATAGATAGATAGATTTTGTTCAGAAGTAGAATTGCAAAAGAGGATGAGATCACACAGGCTCCCTCTCTGTTTGCCCAAGTCCCCTCCCTCTCTTTGCCATTTGTGTAAACCATTATTTGCTGTTTCATGTAGCTCAGGCAAACTATGGTTTGCACAAATCATATTTTCCTTCCACCCAACACATTTCAAAGTAAGTTTTGGATCCCCAGTTTGGAAATGTGTTACAGTTTTCTCAAGTAAGGAAGAGAATGGAGAAAAAGGGGGAAGTGCATCAGCCCATTGATAGGTTATATTGGAGTGTTACATCTGAAGTGAACAATTCTATGTTCTTTTAGCTTATTACTGTCTTATTGCCAAATTGTTTTACTGCAACTTTTAGTGTTTTGAAGGCCAGGCCAGAAGGCAAATTTGAATCCCTCTTCCCAGACTGCACAATTAAGTATAACTAACCTGCACATACACCTTTGACAAAGTTGTGGATGATCTGTTAAAATAAATCAGAGAACTCCTACATTGTTTTATAAGCTTGTTGCAGATAGAGGTCTTGTTTGTACGAGGGGGAAAAATACAAACATGTTTGGAAAGGCAGGTGTTCGCAAAGATGCGACCTGTCTACATAGCCAAAAGAGTCCCCCGAAACACCACATGACCCCTTAACCAGATGGCTGCTGCAAGTGATTTACTCGTTATTTTAAATCTGCCACTGCCAATTAAAAAAAAAAGTTTCTCAGGGTGCATACAAGCAACACTTTGTATTTGCAAATAAAGAAATTTTAAAAAGTGTATGAGATCACTGTTTGATCAACTTACTGGACCCTCGCTTAGCTGAAAATCCAACATGGCGGCTGCAGCCACTTCCCCTCTTTGCTAGCCCCACCCCTGTGCTTGTCCAGCCAATCAGATTGCACTGCCTGTTTGTATCTGTGTGAACATGATTGTTCAATGGTCGCACATTCGGAAGTCTTACAGAGCTTTTCAGAAAATCCATATGAAGTCCCGGATGCGGCGCACATGGACTTTGCAGTGGATTTGGCTGCCCCCCTTCTGAATGTCACGTATTTGTGCAAATGGCCATTTGAATGGATTGCCGATCTTTCGCATTGCATACCTATTATTTTGACTGTATAAACAGGACCTTAGTCTTTCTCCCCTTTCTTTTCCTAGCAAAAGTGCTGTTCTTGGTGAATTGTTGCTAGTATTCAGCCTCTAACTTCACATGTAAGTTAAAAATATATATTTTGAAACATCTGTAAAATGCCAAGATAACTAGAATTGTTTCCTATATCGCTATGGTTCTGGACCTTTAGTCTTCCAGGTGTTTTGGGCTTCAATTTCCAGAAGCTCCTGCCACCTTGGCCTGTGGTCAGGGATTCTGGGACCTGAAGTCCAAAACACCTGGAAGACCAAAGGATGGACTTTACCCCTGTGTGTTGAGACGGTAGGAATCAATGATCCTAGAAGCCTGACAAAATTGCATGGTGTCTGATTGATTAGGCAGTTGCATCATCAGATTATTATTTATATTTTAAAAAGTAGGCATTTCTGTTGTGATGTGGGCAGCATAGAGGGATCCTACTGTTTTCTGATTCCCAACTGCATTACCAATAAAATTGTTTTATGTAGTTCATAAGCATTTTTACATTCCAAAGGGCTGATAAAAATGATTAGCCTGGAATGGTGGCTTGTTATGAATGTTTCAAGCAAATAACTTGCTTTGTTACATAACAATGTGGTAATTACATGAACAGATGATTCTGATTGACTCTTTGGGGCATTGAAGCAGACATTAAATAAAATGGTGGCTGCACTGCACATTTGCTCTGTGATTTTAATGTGTAGCGATCTTCAGCTGAAACATCTGCTATAATGAACTTGACATTTGCACTAATGACAGCATCAGTTTACTTAATGTCCTGCATTACATTTGCTTCCCCAAAGAGTTGTCCTTTTGTCAAAGGCGAGGGCAGATTTGCTGCTGTTGTTTTTAAGGAAACACATGTTGCTACTTTGGGAAATAGGATCAGGAAATGACAGAATTTGTCCTCCCAGGGCTCTTTCAAGTAAAACATTCTAAATTTGGTGCTGAAATGCTAGACCAACACACTCTGAGTGCAGCAGTGCATGGAAGCAATTGATGAAGACAGACTCAAATCCCAAATGCTCTTGATTGATTTCTTTTTTAATGAGAGCTGGAAGAAGGGATAATATTCTTAACTAAAAGAGAATAGCATAGTCAACAGAGGGAAGTATCCACAGTTCAAACCATTCTGGGTAGACTTTTGGCACTGTCAAGCCAGACTAAAGCCTTTTAATGTTTCACTGGGTTCAGTAGGAGGGTTAAGTCATGATATTACCCATGATAGCTATGTGAAACCTAGGCAGTGTTTGTTGTTGTTGTTATCATCATTTATTTATATAGCGCCATCCATGCACAGGGTGCTTTATAGAAGGTAAAGCAGTTTAGATACTATAAACACTGGCTCAAATTGGAAGTGATCTGTCACACTCATGCCTTGTACTGCCTGGAGCTATCTGTCTGACCATTGTTGGAATAGGTTGTTAAAGTAGATAGACTATTACTTGGTTTCATCTGGGAGAGATCATCTTATGTTCTGAGGATATGGTTACATTTTTTTCTGCTGAAATAATGTCATTTAAATTAGAGTGGCTTTTGGCTGAATTGTGCCCTTTAATTCTTACTTATAAAAGTACCATCTAATATGGGTTAGAAAACCCGTAGACCTCACCCACCCAACCACTCAATCCACTTTTCTTTCACTGAACCATTTGAAAAGCACTGGGCCCTGAAGAGGAAGGCATAACATTGCATTTTCTAGAAGTCTTAGGGGGAAAAAATGTTTCTTCTAGGTCTGCTTCTAGCCTTATCTCTAGGCAAGATCAGTGATGCCTAGGTATCTAGAGGTGGTATTACAAGCTTCAAATTTTAGTTAAAATTCATTAATCCATTTTACAAACAAAATAACCCTGAGATGCACATCACCAGGGCCCCCTTAATCTACATGACTTACATGATCTTGGAGCCATGGTGAGTCAGACTGACAGATACACATATGCTCTTTTATATTGCAAAGGAAAAACGTGTCTGTATACTCTTTAGACATTTTTGCTCACTTTTAAAAAAGGGTCCATTTCTTCTTTCAGGGCCACAATAAAGATATGTGACCCAACATTATAGTGGAAGCAGAAGGAGCTGCCTGCTATGATAGTGTTTATTTGCAGGAGATGTTCTATATGGAAACATGGTGATTAGATACATCTGCATTTGGAAATAACAGCAGCAGAAAATGTTCATTTTTTCTTGGCTACTGAACCAAATCGTCTGACTGTCTGAGAGAGAATGGTTCAAAACAGAGAAGGCTGAATATAAACTGATAGCCTGTTTTCACTTCTTTTTTTTATTCCTAGTTGCATCATGTTTGCATATTGCAGTGCACAAGAACATAAAGTTCTGCAACTTAACAAGATGTGGTGAGGCAAGGGGAAAGAAACAAATAAGCCTTCATTGTGACATCAGTTTGATTGCTTGGAAGTTGCACAGAGATTTGTAATTGCAGAGAGCAAAATATTGCCAACCTTGTGCCTAGGCTAGCAAATGTATTTTTAGCTCAAATAACAATTTCTCAAATAGTTTTAGCCAGCTAAAAGGCGATTATTTTAGCCAGAGTGGATTTATGCTAATATCTGCATACAAATGTAAACTAAATGTAGCCTCTCAATTTTCTGGGTGATTGAATATGCCATAAAGCAGGAGCTTGTGGATATTAGAGAATGTGTTGGGACTGATTCCTGTCCCCTGTTCATGAAATGCTCCCTTCCTTTCGATCAAAAGACATTCTCTGTTAGAGCTGATGAAAATGTCACTCATAAGGAAAACTGATCTTCCTCCATAAAGAATACTTTTGAGGAGATATAGAGTTGCTGAAAATATGCATGTGACCTTTGTGCTTAACTACAGTCCTATACTTAAGGGTGTAAATATCAAGGTAATACTTTAAGATTTTCAGCAAGTCATCTTTTTTGATATGATGGACAGTCAGTTAATAAGCCAGATAATTGATAGTGCAGCATGAGTACAAATCTGCATTGATATGTATCCTTGTATTCCGTCATTTCCAAAATTTTGCATCATATAGTCAGGAAGGTGCTACCAACTATGATACAATGTGCCCAGTTTATTACAGTCTATTAATATGCAAGGAATCATCATGTGAAATAATCTACATTCTTTTGATTCTTGCATGCCAGGAAAGGATTTTCTCATACTCAAATGCTGTTACACACGAAAGTAGGGAAATGAAGACAATAACAGTTTTGTTGAAAATGTTCTAAATGTTGTGTAGGCAAAGACCTACACAAACTGCCACAATAATTCACAGATCTGACATATATGTCCTAGAGCTTGCTTTTCCCTTTCTTTCCCCAGCATTCAATTATGCTTCTTTTAAAGGGGTAAAGATATATTAATAATAATATACAGAGGCTAAGCTTAAGGCTGGCTCTATTTATTTATTTATTTTAAAATACTGCCACAGAGGAAAGAGCTCAACAAACCCTTTGTATCAAATGCTGGGCTTTAATTGAAAAATGGTTGTTAATCCATCCCTCTCAGGTTTATACAGAATGCTTCATCCTCTCCCAACAAAGTTGTGACAGAAAATGTTTTGTTTTGGAACTGAGGAACAGCAAGCTGAGAGTGATTTTTCTAAGGTTGTCCATCGAGAGTGGGTGTCAGGATTTTAAAATCCAGTCTTAATTTTAAAGCCTAATCTTAATCTGAGCATACAAACTTTCACAATAAAATGGCAAGACATGTTTAAAAGAAAACCAAGCAATGGATTTACTTAGCGTTGCCACTTTGGGGACAGAATGCTTCAATCTTTATTGGAAATTTGTTGTTGACTATTGCTTTACTGTCTTAAAATCATAGATTCACACAGAACTTTATGGGCAAAGTCATGACGAAACTCACAAAGTGTCCATGACACTTTAAAGACTGACAGATTATGTAGCATAGACTAGAGCCCGCTTTATGAAAAGCATGAACGGTTATCAATGGGTAGAGAATGGTGTAAAGAAACAAACACAGAGTTAGAGAAGAACAGTATAAGCAGTGAAGTCAAGTAACAAAAAAGTACAAACTGTTACAATACCACACAAAGCTTAAAATGAACAAATCACCACATCAAATAACAATTCTTGACAGTAGAATCATCCTACTATTGTTAGTTAATTTAGCATCTGAAGTGGAATTGGAAACCATTGTTTTTATTCAAGCCTAAACGTACAAAATCAAACTTCTTGATAATTTCTACTTTAGAAGTATCATTCTGAAGTCTCTTCCAGATCAACTGTAGAATGTCTTGAAAGCATGAAATTGACCTTCCACTGTTTATTATTATTATTATTATTATTGTAATTTCTGGCATCAAACGTGTTTCTGTTTGTGCTTCTGCATTAGAGACTAATCATGTAGGAAACAGAGAACATTGGTGTTTGTCACCACATATATCACAATGGAAGATGAGCAGGTGAACTGAGCCCATAATATTGTGAATGTTGCAGTTTTAGTTCCTGTAATTAGGCAAAAACAGTAGGTTTTGGAAATATCAATGGAAACCAGAGATACTCAAAAGTCACTGCCCACAGCCTCACTTATAGCCTAGATTCACTTTGCTTCTGAACTTAAGTTGAATGAGTTTGCTTTTAAAATTAAATTTTGCCATTAAAAAAACACATTTCTCTCCATCTTTTGGAAATCCTGATGGTGAGTGCATGCCGGCTTCTTTTTTCCTTTAAAAACATAGTATACAATTCTTAATTCATAAAGAAGAGATGTAAGTTTGCTTCTTCTAGCTGAAATCATGTTTGACGTAATTACTCCGGCACAAGTGGCAGTGGCAATATGGGAAAGGTAGGATGGCAAGAGTAGAGCAGCAAGGGGAATGATGGCAGAGATGGACCACTGTCATAAGAGTAAACTGCCTTGCTGGCTCTTAGCTGCTTAGAAGCCAACAGAGCAGCTTTCTTGGGTGGTATAGGAAGCTTTCTCTGCCATTCGCTGATTGCCACTACTCACTGCTGCAAAATGTACAGTATAGTGATGTAATGAGCTTTACACTAGACTAAGGCATCAACTGGTTTCCAGCTTTATGGTATCCACAATTTCACATATCCACATCTGGAAAAAATATGTTCCCTCTAGTCAGTCATTTTTAAGTCCTCCAGTGTGTGATTCTATGATCATCTTCCAATGTTCATCTCATTGAGAATAACAGGGTTCCTTTTTGTCCACAGTTTCAGGTATCCACAGGATGTGTGTGCGTGTCTTGGAACATATCCCTCACAGATACAGGGGTCAACCTTCACTGACCAATTTCCAGTGCTGTCCATGGGAGAACTAATGCTCCCATTTACTGAAATTGCAATCCACATAAATGGTTCCTAAGCATGCTAAACTTCAGAAACTATAAATGTTATTTTGTCTTAGGGGTTATTTACATCCTTTTGCAAGTCTGCCCCCCCCCTTTGATAGACTGGAAAGCAAATAAAGAAATAACATTTGGACTGGCAAAAACAAACAGTGCAGTTACTTTTTCTCGTTAAGATTCAGCTGTATATTTGATAGGAAGGTCAGACGTCAAAGAATATGTTAGGGAACTGAGCTAATAGAAGAAGAGAAACTCCAGCAAAAAGAAATCAATTTCCTTAATGGCTGTCTTCCATTTTTATTGCTCTCAGTGTTCAGTTTTTAAGATTGAACAATGAAAGCTGTAAAAATGAAAGACAACCAAGTTTACTTAGCTGATTAAAAAGATACCCATAAATTATACTCAGTACTTTGCTAAATCAGTAGCAGAAGTCAAAGTATGAAGTACAGTTTATAATGGAAGTGGAGTGATCCTGAGCGGTTTTATTGCTTTCCAAAACGTTTCTCCCAAAACAAGAATTGGCATATTGTATTTCTTTTCTCTAATGTGATCTGAAGTGCTCTGCAGAGATGGTGTGCTTGCATATTCTGACCAACAGAAGTTGATGCAGTTAGTTATCACTTGACCTATTTTTTTTAGTGGATTCTGTCTTGTAAAGCAATTTGAACATGGCAACAATATCTGGAACCAACTTTCCATTGTCTATATTAATACTTAATTTAACTTTAAACTCTAGATTGCCATACATGGAAATAAGAAGAACATTCATTTGTTTGCAGCACTTGATGTTTTTTTTTTTTTTAGCATTTCTGTGGTTCTCTGGGCCAATTCTACCCTTTTCCTTTTAAAAACAATCCCAGAAATCTATGTGATAATTTCTTTCCTCTGTTGTTGATGAATTCTTTGGCATAGCAGTGTATTGTTTGTATGCTATCAGACAATGAACAGTTGCATCATTTAAAGTCTGATTAAAATAAAAAGAAGAAAAGCAGAGGTACAGAGCCCAAGAGAACAAAAAACTATGCTTGAGTAGATGTTTAGTGTCTTACTGGAGAATGGCAGAATGAAGTTAAATACTTAGCAGTGTATCTCATCTTGAATAAAATACAAGGTATGGAAACTGGTTTTACTTGACTTGAAGAATTTTTACTTTGACTTGAGCCCATGCTTTAGAATTATAAGGTGGTCAGATAACTTCCCAAATGGTTGGTAGATGGAAGGTGCCCTCTAGCTTTGAAGAGGAGGTATACTTATGTCTATACCGTCTCTGACCAGAGAGCTTTCTATAAAACTTTCCAGCCTCGTCCCTTCTAGTAGAGTCAAGTAAGTGTCTTTCAAAACTACAGAGAAGGCCACTCCATATATCCTCCAAGCCACAACGAGGAGACAATCTTGGGATATTCCTTGTACCAGTAGTGTGGGTGCATAGACCCAGGGGTCTGAGGGCGTTGCTTGATAGCTGGTTGTTTGACAAGCAACAGCTACCAAAAGCCCCACTTCTATGCAACCTTTGAACGTACAGGAGCCTTCTCCAATTTTTACTCTGGCAACCCTAGAATCATATAGGCAAGCACACCATAGAAAATTGGCTCCATATGAGTGCAAAGATTATTAATTAAAGGTTGAATTTTAATTGGTTGTTTACATTTTACTGCTTTGTATGAGACATTTTTAATGGTTATTGCTTATATCTAGTTGTGTTTTTGTACAAGTGGAGAGCACTTCAGCACTTTTACTTATGTGAATCAGGTAGGCACCCTGTTTTTTTTTTTTCTGAGCTTCTCTGTGCCACTTCCCATACTGAGGGTTCCCAATCCTTACAAAGAGCATTTAAGAGATGTGACAGTCTGCATTGGATGGGGGGAGGGAGAAAATATGAAAAAACACCTAGCACTAATGGATATGCTTTTCTCTCACTCCAAAGCAAATGTGAATACATGCCATTGTTATGAAAGTATAAACATGCAAATCATTATCAAAAATATCTCACTGATTAATGTCTAGGTTTCATATGGTTTACATGATTCAATCAGAGATTCTATTAGATTATGAAGGCCTGCATTGAAAAAAACTAAAGAGAAACAACTGCAGGATTTCTGTAGATTTTACTTCCATGTTAAAACAGTGTGCACAAATAACAGACAGCTAATCCATGGGCCTAACTATCTATATAATTCTCTTGGGTATGTTGCTGTTTCCAGTGTGCTGATTGGCTGCTTTGGGAACTGACCAATCAATCACAGGTCTGTTGGGCAGCGAATCAGCACACTGGGGGCGGGACCATGTATATCTCAAACAGGGCAGCTGGAGCTGGAGAGTAAATAACATCGGGGTGGATGTGGTGTGTACGTGTGTTCTGGAGTGCAGCGGGTGGAGTGGGAGGGTCAGAATGTGTAGGGGAAGGGTCAGAACAAGTGGTGGGGGGTCAGAACGAGTGGGGGGGAGGGACAGAATGAGTGGGGAGGGGCAGAATGAGTGAGGGAGGGTCAGAACGAGTGGGGGGGTCAGACCGAGTGGGGGGAGGGTCAGAACAGGTGGGGGGAGGGGCAGAATGAGCAGTGGGGGAGCGGCAGAATGAGTGGGGGGGCAGAACAAGCAGTGGGGGTGGCAAGGGGCAGAACGAGTGGTGGGGGCAGCAGGGGGCAGAACGAGCCATTGGTGGGCGAGTTAAACTCACCAGCCTACCTCAAAGAGTTGTCATGAGGTCTCTTGGGCATTTTGGGGGGAGTTTTTTAATGGCATATGGTATGCTGGGTCCAGCTAGTTCTAAGAGTTAGATATTGTCTGGGAAGTTGACTGTAATGGCAATAGAAGATATTGACCAACAATGCCTGTGTAGGGATGCAAAGAATATTTGAAAATATTTTAAAAATGGTGAGAAAACAGGTTTCTCAAGTGTTGGGAAACATTGATGAGGAGAATCCTAGATGGGCAAGAATTTTTGCAGTTTGCATGCGGGTTGTTGTTGTGCATAATGTTTTTGCATTTTCTGTGCAGAAAACATTTCTGTAGAGAAAACATTTTTTCACAGAAAACAAATTTTCTGAATGGAAAGCAACATTTTCTCTGGAGAAAATAATATTTCTGCACAGACAGCTAATAGCCTGCTGTTTTGTGCAGAAATGTTGTTTTCTGTGTAGAAAAAGCTGTTTTCTGCACAATAATCTTGTGCAAAAATTCCATATGAATTTTTTAATGCACAAAATAAGGCCTGAATTGTGAATAGTTTTCAAAAATTGTGCAGTTTTTAACACCTCTCAGGACATCGCTGCAGACACTAGAACACAGAGCAATGGATGCAAGCTCCAGGAACAGAGATTACACCTCAACACTAGGAGGAACTTTTTGACAGTAAGAGCTGTTTGGCAGTGGAGCAGACTCCCTCGGAGCGTGGTGGGGTCTCCTTCCTTGGAGCGTCTTCAAACAGAGGCTGGATGGCCATCTGTCAGGGATGCTTTGATTGTGTATTCCTGCATGGCAGGGGGTTGGACTGGATGGCCCTCGTGGTCTCTTCCAACTCTACAATTCTATGATTCTATGATTCTATGATTCTTACTGACATCCACCCTCCTGAGTACAGGCCTCCCTCCCTCTCTCTCTGCTTCTCCTTCTCCCTCTCCTTCTCCCTCTTCCTCTTTTTGATGACAGTCCTTTTGGGGCAAATAATGGAGTAGTGTTGCTTCAGTTCCAAACAGCAATGAGGGTAAATATCCCCATTATTTCATCTTATAAACATCTGTGTATCACTACTCTTTTTCTTACAAATAGCCGGTCCCAAGAAGAGACTTCTGAACAGGAAATGCCGATTCAATTAATGCTCTTGGCTTGGTGAATTCTCCCCTTTTCCTGCTCATTGTTGTTAACAATAACAGGTTTTTCTTGCTCTCTTTCCCATCTTTCATGTTTTCATGCATGAGACAATATGATTTGCAGGGTAGGGGGAGGCAGATAACAAATATGCTGTGAAATTGAAGTTGGAGTTTAGGTGTTGCAATGAAGCTGGTAAGTACAGGTATTAGAAATGTTTCCCACAAAACCATTTGAGCCACATTAGGTATGAGTATGGGTGGTGTGTATGTCCAACTCTCACACCTAATTATGAAGCTATAAGTGTGACATTGCAATATTTGAAAATTACAAATAGATATATTAAAGCACCTATTGATTGACATCTATATGCAATCCTGCTTATTGGATTTAACTAAATCTTTCTTTGAAGTGTTGTTAAGGGTGGACATGGATGTTTTCATGAAATGTCACATTAATTCATAATAGATTGTTCTGGTTTGAACAGCTATTGAATAAATAGTTTAAGCCAGGCTGTTTAAAATGTAAGTAGACACAGGAAAGGTATATATGCTGCACTGCAAAGTCTTGCTTCATGATTCAGTATTTTGTAGAACATTCTATATCAAAGCATATATAAGCAACAGTTTCCAAAAACTCAATACATCAGGAGGCTGTTCTAAGCAGATATTGACAAACTAGAATTTTATCCTTTCTGTGGGACCGAGTTTATGGATTTTTGGCAGTTTCTTCCTGTATATATAGTTCTACATAAGTTAACATTTTTCACTTTTCTTAGTTCTGCCACTGTGTATTATTTGTTTTGCGTTTTATTGATTGGTTCTCTCTCCGCCTCCTTTTTGTGTGTCTGGCAAGCACTGGATTTTTGTCTAGTTATGTCAAATATCTTTTGCTTTATCTATGCAGCTTACACCATCCGTTTTGTGTGAAATTTTATCTTTTCATTCCCATAAAAGTTTTACATCCACTTATAAATGTGTGCTTTAGCTAAATGCTAGTTTTAGCAATAGTCGGAGCTCCCACCAGAGTACGGTATGTTTTTCAATGCCAGTTGCTGGGGAACACGAGCAGGAAGATGGTATTGTGCTCAAGCCCTGCTTGGGGGTCCCCATAGATATCTAGCTGCAACTATGAGGACAGAATGCTGTATTAGATGGGCCTTTGTATGATCCAGCATGAATATGTTCTTAGTGTGTAAAATGACACATTATTGCATGAAGTTGTGGGCTCCTATTCCAGTGAATTATCTGTGGAACTGGAAAACAACTTTGATGAGACAAACAAATTCCCATATATTCCTAGGTTTCCTTATTCACTTGGATAATGCATGTATTTCCCACCCTTCTTCCATTAAGGAACTCTGGGTAATATCCATGGGGCTTCACAGTGATCTCCTGTCAGCCACAGACCTGCTTAGGTTTATTAAGGTTTTTGTGTGTGCCCTCAGCCTGTACTTTGGTACATCAGCTAAAACAGAACACATGAGGAATTTTGATCAAAGCTAATGTTGTTCTCCTAGATACCGATCTGATGCTGGGAAAGTTAAATTCTCCAGGTGCACTAACTTGGTAGAACTGAGTTGAACTGAGAGTGCTAAGCAACAATTCCAGTGTTCTAACCACTGGATAGTAATACTGGAATTCTAATCGGCTTATTCTAGATATTCCACATGTTGCCCAGACTCATTGGCTATCCATCTGTTTAACTGGGGTGGGGTGGAGAGTCTGTCTGTCTCTTTGCAATAGACTGACTGATATTTCATCTTAGCTGGCCCTAGATTTTGTCTCTTACAAAGCTCAATACATCTTAATGCTTCTGTATATCAGGATATAATCTGAAAGCCAGGACATCTCCCCCTCTCTTTTTCATAGCCCCTCTCAAGAATGCTTTTATTATTTGACATGCAGTCTGTTGGGATTAGGTTGAATCAGTTGTGCTAATGCATAATGCTTAGTTAGGGAAAGGCTTTCGTGTGCACATATGTGAACAGAGGGGAGCTGAGCTTATTGTCCCATCTCCTCTGATGTTAACCTGGAAGTGGCCTCAAAAAAAGAGAACAGTGTTTGATCAACTTATTCCCTTCTACATCCCAGCTTTACCAGTTTCTGTGGGAGCTATCAGTTGTATTCTCCTTGACCAGCTGCCACTGGAGCATTTCATGCATGTTGGTCCTATTCCTAGACTTGTACTGAAGTCTGCTGTCAAAGGGAGTGGTTGAGCATCCTAGTTATGAAGATAACGGGATGTGTTCCATGTTCCTGCAGCCCACACTAGAGACAGAGAAGCACTATAACAAAAGCATCGTGGACCCAAAGTAGCAGGGTAGTGAAGCAGATCAAGTCATCCTTTGTGCCTTAAGATAGGTAAATACCTTGTCAGAGCTCCAGTTTGGGAGTAGAAGCAGCCAGGTGGCCTCCTAATATGATGGAACCACTCTGAGATCCTACATAAAATAGAGAATGTTTTATATCAGTCAATCTAAACTACAGAACTGTCACCCTCAACCACAGCAGACCATGTACTGGTGAAAGAACACTTACCTGCTGCTCTTGTCCCAAAGCCAAAGTTTCTCTCATCATCCCTCATCCTTTATTTGATAGCAACTTGGAAACTCCCTACATTGGTTGCCATATGCCACCATGCCAGCCAGCCATGGCACACTTTCAGTTATATTCATACAAGGACGCATTAATTGCAAAGTAGAAAGGCTTTCTTAGTTCCCAGGTATGGTAACATTATTCAGCGCTATGACAAGCTGTTTCCATTGATGGTGTCATGCCTCATCCTCAGGACCCAAATTATGACAATGATAGACAGTAAAGCAGTAAAGCAGAATGACAGGGTGTCATGCCTAGTTCCCAAGACCCAAGTTCAGATCATGGCACAGAAGGAAAGGGGGACATCCCAGTGGCCCCAGCAGCCACAGCATACAGACATAGATCTGACAGTCACTCTCCAGCCAAATGTAGAAAAGAACAGGAGGGCTTATGACATTCAGTGCGCTTAAACAGCAAAAGTTAATTAATCAGGCAACAGCTGAGGGAGGCTGTCAGACCATAAATATTCCGGTACTTCCCTCAGGAAGTTGTTGCTGACAACAAACCTTTCCAAAGGAAGCAACACTTTCATCTCTTGACTCCTGGTTCATGTTCCAAAAGACCTGTGGTCTCTGCTTCATTGACTGACCATGCTACTTGATGCACCCCCTTGGATTGATGCCTTAGAATTTATTGCTATATTCTACTGACCTGGACTACCTGGACTATGTACACATCTGGGGCTGCTACTGACTTGCATGGTATTTACCCTTGGCTGGCCTCCAAGACAGGACAGATGGATCCTATTGAAAATGAGATTTGGGCTTAGGTAAAGATTATTTATGAAGAGTGCACTAACTGATCTTGGGCAAAGCAGTCACTTTCATTTGCCAAACTGGTACAATAGTGGCTCTTCCCTCAGTCTTATTATGAAAATGAATGACATAATGAAGTATGGCCATTCAGCCTGAACATTGGCAAGATGAGCTACAAAATAACCAAATGAAAAAAAGCACCAATAGACTGAACTTCTATGGTGGCTAAAGCTATAATCTTAAGCACACTTGTCTGGAGCCAAGTCTCACTGGAAACAATTGCATATAGAAATAGCTACAGGATTTAGTTTTATGTACAACACATAGGCTTATACGAAAAGTGTAAATTTCCCTATAGTCAACACTTTTGAATTCATTAAAACCCAAGGGTGTGTTTTGTAATACGGACAGTACTTTGGCTTATATTTTACTTTTTTTCTCTGCAGTGAGATAGCATGACTTGATGGAAGCCAGAATAAACATTAGGAGACAAGCCAGTCGAAATGGAATATAGTTCAATCCTCCAGCATTGCTCCTTTCCATGTCTTGCCTCCACTTTCATTGTTGTAGATGAGCAACAGTTACTTCTTACCCTTATTGCAAATTGAACCTGAAGTGCCAAAGATTCCCAGAAGCTTGGTTCATATCTCATCGATCACAGAAATAAACAGGCCATTTCTATCTAGTTATTCAGAGCAGCAACAAAATATCATAAATAAATGTCACCCTGGATGACTGTGAAAGTAATGCAGAATATTTTATAGGCATCTACTGTATATTCTGAAATCCCATCTGAAGTCAGAAACAGCTGTGCATGCCAAATGCCATGTGGCTTTTTGATGCTAGATGTATGAATCAAAAAAAGGGGAATAGAAATCTTCCCAGTACTGCTTAAATACCATCACTGAAGTCATGACAACGGCCTGCCTATCTCTCATATATTAAATCTATAATGTACTTAATGTGAAGTTCAGCCTCCATATTCTTTCTTGGCCTGTGCTAAGTATGGAAAGAATCAGGCTTTCCTTCTTGTAGCCTCTTTTAAGTATCTGTAGAAATGTCACTATTTTTTACTCCTACTCCTGATTTACTTCTATGTAATATCAGTACTGTATGAGATCCTATAGATGTTCACATATCCCTACTAACATCTAAACCAGTTTTTTTACTTTTTTTTAATTAGACAGCCAAGATGACCAAAGACTGAGATTGGAAGGAACAGGATGTAAATTAAAAGTTTATAAGATATTAACTTCATACCTGGACCAGACTAATCAAAGCTGTACATCTTAAGTCACTTAATGTCCAAATAGAGGTGTAGTTTCTTCGAAGTTACAAGAAGCTCTAATAAAATTCCATTTTGGGAATCAGGAAGACTCTTCATAATTTTAAATCTCCTCCCCATCTTTAAAGACAAACAGTACTTATTTTGTATAGTAGCCATTAGAAAGCTCCCAAAGCCTATATGGTGTTCCTTGGAAGAGGACAATCTGACAGTTTGAACTGTGATGGCAGATAGTTGGCACTCTTGAGAAAGGTAGTGTTCAGTTCACTGTTAATAAAAAAAATAAAGCTGGTAGCTGCTGCTGTAATAATAAACAAAGAAACCTGAAACAAAACAAGTTGGAAAGAAAAAGCCAACTTCACAAAAGAAATGGAAAATGAAAGAAATTGTTTAATGTGCACACATACAAAAATAGCTTCAGCTTTTCCTTCCTTCCTCAAATAATGTAGGGTGAAAAATAATGCATAAATGACTGATGGAGAGGTAGAGGTGTCTTTATGATGAGAAACGTTTTCCTTTTGTAAAAAGACAGACAGCCTGAATCGCAGATCAACCCCTGCGCTTCACACCTGTGCATGGTAGGGAGGAAGAAGTGTCAGTGATTGCTTCTAAATGTATCGTTTAAACCATTATTTCCTTTATGTTCTTTTTTTGCCAACAATATAAGATGTACATTTGTGGGGAGGAGAAGAGGATGAATGTGAATCCCATCTCTGCTTTTTCATGCCAGCAAAACAAATGAATTCATGGGGGAAAATGATTTAGGACTTGAAAAATGTATTCTCTGTTGCCCTAGTTTATGGCGTAAGAGCGTTACATTGCAAACTGCAAATTGGCAGTCAGCTATCATAGTTGTGGCCTTTGAAAGTCAAATGGCTTTCTATCTGAGCTTCAGCTTATGTTAGGAGAAATTTAAGCTGCCTTTCTTCCCCCCTTCCCCCCCTTTCCCTTCCAACTTAAACGTCAGTCATGAGGCCATTTTTTTATTACAAATTATAGAACACATCAGAGAGGGGCTGATTTCCCTGCATGTTAAGGTAATCCTTTAAAGGTCACCGTCTAACCAATGTGAACTTCCAAGATAAGGCGCTGAGAGTGGGTATTTCTTTTTCGTGTGTGTTATAATGCGATAGGATATTTTGAGAGCTTACTTTGAAGTCTGAAGTCCTTGCCTGCTGGTTCCCTGTTTGCAAATACTGACTTATTAACGTGTTGTTGGTGAGACATGTACCTGTTCTTGTTCCATTGGCATAGAATCAAGCCTTTTAGGTTTGTTTATGATTGGACTGGATGCAAAGGAAGTCGAGTTTGAGAAAGAAGTAAATGAATTTAATAGATAATGATCAGGTGGCCCTATCAAGACTCAAACATGCTTTTAGATGAAGTAAAAGTTAGGAATTTCCAGTCTACTATTTTTGTATTGAGTTCTGTGCTCTTGTACCATGTTTGTATTATAATATTGAAAATAGGAATCAGGTCAGATTTCCTAGATGATATTTTATGGCTCTCAAGTCTTAAAAATTGTTGTATGGATTAGCAAGCAGAGGCAGTAGGAACATACCCGTTTCTTCTGAGTAGAATCCCCAGTAGGTCAACCTGGAGGAAGAGCAGTGTGTGAAAAGATGTGGTTGTGCTAGTTGATTTGCTGTCACTGTACCCTCAGGTAGTGACTTGGTGTATACATCCTCTGTGGAGACTTTCTGGCAAGACATGGAGAAGAATCATACAAAATAAAACAGGGTGGAATAGTTGTGATCTGTATTAATGGTCAACAAAATCATAGATGTTCAAGGATAAGTTTTTAGGTAAACATTTTTTCAGGAGGAAATGGACAGTTTAGGATGGGGGGATCTCAGCAGAAATTGCAATGCTCTGCAATAATTTATATTCTGGCAAAATAAGGTAATTTAGAGCAGACTCTTACTATCTTAAAGCACATGGAGGTTCATAATATGATTCTGTGATGATGTGATCATTACCCATGTAGACAGTGTTTGAGCCAGTGAGATGGATGAAAGCTTTGGCATTCCATTACTGATCCTGTGATTCATCCAGTCATTCTCCAACCCCAGTCCTACCCAGGAAGCCCATTAAACAAGGAATTAGGAGGGAAATCCCCTTACACTTATTCTCATCATGGCTAATAAGTGGCACTGCAATAAAAAGGAAACCTTATTAAGCTGTAACATAGTGTAAGTGTTTGAGGAAGGAAATGAAAATGTGAAATTGCAGAGCCTGGACGACTTTTGGCATTACGAACACAAAGTCCTAGAATAAAGAAAAATGGGGCTATTTAGCACCAATTCCTTTAGCAAAAATTAGATTCACTTCTCATTTTATAGTAATTCCTGGGGATTAAAAGAGAGCCTCTCTATAACTCTCTGTAGAATGAGAGATTTTTAGGATGGTAGACCATGCAGGTGCCCTGGGAGGAACAATGTAATACACCCAGCCAGTCTAGTGATAATGCTTATTTCCAAGCACATACTGTATCCTCGAAGGCTTTCATCAGCGCTGTATATGCACAATACTAAATATACACTGGACTGACTATGTGACGAATGTTGCTGTCCTTGAGCAAGCAGGGATCACCAGCATTGAGGCCATGATATTGAGAACACAGCTGCGCTGGGCAGGACACGTTTCTAGGATGGAGGACCATCGCCTCCCAAAAATACTACTCTACGGTGAACTCGCCATGGGTCAGCGTAAGAGGGGCTCTCCAAAAAAGCGATACAAAGACTCCCTGAAACAACATCTCAGGCTCAGCCAAATTGATCACCAACAATTGTCTGCCCTGGCCTCACATCGGGAGGCATGGAGACGCACTATCCACAATGCTGCAGCCTTATTTGAGAACTCACGCCGAACAAGTCTTGAAGAGAAATGACAACGCAGAAACATCACCCAAGGAGACCTTCTGCTGTGCTTTCTGCAACCAGACTTCTTTATCTCATATTGGCCTTTTTAGTCATCAGCGCGCTTGAAGAAAGCGCGGGATGAGTCCTTCCTGAATCTTCATTTGCAAAGAAAAGCCAGAGAGAGAGAGAGAGAGAGAGAGAGAGAGAGAGACTGTATGTAGTCACAACGTGTTCTCTTGACATAGAAATAACTTGATTATTATAATCAGATATTTGATTTGAACAAATATATTGGGTGGGCAACTATTTGGTCCAGAGGCCAGACTTTTCTGTGACATCCCATGGGAGCTGTATAATGCCAGGGGACTGATACCCTTCCTCTTGAAGTCCCACCCTTTTCCCCAAGCCCCACTCCTACACCATTCCCAGATAAGGACTGCTGAAAGGGTTGGCTTCCTACACCATCTGAATCTGGAAGCTGAAGTTGCAAAAGTCCTGATGGGCTGGATAGGGATTTGGCCCAGGTCAGAGTTCATCATTCCTGCAAAATATGTTGTCTTAATGATACTAACTTGTTCAATACAAATGGGAGACCTCAAATGAGTCATCTGTTAGATATATATTATTTCAGAATCCGCAAGAGTAACTCTTCAGTCATAAGTGTGTTCTTGGAAGTCTGTTCCATGGAGATGAGTTGGACTTCTTAATTGCATGTAATGGATTGGAGCCAATGTCTTTTCCACCAGCAGGAGCATATTCTTCATTGGGATCTGCTTAGTATGCTCCTGATTCATGGAGGCAATCTTAGACATTCTCCTCCACTGTTCTAGAGGATTGTTGGGGGGTGGGTGTCACAAAGCATAGGGAACTGCACAGGAAAGGGGAAATCAGCAAGATTTCCACCTCTTCCATTCTACTAGCAGAATTCCTCCACTATGTTATGAACAGGAGGTAGATTCTGATTCTATCTTCTGTTTAGGATTATGGTGTTTTTAAGACAAAATAAGGTGACAATGGTCTCATATCTTTGTTTTATAAATACAAGTTGGCTAACTTCCTGTCCCCCCCCCCCAGGTATGCTGAGTTCAGAAACAACAGATATTAAGAAAGTAGCATTAGCGCAAGAGTGATGTTTACAAGCAATCGTTTTTCTGTTATTTGAAGGGCATTCCTGTCCAGCTAATAAGATGAATTGTCTTATTTTATAGCTAATGTCAGACGAAGTAGATGAGATGCCAGAGTTTCTGATGAGAATATTTTACTTGTGATGAAAAGTACTTTCCAAATGTTAGCTGCTGCATTTTCTGCTGCTTTTTAAAAAACATTTTTACCAAGGCTCAAGGTTGTTAGGCTATTGCCTTTTAAAAGCTCACATTTATCAACCTTCTTATGAAGAACAAATTTTCCATTTCATGCAAAATATGGGGAAATGAATACAACGGATTTGTTTAAAGTAGATGTTGGTTGAAACTAAGCATTGCTAATAGATTGCCCAACTGTAGGTGTGGAGCCAGTGGCTGCTGGTGGCTTTTATTTCAATATCTGCCCTGGCTTTTAGTCTGAACTTCAGTGGAGCTATCCAGAATGATGACCTCTATCCCCACAACCCTCACAATTCAGTCACATACAAGGTACTGATGTGTGGAGCTGGTTAATTGTTTTCTGATCTCTCTCCCTTCCCCATGTGATAAAATAACATAAGGTATTGATACAAATACATACACTCAAAGAAAGAGAGCCAGACACTTTTACTACCAAAATGTTGCCAAATAGATGTTTGCTACAGGTAATATCCTGCAACCTTGCCATTTTGCTAGGTGGTTCCAGATTTATGAAGCCAATTGAAAGCTGTCAGTTCTTTTAAGCTCACGAGAGCTACAAATCTTTGATTTAAGATGATCTGGATGTTTATTTAGTTATTAGTTACACTTATAATCTCCACCTCGCTCCTTTAGTGAGCTGAAGTCACCATGTATCACTCCCTTCCTCCTCATGTTATCTTCATAAAAACCTATGACCCCATCAGCTAGTGGCTTCCCTGTCAGTGAGATGCTCCAGGTTTTAGGCCAGATTTCAAAGGAGCTATCTGAAGTGCTGAATCCTGTCCCCATAATAGCTCGAGCAGCTTAGGTAGCTCCATTAAAGTGGGGACTTAAAGCTAGAACTGATTCACTACACCCCTGAAATGGAAACCACCAGCTGCCACTCATTCTTGGCCTACTGACAAGGACTCCCAACCCCAGGAGATCATACTGTAGACCTTCTGGAGAGCCAGGGTGGCTTAACATTCACAGCATTGGACTGAGACTTGGAAAATTGAAATCCACACCCCCTCCCCAAGACATGTAACTCACTGGGTGACATCTGAAGAATCACCTTTTCTCAGCATTACCTACCACATAGAAGGCAGCTGATGTGCAAGGTATATGCAGACAGATAGGTTGTGTGATGTCGATCTTACCCTCCTTCAAACACACGCATTTGCTTTATGTTGCTGTCACTAATCTTTTTAGCTGGTAAGATGGAAGAAATGTATGCCAGGACAGAGCTTGGGGGGAAAATACTTTTTTGGGGGGGGGCAACTCTCAGAATCCCCAGCTGGCATGGCATCTGGCTGAAGGATTCTGGGAACCCAAAACGTAGCTTTTCCTGAGCACTGCATGTAATGGAGATACAAAAAGGAGGTAGAATCAGAGTGGTTCTTTCTGTACTAGGCCTATATTATCTCAAACAGGATTCCCCTATGTCAGTTCCAATATTTTCCTTACTTGAGTCACTTGTATTCTCAGCTCTTCATCTTATCTATTCCCTGCTCAAGCAATGCTTCATATTCAACAGTACAACTCCTGTTTCTGTTGGTTTTGCCTCTTTGGTCTGTCTCCAGATACTTGAATTTCCATAAGACTATTTTCAATCTCATTCATAAATGGAGTTGATATCACTGTTATCTTGTAAATATAAGAAAATTGCTCTGGCTGTGTATTCTAGAGTCTGGAAATGGTTGGATTTGCCAGGAGAGCTGTCATCTGCCATGTATTACTCCTCTGTGAATGTCAGCCAGGCCATTTTATAAAGTGCATCTTTACACTGCAGTACTAAAGGGGATGAAAACTTACTTGGAGATGCTTGCATAGAATTTGTACTTGAAGATACTGTGTTGTCTTTCTCCTCATTGTGTATTTTCACTGACTTTACTGCAGCCCCCCAACCATTTTTGTTGCTCAAAGCTCTCTCAAAGCTATCAGCTCCTCCAATTTTTTTTTAAAAGGGGACAGTAAAATGCCCCTCAATCCTGCCTAGACAAACAGTTCTCTACCCTCACAAAAAAAGGCATGTTTGTGTGAATGCATCACTGCCTCAGGATCAGATGCCACAGATCATCTCCGAGATGGACTTGGAGAACGGTGGCACTTCACCGGTGGGGATTGAGAGGACTTCGATGCAGGGGATCGCCCACGGTGTTGAGGGGAGGCTCCCTGCCCCACAGCCGGAGTGGATGCGGCAGATGGGATGAGGGCCTTCTCGTACAGAAAAGATTTCAGACGAGAGGAGCGATGTTTCCTCGCCTGAGGAGTAAAGGCCCTACAATGCACACACGCATCCACGTTGTGGGTCTCACCCAGACATATTAGGCAATGGGAGTGGCCCTCCGAACTGGGGAGCTTGGCTTGGCACACAACACATTTTTTGAAGCCGGTTTTTGAGGCCATATTCAAATTGGGGTAGTCAATCAATCCGAGTGAAGCCGTAATCAGAAAACGTTACCAGAACCAGAGGAGCGGGAGAGTCGTCGAAGTCAAACAGTCCAAGTCAAACTGAAAAATCTGAGAGCGTTACCAGAACAGAAGGGGCGCGAAAATCGTAGTCAGAAAGCCAGGTCAAAACGTAGAGTCAAAAATAGCTGAAGGAGTCAGAGAAACCGTGGTCAGAAAATCAGTCCGAGTCAAAAACCGAAAGTGAAAATAGCCGAAAGCGAACGAAGGTTCCTTTAGAGCTGCTAGCGTGGCGGAAAAAAAGGAACTGAGGGGATTTAGGCGGGAGAGCCTTTTAAGAGGACCGTTATTGTGGGCGGGGCTACCGCCAAAAATGTATCTATGCACATTCTGCCTGGCGATACTAGAAGGTTCTGTATGCACTGCGCAGGCGCAGGAATAAACCCAGCTGTGTGAATTCACAGAAGACCACTCGAAGATCTATGGTTACAGGTAAGCAACCTGTCCTTCTCTACCCTCCAAGTCCCATACACCCTAGGAAGCTCAGAATAGCTGACAACTCACAATAAAAAACCAGAAATAGACTTCTAGTCACTTCCACACACATCCCAATAAAAAGAACTAGAAAGTCCCCCCCAACATAGTGGCAATCACAAACTGCCAAAGATGAATTCCAAACAGCTACTGGCAGTAAAGATCAGATGACCTCCTGGCCCTACCACCAGCCTGTTCCAACTACCATAATCTCCTTCCCCTGGCTCCACTCCAACATCACTTCGGAGCAGCTGCCACACATACAATTATCTGATTTTTCCTTGGAAATGTGGACCAAAATGCAAGTCTTTTCAAACCAGATTTTCCTGAAAAAAACCCGTGCAGCTGTGCATTGTCACAATTGTTGGGTAGCAACTACATAGCGAATACAAGGTGTGAGGCTTTTTTTTTTCTTTTTTTTTTGGCCAGTGTAGATAAGCCCTAGGAGATGAGAGGAAAGGAGAGGAGAGGAAAGGAGAGGAGAAGCTGTTTCGAGCACTTGTGGATTCTGAGACGGAACCTGTCCCTGTGGATAGCAGCAATTCCTCAGTTGTTGTCATTGTTGTTATCAACATGACCATTATTTATTTACAGTCAACTTATAATTAAAATATATTAAAATACATTTCTAATACACACACACACACATATATATCATATCATATTAATACAACCAAGTCAGATTCAATATCTATAAAAAATACATTAAATTTTTGCAGTTGCCAAAAATAAAGCACACTTCCTTTTCTTGCCAGACAGTTGCTTTTACATTATAAGATAGACATATATAGGTCCTTCGCAGCTTCTAAGAAGTGTTGCCTGACTCATTTTAACAACTGGATTACACAGTATTAATGAAGGCTGCATGCCACTGAATGCTCTTTTGCTGAGTGATGGAAACTTTATGTTCTGTTATTTCTTTCTTATTTGTATTACTGTTATTTGTGTTTGCACCAGCAGAAACTCTTGCAAACTATAGATTCATTGCACTAATCGCTAGAACTGGCTAAGCCTCATCTAATTATGGGAGCTGAACTTGCATAAATTGAAACTACGTCTGTTAGATTTCAGAAAACTGTAGTTGTGGGTGGGTGGGGGTCACAATATACTAGTGGAAGCCTGCTTGCACAGCATTGGATTTAAGCATGTTGTAAAACAGTGTGGGCATAGTGTGACCCATTGACCACATGTGCTCCCTAAACCCACTTTTGTGGCCCTTAAATCCCCCCACCAGTCTCCAAAAGCTTCTCCCTCTTTTTCTAAAAAAAATGGCATGATTTGGGGGCAGCCCCCCCAAATCCCACATGGACATACTCCAAAACCCCATACTACCCCCAAATACCTGATGGTATCATATTTTGAGTGGGATTGCAAAGGAAAACAGTAGTATTTAAACATGATGTGAGTGGGGTGAGCTATGGGGGTATGGGGGAAAACTGGTAATTGACCTCTTTGCAGTGGCAATTTTTCATTCATGTGTGAGAATGAAAATTTCAAAAGTTTTCTTAACACAGTGCAAGATTACAAGAGTTTTTGCATGTTTCCTTTTTTTTTTTTTTTGCATTTTAGGACTCCATTTGTAGAAATATGTTTTTAATGCAAAAGAGCTCAATAATTGTGGGAAAAGGTGTGTTTTTTGCATAATTACATATGAATGTTTTTGTTTTATTTTTATTTTTCACAAAATCTACCAGAAATGGGAAAGGCATAATAGCTGCTGTTTTTGTTTTGTTTTGTTTTGTTTTGTTTTTATTCTCATACAAAGACGACAAATCTCATAGTGGGGTTTTGACACTTATCAAACACAAGAAAATGTATGAATGTTCATCCCGTACCTACCAAGGTGACACTTCAGCTTTGGTAGGAGCTGCTAAAAGAAAGCTTAACAGGCTACATTGTTAAAATTCAAGGGCAATGTGAAAAAAATCTATTTGTCATTTTAAAAGTAAATTATTGAAGTAGATCCTGCTATTGTTTTTGCTTTTATTTTATTTTATTATTTTAGTAATTTACTTTTCTGCCATATATGGCCAATTGAGATTTTTAGAAACTGCACATTACATTTGAACAAAACTATAATGCTTGGACATTAAATACAAGGTGTATGACCTTGTAAAGACCTCTGTCAAACTAACCTGTGACTGAATATGCATTGGCATTTACCTTTCCTGGTAGCTAAAAATGTTATTTACACAGAATTGACTGCTAAAATAGGCTCTCTCTTTTAGAAAAAAAAATATATTTAATAAAATGTATAACCTCTGCCCTTTGGAAATTTGATATGAAGATGAATGAAACCCTCTTGGTTCTTGAGGATGCAAAGGCATAGTAATAAATATATAGGTGATGGGACTTTTGACCACTCAGATGTATTTACAGTAGTGTGGGTTGAGGCAATTGCAGTAGATGCTGGGGTGGACATGGAGGGAAACACACATTTTAAGCTCACTGAAGTTCTGTGGTGAAGAGAGACCCAAGAAATTGTATGATTGAAGTCAAGTGCTGTGACTAATCCATATCATATAGTTTGGAAGCTGGTGGAAAATAAATATTGTGAAGGCTAATAATATTTTCTCTTTCAGGTGCTGGGGTGTTATAAATACACATTTCCATTGATTCCGCAATAAGATTGGTTATCTTTTAAATTCAAGAATCAGGGTCATACTGGGTGGGGCTCCATTGCATCTCTTATTATAATTTCTATCTATCAGAGCTAGAGATCCAAACCAATGTGTTGATGTTAATTACACTATTTTATGTGGGTTTTTTTTTGTTAAAAATGAAAACTAGAACATAACTTAATTTTCCCCACAATGAAATTAAATGTAATTTTGAGGGTGTTTCCCCAGAAACTGTACAAAGGATAGCAAGTTTGTTTGCTGTGTTGTTTTCCTCTTCACCTTCATGACTTTCCTTGCTGTCCTCACCAAACTTCAGTTCTGTGGAAAACAGTAGTGGTGGCTTGTGGGAGGCTGTGTGAAGCACTATAATGAGGAAATATGTTTACAAGGAGAAAGTGGAACCTTTTGTTCAAACAGGATTTATTTAGTTCTTCTGATTCCAAACCCTCCTATTTATAGGACCTAATAGCCAGAATATAGAAGAGCCTTCTCAAGTTCATGTTTGCCTGTGCTCCCCTCAGTGGTACTTGAATGCTGTTAAAGGAGAATTCCAATTAAAAATTGAGTATGTTTCTGTGGAGTCAGGGAATATCGGAACTGTAGCCCATGTATTGTTGTTTTGGGCCTTGTATAGAGACTCATATGCAAAGTTAATTACCCCTTTATTGCTTTCTCACCTGGGGTACTAAGCTGATTACTGTATGAATTTTCTTCTTGAGAGTCATGGCAAGCTGATCACAGGAAAAACTGTAAATTTTCAGCAATTGCTTTCAAAACAGACCACAGTCATGTCTTGGGTATTAAAATGGACAGTTTTATAGTTAAATGAATTGAATGATTTTATCCACTTGGAAAGGCCTTTCAGTTATATTATTTGTATTTGCATATATTGTTGATATATTACTGTTTTAGTATCAGTTTCTAGCATCACATGAGGGGCTATCATGAGAAGGAAAAATCATCTACTTGGGATGTCATTCTCTAATTTTCTTCACAAAATAAGCACTGAGTAATTTTTTCATTTTTTTCCCCAGTGTGAGAAAGCCTTTAAAAACTATGCTGTTTTTAGAATATTATTCACAGTTCTGGACTTACTCTGGAAATAATATTTTCTGTAAAGAAAATGTTGTTTCCCGCAAAGAAAAAGCTGTAGTTGAGAACTTACCCTGTGCAAAATTCATATGGGGGTGTTTTGTTCTGAAAACAGCATTTTGGGGCATGTAACACCATTTTCTGCACAGAAAATAATATTTATGTATAGAACATAATACAACACAGAAATGTTATCTTCTGTTCAAAAAACAATGCTATTTCCTGTGCAGAAAATGATGTTTCTATGCTGGTAAACTTGAACTGCAAAGATCAGTCCAGGATTCACTTCTTTTTGATTTCCCAACACTTGAGGAATACATTTTTGGGCCATTTTTAGAATACTTATGGACATGCTTCCAACTCTGCAATTCTATGATTCTATGATTCTTTCCATCCCTATGAGCAATATCCCTCTCTTTACTTCACACATATCAACATATCTCTTTTATTCTCCTGGCTGATAGATCTTCAAAATATCACCTGCCTACATTTTTCCTTTCTTTCAACCAGTTCATTACACTGACTGTTCTTTTTAAATTATCTATTTAAACTAATAGTGCAACCTAAAGTAAGGCAGTGATCCAGTTGGGTCCAAATAGCCATGATGCGGGAAATAAAGTTGCTTCTCTGAGTTCTGCAGGAAAAATTCTGATGGACTCAAAATCTTGCTTGCATCCCGCTTTGCTTTGTAAATGTAATATTGAATTCTGCCTGTGTGGATTAAAATAACTAGACATTTTTATCTGTACATAACCAAACTACTGGTAAATCCTTTGAGCGAACTTAGTTCTACAGTAAGCAATTTCTAATCAGAGCATTTTGATGTCAGCTCAGTGGCTTCTGAATTGGATTTACTGGAATTGTTGTGATGTGATAGCTTTCTTATTTCCAATAAGAAATGCAACTTATTTATGCAGGCCCCATTTATTTGAATAATGAGGAGAAAGGCAACAATTTACGTGATTGTACATTAATATCTTTGAATTTCTGGTATTATTCTTACAGAAATGAAAATGGGTCACAGAACTCCATCTTTGTGCTAAAATGTGAATGCTTTTCTTCTAAACTGGGATGATAGAAACACAACACTGCAAAAATATTTCCATGTTAAATGCCATAAATTGCCTTAGGAGACCACATGCTTTCCCCACCTCTGCCTTATTGGATTTAAGAGTCCTGATCTAGTCAGTGCTGGGTTCTTTTCTTGATTTGTTCCAACATTTATTAAAGCTGTGAGAGATGATGAGATAGGCAATAGAATAAATTCTGTGAGCCAATGTTTCTCAGATAGTAATTGGGACCCATCAGTGGGTCTCACGCCACCTTTGTGTGGGTCTTACTGCTTCAGTCTGTTTTGTAGCTTTTTCCATAGCCATACAAAAAACTTTTGCCTAAATTGATGTCAGCAGCAGTGGCAGCCATTCTCCATGTGTACATTATTTGTGGGAGCAAGAGTTGGTTTAAGACCCAAAGTGTCACATGCAGAGGGAGGGAAAGCTAAATCATGATAATTGCAGAGCCAACCCTCTGTTGGGATTAAATTGGCCCTGACCCCAAAACATGGTGGAAATTCCTAGAGGGAATTTGAGAGTTAAAAAATTGCATTTCCGACCCCATAGGGAACCTGGGTGAGTCACAAAAATGGCTCTTGGGTTGCATGATGCCTGCTGGTCCCATTTTGCCCACCCCTGGTTTGAACTATAGCTGCTCTATGTTGTACATAAAGAGTGCAATCCTAGCTGCTGAAGATGGCCATGGACCAGCTGAATCTGCACTGAATCCAAATCTCTTCCAGCCTGGGGATGTTGAGAGTTACTTAGGACTAGCCCTACCCTGGCTTAAGTTTGAGCCAGCATAGAGGCTCTGTTCCTACGCAGGATAAAGCCTGGGTTGAGTGTAACCCTCCTCTTCCTTGACTCCCATCCATTCTTTATCTCCATTTTGGTTCTTTCTTAGCTAGCAGAACAGTTCTGATGTCATATCACTCTGTTAGCACACCCCTGAGATCAGCTAGGAGAAGGGGTTTCTGCTGACAGAAGGGCACTTCTACTGGCAGAAGGGCACATTTGTCAGCAGAAGAGGATTGTGCCTAAAACCAACCCACTGTGATGGGTACATCTTTGAGTTAGGATTGTAGTGAATGAGGTACACTGGACACTGAGCATAACAGGAAATAAGTACTGAATATTCCTGAAAAGCAAATCCCTTTGTCTTATATAGAATAAAATAACAAGGTATATATTCGTTTAGCTATGGGATATGCTGCGGCCTAGGGAAATCAGCCAAAGACAATACTGCACAAAATAATGGAGATTTTGACTTGAATCCCATTGGTATGTCCAACAAGAGGAGACCCATTTGCACTTAATGCAAATCCTATCCAGTCATTGGGCTTACACTAGTTATGAATACCAGTAGGATTCAGGCCTTAATATTCACAGTCTAGTTTTGGCTTCTGTGATACATTTTGCATCCTGGATCATATTGGATGCATCCTGGATCATATTGGATACAGGGCACTACTGTCAACACAGTTCAGTATGGGGTCAGAAATGTCATCATTACTAGAGTAAACCAATTGACTCAATAGGATTTGCATTAAGTGCTATACTAGGGGTATAAATCTTTATCAGTTCTGTTCTCACAGGCAAGAATAAATAGAACCAAAGAATCATACAGCTGGAAGAGATCACAAGGGCCATCTAGTCCAAACCCCCCCTCCTGCCCTGCAGGAATACACAATCAAAGCATTCCCGACAGATGGCCATCCAGCCTCTGTTTAAAAACCTCCAAAGAAGGAGACTCCACCACACTCCAAGACAGTAAAATAGTTTTTTTAAAAAAAATTAGGTTTTGCTTGCTGTTGGAAGCTGTGCATTTTTTGAAGATGATTGATAGTTTGGGACTTATTCTTTGCCAAAAAAAAGCATGTTTGCTGTATGTAAAACAAGTTTCATATGCAGAAAACAACATTTTCTGAGAACTGCACAGAAAAAGCTATTTTCTGAAAAGAAAATGTTTCCAGGTAGGAAACTTCTGTGCAGAAAATACAATTTTTGAGGGGGAAAAGAAACAAATGCAGTTTGGTGAAGAGTATATCCTTAACTGTGAAGATTCTTACCTTGACAGGATTCTCCTCATCAAAGTTTCCCAAACTTGAGAAATCTGGTGTTGAAATTCAAATGTTCTTCAGCATCATATTTAGTGTTTTTGCAGTGACCTTCCAGGAATTTACATGTATGCGATTTCCGTGGCATAGAGTGATTTATGTATGAAATACATAAATATAAAATGTTTTGTAAAAAAAAAAAATCCCTTGGTCATTTACTAGTGGAAGAAATTATGCATCTGAACTCTTGTGACTTACCTCCTTAGCTGACATCTGATGCTTGCTGATAAATCAATAGCTCAGGCAGAAATTCAGAAGACAGTCTGTTGAATTTTTACTTTCAATTTTTGGGTAATCAAGAAGTCAGTTATTCTAATAAAGACATGGTGACAGAAAGCTGGCTGAACACAGTATTGAGTGAAGTTTTCTATATGTGTAAATAATGCTGGCATTCATTATGATGTCTTCAGTGAGTGAATAACTTTTGATTATGGGAAGGTTCAGTTATATAGAGAAATTTCCAAGACGCTCAGTGAGGTTTTTTTTTTCCAGGGAGAACAAGAACAACAAAAAAATAAATAAATTAGCTTTTGAAATAAAAACATTGTTTTGCATGATGTGAAATTGTAGAGACAGCATGTCCAAAAGACTCGTCTGCTTTTCCAGAACTCATTGTATTTCTTCTGCAGAGAATGGTTGTCAAAATAGGAGTGTCCTTCCCAGCAGCAACTGATGACTTCTAAAAGAGAGCAACACAAATGAGAGCATTCATTTGAGAAATAATAACAGCAACAACAATAATGATAATAAAAAGTGCAGTGCATAAATACTGTGGGAATTTCAGAGACAACAAGAAACTGAGCTTTTTGTTATAAAAGTATCATATGTAGTTAAAGATGTTCATCCCACCCACCCCCCTTATATACTAACTTTTTATATAGATAGATAGATAGATAGATAATGGTATTAGGAATATTGCTAAATTGATTTAAAAATGCTTTGTTTTGAAAGTGATTGAAAATTAGAATTACAGTACTATCCATTCTACTCCATGTCTATTTAGGTATGTTGCCTGTGATTGGCGTATCTGTGCTCAGACACTGATTTCCATGTGTCTTTTTATTTTATTTATTTATTTTTTTCCATGTGTCTGCTGCAGAAGATCCTTTTGAGACTGGGCACAGACTCTATTGAGTCCAGCTGATGCAAAATGGATTACTTTGAGCTTTTTCAGCTGTCCCTTTCCTTTTTCCAGCTCTTTAAAGGTGAAGAGTGATAGGGCCTGGAAAACATTCAGAGATGAAAAGGACTCTGACAGACCATTGAGGCAGATGGTGGCAGAAGGCTATAGCTCTATGGTAGAGCATATGTTTTTCATGCAAAAGGTTCAACCACTGGTGTCTTCTGGTTGTGCTGGGAAAGATTCCTGTGTGGAAATGTGGGGAGCCACTGGCAGTCAGTGTCAACAATACCAGGTTAGCTTGACACCAAGCCTGTCTATATCACCAAGCATATCGTAAGCCACCTCTCCAAACTAGGTGTGATAATAGTTGTTCGTAAATTCACACATGAAGGGTTACAGTATCATTACAAAAATAAACCAGATATCACTGCTAATCAGAATGTCTTTTAAAAATAGGACCACATATTTAAGGGGTTAAAAAATCAATAGTTTGGAGAAAATGATATTTTATCTTAGGAATAAATGAAAAACCAGATGGTATGTAATATTAAAGGAAAAGACTCACATGCAAACAAGGTTTTTATAAGATTTGGAGGGATGGAGATTTGGATCCAAATTTATAGATACTTAAGAGGGAATTCATTAGGAAGTATTTTTGTTACATGAAGTCGGCTTTCACGTATGGCAACCCTATGAATGAGAAGTCTCAGAGGCACCCTTGTATTAATAGCCCTGATCAGGTCTTGCAAACTCAGGACTGTGGTTTCTAATATGATCTTCCTCTTCAGCCATGACTAAAATCCCCTTGATTTCAACGTATGTTCTGTAAGAGTGGCTGTCTACATTCATTTCTAAAAGAAAGTTATGTGTTCAGCAATCTCTTCCTCTCTAATACCATTGGCAATTGGGATGTAAATTCTGCTTTTTCTTATGCTCATATACGAGAACAAGAAATATCTGTTTTTTTCTCCTTATCTGTGAGATAGCAAAATGCTTTTCCCAGCCTTGAGAAGAACTTGTGAATTTGCAAACCTGTTTTTGCAGACATTGTACAATTGTGCAAATGTATGATAGCTACTGCATTGTTGCATAATTTTCCTTAAAAAATAAAAATGCATGATAGATTGTTTGAGTCTTTTTAGTCCATCAGCCAGTTCTTTTGTGCTTAATGTCAAACAAAATGGAGACCAAAGGGAATCGTAGTTCTACACAGACACATTGTCACAAAGTACATGAAGTGCAATGAAAAAATGGAACTTTTTGGTTTGTTCTCTTATGAGAAGTGTGCAATCTTATGTGAGTTAGTTGACTCTCAATGTGCTGATAGTTGGCTAACCCTATCAACAAGCATGAGACAATTAGAGATTTAATCACCTCCCTAGTCAGTAGTACTGTACTTCTTGTAGTTGTGTATATTTCTCCACACTGCTGCTTCCTGACTGCAACATTTGTGTCTAGTTTTCCATTTGATTAATAAGTACATATTAATTTGAATGTATGCCTCAGTGGTATTAAGTACTGAGCCATAACGACATTGGACTTTCAAGAGCAAGGAGAGTGGGTTTTGAAGTCTGTTCTGCATTAGTACCTGAAATTAGAAATTGCATGACAACTTAACTTTGAAGCTGTTTAGCCTTGATGTCATTTTCAGAAGTCCTGCCAATAGTAGCTGATTTAATCTGATGAGCGCTTTTAATATGGCAAACCATTAACTATCTTCCTTGCAGCTGTGTCAGCTTGCATAGAAATTAGCAGGGGACTGCATAAACAGGATATAGGCCCAGGCTGGCACAATGTTGCTGTTGGTTTGGTGTTCTTATCAGACGTGTCACATATAGTATTTTTACACTTATCAAAACAACTGAATAGCAGTTTCTTAGAAGGGCAAGCTGGAAATGGTGTTTATTTTGCATCAGGATATTGGCTTTGAATCAAATAAAAAGAAAGAATCAATTTAAGTACCCACTCAGAATTAAAGTGCTGTGCTAGTACCCCTATTGTTAACGGCTGAGAAAACATTCATTATAAGCTTTTCCTTTCAGATGCTCATGGCTTTCTGAAAAATTATCCTTCAGGCTGAAATCTATCATAGTTATTCTCCATGAGAAAGTGATTAGGATTCTTTTAAAAAATAAATAATAAATGTGGCTTAGTGATCTCTAGCTGGGAAATGTTCACCATCACCATTTCACTTAAACTTTGATGGTCCTTGTGATCCCTTCCAACTCAATGATTCTATGGGTAAGAATAACTGGAATACAGAAAGATGTCTTTCACACTTAAACACTTGGATGACTCTCCCCTGCTCACATTAAAACACTTTAATATGAGTGTTAAAGCCATTGTGTGCGCATTCATTCATGTACCTCAGACCACAGAAATTGTTACATAAGTCTCATCTCTTAACATCATCATTATGGCTGCTTACAGATGGCTGTCTCTTCATAATGATTTGCTGGAATTAGAAGTAAAATTCATAGAATGTCTGGATCAACCAAAGGTGTATCTAGTTCAACATTCTGTTCACACAGTGGCCAGTCATTTGCCTATGGGAAGCCCACCAGCAGAACATGAACAAAGTGCCCTTCCTTCCTTCATGTTCCCAAATACCTGTTGCTCACAGACTTGCTGCCTCTGAGGCCCATATACAGCCTTAATGATTAGCAGTTATTAATAGCCCTAGCCTTTCTAATCCACTTGTAAAGTCAACCAAATTGGTTGCCATAACTACTCATTGTGTTACTAAATTGCAGTTTAAGTACAAGCTATGTGAAGAAGTACTTTCTGTTGTCAGTCCTGAATCTACTGCCACTCAGCTTCATTGGATGACTCCTAATTCTAAGAAGAAAAATGTATCTGTAGCCACTTTTTCCATAGTGTAAATATTTTTTTTATAAATCTACCATGCTCCCTCATCCTTGTCTTTTCTCTAAAGCAAAAGGTTTGGAATACTCTAAACTATTCTCATGGCACTGTTGTGCACCTTCTCCAGAATACCCTTTTTCAGGTGCAGTGACCAAAATTGTACACTGCAGTCCACTTTATGTGGACATAGTGCTTTATCTTTTGTACATGCTGCTGTATTTTGTTCATACCATTTGGTATGACAGCTGCTTTCTGTATGGGGTGGATGGTGTAGGGATGTTATAATTTACTTAGGTGGGATTTTTTGAAAAAAAAATCTGAATGATCCCTTTAAAAATACTTGGGTCCCGTCTACACGATTTAAATAATACATACGGCGTGCGAAAGTTCACACTTTGGTACAAACGGCCGTTCGGATGCACAACAATGCAAAAGAGGGGGGGGGTTCCACCCTGAAATATACACACGTGGCATTCAGGAGGGAAAGCGGATTGCGAAGAGAAATCCGTACGCCGTTCAGATGGCTGACGGGTCTGTACAGTCCGTTTGCACACATACAAACAGGCAGGGTAATCTGATTGGCTGGCCGAGTAGAGGGGACGGGGCTAGCACGGAGGGGAATTGGGAGCGGCCGCCATGTTGGTTTCCCGGCTAGTGAGCGTACGGTAAGTCCGTGAATTTATATGTTTATTTATTTTTATTTTATATTGTAAATAGGGAAAACCAACTGTCCGCAAACCAGGAACCTTTAAAAAAAATGCGGCGGGAGATTTAAAACTGCCGCTTGGCTTGCTTGCTCCAGCCAGCTTCGGGAAGAGGGAGTCATACGGAGCTTAGGGGGCTTAAAAATCGTATAGCCGGTTCGTATGCATATGAACGACAGGCTGTTTGTATTTTTTACTCCCCATACGGATTTTTTTATGATCGTAAAGCCGCACCCTTGAATTAGCACTACAGTGCTTATACATTTACAAATTACTGCCTAACTGCTGCCCATGAAATGTCAAAAAATATTCATAGTGCTTAACATTTGTTTTGGATCAGATGACAAGCTCAGAAGTGAGTACTTAGAAAATGTTGCTAAAATGACGGTGATAAGAATATAGTAGATGTTAACTTTTTAAAATAAATAAATGAATTAGCATTGTATTACTACACTGCATTTCACTGAAGTGCTGTGGCACAGACAGTTTAATATTTTAAGGATATGGAAAGCCTTCTGGTATTAATTGTTTTTTCTTAATGGGATGATGAAATGTCATCCACCACAGAGCCAATGTGAATATGTCCTTCCTCTTGCTTTACTTCACCCTAAGGCTCTGGATGGTGTACCAGGGAGGATTTTACAACCAATGTTTTCAACAGAGATATCTCCATTGCCTTCCTTGAGGGTTACCTTGAAGTCCTTAATTGGCAGAAACAATTGTGAGATCTTTGTGTCAAAAGTCCACCCCTATAGGGAACAAAAGTCCACCCCTACAGTGGGAATGGACTTTTCCCTACCCTAAGAACAGTTTCCTGGGGGGCAGTTTTCAAAACAGTCCCTTAAACTGGGGATAAGGGACCTTTTCCAACACAGGCTCTGAATTCCAGTGGGGAAGATCTCCTTTTCCACTTTGAAAATTCATTGCAATTCTTGGAAACATGGATTTCTGAGGCACTATGTGTGCCTTTAGCTATCACAGGAGATGCAAAAAGAATATTTCTTTATGAAAATGTGAATCCAACTAATTTACTTTTCCATCTCTGGATTCATTTGGTTTGCCTAGGGGCCTAAACTGAGAGACTTCATCAGGGAAAAATGCTGACGGTGTCATGAGTTAGAAACTTAACCCCATTATAAAATGGCCAAACAAACGGCAGAGTCATGCCTAGTCAAAATGGCTGACTCCATGAACTGCCTAGTCTGCCTTAGCTACAGAAGGAGGGTTCTTATTGGTGTGTAAGACCATGCAATTGAATAAGCCGATGCCCTGTGACTGTGTATATGGCAGAGCTCAGAGCAGAGCTCACTTTTCTTCCTGTGAATGCTGAGGCCTGGTGAAGCAGTTTCTCCTTGGATTGTAAACATTTGTATATATTACAACTGTTTGAGTTCAAAGATAACAGCGCCTCCTGCTTATTTGGACGTCAAACACTCTGTGTGTGAGTATTCTTGGTAAAGGGTTGCTCCTGAGTCTACTGAGACAGTTTTGGGGCTTCTGCTGGGAATTGTATGTCCTATCATCCCCTGACAGTAGGGAAGGAAAAAGCCTATCCCTGCAAGGAGTGCACTTTGCCCAAGTGCACCCTGCAGTTGGGCATATGAAAGAATCTGAATGTCGTTGAGATCTCAGTTGAGACATTCCATCTCAGCCTGAGAAAACATCATCTTGATTATCTTCTAGCCCACTCAAGAGACCTAACCTTAATATAAGACAAAGAAGCCACCTTTTCCCCCAGTCCTGTTTTCTGCAGTTGTCCTACAGTGTACTTTACACAAAATTTGGTTTCTATGAAAAAACTAGAACCTTTCCTACCTTTCTGAACCTTACATAGAGAAAGCACAGCAAGACTGGTTGATTTTACTACCATTTAATAAATTTTAGCATTTTCCAATGCTGTGCATTTTAGAGGAATACACACAAAAAACCACTTATGAATATAAGTATTTTTCTCCCAGACACCCCCTAAAAGCTTGTCATTTTGTGAGGCATAACAGATTTGCCATATGAAGATGAATCAACTCAGAGGAGTTCTATCATTATTGGGAGTTTGTCACCAGGAGCAATTTTTCAGAGAAAATGTATGCTCCTCCTCTTTTAAATGTTCTTTTCCCTTGGAAGTGAAGATGAGGGTATCCTATTTTCCCTTCTTCTACTAGTGTGCGCATGCACGTGTGTGTGTGATTTTGCAAGCAACATAAAACCACGGAGTTGAAAGGGATCCTGAGGACCATTTATTCCAGCTTCCTGCCACTGCAGGAATCCACAACTGAAGTACTCCTCAGAGGAGAGTGTTCAACCTCTGTTTAAAAACCTCCAATGAAGGAAGGTCCACCACCTTTTGAGTACACTATTACATTGTAAGACAGCTCTTACCATCAGGAAGTTCTTCCTAATGTTTAACTGGAATCTCCTTTTTTGTAATTTGAATTCATTCATTCAGGTTCTGTATGTGGAACATCAGAAAACAAGACCATTTCACAGTCCTACAGATATTTGAAAATGGCTATTGTACCATCTCATGGTCTTCTCAAGGCTAAACATACCCAGCTCCTTCAGCTGTTCCTCATAGAGCTTACCTTCCAGAAGCTTCTGTGGCCATATACTCCATGCCCTCTGTTCTGAATAGCTGTACCCATAGTTTTCTTATCTTCTCCAACTCTCTTACCCTCCCTTCCTCTAGCCAATTTGATTAGCACTTTATCATATCAAATAGTTGTACAATAGAGAGGCAGAATGTTGAAATGCTTGCTTAAAAACGTAGAAGAAAGAGTATCAACGTGCTTCAGCTCTTCACAGCTTAAGTGCCCAGTATGATGCTTTACAATGATGCAATGGGGTGACTGTTGTGAGGCTAAAAGTCTGTCTTCTCCTATGCTCTTTATTCCACACTGTATTAAGCACACACACACAGGGCTTATCCACACCAGCCAGGATATGCCACCTCCCCATCTGTCATGCCCCGTGAGCCTGATGAGGCTATAGAGTCAGAGGAGGAGGAGGACATGGCAGGGAATGGCCCTAGGGACTCTGGCACAGGTTTATCTACACCTGTGCCAGCAGGGAACCCTGCCAACCAGGAGGCTCGAGCAGAAGAAGAGCCTGGCCTGAGTAGGTTGACATCAGTTCCAGCAGAGAGTCCTGCCCACTCAGATAAGGATGAAGGGAGGAAAGGGACTTACCTCCACCATCGTATACCCAGCAACAAGCTCAGAAAGAGACTGAACGGAGATCTCTGAGAATTTATGAGAACTTGCTCATTAAGAAACTCCCGACAAAGCATTAATTGCTTTATATAGGCTGGAAGAGGCAATGAAGGCTTTGTCGGAAATCAACTGATCCCCCTGGAGGTTCTTGCTGACTTCGATGCCTGAATCCTTGCTGCCTTGACTCATGCCTTGACCTTGGACTGTTCCTGATCAACCTGTTGCCTGATCCTGCTGACCTATGGACCAACTTCTGTACAACGCTGCCTTCTGTAAACCTTGACCTTTGGACTGTATTCTGGACTTTTCTCTGTGTGCCTTCTTGCCTGTATTGCTGCTTCTCCAAGAAATGGAACCTTGCGTGTTCTGAACTTTATGTGGTTCTACCTAATTAACTATCACTGGGGCTTTGCTGCTTTCCCAGCCCTTGATTATCCTGCTGGCAATTTGAGCTGCTTTTCTAGACACCATCAGTGTATCCTTGCTGTGGAGCTGGCTTATCCTTCCCCTTGACGAAATGGGCTGGAGTCCACACAGGAATGCCATCCTGTCACTGCAGCTGCAGCTACCATTTTTTTCCTGATGTCTTGGAAGCTGGGCAGGGATCCCACAACATGTGACTGAAGACCCCCTGCATGTGACCAGTCTTCGTCACATGCTGCTGGGGCCCTGCCTGGCTTCCAGGAAAACCAAGGAGATGGAAATGAAGGCAGTGAGAGTTGGTGTGCTAGACAGGCTCCTGAGGATGCACAGGGCCCGATCTGTTTTTGGCTGTTGGTAACAGAGTAAACTAGGCATTTTCTTATATCAGACCCTACCCTGCCTTCCTCCCACCTCAGCCCTATATCTGCCATGGGGGTGGTGAGGACTGCCCAGGGGCAAAACAGGGCAAATAACCTGTTTCATGTGGACTGCATGGCGCTGGGATGGGGGGAAAGCCAAGGTATTTAGCCCGTGTAGATAAGGCCAGAGAAACACAAACACTGTGTAGCAAGAAAATGCTCAGGCAGAAAACTCTGAATATGAGCTGTTTAGCACTAATTTAGCACCATGTGAAATAAAAATAAATAATGTTTCCTCTATAAGTCTCAAACACAAGTGGAAGATGGTTGCAAGGGCCCAAACTGAGAACACTGTTGTTAGCAGCTAAAAGTACACTATGTGATGTACAGAGAACACATGCTTACATGCATTCAATAAATTGCTTTATTGACATGGATTCATGTGTCAGGAACATTGGAAAAGCCGAAACTGAATTACAGGCAAGCAGGGCTCTAGATAAAAGCACACAGCATGAGAAAAGCAGAAAAGGGAGGATTCCACAGAAAGGGGGGAGATGTCTTGCACCTGGGCCCCACTGTCCTTGAGCTGCTGGAGAGATCACTGTTCCCATGCCAACCAGGCGGGCTAGCCTTACTCCAAAACATTCAGGGGCCTGAAAAGGAACCAGGCCTGAAACAGCTACATGTCAGGGTCCTCTATGAATTCTACTCTAATACCCAGAATTCAGGGACGAGGCTGACACACTATGACATTCTGTTGTGAATTCCCACCTCTATTTCCTATTTTCGAAAACTTCTGATATGTGTTTCATTGTGACACTTGCAATCTTCTCCTACACATTCCTTAAGCAACAGTGCCTGAGCCTGTCAGACATGGTGGAAAGAATGTGTAGTGATGGTTTCATTAAACAGATGCCCAATGAATGAACTCAGAAGTGACTCTTCAGACTTGGAGTATTATTGCTTATATTCTCTCAGCTGGAACCTAGAGGATTACTTGCTTCGGTGTATAACAAAATGTTATTTCAAAATTCACCTTGTTGCCATTAAAGTACCAGTGATGCCCCTCCCCCTAAAATTTAATAATTATCAAACTGCAACAATGTTTGTTAACGTTTGTCTCTATCTATCTATCTATCTATCTATCTATCTATGATGTTGTTTTATCCAGAGTTTTCAGAGTGGCGTAAAGTTTTCATGTGGCTGTGGCCAAGCTGTTGACCAGGGCTGGGTACAGGGATCATGTAACTCCCATGTTGAAACAGCACCATTGGCTACCAGTCCATTTCAGGGCAGAATTCAAAATGCTGTTTTCGACATTTAAAGTCCTACGTGGCTTGGGTCCAGACTGAAAGACTGTATCTCCTTATTCAAGCCAGTGTCAACTTTCAGATATGCAGAGGGCTTTCTCTCAGTCCCATCACCTTTGCAGGTGCGGTTGATGAGGATTAGGGCTTTCTCCATGGCTGCTCCCAGCCTGTGGAACTCCCTTCAACAGGTAGTATGGTCAGCACCCTCCCTGCTCTCTTTCCACCAGCAGATGAAGAATACCACACGAGGCAGATTTGAATGGCAGAACCAGGACAAAACGAAATGAAAGCATTTTGGAATAGAAACCATGCTTACTGCATATTCGTTTCTGTAATGGAACAACACGTTTCAAAAGTGCAGGACAGTTACTACACACAAAATGATAACCACGCCTCCCCAAAATCTCCTCCTCCCCCCCACCATCTTTAAAACATGATTTCCTTTACTTTGCATGACTGTTAAATCCATCTATTCAGGGAATTCTCCAGTGCCAGCCTGCATCAGTCACTGTGGCAAGCAGGAAATGTGTTTGCCTTATAAGTAGGAGGTTGTTGGTTCAAATCCCACTTGAGGTGAATTTCTTTTAGCATTTCAAAATTTCCTACCCACTCCTCTCTCCCCCATGCCTGTCCCAAAAAAACTTACTTTTGTTATTTAAGGCACTAAACTAAGAAGCTGATGCAGGATTCTTGCCCAGATGTTTTAAAAGTCTACTTCCTGTTTCAAGGTGGCATTTTTCTAAATTCATACATTGCATTCAAAGGCTTGACTCCCACCCTTTAATCACCAGAATTCACCCCTTTGTCAGCAAGAAGGGATTTTAATTGCATTGCCAAGTAAGAAAAGAAGGGGGGGCACAAAATTCTAAAATTCTTAAAATGATAAATGGAGGAATTAAAATTTTCCCAAAGGCAGGTTTGAACTCATGATTTTCTAGAAAAATAGGTCTCTGTTTCTTTAAATGCCCAAAGCCTCCAAATTTGCATAGGTTGATAGCAGAGCCCTGATACAAAGGTCATTGTTTTTCCAAAGCTTTCATGTATTTTACATGTATTTTAAATGGGGAAAAACACTATATTAAATGCATTTAGTGCAAGTATTGTTAAATGACTGCATTGGTAAATTTAGCTACTGCTAAATTTTGCTAATTTGAGGTTTAAAAGTTAGCCTGTGAGTTTGCAGGGAGTGACCACTGACCACCGGAAGTTGAATGTCAGGGAAGCCAGAGGAACAAAACCTCTGGGAGCTTTGGGCAGAGCAGGCATGCCCCCTCCACTGACGTGTTTTTACATCATCTAGTCACAGCACTGCTGCCATTCTTCTGCACAACAAAATGAGGTGCATTGGAATTGCTAAGGCTTTTATTCAGGCACAATCCCCGTTAAGAGAAATAAATGGATCTGTAACAGAATACACACGGAAAAGCCACTGAATTCAGCCAACATTGTCTAGTGATTTTCGTTTCAATTCTGTTGCTGTTACTCATGCATTCTGCTTTTAAGGCTTGTTTGTTATTCCTCAAAGACATTATTATTCAGGCAGGCCTCTGCATTTTAATTATGGTGCGGTAGTGTGTGTAAAGTAGTCTGCTGTATTTTTAATCTTTTATTGAAACTATATTTTAAATACATTTTAAGTGTTTTTAAATGTTTTTAATAATGTTTTGATAATATTATTTAATTCTTTTAAACTTTTGTAAATTAATGTTTTAGTTGGCTCTTGAATCCAGTTTTGGGAGAAAGGTGGGATATCCAGTAAGTAAGTAAGCAAGCAAGTAAATAAATGCTTTCCCCTTTTATCTTTATAACAGTGATTTTGAAAAATTGGTTAGGCAGAGAGAGAGAGAGAGAGAGAGAGAGAGAGAGAGAGACTGGCTATAGGACTCAGAGAAAAATTGAACCCTGACCTCCTTGTTCTACATCTGGATTATAGGCAGAATGTCATATAGATTTCTGTGAATTCGTGTGTGTAAAGAAAGTATCTCTGCTTTCTTTTCAATGTTATAAAGCAGGGGTGGAAAAAATAAGGCCCACAGCCTGCATTTAGTGCCCGAAGGATGTCTTTGGGTTATCCACAGTTTTCCCCCATTCCCCCAAATGGTTAAATCAAAACACCCCACAATACCCCTAGGGTTGGGGGGCAATTTCTCTTTTCAATCCAAAAGAGGCCTTTTTAAAAACAAGCAAATGGAAAATTAAATTTAATTAAATGAGTTCAACTAGAGTTTTGAATTTTTAAAAAAACATATATATATTTTAAACAAAATCTAACGGGACAGTGCAGCCTTACAGAATCCTGCATGGGGCCAATGCAGCTCCCCCAACTCCTAGCAGTTGCCTATCCTTTTTCTAAAGTCATTTTATGCCTGCATTTTGTAAAAGCTATTTTGTTATTTTTTAAAAGCAAAAACTGTACTGTTACTATTAGACATTTTCTTTCTCAATCACAGTGAATGTATGAAATAAAGTTTGTCAATTTTCCATTTGCTTGAGTTTCCAGAGTAAATTTTGTGAGTCTTTGTGTCACAAGATAACTCTCAAAGGAAATTTGTTGTATGTTATTAAAAGCAAAGCCTATGAAAGGGAACCATACATCTTCAAAGCTGTTAACCTTTGTGTTCCCTCTGGCAAGTTTACTGTATTGGGCTAATTGTTCCAACAAGACTATTCTGCAAAACCTTTCATACTCATCCTTGAAAGGAAAAATACCCTCCCGATATTTTCCTTCCAGTGGTGTACTTTCAGATGGGCTGCAATCAAGAGGAGTTTGACTTTTATGCAGAAAGAAAGTCGGGAATTAATATTGCAATGCATCTCTAAATGACAATCTCCTCTATAGCTTATATCTATATCATCATTGTTTGATGTATGTGCTGTCAAATGTAATATCCTTGATGCTGAGCTGTTGTTGGCTCCCTATTCTGATCTTTTCATTTATAATTAGAGAAAATATTGGACATTTGGGCAATGGGGACAACTGAAAGAGTTGAGGGTGAGGGCTTCCTAGCAGCAGCAGCTGCTCTTGGTATGTGGTACTTTCCACCTTTCCACCCTTCCAAGCAGATCCCTCAGTGTCATAATATTGTCACAGAAAGCTTTGTGGATGAAAAAGAAGTGGTAGCTACCAGGAGGCAAGAGGCAAGAGAAGGTGCCATTGCCTTCATTGGCAAAAAGAAGCAGCAGTACTGAATAAAGTCAAAACAGAGGAGTAGTTCTACTTCTCTCTTTCCCCTGTCTCACTATCTATGCTGAAAGTACTTCTAAGAAAAAATTTGGCTCAATGCTATTTTCCACACTGTGTAAGAGCACCAGTAGTTGCTCTTGGCCACCTTAGGTCCTCCATAAGGAGAAAGGCAGGCTATAAATCAAATGAATGAGTTTGTTACTTTCAGTTACTCAATTTCATGCCACCCAAAGAATAATCTGTATACATTGCATGTGGGTACTCTTTTTTCTCTTTAGTAACTCTATCTCTTCAACACTTTAAGTGTGTTTATCTCAGTTTGCTTCTCAAGAATTCAGTAGAGAGACAGGGATTTCTCAAAAGGCACTTAGGGAAAGTTAAATAGGCTATATGATTGGGAATGCAAACCTGGCTTCTTACATTCATATGTGGTATGATATATACTGGAACACACTTGCCCCTATCAGAAACAGCATCATTATGAACAGATAATTCTGGAGGCACAGTTATTCCCACTCTTATACCTTAAAGATATCAGTACAACTAATGACAGTGAGAACAAAGTGGATTTTTATTTTATTTTTTTGTCCATGGACTTTTGGTGCATAGATATAACGTTTTTGTCTCAGCAAGTTCATGTGTTGTCTAATCGTACCAAAACAAAGACTGTAGTAAGATATTAGACCTTATTCACTAAGTGCTTTGGGTAGCTCCTGAACAAACACTTCAGCTTTCTATCTGTTTTGTACTAGAATACTGTATATATTTATGAACCAGTGTTGGTATTTATGCTTAGATTAACATTTTGAATAGTTTTATCCAAGGTTAAGACTGATGAGGAAGTCCACTTTTTCTGGGAAAAAAATGTTCTTTGGGATCCATTTTGCATGGAACTTCTGAAATTTTATGGATTGTAGATGCTGCCAATGAAATGTTTATTTCATTTGAATCATAATTGAAATCTTCAGTATCAACTCAAGAAACAATGAGTTAAATTTCCTAGTTAATTTAAAATATATGACAAATAAATGCATGAATATTCAGTTCACTTATTTGGACAGAATCAAATATATTATGCCAGATCAAAAGCAATATGGAGGTGCATGGCAGTCTCAAAGCTAGCAGGGTGTAGTGGTTTCAATGTTGAACTTAGGATTCTGGGGGACCATGGTTTGAATCCCCACTTGGTCATGGAAACCCACTGAGTCTCAGGTTTAGAGGAAGACAAGGGCAATTCCACTCACCCACCCCGCCCTGAACAAATTTTGCCAAGAAAACCCCATGGCTTGCCTTAATTCAGAAATGATTTGATGGCACATGATAATGATAATATAACGAGAGTTACTCTCTCTTTCTGGCTTTTCTTCGCAAATGAAGATTCAGGAAGGACTCATCCCGCGCTTTCTGCAAGCGCGCTGATGACTAAAAAGGCCAATCCGAGATAAACAAGTCCGGTTGCAAAAAGCACAGCAGAAGGTCTCCTTGGGTGATGTTTCCGGGTTGTGATTCTTTCTGCGTTGTTGTTTCTCTTCAAGACTTGTTCGGCGTGAGTTCTCGAAATAAACCTATATGTGTCCACTCAAAAGTAAGCATGATTTACTTCAGGGGAACTTATGCTCAAGTAACTACATATAGGATTACAGCCTGAGCTCTTGCTAATACTATTCATTTTCTGTGGTGACATGGAAAGAAACTTTGGGCTCTCTGTATAAATTGGCATTGCAAGGCTAGTAGATTACCATATATCTTCATCTAGAAATTGTGGGAAAGGGTTACTAAATTAGTCAAACATTTTCTTGGGTCACCAAGGGAGGATCTGACAATATTGTATTTTATAATTGCAAAATTATAGTAATTATCCAACAAGAGGATAAAAAGAGTGCTATGTTTGCTTGTAAGACTGCTTTCTGTCTTCTGTGCAAAGCAGATAATTTAAGATTTAGAAGAATCTAATTGTATGTGATTGAAAAGATTTGATACTCCTTTTACTAATGCCCTGAAGTGAGGATGCTTAAAGATGTTAATAATTTATTTCATGTAGATAAATTATTAATCAGAATGTGGAGCATTTACATTAAAAGCAACCACACTGTATTCACATTTACGTAATCTATGTATAGGCCACTGACTGTATACCCAAACAAAAGGCAACTTTGTTGAGCTGAGAAATACAAATATTTGGCCAACATTGGCTGCAGCCCTACCTCATTTATACTTCTGAATAAAACCCTTGGACTGTTTTTCACATAATTGTGTACAATATTCACCCAGACTGCTGGCAGTGGCTCTCTGGGCTCAGCTCCTTTAAATACTGCTGACACCTAATCCAAGAAGAGTGAATAGATGCCAGAAGAGCTGGTGGAAAAGTCATTGTTCTCAGCAGCCTGCTGAACCTGGGTCTGTCTAGGGCTGATTCTTAATATTTGGCAGGGTGAGGCAACACATTACATGGTAACGAACTGTTATTTATTTTTTATTAGTAATTGTTTGGGGGTTCTGTTCACTTGCCAGAAAAAAATTGGTCAGGCTCAGGTATTATTCACATTGACTTAGGGAAAGGGAGAGTTGCACCATTTGTTTATTCCATCTCAGGAAGCAAATGTTTTTGGACAGTTTTCTATTGAGGGCCTACCTTCTGACTTCTGGAATAAAAAAGTAATACCACACTTTCTTCTAGGCTGTTTTCAGCAGGATACTGCTCTGGGATCTCTGCATTGTAAGCCACTGCTAATACCTGATTCAAGCTCATTGGCTACCCATGTTCTCCCCTGCTCCATATGCCATCAGTACTCTAACATACATGGGACTCTAACATACAGGCTTTCTGAGAATAATACCGTCTCTCCACATCCTAATATCTTAGCCACCAAGAATGAAGAGGCACTTTACGCTAACATCCCACACAAAGATGGATTACAAGCCATCAAGAAACCATTACTAATGGGGCAACAGCACACATAGTGCCTGTCTACACTGCAAAAATACAGTAGTCTGATACCACTTTATCCATCATAGTTCTATCCTATGGAATCCTGGTATTTGTAGTTTCGTGAGGCACCAGAATTCTCTGATAGAAAAGGATAAATACCTCAGAAAACTACAAATACAAGGATTGCACAGGATAGAAATATGGTAGATAAAGTGTTGTCAAACTGCTGAATTTCTGCAGTGTAGACAATCCCCTTGCCACTAGACCATGTCAGTTTTTACTTACTCATTACAGTAGGACCCCCGTATCTGCGGGGGATTAGTTTCAGAGCACCCTGCAGATAACGAAATCCGCAGATAATGAAACCAACAGATAACAGTGAATGCCCCCTGTAGCCATTTCTGCCCCAGGAAAGATCCTGGGCAGGTATCCCAGGGGCAAACGGAGGAGGGAAGAATATCTCTCCTCCCCTCCCATCACCATGAGTCACCATTTTGGCCCGGGAGCGATCTCGGGCAGCGATCCTGGGGGCAAAAGGAGAAAAGAAGCAGATCTCTCTCTCCCCCTCTTTCGCTCCTACATCATCATTTCGGCAGGGGAGCAATCCTAGGCAGCAATCCTGGAGGCAAAGGGAGGAGGGAGGCGAGGTCTCTCTTCCTCCCCCATCCACCCCCCCCCCGTTGTCACCAGCAACGGATAATTGAATCCACGGGTGGCGAATCAGCAGATGCAGGGGTGCTACTGTACTAGTTCACCTTTAGGAATAATATGTACCTTCAGATTAACCGCACTGCTGTGGACACTCACATGGCATTAAGTATGAAAATATATTATTGTTTGATTTGGAACAGCACTTTCAGCTTCTAGACCTCAATCTCCTCTTGCTCTACCTGAGATACGTTAATGATCCCTTTATCATCTAGACTCATGAAAAGGGAATCATTTGAGAAGTTCTAACTGAATTTCAGCAATATTCATCCTGACATCAACCTGAGCCTAAAACAATGAACATAACAATTTTAGTTACTCAGCACCACCGTTCAACTACGTAATAGATAAAGAAGGACTGTTATATCTAAAACCTACTAATCACTACACACACTTATATGCTTCCAGCTTCCACACAGAACACTGTACAATCTATTTCTTCAACCACACTCTCATATATAACTGTGGCTGCTCATATCCACCAGGTAAGGACTCTAAACTTGTGGACTCCACATTTCCAAATCTACAATATCAACTTTGTGAGGAAAAGAGATTTCCATCTTTTTGCACTATCTCTTGTTTCATTTCAGATTACCTCAGCATAGTGTTTCCATGGTAAAAAGAAATTCACAAGGGGTTTACCATGCCTCCTTCTGCCACAGTACTAACATGTGTTGGCTGTGGTGCCACTGCTGTTGTTTCTGAGAGATCCTTCATCAGGGTCATCCTCCACTACTGCTGCTGCCCAGTAGCCGTTTGGCACATTTAGTCTGGCTCCTCAGCAAAAGCCTCTCTGACATGGGAGATCCTACCAGCAAGGGCTGTCAGCATAGCCTTTTGCCTTGCAGGAGCATGCAATCCCACCACCACAGAAAGGTAGTACCATTGGTGGGTTAAAGGCTAAAGGTGTGTGTACACAAATACTCTTCTTGAAAAAAGTCTACCTGTTTTATAACTATATTGGGACAGGTGTTTTTTTTCTTTTTGCATCCATAATCAATTTAGTATATTCCCAAGAGAAAGAATTTTCTCTACCATACTTGTGTATCCATATGTGGAGATGAAAAGTGTCCTTTGTCCTCTTAACTATATGTTTCTAACCACCATTTAAGACCATACTTGTCCTCTCCCCACCAATCCAGCACATTTATGTTTCTATTACATCTCTCACATTCATACACACAGAGAGAGCATGTTTGTATGAATGTCTGTCTACTGAAGCTGTACTCCATGCATCTGAAAAGTTGGCTCTAATTCTTATGCTGACACAATTTGGACCCCTTCCTTCTGTCCTTCTATGATTAGGGTCTGAGCAACCAGGGAAGTGAGCCTACAGTCACAGAATCTCTTAATGAGATGGTGACACTTCAAATACAGTAGAGTAGGGTCACCAAGTAGGTGCCCCATTTTGTATGGAACATTCCATATTTGGGGGTTAAAATTTCAGTTCCATATGGAGGCAGTACAGGATGCCCAAATCCTGTTTTTTTTCAATCCAGTGAGAGCAGGAAGACCAAGCCTTGAGCATTCAGCATGCAGCAAACTGACCTCAGATTGTCTACCAAATGATGTAGGAGTCCCCTTTTGCAAGCACATCTGGTCTTTGCTCTTCTTGCTCCCCGTTTTTCAGCCCAGGTGACAGATGTGAGTTCTAGGCTACTATGAGTTTAGAGATCTCATGGTAGCCCAGAACTCTCATGAGAGGCCTTCTTCTCATGAGGGCGTTATATAAGCCTGTCTCATGTGTCCCGGATAGTTTTGAATTGGCCTGGAAACTGGGAAGACTGTCCTGTGTTGCTGTGTGGAAAACCTGTCAACACATGTAAAGTCACATTTCTCCAGATTCTGGCAAGTATACAGTGAAGTTTAAAAATTGACAAAATATATTCTCAACAAGTCAGCTTTTAAAGCAGAATCAGATCTGCTTTAGTTTAGATCTGCTAGAACCAGGCAAAACTGAGCAACGCTTTGGTCAGAGCACAGGGTTAAGAGTTCTCGTGGATTATAAGGAGAACTTATTTCATTGGGTTCAAAGGTTTACTTGAAACTGATAAATCCTGGCTAGCATTGTAATGCTGTTAGCTCCCCCTCTAATGAGTCAGGGACATTCATGTTTTATGATCTAGAAAGTCCTGTTTGGCATGTACATGTGTGCTCTGGACGTTCCTTACGCAAATCATCTTTCAAGCTTGGAGGGCCAGGGTCAGAGCTGTCAAACATGACAGACTGTTCATTTCTGGACTTAATGCAAAGTGATGATGCCTACCTTGAAAATGACCCACATTGTCTCTGAGGAAATTGCTTCCTCTCATCTGTTGCTTCTCATTTCCTCAGGCAAGGCAAATGCAGCTCCACACCCCAGATTGTACAGATCTGAGAACAATGAGAACACGGAGTAGTAATGAGTTTGAATGACCATGTAGTAAGCTTTAATAAGTTCATTGATATTCATTCTGAAATACAACAATCTAAGAATAATTTCCTACCAGCTGCTACCCTAGAATATGCAAACTCAGCTCTGGAGGATTTGAGATACTAGCTTGGTCTTTCATCTGTGCTCCCAGAGTGAACTCCTTCCTACGCAGTGTTAATGTGGAGCCTGTTTATTCTTAAGGATCACATCTGCAGGGTGTGGTATGCATTGCAGTACCAGAAACCAGTGATTGTGTTGTCCTGGACTTTAAATGTTGCATCAGTCAATGTCAAGCCCAGCAAGTGATAATAACAGATGTGCACCTGCTGATCTTCCAGCTGGCAGAAGGACATGATAGGTAGATACTTTGGTGGCTCAGCTATGACTAATTTCTTAAAGGTTTATCTAGTATTTTGTACAAATAGTTTTTGAATCTTCCCATATTCTTTCAGTCTCCTATAGATATGATGTAGCAATTTGTCTGAAAATGCCGCATAAATTGTGCTAAAACAAGTTAATAGGCTTTGAACAGAAATCTGGTAATATTTTCCTGGGTTTCCATTAAAATAATAAAGTGGTGGCAGTTCTGAACTAACATAATGTTTCTAGAGGTTCCCAGTGAAATGAAAAAGGTATTTGAAAGAATCCTGGATTAATTTGTAAAAAATGTTGTATATCCATTGTTACTCACAGATAATCCACCGATAATCCAGTTTACTCACAGATAAACCATCTGTGTGGTTTTTTTTGTTTTGTTTTTTCTTTTGGATGATACAGTCTAGCTTTTCCTAGTCTGTTTTCTAACAGTCTTCAGCATTTAGTAGCATTTAGACTAGTGATAGCTAAAGCAGAAATTATTTCTCATATTTTGAAAATAACTAAAATGAAATAGAAGTAAAATGAGTTCAGTTTTAATATTGTCCCAACATTAAGATTGAAGTTATGATGCAAATTGATGTAACAATGTAAGGCAGAGGGGAGAAGAATAATATGATTATTGGCATTGCTTCTGTCTAATTTGCCATTAAAAATGCATTCGGGAAGACTGTGACTCCCTCCCAACTGTGTCATAAAGATTTGTTTGTTGGCATCACAATTTCCCCTGAGCTGTTGAAATTGTGTGTACATGTAAGGTATCTCCCCATCAGAACTTACTTCCTTAATCATACCTCCGTTCCACTCATTTCTACATATTACTTCTGTCTTTCTTTCTTTATTTTACCTTGACATTCTTCCTTAATTTTATCTTGATATTTTGATTTTTCTGCAGTTTTTTTTAAAAATAAGTCTCCTGTCTCCCTCTTTTTGTTATGGTGTATTCACTAATCTCCTGTTCCTAACAGTCCTTTTTCTAGCTGATATAAACTAACCTTCCATTGCTGGGTTTTCCCAAATTTCCTGATGTGACACACTGCCCAGTCCAAATTGAGTACAGGTTGCCCCCTGTATCCATGGTATCTGTAACTGCAGTTTCATTTAACCACAGTTGGAGGGGGGAAGGTCTTTCTCTATGCATCTGAATGTCCTCCAGTGCAACTCTATGGTCAACTTCTGGCACTGTGGAGGACCTCCGGGTGCCTAGAAAGGCATCTCCTGTAGGCATTTTCTAGGTTCTCCAGTGCAAGTCTAGGGTATTCTATGGCAATTAGCTATTATTCACAGTTATACTTATAAGCGGTAAGTCCAGGAACATATCCTCCGTGGATATGAGGGTGGGTGACCTGTAGTTCTATTTCTCACCATACTCCCTTTCTCTTCCCGCCTTCTCTGTGTTCCCATCCTCTCTTCACCAAATGTCAGCCACCCTGTACCAATCTTCTTTCTTGTCTTTCCTCTTGTTTTACTATCCCAGAGGGAACACATGCAGCAAGTGAAAAACCCTGGTTTGTCAGGCATCTCAGGCAATGTTTTCCTTTCACCACTGATCTTGATTTACTTACCTCCTCCTGCCATCTTGGGCTCTTTCACACCACACCATTATGCTGCTATCATCCCACATTAAATGCCATGGCAACATCCTGTTGAATCCTGGGATTTGCAGTTTATGAAGGGCTATTTAAAATTATCAGCCAGAGAGCTCTCATGCCTCACCAAATTACAAAATGCAGGATTCCACAGGATGTTGCCATGGCAGTTAAAATGGAGCCATAGTGCTGTAGTCAAGTAGTATGAAAGGGGCCCTTGTCTCTTTCTCCTGATCGACCTCTGTGATGCATATCCTGGAAATTAGAGCCTGGCTGTATGGCAGGGATGGAAAAATGTGTGAATGTGTGACCCCCACCCCATTTTTAATGCCTCAGTTCCCCCTGGAAACCTTCAAAGGCTGCAGTCCTCCCCCCCCCAATTTTGGAGGTGTGTGGGTCCCCTAAAAATCACCTCCATTAAAAGTATTAAAAGTTCCCCACAAATATAGCAGTTTGCCTGTCCCCTTCCAGAACCCACCAAACCCACCAAGTCCAATAAAAATGCCCCCAATAACCAAAAGTTGTGTGAAGTCATTTCTGGATCACCAGCAATGCACAGATGTGACCCACTGGGGCTGCACGGGGTAACAGTTGGCCCACACCCTGCTGCATTTGCTCACTCCTGCTGTTTTGGTTGCCATGTAAGTTCTTGCTGTTCTTCTGCCCACTTGTGAGCTGATAATTGGTCTCTCAAACTATGCTTGATTCTATCAGACTCCTCAGGGTATTAGCCTGCAAGCCCTGTGGGCTGTCTGCATTCCGGGGTCTGCCCAATATTGTCTGTTTCTAAGTCAATCCTAACCAGCTCTCAGGCAAAAGCCTTGTAATAGCTGCCTTGCCTGCCAGATGCTTTTCCGACCACACAACACCACCCATATCAGTGAGTGAGACATGTGTACAACGTGCCCAAACAGTGCTGCTGTGCTCAAAAAGAAAAAAGACCATAGTAACTTGCTCCAATCCAGCATATGCCTACATTTGTGGGAGAGTGTGACCACCACTTCTTCTGTCTGCTTTGGTATGAGACACACTGGGTCCACATGCTATTGCTGCTGCTACCTTGGTCAGTCGAAGAAAGAGAGAGATCCCACCCCAGCATAATAGTGTGATCACCTCATACTGATACTGTCTGAAGGAAAGAAAAATGTGCTCTCCCTCAGATGTTACCTGTCTGGAGGATCAAGTGAGACTAGCATACCAGCCAGACATTGTCAACTACTTCAATAAGAAAAAAAAAGTGTATTCCAGCTCCAGATATGTGGTTTCTTAACTTTCTTTCTGACTGTCCTCAGGCAGACACCAGAGATCAGAATTTTTTTTTAAAGACATAGGATGACTGCCCACTAACTCATGCTGATTGCAGTGAAAGTGTATTTCTGTGCTTCAGTGTTTACCTGTCAGTTATTTCTCTACTGAATGGGGACCAGTGAAGGACCTGCAGCCATCACTGAGAGAAAAGGAAGCCTCAAGGTGCCAACTTGAGAAGTGTGTTATTTCTGTAGAGGGCAACACATGGTTAAAATTCTTTTTGTGTTTTTAGACTGAAGGAGGGAATCATGTTGTCCACAGAGGTCTTTTTATGTTGACTTAAATTCTGGTTACATGTCATGCTGACAAATATTAGATAACCTAACTTCTTTAGTATCATTTTCAGAGCTTCCCAGCAATTTTCACTATCTTGTTTGTAGAAATTAAGTGAAGCCTCTGCATCATTTATTAGAATGTTTTAGACTAGTGTTACAGTATCTTCTGATGCATTTCTAGAATCAATTGTTAGAATTTTCTCACAAAATATGGTTTTTCTTTTAAAAATGTGTATATACATTTGTAGCATAATGCATCTGTAACAAGAAGCTCAGGATCTGAATTTAGAGAATGAAACAAAATAGCATTCTATAGAATAATTCTATAGAATAACATCTATATTAATACAATATAGATGTTAGCTCAGGCTTCAAGCCAAAACAACTACACTGAGGCTGTTGCACCTTGGAGATAAAATGTGCTGACGTGACTTGCTAGAAACAACAACAATGATCATCATCGTCATCATCATCATCATTTAGTTCTTAAGGCAGCTTTCAATAGTTAAAACAAACATAGTTAAAAATTAATAGCATACATAAGTGAAAAGCAATTAAACTATCATAAAATTTGAAAACTAGTTTAAAAAAATTCAAACAGTAACATAACAAACAAATGTCCAACACATTATACAAGCCGTTTCCCCTGAATAATCAATTCCGAAAAGACGGCTGGAGTAGAAAGATTTTTACCTGCTTGCAGAAAGACAGTAAGGAGGGTGCCAGTATAGCCTCTCTGGGATGTAAAAACAATAGTGATTAGTAAAGTGGGAGGCAGTAAGAAAAGAAAAAGATTGCATTACAGGTGGATAGATTCAATGAAGGAAGCCACAGCCCTGAGTTTGCAAGTCTCAGCATCCCACTTCAGGAAGAAGGTGGCATATAAATTAAATAAATGAATGAATAAGATCTTAACAGGGATGTTAATAATAGGTTGTCTTGAAAGTCTCTCATTCATAGGGTCACCATAAATCGAGACCACATTTAATTGACAGCAACAAATAAATGTTAGTGGAAAGTGAGGTCCACTGTTCCATTTTCTCCTACAGCTTAGTGAACTCTTTTCTGTCCAATAACTAAAACTGTTTACATGATGTTGTTGTTGTTTTAAAAAAACATGTCCAGATATCATGCCATGTAGCATATTCAAAAGGAGATTTTCGCTAATAGAACTTCTGTCATACTGGGCAATAAAATTGAATTGGCTCCCAAACTAGTCTCTGAAATGTTTGGCTTGGCAACATCTGAATAATCAGCTGGAATGAAAAGTGGGAAGTACTACTGATGAAATGGCAGCCATCAATCATCCCAGCTTTTAACAGTCTGTATGCTTGTTTCTTTTTTTCACAAAACGAGAAAAGAATGAAAGTGAATTAGCATTTCATTGTGAGTGTCTGTCAATTTAGTGCTTAACAGTTGGCAGAAAAATGATTACCAGATGGGTTCCTTGAAGTTTTAAGGACAGGAAAGACTGTTTGGATATAATACTTTTGTCTTTCTCCTAAGCATCTCACTTGAAATATACTACAATGTGCTATGAAAGCATACTGGGACATGCACAAAGATGTCAGGTCCAAATCTTTATAGTTCTAGAATTTGTGTTTGGGAATTCATCTGCCTTTTCCATAAAAAACATATCTCAATGTAATTTCTAAAATTTCCTGAGTCAGCAACAGTTCCCAGTCCCAAGCAATGCAGGTAAGACAGAAATGGAATTGCTTCACCCAGCTGTACCAGGAAAGATTAGCAGGCAATGCTGGTGAATCAAGGGTCCAGCTTCATTTAGAGAGGGAAAATACATTTTTGTCCCTCAGCATAACAGATCAGAATCTGAACAGAATGGGAGTCTTGAGCCATGAGCTCGTACATTCTAGTATACTTTGCCAGGATTGTCAGGTCACTACTGCAAACTGTATGTGCTGGGAAAATTCGATGGAGCTAATGAATTCAGAAAGGGTTGACTTCTAGACCTCATTTGGTCATGTACAGCCTGTACTGTAAACAACCATTCCCTAGTCCTTGCTACACAACCCATGCCCAGGTCTCTTGGTGTTGTAGGTAACAAAATATACCATGGAACCTTCATCATGTCAGCTTGTCCTTTTGGAAGAATTTCCCAAGGACTAGGATACACAAATAAAAGAGATGCAAGCATGGGGGGAGGGGTAGTACATGTGTGATGATGGCAGTCCCATCATCCTGCAAAGGACTTCAGTTCCTATCATCTGTGTGTGATAATGGAGGATTACATTTCCCATTATCCTGCAGTCAGTGATTGTCTTGAAAACATAACATCAGGTAACCAAAGGGTTAACCACAGAGGTGGGAGGTACAGGGATATTTCCTGATTCAGCATCATTAATGACATCATCAGATCACCTGAGGCAAACTGACCAGTCAGAAGGCCAGGGGATCAGTTTGAAAGAAGGACTATAAATTCTTTGTTCGAAGCACATGGCTAGGTCAGACCATGAGAAGAGACAAAGGAGAGTCTGGGATGCAGACACCAGGCCCAGAGCTGAACAATGGAGGCAGCTGTTGAGCCAGGCCTAGATGGCCCAGCCGGTTCACAAACTCCTGGGAATTCGAAGACTGAATCCTGCATACTGGACTTCACCGTTTGTGAGTAGAATCTTAGGGACAATGTATTAGTTAGCTGGTATTAGGATTTTATGGTTATTTTCTTACTTAGCTGGATGTAACTAAAATGCTTTGCTTTTACTATTCTCTGTAACTTCTAAGCTGAACCTGAAGAAAGGAGATGCTTTCTTCATGAGAGATTTGCATGTTTTAAACCTTGCTTGAACAAAATAAGCTTTTTCTATCTTCTGTCACTGATGCCCACATGCTTATCCCTTGGTCATTGCTACATTTCTCTCTCTGGGGATAGGAGGAAGGAGTTGGTTGGTTCCACAGTGGTGAGTAGTTCTACAGGTTTTCCAGTCTCCCACTGGACTGTCATAAATATCTCAGTGGGTGGTGGCACCATTTTTGGCCTCTAGGGGGCACCCTTGAATGAGGCTTCTCTGGGTTATCCTTAGAGGGAAGCTAAATCCGGGGGTTCAAAGGCAAGAGCCTCCAGATTAGCATGACAACATACAAAGCCATGTTAGGTTCCCTTCATATTCTCACCTCCAAATGGTGGTGGGAATCATATACTCTCAAATCCATGAACCACACATGCTTGCATTAAAGCAATGCAAAATTGATGTGCAACAGATATAGTTCCCCAACACTATCTCTTTAGACTCTTTAGGATTGAGGGTTCCTTGGTGTTTGTCTGCTCACCTGTATCTGTTTGGAGGTCCCTTTCATCACCTTCTGGTTACCTGGGCTCCCAACTTATGATCTGTGTTCAAACAGGCAAATTTAGCATCTACATTCAATAACTGTTAAGTATCGGCCTTACTAATACTTATTAAAATGGAAGAACAAACAGTCAGCTTAATGATATTTTAGGCTATTTTATAAAAATTGACATACTGGTGAACACACACACACACACACACACACACTCCCCTTGGGGAGTAACATAGAGTTCTTATTGTTTAGGCACATAAGTTATATATTGACTTTACATTTCTATTAAGCCTTCAGACCTTTTACATCATGTTAGCATTTTTATCAAAGTCTTCCATTTCTATTTTAGCAAATTTCACTATAATGCAGCTATATAGTCTAACATTTGTAAGGAACTGAACCTATATATGTCTTCTGTGAATGAAATACGCAGGCATCTGTATAATTGGTAAGCATTTCAATTAATTGTAGCATCTGTTATATATTACTATAGCAGGTATTTATCTTTCCAGATAAGAAGTATGTATGTAGTGTAGCCCATTTAATATCAAGAGCAGACATCTTGTCTCATTCCCTCTTACCAGCATTTTAAGGATATTTATGTACAGTCTAGGAACAGCATGAAAGCTGTCATACACAAAAGATATGACTGTGTTGCAGCCTGTCTAAACAGCCTAATTTTCATGTGTTGAACTTTTATACTTTCCTTAGCCTCTCCTTGTTCTTCTCTCCACCTATTACAAGTGAGTAGTAACTTTTTATCAACCAGTGAGAAATGAGATATACTAACCCCAGTTAATGCCAGCTAAGATTTTCCCATCCAATCAGAACTGAAATCTTACTGGCCCTCTGTACGAGGCCACTAAGTGATTAATAATTGACCATAACTGTTCTGTATGTCTGCCAACAAATTATTGCATCAGCCTGATTGTACCAATGTAATGCCCAGAACTAAATCGAATAATAGAATCTTAGAGTTAGAAGGTACCACAAAGACCATCTAGTCCAACACCCTGCCATGCAGAAACACACACACACAAAAAGCAGTCCTGAAAGATGCCCATCCTACCTCTGTTTAAAGACCTCCAAAAACTGAAACTCCACCACCTTCGAGACAATCCATTCCACTGCCAAACAGCTCTTACAGTAAAGATGCTCTTCCTAATGTTTAGGTGGAATTGCGTTTCTTGTAATTTGAATCCATTGGTTCATATTCTACTTTCTGCAGATGCTGAAAACAATTTTGCTCTGTCTTCTACATGACATCTCTACAGATAGATACAGAGAGCTATCATGTCACCTCTCAGTCTTTTCATCTCCAAGCATACCTATCTCACACTGACTTCCCCTCATCTTAGCCTCATCTTAGTCCCGGTCATCGTGAAGACTACCTGGGAGGCAAAATGGGGCAACAGTTCTGTGTTGTTTGGGCTGCAGGGCTCTAAGACAGGGCAAATAGCCTGTCTAGACATGACCTTCATCTGCAAGCTGTTTTAGTACTTTTAGATGCAATTCACCTGGCCCTGGAGACTTGAATTCATTTAGAACAGCTAGGTATTCTTTTACTGCCTCTGTACATATTCTGGGCTGTAGTCCTCTTACTACATGATTTATTGTATTTTCAGTAGTTAGAGCACTGTTTTCTTGTGGGAGAAAACTGAAACAAAGAAGATATTGAACAGCTTGACCTTTTCTCTGTCCCGTTAGCGTTTCACCCTCTTTCCTTATACAGTTGCCCTTTTTTCTTCTTTTTTCTTCCTTTTGCTATAAACATAGACAAAAAGCCCCTTTTATTATTTTTAACCTTGCAACCTTATTATTTTTAACAAATACAAGATGGTACATTTATATTTCTTACACAAACATTTGGCTTTTCACTTTGCATAGATGCATGCATTTCCTTAATAATCAGGCTTAAGGGGTGAAAGTTTTGCACAATTTGTACCAAAAGAGCATTCAGTGTATAACAGATGTCTGTTTGTATCCACAGGCCTGGGCCTACCATGAGGTAAAATGAGGTAGCTGCCTCGGGCAGAAGATTCTGACTGTCAGAGAAGGGCAACACATTTAATTTGTTAAGGGTTGCATGTTACGGCTACAAAAATAATATTCACACATTTTCTCATCTTTGATGAGAAAGGGTATCTCAAGATGCTCCATGTGTTAAAAAAAACACCATGAAATTTGCACAAAAATCTTGAAATGTGAAAAATCATTAGAATGCACAAAGCCTCTCATAATCTCATCCAACAGGAAGAAAAACTTGTTTGGTTTGTTGGCTGGGATATTCTTGTATCAAAGTATGAAAGTAAATATTTGCATACCTATCATATTTTACTGCCAGGGAAGGCATGGTGGTTCTTATAGGATTTCTTATCTCATGTGCCAAAATAATTTGGTTGACATTAGATACTATGGGCTTTATCAGACGGGCTTAATGAAATGGAACAGAAATGCCACAGGATCGCTCAAGAGGTTTTGTTTTTCAGACAACGTCCTCCTCACCCGTTCTGACCCCGTGTGCTTTCTGTTTTGTTGTATTCATGGGGAAAAGTCATCAATAGATCTCCCGTTCCGTTTCTGTAATGGAATCACAGGTGTGTGAACTGGTGTGCCATTATGCTGGTGCGATGTTAAAACACTTCCAGGTACGATCGTGACATCCAGGTGAGTGACAGCCTTTTCTGTACCCTCCCCATGTTGCTTTTAAAGCTTTAAAAAAGTGTTTTGGTGCTTTTTTTTTAATTTTTAGAAGTCTGCCTGCATTTTTATTTTAAAATTTTCACCCAGCTGCCTGCCTCTGTAAGGTCTTGGAAGGTAAGTAGCGAACACTTCTGGTGGCAATCTGGACATCCAGGTAAGTGACAGCCTTTTTTGTACCCTCCCCTGTTCAGTTGTTTCTTTTAAAGGCTGTTTAGGTGATTGCTTTAATCTTTTGATGTCTGGTTTTTGTTTTTGTTTTAATTCCCTGTGCAATGCAGAGCTTCCTGTAAGGTCCTGGGAGGTCCCTGCAAAACACTTCCTACTTCAATTGGGACAAAGAGGTGACAGCCTTTTTTGTTCCCTCCCCAGGTTACTTGATTTTTTTTAATGGTGTTTAGGTGCTTGATGCACTTCTTTGAGGTTTGGGGGATTTTTTATTTTTAAATTCCCCACGCGATTTGGTCTCCAGGAAGGGGAGGGGGCTCTGTGAGAGCTCTATTCCCTTCCTGGACAGCCGGAGGAGGGGGCAGCAGCTTCTGTCCCAGGATTAAGGTAAGTGTGTGAACATTTTTTTTATTCAGTTACAGGGACGGGAGGAGGGTGGGTGGGTGGGTAATGGAACAGGAACGGGTTTTAAGGGCCCATCTGATAAAGTCCTATGTCTCTTGACTTGGGGAGGTTGGAGGTGCCAGATGCACCTCCAAACTTTTTTGTGCCTTAGGCAACAAAATTCCCTGGAGTGCCCCTACCATGACCAGTGGATGTAGCCCACTGCATGGACTGGGTAGTTGGCATGTTGTAATGGTGTGGATAAAAAGAGAGTTCTACAGCAGGGCAGAGAAAATAATGTGACATGCCTGAGCCCAAGTCTTATTGTTAGTCCTGACTAGAACAAAGCTGTTGAATCAACAAGATTGATCTAGATGTTGACTCACTATTCAGCAGTTTTTTCAATGGTACTAACCAACAGAATTCCAGCCTTGGTGAGCTGCTGCACACAAAAACCACACAGCTTGAAGACAGCTGCCACAAGAAGCCTTATATTGCATCCCTGTAGCAGCTGTAGGGCATACAGAGACATTGTGGCTGCAACTGAACTGCAGAAATAATCCAGTTTAACACTGCTTTAACTGCCATGGCTCAATGCTTTAGAATTCTGGGATTTGTAGTTTTGCGAGATATTTGGCCTTCTCTGTCAGAGAGCCTTGGTGCCACAAACACAACAAATCTCATGGCAGTCAAAGCAGTGTCAGACTGGATTATTTTTGCAGTGCAGATGCAGCTTGTGTCTGAGTAGATTTAGCCATTCATACTTCTACCTAAGTATATCGGGATCACAGTCTAAAGCATATTATAAATGCAAAAGAAGCATATCCTACACTCTCATTTAGCTTTCTTTATCTTTCCTTTCAATAAAGGGTTTTTTGATTTCAAAGGAGAGAAAAGCAATTGTGGGTAAGGCAGTTATTTTTTAATCTCTTGAAGTTTCATTCTAGTGACCTCAGGCAAAAATGATTCCCCCTATTTAACTAGAAGATTAGAGCTCAGGTCTGAAATTTGCATAACACAAAAGGTGTAGCTCTTTGTAAGTAATATTGATCGTTTTCTGTCCTTAGGCAGTTAATACAAAGGGAAAGAAATTGTCTGCTTTGGGATTAGCATTTGGGCAATATCTTTTAACACAACAAAGTCTAGAAATGGTATTTCTTTAATTATATTTGACTTCTGTTCCCTGGTTGTTGGTGAATCTCTCTTCCTGAAGGGGTATTATCCACCAACTCTATGAGAATCCAGTTTGTAAAACAACAGTAATACTTCCACAAGTTCTTGCTACTCTATATGCTTTGCTTTTAGTTACTACTTGTATTATATTGGGTATGTGAGAATACAAATTTCTATTCCTCACTTTTTGCTGTTTATACTATTGGAAGACTTTGGAAGACATTTATTAGCCATTATTTCCCTGTGACCTTTAATACAGCCCTCAGTGAAAGGTTTTTGTCTCTCTGTGCTTCCACAAACTCCAGGTGGTCTTTTCTTTGTATATTTTACAGTCCAGGGCTTGACATGGTAATAAATACAACATTTATCTTTAAGATTAAAAACAGTGGTCGCCAATTTACCTCAGTGTTTTTGGTTTCCTTAATAAAGAAAGGATATAAATCTTCTCTCTCTCTCTCTCTCTCTCTCACACACACACACACACACACACACACACCATCATCATTATATAAGGTAGACAAGATATGGACTGGAAATTTAATAGTTTTATAAAGATTATTTAAAGTTGCTTTCACATAGCCCAAACTCGCTTATGTTCACCATATGCATTTGAGACCCATGTTGTAGGATTCTTAGTAGGTAGTACATGATGGTGGCTATTCAGCTTTTTCTATGATACAAAAGTAACCAAAGACCTGCTTTCTTCAATCAAATGTGTTTTGAAACAACTTAATACCTTAAAGAACATTTTTAGACACTTACAAGAGTGTCTGTAATATTTGCCATTTTTTTATTTAAAGTCAAATTTGGTTCTGACGTATCTCCAGCTAAAGTTTCTTCCCTGTTATTTTGGGCCATAACTAAAGGTTTATACCTGGTCTTTGCCGAGTTAAAATCTCTCCTGCTGTTCAGAATAGTTTCGTGTCAGCCGATATTTTCATTTATCCCAAATATTATACACACCAGCCCATGGATCCTGTGGTGTACACATTTGCTGGCTATATGTGGCTACTGAACTACTGACCAGCAAACGGTAGGTAACCTAGCTGACCTTTTTTCAGAAATCATATATGCAAACAGGGATCTCAGTTGCCTGAGTGTTGGCTGATACACAGCCAAGAATGGGACTGGCTATAGAATAGACAAAAGTATCTGCAGGCATTGTAGAAGACAGTAAGTCTTCAAGAAACAGAAACTCTTATGAGGAATCTGAAAACCACACAGTGAGGACTGAGCATGCTCATTGGGCCTGGAATGCTGAATGACTTCTGGAGAAATAATGCAAACTGGTGGAATGGAGTGCAATCTTGAACAGCAAGATTTCACACTGCAACAGTTTGAATATTTGTATTCTGCTATGCATGTAGTAATCCTGCAATTTGTTCTTCTTGCTTACTTATGACTTCTATTGCACAACAACCCAGGAAACAGGAGCATGTGTCTGTGTGTGTATACACACACACACATATTGTAAGGTGGGGGGAGCAATCCTTTCTAATCATCCCAGATATGAACCTGCATATTCAGTAGTGTAGGACAGGCCTGGAAAAGTTTGGGGGGGGGTTGGGGGGGAATAGCTCCTAGTATTCCCCATAGGTCCCACAATCCTCCAGCCTGTAACATTTCTGCGATCTAGTAGAGCTTCATAGTATATGGGGGTTAACATAAAGTACAGTGCCACACATTGGTCAGTGTTTCTGCTTAATGTTCAATATGCCCTTTGATGTGCTCAGCTTTATAAGTTTTCTTTTCTTTTCATGAAATTATATGTACAATGTGACCATATTTTCTGTTGCCCTCATTTTCCCCAGATATTTGATCCTTTAGAATTTTATTAGAAAATATTAGAATTATGCTGATATGCAGATAAGAACTCTCACAGCAGTCTACTCTGCTTGAATGGGCAGAGTAGCACTGAGACCCAGTTGGTCTCCAGAGTACATTTTTGCTCTCACTGTTAAATTGCTGAGGTACTGGTAGAAAATGGAAGGTAGATATTATTTCTTCTTGTTGACTCATGCTGAGCACAAATGTCAATGGATTATTCCAATAGTGTGGAAATGTTTCTCATTTGCCACAATCTGGTTATATGATTAAATCCAAGATGTAGCTTGCAGTACTAGAAAAAGTATGTGGATGACTCTATGGTATATGTCCCTCAGATAACTTAAACTGCAGATACTGGTTCCACAGATACGAGGGTCTGACTATATATAACAATTCTTTACATGTCATACCTAAACAAGCATTTGTACCTATTATTTTGTGATGCCTTGTGGCCAGGACATACTGGTAGGTCTCTCCCAAAGCCAGAGGTTAGAGCCAGCACTAGAAAGAATGCTTAGCAAAATCCCATAAATGTCAAGCATCCCAGTCAACTACAGAAAACAGGCAGATAGACACAACTATATCGGTCCAAGAAGGACTACATGTCAGGCCCTGTGAGCCTGATATAGAGTCGGATATAGAGTGCTATAGTGATATAGAGTGGTATAAATACTTGTATAGTTATGACATATAAAGAATTGTTATATACAGTCAGACCCTCGTATCTGCGGAACCAGTATCTGCAGTTTAAGTTATTTGAGGGATATACACCATAGAGATGCTGGAAAATGCCTAGAGAGGCATCATTTCTATGCATCTTCTAGGTCAGGCCTGCAGAACATATGGCCCACAGGCTGCATGCAGCCTGGCAAAGGATTTCATGCGGCCCACACGGATGTTTCTCCCTCCCCTCCTGCTCCTCTGAGGAACGGGTGAAGGAACCACTGAGATTCCTTTCCACCCTTGGAGAATGGGAAGGAACACTATCTCTCTTTCTCTCAGGCAGAGGCAGGCATGCACACACAAGCACTTGGTCTGCTTGGCTCCAGAGGACGGAGCCACTCTCCCACCCTACTCTCTTTTGTGCCAGGGGCCTCACCCCCCCACACACACACACCAGGGGAACTTGGGAGCCAAGCCCTCCTTTGGCAGGGCATCCAAAGTCTCTCTTTCGGGGTTTGCACGCACACCTCCCTCCCCTGCCAAAAACAAGCCCGGGTTGCTGTTGCCACAATGAGGTGAGTCAGGTGAGGGCTTCCTGGCTCTTCAGCAGCCCACCTTCCTTGCCTCCTCCTCCTCCTATTCCTTGGCTCTTCACAGTGCTGCTGCTTCTCCATTGACTTAGGGCTCCCTACCCACTAAAGCCTGCTGTCCCCCACTACTGCTGCTGAGTCAGAGCCCATTTGAAGTCTAGGGTTCCTTGGATGGCCTCTGATGCTGGGGGCTGAAGTGGCCTCAGCCTTCCCGCACTCTGCAGCTGACTGGCCATCAGCCGTGAAGACCTGGTTTGACGGTGGCAGCAAGGGAATGCAGAGGCCGCTTTAGCCCCTGGCCATTGGGGGCTGAAGCAGCCTCTTTCTTCCCTCACTCTGTGAGGAGATGATTTGGTGGTGGCAGGGATGGAGGCATGGCCACCCCAGCAAACACACCTAGGGCACATTGAGGGAGAGGAGCACTGTGGAGCGAGTGAGGCGCCCGCGGAGAGAAAGAGAAAGGGGAAGAAGAGGAGGTAATTATACCTTTATTAATTATGTATTAATTAATTATTGATTAATTATTATTAGCAATTAATTAATTAATTATACCTTTACTTGGAAAGTGAGCCACTAAAAATCTATCTGCGGCCCTCAGAAATTTGGCCTCTTTTGATTTTGGCCCCTACATGCTGCCAAGTTGTGCAGGCCTCTTCTAGGTCCTCCAACACAACTCTGATAAGTTTTTACCAGAAGTCCTTTATTTTAATGGGTTTTGCTGTTATTTCTGGTCTCTGGTATTCATGGTAAGTCTGGGAATCAAACCCCCATGGATATTTCTGTCTGTCTATCTCTATAGATTGATAGAGAGACTCACATTCATGTGTGTGTGTATATGTATTAATGAATGAAAAATGCAAGTGGGAGCTTCTAGCCACATGTTGCAGTGTGTCCATGATATTCAGGTGTTACCTGACCTTGCAACCAAAGACAGCAAAGAAACAAACATCCTCTTATGTGTCAATGAACATTTCATTGTATTGTATCCTGTTGTATTTTTTGTTTGTTTACGTTGGACTAAAGCTAATACCAATAAATATTTGGGATTGGGTAATGATAACTAATTTTTAAATAAGGTGGGTGGGACAAGGAAGGCATTACTTTTATAGCAATGCTGTTTGGGCTACACTCAAGCCTGTAAAGCTTTTTCTTTCATAGGGCTGCCACTCAAGTCTGCAATTGTGTTAAGATTTGTTGGCAGAGCATTCTGGGTCATCTTAGGCTGCTCTTGGATGATGCTTCCATTTTTAAGGGGATGAGCATGGAGGATTGAGAGTTTTTTTTAAACTGTATTGTTCTTTTTGACTGTATTGTTCTTTTAAAATATAATGTACTTTGAGTCCCAATTTTGTGAGGAAGGTGGGATGATGATGATGATGATATTTCAGAGGATTCCGTTAAGGCTAACAAAGGCAATTAGAAATAATATTGCTGGATTTTGACTCCTATTTAGGTAAAAGGGGATTATTCACAAAAATGGAAGAGATTTTTTGAATATTTCAGGGAACCCCGGGTTTTGCAAAAAATAAAAAATAGAAGTACAGAAAGAGCCAGATGTTTTCAGCATGTGGGTGATAACTGACTACAGATTTCCCTGCAGCAAGACTCAATGGTGTGAACCCACACACATATGCACAGAACATACCAGTCTAGGAAATGGGGAAGAGGCATAACCGAGAAGCACACAAAAAGAAGTCCAGCAGGCATAAATCAGTAGCACTGCCATTTTTTAGTATGTATGTATAGGCCACTAGGTGACATTACAGGAAAATCATGGTATTATGCTGGGCTCTATATTGTTTTACATGGTTCAGGCTCTGCAATCCCAGTGTTAGACAATTCATGCTATGCTATACTTATGCAATTTCTGCTGTGCATGTTTGAAGATGAAGTTATCCCAAACTGGCTGAATTATGATCTGGATGTTTTATTAGAACTTGTTGGAATTCTTTCATAGGTAGCTTGATAACTTGGTATCTTGAGCCATTGCTGCATTTATTACTCTTGTCTTGACTGAAATAGGGAAAGTATTTATTCAGAAGGTTGTAGTTTGAGACCCCTTGTGTCATAAGATCATCAAAACAACTGTCTCCCCCGCAAATCAAACCCTGACTGCCAAAAGTCCTGGTGTGAAATAAATCATAATCAGGCATAGTGTGTTCCCAGTGCCTCCTGTATATATGTTGGTAGAAGTCACACTGTCCACCACAATTTCTTTCGAACACTAATCTGTGTGGAGCTATCTTTAAAGATAGAAAAAGGATACCAGAAAATTACATTCTGTATATGGACTAATGTTCCTCTGAGGTCTTTAGCCCTAGTGCAAGGCAAGTTACATCCTTGTCTTGCTCTTGGGGCAGAATACGTCAGATATTCTACTGGTGGTCATTGTGTTGTGCACATAGCTGCCATTCTATGGTTCTTCTCATTACTCCTGGAAGTCTTGGGGCAACCTATATAATTTTCTTTCTTGTTTTCATTACATAAGGCTGTTCTCTGTCCTGCAAGCTTACTTGGATAATTAGGGCATATTCTTAGAGGCTATGCTCCCGTTAGGGATTCCTATTCTCTTCTTTTCCCCTCCAACGGCTTCCAAACTTGCTCCAACACTCCTAGAATCCTTGACCATTGGCCATACTGGCTAGAGCTCCTAAGAGACCAAGAACATCAGGGTTGGAGAACATCTACTCCAGAGGTTCAAGGAAAGTCTGCACATTTGGGGAAGCTGCCCCGATTGTTTTTAGCAGAGGGGCGGGGTATAAATTTTTTTTTTATTATTATTATTATTATTAAAGTGCTGTAAAACCTTCTCTCCAGAGAGGCTTTTGTAGGCTGTGTCATTTTACCATATCACATTGTAGAATTGAGTATACTGTAATTCTATTCCATGTTGCGACAATCTCTGAACACTTGGGTAGGATATGCTATAAATAAATGCATAAAATCATATTTGTGGTTTTTATTTTAAAGTGTTGATATCAGCCTTGTATCCTTGAAATGCAGAAGATTGAAAATGTAGCTTGTTCCTTTCTATTGTGCTAGCTGATGGCACTCCTTATGCATTAGTTCACAAGCAAAATCTAGCTCTTGTGTTTTGATTTTTTTTAAATACTTAACTTGATTATTAAATCATATTAAACTGGAAATGACCATACTGTCACAGTAGAAAGAATCTTGCTATATGGATGAGTGAAATCAATTTGTTGGCTTGGGGAATTAAAGTTCTCTAGGAAGTGCCATAAATCTTCATGATGTATCTGAATGCTTTAAGTTTTAGCATTTGGATATTAAACTTAGTTGAAAGATTTTTTTTTAAAAGAAACCCCAACCTCATGTAGTTAAATAGCTCTCCAATGCCTCTGTGCTACACATGTTTATACATAAAAGTTGTTCCTGCTAATATAAGCAATAATTTTCATTGCTTCAACATACTTCTGATTTACATCATACAAACAAAAAGGAAATTGGTTTCACAAAAAATGTCTTGAAACTGTAACCACCTGCTTTTTTCCATAGTACAATTTTAATTCTGCTGGCACACTGGATTATTTCTACAGTTTGCATCATCGGAACATGTTCTTTAACAAGTGTTTTCTTAAAGGGTCATTTATAGCTTTCTAAACATAAACTTGGGAGTAAAAACTAACACAGAAACCTAAACCACCCATGCTAATATTCCTGACTAGAGTTTCCTCTCTGAGACACAAAGAAAAAGTCAGACATGAGTCAAGAAGACATCTTCTTATAGAGGATGATCACTACAAAGGAAGATGGACCTTCATGATCTGAAGGATTATTTCCAGGATCCTTCATGGTCTTGTTGGCTCATACATTACTTCAGTAGTTCCCAAGCATGGCTTGCCAGATGTTGAATTTGCACTCCCAGAATCCCTGACTGTAGGTCATGCAGGTTAGGGCTTCTGGTAGTAGACGCCCAGGGACCCAAATGTGGGCACCATTAAATTACTTCCTCTGTGGGTCTACACTACAGAGGTGCTCCAGATGGGGCTATATTAGCATCTATCAGAAGTACTTTTATTGTCTTAGTCATTTTAGTCACTCTAGCTCATTTCATTAAGATGATAATGGGCTTGTCTTCACTGGCCAAATACCCCAGCTTTCCCCTGTTCCAGAGCCTGTAGTCCAAACGATGCAGGACATTTACCCCGTTCTTCCCCCGGCAGTCCAAATGACCCCTGGAGAAGATACAAGGCTGGAACGGGGGCAAGCTGGGACCAGGCCTGACATGTATGTGGGAACCCGTCCCAGAATCCTGCTCCCTGCTGCCATTGCCATCTCCTTATCTATCCTGGAAGCCAGGCAGAGGTCCTGCAGCATGTGACTGAAGCTGGTCACATGCAGGGGACTACAGTCACATGTTGTGGGACCCCTGCCTGTCTACATGTTAGTGAGAAATTGGTGGTGGTGGCGGTGGTGGCTTCAGCAATGGGCCAGCATCCTGTTGGACTCCAACCTGTTTTCTGCAGGTAATGGTGGTGGTGGGGACTGGCTACCTCCAGAAACAGGATATGGGCAGAGGGGAGTCAGCGTATCTTTCCTGGTGTAGATTAGCCCAATGGCACTGTTTGTCTTCTAAATAAATTTTTCTCCTTGTCCAGCACTACTTAATGAAAATTCAGGGTGTTGTGGTTTCAATGATGCACAGATTCAATGCACTGCCCTTTCTGTGGCAGTACTGTCAAAAGAAGATGTGTGGCCATGAATGACAGTTTGGAGATTATTAATTTCAGCACATAAATTATAGATAACAAAATTGCTTGTTGCACCAAGCTTCTTGACAAGCTAAAACTCTTCATCAGAATACTTGTGGTAACAAACTTGTCTATACTTCCCCATGAGAGGATTCTCTTCTTTCTCAGAAGCTACACATTCCAAGGGAATTACCTGATCCTTAAGGATCAGTCGAACTAGTTAATATCCTATCCTTGCACAAAAAGAAAAAAATGTGGAGGGCCAGATGTTATGAACTTTGCATCACAACAGCTGAATGTATTAATTTGTCATGTTGGGGGTTGATAGCTGCATAATTATGACAGCATCCCATAAGTTGAGGTTTCAGGGGGGTTTCTGAGAATGTCACAGTGTGTAATTGAGTTTGCCTGTGATCCCAGGCCCTTTCTTAGAAGAGGATGAGCTCTCTCAAAGGGTTTATCCTTTAAGACTGAAGTAATAAATAAGGTATTTCAGCATTCATGTCCAGACAGTGGCAATTATTAAATGGCATGACTGATGCACTAAAGACAAATTAATTTGCTTGTAAGCCTGTCTTGTTTTAATCTTTGTACAGCACCTTTCAGTTTTAGATGCTGTGATAAGGTTGACAGTAAGAACAGTCTCCTACATGACACACAGGAGATATTTGGAGTGGCCATGTGTGCTGTTTTAGTGAGGATAGTCTTCTATTTGAATGGCTCTCTGAGGACAGCCCTCTGCTTGAAGGACTGTCTATGACATTCCTTGAATATCATGTCTCCTGTCATATTTGTTCTGCCAGCATCTGACCCCAGACTAGGGATGAAAAGAATATTCAAAAATATTTGAAAAACGTGCATCTTGGGTGTTGGATAACCCTGACAAGAATCCTGGAGTTATGAGAAACTTCATACTTATCATGTGCAAAATTCACACATTTCTGTGCATAAAACATTTAAAATTCAGGGAAATAAATGTTAATTTTGAGCAGAATACATTCCAAAGTGTAGACCTTTCTGTACTTACTGTGCACAATATGCTGTTTTTGTGCAAAAACACAGACAGGAATTTTACACAGAATAAATCCTGAACTGTGAATAGTCTTCAAAAGCTGCACAATTTTGAAGACTTTTTCACAGAGGGCAAAATTGATAAAATTACTTTGAGAACAACATTAGCAAAGAATTACACATCTGTCTGGAACTGTTGTCTGTCTTTGGCTTTCAAGCCTTCTTTCTTAACATGTGTGACTTTTTGGTAGGACTCTATTAGGATGCTGTTTATTTTGACCTCAGCCCAGTTTTCCAGATCCAGTTTATTTTGCTTGAATGTAACATGCTTCCCTTTTGGTAATGCATTTCCTCTTTTGGAAAACAACCAGAAACAGTATTGTTTGTGTTTTTTTAAAAAAAAAAAGTATTTCAGTGCAGAAATATTAATTCCTGTGCAGAAAATGCTATAATTGGGGGATTTATTCTGTGTAAAATTCACACTTGGTTGATTTGCATAGAAAACAACATATTCTGAACATGAATTTCATTCAATTAATTACATTTCTGCATTGAAATGTAATTTGTAACAGAAAATACTGTTTTCTGCACAAAACAATCACATGTGAATTTTGTGCTGAAGAAGTACCAAATTGTGAGTAAGTATACAAAACTGCAAGGCTTTCTTGCTGCAGGAAGAAAATTGCTGAAATTACGTGTTGCTATTGGGGGAAAATTAATAAAGAAATAAAGAAATTAATAAAGAAATAGAGAAAATTATTGGAATTGATTTAGACTTGAGACCCCAGCTATATCTGTTAAATATGATCGACATAGAAAATCCCAAAGAAAAGGAACATAGATCCCTAATACTTTATTTGGTTACGGCAGCAAGGTTTGTCTTAGCCAAAAATTGGAGAAACAAAGAAGTACCATCAAAAGCAGAATGGATAGAAAAAGTTATGGAATTAGCTAAATTAGACAAATTAACAAATTGGATGAGGAAAAAAACAACAGAAGAGTATACAAAGATATGGAAACCATTTATAAAGTACTGTAAACAAAAAGAAGGAAAAATATCTGCCTTGGGTTTTTATAGTTAAACAGATATTACTTATATGTAAGGAATCTTTTTTCTTTTAGATACACTGTGACATGGGGAATTAAGGAATTAGAGCGGAGGGAATAGTTAAGTGATGATCAACGGTCATAGGATAAGGGCATTATGTCTTCACTAAATTAGACATTACCTGTTGGTAGGAACTAACGATAAACCACAGTGGAAACTAATGATAACACGAAGATAATGTAGGTATCTTAGATCTACTGGTAGAAAGCGTGAAATTAAGGATATAATTAATTTGAATAGGAGGGTTCTTTTAGAATGTGGAATAAAGTCAAGCAAGATCAAGTGGGAAGTCTTTTAACAGTCTGTGTTCTGTGTAAGCATTATGTTAAGTTAAATATTTTGTAGATGTCGGGTGTTGGGTATCTTTTCTTGTTCGTCTTTGTTTTTGTTTTCTCTTCTTTTTGTGTATTGTATTTAGTATATGGAATACTGTATATTATATATTATTGTTTTAGTTTTTGTTTTTTTTCTTTCCTTGCTTTCAAAGTTATGTGTATATGTTTTTGTAATCTTGGTTGCTTGTCGTATGTTATATTCATTCAATAAATTTATTAAAAAACAAAAAGAAATTACGTGTTGCTATTTTGAAAAGAAACTTAATGAAGAACTACATCCATAAACAGTATGTGTATGTGTTATCATTCCAGTTGGCATGGTTTCAGATATCTTTGTCTGTCTGTCTAGCCTATCTATCTATCTATCTATCTACTATTAATTTTCAAACAACCAAACTGTTGCTGAGAGGTTTTCTGGTCACTCTGTTTCCAGGTGTGTATTCAAATGAAACAATAAATGTTTTCCTGAACTGTGGATGGAGATTATTTCAGAAATGAAGAGGATGGTGTTCACATAAACTACCATGCCTTCTTGGAACTCTTTGGACAACCACCATTTACTGAGTGTCTGCAAAATTGTGACCATGTGTTTGTTGTTACTAACAACTCAGGGATGAGTAATTTTTAACAAATGATCAGAGTGGAAGTCTAAGTTTACCAGCTAAAATCTATTATTCCTCTTCCAGAAAAGATGCAGATGACCCAAAAGTGGCAACCTTCAGAGCAGAGTGCAGAGATTCAGCCTTGACTCAGATAGTCCATAAACAGTAGGTTCTGTGGAAAAGATACAAACATGTTTCCTTTTGGAAGACAAGAGGAAACAATAGTAGTTTGGCAGTACAGAATAAATCCTGCTTGACCCTTAAAAAGGAAAGGAAAACACAAAGCTCATACTACTCTGTATAAAGTGCATTTTAAAAAATGTTGCTACTAGATGTTCCAACTAGAGTCAGTATGGTGTAACAGTTTGAGTGTTGGACTAGGACACTGGGAGACCAGGGTTCAATTCACTGTTCAGCCATAAAAACCCACTGGGTGACCTTGGGCAAGTCATACTCTCTCAGCCTCAGAAGAAGGCAAAGGCCAAACCCCCTCTGAACCAATTCTGCCAAGAAAACCCTGTGATAGATTTGCCTTAGGGTTGCCATAAGTCAGTCCAAAATTATTTGAAGGCACACACTAACAACAACAACAACAAACCTTAGTTTGAAAGTAATAGTATAGTATGTGAAGAACTTTAACAATGAAATGCAGCAACTGCCTGTATTCAATAGTTTCATGTGTATATGTATGTGTGTTTGTATACAACAATGCTCTCCCTCTCTCTCTCAATTACTTACTCCTTAGTTTAGCTGAATTTGTTTTATTGATTTACCCTGATTTTCTGTTGAAAATACAGAGCTGAAGACTTGGGATATGTTAGTCAATCATTAAAGAGTTGTCTCCCACTTAATTTTCATGTTGTCAGGTTAGACCCACTGAACGAGGATGCTGATTTGGGAGGACAGTAATGGCAGTGGTGCAGGAAGTGATAGTCATTGATGGAAGTGGTGTTGGAAATTGATAGTTTCCTTTTCTTATCATTGAACATGGTAAATAAGAGCTTTTTCTCCCCTTACTAGCTGAATCTTTTACCTTCAGATTGTCCCAAGACATGGATTTGCTAAAACCTGCCAATACAAACTGCCTACAGTCAAATCCAGAATTTCTCCCATATTGTCAGGAAGAAATGTCAAGTGCTTAAAAGAAAATCAAACGGAAAGATTATAAATTTTGTTTGCCTCAGGAGGGAATTAAAGAAGGCTTTACACCTGAATCTTAGCTAATGCCAAGATTTGATTTTATCTTTATAAAGGGAAAGAAATCTAATGCTTTATTGCCAGTCTAGACTTAACATCGATCTTAGGACTTTTTCGGATGAAGAAAAATAACGCAAGCAGCCTCTCCAGCTTGCGAGGCTGCTGCGCTGCAAAGCGCCCCTTTCGTATGACGCTCACCCCTGCTGGTACTGTTGCGGTACCGCAAGGAGAGCTGAGCGTCATATTTCGTTGATTTTTTACTCACGAAAGTTGATCGTGAGTAAAAATCAACAAAATATGACGCTCAGCTCTCCCTGCGGTACCACAACAGTACCAGCAGGGGCGAGCGTCATACGAAAGGGGCACTTTGCAGCGCAGCAGCCTCACAAGCTGGAGAGCCTGCTTGTGTTATTTTTCTTCAACCGAAAAAGTCCTTAATATACATTATGCCATATAAGGCACAGCCTTGGTGTATTTCCTTTCTTCTGATAATGTCTTAGATCCAAGTTTGTAGAGGAGAGTGACACTAATAATATGTTACATTGATTATGTCCATATTGTTACCTGCCTTGAGACCCCCCAACCTTTAACCTTAATAACTGGCAATATTTAATAATTTGGCCAATGGTGGTACTCCCAGAGTGTGGCAAGTAAACTGGGAACACCCCAAAACCAGTTATGCCAAGGACTAGTGCTGTGACTAAGTCACATATGCAGTAGGGAGGGGCTGTTACAAATTCCAAAGAAAGGTAACCTACAGGGCAACTTCTTGCCTGAACATCTGGTCAATCCAATCAAATTTAGCTGAGGTACTTAAGGTTTGTAAAGAGCTGTCTTACCTCTGCCTCCCTGCAAACAAAGAGGGTTGCTTCCCCCCTGCAATTCCAAAGTATCAACACATTAAGGTCATTAATGTTTCCGGTGTGTCTATTGTCTTATCTTGAGAACCTCCAAGAAGCTTTGCCTTTCACTCTAAATCCCATCCCTGGAAGGGAAATATTGGATATAAAAACCCCTTCAAAACAATACCAAATTGTCTACAGCTCTTTCTTCTACACTCATGCTACACTCTGAGACACCATTGCTGCAGGATTCTGCTTTACAGGACAGGTATCACCCCAAAACTCTGCTCACTCTATTCTTCTATCCCAATCCTTCCTACTTAATTCACTAGCCTTCTGCAATTGCTTGAAGCCTGAGAGTATGTGTGAATGTTGTTATTCTTATTTTCCAATAAAGATAATTTAATTGTACTATCTGGCATGTTAGTCTCCTCCTGAGTACCAATATACACAGGTCTCAAGATCCTGCTCATTGCCCACCGTTTGCATCACCAAGTTGAGTATATTAATTCCTCAAATTAATCTTGATATTTTATAGGGTCCCAATGGATCCAAGTGTTTTGGGTAACAATACGTTAGCTTCTTGCATGTTCAGTTTGGTAAAACAGAAGTGCAGTCAAAAAAAACCCTCACATACATACAATATAGTAGCAATGCTGTTGTATTTTAACCATATCTTATACAGATACGTTCCAAGAGTTCCTCACTAGTTGCACCCTGTGGTGTGGATGGGAGGAAGAGGTAGGAGCCATTTTATCAAGAGCACAGTGGAGGCCCTAGGTTATCTGGCATTTGAGAGATAAAAGATGCTAACTCCATTTCAGAGTGGGAAAGTTATTCCCAAAGTTACATTTTTGGGAAGACACATATGACTTGCATTATCTGTGGTTAGTGCTCGTATACCTCAATTAACAAACTAGATGTGTTCCTGATCTTACTTCTTTAACAAAAAAAATTGGTACCAGTGGAAGAAATAACATAGAAGGAATAGGGAGAAATTCCTGCACCACAAAGAAGAGCAATTCAATGTGTTTTAGCAAACATTTTATCCAAAACTGCACACATGAAATGAATCAACCAGGTAAGATGAGCCTTGCACAAGTTAACAAAAACATGTTGAACCTTTTAGACACAACTTGAAGCCTTTTTCCAAAATGCATCCCGGGATGACTTTTTCTTTTGCCACCTAAGGGAATAAATTTAACCAGGTTGTGTTTCCTTCTTTTCAAAAACTGGTTGGTTTCACAATGCATCATCCACATATACAGCTCTGAGCTACCAGATACTAGTAGCCACTTTGCAGCATTCTCAGGAAAGTTTTGTCCCATCATGAGCACTGTTCTGATGAGAAATAACTTTACAAGTCAGCCCACCACCACTTTGACCCCAAGATAGGTCCACAGATGCACAAACCTTTCATGTTTTGCTCAGTTCGAGTATCTGATTTTTAATTTGATTTACATAATAGACTAAACCCACCGTTAGTCATTCCTAGGGCACCCTTTGAAATGAATCAGGCTTTTTAGTCACAAGTAACATTGGCTTCTTTTAGTGGGTCTCTCACTCTCTCTCTCTCTCTCTCTCTGGCTTTTCTTCACAAACGAAGATTCAGGAAGGACTCATCCCGCACTTTCTGCAAGCGCGCTGATGACTAAAAAGGCCAATCCGAGATAAAACAAGTCCGGTTACAGAAAACACAGCAGAAGGTCTCCTTGGGTGATGTTTCCAGGTTGTGATTCTTTCTGCGTTGTCATTTCTCTTCAAGACTTGTTTGGCATGAATTCTCAAATAAGGCTGCAGCATTGTGGATAGTGCATCTCCATGCCTCCCGATGTGAGGCCAGGGCGGACCATTGTTAGTAATCAATTTGGCCGAGCCTGAGATGTTGTTTCAGGGAATCCTTGTGGTTGAGTGGGTCTACTTTAAGCTAAATTAATATAGGTTTTGGTTTAATATGAGAAAACTGTGTAAAACATGGATTACTGTATTTGATTGTTACATTGGTCCAAAACATTTTAATGCCTGGAGCAAAAAAGTACAAACAAAAAAATTACAACAAAACCTCCTAGCTATTTATTTTATAATTATAAATCCAATTGTTTGTCCCAACATGAGCAGAGATATAGAATCAACCAAAAATTGCATGAAGAATTGCATTTAGGCCTAAATAATTGGCTGTTACTGACTCTTTAACAGTAACCTGAAAAAATCTGCTTATTGGTTCAGGATGAGTATGGCAGGACTATTGACCTCATCCATATGTAACTGCCTGGAAAAGGTGAGGGATTTTCTCCTCATACTGTGCCTTCTATATATAAAGAAAACTTCATCATAACAGCTTTCAGCACATTATAGTTTCAAGGACACATTATGAGAATGAGAAGGTCAGGCAAGCTAGGGTGATATTGGTAGCATTTCACTATATGGGCATTTTCATGATTGGTTGTTTTTTTCTTACAAGCTCGATGGGCATGTCAGGAACGCACCAGGCAATTAAGTGGTCTGTAAACTCTTCTGTGTCCTCGCCTGGAAATGGTTTGTAGTGGGAGCATTCCTTGGCAGAAGGGGGAAAAAGCAGTGCAAACACATTTGTGGAAACATGCTCACATGCTTTCCTCTTTTGTCAGTGTATCAGGCACAGTAGAATCGTTACATGTGTTTCTGTTGTTTGGAGCTCTGCAGGGTCATGACACATCCTTCAAATCTTTTTTATTTTTTATTTTCCTGATCGATGGAGCTGCAGCCACAGTGGAGTGTAAAATGATATTCATGTATCTTTTGCCAAGGAAGAGAGGAAGATGTGAAGAAGGAGCTTTTGTGATAAGAGAGAAATCAGAACAAGATTGCTTTTGATAAAAGATTGATGAAGAGGCGTTCAGAGCTTGCAGGAGAAAACATTTGTGAAAACAATTGATGTCAGGAGCTTTGATAAGACATGCAAAAATTTTCATTTTAATATTTATTGCCTGTTTGGAAATTGATAGGTAGCTGCTGCATGATGAGGTCACAAAAGGGGAGATTGGTTCAGGGAAATTCATTATTTCTGTCCATTGTTTTCTCTGTTTTGATATTAGATGGCCCTCCCATCCCCCATATTTTTGTAATGTAATTTTCTGTCACTCATAAAACACATGGACACCTTCCTAGTGCGTAGGGGAAACATTGCAATTGTTTCTTTATGAAAGTAGGCCTAGCTAATATGTGGCTCAGTTCACAGATTCTGCTGAACTATGGTTTGCATTAGCCATAATTTAGAAACCAAACTATGGATTAAGCTTCAAAACAACAGAGAAGCCATGGCTTAGAGTAACAGTGGGTGAAGCCTTCTTGGCTTCCTTACACTGGGAATTATGAGAACCATTGGAGCATGAGAGGAGGATGTGGGGCGGGAGGGGGAGAGAAACAACTAACCTTTTGCAACCTAGTTTATTGTCCTGCAGTTCTTCAGACATCCTCATTTTTTTCAGGGTTAAATGGATTGTCAAGAACTGTTGTTTGGGAATAGTAGTCTATGGGTTATATACAAGTGGGGAAAAGCTGTGGTTTCTAAAAAATAACAATATGAGGAGACTCCAATGGTTGGTAAAGATACCATGTAAACACCCAATTGTCTTGTTTTGCATTCCAGGAACTGTTAGAATTCTGTGTTGGTTGGGCATTAATAATTGGGGGAATTCATATTTTGATCCCAGTATTTCTGAACTGCTGCAGCATTGCTGGTTTAGAGACACTTGCTTTTGTTTCTCAGCAACTCAGAGCTCATCTTTCTCAGCTCATTTCCCTCTCTGTGAGGCAAGAACTTCTGGAGCTAGAGCCCTAACTGGTTTATCAATTTGGACATCATACTAAAACATTTATTCCATAAACTAGGGTTTTATGAACTAATTTCAAACTGCACTTTCTGATTGTGGTTTCCTGGCTGAACCACCATTCTTTGTGGTGTCTGGATAAGAGTCTGTGGATCAGTATCAATATTCCATTAATTGGAATTAAGACAGTAGTTAAGATTTTTTTTAAAAAAAAATACTAAGGCTTGGAAAAACAGCTATGAAGGAACTAAATAAAATCCTGAAGTGTAAAGGATATATAATTGGGTACCAAAGTCAGTTATGTATCATTTATTTGATTTATTTAGCAATCTTTTAAAATTAATTTTAAATGCATAATAGAAATACACAAGAAGGTTCTCAGTTATATTCTGTAATATTCCAATATAACAAATCAGAAAAATTAAAACACAAGAAAAGATAATCATGTTAATAAGTTTCTCTAAAAGCTTTCCAAGTGTCCAAATACAAGTCCATTTGTAGATTTCCTTGGTACATCATTCTTTCAAATGCTGCAAGTGTTGTTAGGTCTTCTATCCATTGAATCACAGCTTATTTTGCACTGGCAGGAAATTGTGCTGTGATACTAAAGGCCTTATTTTGATCCTCCAGTGACCTCTAATACCGTAGTCACCACTCAGAAGGCTGTCTTCTGATCACCAGAATGTTGATACAGGGCAGCTTAAACTGTGATAGTCAGGTGATCTCTTAAGCATTGTGGTTCTGAGTTTTCTGGGTGTTGGTATGGAAGTACTGAACCTTCAAACCTGGCCTGAGAGCCTTGTTTGTCTTTTTCAGTGCCCTCAACTCTCTGCCACCCTCTCCTCTTTCCCCAAGGTGAGTATTTTTGCCTTTAGGAAAGATGAAAGAAATTGCTGGTGATTGAGGGTGACAAACAAAAGTGACTACAGTCTTGAGGTGGCAGGGGGGGGGCTCCTTGAAGTGACCTGTGGCCTCTTTGATTCTGCTCACAGCAAACTGAACATTTGCTTGCCTAGTTAAACAGTCCTTGAATGGCAGCCCCACCTCTAATTTGGAGCTATTTGTAGGATGCAGCAGGATACTTCTAATCTTACAGTTCTAAAAATGTCCAACTATTAGTCTTTATTATGTTTCCCCTGGATCTAATTATTCTATACATGTGCCAGTTTATAAAATAACATAACAAGGTGTTTATGTAACATAACATAAAAAGCCATTTTGACTTAAACACCTTGTTAAACTGATATGATTGCTATTTAGCCTACAGTCTACAAAGTAGACTGTCCTATTATAGCTGTCCTATTATGACTTCTCCATATTTTCTTCTCTTTGGCTGTGTTTTTGCTACTACAATCAGAATTCTGAACTTGAATGGCTGGACTCACCCATATAGTCATTGTTTAATTTGATTGGGAAAATCCAGTTATATGACAGTAATGACAATGGTTCAAACTAAAACAGTTTTTGTTATGTGTATGCAAAATTTTTAGAAGAAAGAAATGACGTTTTACAAGTACTTGCTGGTTTCCTTCCTTATGCTTTAAGGTATGCAAAAGTGGCACATTTGTACAGACCTTCAAATGGCTTCTCTTTTAAAATAAACATGAGCAAAAATTAAGAATTAAATTATCTGTCTGATTTCAACCTATAAACAGTTAGAAAGGAAAATGTTGGACAGAACAACTGTGAAGTTATATAGTTATATATATAGTTATGATTTGAACATTGATTTAAATTCAGGCTATTAACAGGAAAGCCTGATTCTACATTGTGAGTGGGCAACCTGTCTCCATCAGTCTGATTTCATGCAGCCTGTCTTTAACTAATTCACAAGCTTCTTTCTAGAAGTTAGTTCAGATCTCTAGCAAGAGTGAGCTGTTGTGCTTTCAGCAACCCAAGGGTGAAGGAAGGTGAGGCTGTTACCTGAATTGAAGGGAGTCCGTGGGAAGCCCATCTGTGAAACCAAATTTAAGTTATTAATTGGGGAAATTATTATAGCTGAAATAGATAGCTACAAGAAGTTGGGTAACTTATGGTACCTTTGCACCTGTGTATACCGGTACTCATTGATGAGACTCTGAGTTAAAGTGAAATAAAATGTTTTTTATTGGAAAATAACATGGAAACATAACACACTCACAAGAACCACAGAAGACTAACAAAAAGTTTAGGCAGAAAGGTTGGCTAGGGTAATAGAGTTGGGAGACAGGGCAATAATTACCAGTCAGGAAGAACAGAGGTTTGTGCAGCGAAGATACTCAGACATGGATCTGAGGGTGGCACAGCAAACAGGCAGAATTACGGTGTCCAAATATAGCACACTTAGCTATTGTCTAGGGACAGATATTTATACTGTATTTTGTGTCCTGAAGATGTGTTTGATCTTAGAACAAAGTTCAGATGGGTTGCCCACTGTTAAACTAAGGAAGCTTTTCCACAGCACATTCTTCGAGGCTTGGTGACCTCCCTCTGACCTCACTTTTGGTCCACCCCAGTCTACCAGACCCCGTGAAGTGTTTTATTATTGCCAATTGTGAAATATCATAAGGAGGGGGTGTAAGGCTGATAACAGGGATGTCAGAAAGATAAACTCAAAAGATAATATATGATGGTCACAGAAAGAGAGAGAGAGAAGATAGCCCTGCCTAATTTTTGTTCTAGCTTTGGCACCACTGGCATGTAGCCCCTGGTAAATTATACTTGTGAGCATGTGGTCCTCAGCAGAAGAGAAGTTGCATAGCACTGTTCTATTCAATAGATCAAGAGTAGGAATCATACAGCCCTCCAGATGATCTTGGAGTCCAACTACTAGTCAGCATAAGCCATTGAGGAATGCTAGGTATTGCAGTCCAACAATGTCTGAAGAGCTGCATGATTCCCATCCCTGCAATCAGCTCTTTCAGCAGTTGGCGTATGAGCATTCTCTTGTCCTTCTTTCAGTAACAACTCTAAAACTTTTATCTAAAGGGATTTTTTTTTTTCAATTTCAGTGTACCTGCTCAGTTACTGCTACGGACATCCGTTTTCGGTTGCTCAGACTGTGCACTCTGGGTATGTTGGACTACAGCTCCCATCATTCCCAGCCAGTTTGATTAGCAATATGTAAGGTTGCTGGCTAGTCATGCTGTGTTACAAGCAGAGCTCTTGAACAATTTCAGCAGAGAGTGTACGCTAAAATTTGGGAAGTGAAAATGTTTCCTCTTCCATTTTTTAATTGTCCCATGGGTTTGCTCTGCTCTGTGTTAGTTTCTGAAGGATTCTGGGAGAATGTCTAAAAATATGTCCAAAACTAGAGCTTGTGTGGTTTAATGCAGCTATCTGCCCCTTTGGTTTATTTATACACCCCTATATTACAGCAGCACCCCTGCATCTGCTGATTCGCCATCAACTGATCAATTATCTGCAGATGGTGACAGCAGGGGGTGGGTGGATAGGGAGGGAGAGGAGCAGTAGATCTGCCTTCCCCCTCCCTTCGCCCCTGAGATTGCTCCCCGGGATCACTCCCATGGCAGGAATGGAGACATGGGAGTGAAGGGAGGGGAGGAGTAGATCTGCCTCCCTTCTTCCTTTGCTCCTGGGATTGCTCCCTGGGATGTCTCCCATGACAAGAATGGTGACGAGGGTGTTCGCTATTATCCACATATTTCATTATCTGCGGGGGGGCCTGCACCAATCTCCCTGTGGATATGGGGGTCCTACTGTACTTAAATTTGTATGGACATTAATGAAACACTTTAAAAAAAGCAGTTTAGGTATGATTGTATTTACACTGAATTTGAGCATCACCTCCTTATGCCACAGGTTATTTAAAATAGAAAACATTTGTTACTACTAAGACATCACTCCATAGATACAAAGAGAATTTTTAATAGTAGTTACACAAAATACATCTCTACTTATTTATTTTTGAAATGGAAATATTTCAGAATTGAAGTTGAGGATAAATACAATTGTTTATCTGTATAATTTCTTTTAAAAAAATAAAAATAAATGTGAATGCTACAGCCCCACTTTTTCATAATGGTTTTTATATCATCACTGTTTTCATCTTACAACTAAGTATCCCCAGGGGAATATAGCAGGAAAGTTGGAGGGCAACAGAGTTGTTTTCAAGGTAAAGCTAAAAGGCCTTTTTAAATAGGCCATTACTCTTGTTCTGATGCTCAAAAGCATTTTTCATGCTTGAATGAGACTTCGTCACCTGCATTGTGTAGCTTTGCATTTAACATACGGTGGGGAGAGAGGACAATGAAATCTGTGGGATTTTAATAAATAGTGACCCATTCTATAAATTAATCTTGTTTATATACTATTTTTATAAGTGCAATACTGATATTATTTTTAAAATGAAAAGTTATCACAAAGAAGAATGACAAAATAGATTACAATTTGCTATTGTGTGCATACATATATGGATATTTCTTTGTTTATTGTTCTCAAGACAGAGCTTGGATGGTGTCTTCTAGATTTATGAAAGCTAGCAGCAAGATGCCAACATCATGTTCTCCTGGAGTTTGTTATACAATGGAAAGGAGAAGCCAGGCATAGTCAGACACGCATTCTTGACTTTAGGAGAGCTGATTTCAATAAACTCAGGGAAATACTGGGGATGATCCCATGGTCAAGAATACTAAAAGAGAAGGGACCTCAAGACGGATGGGACTTTCTCAAAAGGGAGATACTGAAGGCACAATTTCAAACAGTACCATTGAGGAAGAAAAATGGGAGGTGTCTCAAGAAACCAGGATGGATGACTAAAGAACTTTCAACGGAGCTAAGTTTTAAACGGAACATGTATAGGAAATGGAAAAGGGGGGAAATCACCAAAGAAGAATTCAAACAGATAGCGAACACGTGTAGGAGTAAAGTCAGAAAAGCTAAAGCGCAGAATGAGCTCAGGCTTGCTAGGGAGGTTAAGAACAATAAAAAGGGTTTTTTTGGGTATGTCCGCAGCAAAAGGAGGAAGAAGGAAATGATAGGGCCGCTACGTGGAGAAGATGGCAAAATGCTAACAGGGGACAGAGAAAAGGCAGAATTACTCAACACCTTCTTTGCCTCAGTGTTTTCAGAAAAGGAAAAGGAGGACCAACCTGAGGAGAATGGAACAGAGGACACAATAGGGGAAATCCAGCTCAAAATAAGTAAAGAGGTAGTACAGGAATACCTTCTTAATCTAAATGAATTTAAATCTCCAGGACCAGATGAACTACATCCAAGAGTATTAAAAGAGCTGGCAAATATAATCTCAGAGCCATTGGCAATAATATTTGAGAACTCCTGGAGAACAGGAGAAGTCCCAGCAGACTGGAGGAGGGCAAACATTGTTCCCATCTTCAAAAAGGGGAAAAAAGAGGATCCCAACAACTATCGTCCAGTTAGTCTGACATCAATACCAGGGAAGATTCTAGAACAGATCATTAAACAGAGAGTCTGTGAACATTTAGAAGGCAATGCCATAATCACAAAAAGTCAGCATGGGTTTCAGAGAAACAAGTCATGCCAGACTAATCTGATCTCTTTTTTTGATAAAGTTACCAGCTTGGTAGATTAAGGGAATGCTGTGGACATTGCATACCTTGATTTCAGTAAGGCCTTTGACAAGGTTTCCCATGATATTCTTGCAAACAAGCTTGTAGAATGTGGGCTAGACAAGTTAACTGTTCAATGGATTTGTAATTGGTTGACCGGCCGAACCCAAAGGGTGCTCAGCAGTGGCTTCTCTTCGTCTTGGAAAGATGTGACCAGTGGGGTGTCACAGGGTTCTGTCCTGGGCCCAGTGCTATTCAACATCTTTATCAATGACTTAGATGAGGGAATTAGGGGCATACTTATCAAATTTGCAGATGACACCAAATTGGGAGGAGAAGCTAATACCCTAGAGGACAGGATCAAAATTCAGAATGACCTGGATAGACTGGAGAGCTGGGCCAAAGCTAACAAAATGAAATTCAATACGGAGAAATGTAAAGTACTGCATTTAGGGCGGAAAAATGAAATGCATAAATATAGGATGGGAGAGACCTGGCTGAATGAGACTACGTGCGAAAGGGATCTAGGAGTCCTAGTAGACCACAAGTTGAACATGAGCCAACAGTGTGATGCGGCAGCTAAAAAGGCCAATGCAATTTTGGGCTGTATCAATAGAAGTATAGTGTCTAGATCAAGGGAAGTAATAGTGCCACTCTATTCTGCCTTGGTCAGACCTCACTTAGAATACTGTGTCCAGTTCTGGGCACCACAATTCAGAAAGGATATTGACAAATTGGAGCGTGTCCAGAGAAGGGCAACTAAAATGGTGAAAGGTCTGGAAACAATGCCTTATGAGGAGAGACTTAGGGAGCTGGGTATGTTTAGCCTGGAAAAAAGACGGTTAAGAGGCGATATGATAGCCCTGTTTAAGTATTTGAAGGGATGTCACGCTGAGGATGGAGCAGGCTTGTTTTCTGCTGCTCCAGAGACTGGAACACGGAGCAATGGGTGCAAGCTCCAGGAACAGAGATTCCACCTCAACATGAGGAGGAACTTTTTGACAGTAAGAGCGGTTCGGCAGTGGAACACACTCCCTCGGAGCGTGGTGGGGTCTCCTTCCTTGGAGGTCTTTAAACAGAGGCTGGATGGCCATCTGTCGGGGATGCTTTGATTGTGATTTCCTGCGTGGCAGGGGGGTTGGACTGGATGGCCCTCGTGGTCTCTTCCAACTCTGCAATTCTATGATTCTATGATCTTCTTTGTGAGATGTTTTGAGTGCAAGTTACAGAGATTTTTCTTTATTGAGTTAGTATGATTGAAAGATGCAAAACATACTGGTTGAAAACATTTATTATCACATCTCTCTTCATTCATGTGACAGTGCTCCTTTGGCAACTCGCTGGTGTGATATGTCCTTTCACTTCAGTTCTGGGATAACTGCAGTCATGTGGCATGAAGGGGCCTGACTCTCCTCCTCTCCCCCTCTCTCACCCTTGCTATTCCAAAACAGTATGGAGTCAGCTTGCTTTGAAATAGCAAGGAGGGGAGAGGGAGAGGAGGAGAATCACGTCTCCTCATGCCACGTGACTGCAGTCATCGCAGAACTGAAATGAAAGGAGCTATCGCACCAGGGAGTTGCCAAAGGAGCACTGTCACATGAATGAAGACAGATGTGATAATAAATGTTTACAGCCAGTATGTTCCTGTTTCCTTTAATAACATGATGGCCATGCGACACAAGGCTCGTGTGATAATGTCCTGAGACTCAGCTTGCTGAAAGAGGATATATGAAGAGGTGTATTTTATGAATTTTATGATGAGAGCCAGTATGGGATAGTGATCAGAGTGTTGGACTAGGAGTCGGGGAGACTAGGTTCAAATCCTGTCTCAGCCACAGAAATCCTCTGTGTGACTTTGGGCAAGTCATACTCGCCCAGCATCAGAGGAAGGCAATGGCAAACATCTTCTGAACAAATCTTGCCAATCAAACCCCATGAGAGGTTTGCCTTGGGGAGTCACCAAAAGTCAGAAAAAATTGAAAACATACAGCAAAAACCATTTTTATGATACCTATTTTAAATTGCACCACTGGGTAAGTATGGTAGAGAGATCTTAGCTACATTTTTGTGGGTATTTTTTGACTCATAAAGGACATGCTCAATTCAATCGTAAAATTATAGGACTGTGAAAGGATTCTGTCTACCCTCTAAGTAATTGCTCTTCCCATCCAGCACCTCTAATAGATTGACCCACATAATCAAGTGCACCATAAATACACACTATCCATAAGCAAGGTTTATAAGGCAGGAGCCCACTCTAGGATCAGTTTTACAGGAACCCACAGCATTTTCTAGCAGAGAACACTCATTTGATCCCTTCCTGAATTTGGATTATACCATCTGGTTAAATAAAACTATTGTGCCCTTTTCTAATAATTCACACCAGTAGAAAGCGAGGACAAAATCATATTGTGTCTATGCAGAGCTTGTAGGTAACTAGTTACATATGACTACTTATTTGTGATTAATTCATTTCTTCAAATAACAAACATATAGCTACTGACTGTAGCATAGTAATGGATAACTTTATTCCTTTTGCAAGGTAAGCAGTGTTTAGTTACTTTTATAGTTACAGGATGTGTGTGGCCTCATTAAATGTTAAAAGAAGAATATCACATGGTTCAAGTGCCGCCTATCATTCTGTTGTGGCTGTTGAGGTGATGACAAGGTGAATGGAGGTTTATTTTGTACCATAGGCTAAGCGCTTTTAGCATGCAGATTTTAAAAAGTAACTGTTGAGTTACTTTTGAGAAAGAGGAAAATAAACCTTTTTTGGCAGGGGAGGGGGGAATGCAACTATAGCATCAACTGCTTTTTAGGACTTGGAACCAGAACTGTAACAATGTACTTTTAAAAGGAATGTTCTTTGGAAAAATTGCAAGAACTACTGTAGTAGTATATCTCATGCAGTATTCAAAATAGCACTGCCTGGTGACTAGTTTTATGACAGCCCTTTTTATGTATTAACTATTGTAGTTATTATGTTTAGATGATTTAAGTTCTTTGGCAGCATATAGTAACAAAATAAAAGTGATCGTCGTGTTCAATCAAAATCACAAAGGAAACTGCCTTGATGAAGACAGCATACATCATAGCAATGCAACTGCGTTCCTTTTTAATTTAGTACTATAAAACTGTCATTGATTGGTGGCCTTCTGCATAAATATTGAAATGAGTTAGAGCCTTATGGGTTCCTCTGTGGTATACAGTGCCGAGACTACTATGGGCTTGGGAGGGAGAGAATAATAAGTTGGCTAACTCTGTTGATAGGTTTCATGTGAATTTAGTGCTCATTTTACAGTTGTCCTGTTCCTTTTAGTATCAGCTTGATAAGCTGTTAATGTCATTGTCAAAACACTAACAGCTGCCATCATTCTTTGAATCTAGTGGCAGAATGGGGTGGATGGTTGGTCTTAGCAGAAGATTTTAAAGCTGGAAATGGTTCTAAATATTATCAGTATAAATTCTTCTAGACTTGTTTTTTTCTTATTGTGCAAATGTTAATTTTGTTCCGGTCAGGACATCATCAAAATTTGCTCAAGCTTTCAGAACCTGCTAATGTTCCAGCAGGAAGAAGTGGAAATAGAGTATTGTTCAGGATTTCCTATTCATAAGAAATACAGTGATTTCACCTTTTAAAAATGTTCGGGTGCCAGAAGTAACCATACTGGATTTGGAAAGGGGAGACCTGGGTTCAGGTTTCTAAGCAGTCAGTACCTTGCATAACTGACAAGATGGCTGTGCTAATCAAAATAAGAACATAGATTTTCCTTGGGTTTTTTCCAGGCTGTGAGGCCATGTTCTGGAATAGTTTATTTCGGACGTTTCGCTGTCTGTGGCTGGTATCCTCAGAAAATGGTTGGGTAGGTATGTTTGTGGAGTTTATGTGCTGTGCACCCCTGTTAGGGAGGATATGTAAATTTGTGTAACTGAATGGTTAGTTTCTGGGTAGTGGTTGATGGGCCATTATCTGCTGGGAATCCTCTTGTCCCTGGGTGGAATTCTTTTGTAAGTGTTGAGTTTTGATTCTATTGTATTTCAAAACTGGGAGCCAGATTTTGTTTACTTTCAAGGTTTCTTCTTTCCAGTTGAAGTTGCCCAGGTGTTTGTGGATTTCAGTAGCTTCTCTGTGCATTCTGACATGATAGTTGTTGGCCTGGTTTAGAATTTCTGTGTTTTCAAATAGCATTTTGTGTCCAGGTTGGTTTATAACATGTTCTGCTACTGCTGATTTTTTTGGCCAGTTTACCGCATACCATGCAGCTGTGAACAGGTTTAAATAGGGACCACTAAACACAGTGTGCAAACACGAATCAAGGAACATGAGAGACATTGCAGACTGGGCCAGCCAGAAAAATCAGCATGTCAAAGCCTTCAACTTCACAAAATAAGAACACATCATATAAGCTGTCCTGAAGTCTTGGAAGAAGCAATAAACATTGATAATGATAAAGGTTTTATTATTATGACAGAGCCCTGGATACATAGCATAGGGGTAGAGATAGGGATTTGGCCCTGACGCCCAGGTAGTTGCCCAGTCCTGATATAACCTACAGCTGGAGGTTTGTACTCTTTAAAAGAACAGTTAATGAAGATGGCACTCGGCTGGGGCTTGGAAGTGCCATCCTGAGTGAGGCTATAGGAGGGAATAACTTTAGATGGGTCTAGGAAGTACTGTTTCTGTCTGTGGCTGTCTTTGCATGTCCACGCCAGATGGCTGTCCGACCTTCCTCAAATAAAAACCAGACATAAATATTTTTAATAATAATAATAATAATAATAATGATAAAATTTATTTCTACCCCACCCCTCTGCAACACAATCGGGGCGGCTTACATCATAAAACTCCCATAATTACATTAATACCCTAACCAACCCACTCCTTAAAACAGTCTTAAATTAAACAGATTAAAAATGTACAATAATTAAAAAGAGGGGGGAAAATGAAATAATCCAGTGGCTGCTAAAGGGAAAAGGCAGCCAAATCTTCTGTCAGGGGTAGCTATTCGGGTAAGGCCTGCCAGAAAAGATGCGTCTTTACAGTGTTTTTGAAGCTGTCTAAGGTGGTAATAAGATGGATCTCATCCGGCAGGCCATTTCATAATCTGGGAGTGGCAGCAGAGAAGGACCTCTGGGAGGTCACCAACAGCCTTGTTTTCATAGGCTGTAACAGATTCCTCCCAGAGGACCGAAGTGCATGGGGAGGATTGTATGGGAGGAGGTGGTCCCAGAGGTAAGTTGGACCCAAGCCACGTAGGGCTTTAAAGATCATAACCAACACCTTGTACTGTGCCCGGAAACTAATAGGCAGCCAGTGGAGAGCTTTTAGCACAGGTGTTATGTGCTCTCTTCTGGAAATGCCAGAAACCAATCTGGCTGCCATGTTCTGAACTAGTTGAAGTTTCCGAGTCAAGCACAAGGGTAGCCCCATGTAGAGCACATTACAGAAGTCGAGACGAGAGGTTACCAGTGCATGTACCGTAGTTTCGAGGTCCCTGATTTCTAAGAAAGGGTGCAGCTGGCATATCATCCGAAGCTGATAACAGGCACTCCTGACCGTCACATTTACCTGATTAGACATCTGGAGCGACGGGTCCAGGAGCACCCCCAGACTGCAGACACAGTCCTTGGAGGAGAGTGTGATTCCACCCAGGATTGGAAGTTGTATTCCCAGACCTGGTTTCGGGCCTGTAACTGTTAGTACCTCCGTTTTGTCTGGATTCAGTCTCAATTTGTTTTTCCTCATCCAGTCCATTACTGCCCTAAGACAATCATTGAGAGGAGAGATGCCATCTGAAGTCAAAGCTGATGTCTGAGACATGGAGAAATATATCTGAGCATACTGATGACACCGCACTCCATGCCTCCGAATGATCTCTCCCAGCAGCCTATATTTAACATATAGATGTTAAATAGCATCAGGGACAGGATGGCACCTTGAGGGACAACACAATTAAGCTCTATTCTAGTACAGCAACTGTCCCCGAGCCTCACCCTCTGGGATCTACCCGAGAGGAAGGAACGGAACCACCGCAAGGCAGTGCCTCCAATTCCTAACCCTCTCAGGCGATCCAAGAGGATGAAATGGTCTATTGTATCAAAGGCCACTGAGAGGTCCAACAGTACCAACAGGGTCACACTACCCCTGTCGATCCCCAAGCGAAAGTCATCAGCCAGAGCAAACATGGCAGTCTCAACTCCATATCCTGTCCTAAAGCCAGTTTGAAATGGATCTAGATAATCAGTATCATCCAAGACAGCTTGGAGTTCGGAAGCGACCGCCCTCTCGATCACCTTGCTTAAAAAAGGCAGCAAGTAGACTGGCCTATAGTTATTCCTGTCCAAGGAGTCCAGGGAAGGCTTTTTCAGAAGCGGCTTAGCCGCCGCTTCCTTCAGACAAGATGGAACGGACCCCTCCCTGAAAGACGCATTGATAATGTCCCTAAGGAATACTCTCAATGTGTCGCCCCCTTGGGTGGCCAGTCATGATGGACAAGGCTCGAGTGGACAGGTTGTCTTCCTCACTCTACCAAGGAACTTGTCCACATCATCAGTACTCACAGATTGAAGTTGATCCAATAAAATTTCATCAACGGAGTTGCTGGACACCTCATCTATAGATTCTGTCATAACACTGGCATCTAAGTTGGCTCTTATCTGAGAGATTTTATCTGCAAAGTGGCTGTTGAATGCATCACAGCAGGGCGTTGTTGGGTTAAGTAAGGGGTTCTGCGCAGGTGGAACCTGTGTCAGCTCCCCTACCACCCTAAACAGCTCCGCTGGATGGGACTCTGCAGATGCAATACGTGCAGAGGAGAAAAACTTCTGCGCTGCACGTATCGCCTCTCGATAAGAATCAAGGAAATTCCTATGACGAGTCTTGTCAGATAAGAGTCGAGTCTTCCGCCAGGTGTGCTCTAGTCATTGTCCAGCCCGCTTCATCTTCCTAAGCTCCTCTGAATACCAGGGCTTATGGTTAGGAGCAGGCTGGAAAGGACGTTTGGGAGCGATTATGTCAATAGCCTTGGTAAGGTTGGTGTTCCAAATATTAACCGAAGCTTCGGCAGAATCACCGGCGTTACCAACCATTAAACCCTCCAAGGCTTTCTGGAATCCATTTGGTTCCATTAGCCTTCGAGGGCGGGCCATTTTAATGGGTCCTCCAGCCCTGGTGGGGCATACAGTGGCACTTAGCTGCATCTTGACTAGGAAATGATCCGTCCATGACAATGCGGAGGTTTTAATAACCTCCGCCCACAGATATTCCTATTCCTTACTAAAGGCTGCATCGAGGGTATGGCCTGCACAGTGAGTAGGCCCGACAACCAACTGGGATAGGCCCATGTTTGTCATGGATTCCATGAATTCCCGAGCTGCACCATTTAGATTTAGCAAGCTGGTCTCAAGTGGGATGTTAAAGTCGCCCAAAACTAAAAGTCTGGGCGACTCCAGCAGCAAGTCTGAGACCAGCTGTGTCAGCTCAGTTAGGGAGTCTGTTAGGCAAGAGGGTGGCCGGTATACTAACAGAATCCCTAAACAACAACAACAACAACAATAATAATAAATATTTATTTATTTTTTACCCCGCCCCTCTGTTAAAAACAATTGGGGTGCTTTACAACAGTTAACATACAACAATACTGACTAAAATCCCTAAGCACCACCCACCTCCACCCTCCCCGATAAAAAGATATTAAACTAGTATCAAATTAAAATCCACCTAAACTAAAATCACATAAATAAACAAATACAAAAATCAACAGCCAGTGAGACTAAAAGAGGCCAGGAGATGCAGTTCCTGAGGCTGGGTTCTAATCAGGAAAGGCCTGCCCAAAGAGATCCATCTTTAGTGCTTTTTTAAAGCTACTCAAGCTCATCATCTGACGGATCTCGTTTGGCAGGCCATTCCATAATTTGGGGGTGATTACCGAAAAGGCCCTCTGGGAGGTTGGAAACAGCCTAGATTTTTGTGGCTGAGGCAAATTCTTCCAAAAGGACCAGAGTGTGCAGGAGAGTTGTATGGGAGGAGGTGGTTCCAAAGATAAGTTGGATCCAAGCCATTTAGGGCTTTAAAGGTACTAACAGATTTTTGACAGATTTGGCAATCAGTGGCCACAACTTTATTGATGACAGCTGCAGATGGTTGGCTCAATACATGGGTCCGGATCCAGGCATTGGTCCACCTGCCTGTTGGTCGATGAGCCCATTGTCAGCCCGCTTGCCAACAAGTGAAACCCAGGAGGGGGAGGAGATCCTGCAGGCTCCCGGTGCCTCCTATCCAAACTTCTCCACACACCCCAACCTAGGGGGGGACCCAGAAGGTGCGTACCCCAGGCTGGCATGTCCTCCTAGCCAATCCTCCCCCCATCCCCCAAAGGAAATCTCTGTGACCTGCCAGTGACAGAGATTCCCCATACCATAGGGTTTCCATATTTTTTTCCGGGCTGTGAGGCCGTGTTCTGGAAGAGTGTATTTCTGACGTTTCTCCTGCATCTGTGGCTGGCATTTTCAGAGACTGGTTGGGTAAGGGTGTGGAGGGGGTATATACTGTGAGCCCCTGTTGGAGAGGATGTATAAATTTGTGTATTTGAATGGCTAATTTCTGGATGAAGATATGCAAGGAGGATTAGTGTCTGTTTGGCTAATGGCCCACAAACTCCTACCCAATCATTCTCTAAAGATGCCAGCCACAGATGCAGGTGAAACGTCAGAAATAAACTCTTCTAGAATACAGTCTCACAGCCCGGAAAAAAACCAACAGAAAACTGATGGATGCCAGCCATGAAAGCCTTCGACTACACTCCCCATACTGATGATTTTGGGTCCAGAACCCATGCCCACCACCACCCGCCGCCCCCCAAAAAGTTGTGACAAAAGAAATATGTAACACATAAAAGAAATCTGTAACTAGAGGGTGGGTGGCTAGGTCAACTCACAGAGAGCTACTGGCTGATCTGCCAGGCAGCTGGGAATTTATACCCGGCCGCCAGACCAGAGGGAAGCCTACAGCTGAAGGCTGCTTCCCCTTTTCTTTCAGCCCATCAGATTCAATCTGCACACTCTGTTCTAATTGGCTGAAAACCAGCCACTCAGAGCCAACCATGCTGTTCCCTGATTGGCTGCCACACCGTTTTCAACCTAGCCAGCCAGAGACCAGCCGGGACAAAGATGAAAGCATGTTAGCGGTCATGCCTTTCCATGTGGAGTGATGGGGGCCCCCCGCCGGACTACAAAACAGCTGCTGGGAAAGTCTGGCAGCCTGCTTATGCACCACTGATTTGTCACGCCAGAGAGCACACTGTGCATGAAGAGAATTAACTGTGTGGCCTCTCTCTGTTAGCCTCTATTCTGCCTTAAGATTCAACAAATGGAATAAGTACAGTTGCCCCTCCACATTCGCAAACTTAGCATTCGCGGTTTTGCATATTTGCGGTTTTGGGAGGGCCCCTGCCCTCCCAAAACCGCAACAAGGGGCCTCCGGAGGCCCTGTGAAAGCCCTGGGTGGGAGGGGGGATGGCCGGGGAGGCCTCCACAGAGCCTTCCGAGGCTCCGTGAAGGCCCTGGGAGGGAGGGGGGATCACCAGGGAGGCCTCCACAGAGCCTTCCAAGGCCCCGTGAAGGCCCTGGGAGGGAGGGGAGCGCTGGGGAGGCCTCCACAGAGCCTTCATGAAGGCCCTGGGTGGGAGGGGGGAGCACTGAGGAGGCCTCCACGGAGCCTTCGAAGGCTCTGTGAAGGCCCTGGGAGGGAGGGGGAGGCCGGGGAGGCCTCCACAGAGCCTTCCAAGGCCCCGCGAAGGCCCTGGGAGGGAGGGTGAGGGCCAGGGAGGCCTCCACAGAGCCTTCCGAGGCCCCGTGAAGGCCCTGGGAGGGAGGGGGAGCACCGGGGGGGGCTTCCACAGAGCCTTTGGAGGCCCCGTGAAGGCCCTGGGTGGGAGGGGGAGAGCGCTGGGGAGGCCTCCATGGAGCCTTCGAGGGTCCCGTGAAGGCCTTGGGAGGGAGGGGGACGGCTGGGGAGGCATCCACAGGGCCTCGGGAGGGTCTCCGGAGGCCCCGTGAAGGCCTTGGAAGGGAGGAGGGAGGCGGGGGAAAGTGACTATGGGGCCTCCGGAGGCCCCATGGCCGCTTTGGCAGGGGAGGGCAGTCATTATTCGTGGATTTTTCACATTTGTGGGGGTCTGGGGAACCTATCCCCTGCAAATGTGAAGGAACGACTGTAAATTTTTCATGAAATCCCTCATTTCGCACAATACCAACTATCCTCCTGTAAACCTACTCCTTATTTTGTTGGTAAAGGGCTGGCCCATGGCCACAGCCATCCTACTTTTCATCCTCTTGAGATAATTAACAGTAAGATTTATCTATCTTTTGGCATTACATATCTATATGGAGATTACACTTAGCCCCGATCAGGCCACCATATTGATGGATAGCCTCTTGTCAATCATAACCTATGTAGATGTGCTCCTTAGATAGAATACAGAGATACTTATCTATATGCTGTCTAAGGAACTTATCTGTGTGTCACTTCCAGACCATCTCAAGAGGCTGCATGGAATATCAGAGAGACCCTGACTCATGCAGTCATGCTTACTATGTGAAATTGCTCAGTCTGTGTTTAGGTAGACAAATAAGCAGCTTTATTTTCTTTTGCTATGCACACTCACTGCCTTTTGCCTCTTTTTCTCTTAACAATACTTAATAAAATGTAATTAATTTGTAAATTGTGGCTGAAAACAGGAGTAGAAATCATATTGCCTTCCAGAAGTTTTTGGATTGCAACTGTCATCATTCCTCACCATTAGCTGTGCTGGCTAAGGCTGTTGGAGGTGTAATCAAACAACATCTGCAGGGCCGTATGAGTTCCATCCCAATCTCAGTCCATTTTTTAACAACTAGAGTAGTCCTCACTGAATCAATGGGAGCTTTTGAAGTCAAAAGTGAAGTAAGTGCCACTGATTTAGTTGGATTTAGGACCAAGCTTGACTGGATTTCTGTAATAGCCAAGAGGCAGATGTTCCTCTGTGCTTTCCAGCTGTATTGAATTATGCTATGGATATCTCATGTCCCTTGTTCAGATTGATCCTGCAGTTCCAGCCCCTGAGTTGCTATCACTCACTTTGCCCTTTTACCCTTAAGAACCCTCCTTAGATCTGGTACTCAGGCCCAAGGTGACCACTATACTGGACAAGTGGATTCTTAGGTAATGCATGAACAATTCCCCTCATAATTCCTAAATGAAGATATATCCAGAAAGAGTTGTAGAAAATAAAATTGCAAGGATCCAAAGTATAAGAAGTTGGTTAAACCCCTAACATTATGCCGGTTCCATCCTTAATATAATATAACCCTTTAGTTAAACAAAATAACACCTTCCTCTTAAGATTTTCCACACTCTCAGTTTCCTCCAAACCAAAGTCAAGTCCCTATTGTGATCTTACCCATTCTTAGTCCCAAACATTGCTTTATTCCTAAATGGCCATATCTCCAACTGTTTCTCTGAAGATTTAATCCATCCCTACCTGCCCTTGTTGCTAGTTGACTGTCTGACAATTTTACAGACAAGCCAAGTTCTATATTTCCCCCATAGCCTCCCCGCCATATCCCAAATGGTGTGATTGGTTGGTTTTATTGGGGCCTTAAAGGCTATTAGTTTTGACCTGTCTTCACATATCCACTTTAAATGGGATGTATGAGAAGACTGGCAGATGTATCATAATCACAGACTGGGCATTTGGCTAGCATTTGCCCAAGCCCAAATGAATAATTCATAAGCCATGTGTGAGGAACCCTTTTGTCCACTAATGACCATATGTGAAGATGTGTATGTGTGCATGCACGCACATGAAAACACATACACATATACTCTTCCCATGCATTTTAGCATAGAATCATAGAATCATAGAATTGCAGAGTTGGAAGAGACCACGAGGGCCATCCAGTCCAACCCCCCTGCCACGCAGGAAATCACAATCAAAGCATCCCCGACAGATGGCCATCCAGCCTCTGTTTAAAGACCTCCAAGGAAGGAGACCCCACCACGCTCCGAGGGAGTGTGTTCCACTGCCGAACAGCTCTTACTGTCAAAAAGTTCCTCCTAATGTTGAGGTGGAATCTCTGTTCCTGGAGCTTGCACCCATTGCTCCGTGTTCCAGTCTCTGGAGCAGCAGAAAACAAGCCTGCTCCATCCTCAGCGTGACATCCCTTCAAATACTTAAACAGGGCTATCATATCGCCTCTTAACCGTCTTTTTTCCAGGCTAAACATACCCAGCTCCCTAAGTCTCTCCTCATAAGGCATCGTTTCCAGACCTTTCACCATTTTAGTTGCCCTTCTCTGGACACGCTCCAATTTGTCAATATCCTTTTTGAATTGTGGTGCCCAGAACTGGACACAGTATTCTAAGTGAGGTCTGACCAAGGCAGAATAGAGTGGCACTATTACTTCCCTTGATCTAGACACTATACTTCTATTGATACAGCCCAAAATCGCATTGGCCTTTTTAGCTGCCGCATCACACTGTTGACTCATGTTCAACTTGTGGTCTACTAGGACTCCTAGATCCCTTTCGCACGTAGTCTCATTCAGCCAGGTCTCTCCCATCCTATATTTATGCATTTCATTTTTCCGCCCTAAATGCAGTACTTTACATTTCTCCGTATTGAATTTCATTTTGTTAGCTTTGGCCCAGCTCTCCAGTCTATCCAGGTCGTTCTGAATTTTGATCCTGTCCTCTAGGGTATTAGCTACTCCTCCTAATTTGGTATCATCTGCAAATTTGATAAGTATGCCCCTAATTCCCTCATCCAAGTCATTGATAAAGATGTTGAATAGCACTGGGCCCAGGACAGAACCCTGTGGCACTCCACTGGTCACATCTTTCCAAGAGGAAGAGGAGCCACTGCTGAGCACCCTTTGGGTTCGGCCGGTCAACCAATTACAAATCCATTGAACAGTTAACTTGTCTGTTAACTGCAGTTAACAGTTAACATGCAAGGATGAGGTGGATTAAGCTTCCCCTTGCTGCAATCTGAGATGAGTTGATCCAACTGATCAGCTGGGCTTGGTGGGATGTGCATGATTTAAATGGAAAAGACAGCATGTGGAGATAGTTCTCCTTGTATGCTGACTTCTCCATTTACAGTGCCTTATTTTGGTGGGCTACCAGGCAGAGGGTTTAAATGAATTGTCCCAGCGCTTGGTCAGCTCTTGGTAGAGCACTTGTACTGAGAAAAGGGAGGATAGTCATTCCTTCACACCCTCTTCCCAAGCACATTTGCAATGGCAACAGCATTGTAGGAGCCAAAATTGGAAGGGTGGGTGCAGCAGCATGGGCACCTTTAGAAGGCTGCATAAAAGACTTTCATGAACTGCAGGTTGCTCATATATTTTTGCGTGTTTTTAAAAAATATACATTTTAGCCATACACTGATTATAGTTACCCCCAACCCCCCCATCCCTGTTTACAACATAATTCAGTGATCAGTCATCATGTACATAGCAAAATCAGTCTGAGTTCAGAGACTGGTATTTCACAGCATTAAAAGAGATGATGGTGGATCTTGTACTGAGAGATAAGGCATGATTTTTATTTTATTTTTTTTTATTTATTTATTTATACCCCGCTCTTCAGCCACAAAGGCTATCAGAGCGGCTTACAAATTGTTTTAAGCAATAGCTATTTATACATCTACACTGCATTAAACAGTTTCCAATGTGTGTTAGCTAATTGCCCCCACAAGCCGGGTACTCATTTTACCGACCTACGAAAGGATGGAAGGCTGAGGGAACCTTGGAGCCCTCTGGAATCGAACTTGCAATGTAGTGGCTTGCAGTACTGGCATTTAACCACTGCACCACCAGGGCTCCAATGGTGTAGTTAATAAATAGACTAGAGTTCCATAAACACATCCTTTCTTATTTCCCCTCTTTTCAGCCAAGCATGGAAAGTTATTTTTCCTGTAAAGGCTCTCCACCAGAGCCTATCCTACCACCTAGGGTATGCCCATATGTGCCATAAGTGGTGAGAACTCCACTTACCCAATTTTGGCTGATCCGATTAAGTGGGGGCAATAGCAATAAGGTGCAGGATACTTACAGGGTGGTAGCCTTGGGCTGACACAGTGATGGCAATTCGCATCCTTCTTAGTCTATTAGCAACAATAATTAATAGTAATGTACAAGATCTCAGTATTAGCACAGTATATGGTGGTTATATCAAGGATGGATGAGAAAATTCTGTCCTATGGGCTTAATCTGAATCATGAAGGTTCCTCATCAGGCCGACAGAGGTCCCTCCTCCTCAACAAGCCCAGACACCTGTAGGCTAGTAGGGAGAGGAATCCCCACAGTTACTCCTTTCAGTGCACTGTTCTAATCTGTGGTGAAGAGGGAGAGATGTCAATATCAAGAGGCAGTAAATTCCAGGAAAGAGGGTTAAGGACAGTAACCTGAGCTTCAGCCAAAATAGAAATGTGGGCAGAGCAAAAATAACAAAAGAACAAATCAAGGGAAAGAAGGGGTTAGTATTCACATAAGAGCCATGAAAATGTACCTTGAATTAAATTTGTGAAATAGAAAGGAGTTCTGGTTGAGCTGAAGTCGGACAAAGCAAGTTCAGGTACTGCCAGTTGGGTATATTTGTTATCTGCAGTAAATGATTATCTCATTATAAAGGCAGTCATCAGCAGAAAACCAGAAGAGCAGCACATGTACCTAATGAGCAGCATTCGTGCAAAACCTTTGTAATTTGTTACGTTCAGCATTGTGCTGTAGGTTAGATTTTTGTAGCTCATTTTGTTCATTTATCAGTATTAATCCCAGAGTTCATGATAATGCAAGGGTGAACAATTATGCCAGTGTGAATGTTGAATGAAGGACATTTCAAACTTGTCATAATCAAGGACAGAATTTGTAGTGCAACAACTATGAATCCCCCACTGTGCATTTTCCAAAATCATAGTAAAGGCTAATCACAGATTCTGAACATATAGTTTGTCTTTATGTTCATCCAGTTTTTCTTCCCATTATATTAAATGGTTCAGAAGATCTCCTGGCAGTAGTATGTTAAAACTTCCTGTCTCCACAAACCACATGACAACATCAGATAAGGGGGTTGGACTGGATGGCCCTCGTGGTCTCTTCCAACTCTGCAATTCTATGATTCTATGATTCTAAGTACTGGACATTTATTTGGCTTATCTTCTCACTTCACTGAGAGTCAGCTTATAACCCCTTCAGTTCTTTTTCCAATCAAAGGCCTTGTCTAGACGGACTATTTACCCTATCTTGGCCCCATCCTGGAGCCCTGCAATCCAGACGACGCAGGGCATTTGCCCCGTTTTGCTCCTGGGCAGTCCACACGACCCGCAGGCCAAAGACAGGGCCAAGACGGGGTAGAGCTCATTACACCATTAAAAAAAATTACCTAGGAAATACCGCTTTAGCTGGCAAACAAACAAACAAAATACAGTTTGGGTCCCATGTGACTACAAGAGCTCACTCTGCCATGCCGGCCCATCACTGCAGCTGCTGTCACTCTTCTGAAACCAGGAAGCAGGCCCATAACATTTGACCAAGGCTGATTCCCCTTTGGCTAGTGGGGGTATCCTGTCAGTAGAACTCCATTCACAGGATTGTAAGCTTCAAGCCAGACTCTTCAGGACTTCTCATATTTTATCATTTTATTTATTTATTTATTTATTTATAATATTTATATTCCATCCCATATCCTAAGGTCTCTGAGCAGCTTATGTTGACATCCATTGGAACAACTTAAAATGTGTGACCTTTTTAAAACACAAACACACACACACACACACAATGAAATCAGTCAAATTTTCGAAAAACTCATTAAATAATTGAATAATTTAGAAAGTTAAACAATATAAAATATGTATGTACACAGACTGGTTGAAATCATTCAGCCCCAAAGACTTTCATAAAAAGTCAAGTTTTAACTTAGCACTGGAATGAAAGCATCCTTGGAGCCAATCAGGCTTTCAAGGGGTGGGCATTCTATAGCCATAGTGCCGGGGCAGAGAAAGCCTTTTCCCATTTCCTCACACAGTATGTTATTTCCCACTGCTAGGACACAGAGCTGGGTGACTCCAGCAGACTGCAGTCGGAGGGGCAGGCATATATACGGGAAGGTGCACTTTCAAATAATTATGATTAAATTTGAAGTTAAAAACCACAAAACCCAACAAGGCCCACAACTCCTCCTTTCTGCTTTTTTTTTTAATTGATTGATTGATACTTCAATTAAAAAAAAAAAAAAGCAACCGGACTTGTTTATCTCGGATTGGCCTTTTTAGTCATCAGCATGCTTGCAGAAAGCGCGGGATGAGTCCTTCCTGAATCTTCGTTTGCGAAGAAAAGCCAGAGAGAGAGATTGATACTTAGGCTGCAATGAAATCTAGTGTAACATTAAAGATATATATCAGCCAGTATTCTGTTAAACTAGGAACTCTGAAATCACCATCGTCGTCATCACCATCATCCTACATAATCTTGGAGATATTATTAATTTTGCCCACTGATCAAAGTACTACATTTGCTATTTTCAGTCTTCTCACTTTCTGCAGTAGGACAAATCATTTGCTCCTAAGAAGAGTGGGAAAGGTCTTGATTCTGAGAGATCCGTTTGCATAAGGTGCCTTTGAGTTATTGAGAGCCTCGTGATTGCATGTTTTTAAGGCTTGCATCCTTTAATTTGCTATGAATTGCCATTAGAGCTCCTCAGAAAGAAATCTATAAAACTCTAGTGGCATTTTGAGTTCCAAAAAGCAATGAATAATTTCCACTTGTCAGGTATGGCATATATATGTACATTTTTAAAAGTTTCCTTTTTATCGTTTTCTGGCCTACATTTTAAATAAATGGAAGTAGAGAACTGGGAAAGATTATCCAGTGAAAAATCACATACAAATATGCTGACACATTTCTTGGGGTTTTATGGCATGATTTTGTTGTGTTAATAATACTCAGTAAGCCACAGTTCTGTGCCTTCGCTGTACAAGCATTCCCTATGGGAATATAGCCTGCTTAACAATAAATTGACCGTGGTCATTTCGGGCCCTGCAAAAGTGTTGGATTGTATACTGCGCTAATACAGTAATTTACTGCAGTTTCTCTTACAACAAAAATGTAAAGTAATACTTGGCAGAAAGTGAATTCAGAGCAGCTAGGGATGCTCTGCTCAACATCATGAAAAATAGACTGCATCAGTGAGCACTAGAGTTCTAATTCTGAAAAGGGCTATCTATAATTTGTGTAATTAAGTCCAGGTCTTCCAATAAATATAGTCAGTAACTCACGAAATCCATAAAAGCACCTGACTTAATCTGAACTTTTGTACTTTGCACTAATAGAATCTGGAACTGGATAAGGTGTTCTGTTTGCTTTATGATTTCAGCCAGTGAGTGGCTCTTTTCCCCCTTTGGGTATTTTCAAGCAATTGCTACATATTTGCAGTATATATAAGACTTCTAATATGTGTAAGCCTCTATTTTAAGCTACCTCATCATTCCTGAGCAAGTAGGATTCCCCCCACCCCACATCTCATCGGGGTGTGTATATGTGTGTGTGAGAGAGCAAGAGACTGTCTTATCTATCATGTTCTTGGTTATTGGCCAGACATAAAAGAAATCATAAAAAATGCTTGCACGCTCACTTTTCCCAATTGATTTTCTTTCTCTGCACACAGTTTTTAAGCTATGACACAGACACTGTCCTTTAAATACTAGAGGGCACTAATAATAGCACAATCAGATATGGTGGGTTTAGTTTTCTCTCATGTGAAGACTTCTTATGTATGTTTGTGTTCTGAGGGTCACCTTTAGTGTCTCTGCATTCTATCCCAGACAATGGATTTTCCATTAATGTGAATCTGTTGTCTTCAGTTTTCCATAAAACCCGTTTTATGGAACTATAACAACAGCTTCCTCTGTTGTTATAGTTTCAGCTCTCCAGTAGTCATTATTAATTTGTCATTTATTATGTAATCTAATTGAGTCATGGCAGAATAAATGTTTGCATATGCAACTGCAAGGAGAGTACAATAAAAATAAAAATGGTTGGATACTTGCTAGGCCAGGTTTTCTGTAAGTACTACTGCTTACTTGTTTTAATGTGTTCTATCTTGATTTGACTAGCAATGGTGAAACTATTTCCCCACTGTATATTAGTTATTGCTGTGTATCTGCAAATAAATACAGGTAACACAAATCCTGGGTCTCTATAAGGTTGTCAACCACCCCGTATTTTACTGGTCCAGTAGAATGACCTGTTGGGTCAGGTCATGAGTTTTGGAGTCTGAGAAGCTAGTAAGCTTCCGACTGACTGATTGATTAAATGAATTTTTATGCCACTCTCTTCTAAGATGCTCAAAACAATGTAGACAGTATGTTATTTATGCTTTGATCTAGTAAGTTTTACTGCTTTGTTTCCTGTTCAGATTCCTCCAGGTACCACCTTTTAGCAACTAGTTATTCAGGCTTTCCCCACACCTACCAGGTTTCTGTCTTGGCTTTGCCCACTTTGTTCCAATTCTAGCCTCACACTCTTGGAAACCAGTAGTTATAAAATCAAAACATTGCACTCTTAGAGAGATTATGTTGGAACAATGTCTCAGAAATGTAGTTTGATAGTTCTTTAAATATAGTTTTGGAAATAAAGGCTAGGACTTAAAGCATGGTGTGCAGCATGTCATGTACCCAAAGGAGCTTTCAGCTCACTTTCCCTGAGTTGAGCTAGTTGGCAACACCCCATAAGACACAAGAGATTGCAACTAGTAGGGGAAATTGTCCACTGCACATATGTCCACAGCAGCATTTTACACATTTGGTACATGCCTCTCGGTTTCAGCCAATATGTGTGGCATATGATACTTCTAGTAATGCCTTTGAGTGTGAAATATTCATTATTTTAAGGTATTCTCTCTGTTATTTCAGTGTGTGGGGGGGGGGGTCCTGAAAGGAAAACCAAGACTTCCCACAATCTTTTCAAATAGTGTAGAAAATGATGCAAAAACCACTTGTTCCATGAAGCACCCATGTCTTCACAAATGCATGGAGTGCACAAGGAACTGTCCTGTCAACTTCCTTGAAATTTATTGCATTTAGAATATATATTCCTGGTGGATTGAGTCCAATATCATTAATTTAAGGGTCATTTAGAATAAGCACTCTGTGGATTTTGCATTCATGAAGTAATCTTGAATTTGTTTTAATGAATTAACTGATATTAGACTATTTCAATGTGTGTGTGCTTTTTAAAAAAAGCTCTTTAATGTTAACATGAAGTTTGAAAGTTAAAACTCAGTATTAGCATTCTTTGATTAATAAGTCAGCAAAGTCATTGCTCTGACAAGTCTCTGTTGAATGGATTATTACTTTCTTGGGGAAAGGGTTATTAAATTCAATTTTAAGCCTCAAATGTGTTTTCATATTTTAGAACTTTATGTAAGAAATCAATATTAAATGGACTTTCTGAAATAATTCAAAGGTGGTGAGGTTGGGGTGGGTAAGTTTAAATGCAAAGGATAAAGAAAGAAGTAATGCCAGATGTGTGGGGATGGAGAAAAGCAATATTGCAGAGTGCATTAAAGCATCAAGTGAAAACATGAAAATAAGGAAAATGAAAAGAGGTTGTCTGTCGGTCATATTTAAATGAAGACCAACAGTGCAATTCAGACCAAAGGGAGAACTCACTGTTAAAGGATACAAACATTGGCAGTCCCTTGTTGAGTTCCATGTACCACAGCATCTACTGTATTGGAATTTGCATTGTGCCCTGCTGTCATAAACCCTATCCAGATGTTCTTCTTCTGTGCTTAAACAACACATGAGGATGAGGATGGACATGATAGCTCCACCCCAAGGTGTGGAAGGTAAACTAAATGTGCAGGCTCCCTTCCTGTTTTAGAAAGCAAAGATGTTAGGGTAAGTCCAGTAGCATTAAGTAAAGCCCTCTTCATGTTCTAGTCACGTGTAGGCATGGGATCTGGGCCATTTCAGGCCCTGATAATATAACTGTGTCCCTTCCAGCTTCTGAAATGTCTGCATTCAACACATGGATATCTTCACTCAGTGCATGGACAGTGAGGATGGGCTAAGGGGATACCCCTGTGCGTGACACTGGGAGCAACATTGGATGTGTGGTTATGCTTCCTTTTCTGTGTATGAATATCCTTCACATTAATAACACACAAAAAGGGCTTGCATGTGTAGTAACTGAATAGACTGATGGCTGTGAAACTGTGTTTGGAATTCCCACATGTTAATTGAAAAGGGAGCCTGAAACAATTTGGAATGTTCCTGTGTCTAATACTTAGACATATGCAGAACTCTTTTATAAAGATCTTGGGTTTCTCTCCATATCTACTGGGAATATCAAAACAAAAATGCACTAAGTACAGTTCGGCCTATACAAAATTGCTGTAGCTTTCAGAGGAGTTATATTTTAGTTTAATTGGATCTGCCTTAGTAAATATGTTATGACACTGGCAGAAGAATTTAGGGGTGTTTAGATGCAATACTAAGTCATGGTCTAGTGCAAAGTGCATGAACATCCATTCTCAGACATGTACAGTTCCTTCTATTTTTTCTTCTCTTTCCTCCCTGACATGATGTGACTGGAAGATTTTAATTGTGGTCTGCATTAAAAGTAGTCTGCTTTTTTGTTGAGCTGTAACAAAGTACAGATCAAAATGAACTGTGATTTGCCATGAAGTTTCCAAATACTGCACACAAGAGGAAGGAGGGGAAAGGAGATGAGGGAGCATGCAGCTGTTGCCTTCTACAAGACAACATGCACATTATGTTCACCCAATGTGTGACTGGAGACACTGACATCAGCTTTGTGAAAACTGCACATTTTATACCTTTTTGTATAGTAAGAGTCAGAGTTATTTTTGCAATGCCCACTCTTCTCTATTAAATGTTGAGAAGTATCTAGTTCTTCTGGCCCTATAATTAACATAAGCACTCCTTAATTTTTGTATTTGGTATTTGGCATTCACCACTTTTTCTGAATCTCCTTTACTGTTCTTTAAAATTCTGCTTGAAATAAATGGAAAACTACTTAGAAAACCAAACTTGAACAATTTTTGCTTATTTTTCAGAGCTGCGACCTACCCCAGCAAAGTATTGTTCATATTGTTCAGACTCCACATAAGAAAATTCAAGGAGGGATTGGGACTGAAAGTGAAAATGTCTGTGGTGTTCTAACAAGTGATGGAAGAGAAGCCAAAAGCCTCACTCGTGTGGATCTCAATACCAACCTTCTGCCTTCTAACTCAGCTGGGCTTGCTGTGATTTTGGACACAGGGAGCAATACCATTTCTTCTCCATCTGGCAATTCAGGTAATGTACTGAACCAACATATCCCAAAATATAATGCACCCCCCCACAATGATTCTACAGCTGCAAAATTGCAAGCCCCCCCATTCTGCTTTTCTGAGTCATATATTTAAAACTCAGGTATATGGCAGAGTTTTCAGAGTTCTTCTGGCCTATATCTTTGTATTTAACTAGTACATGCTACGGTGATCCTGGGTTTCCTTGATACGACTTTTTATAGTACCCAAATTCCATTTGGCAATGAATAGCCAGCCATACTGGCATCCAAGTATTTCATTGCCTTTACTTAATCCTCAACATCACACCGCCGAGTGAAATTTTCTTTTTTGTCTTGTCCCTCAAAACTTGTGGGAGTCTCACCTTAAATGTTAATAAATTTGATCATTGATATCTGGTCCATGATGTCATTTATCTCATGCAAGTTATATTTGGCTCAGGGAGCTATAGGCATGGAACAGTGATCTACCTGGGGTTTGGGGGTGTTAAAGGATGTGGAACTATGATTTCTCCCACCTTTATTTTGCTCCTTGAATTTAGAATAATTTGTTTACTCCTTTTATTTCCATTGTTTTATCAGTTTGTCTACAGATCTATCAGCTTTGTACCACATTTCATGAAAGAACTATGTAGATTTCTTGATTACAAACTTTCTTGGAAATGTTCAGATTAGTGAGGGGGACATATAATCTTGATTGATATGATAGGGTTGTTCAAGTTTTGGATGAGGAAAGTGTGGCTGCAGGCCACATAGAGCCAGCGCCTCCAAGGCCCCCTCTGTACCCCCAAGATTCTTTGATTTTTTGAAAAATAGTTTTGGGGGTGTGAGGAAGCAGGAGGGTATATGTGCTCCCCAACATCCCCTGGGGAGCAGTGTGCCCCTCCTAACCATCAAAGGTTCTCTACCCCTGTGGTCCTTAAAGCAATTCTTCCTTGTGGGTTGAGTATGTGGCCCTGTTCTAATACTCCCACCATTACTAACGATGAAGCAAAGTAACAAGACAGCTTGGTGGCTGCAGTACCATGGATAGTTCAGGTGAACAGCAGGTGCTCAAATAGAGGCTAAGTATGGACAGGAGCCGTTTGAACTTGTGCCTCTAGGCCACCCCTTACTGTGCACCTTCACTGAGGATTTGCAGGCTGGTAGAGTCAGCCTTCTGTTGGTGGCTTGCAAGACCTATGTGGGTTGTGGAGCAACAAGATCTGCCTCAGTACATTGCCTTTCCTGGAGATATTTACATTTTAAAAAGTGGAGAATAAATGTGTAAGATCTACTTCTATGGCCATCTCTGGAAGAGACCTGTAGAGTGTCTGCAAGTGATCATACATAACTGAACAGTGAGGAAATGAGCTGGAACAATGAAAAAGAACATTTAGCAGAAATCCCATCTACTTACAAGTGTCTTCTATCCCAGCATGGATAGTGAGACAGCACGGAGTCAACATTCCAAGATTCTAATGTATGGTGTAAATTTTGATCCCTTTTACATAGATTCACCAATAGAGAGTTGCTGTTTGAAATCAAACAGCCATAAAATAAATGCTGTCAATTGCATGCTAACTTTCCACTACCTGCACTTAAGAGAGAAAGGGAAAGGCACTTCAAAAATGGTAATTGGAGTGGAGGGAGATGCAAGAACATAGCTATAAGACTACCTCCTTTGGTGCACACATGAATAACATTCAGATATAGTGTAGTGGTTTGAGCATTGGACTACGACTCTGGAGACCAGGGTTTGAATTCCCACTCAGCCATGAAAACCCACTGGGTGACCTTGGGCAAATCACACTTTCTCAGCCTCAGAGGAAGGCAATGGCAAACCCCTCTGACCAAATCTTGCCAAGAAAACCCCATGGTGGCCTTAGGATCACCATAAGTTGGAAATGACTTGAAGGCACACAACAAGAAGAGTCCAGGAAGTATTTACCATATGATAGTTTTCAGCTTAAAGCTAAGCTCTTACACTTCTCTGGATTGCATCACCTTAGTAATGATCAAGCCAGTCAGCTTTCAGAATGGATATCAGAAACAAATTCCTGTGTGTCATTGGGAAGTTCTGGTCTCTCACATCACCAGACGTGCAAGAGATGAATGGGCAAAACTTTTATAGGATTTCCTCGCCTGTCCTGAAGGAATGATCTGTGAAATGCTATAATCAGTTCATAACACTACCCTGTAGTGAGAGTGGCAGTGAATTCTGTAGCAACTGTGAATGATATTTTAATAATTTTGCAAAGGCATATAAGAGTGGTCCAGTGATTGGAGTAACTTTAGATTATTTTATAAGACATGTGGAAATCATAAGAGAGTCACGAACTCCTATAACTGACTTCATCAACATCTTCCTTCCAATTAGTAATGAACACATTCCTTTAGAAACATATCAGTACCTGAGTTAAGGATGCATACCTCACAGACGGAATGACTAATGAGGCACATGGGGTGCCTTATCATTTCTAAAGGAGCATCTTTGCTTGAAATGGCAATGTTGGGTTTGGGGTATCATTTTTTTTTCAAAGGCTTTGTGGTATGTATTCTGTATTGTGCCTTTCTCCAAATATTCATGCAGCATATACTTTGACAGAGTTCTTGGTTTTCCCCCCAACAGAGGTAGTGCTGGTGATTACTGTTGCATTAGGGATATAAAGAATATTCACACATTTTCTCATCCTCAGTGAGAAAGGGTGCCTTCAGAAGCTGAGACCCCAGTTGAAAAAAATTGGCAGCAGCTGCAAGAATGTTCACCTGCATCAGAGAGCAAAAAGACCAGTGCTATTGTTTGTGTGTCAGCCATAACAATATCAAAGAGGGGCGGGGAGAGTCTCTTGTGCAAAACGGAGGGGGGGTGCATGAAAACATTCAAAAAATTTTGCAGAAAAAGTCCCTAAAAGCAAAAGGAATCATCAGCTGAAACACAAAAAAATGCTCACATTCTTGCTTACTGCTGCCAGAATGGAGATTGCACAATGCTGGAAATCAGGAGACCTTTCTGTAATGAATTGGTGGGCCAGACTTTGGAACTTCTAGCTACTGGAGAAATTATCCTACAACATGAGAAGGACCAGAGGCCAAAAGACACATACCACATTCGTAGAAGACTGGATGCCCTTTATTGAATATGTTAATGCAAATGCTTGGTCAATGCGACCTCCCAAAGACCACTGCCACTTTTGGAAGGGTGTTCTTTCAGAGGACACATCCTCCTCTCCACATGAACTCCTTTCTTGAAGGGATTGGACCTGTTTTGCCCTCCTCTGATTCTTTACATCTCTTGTACTGGATATGACCTGAAGATGTTGATTTATTTTCCTTTTTCTTTCATTGTTACTGTTGGTGATGTTTGTACTGCTGTTTGTATTGTTTTATTAACTGGAAAATTCAACAAAAGCAAACAAACAAATAAAAATATCTTTGTTGCTGCATGGGGTTGGAAAAGGAAAAGAAAATTTGGAAATATATGCAAAACCCACAATCTCAACCAGTGGGGGGAGAAAACTTTTGAATTTTATTTTAATTTTTATTATGTATTATGTATTTTTAGATATATTTCATACCATAATATCAAAGGTTGCACATTTGTTTCGTATTGATGTTATGATATGAATTACATTAATCACCAGCAAGTTGGCATGATCTCCTGGCAGAATCTAAGAGAAAAATAACTATTCAGTAATAATAATAATAATAATAATAATAATAATAATAATGGGGGAAAAAGACATGTAGCAGTAAGAACACATTACAAAAGAATTTGGGGGAGGAAGCATAAAAGTTTTCATTCTTGTATGTGAGAATAAAATAAGCAGAGACTTGCTTCTTTGTACCATATGATAAGTTTAGGTTAAGAATATAAGTTTTTATTTGCTTTCTCCTTGCATGGTAACTGTGAAAATGCAAAAATAAATTCTCCTTGATAAAATAAAGTAAGATTACAATAAGGTGAGATTGGGGAGAAGTATTGGAGAGATTTTTTTATATACTTTTGAGATTGATTTTTGTGTATTTCAGCAAATGTGCAAAATTGAAAGCTGAGATAAAGGCAGTCTTGTTGCATGGACTGTTCAAAATATAGTGACACTGAGTGGGTTGTTTGCATCTTTTTGACTAATCCACTTGTCCTTTTCCCTCCCTTGCTGTGTGTGTATTTGTTTGTGTGTGCGCTTAGCTACAGAATGGGAAAAGATGCCATTCTGTACCACACAGATTTTTTTTTGCACAATTTAACAGAAAGTAGAGCAGAAAAAGGAAAAGCTGTGTGTGTGTGTCAGTCTCACATTGGACATGAACTCTTGTGGGAGTTGGAGAGTTTTCAGCGGGTTGTCTTACTGTGCTGAGATAGCTTGTCTTCACTAAAATCCTTCTAGCTGCAAGATTTCCACCCCACGTTCTTAATCTAGGTTTCTCACAGCACATTCACATTTGATTATGTCCTATATTTCTCCTGGTTCCTTCAGCCACAATAATGCCCCCTTTGATAAAGCAAGTATCCCAACAGCAGACTGACAGCATAGCAGATACTTAACAGCCATTTTCTTTCCAACTGGTTCAGTTTATGATTCAGCCCAACTATTTCTTCCTTGTCATGAATAAGAGAGCCTGCTGAGTGACATTTCTGCCTCACTGGTGGTGGATGACAAGCAGTGTCTGATGGGATGTTTTCTTTTCCTCAGTATATTTTAGGTTTTGGTATGATTAAAGGGAGGGAAGCAAATGGTTTTCATCTCATTGCAAAGATTATGTAAGCACACAGCCATCTGTTCTAGTGGTAATTGTGACATACAATTTCTGGGTGTGAGGTAGTTTATTGGAGAAAGAGCCAAAAGTGACATGGACAAGGCATTTGATTTATTCCCCTCCCCCTTTGCCTCCTGTTTCATTAAAGAAAGGAAGAAAGAAAAATAATTTCCATGGGACATTCATACATGGAGAGGATGTACCTGGGAGCCTCCATTATGATTGTTTTGAATGTTTGCTGAAGTGATTATAGGTATTTTATTTATTTATTTAGAGGTTTTTGCACCCCACCGTTCAAACAGTGAAATCAATATATGTCTGGACATTACTTCTTCAAAAGAAAATGTGGTACTAGAGACAGAAATAACACGGAAAGAATAGGAATAGGAGAAAAGACAAGCAGTTGAACATGCTTCAGCAGATTTTGTGTGTGTGTGTGTGTGTTCAAAACAATGCTTTTCAAATGGTATGGTGATAATTGTGTTCAGTGTACTGTTCTTAAGTTAAATATGTTTCTTTGGTTCTTTATTTATTTTCTTGAATTTATATTCTGCCTTTCATCCAAGATGGGATTCAAGGTGGCTTACAAAAGTTTACAAAGATCAATGTTTAATGAAAGTGCCTGGTACGTAATAGTCTTCCCCAACTAATCACTTCCCCTACTGCTTAGACCATATTTTCCTAATGTTCATGCCAGCCAATCTCTCATAATCACCAACAGGAGCTATATACAGTTGCCCCTTCACATTTGCAGTTTTGAATATTTGCAGTTTGTAGCTGCTGCTCAACTAGCTCAGACTCCAAGCTAGTTGGAGGAGGAGGCTAGCTCAACTAGTCTCCTCCTCCTGTCCTGCCAACAAAACAACTCCATCTTGCTTTCTTATCTTGCACCAAAAAAGTTTAAAAAAGTAAGCTTGCTCCTTTCCCAAACCGAAGCTAAAAGTTGCAAACATAGCAACACCTCCCAGAGGTACAAATCATACCCCTCATCCACACTCACTCCCCCCCAGCTCTCCCTCCTGCCTGTCCTGGCAACAAAACACTCCATCTTGCTTTCTTACCTTGCACCAAAACAGCACTGCCCGTTACTTTAAACCTTACTGTTTTAAATGGGTAGCGCTGCTTTGGTGCAAAGTAAGAAAGCAATCTGGAGTTGTGTTGTTGACAGAGCAGAGGGAGGGAGAGCTGGCAGGGAGGTGAGTATGGGTGAGGGGCATGGTTTGTGTGCCTGGAGGCAGGTGTTGGTACCGCAGTGGCAAATATTAGCAGTTCTGTTGGCCGGAGAGGAGTCTACACTATTGTAGTGTAGCAGGCATGTTGGGGGTGGGGCTTAACTTATTTGTAGTTTTTTCACTTTTGTGGTGGTCCTCTGCCCCTAACCCCCACGAATGTGAAGGGACAACTGTAGTAGTGTTTCTTTAACTCTTAACTGTTCTTGCTACATCCAAGATGATCCAGATATTTTAAGTACCACTTGAAAACTTCTTCAGATTCTGTCAACAGCTGTCAACGAACAGTCATCATCTGGCTAACTTAGTTTAAAAAAAAAATACTTGACCAAAGCCTTTGACCAGTCATACTCATAACTTCTTCCAAGACCCTCACAAACTACTCTTCTATTAGTGACCAATCAGCACTTCTTTATGGACCTTCAATTTACCTACTGAATTTGTTGAGCCCTTGCCCATTCCAATTTGTATTTTACTATCTGCCCAATATCTATACAAATAAAGGCAGCTTCTTCTCAGTTCATTTTCAGACTGTCAGCATGAAGCCTCTATCTCATGAAACATACCGCTAAGGAAGCCAGAGATGTCTTATGCCTAATACACAGCAGCCAAAGGAAGCTTCCAGCATACTTATTTACATTAGAATAGGGATGTAAAGAATATTCACAATTTTTCTCCTCCTTGACAAGGAACTGACACACTGAGATGCCCTGTCTAAAAAATTGCCAGTTGTCACGGTATTTTTTTGCTTTCACAGAAGAGCAAAACAAACAGCATTTTTGTGATTACCAGTAATAGCAAAAACAAACAAAAAAACATGGTTTTATATATAAACATTTTTTACATGAAGAATACCCCATTTGTGCAACACCAAAATATATTGTGCAAAATACATTTTATGCCCTCTCTGAAACACTTTACAAAAATAGTCTCAAAATGCAAAATAGCATTGAAAACTGTGAAAAACACTTGTAATCTCATGCAATGGTAGGGTGGGTGGGAGGAGATTTTGGCCTTTTTTTGTCATGTGTGTGAGAATGAAGCAAGCAAAGATTTTTATCCTCTCATTATGACTTCATTGAGATACAGCTTTTCTTCAAATGGGATGAAGCCATTTAAAAGCATTATAGCTGCAATCCTATAAGGCTCAGCATAGCAGAGTAGTTATACATTTGGACATATGATAGATTGAACAATATTTCACCCCCTAGACTTTAACATCCAGGCTGTGAAGCCACCCCCCACAGCTATTCCATGCCCCGTGGGGGATGAGCAGGACTATGAGTCTATGTCCTCATAGCCAGATGCAAAATGATTATGTCAGTGCTGAGATCCACCAGGGTTCTCTAGAGGCTTCATGGTGGCTGTATTTATTTAGTGTAGCAGGGACAGCCATCAAAAGTTGCTGTTAAACTTCATGACCCTAAGTGTATACAAGGGATTGAAACACATACTCGGCCTGCCTATTGTTAAATAATATGTCTGTGGCACCTTCTGCAAACTATGAGATGCTCTTTAGAAGCTCTAAGATCTGATATTTGGTTGTTGATTATTAGAGAGCATTTTAATAAAATGTTCTGTGTTTTTCTTTTGCCTGAAGCAAGCAATCAACCCAAGTTTCTGAACTGCTTGTCATTTTTCTAAAACTTATATTGTCAAATTAGTTCCAGGTCAAGTAACAGTATGATGTACATCTCCTTCTCTCCATTTTAATATGGCATTAGGCTGAACACTCTTAGATTTAAAATAAACTGTTCTGCCCCCCCTTTCCTTTCATCATTTTCCTGAGAACACCATCAAAATATGAGCACTGATCCATCCAAAATGGCCTCCAGCATACACATCTATATTGATATCGTGGAATATGAACACATATAAATATTCAAGAAGTGAACTAGACAGAACCAAGACAATGGCATAGTTATTACTGTTTATGGCCATAGTTCAGCTTTTCTATCAAAAACCAAACATCTAAGAATTTATCATTTTACGTGTGTGTGCACGCGCACGTGGACACATATACTGTACCTGCCTTTATGCTTTTAATTCAGTGACTAACTTTTCTTCACACATAGACGCAACTTGTGTGGAAGTACACATTTTGAAATTAAATCTGTTTTTTGTCTATGTTGATCGATGTGAATTAATAATGGCATGGGGATAACTGTAGCTTTTTCAGTTTGTATAAATTAATTAGCTCATAGCTTTAAAGCTTTGTCAAGCTGTAGCCCGAATTATGAGTCATACCAAAGTGTTTATCATGGGACCCATATTTTATTGTCATTGCTTATCCCCAAAATAGATATAGGTTACAGATTATGAGAATATCTGTATATGCTTTTCTTTTGGCATTGATGCAATCCAGGCTTGGCAGCCTGCAGTTCTTGTTCCATGTACTCACTTAGTGGGGAATCTATTGCTCTCTAAATAAAGAGATTAATTAGTTCAATACACAACAGATTGGTGTAATTCCTGTAAGTATAGCCCATGGGGATCCATGTTTCTCTGCAGGGAATGAGTAGAGAAATCCCTTTTGTCCTGACAAAGTAGCTGTAGGGGTCTAAGAAGGTGGTGGTGGGGAAACTAGCCAAGGCAACGCTGAGAAAGAAGAAGCCCAGATACGTGTGTGTGAGTACACGCTACAATTTTGAATGTTTGCCTGTTTTTGTGTCTGTTTTACTATATAGACTCACATGCCTGATCAAAGTGGCATATTATCAAATGTGTGTGAATGAGGTACAGTCTCCAAGGCTGTCTTTGAGGCCCCCAAGAACACATCACCTTTGGGGAAGACTTGAATTTAGTTTCTCAAAATGCACCTACTATGTTTCTCATAGGATTTTATAAGCTGGGCTTTAAAAAAAAAAAAACCTAGAAGTGACCTCGGCTTTACTTCCTGTTTTCAAAAAGATGCCTTCAAGGCCTAAAACAGACTGGGGCAAACATGGCAAAGTTGCTTTCCCACCACCTGGGCAGGGGGAATTTTGGGTAAAATACATTAAAAGATTTTGGGTGTGGGTGCAGTGGTGCATGGGTGACTGTGGCCCTCCTAGGGCCAAGAAAGAGCATGTGCAGCCCTTGAACCCTACTCTGATCTGATGGAATCAGAATGATGACCATAAAGATATTGGATATGATTCATCAGCTACCCCAGGGAGATCTCCAACAAACACTTGGGTTTTTTCTCAGACATTTTGGAATCCAGTATTGTATTGGTACAGAATAAGCCAATTTTTTTGTCAAACATCATAGCTAGGTTAACATCCTGAGCATTTCTGTGCAGGTTTAGGACCAACTGGAAGACTTTGGCTTTGGGGTAGCTGGTTTGTTTTTTAATGATCTATTTTGCTTCAAACTTGGTGTGAAATAAATTTTAAGAAATCTAGATATTACCAGTCAAATTTTTGTTTAATTGGAGTCATAAGTGAAATCCCGAGTATCAGCCAGACTAGGGTAGCCAGGTCAGGAGCTTCTAAGACTCTGAGATTTCAGGGCATAAGCCCTGTGACTTAAGGTCACTCCCTAGGGATCTTTAAGGGATGAGGGCCAGACAGAGCCCTGGAGAACCTAGAACAGCCATTCCAAAGCAGTCTGCAGCAGGGCCAACAACACAAAGTAATATGTTTGTGTACGTGCACATGCATACAGATTCTTTCCAAGGCACTGCTCTCATGCTGAGATTCTTCCCCTTCACCCTGCAAACTGGAGAAAATGTGCCATGCCCTGAAACACAGGGCCAGTCCTTGAGATCTAGGAACTCTAAACTAGGCATTGCCAAGTAATTTTCCTAGTGTGTGTTTTAGTCAGAGTTTGAGCTCTGAAAAAGAAAAATGATTAAGGGCCAGTTCTTATGTTACCTTAGTGGTGAGGAAATCGCCATTGTCTCATCGAAGAAGACAATCCCCAGATCCTAATGTGGCTCATTAATCTTAAAAACTTCCAGTCATTAATGGTATTTTGTGGCCATCTTCAGTGGAAGGGAAAGCATGAAAAAACTGTTAACTTTTCACTGAGTTATCTGGATCTTTTCCACATTAGGACCCTTTAGTACTGTAGAGGCAATATTCTTCTGCTATCAGCTGAAATTGAAAGTAAGACTTGTGGTGCTGATGAAAGCCAGAATTGTGTACTCTCATGTATCATACATAACACCTCAATCAAAAGTGACTGGAATATTATAAGCATAAACACTTTTTCATTTGCATCCTTTCTTACTTGTAACTCTCCCTTTTCTCTTTTCCCATTTGTCATCCAATTTGCTGAAATTTGGGTTGAAACCTCCTTAAAAAAGAGGAAATGGTCTTTATACATCAAGGTTAGGCCACATACATAAATGGAGCTATAGAAGTTTCTGTTGTTGTTGTTAATCAAAACAACATATTAGTGGCACTTTTCCTCACTTTTGGTTTAGATATACCTTTAAAATGCTAATTCTATTACATTTTTGGTTGAATAAAATGCTCCTAATGGGCATTATCTACTTTAACAGGGTACTTTATTGAACAATGGGAGTGATAGTATTGGGTGAAAAATTCATTTGCACACACTGATTTTTCCCTCTTCAAGTTGCTGCTGAAATATATGAGTGTCTTTTTCAACCCATGTACAGGACAGGGTGGTAGCTCTCATATCAGTGGGGAAATAAATCCACTTTGGGTTTTAGTCTGAACTTGAAAGGAGCTATCCAAGATGCTTAACTATACCCAAAATATGTTCAGAGCCATATTTAAAGTTCAGACTAAAAATCCTGAAATAGATTCTCCTCTCTTCTATAATGCTACTATACAGTCGGCCATCCATATCCATGGATTCTTCATCCACAGATTCAACCACCCACGGCTTAAAAATATTCAACAACAACAACAAAATAATCCAAAAAGCAAATCTTGGTTCTCCCATTTTGTATAAGGAACACCATTGTATTACACCATTGTATATAATGGGATTTGAATAGCCATGGATTTTGGTATCCAAGGGGAGTCCCGGAACCAAATCTCAGTAGATACCAAGGGCCCACTGTATTTAGAGACAATGTTTCTGTTTGGCTCTTATAAGCAGTCTGTTTACACTGCAAGACAGGATATTTGATTACCTTTAGTGCATGTATATCTGGGCAATGAGCCACAAACGTATCACATTGTTTAATTTGGATTTCACAGGAACTGTTACTTTTAATTAAGTCATTACTCCTATTATCAACAGGCCACTATTAACTATGGGCATTCTCATTTTTTTTAAGCTAGGAGAGAAAAAGTGGCAATGTTTTTCTCTAACATTTTGAAAAGTACTTTAGAAACTGTTGCACAGACCATGTTTTCTATTAGCCTTACTGATGCTCTCTGACATAATTCTGAATCTAAAATTTGTATTCCCCCCTTCCCTTTGGCCTTCTGGAAACAGCAGGAAATGCTTTCATAAGACATTGACATAATGGAACCTTTTCAATAAGGGGTAAATTGAGCCTATTTCAGCAACCAAAAAGCATACTTGCTAACTTATTGCAAGCTGTGCCGGTGCGGGGAACTTTGTTCATATCTTAGCTTCTTACAAGAAAGGTGCTATTTACCTTGTTTGTGAAGACACACCCAACTAAAGGTGGTGGCAGGTTTGGGAGTGCAATGCCAGTACCCTGGTGAGATCAAACTCTTTTACCCAAAAAGGCTCTGATGCTGAATATAAAGTTCAAAAAAGGAGGAAGTTTATTTTAAAGAACAAAAGCAAAGGGCTTTCTCCTCCCCAGCTCTAAAAGCTTGAAATAAAACGTACTTAACAGTTTGAGTTTCAGCAATCTTCAGGATGTCATCTCTCTGGGTTTGATCTTGGTTTGATCTCCTCACTCAATGGAGCTGGTGCAGGGTCTTTCAGCTCCTGATTCCTTTGACCTTTGTTGTTGGTAACTAATTTGGCTGAATGGTGTAAGAAATGCCCTTCCTGGCTGTCTGGGCCTGTTTGCCACAAATAAAACAGCTCCCTGCAAACTCACAGCAAAGACTGAGCAAAAAACCAAAAAAACTTCTAGCTAAAATAGAGCTTGCTGGGAGGGACAAACCAAACCTGGAAAAATGCAGGGGAATTCTTCAGCTCGTCCCACAAGTCTAATACAATGAAACATTCCTATGCTCAGACATACTAAGGTCTGAACTAAAACAAAGGAAAATGCAGGGGAGATTCAAACAGTCCTGGCTGGACATCACATTCTTATTTCCCTTGTTTCATGTTTGCCAAGACAGGAATGTTATTTTTGGTGGAGCCAGAAACTCTAGTGGGAATTTCTGACAGCATTGTCATACTCTTGGTGTCAAATTTGTTCCTAAGGTAACTAAGCTACAGCTTAGGACCACAGAGGTACCTCATAATAATAATAATAATAATAATAATAATAATAGAGGGCCCATTTACCCTTGGCTTACTCAAAATGATTTTAGAACAGAATGGTCATTCATTGCTGGATTGCAACACCAGCTGCTGGTGAACAAACTGTCTCTTTAAGAGAAAGCAAGTCATTTGTGCTTTTGAGAGGGAAGTATTTGCATTAAAATAATGACTAGAATCGCTATAAAATAAATTAATTTGCAGTTAGAAAACACCTATGTGTAAATACACAAAGTGGGTCATGAATTTATATAGATTTTTTAAAAAACCCAGCAGAAAACCAATTATGAGGTGTAAATAGGAACAGATGTTTAGTTGAAAGTCAGTTTATATTACATTCATTTGCTTTGTTTTTATAGCACCAGTTCAAAACCAGTGCATTTCCTACTGTATAGTATATCCGTACCATCTTCATCCATACTGTATATCAATATTGTCTTCATCCAGTATCAAATACACAGTATTGTACAATTGTGACTGATTCAGCCACCCAGTAAGTTATTAAGTGCAAGAATAAAATTTGAAAGAGAAGTGCAGGAGTAGCTGTGTTGGGCATTAAAGAAATTCAGAGTTACAAATAAGCAGTACTTGTGAAAGGGGTCAAGGAGTCTTAGTGGACCACAAGCTGAACACGAGTCAGCAGTGTGATGCAGCAGCTAAAAAAGCAAATGCAATTCTAGGCAGCATCAATAGGAGTATAGCATCTAGGTCGAGGGACGTAATAGTGCCATTCTATACTGCTTTAATCAGACAATTCAAGAAGAATATGGACAAGCTGGGGTGTGTCCCGGGGAGGGCGACCAAAATTGTAAAAGGTCTGGAAGTGATGCCTTATGAAGAGCTGTAAAGTTAGCCCTGGCCTCCGTGTGCGCATGCACATACAGCATGCACACCCTGAGAGGCAAGGCTACCTTTGTGATACAAGATAAGCCAACCCAAAAATAACAGCACCAGGGTTACAGACCACTGTAAGCCAAAACTATAAGAGGAATTGTGTGCGCAGTTCTCAAAGGTAAAGTATTACAACAATGATGCAACAGTATAACTTTTAAGTATCTGTGTACTATATATACTTATGATGATCTACAGAACATATATGTTACATACAATCACTTCGCTGTTATCACCAATTAATGTACAAAGAACTTCAATGGGAGGAATGTGTCATGAACCCATATGTCACACAGAAATTCTCCAGGTCATGAAGGCAGACGGAATTGTAGATGCACTCCCTTAATCTGTTTTATGGCTTGCTTTTAGACTTGTGATTTACAGCAAGCTGATACCGCAGACGATTCACCTCTAGAGCCAATTATAGTAAATCGTTTCGTAGTTGAACTTTCTCAATGCGGATTTATCTATAACAAATATTAACACACATAATTATTTTTGTCTATCACCACTGCTAGTTCTAAGGGAAACATCTATGCTTACCATGTACTTTCATGGAGTGTCCTTCACAGCTCTTTTCCATTCCGCTGCTAGTAAGGCTGGTAACTGTTTGAAGTTTTTATGGGTATCCCCTCTATTGAATGGCTAAATGACTCATTCCTAAAGCTATTACCCTAATTAACCTTTAGCCCAATTCCTCTCATCTCTTAACCCTGGAAGACAGAGATGGATCTACTCTAGAGAAGACGCTCCCCCAGCTCTATTCATTCATAAGAACTGTCTTCATGCACAATCTAAATAGGATTCATTTATAAAAAATTAACAAAATCCAATTGATCATTCAATCCCCCTGGTTTTCTAGAATTTAATCTGAAAATCCAATAGGCTTCTCTCTGATGCAGTAACCTCTGTATAGAGTCTTTATCTTTGTGGAACAAACCCCAATGCAGCTGTTCAATCACACAGAATCTAAATGATGCAGGATCATGGTTTTTCTCCAAAAAATGATCCACTAAAGGACACCCCACATATTTTGTTCTAATTTTACTGCGATGTTCGCCAATTCTTAATCTTAAATTTCTTGAAGTCAATCCTATATACAGAAGCCCACATGGACATATTATTATGTAAATAATATATTTTGAATTACAGTTTGTGAAATCTTTTAAAGGAAACTGTTCTTTTGTAGTGGGATGTATGAAAGTCTTAATGTTTAAGGACTGTGGACAGCTAGAGCAATGGCCACATTTATAGTGTCCAGTGATAGATGGTTGTATCCTTATATTTGACTGAATATCAGAGTGAACTAGAAAATCTTTGATGTTGCGTGTTCTTCGTAGGCTAATAAGAGGTGGTTCTGAGCATCCCTGTATGTGTTCCACCAAATGCCAATGTTTATAGATGATTTTTTGGATTTGTGATGCACCCTGGTTAAAAACTATGGAAGATATAATTCTATTATTCTTAGGCTTTTCTTTGTGAACAAACAATGATATTCTATCTTTGGCCATAGCTCTTTGTTTAGCTATTTTTATAACCCTTTGAGGATAAGCCCTAGATGTGAGTTCTCTTTGGTATACGTCAGCTGCTGCCTCAAATTGCCTTTCTTCAGTGGAGTTTCTTTTCAACCTCAGAAACTGTGAGTAAGGTAAATTATCCCTGAGGTGTTTAGGATGATTACTAGAGTAATGCAGTAGTGTATTTCTATCCGTTGGTTTTTTATAATTAGCTACTGCTATTCTGGAATCTTTGATGTATACCATAACATCTAAAAAAGGTATGTTAGTACGATGATAATGACATGTGAACTTTATATGTTCACTGATCGAATTTATCCAATTAAAAAAATTCCCATCCCACTACAAAAGAACAGTTTCCTTTAAAAGATTTCACAAACTGTAATTCAAAATATATTATTTACATAATAATATGTCCATGTGGGCTTCTGTATATAGGATTGACTTCAAGAAATTTAAGATTAAGAATTGGCGAACATCGCAGTAAAATTAGAACAAAATATGTGGGGTGTCCTTTAGTGGATCATTTTTTGGAGAAAAACCATGATCCTGCATCATTTAGATTCTGTGTGATTGAACAGCTGCATTGGGGTTTGTTCCACAAAGATAAAGACTCTATACAGAGGTTACTGCATCAGAGAGAAGCCTATTGGATTTTCAGATTAAATTCTAGAAAACCAGGGGGATTGAATGATCAATTGGATTTTGTTAATTTTTTATAAATGAATCCTATTTAGATTGTGCATGAAGACAGTTCTTATGAATGAATAGAGCTGGGGCAGCGTCTTCTCTAGAGTAGATCCATCTCTGTCTTCCAGGGTTAAGAGATGAGAGGAATTGGGCTAAAGGTTAATTAGGGTAATAGCTTTAGGAATGAGTCATTTAGCCATTCAATAGAGGGGATACCCATAAAAACTTCAAACAGTTACCAGCCTTACTAGCAGCGGAATGGAAAAGAGCTGTGAAGGACACTCCATGAAAGTACATGGTAAGCATAGATGTTTCCCTTAGAACTAGCAGTGGTGATAGACAAAAATAATTATGTGTGTTAATATTTGTTATAGATAAATCCGCATTGAGAAAGTTCAACTACGAAACGATTTACTATAATTGGCTCTAGAGGTGAATCGTCTGCGGTATCAGCTTGCTGTAAATCACAAGTCTAAAAGCAAGCCATAAAACAGATTAAGGGAGTGCATCTACAATTCCGTCTGCCTTCATGACCTGGAGAATTTCTGTGTGACATATGGGTTCATGACACATTCCTCCCATTGAAGTTCTTTGTACATTAATTGGTGATAACAGCGAAGTGATTGTATGTAACATATATGTTCTGTAGATCATCATAAGTATATATAGTACACAGATACTTAAAAGTTATACTGTTGCATCATTGTTGTAATACTTTACCTTTGAGAACTGCGCACACAATTCCTCTTATAGTTTTACCTTTGTGATACAGCTAAAGAGTCCCTCTCACCTGAGAACTCTTAAGTTGTTCCCTCTGAAACACACTTCCAGTGATTCTTCTAGCCTGGAAATCCCCAGAAACTATAACTCTCTTCAGTAGCCCCCACCCCCCTGATTTCCACACTCCATTATACCACAGTCCAAGGAGACACTGTGGGAGTTCTAGTTCACCGTTACCTCCTGTCTTGCAGGATTGTACCTTCCTCTTCCCTTCTGTCCTGAAGCAGAAGAAATAGAATGACCGAACAAATAGGTGTGTGTACCCTCAGCTTTAGAATATAGAAAAAAGACTTAGTTTATTCAAGTAAGTTTAAAGCAAGTTTAGAGATAAATCACTTCATGAAGAAAAAATCTCTTTCCTTCAGGTTCACCTTAGGAGTTACAGAGAATAGTAAAAATAAAACATTTTAGTTACCTCCAGCCAGTTAGAAAATAACCATAAAAATCCTAACACCATCTAACTAAAACATTCCTACTGCTTACAACTATGCAGTCTGTATGCAGGATATGGTCTTTGAATTCCAAGGATGTTGTGAGCCGGGTCAGTTCAGACCTGGCTCACCAGCTGCCTCCATTGTTCTGCTCTGGGCCTGGTGTCTGCATCCCAGACCTCCTTTGTCTCTCCTCATGGTCTGACCTCATACCTCATGGTCAAACTAAGCCATGTGCTCAGAACAAAGAATTTATAGTTCTTATTTGAAATTATCCTCTGGCAGTTTCATTGGTCAATCTTGCCTCGGATGATGTGACATCACTGATGATGCTGACTCTGGAGATATCCCTGTACCTCCCACCTCTCCTCTGTGGTTAATCCTTTGGTTACCTAATGTTATGTTTGCAAAACAATCACTGACTTCAAGATAATGGGAAATGTAATCCTCCATTATCACATGCAGATGAAAGGAACTGGACTCCTTTGCAGGGACTGCCATCATCACAGAAGCAGCTTAGAGAGCTGGGTATGTTTAGTCTGGGGAAGAGGAGGTTAAGAGGTGACATGATAGCCATGTTTAAATATTTGAAGGTAAATCATTTTGAGGATGAAGTCCTGCTGCTCCAGAGACTAGGATACAGAGCAATGGACTCAAACTATAGGAAAAGAGATTCTACCTAAACATTAGGAAGCATTTCCTGACAGTAAGAGCGGTTTGGCAGTGGAATGCACTACCTTGGAGTGTGGTGAAGTTTCCACCTTTGGAGGTTTTTAAACAGAAGCTGGATGGCCATCTGTCAGGAGTGCTTGGATTGTGTATTCTTGCAGCGCAGGGGGACTAGATGGACTAGATGCCTCTCATGGTCTCTTCCAAATCTATGGTTGGTGAAACCTTTATTAGACCAACCAGAAGACTCAAAAAGCATTAGCCTAGTTTTTAGAACTCACTTGGTTCTTCATCAGGCAAAGAGGAAACAAAATCATGCAGAGGAAATAAAACTGATGTTGTTTTTAAGTCATCAGCCTGCACATCTGCATCTTGTGGTTTTGGATGTTATTTTAATTTATTTTTATCCCACTTGTCTCCTGGCATGGGACTGATAGTGGGCTACAATAAGGCTAAAACAAGATTAAGCTTAACACCTGATAATATACTGAGCGTTTGTTCATACAGGCAGAACATTCAGTTCCCACCTCCCTTCTCATTTCAAAAAAGAGGGAGGAACAGCAGGAACAAAAGCTGTATAAGATGGCCAGCAAATTTCAGATTCCCAGTTCTGTCATTAAGTCTGTTTCTTTGAGCTCTGTCCTGACCTTGTCCTATAATGCCCAAACATTTTGGCCGAGTTTGGTGAGTTCAGGAAGAACCAGCGTTGTCAGGTCTGGAGAGAGAATAAGGCATGGTAAGCAAACATACTAGTAGAAGCCAATTTAGACTGCTTTGCTTTATTCTAGAAAATCAAGATGAGCATTTGCCATGGTAAGCACCATTGGAAAAGTGATTGGGGTTCTGATCTACCCAGTTCACATTTCTTAGAACCAAACATTGAACTGAACCCAATTTGCAGCCAGAAATCCGAATGAAGGGGGAAAAGATGTGTTCAACAGCATGTGCGCATTTGAAGCATGTGAAATGAAACAGTACGATTCAAAAACATTGAATCAAAAACAGGCAACATTGAGTCAATAGGTGAATGAGTGTCATATGCATACAGTTGGAAAAAAATGTGTTCCCTTGAAAATGTGCACAAAAATACATATGTAGGGGAAGAGGAAGGAGGCTTCATATAGAATCTAGGCAGAACAAGGTTGCTAGTGGGAAAATGAGAACCCCAGCAAAACTGAGGTTCAAAGTTCTACCCATCCCTGATTGAAAGGGGCAAGTCTACATCCTTCCAATAATATATGTATTAAGGAGTGTCATGCTGAGGTGACAAGTATTGCAGAACTGTGACACTTTAATAACTGAAAACTCAAAAACTGGACACATTTACTTGTTTCTAATACTGATCCCTTTCCTTGCTATCAATTTTTAAACTGTGGTTTCCACTACTTTTTTGAGTAATATTGCAATGACATAAGGTTCTTTATGTCCTAATATAAGTTCATAGCACAGGACATATCCCTTTCTTTGCCTTTTCCTTCTTCACTAGTGTAACACAGGGATGTAACTCTTCTCTTATTCCATTCTTGGTCATGATTCTTCTCATTTGGAGAATTTTAAAGTAAAAACTAGATGAAGTGTTTTTTCCCCACAAAAATATGTTTTGTACAAAATACATAATTTTAGCACTCATGATGCTAGATGATGCCATTGTGTTTTATACAAAATAAATTTGTGCACAAAACATGAGGTTTTGTGTATGGAGAACACATTTTTGTGCAAAATGATACACACACACCCTCAATTGCTGCTACTGACAAAACTCAGGAATATTAGATTTTTCATTCTCCTATAGGGGCAAAATATCTTCCAGCAGCTGACTTTAATTTTATTTTTTTACAGTGTATCAAAGTCTGTTGAGACAGGAAGATGAAAAGATTGTGAATGTTCTTTGTATTCTTACTATAATGCAATTTCAGGCTGGAGGGGATGGAATACCTAGAGTCTTTCATACTACACAATTATAGAACTACAATTCCACTTTAATCACCTTGCTTTCATCCTATGGAATCCTGGGATTTGTTGTTTAGGGAGGGGTTTTTAGAACTTTCAGCCAGAGACTTCTAGTGCCTCACCAGATTACAAACCTCATGTTCCATACTGCAGACATGGAAGTTAAAGTGAAATCATAGTGTTATAGTTGGGTGGTGTGAAAGGGCCCTAATCTCCAAGAAGAGGAGCATCTGCTGCTTTCTCACATGGTGTGTGGTGTATGTGTGTACAGCTTTACAGTAGTTGTGCTGGCTTGCAGAATAAAACTCCACTGATTTTGGCTCTGTGTTCACATCTGAAATAGCTTGCTGTGCATGATCAGCTGCTGAGTAGGCATGATGATCAGATACACAGCATATATAGTGCCAATGTACTTTATCTAAAAATAGGCTGAAATGAAGACTTTAGGCCTTCTCCAGACTCTTATGGAAACATTTACTCATGGTTTTTTTTACTCCACATATATGTTCACATTTCTTAAGAAAAATGATTTGCATGGAAAAAAACATTAATATTTTTAAGAGAGAGCTGATTTTTTTTAAATTTTATTTTTAATTGCAACTATTTCTATGTGAGAAAACTGCTGTTTTCAGAGGAAGCATCTTAAATGGCTAAATTTGACAAAGTAGTAAATCACTCTAAACTCCTATCACAGCCAAGGGAAAAAAAGATATTTAAACTCAGTTTGGCAATACATTTCTGTAGTTTGACTGTATCTGTCTGTCTGTCTAGTCAAGAGGATGATTTTGCATTGCAGCCAAGTAAAGCAACATTGACACACTGGTGGCGATATACCATGAGAAATTGCCATGACATAGATATAGACATAATAATTTCTGTCTTGCTGGACAGCTATTAAAGTGTCAGCCTACAAAAATGAATGAGATATTGATGGCTTTAACAGGGATTTTTTTTATATAGAACAGACAGCTCCTTTTAAATGTGTAGCATCACTACAGATACAGGATAGTTGTTTTCCCCATCAAAGTGTAAAGTGTGGCATCTCAAGTGAATTATGGTTACATTTCTCTTGGTTCATTTTTCTCAGCCTCATTATTTCTGTGAAAAGTAAATAACCGTTAAAAGCAACTGCCACAGCTGAGAGAGATTCACTGTTTCACTGGGTATCCTGAAGGGGAAGAAATGCTGTAGATCAATGTAAAGTGCAGTTTCCCCCAACTCCATCTTTTAGACTATTGTCTAGACTTATACAAATGAATGAAATAATAAAATGTTTTCCCCAGCTAAGGTGTGAATGAGTTATTTAGTTTTTATGGGCCACTATCAATATTGGTCATTTCTGCCATATAGTAAATGAACATATGCTTATTACAAATCATCACACCACTCTGAACACATCTATACTGTCCACTTTTGGAAGCTAACCAGGATATAATATAGTCTGGTTGGTACATGGATGAGGATAATCACCAGGGATCTATAGGGAGCCACTAAGAAAGAATCTTGCCCTGCTGCCCTGGAGAGCAATTGCTGTCAGTCATAGAATCATAGAATCATAGAATTGCAGAGTTGGAAGAGACCACGAGGGCCATCCAGTCCAACCCCCCTGCCACGCAGGAAATCTTGATCAAAGCATCCCCGACAGATGGCCATCCAGCCTCTGTTTAAAGACCTCCAAGGAAGGAGACCCCACCACACTCCGAGGGAGTGTGTTCCACTGCCGAACAGCTCTTACTGTCAAAAAGTTCCTCCTCATGTTGAGGTGGAATCTCTGTTCCTGGAGCTTGCACCCATTGCTCCGTGTTCCAGTCTCTGGAGCAGCAGAAAACAAGCCTGCTCCATCCTCAGCATGACATCCCTTCAAATACTTAAACAGGGCTATCATATCGCCTCTTAACCGTCTTTTTTCCAGGCTAAACATACCCAGCCATAGTTTACAATACTAGGGTAGACAGACCAATGGTGTGACCCAGTCTAAGGCAGCTTCCTCTTAGTATTAGTTTTAGTATCCCAACTTTTCCCTCAAGACAAACCCAACTTTTCTATCGAGACAAATACCACAAACATACAAAACATGAAGAGGTAATTCAACTGTCAGTAGCATAATAGATACAGTCAAAAATAATAAAAAGCAGTGTATAAAATATAATTTAAAAGCAGTACAACATTTCTTTCAAAACATTCAGTTCTTGAAAGCCTGTCAAAATAAAAAAAAAAAGTATTTGCCTGTCAACAGAAGGAGAGCAAGGAAGGGGCCAGTTTAGTCTCCTTTGGAAGGGAGTTCTAGATCTTATGTACCTATGTAGTAGTTTTCAAAGTAGCTGTGTTAGACTCTTGCAGCATAAAAAGGAAGTGGGGGGAGAAAAACCAGAATGTGACAGCACCTTTAGGAGCAACTGGGTTTTATTTTGGAATGAGCTTTCATGGATATAAACCCACTTCTTCAGATGCAGTACGGAGTTTTATTAAGTCCTCAGGTATAAAGCTTATTTACATAGTTGTGAGAGTAGGATAGCATGGAATAGGATCCAGAAAGATTCAAATCATGTCCCTTGCCTTAAATTGGCAAGGTGATACAGGTCTTTTGGACTTATGTATTTTGCATTAAAATAGAAGCGAGGAGCCTGAATTATTTCAGCAGCATCAGAATTACACAAAAGATTCAGTTTCCTGTAAAAAACTGAAAATTGTGCTCATATGCTACACTGCAGACATTCTTAAAGTTATTCTTGATTTGCCTTCCCCCAGCACTGCAACACCACCTGAAGGGTCATAGTGTGTATATCAACCAATTGCTTCATCTTTCTCCATGATTTTATGCACAGACCTCAAGGGCTCTGGTGAACAGGCACATCTGTTGCTATTGCATGCATTAATGCCTCAATCACTTTATCATTTTCTTCTTTCCGCCAACACTGCTTTTTGGGGGATGATAGGACACTCAATCCCCGGCAGAAGCCAAAAATATCTCAGCAGACTTAGCAGCAACCTGTTCCCAAGAATACTCACAGAGAGAGTGTTTGTCTTCCAAACAAACAGGAGGCACTTTATCTTCAAGCTCAAGGCAGTTGCAATATGTACAGATATAAACAACAGACAGACAAACTGCTTTACCAGATATCAAAGTATTTCAAGAGAAAGAATGCTCTGGACTGAGCCTTCTTTTATACAGATTTACAGGACATTGGCTCCCTCAATCACATGGGTGCATTACATCAGATTTTGCACTCCAGACTCTGTCCTCAGGCTATGCCCTCCAGTAATCTTCTTGTGCAGCTTTGGCCTCAAGGTTAGCATGACTTGGCAGTTTCTTGGTCTCGGCTAGCATGACTTAGAAGTTGTTTGGCCATTTTCTGTGGAGTTCAGTCTCTGACTCCTGACACTGCTTTTGCTAGATGTGTGAGTGAGGCATGATGAGTCATGGATATGCTCCAGAAAATAAACAAACCATGAAGCAAGATTTCTCTTTCTATGGATGCCCAGAAGGATTGATGTGAATCAACTGAAGATGAATTGTAGGATTTTCCTCATGTGCTATTGTAAGTATACATTTAAATATGTTAGTATTTCCATTTTGAGCGCTGTAACACTGAAAAATAAGTGAATTTTATTATTAGAAGCCAGTTCTCTTATCTCACACACAATGTTTAATACCTGTATTAAATATTACTTTCCTTTCCTTAACCCAAGGTTGTGAAAAATGCTTCCAATTGCCTTTTACCTCCAAGAACTACAGAAGTGAGAACACTTTATATATACACTGTAAAGTTTATCATAACAAATCATTCCAGTTCTTATATCTCATACCTATTTCATGATTGCAAACCTTGGTTCCAGCTGGCTATTACAAAAACCTTTTGTTCTTGTTAACCGCCGTCAAGTCAACTGACTTATGGTGACCCTATGAATGAGAGACTTCCAAGTGTCCCTGCTGTCAACAGTCCTGCTCAGGTCTTTCAGACTCCTGGCCATGGCTTCCTTGACTGAATCTATCCATCTGGATGCAGTCTTCCTCTTCTCCTGCTGCCTTCTGCCTTGCCAAGCATTATTGTCTTTTCTAGTGAGTCCTGTCTTCTCATGATACAGCCAAAGTACAATATTCTCAGTTTGGTTTCCAGGAATAGTTCAAGCTTTATTTGCTCTAGGACCCATTCATTTGTCCTGTTAGCAGTCCATGGTATCTGTACTCTTCTCCACCACCACATTTCAAATGAGTTTATTTTCTCCTTATCAGCTTTCTTCACTGTCCGGCTTTCACTACCATACATAGTAATGGGAAATACAATGGCACTGACATCCTAGTCTTCTGATTTCTAGACTGCATTCTCCACTCTGATTAATGATTGAGCCAAGATATGGAAAAGACCCGTTACCAATTGGAAACCATTCTGTTTCTCTATATTCTGTCCTAACAGTAGCCTCTTGTCCTGAGTACAGGTTACACAACAGGACAATCAAGTATTGTGGCACACCCATTTCTTTAAGAGCAATACATAGCTTTTCACGGTCTATACAATCAGAGGCTATGCTATAGTCTATGAAGCACAGGCTGATTTTCTTTCGAAATTCTTTGGTGCATCCCATTAACCAATGTTTGTTTGCAATTTGATCCCTAGTGCCTCTTCCTTTCCTGAAGCCATCTTAGACAACTAGCATCTCTCACTCCATATTTGGTGAAAGTCTTTGTTGCAGATTCTTGACAACTGATTCATCTTCACCCTCCCATGAATCAACTCACATATGTTGTAGCTCGTGGCTACTTTTGCAGCATTCACAGAATCACTTAAGCTTATACAGTACTGTTAAATTTTGGAAGAAGGTATATCAGCTGCAACAGAATATGCAGTATAATAACAATTTCTGTAATATGGGATGTATGACCTCATTTCAGTTTGGTAAGGGACATTCCAGAAAGTGAGATTGGCTACTGCCTGGACACCGTAACAAGTGACACTGTGGTAGTTAGAAAATCAGGGAGATGTGGATTTTGACAAATAATGGCCTCACTCCTTGAACTCTGCTCATTGTGTAAGGGCCCATCCATTCCTGTAACTACAGTTCCATACAGATTTTTATCAGTGGAGAGACATCCTGGTATTTGTTCACAATAACCTTGAAGGACCAAACAGTTTGTCTTGCTGTGCTGCCTTGTAAATATGAACACAGATATAGTGTGCATCTCAGAAATATTGATATGCAGATGTCCTTCTCCATGATGGTTGTTATGAATAATTGATGCTGTCAGTTACAGTTTATTAAGAGTTTATAATGCCATTCATAACATACTAACTAATTTATAATCATGTCTGTGGCTTTTATGTTCTATCAAGTATTTATCAGTGACCCTGATGAGGAAGTGTTACAGATTTTTGTGAATAATTTATGTGCTTAAAATAAAATTTAATGCTCCAGATCTTTAACATGGGCACATTAGGCTTCATGGCATTTGTTTTGTTTCCCATGTTAATTATTCAGGGGAAGGAACCTTTAAAGTTCATTAAGACTAGATTTGGTAACCCTTCCCCACCCCCCACTATATTCTGCTGTGTGGGTTGTCATAACTTGTATCCCTTAGGAGTTTTGTTTTTCCTTTAAGAACATGTGTAGAATCGTCGTTGCATGATACAGTTAAGTGGTATTGTCTACAGTACACTTAATATTAGATTAAAACAATTTAATGATGTCAACAACTCTGGGGTCTGATCCACTCAGGTTCCACTCAAACCAGAGTCTGGCATTACACAATGCCAATAATAAGTAATCTTGAGTAACAACATAACACACAGCTTATTGATTACACAGCAGAGGCGTTTAATGCAGCCCTCCAGATGTCCTTGGACTGTAACTCACAGTATTCTTCAACATTGAATATGCTAGGCAGGGCTGCTAGGTCTTGTAATCCAACACTGTCAAGAGCATCACAAGATTTCCACCATCATATGTACTTGATATATAGATGAAGAATATGACTGATAAACTGAGAGCTGAAATTCCTCACAACTGTTCTACAGAAGGGTCTCAGGGTGTTGATCCAAGGATAACCACCCCTCCATTCTTTGGCAGGAAGTCTGCCCCCCAAATGAGAACAAGCAAGTGTGCTCTTCCTATAATCTTTTATAAGTCTCTCTCTAGCAGTCAAGAGAAATGAAGACTGGAAAACAATTTGTTTCCTCTAGACGAAAGGGTCTCTGCCTTTGTAAAGAGAGGTGAATGACATTATTTTCATATGCGAACAAGTCTCATCAGAAAATTAAGTAAGAGGGCATCATTATCAGACTAGTTTACGTTTGAAGCTGTGTGTGCCTGACACCAGCTAGGCTTCATAAAATACTTACCTTTGAAACTAAGATACACTCATGACATATAGCAATACAGGGTTTTTCTGTATCAAGAGTGTTGAAGCATGCTGTATAGCACAAAGAGTCAACTCATAATCCTTATACAGCTTAAGTCCAGGCTATCTAAGAGTCTGTATGTCCCAGTATGAACCCACTTGGACCCTGAGATTGACAGGAGGGGTCCTTCTCTCAGCCCTGCCACTTTTAGGTAAGGCTGGTGTGAACATGAGAGAGGGTCTTCTCAGTTGCTTCCACAAAACTTTAGGACTCCCTCCTTAGGGAGGCTAGAATGGCCCCTCTTTGCTATCCTTCTGTTGGCAGGTGAAGAGTTTGGTTATGGTTCATCTGGCCCTGGAAACTTAAATTCATTTAAAGTAGCTACGTATCCTATATTCTTCTCCTGTCCTGGGCTGCAATCCCATTATTGCATAATGAGTTCTACATTCACCATCAGGAGCACTGTTTTCCTTTTGGGAGGAGACTGAGACAGTGAACTTGTGAGTATGGGGTTTTTATATTGTAAGCCGCCCCGATTGCGTTGCAGAGGGGCGGGATATAAATAAAATTTTATTATTATTATTATTAACTTGTTCAACAGTTCCTCCTTTTCTCAGTCCCCTATTAGTGTTTCAACATCTTCTCCATACTTGTTGTTACACTTGCTCCAAACACAGCCAACTACTCCCACCCTCTTTGATTATTTGTAACCTTTCCAGCAAGCTAGAACTCATTCAAAGTTTTGGCTTTTCTGACTTTCTCCTGATAGTTACTGGCCATTTGTTTTTGTTCTTCATTAGTGATTTCCCACTTCTTCTAATTGTGTAGGTTTCTTTTAAATCTTAGCTCTTCTGAAAGTTCTTTTTACATCCATCCTTGTTCTTTAGACACCTCCCATTTTTCTTCCTCATTGAAATTATTTGCAATTGTGCCTTTAATATCTCACATTTAAGAAATCCCCATATATCATGAACTCCCTTCCCTTTGAACATCTCTGACCATAAGTCCTCTCCAACTATTTCCCTAAACTTACAGAAATCAACTTTCTTAAAGTCCATCTGACTATTGTCTGGCTTCCTCTTCCCTCTGTGTAACAGATATTTGCATATATGCTTATGGAAAACGACTGTGTTTTTTTTTAAAAAAGTGATAGGTAATAATGAAAGACATGCAAGTGAAAAAAAAAAGAAGGGAGAAGAACCATGTTTTTGTGTATAGAAATGTGGACAAGTAGCTTTGGATTAGCATGCCTTGTGGGAAAATATGTATTATTCCTGTATTATTTTCTATGCAAAATCCACTAGAATACAAAAAAAAATCCAGAAAGAGTGCTTTACAGACAAGAGTGTAAGCTGACCTGCAGAAATACACGAGGATCAGATTATGTTTGATTCATACATCAATAACAGTAACCTTCCTGGGTATAGGTTTTGTGACTGCTGCTGATCTGAAGACAATGGGGAATGAGTGAGAGTATGAAAATCGGACACACCCGATATTACTATGGGTCATGGCCAATGGCTTTAACTTACAGTGAAATCAGTAAATTATTTATATAGTAAGAAAAACCCCATATAACTGAGCTTTCCTACTTTTGAAACTTTATACTTACAAATGATTGAATGCATGTTCTGGAAAAAAAAGTGCACAGAGGCCATTGCTGTACCCAAAAAAAGGGGGGGGGTATGCAATTGTGTGCACAATTCAAATATTGTCAGCAAAGAGTTGGGTGGGGGTGGCTGCAGAGGAGTGGGTAACCAGCAGCAGTTGTAACTAAATGGGAGTAACAATCTGGACCTGAAAATGAAATTAACCATGTGCATCAGAAACCAGCTGTTAATTTCAAGCTGAAGAAAAATTGCCTCAAAACAGAGATCTAAAGTTTTTGAGCCAAATATTCAACTTTAAACCACTCTTTCCCAGCTACTTTTAGAACTAAATCACATATTTGGTGTGTGGTAAATTCTTGTTTGAACAAATCAGGCTTAATGGTACAAGTAGAATGTGGTTAATCACACTGAAAAGGATTTTGAATTATTTTAATGTCATAGTAATTTTCTTAACAACTTGGCTTCAATTTTTTTATTCTTCAGCCTTTTCTCACCATATGGTTTGCATCAGTTTTTCATATTAATTCGGTACCCATATGGAAATTGTGTGTATGTGTGTGTGTGTGTATAATTAGTGTCATTTTTAAAAAAATCTCTTATAATGTTTTGAATGAGCCCAGCCACAATGGGTTGTCAGTTCATCATCATAATCAGCAGCTACAGCCAAATTCTATGTCAAGAATTGTGCATTCAGATCAGGCTTCCCAAACCTTTGAATTTCAAAGTTTTTATCTGTGCAAGAAGATCTCATCTTTCTCTTCTTCAGCTCGGGCCCTGTTGCTTTGTTGTTTTCCAGTGCTTCCTATTTTGTTTGTTTGTTTGTTTGTTTTAAAGCCACCCTGGCAGTTTATTTGAAGAATAGTTTATAAATGTTGATACTAAATAAAAGATAACCTCTTTTAACAAAGTGTGCTGTACATTCACCTTATGTTTTATATGCATTGTAAACGGAAATATTTTAATGTTATTGTCTATTTAATGCTTTTTAACTTTTGTACTATATATTGCTTTAACTATACTTTGTTTTAAATCTACCTCATGAGCCATATGGGGAGAAAGGTGGGTTATGCATAAAAAATAAAATAAATTTCTAATAGAATAAACAATAAACATCACACTTGAATTAATATTGTGTTCCCCTCCCCCATTTTGTCAGAGCATGACATGATACCACATGTACATGCATTATGAATCTTCCTTCTTTATTTAAACACATACTAAAGATTTTATTTCCATTTCAGTGCATTGTAATTAATTCAGTCAAGGAAAAATAAGTTTTATAAATATGATTCTTTGACCTATCATCTCCTGTGGATAGTCTGATTCATCTGGGGATGTTAAACAGCCAAATTAGATTACTGACCTGAGAGAGCCTTAGTTTTGAACTTTTCAGTTTAGCAATAGAGTCAAATTAATTTCCTTAGGTGTTTTAAAACTAATTTTAAAACCTGCCAGAAATTTCATATATAACATCTTCATAATTTTTGAAAGCCTTCCAGGGCCGTTTTGAAAGTAAGTGAATATTTGCACTTTGGTTTCCATGTGAAATACAATTGTCACTATGGCATAAGTGAAGGCCACCTATAACAATAGCTCAATAGCTTATCCTCCTGTGGGAAGAGTTGCTTTTAAACAGAAAAAGAAAGGAGGAAAAGAGAACCCCACCATGTCTTTGTGTAAACATTGTAGGGTTATAATAATGGAATGTCTGTGATTTTCCCTGTGTAAGCTGCACTTCTCCTCTAAGTGAACTCCCTTTTGTTTCATTTCAAAGCCTCCTTAAATCAGGGGAAGGCAGAAGTATGACAACAATAAAAAGAGGACATCTCTGTTGTGACTTTTTCATTTGATTGTCACTGACAATTTTAGGAACATTTACCTCAATGTTCCTAAAATATACATATTTTGATCCTGAACTATGTGAAGATGCAGGTCCCAAGTTTAGGTGGCTAAGGCGTTTTATGATTGTGAAAGAATTATTTGATGCTTGGTGACAATGAAAACTGGATCATGGTTACTAAATCATAGGGCAATGTGAGAAGATATTCTTTTCTTCTTGTCTTTGTCATTGTAACATATGTAGCAGCATTCTGTTTCACCTCAGCACTTTGATACACCTATGGTTTTGCTAACAGTCTAAACTAGTTATGTGTGGTCACAGAGATACAACTGAATGTCCAACACAGGTGATAGTCCTGCGTACAAACTATAGACATCAGGTTGTTGATGTCCAGAAGCTTTGGTTTAAAGAGTAACATATTTAATAACACTATGGCTCCTTAGTGTCAGTTTTGTATATAGTTGGATCTCAGACATGGGAGACTCAATGTCACAGGCTCCACTTGCATAGACTGATCACCGTGAGTTGATTGTTCCCATACACATACATACTTGCCATATGCAAAGGGATCTTGTAGCACATTTGAGACTAACTGTGAGAAACAAGTTGGTAGCATAGCCTTTCACAGACTTAGCCACGAATGATCAGGTGGTACATGTGAATAGTAACAGAAGTGCAAAACTTGTGGGTATGAGGTAACAAGTTTATTTTTAACTATGGTTGTTGGGGGACAAAGACAGGAGGCAAGATGTTGCCTAAAGCCAAGAGTGGAGATAACCATATGAGTGGTGAAGAGAGTTACTGAATTGAAGTGTGATGCTGGCTAGGAACTAGAAACGAGATGTGATAAACTGTCCAAGAGAACCCACATGAGGCTGGGGTGTTAACTAGTGTTATAATCCATGTAGTGTGCCAGGAAACCATTGTCTCTGGTCAAACCACTGTCAATGGACTGGAGTTTGTAGACATATTCCAATTCTGCTGTTTCTCTTCCCCATCTTTCTTTGTACAGTAGTAGTATTGTTGTTTGTTCAAGGACTGGTGTTGTGACGTGAAAAGAAGAGAACTGCTCACCAGGCATACCTCACCCAGCCAACTTGCCATGTAAGAAAAGCAGCTTTCCATCTCACATGTAGTAAACTTCAACAAAAACTCCGAGACATGCAGAACAAGTGGTGGATCAATATAGCAGAAAAGACACAATGCTGTGCAGATCTGGGTGATCTTAGAGGATTTTATGAAGCCCTTAAAGCAGTGTTTGGACCTGCTTATCAGATACAAAGCTCCTTATACAGTACAGATGGTCAAACATTAATTACTACAAAGCCTCCATCCTGAATCGATGGGCTGAACATTTTCAAAGTCTCTTTAGTGCCAACCGATTAGTCCAAGGCTCAGCTATCCAACATATGATACAAAAACCAATGAAAAATGAATTGGACATAGCTCCCACTTTGGAAGAGACCCTTAAGGCCATACAGCAGATGAAAAACAGCAAGGCATCTGGGATTGATGGAATCCCACCTGAAGTTTGGAAACACGGAGGTCATGCAATCCACAATAAATCCCACGAACTCCTTGTGAATTGTTGGGAAAAAGGGGAACTGCCATCAGATCTCCGAGATGCAGTCATCATCACCCTGTACAAGAAAAAAGGTGCAAAATCCGATTGCTCAAACTATCGAGTTATAACACTGCTCTCTATTGCTGGAAAAATCCTTCCAAGGATACTCCTGAACAGATTAGTTCCTGCTGTTGCAGAAGAACTTCTTCCTGAAAGCCAATGTGGCTTCAGAGCCATTAGGAGTACTACAGATATGGTATTTGCCCTTAGACAACTGCAAGAAAAATGTAGAGAGCAGAACAAGAGTCTCTGTGTAACATTTGTCGACCTTCGACACTGTGAGTAGAAAAGGTCTGTGGCAGATCCGGGATGTCTAGGATGTCCCCCCCCCCCATTCCTTAAAATTATCTTGCTACATGAGGGCCAGTGCGGTCAAGTCAGATATGGCGATGCTCTTTCAGAATCCTTTCTAATAACTAATGGAGTGAAGCAAGGTTGTGTTCTTGCTCCAACATTATTTAAAATCTTCTTTAGCATGATGCTCCAAAGGGCTACGACAGAGCTCAAAGAAGACGGCATCTATATACGTTACCGTACTGATGTTAGCTTGTTTAACTTAAGCCACCTGAGGGCTCACACTAACACTCTAAACTATCTAGTTCATGAGCTGGTCTTCTCTGATGATGCTACCCTTGTTGCCTGCACAGAAGTGGCTCTGCAGTGGCTAACATCCTGCTTCGGGACAGCTGCAGAGCTGTTTGGGCTGGAAGTCAACCTGAAGAAAACGGAAGTTCTTTACCAGCCTGCACCACAGTATGAACACCAGTCTCCCCACATTGCCATTGGCCAATCTGTGCTTAAGTCCATTCATCCGTTCACCTACCTGGGAAGCATCATCATCTCAGATGCCAAGATTGACAAAGAGATCGGTCACAGATTAGCAAAGGCATATAGCGCATTTGGAAGACTTAACAAAAGAGTCTGGAGTAGTAAACACCTGAGGCAAAGCACAAAAATCAGTGTATATAGAGCCATTGTACTGTCTATTCTCCTTTATTGATCTGAAACATGAGTCACCTATCGCCACTACCTACGACTCCTCGAGCGCTTTTATCAGTGCTGTATACACACAATCCTAAATATACACTGGACTGACTATGTGACGAAAGTTGCTGTCCTGGAGCAAGCAGGGATAACCAGCATTGACGCCATGATACTGAGAACACAGCTGTGCTGGGCAGGGCATGTTTCTAGGATGGAGGACCATCGCCTCCCAAAAATAGTACTCTACGGTGAACTCACCACGGGTCAGTGTAAGAGGCGCACTCAAAAAAAGCGATACAAGGATTCCCTGAAACAACATCTCAGGCTCGGCCAAATTGATCACCAACAATGGTCCTCCCTGGCCTCACATCAGGAGGCATGGAGACGCACTATCTACAATGCTGCAGCCTTATTTGAGAACTCAAGCTGAAAAAGTCTTGAAGAGAAACAACTACACAGAAAGAATCACAACCCAGAAACATCACCCAAGGAGATCTTCTGCTGTGCTTTCTGCAACCGGACTTGTTTATCTTGGATTGGCCTTTTTAGTAATCAGGTGGTATATGGTCTAAGGATATTGTACATGTACCCAGAGCATCCAGAAACTTTCAGTGTAACTTTGAAATTAGCTATTGCTTTGTGTCTATGTGCATGAGTACACTCCAGCGCTAGAACTTGCATTTAAAAATAGGATTGTAATTATTTAATTGGTGATATGAGGTATTTGTAGATTTAAACAGAGTACCAGTTCTATTAATGAAAAAAAACCCCACAAAATCCTATAGGGCTTGATTGAATGAGGGAAGGAAGAAGACAAGGTTGTTAAGGTTGATATTGCAGCAGTTCTAGTGATTGCTAGCACTGTGCTGTAATTAATTTTTTTGTGTTACTACCACTTCCGAGTTGGTGCTGCATTTGAGGCAGATTTGTTTTCACCTCCTCTCATCCCCCCAAACAAAGAGTGATAATCTCAATCAAGGCTAATTGTGGAAAAATTAAAGCTGATGATTCTCAGTAAACAGGGACTGTTGATGTTGGATTGGGATTTGTGTAGTTTGTGTAACATAGTGTATTCATTTTTTTTTTAAAAAAAGTTCTGATTGCTGTTATATTCATGCTTCTGCTGTTGCTCCATATCTCTCTGGCTTTTTTTCGCAAATGAAGATTCAGGAAGGACTCATCCCGCGCTTTCTGCAAGCGTGCTGACAACTAAAAAGGCCAATCTGAGATAAACAAGACCAGTTGCAGAAAGCACAGCAGAAGGTCTCCTTGGGTGATGTTTCCGGGTTGTGATTTTTCTGTGTTGTCATTTCTCTTCAGGACTTGTTCAGCGGGATGAGTCCTTCCTGAATCTTCATTTGCGAAAAAAAAGCCAGAGAGATATGGAGCAACAGCATAAGCATGAATATAACAGCAATCAGAATATTATTTTTTTAAAAAAATGAATACACTATGTTACACAAACTACACAAATCCCAATCCAACATCAACAGTCCCTGTTTACTGGGAATAATCAGCTTCATTTGCCAGAGAGAGAAAGATTCTGGACAGTACTACTACCCTCTCAAGGGCCCTTGATGCCAGGCCTTTACTTTCTTATAGACAGCCTCCCAATCTCAAACAGTTACTTACCCACAGGAGGACACACAGCACAGATGGGGAGATAGGTACATGACCTTGCCACAAACCCAGATGCCAACTCTGCCCACATATCTTCCTGGGAAATGTCATCACAGGATCTAATCACATCACTCACAAAATCAGAGGTACTTATATTTGCTCATCCTCTAATGTGAAATATGCCATCTTCTTCTCAACAATGCCCTTCAGTACACTACACTGAACAAACTGGCCAGTCTCTGAACCAGAGGATAAATTGATATAAATCAGACATTCGAAATAGGATTTTTAAAAACAAACAAACAAAACAACCAGTTGCAGAACACTTCAGTCATCCTGGTCATTCCATCTCAGACATCAGAACACCCCCCACCTCTGGCTTTTCTTCGCAAAAACAAGGATTCAGGAAGGACTCATCCTGCGCTTTCTGCAAGCACACTGATTACTAAAAAGGCCAGTCCAAGATAAACAAGTCCGGTTGCAGAAAGCACAGCAGAAGGTCTCCTTGGGTGATGTTTCTGGGTTGTAATTCTTTCTGTGTAGTCGTTTCTCTTCAAGACTTTTTCAGCTTGAGTTCTCAAACAAGTCTGCAGCATTGTGGATAGTGCGTCTCCATGTCTCCCGGTGTAAGGCCAGGGCGCATTGTTGGTGATCAGTTTGGCCGAGCCTGAGATGTTGTTTCAGGGAGTCCTTGTATCGCTTTATTTGAGTGCCCCTCTTACGCTGAGGAGTGCTGTAGGAGGAGTCGTAAGTGGTGGCAACATGGCTGCAGAAGTGTGAGAGTGCTATCATCCATTTGCACAAAGAGGCATACAGGTTGCAAAACAAAAAGGCCTTTTATTCCCTTTTGGAAGATATAGGTGCTCCTGTCATATTCTCAACATTCTGTGAGAAAGATGATTGGCAAGTTATTCTGGATCTCTGCACAGGTCCTGCTTGTTTGCAGGCTTCATGTTTGCAGGCTTCATCTAGCTCTATTCCATTCATATTTCTGCTGTGTTAAGTTTAATGCTTGTGATTTCTTTTTAATAGTATTCATGAAAGAGACTGATAGCATTGGGCCTCAAGCTAAGCACAGTGGTACCCTCCCCCTTTTAAGTGCAAGGTTTTATGATGTACTGTAAATAGCCTTCTGTCCTTTCATAGGTGGGTAAAATGAGTACCCTGCTTGTGGGGGCAATTAGCTAATACACATTGGAAACTGCTTAATGCAGTGTAGATGTGTAAATTGCTATTGCTTAAAACAAACTGTAAGCCACTTTGATAGCCTCTGTGGCTGAAGAGCGGGGTATAAATACCTAACTAAATTAAACTAAATTAAAATAGGAATTATTCCACAACTCTCCTCTCTTCTGTCATTGTTTTTGCTGGGAAACATGCACCCAGTCCTATCAACTTTTGTATTGTTTCCTTGTGATTTTGCAGCTTGCTGTGTTGTTCTTTGACTTCAAGTCACTTCCAACTAAGGCAAACCTATCATGGGGTTTTCTTGGCATGTTTTGTTCAGAGGGTGTGTGTGCCTTTGCCTTCCTCTGAGGCTGAGAGATTGACACTTGCCCAAGGCCACTCAGTTGGTTTCCATGGCTGAGCATAGGGTCATAGTCCAGTACTCAAACCACTATATCACACTGGCTCACATTTTTGCCACTTAGGATCAGTTAAACATTGGGGCTCAAATAGGTACAATACATACCCCGTCAAATTGTATAATTAATAGTGCAGTCCTGTGAATGTTCACTTTGAAGGAAGTTGTGTTGTGTTAACGATGGCTTATTCCTTAGTAAGTGTATTTGGGATTGCAACCTAAATTGAGTGCATGGAATAGGGAAACTCTACATAGAATGCACCCAGAACATTTTGCTGCCTTACGTAGCAGCAGAATGCCCCCCGCCCTTTGCCCATGTCTAGGTGCTTAGTACCCAAAGACAGCCAAGTTATTTTGACAATCATAGAATCATAGATTTGGATGAGACCACAAGGGTCATCCAGTCCAACCCCCTGCCATGCAGGAATAAACAATCAAAGCATTCCCGACAGATGGCTATCCAGCCTCTGTCTAAAAACCTCCAAAGAAGAAGACTCCACCACAGTCCGAGGCAGTACATTCCACTGGCAAACAGTTCTTACTGTCAGGAAGTTCTTCCTAATATTTATGTGGAATCTCTTTGGAGAGGGGAGAGAGAAATTCCCATAATCATTTCTCAACCTTGGCAGTAAAAATATACAATAAGTAATAACAAAGAAAACAACCGAAAAGGTAGCCCAAAATCTACATCCTAAGGTGTTTGCCTCACTCTGCCTAACAGTGGAGCTGGATCCACTTCTGTTTGCCATGAATGTGTTTTACCACTGAGCTATAGTTCTGAACTGAAAGTGGGATTAACTCCTCTGAAAATGTACTCTCTGGTATATTGTAGATATTAATGCCATTTTTGCTAGGTTTATCAGGTAACAAATAACTGTTTGCACTTCTTAAAAAAAACCCTAAAAAGCTACATGGGGTGGATTTTTATTTTTCCCTCTTCAAAAACAACAGAAACTGGTGGAGGTACTTTCAATTTTGATAGGATTTGCTATTTTGATGTTTCTCAAGTAAAGTGAGCACAGTTGCCCCTCCTCACAACATCTTCTCATTTCACTGTTCATTCCACTTATTGGCATTGGTAAATGTAGTTTATATCCTGAGCTGCAGGTAAATTAATTACAGTAACTCTCATCTGGTTCACAAAACAAGAGCTTGCCAGTCAAATATTTAATGCCATCACATTTTAAATTAGTCCAATAAATTGAAAAACCTGTAACTTGTCAACTTTTCTACTTTATTCTATGCCTTACACTGAAAGATTGCTTTTTCATTAAGGAAGCAGTAAATTAACATTTGGTGGTCTGACAGCTTACAGTATGCACAAATGTGGTCACAGCACATTTTGGGGTGGGGGTATTAAATTAATCTGGGCCAACTTCACCATTTGGGGGAGCCCCATTGGAAACAGGGCCTTCTTAACCAGTGAGTGGTCAGGTGAGGGACAAGCACAGGGAAAGAAACTTGACCCCCAAGCTGCTTCCATGACTATTCTTTCCAGCAAGAGATTTTGTGTATGAAATGCTTTTTATTTGGATTTTAAAACCTCATATTCCATTTATCTCCATGGGGAAAGTAGAAGTCAAGTTCATCATTGTCCATGAGAGTGATCTCTAGGAACAGTGCTGCCCCCCCTGAAAGGTCTTCTGTAGTTTTCTGTGACCTCTGCAAAGCTTAACTTCAGAGTATGTTAACTACAGTACATAGTATATTGAATATGTGAGCACCAATGTGATGTAGTGGTTTGAGTGTTGGACTATGACTCTGGAGACCAGGGTTTCAATTCCCACTCAGTCATGGAAACCCACTGGATGACCTTGAGCAAGTCACTTTCTTTCAGAGAAGGCAATGGCAAAATCCCTTACAAAGAAATCTTGCCAAGAAAATCCCATGATAGGTTCACCTTAGGGTCCCCATAAACCAGAAGTGACTTGAAAGCACACAGCAGTAACAAATGGGTGGTGTGCATTTAGGATCACTTTCTCTCTCTCTCTCTCTCTTTCACTTTCTATATATATATATATATATATATATAATTATTTTTAATATTGAAACCAACAGAAATAAACCATACAAATTATACATACACTACAATAAACAAATCACAATATTCATTCTTATCATAGAAATATAGCAAATATTTATATAAGTGATTCCCTCCACCATGGGACCTTCACCTTGCATTCATACCTTTTCCAGAATTCCATTGTCTCCAATGCTGGTTTGTTCCCTGTGGGGTCGCCTTCTCCCATATAACCTACCCCATACACTTACGTCCTCTGGGAGACATTTGTTCCAGTCAGCCAGGACTAGGTTGGTAACTATCACCCAGAGGACATTTTCTTCATCTGTCCCTAGACTCTGGAATGACCTGTCAGAAGAGATATGACAGCTGAATGTGTTGTCTGAATTTAAAGCAACATTAAAGACTAGCCTCTTCTGGCAGGCCTATCCAGATGATTTTGAAGTGTGAATTTTAAATTGTGTGTTGATTGCTTTTAAATGTTTTGGTCTCACTTGTTCTTTTAAACTGATTTTTTTTAACTGGTATGTTTTTTTTTTTTAACCAATATTATGTTTCTGTGTTAATTTGTTGTTCACCGCCTCAATCCATAGAGACAGGTGGGTAAGAAGTAGTAGTAGTAATAATAGATAAAGAAAGGCCAGAGACTTATAAGAGCCTTGAGGCCTTTGGAGCCTTACTTGGACAGGACCAATTGTTGTAAGCCTGGAAGAACAAAACCCTGACTCCCCCAATCAATAAAACCTCTTGCACCCTAGAATGTAGCACATGTTCATGAAATTCCAAGAGCAAGGGGGGTTAACATTCCCCTACGAGGGCAGGGTGAAAGCCAGTGTCATTTAGTGGTTTGAGCATTGAACTATGACTCTGGAGTCCAGGGTTCGAATTCTTGTTTGGCTGTGGAAATTCCCTATGTGACCTGGGACAAGTCACATTTTCTCAGCCTCAGAGGAAGTCAAAGGCAACCCCCCTCAGAACAAATCTTGCCAAGAAAACCTTATGATTGGTTCACCTTAGAGCAGGCATAAATTGGAAATGGTTTGAAGGCACACAACAACAACAGGAGGAGGGGGACACCACAATAAAACTAAAATATTTTCATTGCTACCCATCAAAATGTGAGAAATGTCTTGCTCTTTAATGTGCTCTTTAATTTGTTTCAGAGTTTCTCTGTCTCTTTCACATGCAGAGTCCAAATTTGATGTCATGACATTTTAACAGTCTGTTTCCTTCTTTCTTCCCAATAGGGGCTTCTACATACAACAGTTTTTATGTTTTCTGCAAAGATTTCTGCCAAGCAGTGAAACCTGGGAAGCTCCGGGTCCGTTGTGGAACATGCAGACAAGGGACACTGACTCTGTCTAGGGTAGGTGAAAGTTTTCTTCTAGCAGGGTTTAAATGATAGGTTGGAAAATATGGTGCAGAATCTTTGAAACTGTGAATTCAGTGGGATACAAAATGTCATCTAACATCTTGCTTGACAGCCATCCATCAAGAGGAATCCTTGACATGAAAGGGTTATTAGCAAATATAAAATGTTGCACTTACCCTGGGGCCCTTCCATACTACACAGTTACAGCACTGTGATCCCACTAACTGCCATGGTTGCATCCTATGGAATCCTGAAGTTTGTAGAGTAACGATGCACTTTAGCTCTCTGGCTGAGAATTTTAAGTACCTCTCCCTAAACAGCAAATTGCCAGATTCCATAGGATTTTATCATGGCATTTAAAGTGAAATCATAGTGCTATAATTGTGTGCTGTGAATGGGGATCCTCGTGGTTTCTTTTATTTTATCAGTGTGGGTGGTGACTTGGATGTCAGTGGAGTGGTGAATAAGCTCCAGGTTTCAGTCCAAATTTCCTTTAGCATTTGAAAGACTTATCCAAGGTTCTAAATCTATTTTGGGGATTAGGTTAGGCACCTTGGACAGTTCCTTTAAAGTTTGGACTAAAACCAGAATACATTAATTGTTCCACTGACATGAGAACCAGCAGCCACCAATGTATTTAATCATAGTGTTTTACTGATTTCGTATGAATGAGCAATTTGCAGAGATTTGTCTCAGTTATAATGTTAATATAAATTATCTTTGAACATCTCTCCAAAAAGTGTTCTTTCTGTATTAGTATTCAGATACTAGGAAAAAAATCTTTTAAATGCACCTTCATTTGTTTTTTCTTTCTTTTTAAGTTTGCTCAGGTCTGGTTAGTGATTGTTCAATTTCTACTGCTAATTGCTTATGTTGGAAATTTTAAAGATACATTGTATTAAACTGTATTGTTTTTGCATTTTAATTTGTAATAGAGTCATAGAATGTTTTATTGTCAGCTATTCTGAACAAAAAAAGCAGCTTATAAATATTTTAAAAATAACAACTCTCCAGATCTACTTCAAGGCTAACATACATTAGATCTAGGAGCACATGGGACGAGGTCTTGATATGAGGAAGAAAAAGCTTTTCTGGTCTTCAGTGGATTTGTGATCATGCATCATGTTATGAAATTCTGGCAAGCAATTAATATTTGAAGCCAGAGATTATGCATGTGCATACAGAAAGTCGTCAAAACTTATACAGAGAAAAATTGATGTCTGTTCCAGATGTTTACATTGGTTATTCTGCCTTTTTAAAACTCCAGTCTTTTTTTATACTCCCTTTTTAGTTCACACAACATGTTTCTTTTTTATATTTTTTTTGCTAGGTATGTGCATTGCATTTGTCCAAAGTCCAGGCAAAATAGTGTGTGCGTGTGTACAATTAAATAGGACATTAATTCTCCCAATAGCACAGGACTATTTTGTTCTTTGCTAAATGGATTGTTTCTTGTTCACCTTACCCCAAACCTTATCAGTCTAGTGCAGTCCTGAACACTCATCTACCCCCAAACTTGACATTGTAGAGAGGGATGCAGTTAATAGGGATCATAGGAAGGTTTTCTCCCCTCTTTCCAATCCTAATAAAGCATAGTCAAACTCCTTAAAATCTTTTCTGGGTCAGAACATGGAGTCAGAGTCAAGATTTGTACACTTTAATCCTGTAAGCCTAATTCCACTTTGCCCAGGACACTATCATGAGCTAAACCTTGATCCAGCAAATTTACTCCTGTCCTATTCTCTGTTAATTATTCTTTTTTTATTTCTCTGCCCAGTACTTTCACTATTGTAAGCCTCCTGAAGGACAAGGACTGTGGAAAGATTTCATTTGGTTGTTCTTTATTTGTAAATAAACACTTTTTCTGCATATATTCAAAGTCACCAGAATATGCAGAAATGTATTGCCCTGGCCAAGGAGGGAGAGAAGCTAAGGCAGGCACAAGTCCATCTTGCCTTGACCCAGAAGCAGAACAGCCCTCCTTCCATCCCAACTGCCATTGCCCATGCCAAGGAAGGGGAGAGGAGGATGCTAGAGTTAATCCCTTCCCCTACTGCCATCCCCTTTCCTTTTTATCATGTATTCATTAGATTGTAAGCTTGTGGGCAGGGAACTATTTTGTTGTTCTTTTTCTTGTAAAACAACATGTACATTGATGGTGCTATAGAAGTAAAATCATCATTGTGATAGGCATAGGGCCCCTGTTACTCTAATTGCACTGGGGTTATGAGGATCCTCAAAATACAGACATTAACTTGGGGAATTAATGTACTTATCTTGGCAATACAAGAGGGTTGTAATGGCAGGCTCTTGTGACCAGCTATACCAGTACTATGGAGGAGACATAAGCTAGATAGAACAACAATAATCTTTATTTGAAAAAGTAATAATAATCACATTCACACACACATTTAGGGATCAAGCATTCACGCAAGACTAGTGAAGTAAGTGGGGGAGATTGGGATAGAGGAATAGTGAAAGGAGTTTCCAGTGGGTGATACAACACCTTTTCCTGAAGAGATTAGGTCATGGAAGAAACCAGCAGTGTGGGGGTCCCAATCTGGAACAGCTGCACACTCTGACATGGAATCAGTAGGAAAGTGGACTATGAGCATGGCTACACAGATGGACAGTGTCCTTGGGTAGAAGGTCTGTGTGCGTTTGGGGGGACTTTTGGAAGGGTTCTATAGTAAATATTTGCCTTCTGGGGATGTGATTATGAGTAGAAGCAATACTTTGAGATGTTGCTCTGAGAGCAACAAAGGCATATGTTAATAGCGTTTTAATGGTTGAATACTTTGCAAATATAAGGGAGGAAGCACTCTCCTTTGTTTGGGTGAGGAAAACTAATGAGGGTGGTTTGCAGGTTTTGAGTTGCCAGCCTGGGCAATTGGGATTAGCCATGTGTACATGCCTCCAGTTGCCTTGTGAATTAGCATTTCTTTTAGCATTTAGATGACCTCTCCTTAAATACATTCCTGACTAAGAAATGTTTGTCTTTGGATTTTTCTCAGTTTATGGTAATGGCAGCACTATGTGGAAGATCACGTTTGACCTAATTATTAAATATTGTCAATTTATCAATATGGCTACGGGGCTGGAGGTGTCAGGGTAGATAACACTCCATTGTTTGCTATTAGAGATAGTAATGATGGTAATGATGCTGATACTTAGATAGTAGAATTATGATGCTATCACTTTTTCTTTTTCATGTTGTTCATAATAGTGATTAATTTTCCGTAGCAGGCTGAGTATTGAATAATGCCTATGTTTCCTTTGTTTATTGTATAAGTATGATGGTGAGAGTCAAGAGTCTCAAAGGGTTATTTTTTAATTACAGTTGTCCCTTCACATTCGCTGGGATCCAAATCCATGAATATTCAGGTCGCATTATATGCAATGGCATAGCAAAATGGTGTCCCTTATATAAGATGGCAAATCAAGGTTTGCTTTTTGGATTATTATTTTTTTAAGAATATTTTCAAGCCGTGAATACTTAAAACTGTGAATGCCAAATCCGTGAATGTGGAGGGACAACTGTACTACTTCCAGAATCTTCCAGTCCAGAAATTAACCTTTCTGAGTTCTGTTTAGCTGACTTTTGAAATAAAATGAGAATTGACCTTGCACTAGAGCAGTGGTTTGCAACCTTGGGTCCTCCAGATATCTTGGACTTCGGCTCCCAGAATTCCTGAACATCGGCCATGATGTGGCTGGGGTTTCTGAACGCTAAAACATCTGGAGGAGCAAATGCTAAGAACCACTCCACTTGAGAGATGCTAGACTTCATGCCTGGAACCTGGGCAGTATTATAAATTCTAACCATGGTAACCAATGTAATCAGCCTGTCATCAGCCTGGTTTGAATGTAATGCAAAATCACAGTTTAAAGAAATTAGAATGAGCCTAGTATCTTTCCAGGTGTACTTACTCTTTGCTTCTCTCTCCTCCATTAAAACCAAAAAAAGGTGGGGGTGGGTGGGAACTTCCACATCCCTTTTAGATTAATCCCACTTTAGCATACATTCTGACTCTTAAACTGTGAATAACATTAACTATAGTTAGTAAAACAAGCCAGATTTATAAACTTGGGTTTGAAGTTCACCTGTTTCTAGAAATCAGGGGGAAAATACCACAATTCATCTGGGTTCAGAAGACATGAGAAGTTGCAGGCTTCCATAGTCTTCAGACTTCTACCAGAAGAGGAAGTGGGGAACATGTCAGTATACGTGTCTTGTTCTGAAAATACTAAATTATGGTCTAGCTTTACATCCACACCAGTCCATCTCTGAATGGTGAAAACAGGCTTTTCTTTTCTTTTTAAAATCCTGTTTGCAGAACTATGTGGGATAGCAGTCCTACTGTAACTATTCAGCTGTGTCTTTGTAGCACAAGGAATACTGTTTCATTAGGATTGTGCCAATGTAAGCATTAGTAATTTGCTCTCTGAATTAATCGAGTAGGAGTCACTGAAGCTCACAAACTCAAAAACCATATTTCAGGTGTGTGCATAAAGGTAAAACTGAAAGATGAAGTGCATATTGATTTTCTGTTTCTCTTATAGTTTTCATTGACTGTTTCAACTTTTGTGTATGTTTCAGTAATTAGGTGTTTCAACGACATCTAATATATTTATTGATTTACTGTACTCCTTGTTATGGGCTTGTTCTCTTGCCCTAAACAACCTGCTCAGCAGTTTTGAAATTTGAATATTGGCTTGATTTACTATGAAATTGGCATTGGATTCCTGTTTTTTGTATTAACAGTGAAGCTGACGGTTCTCACACTCTATGTTTAAATGTTACATTGGGAGAAAGAGACTTCTAAGGCATTCTTTTGTTCCTGATATATTTAAATGGTATTCTGTTTAAGGTTGGCTTTGTGCTGCAAGGCAGAGACATCAATTTCTGATTTGGATTGGAAGAGGAAGGAGGGTGGTGGAAAGAGGGCAAGATTTGTAGTTTAAACCTTGAATCTTGAACATATTCAAGGTTAAACTGGAAATATAACACTTTTTAAAAAAAAATCTACATGTTTTAATCATGTTGTAAGCCACATTGAGTCCATGTTCTGGCATAAAATCAAATAAATGAGTAAATGTTTTAAAGAATGTTAGAAGTGACATGATAGTATCTGTATGGTGCATGATGTATACACTCATCCTACTACCGTGCCTAGTTAGATAGGGTTGGGAGTTCTTTGCAGTGTTTCAGAAACCTGCTAAGCCTGACACAATATTGGGGAAAGTATGTATGGATACCTTATATGACAATTCAATGGCCATGATCCTTCTCCAGCCACTATTACATTTCTCCCTGACATGAAAAGAGCAGGGTCACCAAGAGCTCAAGAATGAACCCCAACTCCTTCTCAGAGGTAGGTGAGAGAGACTTTAACTATCAACTTGTTGCCATCTTTGCCATATAGCTATTAGTTCCAATAAGAATAGTCAATGTGGACTTGGTAAATCCACATGTATAAAAATTCCATTGATTCATTGGGTTTATTAGTTGTCCATAACAACTGGATTTAGTCTGTAGTGGCCCATTTTCCGGGTTTGAAAAGCAACACAGTAAATGGGAAAAGAATGGGCTTTCTAGTTCACCTTGTACATGTCACAGCCTCAAACATTTCTTCTAAGCTGCTCAGAACAGCAGATTCTAAGCCAGTATTTGTTTCGGTGACACTCTTTTTTTATTGGCATGAAAGCAAAACCTGTGCAAAATCCACATTAAAAATGTTGGGCAGAATTAACTTGCTTAGGCAAGTTAATCCGTTTTGGATTGGTAAGCTGGCAACAGACAACTTAATTGAATTGAACTTCATGAGAACTCTCTCTTTCTGGCATGAAGACTGACATTTTAAACATTCATAAGTATCCTTATTTTAAAACCCTCTTTAACTGTCATGCCTATTTGCATATTATTATTTTAAGAGGTGTTAGGAATGAATTTAACATTTGTAGAACCAGAGAAATGCCAAAGAAACCTCCCCCCTCTTTTTTTTTTTTAAAAAAAAGAAAAAATAACTGTGACTTAAAGACTGGTTCTATGAGTATTTTATGACCTCCTGCTGTATGAAAGATTTATGCTGAATTGAACTTAATCATTGGGGAATATTCCTAGCAGTGAACAGAGAGATACTTTCTATACATTTTGTTAAGGCATTACGATTATGCCTATGTTGATAAATGTTGTTGGCTTCCAACTCACTGAGAATAGTTTCAGATATAGTATGACCCCCACATCCATGGGACCAGTACCTATGGTTTCACTCACCGACATCTAGAAAAATATGTTATCTCTAGGCATTCTTTAGGTCCTCCAGCACAATTCTATGGTATGTTTCTGCCGTACGTTGTCCTTACAGTTGTGCTGGAAGACCTAGAAAATGCCTAGAGAGGTGTTCTCTTTAGGAATCTCTAGGTCCTCCAGCACAACCCTATAGTAGGCTTGGGCAGGACGTTGTTTATTTTAATAGGGTTTGCTATTATCTACGGTTTCATGTTTCCATGGTAAGTGCAGGAATGTATTCCCTGCGAATAAGGGAGTTGTACCGTACAGTGTTTCAGAACTAAAACAGAAAATGCATGTGAGTTTCACTTAATGTTATAAAAATGAGGCTATGAACATTTATGACCTTAAATATCTCCCTATAATAACATTCCTGTTACGATGCCTACTAAAATATCCAAAGTTGCCCCAGATTTCCATGCTATCCAATGATAAATCATTCCCTGATTTACCTAGGAGTGCTCACTCCTAAGTAAGTGTGTAGGTGTAGGGGGTTTCAATCTCAATGTAATAGTTTAATAGTTGAAGAAAGGACAGATGTGTCAAATATGGATCTGTGTTAACAATATAAAGCTAAACTTTTGACTAAATAACTCACAAATCATAGGAAATACTTTGATAGACTAAGAAGTGGGTTGGATCCAGCCTTAGTCATGCTTAGAGTAGACCAATTAAAACCAATGGATTTAAGTGAGTTTCATGATGTATGATAATGTAAGTTCCACTGATTTAAATTCACTTCAAATCCCATTGATTTCAATGGATCTTCTCTAAGTATAACTAAATCTGACTACAAATCATTGTATGCATTGCATTTGTAGATTTTCCTTAGCTTTTTTCTGGGCTGTGAGACTGTGTTCTGGAAGAGTTTACTTCTGACATTTCGCCTGCATCTGTGGCTGGCATCTTCAGAGAATGGTTTGGAAGGCGTGTATGTGGTGTTTATATAATGTGAACCCCTGTTGGGGAGTATATGTAAATTTGTGTATTTGAATGGTTAGTTTCTGGGTTTAGATATGCAAGGAGGATTAGTGTTTGGATAATGGTTGGTTGATGGCCCATTATCTGCTGGAAATCCCTCTGTCCCTGGGTGGAATTCTTTTGTAAGTGTTGAGTTTTGATTCTATTGTTTTTCAAAACTGGAAGCCAGATTTTGTTTACTTTTAGGTTATCTTCTTTCTTTTTGAAGTTGTCCAGGAGTTTGTGGATTTCAGTAGCTTCTCTGTGCATTCTGACATGATAGTTGTTGGCCTGGCCCAGAATTTCTATGTTTTTAAATAACATTTTGTGACCAGGTTGGTTTATCACATGTTCTGCTACTGCTGATTTTTCTGGCTGGTCCCCAGTCTGCAGTGTCTCTCCTGTTCCTTGATTCGTGTTTGCACACTGCATTTAGTGGTCCTATGTAAACTTGTCCACAGGTGCATGGTATGCGGTAAACTCCTGCAGCTGTGATAAGGTCTCTTTTGTCCTTCGCTGAGCATAGCATTTCTTGGATTGTCTTGGTTGGTCTGTAGATCATTTGGAGGTTGTGTTTCCTCATCAGTTTCCCTATTCCCAAGGAAAATCTATGGATGCCGGCTGCGAAAGCCTTCAGCTTCACATTGCATTTGTGTTTATGTGTTTCTGACTGCAACTGAATAATAGCTGGCTAGCAGTATGAGAATTTACAGATAAAGTTTTTCTAGAAAGAAATAAGACACAGATACATTTCTACAGTTTCAGAAAAAAATTAATAGAACAAGAGAAGGTATTCCTATGTTTCATCAACTAGATGGAAAACAACCCTTTACATTGCCCCTCAACATGGCTTTGCCTGTGTTTATAGAGTTTTCACACTACCTTCTCAAGAGTCCATCGATGTTTGTACATAGCACTATAGAATGAAATCCCATAGACACTTAGACAAGGAAAGATAGCCTTCCCTGTCACTATCCCTGAGGTGTGAATTACATCAGTCAGATTAAGTGTTAAGTGTTCTTAGGAATGTGTATGTGTATTGGAGCAGTGTTGACAAGTTGTTCAGCATATGATATCCCAACCAGACTTTTTTAAAAAATAAAAAGTATTGAATGAGGAATGCTGGGGGCTATATAACAGGATATTCCATTTGTGAATTTAATTGATAAAAGAAGACACCAGTCATACAAAGTTAATTCCATAATACTTTTGAAAAGTATTTCTTCCCAAATGAGTGACTCAGCACAATTCTCCAGTGCACTGCAATTCTGGCTGGAAGATTTTGGGAACTTTAGTTAAAAAAAGGAGGTAACTTTTCCAAGCTTTGATGATAACTTGGAAGTGGACAGAAACATGGATTTTGCTAACAAAAGCATGTAGAATATAATAATAAAGATCTTTGGAGACTGAATTGCATGAGTCGGCAAAGTGTGGCCCATAGGCCACATGTAGCCCGTAGGACCCCAAGTGCAGCCTGTGGGATGCCTCAAAACCGCCCAGATCATCCCACTTTAAAAAAAGGGCTGCTTGTAGGGTGACCTTTTTGTCTCCAAACCACCCCAAATATCCAGAAACCACTCAAAAAGGCAACAGTTTGCTACTCTAATCCTGAATTCTTCCCAAAACAGACACACACACCCCTGAAAAGAGAAAGGAATTCAGCCAAAAATTGAACAAAATAGTGGCCAGAAGTGACATCACATTGCTTTGGGTGTACTGAAATGTGCTGCTGCATCCTACTGAGTGGGTGCAGGAAGAAAAAAATGCCCCTGCTCTCTGCCCTATTTGCAGTTGCCCATCCATTTGTTAAATATATCTAAAGGGAATTTGAAGAGGCAGTGTTTGGAAAGCTCGATTGTTTGATGTTCACTAAGACCCAATGCCCCATCCTGCACAGAGGCATATTATTTTCTTCTCTTAACCTTGTGTTTTATCCTTAATATTTCTATTTGTATATTTTTCGAATAATGTTAAATATTTAAAAAATGTCTTTTAAAAATGCCAGCTTCAGTTTTGCTATGTTAGGCTTGATGTAGACAGATAATTTATTTTGCATGAGGATTTTGAGACTTATTTGAACTATGTCTTCATTTACTGCAGTGAAATAAGAAGTCTTATGGAATGTTAAAAATCCTCACATATATTATTATGCCTGGGAAGTTGTAATTCCTGGATGAAGTCAATGTGAAAGACTGCTCTGTTGCTGAAGGGTAATATTCTACTACCATTTTGTGTGTCCTTTCTGAGCACCATGCTCAAAAATCTATACTTTGTTTGAGAAAATGAACTATTAAGTACATGTTGACCCTGGTATCCATGTTTAGGTAACCACAGTTTCACTTATTCATGTTAAAAAAAAATCTGTTATCTCTAGGCGTTTCTAGGACCTCCAATGAGATTCTATGGTCAACTTCTGACATTCGTCTCATTGAAAATAATAGGGTTCCCTATTATCCATGGTTTCAGGTATCCACAGGGTGATGGTGGTTTTGGAACATATCCTCCATGGATACGGGGAGCAACCTGTATTTACCAAACTCTCGCTCTCATCCTCACACCTACTTTTCAGTTCTACTTACAAAACCCTTTCCCTCTCCCCTTCTCAGAAGCCAAAGCAAATCCATCATGTAGTCTTATTGCAACATCATTTTCATCCCCTTCTCCTTCTGTCACTTGTATCTAAGCTAGCTGTCCAGTTAACCAATAAATAGCTGTTTTATAGCTGTTTTATTAATCATTTTAAGTTTAAAGCCCCCTTTAAAACACATTAACAAAACAGCAGCAGCAGCAACAAGTCTTTGATCTCACCTCTGTTCCTACTTGAGTACTTTACAGGGACACTCTACTGCCTTCACCAGATAATGTGAAGTTAGACACATTGTGCTTCAGTGTCAATGGGAAACATGGTAGCCTTTAGAAAGACATTTTACTGATTCTGGAATAATACAGTAGGGTCTCACTGTCAAATAGTTTTTCTAGCACATTTGAGCTGAATTTTCCACAGTAAACTCCAGAAGAGTTTATTCATTGAATACAAGCAAGTAGGACTTTATCATACCACCCCGAAAAAGCCCATTCTTTTGCTGGCATAACTTTTCTGTTTTTATGCAGACAAAAGAACTCTGCTGCACTTATCTTGCCTCCTGTCCAAAGGCTTCCTGGCAATGAAAGAGGAAGTGAATGGAGCTCCATTCACTTCCTCATTCAAAATCCCACAGATTCTTGTCAGAAGATGCTCGCACAGGAAATTTAAAAAAGCCACAAAAAAGTTTTAAAAAGCACATACACACACTTAAAAAGTTACAAGTAGCCTGGGGAGGGTCATAAAACGTGTGTCATTTTTCTGGATGTCTCAATCTCAAGTATTTGCACCAGACCAGCCATTCATGCTGCATTCACCTGAGTACAATGGCCCAAGGTTTCACACACCTGCAATGCCAGCACTAAAGTGCCACGGGGGATCAATTGACAGCTTCAGCCATCAATAAAAAAGTACGGGTTTTGGCCAGTACATAAACAGGAAAGAGCAATGTCATCTGATATGTGTGCCCTTTGTGTTTATGTGGTGTTGTTGTGATGCCATATTTAGTGTGTCTGATAAATTCCGTAGTCTGCAAATGTGTACAGAGACACCCTGAGCAACCATGGTAATAACACCCACAAAGCAGAATAGAAAACTTACTTCATCTCTGACTTGAAAAGAGGACAGAGGACCACAAGGTAAACCCCAAGAACTCCGTCTGATACCGACAAAGTCAATAGCTGTTCTTAATGAACACAAGGATGAAGAATAATCCCTAGAGAGCAGCTTTGAACATTAGGTGGGTTTCAAAGACCCTCACAATGGTCATTTTATTTGGTTACAAATACTTTTTAGAAACATGAAGTGCTAAATTTTCACAACCAGTTTTTAAAATCTAAAACTAATCCAATATATGCTTGCATTGATATGTCTAGCTGGTGGGTCTTGTTTTGAGTAAGGAGATTTTCAAACAGGCTAATTGTCCCATTTCTGGCACAGAACAGTGTTGCTGAAAGATTTATCTTTCAGGTGACATTCATCCTGTTCTGTGCCCTGTCACTATTCTGTTTTCTCCCTATGATATAGTATTCATGGGGAGAAGTCATCATTAAGCACCCGGTTCCGTTTCCGTAACAGAACACGGGTGTGCGAATTGGATCCCCATCCCTGTTCTGGAATGACAGGGACGGGGGAGGAATTCCGTGGCAGGCACTTCCTGCCACAATGAGGACATACAGGTAAGTGCCACCCTTTCCCCCCCCCTCCCAGGTTTTTTTTTTTTTTTTTTTTGGTTGGTTGGTTTTTGGTTTTGTTTTGGTTTTACTTTCTTTCTTTGACAGCTGGGAGGGTTAATGAGCGGGATTTCAGCCGGCTGTTCATAAAAGCAGCCTTACGACGGCTGCATTTACAGCCGGGTGGACAAGGATGGTGGAGGTCCATTCCTGCAGCGGAATTGAGGTTAGTAATAAAAAAGTCTGTCTCCTTGTCTTATGTAAACTAGGTTTTACGAAGTGGTAAAACTATGTAGGGAGGAAAATGAATTTTTCCAAGCAAGAGTAGCAATTTTTACTTGTAATTCATTAACTAAGTGGGGGCAGGGGATTGATATTTTCAATCCTGATATATTCCAGTGAAGGACTGATAGTATTGGGCAACGAAGTGTAGTGTGTGGGTGTCAACATGATTATATGATATAAGATGTTTTAAAATTTGGGCAAAGACCCATTTTTTCCTACTAAAGACAGAGCCTGAGAGAAGGAAAATGCATTTAGAATTTCCTCAGATCATACAGTGCTGTGAAATAAACCTTTCTTGGTGCTCAGAACAAGTTTTGCCAGTCTAGGTAAGAACAGTAAAAATAGGAGAGGAAGAAAACCAAAACAGCTAATTTACTTGCAGATTATACTTCCTAAAAGCAAATAACATTTCTGAGCCAGCTGAGTGCATTGATAAATAAAATAAATTTTAAAATGCACAGCCAAGAACAAGGATGTGTAGCTTTTCCTTCCTGAAAAGTCTGAAATGCTACCAAAATGAGAAATTATTGTTCCAAAGCCTGTTATTTCATTTTCAATGACAGTAAACTTTTAAAAAAACTCTAGTTCCCTCTGCACTAAAGTATTGCTCTGCTATGAACTAGTCTGTTGAGTATTTAAAACGCCATCCAAAATTTTGTTGCTAGAAACTAGAGTTATTAACTTGGTAAAGTTAACTTGCTTTTAGTGACTTTCCTCACAAGATGTAGAAATTTAGTAGGTGCAGCTTTTGTCATCACTGTATCTCTTTGCCAAACAAAGTTTTACTTTCCTGATCATTAGCACATATTAAAAGGTGCCTCACTGGTAGTGGACGGAGAAAAAATGGGTGAGTCAAAAAGAAAGATGGCAATGTTACTAGAGTAGGATCAATTATGATTACTTTGCATTTATCAGTGAAAGCAGAAACTTGAAGCTCTCTTTGGAATTTAAATCTTCCCTCTGTATCAGCTACACTCTTAAATAACTTGCTTGTCTGTTATTGAAATACTTCACGTAGCACACTTAATTTCAGTTAAAGCATATTAATCCCATACCTGGGCATTGTCAGTTGTCCGCCATATAATTCTGCATGTTGATTGCACTTGCATCCTTGCTCTAAAGCAGTGCTTCTCAGGCTTTCTCATGAGAAGGACCATTGGATTTCTTTTCCTAATGTGCCAGGGAGTGGTATGTGTGTACAGTATTTGTGGCCATTGGATACAATGGATTTCTTTATTTCTTGAAAATTCACCAGGGACTGACAGCTGATGCCTTGCTGACCGACACTGGTCCATGAACCACCACTCATAGTAGCACTGCTCTAGATGGTTTTATCTATCAAGTATTGGATTTTCTTCTGTCCCTTCAGCCAACATATATATCAATGTCCTTAATAGCATTGGATCATGTGAAATGTTCTTTCCTGAACAGAAATTCTGCTTCAGCAAATGCCTCCCCACTGTCAAAATCTGTACATTTCTTGGGGTTAATACTTTTTGTTCTTTTTACTCTTTAAGTCTCTTTTCCTATTGATGGTGTAATTATAAATTAATGATAATAACCAACATGCCAGGTTCCTACACTTCCCTTCTTTTGGAGGAAAATTGTAACATTATATCTTCTTCGTGGTCTCTGTGAATCACACAGTTGGATTATTCCTGCTCCTGCGCAGAGCGTTTGGAACCTTCTGGAATCACTAGGCAGAATGTGCATTGATACATTTTTGGCGGTAACTCCGCCCACCCTAACGGTCCCTTAAAAGGCGCTCCCGCCTAATTCCCCTCAGTTCCTTTTTTCCCACCGTGTTAGCAGCTTGAAGGATCCTTCGTTTGCTAGTTTTCTCTTTCACTTTCGCTTTGATTGGATTTTGACTTGGCTTGGATTTTTGATTACGATTTTTCTCTCACTCCTCTGGATTTGGCATTCTCTCTGTGAATTTGGTGTTGACTTGGACCGGTTTTCTCTACTCTTCATGGTTTTCCCTTTGGAATTGACGACTCCGTGAGTAAAATGTCTGCGAGAGGGGCCTTTAAGAGATGTGTCATTTGTCAGGCTAAACTCCCGAGCACAGATAGCCATTTCCACTGCCCGGAGCTGTCTTGGAGAGACCCATAATGTTGACTCTTGCATGCAATGTAGGGCCTTCACACCTCGGGCACATAAGCACAGGATGTCCCGTTTGAAGTCCTTCTTATACGAGAGGGCTCTGATTCTGGCCTCTACTTCAACTCTGGCTTCTACTTTGCCATCCGCACCACCTAAATGCAGCTGTTTGCCATCTCCAAAGACCAAGACCCAAGCGTCATCGGTCCCATAGCCCTTCCCGACGCTGTTCGGTTGCCACAGATCCGAAGGCAATGCGTGGTTCGCACAAACATGCCTCTTCCTCGGATTCAGCTCGGGATCAAGCACACTCGACACCTTTAATATCAGCACGGGACTAGGAACCCTCCACTTCGAAGGCTGTCCCTCCAGACCAAGCGCCTTCTGAAACCACCAGTCGAGTTGGTGTTTCTGGAGAGAACACACAGTCCTTAAAGAAGAAAAGAAAGGACAAATACTCTTCTCAGCATGACGACAGCTGTAAGTCAAAGAGCAAGCCGAAGGATGCTTTGAAAAAGTTGAAGCCGACGGCTATCCCACCTGCGGTCTCTACTGATAAGGCTGCAAGGCCTCTTGATACAACTGAGCCGTCACTCGCCGTTGAAGCCGAGGCTGTTCCCACCCGACAATCCCCAGCGACAGCTGCTGAGGGAAATGTGCCATGCCGTGTTCCAACTCCTGTGGGTTCAGTGGAGATTGTGGCAGTGGAAGTGCCATCGGGTATCGACATGGATGTATCACCCCAACAAAAGGACCAGTCACCAGCCCTGGTCATTTCGAGAGCTCAATTTCTTGAGTGTTCCTCCTCGGACATTGAAATCGAGATCGTTGAATCCGAGGATGCTACACGAACCTGACCATTCCTGCCATGATGCTGAGCCTGCTTACTCAGCCTACAACTTGCACGCTCTGTGTACCATGCTGATTTTATGTCTCCTACTGGCTCACATGTCTTGGCCACCCAAGCCTTTGACCTCAGGGAGATGTATACTGATCGGAGTGTTCCCCATTCCCCGCAATACCTCAGATCCGAGGAACCATGGGACATACCTAAAAAAGATACGGAGAAGTATTTCCACATCCTGACTGACGTCCTCTACCACCGACTCCACTTACACCACCGCCCCGCACACTTTGCTACGCGGAGATCGCAGTCCTTCACCTACTGCTTCGACATCGTCCTTGTTGGGTTCATGGGATCCATACTGGCCCTACCTGCCATCTCCACAGCCTGACTTGGTGGAGGATGATTCTGCATCGCCAACAGATGATATCTGTGCCTTTTCTGAGCAGATGGTCCGCATGTCTCATGCCTTGCATCTCAGGGATGTTGAAAAAGAGTCGGAACCGGTGGATCCAATCTTCCACCATATTCAATCGAAGGCGCCTCCTATTGCCAGACTCCCGGTATTGCTGTCCTTTCTGAAACTCACCCTGGGTTCATGGGAAAACCCTTCCTCAATTCAGCCTACTTCAAAAAAGATTGACAGGCTGTATCAGGTTGGAAGTGACCACATCGAATGGCTTCAATCCCATCCTTGCCCGAATTTGGTGGTGGTTGAAGCTTCCCAAAACAGAGAGCAATGCCATCCGGAATCGACACCACCTGACCCAGAAGGACAGAAGCTCGATATAATTGGAAAGAAGATCTATTCCGCTGCAGGCCTGAGTTTCCGTGTGGCCAATTACTCTGCATGTATGGAGGTGTACCAGCAGGTACTCTGGGAAAGGATGATGCCTCTCATCCAAGATCTCCCAGATGAGAGATGAAGGATGGCTGAAGCAATCCAGTCAGAGGTGCAGTTAACTGGTGGGGCACAAATGAATTCTGCCCAACATGTTGCAGACTGTGCCGCTAAGACAATATTTGGGTCCATTGCCCTACATCGTCACACGTAGCTCCTATCCTCGGGCCTCATTCCTCAAGCCTCAGCTACCATCGAGGATTTGCCTTTTGATGAGTCAGGCCTGTTCAACGGCTCCACGGATGAAAAACTGGAGTTTACCCAGAAGATGAAGACCACCGCCAAGAAATATGGTATGGCTGCTTCCTTGTCTTCTCTATACCGCTCCAGGAGCCACGAACTGGCAGGCCTCTACATCTGGCCATCAGTTTAGGTGGTGGTTTACTGGCCAATCCTACAGACGCTCCCGATACATGCTGTCCCCTTTGTCCACGTCATCGGTGAGGAGCCAGGGGTCAACATCATGGTACCGACCCCCTACAAAGCAGAGGTCTAAGGATCAGGCCAGAAGAAAATTTTAAATTTCCACCTCATTCTGCCTCTCTCTTCCCTTTAGACTCCACTGTTTGGAGATCGACTGTCGACTTTCCAAGAAGCCTGTTCTTCAATAACATCAGACCCCTGGGTACTTCGAATAATCCAGAATGGCTATTGGATCGAATTTGACTCACTACCTCCAATGGTTCGGATTCGATCAACACTGCCCTCTCCTCCCCTCCTCGAGGAGGTACAGACACTGCTGCAGAAGGGGGCCATCGAACCCATGGACTCCACACTTCAACACCTTTGCTTCTTCTCGAGGTACTTCCTGGTCGCGAAGAAGGACGGCAGTCTCCGTCCCATTCTTGACCTTCGTGGAGTGAACTGGTATATAGCACCAAAGAAGTTCATGATGGTAACTATGACCTCCATCCTACCGCTTCTACAGAAATACGATTGGTTCACCTCCATAGACCTCAAATATGCCTACTCCAGCATTGGCATCCATCCAGCCCACAGGTGTTTCCTGGCATTCCAAATTGGGACTGAAGTGTTCCAATTCCAGGTCCTGCCATTTGGGCTCTGGACCGTTCCAACAGTCTTCATGAAGTGTATGGCTGTGCTAGTGGCTTTTCTACGGCTGCATGGAATAGTGGTCTTCCCCTACATTGACAACTGGCTGATTGTGGTGAATTCTCAATGTCTGCTTGAATGAGACATCGATCTCACCATAGATGTGTTAAGACACCCTGGGATTTGTTGTCAACATGGAGAAGTCACAACTCCAACCATCCCAATCCATCTAGTTCATCAGTGCTTGGTTGGATTTGATCACGGCCGCAGCCTACATGCCTTGAGACCGATTCGACACTCTTTGGTCCTTGATCCATGCGTGCCACCAATCCCAGAGACTTTCCGCCCATGCAGTCCAGGTACTTCTCTGTCACATGGCAGCTACTACTTATGTGGCCCGCCTCGCCAGGTTCCGTCCACTCCAACACTGGTTCCTACAAGTGTTTGACCCCCTGCGTGACCCCCCAAACAAACTGCTCACAATGCCACGAGCAATTTGATGGTCACTAGCATGGTGGTTGGTCCCAGAGAACGTTTTGTCGGGTATGAAATTTGACCCTGCTCAACCAGACATCTCTCTTAGAACGGATGCCTTGATGATCAGATGAGGAGCCCATTTCAACTCCTATGAAATCAAGGGCACTTGGGATGCCAACGAACGGACACACCATATCAACATCCTAGAGCTTCTCGGCATCCAGAAGGCACTGCGTGCTTTTGAAACAGACAAGACCTGGTAACAGACAAGACCATCCTGGTGGTAACAGACAACACTTCAGTGATGTACTACCTGAACAGGCAAGGAGGAATGAGATCCCCCCAGCTTCTTCAGCTCACGCTGGACATTTGGGATTGGTGCATATGCAGAAACATTTACCTCCAATCCATCCACCTGCCAGGAGAGGAGAACACTCTTGCAGACAGACTCAGCCATTCCAGCCTCTCCATCCACAAATGGATGCTGCACAGGTCAGTAACTTCAGACCTGTTCTGACGATGGGGAACTCCTCAAGTAGATCGTTTTGCATCACCAGAAAACAGCCAGTGCCATCAGTTCTGTTTGAGACATCGCACCCAGGGTTTGAGGGTGACACTTTCCTCTTCCAATGGACGGGACCCCTGCTCTACCTCTTCCCTCAGTTTCCACTGCTGACAAGGATAATTGCAAAACTGCATCGAGACCAAGTAGATGCCATCCTCATCACTCCGTGGTGGCCCCATCAGCCTTGGTTTGCAAGCCTCCTACATCTAGCCAGGCACCGGTTCATTCGACTTCCGACCCGTCCCAATCTTCTCACCATTCAGAACAGGAAGGTCAGACACCCAGATGTGGAAGCTGTACAACTAACGGCACGGAGGCTACAACCTTGAATCCATCATCGGTTCAGTGGGCCAGTGTCGCTATGGCCTCGGATTCATCCTCAGTCAACATGGACCGGTGCTCTTCTTCTCTCCCTCCAGAGGTTCAGGCTGTCATTGATGCTGCCCAAAGACCTGCCACCCGTAGATCCTATCACTACAAGTGGAAGAAATTTGAAGCCTTGCTAGCTGGTCGAGGATTGGCTATGGAACCGTAATCCATCCCGACGGTCCTGGAATTCCTTCTCCACTTGACTGCCACAGGACTTTCGCTTTCGTCTATCTGGTGCTACTTGGCAGCCATTTCTGTCGAATTCCAGGCTAGAGGTCATCCGTCTCCCTTTACGGATCCGACGGTCAAGAAGTTCTTAAGAGTCTATGCCAACCTTCATCCTCCGATACTCAAGCCTACTCCGGCATAGAGCCTCAAACTGGTCCTCTCACAACTGGTTTGACGTCTCTTTGAACCCATGGCATCTACTGAGTTGAGACTCCTGACTTGGAAAACTACTTTCCTTGTTGCTATTACTTCAGCGTGTCGAGCTGGAGAACTCTGTGCCTTACGCTTTGACCCACCGTACACTGTCTTCCACAAACATAAGGTGGTACTGCGTCCTGACATCTCCTTCCTCCCGAAGCGGGTGTCGAGCTTTCATCTGAATAAAGCTAGCAATCTCCCTGCTCTGATGCAGGATTCCAAGGATGAATGTGAGCATACTCTCCACTCCATGGATGCCAGGAGGGCGCTCGCCTTTTACATCCAAAGAACTGCTTCCTTCAGGAAGTCACCTAAACTGTTTGTTTCCTATGCCCAATCAAGACTTTGGGAACCTATCTCCCTGAACATCTTTCTAAGTGGGTGACATCGACCATTTCCCTCTGCTATGAACTGGCTAAGAAGCCATTGCCATCACAAATTCGAGGACACTCTACGAGGGCTGTCTCCACCTCAACAGCTTTCCTCTTTGGGGTGCCTCTAGAGGATGTTTGCAGGGCAGCAACTTGGTCATCTCCCTTGACTTTCATCTCCCATTATAGACTTGACACTCGTCCCAGGAACAAGGCTGCCTTTGGGAAAACTGTGTTGTTATCTTCTATTCAATGAGTGAGTGTTAATGTTTTGCCAAGTCATGGTTATATATATATATTTTATCAGTTTTTCATGCTTAAGAATGTGCTGTCAATAAATCCAACCATTGTTTGACTGTGTGCAGCATAGTCGTAGTGTCTGTATGTATAGGAATACCCTCCTCCTGGAGTAAAGCTTGCCAGTCTATCCAACTGTGTGATTCACAGAGACCACGAAGAAAATGGACAGGTTGCTTACCTGTAACCATAGATCTTCAAGTGGTCTTCTGTGAATTCACACAGACCTGCCCATCCTCCCCTCTATGTCCTACTACATCATATAAACATGCTTAATGTTCCTGATGCTGCTGGTTGCGGCGTCATTCAAGGAACTGGGGGGAATTAGGCCGGAGCACCTTTTAAGGGACTGTTAGGGTGGGCGGAGTTACCACCAAAAATGTATCAATGCACATTCTGCCTAGTGATTCCAGAAGGTTCCGAACGCTCTGCGCAGGTGCAGGAATAACCCAACTGTGTGAATTCACAGAAGACCACTCGAAGATCTATGGTTACAGGTAAGCAACCTGTCCATCTGAGTAGGCACTTGTCCTTCCTCAGAATTTCCCTGTACCTGCAGTATGGTGAGCAGACTGAGAAAGATCCATGGTACAGATGCAACTGATATCTCAGGCCAGGGAGAAATAGTGCTTAGGTAGGCAACTTCAGTTATCCCATGATTAATTAATGAGGTGATATATGGCCTACCATTTGGCACATTAATGGCGTAGAACATTCCATTAGCATGACCATGAAGTTTGTTTATTCTGTTTTCATTGGTAATTGCCACCATGTTGGCTTTGACTTTTGGGGGTCCCATGAATGAGAGACCTCCAAAACACCCTTGTAAGATCTTACAAACTCTGGGCCATGGCTCCCCAGATTGACTCAATCTACCTCTAATGCAGTCTTCCTCTTTCCTACTGCCTTTACCAAGGTGTATTATCTTTTCTAATCAGTCATGTCGCCTCATGATATGTCCAAAGTAAGATAGATTCAGTTTGGTCATCTTAGCTTCTAGGGAGATTTCAGACTTGATATGCTCTTGGATCCCTTTATTTGTCTTTTGGGCAGTCCATGGCATTTTGAAGGAGATTATTTTCTTCCTGTCAGCTTTCGTCGCTGTCTAGCTTTCACAACCAAACATAGAAATTGGAGATAGTATGGCAGTATTTATTCTGTATCCTTATAATATTTCAAAAGGACTTCTTGTTAAACCTTAGTCTAATTCTGCTGGTCCAGTCTTTGCCAACACATGTCTTAGGAGGCTAAGGTATGTGTTTTAAGATGAACAAAGAGACCTGCCAATAGCTGGTCTCTAGGAGTCAACAGTGTAAGGGAGATGATTCTTGGAACTTTTACAAGCTGGTTGTGACACTTCTGTATGGCAGAATTTATTTGTAGCATGGGTACTTTGCTGATCTAAATGCTTTGTTCTATGATGCGTTCCACAACACACAGGGTGGGATTGTAGTCTGTTGTTGTGCATGATCATTCCAGAGAAATAAGAGTTGTGTTCCATGCTGAGTTTTATGATTTCCAAAATGTTAATGGTCTATCTGTTTTCAAAGTAGGAATAACAACAGTAGCAATAGCTGCCTTCTTTCATCATTCACAGATATGGAGGGGGGGGGATCTTGTTAAAACATGCTTACTGTATAATACATTCATCATTTTGGAATCTCTGTATTTATTGCAGTTTTCAGAGGGACAGTATCTGTAAACTTTTTCTTTTTATAATCCACAAAACCAACACACACAACCTTGAACTCGGAAAAAGACTTTTATATTTCACAGTTAGCACATCATCCAATTTTCTGTTGAGTTTTTTTTTAAGAGTAGTTCTGGAAAAACTAGTTGTAGCATAATGAGATACTGATGACCAGAAAGATTAACAAAATAAATTTAAAAAATGAAAGCTGCTTCAATGTAAGTACATTTCTATAAAAAGGAGCTTTTTGTCTCATGTTTAAATTGCTGGTAGGTTTTGACCCCACAATGATTTCCAGCATGCATTCACAATTATTCTGTTGGTGTTACAGCAAGTCGGACCTGGTGTGCCCTATTTGTACTGACAAGCTAATTAAAAGGAATCTGAGAAGCGAATTGTTTCAGTAATACTAAAAAAATGACCAAGATGTTTATTTAGCTTGTGGACTGCTTTCAAAACTGGCTCTTGACCTTCTCTGTCTTTTGGTGCAGAAAAGGATGTTAGTAGGAATATTAGAGTCAACTTTCTTTCAACAAATTAATATCTAGCAGAATAATCTGTTAAATGGGGTGGAGGAGTGAATTGGTCACTTACAAAGCTCTGCCAGCTCAAGTTACCCAGGGAAGCTTCTCTATTTTCTGTGTGTCTACCAGGTTGATTTTTTTAAAAAAAGCCATCTGTGAAGGTGAAGCTGGACAAGCCTGGCTGAAAGTCAGGGAATGCTGTGGGGGGGGCTGTGGGGAAGAAAAGTTACAAAACAGAGGCTTGTCTCAGTCAGAGAACAGATAAGGAACAGATGATGAGCTAGAGAAAGGAAAGAGCTGTAACAGAGACAGATCAGTCAGTAAGAGAGGAGAACTGACTCTGATTCTGGGGGGCTATGAATGATTGAGAAGTTCAAGGGTTAATGTGTTAACTTTCTGCACCCCAGTTGTTGTTCTTTATTTAAACTGTCTTTGGCTGTCTCTGTCAAGCCAAGAGTCAGGTCTTGCTTACCACAACGAGCCCACTAAACAATATAGCCACTGGTCCACATATAAGGAGTCACCTTGAGGCCCCTGTATACAATCCAGGAAGGGTTTAAGAGAGGGGAAGGGACAAGGTGTGTGATAAGATTCCAAGGGTTAGAAAGATGGGGCCAGCCTGGAGTGGGGATCCATCACACCAGCCATGCATATAAAACACATAACCAGTCTGGGGCTTCACAGGGGATTAGTGGGGAGGGTTTAGATCCCCCCAAACTTGGCTGCCCCTACCACTTTGTCCCTGGATCTTCTACACTCTATAGCAGTGGCTCTCAACCTTTGGTCCTCCAATTGCTTTGGACTTCGCAGAAACACTAGCCAGCATGGCCCAGGTTGAGGGATTCTGGAAGTCAGTCCAGAACCTCTAGAGAACCATAGATGGAAAACCGTTACTCTATATGCATACTTCTAACACTAGCACAGATCTCCTGCTGAGGGTAAGAGCCTGCTTTGATCTGCTGTATCTGAAGCCCATTTCCGCATGGAGCTCTGGGATTAAGCATTTCCTTAGCTATGCTAATTTGGAGCTGGTATAGTTTGTGACTCATTAAAATTGTGGTTGGGGAGAGGTAGGTAAAGAATTATGAGATCATATAGGATTTTTATAAACCTGCTCTCCTGTGCTGGGTGGGACAAGTCAGTAGATGGGTTGTGTGTTGGATAGTGTATCATTTTACTCTCTTTGAGATGATCAGACTACATGCTTACATGTAAAACAGCTTGATATCCTTTTAAAATACTCCAGATTAATTGCACATAGCCAAGATCCAGATCAGAAGCAGCATGATCCAGATCGGATCTGGATCTGTTTTTCTTTTCATTTCACACACAGAGAATATTCAGGAAATTATAATAAGAAAAGAATGCTGTGGTACCAATATTTTTTTAAAAATTCCCTATTGGTTGCCTAGATTTATACGTGAAAAATTGGGATTGGAATCTCTCTGCCCTTGTATGCTGGCATGAATCCAGACTGGTGCTATACATGCCTAGCCTAGAGTAAAGGAAAAGAATATATAGCTTCACACCACATGTTTCTGCAGCTATACTTTGATTCTCATTAAGGGTTGGTCTGCCTTCCGGAAGTAAATTGTTGCTTGTTTGTGTTAGACAGTGTACTAATGTGTCCTGTTTTAAATGTTGTATTGTTTAAATATTTTATGTATTTTATGTTTTCTATGAATAAAAATTATTAAAAAAAATAAAAAAAAAATTAAGGGTTGGTCTGCCCAATGAGAGGGAATTCAGTGGAAGAGCTACAGAAGTAGAAGCACTAGTTAGCAAGTAAATATTTTAGTTAGTATTTCTACTTACAATGCTGAAAAAAATGCAGATGAGACAGTATAATTAGGAGGCTGGGTAGGTTGGTTTGGGACTAGCTAATAATTAAACTAATCCAGAGACACTGCTCTAAGAAGAACAAAGAGAACTTGAAAAGAAGAAATCAAATCAAAGGAAGAACAAAATGACCCAAGTTCAAAAGTCTTGAACTTTGGACATGTTGATGAAGAAGGCATCATAACCTGAAGCTTAAAGATTTCATTGTAAAGTGATGATGTGCAAGATCCTTTTCAAGTTCACCATGACCTGCAATTTCTTGGAAAAAATCAGCATAATAAATATGAGAGGCAAATCTTAGAGATTTCAGGGCAAGAACATCTCATATTCAAGTTCTCTTTTCCTTTATGTAACAAACAAAACCATTTTTGCTTGAAGACATTCTCCATAAGGAACCTTAAAAGCTATTGAAATTATAGAATCATAGAGTTGGAAGAAACCACAAGGGCCATCTGAAGGATTATCCAATCAAAGCATTTCCAGCAGATGGTCATCCAAACTCTGTTTATAAAACCTCCAAAGAAGGAGACTCCATCACACTCTGAGGCATAGTATTCCACTGTCGAACAGCTCTTACCACCAGGAAGTTCCTCCTAATGTTCAGGTGGAATCTCCTTTCCTTTAGTTTGAGTCCATTGCTCTGTGTCCTAGTCTCTGGAGCAGTAGAAAACAAACTTGACCGTCCTCAATATGGCATCGCTTCAAATATTTAAACATGGTTATAATGTCACCTCTTAACCTTCTCTTCCACAGGCTAAACATACCCAGCTCCCTAAGCCGCTCCTCATAGGGCATGGCTTTCAGACCTTTTATTATTCTGGTTGCCCTCTTCTGGACACGTTCCAGCTTGTCATTGTCCTTCTTGAATTGTGGTGCCCAGAACTGGACACAGTATTCCAGATGAGGTCTGACCAAAGCAGAATAGAGTGACACTATTACTTCCCTTGATCTAGACACTAGCTTGGAAGAACACTTATAGTGTTCCCTTGTTATCGGTAAGTAAGCTTGGAAGATTACTTTCTGAATCAAATACATTCTCACTACTAATTAGGACTGATGAGAGAATGGTATATAACTTGATACACTAACTTGATACATTTCTGTCAAAATGTCTGTTAAATGTCCTTTAAAACTGACTTGGGGAGTAACTAGGAAGCATTAGTAGTTATATCAAAGCATTTGTTGGTTTTTTAGTCAGTGAATTCCTACAGAATTCACAAAGAAACAAGGACACTTCCTTTCATGAAACTTGGAAAAGGGGGTTGGGTGGTTTTTTGGAGGGAAGGGGCACTATAACTCCCTGAATGTTCCAGCTAGTATGTCCTGTTTTGGGGAGAACCCTGGGATTTGTGGTTCATAAAGGTAAGTTCTCTATATTATAATAATAATAATAATAATAATAATAATAAAATTTTATTTCTATCCCGCCCCTCTGCAACGCAATCGGGGCGGCTTACAATATATATATAAAAAAAGCTTTGTTCCTGGGAGATTTCATGTTACTTAATTCGCTCAGCAAATTAGTGTTCTAAATCCTTGGAGTATGAACATTTTTCCTATATGGGTGAAATGTTATGGCCATATAGGTCAAGAATGAGATCAGTGCCTGTCAGCTTAGTTGAATGGGAAGAGTGCTATGAAGAACTTAAGTGAATATAGTTGGTACCTCCCCAGAGTCCTTGGTATTGGGGGCCACTGGAAAGTGTTAGAGTTGTATGTAGATCAATTTTGTGACTCCAAGACACTGTTGCTTACTAGTTTCAGTTGCACAAGTGAAAAAACCTGGATGAGGAGATTCCTGAAGGATGGAAAGTAAGTGGTAGAGCAGTTCCTCTGAAATACTTCTTCTAAAGAGAAGGATCCAGAAGGAAGGATTCCCAAGAGACATGTAGGAACAACCAATTACATCGTAAGATTAAGATATCTGACAATATGATACCATAGTACAGCAGTATATGACAGTATACTGTCTTTTTGCCAGCCTGATCAAGATCTGCATTCCAGGAACTCTAGGCTTCTCACCCAACCAGGAGTTTCTTCTTCCCTGGCTTGACTTCATCCTTTCTTAGTTGGAATTCCCTCCATGAACATTTGTGGACTGCTCCTTCTCTTGGTGTTTCCAATTCTCAATTGGAAATTTTTCTGTTTTCAAAACCTTTTAGAATCTTAGTTTGATGCTGTTTGTAATCTTATATATTTTGATTACAGATATTGATGTATTGGTCAGTTTGTTTTATATTTAGTTTAGTATTCCTTCTTTCCCCTGTGTGCGCTTATGTATACATTTATTTTAGATTGTACACCTTTGGCAGGACCCAATGTTTTTTTCTTCTTTGCTTGTTTTAATGTAAAGGGACTTGAGACTTGAACAGAGGGGAGAGAAGTGGAAATATTTCATCCTCATTCAAAAGAGTTGAATATCAACATCCTTACCTCAAAGAGATCTTTTTCACTTCTCTGTGTTGGGAAAAGTAACATAGCACTTCATGAAAAAAACTATTCAGGGGTAGCTGTGTTGGCCATGCAGCAAAATACAACTAAATCCAAAATCCACAAGCAGCGTTACTGTCTGAATTGTTGTCAATTAAGATGCTATGGAGGAATTTCAATGCAGACAGAGGCCACTCCCTTTATTGGTCTTGTGAGGACTAGGGGCAAAGAACAATAAAAGACAGCTAATAGAATTTCAACTCCATTAGAACAGAAAAGTAGCTTCTCTTGATATCCAGCTATCCTATGTGAAGCTAACTGCTCTTTTCTTAGGCAGCACTTCATGTTCCTTTTGTTGTATATTTGCTTCCAAACAAAAAACAAAACAAAAACAAACAGACAAAAAAAAACACACACAACAACCCTGGATCTTTTTATTTTTCAGTGGCATTCAAGGTGGCATAAACAGTCCTTCACCCCTATTGTTATCTTGACAATATTCAGGTCAGGCAAGTTAAGCTGAGATGTACTGACTATTCCACAGTGACCCAATAAACTAGATGACTGAGTGGGGTCTTGGACCTTGGTCTCCTGAATCCTAATACAAAATACTCTAACTGCACTGTGCTGCATACCATGTGCCAGCTAGAAAAAAATGTGGAGAGAAGTTATTCAATTTGAACTTTCCCAATAAATCTAAGACAGAGATTAACTAAGGACACTATCACAGGAGCCCTGTTGTCACTGCAGTTGCATTTGCAAAAGTGGATTGATAGAAACCGGTTTGGCAGCCCTCAATATCCCTTCAATAGCGCGCCTGGGACTGTTTCAGCCTCTGAGGATCATCCAGCTCTCTTCTGGACTCCCCCTTAAAGACCCCTCTCTGCCCTATTGCCCTATCCATCATGCCTTTCGTAGTTTATTTTTATTTTTAGTTGTAATGCAATTTGACAATTATGGCAATGCAATTTAGTGAAACAAAGCAAAAAAGAAAAGAAAGTGGGGGGAAAGAAAACCAGCCTGTTTGGGGATAGCAAAAGAGAGGGGGAGAGAGGAGGAGACTGAGACCAAGTGACTGCCCAATCTTGGGACTGCAACTGGAGAAATTTATCGCACCTCCATGGCACAGCAGCATGATTGGGAGCTTATTGACGGGTGTTCCCTGTCAGTGGCAAGGGATGCTCTCACCACGCTTTGGAGACATAGCAGCAACAATTGGAGGTGACATTATGTTATAAGTATTGCCAAAGATGTTATTATCCAGCTTTAATTCTGCTTTAAAAGGCTCGTGTGATAAAGTCCTAAGAAAGTTCAATTTATTATGTAATGTTTAATGACTTAAGTTGTGCTTGCTTTAATGCTGTCTTCATAGTTAAACGGTATGAATGAATGAGTTTACTTGCCAAATGAACATCTTGTGCAAAAATATACAGAATGTTATGGTGGCTGGGTTTGACCTAAAAACAAACCCATATGGATTTGCTCATTTTCAAGGGCAGATTGTTGAGACTATGAGTCTCTCACTTAGTCACAGTTTTTTTCCCTGACCATATGGTTGCCAATCCTAGATGTAGAATGGGAAAGCAAAGTAAATAAGTGCGTAGCCCAAAAAGTGACAAGGGAAAAGGAGATGGTTTTCATTTTCCACTATGTTTCACAAGTGCTTTATTTTCAGGTAACATATTCAGGCTTGACAGGGATTAAGAAAGAATCAAAATGGTTGAAAGCAAAAAACAACAAACAGGTTAAGAGGCAGATGAACCAACTTTTCATATAATAGTAGAATCAATTGGGTCTCATCTACATTTTCATATAATGCTTGGATTAGGTTGTTTTCTTTATTAACAATGAAATCATATTTGATATAATACAGTTGTCCCTCTGTATCCACAGATTTGGTAGCCACGGATTTAAGTATTCACAGCTTGGAAATAGTCTTTAAAAAAATAATAATCCAAAAGCAAACCTTGCTTTTGCCACCTTATATAAGGGACACCATTTTGCTATGCCATTGCATATAATGAAACTTGAGTATTCACAGATTTTGTTATCCACGGGGGGGGGGGAGGGGTCCTGGAACCGAACCCTAGCGAATATGAAGGGACAACTGTACATCATTTGGAAGAACCACAGCTTGCAAAAGTGGGGTTTTGAGGCTAGCATTCCCAGAATCTTCCAGCTGGCATGGCCGGGACCCATATAGACTGTAGAATTTCGGGAGTTCTAGTTCAAACAAGTCATTTCTCCAAGTTGTGACAAGAACACCCAACTTTGATCCAAAGGAGATTTTTTGATCCAAACAAACACACTACAGAATTGTCACCTTTTAATAGAATTCATTTGTTTCTGTAAGGAGCACATGCTGGTAGTCCTTACAATCTTATCTGGAGCCTAAGAATGTTACCATCTTGCGTTCTACAGACTGTCTTTTTATAGGGGAAAGGGAGGAAAATCTTCCCAAGTTTTGATGGTACATCATCACTACCCTTTTGCAGCCTTTAATTTGGATTTAGTGCCTGTCCATGCTCTTCTCTGTGCATAGTTTCAGCTCATAAATATAAGAATTAGGGGACAAGAGGTGAGGTCCAAATACCCTAAAGACACCAGATCCCATCAAAACTTGGAACCTAATAAGGGTCAGTCCTGGTTGGTATTTGGATGGAGGATCACCAAGGAATACCAGGTGCTGTAGGCTATATTTCAAAAGAAGGCAACAGCAAACCACATGAGTATTCTTGCCTAAAACCCTATGAAATTCATGGGGATCACCATAGGTCAACTTGAAGCCAAATGCACACTAGAGATGCAACAAGGGATAAAGATAAGCTTTAAAAACTGATCCATTGAGTTGCCAAGGGGACTCCACTATACTTCACCATGTGATTTGTACATGATATGGAGATGTGGGAATTGTCTGTGAGTCTCTAGTTATGGCATGGCCTCCCCTTGGAGGCTCAACTGGCATAAATGTGGATCTTATTTTAGTGTCAAGTTAAAACGTGACTGTTCACCATAGTTTTAGAGATTCACTCATCACATCTTGTGTTTGCTTTGTTAGTACGTTAAGTTTCTTTTGATCCTGTTGAATTTTTAAACCTCTTTAAATTATGTAAATACTGTATAAATTTGTTTTCTTTAGAGTATTGAGCCTGAGTTCTTTAGCTTTAGGGCAGGATAGAAATATTTTAATTAGTCAATCAATCAATAGTATATTTGGTCGATCATACTTGCACCAGGCAGCAGCAATCTGAAAAGGTAAACAGAATCATGTATGATCATCTTGCTGAGAATACCATTGTACCAGACAGAAGCATAGGGCCAGAGAATACCATTGTAAGAGCTGTTCAGAAGTGGAATACGTTGTCTCATAGTGTGGTGGGGTCTCCTTCTTTGGAGGTTTTTAAACAGGCTGGATGGCCATGTGTCGGGAATGATTTGATCATATTTTATTTTCCATGGACAGGTTTCGAGCTTTTGTTTGTTCCCCTCCATGCACAAGTTTGACCATTTTATTGCTGAACTGTGTTCATTTCACAAACCATGATGGAACCTGAAGAGTTTAATAAAAATACTGTTGTTGTTTGCCTTCAAGTTGTTTCCGACTTATGGTGACTCTAAGGCAAACAGGGTTTTCTGTGGCTGAGAGTGTTTGACTTGCCCAAGGTCACCTGGTGGATTTTTATGACTGAGCGGTGATTCAACCCTGATCTCCAGAGTCATAGTCTAGTACTTAAACCACTATGCTACACTTTTTCCTAATCAATTCTTTTTCCTAATTAATTCCAATGGTTTTGCACAAATGGGTTTGGGTGTGGGTATAGATAGTTGTAGGTAAGGAAGTTCCCTCCTCTATGGGGTAAATTAGGTATATACCTCAGTTAACAAAGCCTCTAAGAAGCTTCTTTTCACAATGTCTTTTAATGCTTGCCCTGCCCCGCCATCATCCTTGTCCTCTCTCTAGCTGGAAGATTTTTTTAGCAGTATCAGCACTGAGAAGATGGTAAAAGAGGACCAGAGAAACACAGACTTTTTGCAACAGCATGTCTGCAGTAAGCTACAGAGAATATCACACTACACTGTTATAGTGCAATTATTCCACTTTGACTGCTGTGGCTGCCTCCTGTGGGGTCCTGGGATTTGCAGTTTAGGGAGGAGCATTTAGAACTCTCAGTCAGAGACATTTTAAGCTTCACTAAATTGCAAACCCCAGAAATCCACAGGAGGCAACCATAGCAGTTAAAGTGGAATGATAGCGCTTTAACAGTGATGTGTGATAAAGTCTAAAGCAGTAAAGATTGAGCTGGGAAAGAATGGGGTATAACTCCAGCCGTTTCTACTGTAGCTGTGTGTATCAGCCTACAACAGGCATGGTAAACAGCAGCTACCTCCAGAATCCCTTATTAAGCATGCATGCACAGCAAAATAGGGGGGGGGGAAGGAGAGAACAGATAAGCCTGCCTGACTACTCCCAAAACATTAAAAAAGGATAAATCTATAAGTCTGGCCATCAGAATGAAACTCATAAGAAAAGTGGACACTGATCAAAGAAAAAATAATCCCTGTATGCATTTTTGAAGAAGCTTTGGTCTCTGAAAGGTTCAAAGTGTTTTTGTTTATTCACACAAGGATTGCCTGACCTGGTTGTTTCATTCCACATGTGCATATCTTTAGTTCTGAAAAACAGGTCTGCTGAAACATGTTCAAGCTACTCTTCTTGTTTGTGGTGTAGGAACCTATCCCTATTCTTTCCATACTATTTCTGCTTCTGGTACCAAAGTTCCAATTAAAGAAGTAGTGTCCAGGAACACATCTACTTCGTTAACTGAGGTATACCTGTAATATTTTTTGCTTTTGCTTTCTTACACTGGAAATCATTTCAAAAGTGAGCAAGGGGTGGATTTAATGTCACAGATTATATTACCATTGCCCAGTGTCCTAGTTTAACTTTCCCCTATTGTTACCAGAAGTGCATTTCAACCTTGGGAGTGAGAGGTGAACCGCTCATTAACATTCAACAGAAGTGTTAAATTTCTCACAAACGTGCATCTGTTAAAGGTTGTCCCTGTGCTAGCTATACTTCTCCCCCAAGACCAGGTGCATCATTTCCATAGCATATGGTGTCCTCAACTGCCAAGATGTGACAACACCAGAGTCGGTTCCACATATGCTGCATGTAACTTGCCAGGCCTAATGTGTTGAAAATTTGGTGGCTTCTCAGCCAGGTAAAGGATCTACCTTGCAACTAAACTGGCTTCTTAATACCTTCTGTACTAAGGCAGCTTTAGAAAGCACCATAATGTTTACTGTCACCTTTCTGAAAGATTCCATACAGATGAGGAAGAAATTCCTTTTGTATTTTAATGCATATGTATTTACCTCATTCTCATTTCATAAACTGATATGCAAATACACATTTTTCCAGATTTTTCAATATAATTTACCGTAATGAGTACAAAAAATTGTTTTATCATCTAAAATATTTTACAAAACTGTATAATATCAGAAGGGATTGCAAAGTGTATACATTTAGTCAAATTGATACAAAAAGTGTATTTGGGATATGCACATGCAAATGTCAAAATTACAAATTTCAGGATAGTTGGCGTAACCTGGATGTTCTATTTTAATAAAGTTGTTAAGTGCCATCAGGTTGGCTTTGACACTCAATAACTCTATGAACTACAGAGCCCCAGGAGACTGTCATTAAGACCCCTGCTACGGTCTTGCAAACTCAGGGCCATGGCTTCCTTGATGGAGTCTGTTCATCTGTAGTGCAGTATTCCTCTTTTTCTGTTGCCTCTAACTTATCTAGCATTATATTTAATGAGTGATGCCACCTCATAATATGTCCAAAATACAATAGCCTCAGTTTATTCATTCTCACTTCTAGGTAGAGTTTGGGTATGATTTGCTCTCAGACCAATTTGTTTATCTTTTTAGCTACTCATGGTATCTGGAGAACTCTTCTCCAGAACCACACTGTTGATTGGTCCTTCATGGGTCTTTTTTGGGCTGTGAGGCCATACTCTGGAAGAGCTTTTTCCTGACATTTCACCTGTATCTTTGGTTGGCATCTTCAGAAAATGGTGGTGTAGGGGTGTGGGGGGTTTACATTCTGTGAGTGCCCAGGGAGGACACATTCTCAAAGTTTTCCTTCATGACCTCCTTATACAAAGATCTTTGCTTCCAATCCAACAATTTCTATTCCTCCTCTGAGAAATACACATCCACATCCATGAAAGTCACTTGTTCTAAGGGCATCTTTCCTGCAATCTCTTCCATGGAGGAGATGCTGGATTCCTCCTCCATGGAAGATATTTCAGGAAAGATGTCCTTGGAATAGGTGACTTTCATGGATGTGGATGTGTATTTCTCAGAGGTGTATATGGTAAACTGTCCAAGAGTAACCTCATAAGACTAGGTCATTAACTAGTGTTGTGATATGTGTAGTGTGCCAGGAAACCATTGTCTCTGTTCAACCCACTGTTGATGGACTGGAATTTGTGGAAATATTCTAGTTCAGCTGTTTCTCTTTCAATCTTCCCTTGTAGTTTTTTTTTTTCAAGTACAGCTGTCCTGAGGTCAAAGACAGAATGCCCAAGAAGACTGAAGTGTCCTGCAACCAGTTTTTGTGTATTCCGATTCCTAACATGTGGTTTATGTCCATGTATCCTCTGGCATAGAGACTGGCCTTTTTGCCCAGTGTAGAGTGTTGAAGGGCATTGTTGATAGAGGATGGCATATATCACATTAGAGGATGAACAAGTGAAAGTACCTGTAATATTGTGGTTGATATGATTAGGTCCTGTGATGACATTATCTGAGCAGATGTGTGGACAGAGTTGGCATCTGGGTTTGTTGCAAAGTCTTGTACCTGTTTTCCCATCTGTGTTGTGCATTGTTCTGTAAGTAAGTAACTGTTTGAGATTGGGAGGCTGTCTGTAGGCAAGTACAGGCCTGCCACCAAGAGTCTTTGAAAGGTCAGCATTATTGTCCAAGATAGGTTATAGTTCAGTGATGATACATCTGAGGGGTCTCAATTGAGAGCTGTATGTGACCAGTAGTGGGGGTTCATCATTTCTTGTCTTCAGTCTGTTGTGTAATAGAGTAATCCTGGGTACAGGTTTTGCCCTGTCAATATGTGGTTTTTTTTAACTTCACATGGTGGGTAGTGTAGCTTGAAGAATGCATGTTGTAATTCCCTGAGTTTGGTGTCCCTGTCCTGTGGGTCTGAGCAGATGTGACTGTATCAGAGGGCTTGGGTGTAAACAATGTTAAGGAAAATGCAACATGGGACATACAGTGAAAGAAATAAAATATGTATGTGAAAGTCACAATGACTAAGCAAGAGCAATTATGGGGCTACACAGGTGAAACTGCTAATGTAATCTAGAAGGCCTGAGAGCCAAGGACAGAGGTACTGAATGCAGATTGGAAACACCTGAGAATCATTAAGTGTACAAGGTGAAATGTTGAAATACATGGGTTGGTCTTAAGTATGGGTGGAACTACATGGACCAATCAGAATGGAAGTACACACCCACTGGGTGGAAACTAACTAGTGGGTGGGGATAAACAATGGCTATAAAATTGCAATGTTTGCCAATGTATTGTGGAGTAGAGGTGGTGTAGTGTATAGAGATTGTGATTTGTTGACCATATAGTATATTTATATAGAAGAATAAAGTAGGTTTTATATAAAACTACTGAGTTGCCTGAGTGAATCCTGGAGACGTTTTGGAGACACCTGGAGAAGAGTGAGAAGGCTTGGAGAGTTTGTCAGGATCTTCAGCCTATTCTCTGAAACTCTGCTGCTTTGGAGAAAAGCATTAACCACTGATCTAAGCTGGTTGGCTCTGCTGCATAACAAGGTGGTGAGTTTGAGCCAGAGGTGAAGAGCTACAACTCCCATCATCCCTGACAAACAATGCATATGGTAGTGTGTTCAGGGTGGAAACTGGAGGCATATAAATATGTTTAGCAGTCAGCAGTTTTGCAATATAGCGTGGTGCTCATGTGTCCATCGTGTAGCTATACAGTGATGTCCAGAAAGTGGACTTGCTCTGGTGATAGTTCCAGGCAAAATTGATGGTGTTGTGGAAGCTGTTGAAATTCTGGTGGAATGACTTGAATGAGTCCTCTCCATGAGTGCAAATTATGAAAATCATCAATGTACCTCAGGTAGAGAAGAGGTTTCTGGGTTCAGGAGTTGAAGAATTGTTGTTCTAGGTCAGCCATGAAGAAGTTGGCATATTGTGGTGCCATGCCTATGCCCATGACAGTACCATTGACTTGACTTTCTCTGGCGGACTAGAACATAGTCAGTGAGGTGCCAATGTTTGGATAAGGGGTGCATCCAGGTTGTCTTCAAGCTATCTTTCTGCTGAAAGATAGTGTTTGTAATAGTCAGCTGTTGTTCTGCACAGAACCTTGTATTCTAGATTCTTCATTAATTCTTTTCTGAAAATTTCCATCATTAGCAGAAATAATAGTGTTCCTTTTTGGATTTTTATTTCCTTAGTTCTTTCTCCATTAATGATTCATTTTGCTGATTGCTTGTCATAAATGGCTTCAATCCAATCTATAAACTTCAATCCCATATTTATTTTGATTAACATGTCTATCATCGTTGTCCAAATTACATTATCAAATGCTTTCTTGGCATTTAAAAAAAATAATAGGGGCCAATTTCTTATCTTTATGGTTTTCATAGTATTCAATCAAGTTCAAAACATGTCTTGTATTTCCCCTCATGTATCTTTCAGGCAAAAAACCTCTCTGATCTTCTCCAATCCATTCAGCAAGTATCTTCTTAAGCCTATATGCCAATATTGAGACAAATATCTTATAATCCACATTCAGCAATGATATTGGGTGGTAGTTCTTTGGCTCCAGAGGATCTCGATTTTCCTTGTGTATTAGAGTTATATTAGCTTCTTCCCAAATTTTAGGAAATGAACCTTTCTTTATAACTTCTAAAGTTTTTATTAAATGGTAATATCAATTGGTCCTCCATGATTTTATATAATTTTGCCATAAATTCGTCAGGTCCTGGAGCCTTCCCAACTTTCAATTTCCTTATTGCTTCTGAGATTTCCACTATTGAAATTGGTTGATTCAATCTCTGTCTTTGTTCCATTGTGAATTCTAGTATAGGCCGTTCCTTTAAAAGGGCTTGGATATTCCCTTTATGTTTCTCTAACTTTTTATATTATGATGCGTAATAGTTTTTGAAGCATGATCTAATTTTGTCTTGGTCTGTATATATCTGGTTCCCTTTTTTTACTTTAGTTATATAATTTCTTTCTGTCATTTTCCTTAACCTGAAAGCCAACCATCTGCTTGGTCTATTTGAATATTCAAAATGCCTCTGTTTTATATATTGTAACTTTTTCTGTATCTCTTCCATAGCATCTATAGATAATTGCTTTTGTAATATTTTAATTTCTGTAATTCTTTCTTGGATGGGTCTTCTTGTAATTACTTTTCCTTCTCTCTTATCTTTCCTTTGGGTTTATTTATCCTATCTGTCTTCTTCCTTTTCATCTCTATATTCTGCTGAATAAAGAAACCCCGCATAACTGCTTTGGATGCTTCCCACGTTGTTACCATATCTGTTTCTCCATTCAGATTTTCTACAAAGTAACATTTTAACATATGTTTAGCTTTTTGTATCACTTCCTCCCTTTGTAATAAACTATCAGTTAGTAGCCAATTATATTCAGATTTTCACTCTTTAAGTTCAAGTACCACTGGATTGTGATCTGACCACATTCTAGGAAGAATTTCTATTTTCTGTACGGTATTGCTCATATTTTGACATAGCATAAAGAAATCGATTCTGGAAAAAGATTTGGGCCATTCAGAATAATAAATGTAATCTCTCGCTTTGTCATATTTGTATTTCCAGACATCAATTAATGAAAGATTTTCTACCATGGTTTCAAATGATTTAGGTAATTTCCCTTGTCTCTTCTTTATTTTTTTTTTTTCTGATTTCCTATCTCTCTCTCTCTCTCTCTCTCTCTCTCTCTCTGGCTTTTCTTCGCAAACGAAGATTCAGGAAGGACTCATCCCGCGCTTTCTGCAAGCACGCTGATGACTAAAAAGGCCAATCCGAGATAAACAGGTCCGGTTGCAAAAAGCACAGCAGAAGGTCTCCTTGGGTGATGTTTTTGGGTTGTGATTCTTTCTGCGTTGTCGTTTCTCTTCAAGACTTGTTTGTCGTGAGTTCTCAAATAAGGCTGCAGCATTGTGGATAGTGCGTCTCCATGCCTCCCGATGTGAGGCCAGGGCGGACCACTGTTGGTGATCAATTTGGCCAAGCCTGAGATGTTGTTTCAGGGAGTCTTTGTATCGCTTTTTTGGAGCGCCCCTCTTACGCTGACCCGTGGCGAGTTCACCGTAGAGTAGTATTTTTGGGAGGCGATGGTCCTCCATCCTAGAAACGTGCCCTGCCCAGCGCAGCTGTGTTCTCAATATCATGGCCTCAATGCTGGTGATCCCTGCTTGCTCAAGGACAGCAACATTCGTCACATAGTCAGTCCAGTGTATATTTAGGATTGTGCGTAGACAGCGCTGATGAAAGCGCTCGAGGAGTCGTAGGTGGTGGCGATAGGTGACCCATGTTTCAGATCCATAAAGGAGGATAGACAGTACGATGGCTCTATACACACTGATTTTTGTGCTTTGCCTCAGGTGTTTATTGCTCCAGACTCTTTTGTGAAGTCTTCCAAATGCACTATATCTTCAACAAACTACCATGAGAGACAACTTCCAGGCAAATCTACAAACGAAACTTGAAAATCATCCTACAGATCCTTCTCCTACAGTGCTTTGGCAACGTATCAAAAACAGTATCCTCCAGTCTGCAGAAGAATCCCTCGGGTTCTCCCACAAGAAAAATCAATACTGGTTTGATGAAAACAACCAAGAGATCCAGGAGCTGTTGGCAAGGAAGAGAGCTGCTCACCAGGCATACCTCGCCCAGCCAACCTGTCATGTAAGAAAAGCAGCTTTCCGCCTCACATGTAGCAAACTACAACAAAAACTCCGAGACATGCAGAACAAGTGGTGGATCAATATAGCAGAAAAGACACAACGCTGTGCAGATCTGGGTGATCATAGAGGATTTTATGAAGCTCTTAAAGCAGTGTTTGGACCTACTTATCAGGTCCAAAGCTCCTTATACAGTACAGATGGTCAAACATTAATTACTGATAAAGCCTCCATCCTAAATCGTTGGGCTGAACATTTTCAAAGTCTCTTTAGCGCCAACCGAGTAGTCCAAGCCTCAGCTATCCAATATATGATACAAAAACCAATGAAAAATGAATTGGACATAGCTCCCATTTTGGAAGAGACCCTTAAGGCCATACAGCAGATGAAAAACGGCAAGGCAGCTGGGATTGATGGAATCCCACCTGAAGTTTGGAAACACGGAGGTCATGCACTCCACGAAAAATTCCACGAATTCCTTGTGAATTGCTGGGAAAAAGGGGAACTGCCATCAGACCTCCGAGATGCAGTCATCATCACCCTGTACAAGAAAAAAGGAGCAAAATCCGATTGCTCAAACTATCGAGGCATAACACTGCTCTCTATTGCTGGAAAAATCCTTGCAAGGATACTCCTGAACAGATTAGTTCCTGCTATTGCAGAAGAACTTCTCCCTGAAAGCCAATGTGGCTTCAGAGCCAATAGGAGTACTACAGACATGGTATTTGCCCTTAGGCAACTGCAAGAAAAATGTAGGGAGCAGAACAAGGGTCTCTATGTAACATTTGTCGACCTCACCAAAGCCTTTGACACTGTAAGTAGAGAAGGTCTGTGGGAGATCCTGGAAAGACTAGGATGTCCCCCCAAATTCCTTAAAATGATTATCTTGCTACACGAGGGACAGCGTGGTCAAGTCAGATATGGCGATGCTCTTTCAGAGCCCTTTCTAATAACTAATGGAGTGAAGCAAGGTTGTGTTCTTGCACCAACTTTATTTACAATCTTCTTTAGCACGATGCTCCAAAGGGCTATGGCAGAGCTTGAAGAAGACGACGGCATCTATATACGCTACCGTACTGATGGTAGCTTGTTTAACTTAAGCCGTCTGAGGGCTCACACTAAGACTCTAAACTATCTAGTCCGTGAGCTGCTCTTCGCCGATGATGCTGCCCTTGTTGCCCACACAGAAGCAGCTCTGCAGCGCCTAACATCCTGCTTTGCAACAGCTGCAGAGCTGTTTGGGCTGGAAGTCAACCTGAAGAAAACAGAAGTTCTTTACCAGCCTGCACCACAGGACGAACACCACCATCCCCACATTGCCGTCGGCAAATCTGTGCTCAAGTCCATTCAGCAGTTCACCTACCTGGGAAGCATCATCTCCCCAGATGCCAAGATTGACAAAGAGATCGATCACAGATTAGCAAAGGCATATAGTGCATTGATTTCCTATCTAATATGGGAGAAATGACCCCATTCCAGTCCCAGTAGTTCAGCTGCTCTAGTCCACAAAACCTTACATGTAAGATGAAATAAGTCTCTGGACTTTCACTGTTATTGGTTATAATCCAAGTTATTTTCATTAAAATTGGTGGCAGCGCTTGTGCCAAACAACTTCGGCTGCACACACGTGGTGGTGGCCAAGCTCTGACCCCCTCTGCTCCATTCTTCCCATTCAACCTACCTTTTGGTCTGATCTTCCAGGGGTCTTGGGCAGGAAATTGGTCTTTGTGAGCCCTTCTGATTCCCCCTTGCCTGGAGAAAATTTTAAACCTTCCCTCACTGCAAAAGTTCAGGTTTTTCAGCCACGTGTGGCCAGACTCCACTGAGCAGTTCTTAGTGTCAGTCAGATCATGATGCCACAGCAACCGGAAGTCCCGAGAAGTTATGTCCTTTGATAACTTGTGTAGAGGCCTGGTTCCTTAGTTGTTCTTCTAGACAGCAGATTTCCCTCTTGACCTCTTGTTTGCTATACAGAATAATGATCAGATGCTTCAGTAGCTTCCTAGAGAGAATGCTGCACATTTTATCACTGTAATCTGTGTGGTAATCTGTGTGTAATCTGTCCTTAGTGGGTTCTCCATCCATAGGCCTTTAGGAATGACATCTTGTTCTTTGCACTTGTTTAGAAAGATGATGTCCATCTGTACCTGAACAAGTGTCTTGAAGAGTCTGATGGATTTCCACTCCATCTGGCTGTATTTGGTGCTTTCCATGGGGTAGAATTCAAAGATATTGCCATAGTAGTCTGGAAATCTTTTATTGGATGTATTGCCCTTAGTCTTATTTTCATAGAATCATAGAATTGCAGAGTTGGAAGAGCCCACGAGGGCCATCCAGTCCAACCCCCCTGCCATGCAGGAAATCTTGATCAAAGCATCCCCGACAGATGGCCATCCAGCCTCGGTTTAAAGACCTCCAAGGAAGGAGACCCCACCACGCTCCGAGGGAGTGTGTTCCACTGCCGAACAGCTCTTACTGTCAAAAAGTTCCTCCTCATGTTGAGGGGCATCTCTGTTCCTGGAGCTTGCACCCATTGCTCCATGTTCCAGTCTCTGGAGCAGCAGAAAACAAGCCTGCTCCATCCTCAGCATGACATCCCTTCAAATACTTAAACAGGGCTATCATATCGCCTCTTAACCGTCTTTTTTCCAGGCTAAACATACCCAGCTCCCTAAGTCTCTCCTCATAAGGCATGGTTTCCAGACCTTTCACCATTTTAGTTGCCCTTCTCTGGACACGCTCCAATTTGTCAATATCCTTTCTGAATTGTGGTGCCCAGAACTGGACACAGTATTCTAAGTGAGGTCTGACCAAGGCAGAATAGAGTGGCACTATTACTTCCCTTGATCTAGACACTATACTTCTATTGATACAGCCCAAAATCGCATTGGCCTTTTTAGCTGCCGCATCACACTGTTGGCTCATGTTCAACTTGTGGTCTACTAGGACTCCTAGATCCCTTTCGCACGTAGTCTCATTCAGCCAGGTCTCTCCCATCCTATATTTATGCATTTCATTTTTCCGCCCTAAATGCAGTACTTTGAAATAGTTTTCTTAAAATGGGAACTATTGCAAAATAAATAATTATATATGAACAGATGAAAAATAACATTTATTTTTATTCTTTTTACATGTCTCTGTTCCTTTTACTTTTCTGTTGCTTCTGCCACCACATTTTGAAACCCACCGTTGCAACCAGAAGGGCAAGGAATATAAATGTAGTCCTGCCTCTACAGCTTGACAAAATTCCCTTTCTGGGGCTAGAAGTTTCATTTTTATAAAATCCAGCCAGCCTAAATACTCAAGAAAGTATTCTTCATATCTTGAATGGGACATCAAAAATCTTTCAGAAATCAACTGCTAGAGAAAACCCATTTGTTGCAAACATTGGTCTCCTTTGCCTTTCTGTCTTTTCCTCCCCTTTCTTTGTTTCCCCACCACCACAAATTTTAAAATGACTGTTTCTCTTTCTAGCTTTTTCCATTAGTTATTTATTTATGTCTACTCTGGGGCTACAGAAAATAGTGGGAGGTATGAGAAAGATTTTGCACATCAATGTTTCAGGACAGGATTAGTATAAATGACACTGGGGTAGCAGTCTATCTTCCCATAGGCACTAATTAAAAAGCAATAAAAACTGAGAAGTGTTTGTTTCCATTTTGTTGTGCCAGTATTTAATGTGCTATAGTTCTTGTCATTGTGTTCCTCCTCTTGAATATTCTCACACATTTGAAAGCAGCATAATTACTAAACAAAACATTGTGTTGTGGTTTTTTAAAACTTCTTTTACTGAAATTTACAATTTGTGTTTACATTTCAACCCAAGTAATCCCATTCTAATGCTCTGAACAACTGGATCAAGCAGAAGTTCTGCTCCTCAAACTGGATGAACCTGTTAGAAAATTCTGAAAACACAAAATTGTATGAGAGATAATAAATAAATATCTATACAAATGTTAAAAAACATTAAGTACAACTGCTGGAAGTGAACAGAGCCTTTAGGGACAAGCTGTAATTTACTGAAAGAAACGAATGTATTTTAGATGTCACTCTACTGGTGGCACCCATCTCTCTCTCCTTTCCATCTAATTCCAAGGAAAATGTTTCAGTACTAAACCAGTGTCTGCTGTCTGTGATGGACTGGGTGAGGGCAAACAAAATGAAGCTTAATCCAGACAAGACAGAGGCGCTCCTGGTCCCTTGGAAGGTAACAGGGAGTCATCAGTGCTGGATGGGGTTACACTTCCCCTGAAACATCAGACTTGCAGCTTGGATGCATACCTGAACTCAACCCTGATCCAGTATGCCCAGGTTTCAGTGGTGGCTAGGACTGTATTTGCATAGTAAAGATTAGTGCACCAGGTGTGCCCATTACTGGAGAAATCAGATCTGGCCACAGAGAAATACACCATAGTTACATGCTGTTTGGATTATGGTAATCCCCTGCATGTAGGGTTGCTTTGGAAAACTGGAAACTTCAGAGGGTCCAAAATGCTGCAGCCGATATGCCAACTGGGGTCACTTACAGGGAACATATAACTCCCTTTTTGTGCATTTCACTGGCTACCATTTTGTTTCCAAGCACAGTTCAAAATGCTGGTTATGACCTATAAAGCCCTATATATATGGCTTAGATCTTCCTATACAAATCTGTCTGAATCTACAGATCCTCTGGAGTTCTCTCTTTCTTGGTCCCGCCACCATCAAAGGCCTGACTGGTGAGGACACGGGGCAAAATCTTCTGAATGGCTGCTACCAGGATCTGGAATTTCCTTCTATGGGAGGCTTGATTGGCCTCTCTCTGCTCTCTGGTTACATTTTTATGATATATGTGCCTGTGTGTTCTATTTTTATCTTCATTGTGCTTTTAAATGAATTTATATTTTTTAAAATTGTTTTAATGTGAGAGTTCATTTAATTGTGTTTTAACTATTTTTACCATTAGGTTTTTAGCTCTATCTTGTTTTAATCTTGTCTTAAGCTACCTGTGGTCCCAAGTGCAGAGAATGGTGGGGCAATAAATAAATAAATGGCCCACATAACAATCATGTTAATATTGGCTTTTGGTTTGCTTGCCAGACGCATATAGTTAGATTCAGGCATGGTCATGCTTAGAGTAGACCTACTGAAATTAGAGGAACTTAAGGCAGTCATGCCTGTCTTAAATCCTATTGATTTCAGCAGCTCTACTTTCAGTTGGACTTAGAGAGCCATCCCCCTTTGTCCACTGGAATATTCCAACAGTTCTAACCTGATAGTGAACATTTTGATGGCCTTCTTCCTCTAGCACATTGTTCTTGTTGTTATGTGTCTTCAAGTCAAATCCAAGGTATGTGTTGGGGTGCACACTGAGAGTCTAGCTGCACTAAAGCGCTAAGCACATGTAGATGGCTTCATGCTGAAATAAATCACACAGACACAGTGTGTCTAACTAACAAGCATTTACTTAGGCATACAGAGCCCATATTACAAGTCCCATATCTCCACTATCGAGCAAGAGAACAGGAGGGAACTACACAACACGCAGTATCAAGTACACTTATATATACATAGCACAATGGGATATGCAATCGTGTCAACAAACTGAGTTTCCCAGGCTTATTGTCTGTACATTTCTTTCCCATAGAGATACCAGCTTTCAGACTTTGCTGCTGGTTTCTCCCACACACACCCATCTTTTACACTATATCAACACCAGCTGTGTATAGGTTGTGATGACCTCTACTAGCCACAGCTTCCTTTGCTGTGGAAAAATCCATATACATTTTTACTTTACCGTTTAACACACAAATATATATGGCCTATATATGGCCCTATATATGGCCATTGCCTTAGGCTGAAAAAAATGTGATTTGCACAAAGTCACATGATGGGTTTCTGTTGTAGAGTGGGGATGCAAACCTTGGCCTCCTGGCATCCTAGTCCAACTCTCAAATCACTACACTAACATTCGCCATTACTGAATTAATTGTCGAACTTAGTGTTACAGGCTCTGCCAAGCCCTCCCTCAAAAGCCTCTCTGTACGTCAGGTTGCACTCTTCAGCAATGGGGATAAGCCACAGGGACTCATCTTAGTTCAGCCTGAACTGGGAGGGATTCTCCCACAGCAATATCACACCAAACAGTATCTCTCAGTGTTCAGGCGGGCACCCTGCTTCTTTGGAGAGTGAAGTTGAAGGCTTTCAGTCTGCTATCCATCAGAGCCCTGGTGGCGCAGTGGTTAAATGCCAGTACTGCAAGCCACCACGTTGCAAGTTCAATTCCAGCGGGCTCCAAGGTTCACTCAGCCTTCCATCCTTTCGTAGGTCGGTAAAATGAGTACCCAGCTTGTGGGGGCAATCAGCTAACACGCATTGGAAACTGTTTAACGCAGTGTAGATCAAAACCAAAAAACATCTGTCAGGAGTAGGCTTTATGATTAAAAACTCCATTGCCTCCAAACTCGAAACCTTGCCAACAGGACACTCTGATCGCATTATTTCCTTACGCCTCCCACATGTTGTTCTCTTTAGTATATATGCCCCAACTATGCAAGCCGACCCCGTAGAGAAAGACAAATTCTACACAGACCTACGCCAACTCATACAAAAAGTCCCTGTAGAAGATAAAATTATTATCCTTGGTGACTTCAATGCCAGAGTAGGAAAGAACTCCGAAGCCTGGAAAGGTGTCTTAGGCAAGCATGGTGTTGGAAATTGCAATGATAACGGACGCCTCCTGCTAGAGTTCTGTGCAGAACAACAGCTGACTATTACAAACACAATCTTTCAGCAGAAAGATAGCTTGAAGACAACCTGGATGCATCCCCGATCCAAACATTGGCACCTCATTGACTACGTTCTAGTCCGTCAGAGAGACATTCGTGATGTCCGTCATACACGAGTGATGCCCAGTGCAGAATGCCAAACAGATCATCGCCTTGTCAGATGTAAACTAAATCTTCATCTTAAGTTCAAACCTAAGAGGGGTGGCATCTTAAAGAAGAGACTCCAAGTCAACAATCTTCAACAAGCTACCATGAGAGACAACTTCCAGGCAAATCTACAAACGAAACTTGAAGATCATCCTACAGATCCTTCTCCTACAGTGCTTTGGCAACATATCAAAAACAGTATCCTCCAGTCTGCAGAAGAATCCCTTGGCTTCTCCCACAAGAAAAATCAAGACTGGTTTGATGAAAACAACCAAGAGATCCAGGAGCTGTTGGCAAGGAAGAGAGCTGCTCACCAGGCATACCTCGCCCAGCCAACCTGTCATGTAAGAAAAGCAGCTTTCCGCCTCACATGTAGCAAACTACAACAAAAACTCCGAGACATGCAGAACAAGTGGTGGATCAATATAGCAGAAAAGACACAGCGCTGTGCAGATCTGGGTGATCATAGAGGATTTTATGAAGCTCTTAAAGCAGTGTTTGGACCTACTTATCAGGTCCAAAGCTCCTTATACAGTACAGATGGTCAAACATTAATTACTGATAAAGCCTCCATCCTAAATCGTTGGGCTGAACATTTTCAAAGTCTCTTTAGCACCAACCGAGTAGTCCAAGCCTCAGCTATCCAATATACGATACAAAAACCAATGAAAAATGAATTGGACATAGCTCCCACTTTGGAAGAGACCCTTAAGGCCATACAGCAGATGAAAAACGGCAAGGCAGCTGGGATTGATGGAATCCCACCTGAAGTTTGGAAACACGGAGGTCATGCACTCCACGAAAAATTCCACGAATTCCTTGTGAATTGCTGGGAAAAAGGGGAACTGCCATCAGACCTCCGAGATGCAGTCATCATCACCCTGTACAAGAAAAAAGGAGCAAAATCCGATTGCTCAAACTATCGAGGCATAACACTGCTCTCTATTGCTGGAAAAATCCTTGCAAGGATACTCCTGAACAGGTTAGTTCCTGCTATTGCAGAAGAACTTCTCCCTGAAAGCCAATGTGGCTTCAGAGCCAATAGGAGTACTACAGACATGGTATTTGCCCTTAGGCAACTGCAAGAAAAATGTAGGGAGCAGAACAAGGGTCTCTATGTAACATTTGTCGACCTCACCAAAGCCTTTGACACTGTAAGTAGAAAAGGTCTGTGGCAGATCCTAGAAAGACTAGGATGTCCCCCCAAATTCCTTAAAATGATTATCTTGCTACACGAGGGACAGCGTGGTCAAGTCAGATATGGCGATGCTCTTTCAGAGCCCTTTCTAATAACTAATGGAGTGAAGCAAGGTTGTGTTCTTGCACCAACTTTATTTACAATCTTCTTTAGCACGATGCTCCAAAGGGCAATGGCAGAGCTTGAAGAAGACGACGGCATCTATATACGCTACCGTACTGATGGTAGTTTGTTTAACTTAAGCCATCTGAGGGCTCACACTAAGACTCTAAACTATCTAGTCCGTGAGCTGCTCTTCGCCGATGATGCTGCCCTTGTTGCCCACACAGAAGCAGCTCTGCAGCGCCTAACATCCTGCTTTGCAACAGCTGCAGAGCTGTTTGGGCTAGAAGTCAACCTGAAGAAAACAGAAGTTCTTTACCAGCCTGCACCACAGGACGAACACCACCATCCCCACATTGCCGTCCGCTAATCAGTGCTCAAGTCCGTTCAGCAGTTCACCTACCTGGGAAGCATCATCTCCTCAGATGCCAAGATTGACAAAGAGATCGATCACAGATTAGCAAAGGCATATAGTGCATTTGGAAGACTTCACAAAAGAGTCTGGAGCAATAAACACCTGAGGCAAAGCACAAAAATCAGTGTGTATAGAGCCATCGTACTGTCTATCCTCCTTTATGGATCTGAAACATGGGTCACCTATCGCCACCACCTACGACTCCTCGAGCGCTTTCATCAGCGCTGTCTACGCACAATCCTAAATATACACTGGACTGACTATGTGACGAATGTTGCTGTCCTTGAGCAAGCAGGGATCACCAGCATTGAGGCCATGATATTGAGAACACAGCTGCGCTGGGCAGGGCACATTTCTAGGATGGAGGACCATCGCCTCCCAAAAATAGTACTCTACGGTGAACTCGCCACGGGTCAGCGTAAGAGGGGCGCTCCAAAAAAGCGATACAAAGACTCCCTGAAACAACATCTCAGGCTTGGCCAAATTGATCACCAACAGTGGTCCGCCCTGGCCTCACATCGGGAGGCATGGAGACGCACTATCCACAATGCTGCAGCCTTATTTGAGAACTCACGACGAACAAGTCTTGAAGAGAAACGACAACGCAGAAAGAATCACAACCCAAAAACATCACCCAAGGAGACCTTCTGCTGTGCTGTTTGCAACCGGACCTGTTTATCTCGGATTGGCCTTTTTAGTCATCAGCGCGCTTGCAGAAAGCGCGGGATGAGTCCTTCCTGAATCTTCGTTTGTGAAGAAAAGCCAGAGAGAGAGATGTGTGAATAGCTATTGCTTAAAACAATTTGTAAGCCACTCTGATAGCCTTGTGGCTGAAGAGCAGGGTATAACTAACTAACTAAATAAATAAATAAAATAAAAAATGTGTGTTTTTTTTCCAGGCTGTGAGGCCGTGTTCTCTGTCTAAGGTAGTAAGACCCTTCTTTATAGAGAAACAGGTTGGTAGTCTTTAGAATGATTCAACAGAGATTTTTGGATTTACTATAATTTCCACTCTGAAATGAGAGGGGAAAAAACAACCCTAAAATTTCATGCCGTAGTGGCTAATGGATACATGAAGCTGAAATAAGCTTCTGTTGCTGGTAGATGGCTATTCCTTCTCCCTCCCCTACCTCTGCAGTATTATAAAACTTAAATGCCAGGATAGTTTTGCAACATTGCTGGAAAAGATCTAGGCTGAGCTTTCTCAGTTCCAGTGAAAGCATATTTGATGCCTGTTTTTAAATGCCTGGAAATTCTAGTTGATAATGGAAATGTTGACAGATAGATGACTGTAGCACCACAAATAGCCATCACATAATATTCACAGAGATAAAGTGGTGATGTTCATTTTATTTGCCATCTTGCCAGATCTATTAATGCTGAAATCCTCTCGCTGCTATTCTATCACCCTGTAAGCTTCTCAAATGCTATTTCAATCCCTATTTTTTTGTGTAAAAAACATAATAATAAAAGTAGCCAGGGTGGGAGTAGGAGAAACACCACCACTTCAGAAAGTGTCTATATCCATTGGGATGTGTTGTGACAAATGTCATAAATTTCCAAGGATTTATAAAGTATGAGTGAATTTCGCCCATGAATAACATTATCTACTATGTTTGTTAAAGTGATTTTACTGGATATGTTGAAAAAGAGCTCTATAAAATGTGAGAGTTGGGGGCTGGGAGTACAGCATTTTCCCTTCTTCCCATTCTGTACCCCTGTTCAAATGTGCACCCAAATGTGTGTAGAGGGTCATGTGAGTTTGGGGTGTGTGGCATACACATAAACTCCACTCCTATGACACTCCCATGTGCCTGGCAGCAGTAGAGAACTATGCATATTAAGAGTGAAGGTATACAGGTGTTGTAGTGGCTTTGACTGAATTGCTCCTGTGATTGAGAATCCTGATACAGCTGAATGGGATTATGAAACATGCAAACAAAGATAATTAAAAAATGGCACTGAGTGGCACTGATCTTGCCACTCAGTGTGCATCTGCTGGTGCTGGTTCTATGGGGATGTTTGAAGCTGCCATACATACTCATATCCCTTCCACCCTTCATTAGCTTTCCACACATACAGGCAAATGACTGAATGGGGCACATGTATAAATTAGGTTTTAAAAAATAAACCTTGACAATTTTGTGCAAGAAAGAAATAGCAACAGTTTCTAGGGGGGATGATCATGGTGTTTATCCAAACGTTTAGCTACCTCAGTGTCTTAAGTATCCACAGAAAGGGGTTGCATGGCAGGAAATGGACTAGACTGTGCCTGTCGTTGAACCAGTAATTTCTATATACTGACCTCTTTAGCTTGCAATGATGTCCTAATCCTTCCCACTCCTTCCTGGTTCGTCGAACCAAGAAGAAGGAGTGGGAAGGATTAGGACATCATTGCAAGCTAAAGAGGTCAACTTTTCTTTGGGACATTTAAGTTTAGAAGTGTGAAATATATCTCTGTCTCATTTTCATTGCATTTTGCTGAATCCCACCTAAGTTTCCTTCCTATCCTTATTTTATACTCAGTTGCTAAACTTTGCATGTTTTGTATGGAAAGCTATGCTCAATTTTTTATACCTTTTTTCATTGTGTGCGTTTGTTTACACATTTTATTTAAGTTACACATTCCCAACCCAAAGTATTTTTATGCCTATTTTTCAAATGTACATATTTCAACTATTTGCTTTTACACATTTTTATATTGATTTATATGTACTTGACCCTTCTGAAATGCACCATAAACCTCTCAAATGTGCAAATTCTCAGTGTTGTTCTTCTCACAAACAGTGTTGAGAGGTGTGTGAGGTTACTTTCATCAAAACTATTGAAACCAATTAGTTTATCTCCATTCCTTTTTAGGTTATACTAAATGCACATCTTAATTTTTTTATTTTATTGTTTCTGATTCTGTTTAATAATTTCTACAGTGAGAGAAGCACCTTTGAACATGTCCAGTTTGTTACCTACCGTGCCACCCCCAGCCTCATATCTATATTAATAACTGGCAGTATTTAATAATTAGATCAACATGTGGCTTTCCATGCAGTGCAGCCATTAATAAAAGCCTGGGGAATTCCCCAACTAGGAAACCAAAAGACAAACATTACTTAGTTAGGTATTAGTTAGGTATGCACTTAGAGAAAGGATACCTCTCTCTCTCTCTTTCTCTCTGGCCTTTCTTCACAAACAAAGATTCAGGAAGGACTCTTTTTTGGAGCACCCCTCTTACGCTGACCCATGGAGTTCACCATAGAGTACTATTTTTGGGAGGGGAAGAAATGCTAATTTGCAAGGCACCTACACCTGGCTAATAACATCTGCCAAGGATGGCAAACTCAAACCTGTAAATGATCCTCATTAATTTACCCTTACCAAACAAAGGAAGTTGCTTCCTCCCTTTCAGTCACAAAGTATTCACCCATTAAGACACCATTAACATATCTGGAGTACCTTTGTCTCACCATGAGCAACTCTGAAAAACATTATCTCTCATTCTAAATCCCATTTCCAGAAGGCAAATATTGATTATAAAAAGCCTTACAAAACTTTGCTGAAATGTGCACAGACCTCCTTCCTGTGGACACTACATCCACCTATGTAGTCCGGTGCCCATTCCAGATCGGGATTCCCACTCTGCTGGTTTCTTCCGCAACCTCATCTCTGCAGGACAGAGATGCAGGACAGGTATAAATAGGTCAAAGACCCTGCCATTGCCCCCTCTTGCATTGTCAAGCTGAGTATATTGAATTCCCCAATTTAATATCAACATCCAGAGGGTCCTTAAGACCCCAGAACATTTAGGGTAGCAAGTTAGCATAGTATAGTGACTTTGCTGGTGTCCACATAAATTGAGATTTAATTTATATATCATTTTGTATGACAAAATGAATTCAATTTGCATAAGAAGAACAAATTTGCTCCGCCTCAAAAAACCTCTGCCTTTCTTATTAGTGGCTTGCTGGTCATGGTTGATTGGTTGACTTTTCAGTGATCAGATACAATGCCACTTGTAATATGAGCTTTGCTTTGAAGATATCTCATGGGCATCAACACTCACCTTGTGGTACAGCAGCAGCAAATGATGTTTCCACTTAACTGTGATTGTAGATTCCCACAATGTTATTGGCAAGTATTGCCAAACATCATCAGAAACAGTAATATCAGAGTCACACATGGATGCAGCTGTTGGCTGATTAGCAGTGCCTTGCATGGCCAGAAGATGTATACATATGTGAATGCAGGAGGGATCCCAATTAAGTGTATACTTCTCTTAGTAATTATACCTCCTTTGTAGACCCTAGCATCAACCCCCATCTTGTCTCCCTGCAACATTCTGGAGAGGCTTACAGCTTAAGGGGAAGCTGGGAAGAATTTCCTCCCCCTTTCCTTCTGTGCACTATTGTGTGATCCGAACTCTACTCATGGCAAGTCTTGATCTCAGAAAATCTTGATCCAACTCTGGATATAACTCAGTGAGTAACAAATCATTTTTGGTTATGTAATGTTTTGGGCTATCTTCTCTGATAATCTTAGCTGAGTATGGTACAGTATAATATAAGAGACTAGGTGTGTTTTTATAGTGTTTGCTTCAGAATCAGATTGCTTGTGGCTCTTATAAACATCTTTGAATCCTATGATTTGGCTTCACTTTCTCTTCTGTATTAAATTCATTTTATTTATTTATTACATTTATATGTTTCTTCTCTGAGGAAATCAGTGCAATGTTTATAACAGCATCGTACCCTTATCTGCTTAAGAGCCCTATTTAGGTAGACCTGACTGAGGGCTACTGACTGGGTGAAGGTCTCCCAGTGAGGAAGATTTGAGCCTCCCAAAGCTATCTCCTCCTGAAGGTTTCAGTTACAGGGGATAACAGCTTTGAGGGCAATTTTCAGAGGGAAAATATCATAAGGAAGAAAACAACCTTTCCCTTCTTGTGTTGTGCTCTATAGAGCTGCTGTTAGATTTTTTAAAAAATCCATTGAGGTAAATTCCAACCAGACATTGTTGTTAGACCATCTCTTAGATATTCATGTGGGGGCTATGATTGGCTGCAACTTACTCTTGAGCGTTGAAACAATACATTTGGCTTATCCTCTGTGTAATGTGTGAAATGGCACTGATTTAAAGCTATGGGCTATCTGCCACATATTCCTTCTTCTGAGCACAACTCCCTAAAAGAGAATTATTTTTTCCATGGTGCAAGCCTACTCCATGGCTGCCTATTGGGAATTTATATGCTGTTTCATTTCAAGCTGCTCCTCTAGGGCTATGCAATATTTTTAGGAAGCATCTTATGAGAGCAGCTGTTTCCCCCAATATCCTTGGGACTATTGACTACCTTGAAGAGACTTCAAAAATTGCAGAATGCCTCAGTGCCTGCCTCCCAGCGATATGAGACCACATGGTCCCCCTGGGGCTGCAATTATGAATGCTGGCTGGCAAACTGCTCTGCGGCACTTCACTTGAATTGTTGGGGTCCCTGGGGAGTCCTACACAGCCTATTGCTCAATTTGCCTTGACAGGTGCACTTCAGCTTATCCAGCTTTTCTAGAGGATCTCAGCCCCCCTCTATAATGCTTTGCTCTTCTTTTGAATGGAGACTCTGTTGTCTTCCATTGGAACAGCAAAGATTTGGTAAATCTCCTGAGCACTTTTGTTTCTGGCCCAAGCAGCATTCCATGCCTATATTGCAGCTACATCAGGCCTTTACTTCTGGGAGTCTTTACTTCTGGGAGTTTTCCAGATCCATCTACTCACTCTAGAGGAACCTGCTGAATAGCCGTGTTCCATTCCAAGTAATGTCTATATACTGATAGCTCTTATTTTGCCACAAACATACCAGATAATGTCCACACACAGATGTCATGTTTTTCCCAAAAATAATACCAGGTGATGACCATATACTGATGTCTCTTGTTTTGTCCAAAACAGATGTAGTCTATATTATCAGTCCTATGGCTTGTGGCTATACCCATCCCCATGATCTGTTGTGACATCCTGGGAGTTTTCTATTGATGAATACTTAGGGTTGCAGCCAGAGTGGGTGCAGTTGTGCTCCTCACTGTGCTGAGCTAGGGATGTAAATCTTTGTACATTTTGTTCACAGAGGCAAGAATGAATAATTATGAATAATTTCACCATTTTTCTTGTCACTGTGAGAAAGTCAACAAACTGCAGGGTTCAAAGACTATATGCTATTTGGGATTAACTCTGCACAAACAAAAAACCCTACACATTTTTAATTTTTTAAATTCTTTTTTGCAGAGAAAGCAATATTTTCTGCACAGAAAATAGTTTTTTCTACACAGGAATGCTATTTTTTTGCACAGCATGTTGTTTTTCTGCAGGAAACTTTTTTTTGCACAGGAAACCTATTTTCTGCACATAAAATACCATTTTTTCATGCCAAAAGGCCCAAATCCAAAGGCATTTTCATTGAGAATAAACCTTGAACTGTGATTATTCTCATCCATTTGGAATTCTCCTCATCCAAGTTTCCCAACACTTGAGAAACCAGAGTATTTTTTTAACCATTATTGAATATTTTTGAATATTTAATTTCCATCCCTTACAGAGTATTGATTTACTCCCATCTCATCTTAAAAACAAAACTCCATAACTTTACAGTTTCCATTTAAAATGATAGCTAGTTTTTATTCAAAGGGATAGCCATGTTAGTCTGGAATATCAGTAAGCAAGGAGATCTTGTAGAACCTTTGAGACTAGCTGAAAGAAAGAAGTTGTAGCATAAGCTTTTATAGATTTGGTCTACTTCCTCAGATATATACAATTTCCTTCTCAGCTAGTTTTTAGAACAGCATATTTTTGGTTTTAACCTGCAGCTGATCTCCCCCACCCCAAGTGAAAATTGATGGATACCAAGGATTAATGCAAACAAGCATGGTGTCAGAAAAGCTAAAGCACATATTGAGCTCAGGCTGGCAAGGGAGGCTACACACAAGAATAAGAGCTTTTATAGGTATGTTTGAACCAAGAGGAAGGACATTGCGAAAAAGAGAAGGCAGAGCTGCTTAACTCCTACTTTGTTCTCCAAAGGAGAACTGTATACAATTGTGTGAGTGGTGACAAGTTCCAATTGCAGTCCAGTATTAATGATGAATTGATTAGGATCAGCAAGTACCTGATAAGAGGTCATGTCTTCAGGGTAAGATGTTATATTTTAGACCACATTTAAGGAATTTGGTGATTCACTCTTAGAATCTCTAACATCTTTGAGAAAATCTGTAGAATAGATGGGATGCCACAGGAATGGAAATCTTGTGACAATCTTCAAATAGGGGTAAAAGGAAGATCCAAGAAACTACAGGCTTGCCCAGTCTGGTACTGAGGCAAGAAACAAACAAACAAAAACCCTAGGAAGTTTTAAAGGCATCAGTTTATAACCATCTTAATAATACAGTGCTTAGTGGGAGTCTGTCAGAATTTGTCTAGAAAGGCAGGCAACTGAGGAAGTTCAGGGGCTAATTTTCTGATTGGGACACTTGAGGGAGGAGGGGTCATACAAACTGCCCCAAATACCAAAAATTGAAAAAAAATCTGGATGCCTCTTCCTTAAATATACCCCAAAGAAAAATCCTGCCTTGAATACTTGAGATCTGTTATGTACATCCTGATCTTGACCAATTCATCGTCAGTCTTGAGCTATACTTGTCACCTAAATCCATTTTTGGTTTTGAAAAAGAAGTATTTCATAATGACTGGCCTGGGGGTGTACTGGAATCTGTTTAAACAGTAAATTTCCACTCATGGAGGCCTCTAGGATAGGGAATTCACTTTTTTGCCAAAAAAAGTCCAGTCCAGGGAGTCTGAAGGGTTCAAAGGCTGCAAACACAGCCTTTTGGGTTGATTAGAGCCCCAAGGCACCTCTGGTCTAGAACAAATCCTGCCAAATTAATTTTATTTTGATTGGCTTCCTAGCATAGTGGCTGTGCTGGTTGGGAGATCTGGGGAGTTGTAATCCCCCAAAATAACATTTCCCAGCTCTAATGATGATCAACATCTTTATTCCTGAAGATAGTTGCTTTTCAGTGTCTTTTGGAAGATCAACATTTGTTCTCTCTCTGCTGTGATACCCAAAGAGATTTATAGATGCAGTTAGTGTCAGTTATCCATGTCCTTCTGTGCCACTCAGCTGTTTTCTAGATATGCTGATTGAGGCTAGGTTGCATATGAACACGTTTCCTTTCCAGTTTTGTCTAATTTGTTTGCATCTGACACATTCTTGTTTTCTACATTATTAACTTTGAAAAGTGCATGCAGCTACTCCATGCCGAGCATTTGGCAGAAAGAAAAATGAGAAAATATGCTTTTTACTGGCTAAGGTTAGCAAGACCCACTACTCACCCTTTGCAAAGGCACTAAGCAAAAGGTAAGAACTTTCTCCCTCCTTGACAGTGAGCTCTTTGTGGACAGCCCTATTAGACTGGATTTTTTTTTTTGAAACTATTGTGGAGGGTTATTGAATGGTGTGGAGTAGCTGCATGCACTGTGACCCTTTTCTTGGTAATTCTGTTTAAAAGGACTTCTTTAAAATTTTCCTGCCACTATTTTATCTAAGCATCTAAAGCAGGGTAGTGGGATTTTGTCACTCATCTACTTGAAAGGTTTTCTTCCTTGCCTCCTCTCTCTCCATCCCACTCTTCTCACCCTGAAGCTATGTCATTAATGTTCCTGCAAATCTTCTTTGTGCTGATGGATTTTAAGTGTTGTTTTGGCTACAGAAAAACAGCAGGATGTGTTCCTCATTAGGAAGATGTGATGGGGGCTGTTGAAAGTCAAAGCACTGAATTTGATTAATGAGGAATGAAGATGAACAACCATTCATCATGGCTTCAGCACTTTCCCATCTTCATCATCATCTAATTAATAGTGTTGCAATATGACTTAACAAATATTATCCACAGTTTGGGAACCAACTCACCTCAATGTTTCATTTTAAATATGGACATTCTCTTCTGTTGGATATCAGTTTTTTATACTCGCCTTTGCTCTAATTACTGGGTCGATTTTCCAGGAGATCCACAAACAGCCAGACAGATTGAGAAACACCACCTTTTCCTTCAAGCTGTATAATAGGAGAGACCACCAATTGACCTGTACCTGTAACTGAAGAGGGGCTTGCTATTCTAACAGCCAGAGCCCATCCATTAGTGCCACCATCCAGCACTGACAAGAACATGTTTTATCAGCATTCTTATCTTAACTGCAAGACCTTAATTCTTAAACATGATGTCCTTAAGAGTTCACACAATGAGGATTCCGAGAGAGTTATGGGCAATAGTTCAAAATCTCTGCGTTCAAATGTTGCTTGCTGTTTCCCTTACACTACAAAGTTACGCACTAAATGAGATGGATAAAGTTTGGGCTGAGCTGCTTCTTAGTACAACAAAAACACCCAGATGGGTCTTAAACAGAGCTGATCTATGGTTGGGGAAATGGATCGGTTCCTAAGTAAACAGAACTGCAAATCCATCCATCATGTCTTTCATCATGAGAGTGGTTTGTGGAAGCACAAATATTTGTCCTAAGGAGGTACATCTAACATTCAGTATCATCATGTGAACCTCCTCCCCCCTTGAAACAGCTGCATTGGCCTCCAGGCAATTTTGGGGCAGAATTCAGTGTCCTGGTTTTCACCTTTAAAACCCTACATGGCTTCAGTCCAGACTATCTGAAGGACCATATTTCCCTATATCAGCTGGCCTGAGTGTCAAGATCAGCAGGGGAGGGCTTTCTCTTAGTCCCACCACCTTCATAGGCATGTTTGGTGAGGACTCGGGAGAGAGCCTTCTCAGTGGCTGTTCCCAGACTGTGGAATTCCTTTCCACGGGAGGTCAGGTTGGCCACCTCCCTGCTCTCTTTTCATCAGCAGTTGAAGACATTCTTACTTAGGCATTTATTTATTTATGAAACATAAATTTTAATTGGTGTGCTGCTTTTATTTTGCATGATTTTATGTTTTTAATTCATCTGTTTTAACTGTATTTTAACAATGATAATTTAATTCAAGTCTTTTTTAACTTTTGTAGTATGATATTTTTAGCTGTATTTTTTAATGTTTGTAAGCCGCCTTGGATCCCATCTTGGGAGAAAGACGGGATATAAACCTAACAATTAAATACAGTAGGACCCCCGTATCCACTGGTGATTGGTTCTGGGGGGGCGTGGATACCCAAAACCATGGATAATAGCAAACACCATTGAAAATAATGGGACTTCCAGTTTAAAATACCATAGAGTAACCTTGGAGGACCTAGAAAATGGCTGGAGAGGACACATTTTCTAGGAAGAGTCTATGGTAGGTGTGCTGTTTTGTGTCCCATGGATAATTGAATAGTGGATAATGAATCACTGGATATGGGGGTCCTAATGTAAACATCCCTTTCCACTCTTTCCATGGTACACCATTTGTATCATTCACCCACTCAAAGCTGCTTCCATGTCCCCCAGCCCTGATAGAAACATGGGTGGTATCCATTTTCCAAGTGCATTTTTGTTCTGCTGGTTAGATGGATAGCACTGGATACAACCTGCTGATTTAAAAACAAGTTTCCTCTCTGTTGCAAAAGTAAGTTTCCCCTGTCTCCACACAAAATTTTGTTCCTAAATATTAAACACATGGAGCCATGCTGTCACATCAGAGTGCAGTGGCTATTCTCAGAACCAATCATAAGGACAATGTCTTTTAATTAACTTTATTGCATATTTTATTGTTTTAGTTTCTAATTCTTGGGGAGACTCTGCATTGACAGGTGATATAAGAAGTATTTTTGGTGATGGTGGTAGTGATGACAATGACGATGGTGTGGAAGCACACCAGCAGAAACACATGCTTCTGTTTGAAATGCTGCCAGTCATTCTGAAGTGACTTTAGAATCTTCTAAAGTGGCTACAAGTGAGATCAGCAGTAAATGATGTGGTACAAAATGCTCATGTTCATTGCTCCAGTCAGTTATATGCTTCTGTATGATGGGATATAAAATCTTCCCAAAATTTAAAAATTTCAAAGGTTTTCTCATCACTAGGCAAGACTTCAGAAACTTATTGTCATGCCCCATGAATCTGATGAGGGTATGGAATAAGAGGAGGAGGAAGACATGGCAGGGAACAGCCCTATGGACCCTAGCACAGGTTTATCTACACCTGTGCCAGCAGGGAACACTACCAACCTGGAGGCTTGAGCAGAGGAAGAGCCTGGCCCTAGTGGGTTGGCAGCAGTCCCAGCAGAAAGTCCTGCTAAATTCAGATAAGGATAAAGAAGAATAGATGAACTTACCTCCACCATCATACAGCCAGCAGCAATCTCAAAAGGAAGCTCAAAGGAAATTGCTGAAACTTTATGAGAAACACCTGCTTGTCAAGAAGCACCTGGCAAAGCCTTGATTGCTATATATACGCTTTGGGGAATTGTGGAGACTTTGTCAGAGATCAACTGATCTTCCTGGAAAGAGCTTTGTATCTGATATATCTGACTCTGTGCCTTGATTCCTGTTGCTTTGACTCATGTTTAGACCTTGGACTGTTCCTAACTACACAGATCCTGCTGACCTACAGACCTACTTCTTGACTACGTTGCCTTCTCTAAGCCTTGACCTTTGGAATGTGTTCTGGACTTTTCTCTGTGTGCCTTCTTGCCTGTATTGCTGCTTCTCCAAGAAATGGAACCTTGCTTGTTCTGAGCCTTATCTGGCTCCCCTTAATTGACTTTGCTATCACTGGGAGTTGGCCTCCTTCCCAGACCTTGTTTATCCTGTTGCTGGCACTTTGGGGCTGCTTTCTCGGACATTTATGTACATATATTTCAATATTTATTTATTTATTTTTAGATTTCAGGACTTGTCTTTGTGGGGAAAACATGTAGATTTTAAGCACGAAAACATTATTTTATACTAATACACTTGTCCCTCCATATCCATGGATTTGGTATCCATAGATTTAAGTATTCATGGCTTGAAAATATTCTTAAAAATAATAATCCAAAAAAGCAAACCTTGATTTTGCCATCTTATATAAGGGACACTATTTTGCTATGCCATTGCATATAATGGGACTTGAGTATTCATGGATTTTGGTATCCACAGGGGGTCCTGGAACTGAACCCCAGCAAATATGAAGGGACACTGTACAGTACATCTTGCATTACATAGTAATGTATTTGTATTACATTGCAGTACAATACTTTTTCTTCTCTTGCTACTGCTGACCAAAAAAAAAGTGACATTCTTTTTTGCTCTCACAAAGGGGTGAAAAATCTCACAGTGGTTGACAATGTTGTTGACAGGATATCTTGAGTGTTGAGACATGCTTTCTCATTATGGACAAGAAAACGCACAGAGAAATCCCAACTTCTACAATACTCCATTCTGTTTCCCACCATTACACATCTTTCTAATTGTTTCTCTCTTCTCAACACCAGTTAGCATTCTGTAGCCACTGACACCACTCAGTCATAAACACTATTTTTGCAGGTACACTTCCGCCCCCATGTTTTCTTTATTCTTTTCTATGAACCTGCTGATAAAGTCCTCTTTTGTGTGGATATTTTGGCTGTATAAATATCAGCACAGGCCTCTGAACCTCAGCAGTCAATGAGGCAGTTGCATGAATGTCAATCACTTATTTGATTGTTTAACAACTGTTAGGGGTTTTCATTTGGGAGGATATATTGGACCATTATGAAGGAAGATCTAGTATGTTGGGGCTGAATGGGATAGTAATCATATGTGGATTTACAGGTTTATGAGGGTCATCTGAGTTTTACCACATTCGGATTTGATATGTGGAAGCGTGCATTGTTCAAAGCAAGGACTGAAATACTAAGCACACAAGCCTAAGTGGCAAAGTGCATCCCAACAGTGTTATGAAGTCTCCCCTACAAGGATTTAGTGGTGAGATTTATCTTTGTATTAAGACAGAATGCACACATCCCCAGTGTCTGAACTAAATGTTTGTGCATGGCTTACTTGCTATAATCATGTACTTACAGAGCACCCAAATCAAGGCAGCATAATTGGAATAGATGTTAATATAATTCAGCAATGTCTTTGTTACATTCACAGCATTATTTGCAGCCAAATACTATTTAGTTTTGTCCATCTTTTATATATCAGTATATATTTTATTTGTTGATATGCAACTGCTCAGTTTTCCTATGCATCTGCACACTTACCTGAGTGTAAGTCCCATTGAACTTTCAAATAGCCGTGCACTGGATTATGCTGTGATGTGTATAGAATCAGACTCATGTCCTCCTTTCTTCCATTTCTCTGCATCCAATGATATCCTCTAAGATTTCTAACATTTATGGATTTGTTAACTGTCTTGGAAAGCATGTGAAGGGTTTGTTTGTTTGTTTGTTTGTTTTGGTGGGAGGGATCAAACATGGCTGAGAACAAAACTGACAGATTTGTCCAACCAAGCAGGAAGCTTTAGCTCTTAAAGGCTTGTCTTTTAATCACTGTGTGTTCAAGAACATTTTCAAAGTCTTTTTAGTGCCAACTGAGTAGTCCAAGGCTCAGCTATCCAACATATGATACAAAAACCAATAAAAAATTAATTGGACATAGCTCCCACTTTGGAAGAGACCCTTAAGGCCATACATCAGATGAAAAATGGCAAGCCAGCGGGGATTGAAGGAATCCCACCTGAAGTTTGGAAACACGGAGGTCATGCACTCCATGATAAATTTCACAAACTCCTTGTGAATTGCTGGGAAAAAGGGGAACTGCCATCAGATCTCCGAGATGCAGTCATCATCACCCTGTACAAGAAAAAAGGAGCAAAATCCGATGGTTCAAACTATTGAGGCATAACACTGCTCTCTGTTGGTGGAAAAATCCTTGCAAAGATACTCCTGAACAGATTAGTTCCTGCTGTTGCAGAAGAACTTCTTCCTGAAAGCCAATGTGGCTTCAGAGCCAATAGGAGCACTACAGATATGATATTTGCCCTTAGACAACTGAAAGAAAAATGTAGGGCACAGAACAAGGGTCTCTATGTAACATTTGTCGACCTCACCAAAGCCTTCAGCACTGTGAGTAGAAAAGGTCTGTGACAGATCCTGGAAAGACTAGGATGTCCCCCCAAATTCCTTAAAATGATTATCTTGCTACATGAGGGCCAGCGCGGTCAAGTCAGATATGGTGATGCTCTTTCAGAGCCCTTTCTACTAACTAATGGAATGAAGCAAGGTTGTGTTCTTGTGCCAACTTTATTTACAATCTTCGTCAGCATGATACTCCAAAGGGCTATGGCAGAGCTTGAAGAACACGACGGCATCTATATATGTTACTGTACCGATGGTAGCCCGTCTGAGGGCTCGCACTAAGACTCTAAACTATCTAGTCCGTGAGGTGCTCTTCGCTGATGATGCTGCCTTTGTTGCCCACACAGAAGCAGCTCTGCATCGCTTAACATCCTGCTTCACAAGAGCTGCAGAGCTGTTTGGGCTAGAAGTCAACCTGAAGAAAACAGAAGTTCTTTACCAGCCTGCACCACAGGATGAACACCATCATCCCCACATTGTCGTCGGCAAATCTGTGCTCAAGTCTGTTCAGTAGTTCACCTCCCTGGGAAGCATCATCTCCTCAGATGCCAAGATTGACAAAGAGATCGATCACAGATTAGCAAAGGCATATAGCGCATTTGGAAGTCTTTACAAAAGAGTCTGGAGTAATAAACATCTGAGGCGAAGCACAAAAATCAGTGTGTATAGAGCCATTGTACTGTCTATTCTCCTTTATGGATCTGAAACATGGGTCACCTATCGCCACCACCTACGACTCCTCGAATGCTTTCATCAGCGCTGTCTACGCACAATCCTGAATATACACTGGACTGACTATGTGACGAATGTTGCTGTCCTTGAGCAAGCAGGGATCACCAGCATTGAGGCAGTGCTATTGAGAACACAGCTGCGCTGGGCAGGGCACATTTCTAGGATGGAGGACCATCGCTTCCCAAAAATACTACTCTACGGTGAACTCGCCACGGGTCAGCATAAGAGAGATGCTCCAAAAAAGCGATACAAGGACTGCCTGAAACAACATCTCAGGCTCGGCCAAATTGATCACCAACAATGGTCCGCCTTGGCCTCACATCGGGAGGCATGGAGATGCACTATCCACAATGTTGCAGCCTTATTTGAGAACTCACGCCGAATAAGTCTTGAAGAGAAACGACAACGCAGAAAGAATCACAACCCAGAAACATCACCTAAGGAGACCTTCTGCTGTGCTTTGTGCAACCGGACTTCTTTATCTTGGATTGGCCTTTTTAGTTATCAACGCGCTTGCAGAAAGTGCGGGATGAGTCCTTCCTGAATCTTCGTTTGCGAAGAAAAGCCAGAGAGAGAGAGATGGCCTTGTGCTTTAAATGTTGGACTATGTCTCTGGAGATCAGGGTTCAAATCTTCCCTTGGCCATGAAAACCCACTGGGTGATCTCGAGTAAGTCACACACTCTCAGTCTCAGAAAACCCCATGATAGGGCCACCTTAGGGTCACCGTAATTTGGAAATGACCTGAAAGCACACGACAGTAATTCTACACGTACCATCAAGTATATTTATGTATATTGTGTAAATCTTTATCGTTATTGCTTAGCTTAGGTAAAGGATAATCAATAACAGTCCATGACATGTGCTTTTTTTTAAAAAAAATCTTAGAATAAATTCATTACATTGAGAATGTTTCAGTGGTATTTCCTTCCTACGTGAAACAAATGTTAAGCACTAGGGGGCCGTTTACACGATGAAAATGTCCTGGGAAGAATTCGTGTCGATCCCTGGCAGTTTACACGTACATCGGGTCGGGTACGTGATTTTCGGAGGGGGGCCACCTTTTATTCCTCAACCTGCGGGACTTCCAGTCCCCTGGTTTGTGCCGGTTTTTTAAAAAGTCACTGGAGGATTCGGAAAATCGGAAATGTAAACAGCGTGGGACAAAAAAATCTCGGTACTGGGATGACCGGAAATGGTGACTGGGGGTGGGCTTAGAGCTCAGGGACCAGAAAAGGAGGGGTCAGTCACCCGTTCAACAGATCCAGCCTCACCAGCCGAAAACAAAGGCATCCCTTCCAGCTGCACGAAGGTTGATGTGTGTGCGCGTGCGCGTGCGTGTACTCAATCACCTTTTTAAATGGATTTCTACACTGCAAACCCTTCAGCTTTACCTTTTCCTCAACTGCCTGTTACAGAGAGATCGTAGTAGCTTGGTCACCTCCCTGGCACATTAAAATATTCAAGCCTCTGAGCGAATTAGCACTCTTTAATTCCCCATCTCTGTGTTTGTGTCTTTCAAAACGCCTGCCTATAGCCTCTTGAAATCTCTGCAGCCTGCTGTAGGGGTTAATATTTTAAAAAGCCAAGAGGAAAACCAAGCGCTTGATTTCAAAAGGAAAGCACTCAGCTGGCTTTAAAAGCACTCTGCTTGATTTCAAAAGGAAAGCCCTGAGCGAAAGATCTATCAGGATCTTTCAAAATGCTTTCTGTCTCTTCTGAAGGGGTTAAAATGTTCAAGAAGCAAAGGGGGAATAACAAACCTCTGCCCCCCTCTCTCCACACCCCCCCCCAGCCAGCCAATAGCATTGCTCGTGGCACGGAACTCTAAGGGAAGTGCGTCACCGAGGTTGTGAAAACACGAGTAATCGCATCTTTGATTGACAGCCAAAAAAATTAAATAAATTAAAACCTAAACAAAACTGGAACTATGGACGTGTAAATATCAGTCACGGGACCACACGGGATATCCATATCAGAGACATAAATCGTATAAACAGCGAGGGGCGGATTCGTGATCACTTTGTCCCGGTAGGCAACGCGACAATTTCTGTCGTGTAACTGGCACCTAGAACATCTAGGAAAACAATCTTGCCAATATGTACAGTAGAGGATTTTATATTTGGCAGCTCTCCTTTCAGGAAATGCATCTATATCTTTTTATTTTAATCTCATGTTCAAATTATAAGGCTGCCATTCAGCAAGATCACTGTGATGCAATCCAGCTGTTAGTGAAGAACAGTCAAAAGTCATGGTTTTAACAGACTGTTGTGGCATCATTACTTGATTAAACCCCTTCAAATGACGTTTATCTAAACTGGGGTAGTCACCTTCCCAAGGTCCAGAAGTTGTGCGTAGGGGCTACCAGACTTGAGAGGGCTTCACCTCCCACCCCAACACATCACCCTCAGTTAAAGAAAAATACTGGAAAAGCCCCCCCCCCCTCACTCTAAGGGGCACGTGGAGCTCTTTCACCATCTCACCACTCCACCGTGTTTTAGGCCCAGGAGAGATATTTTTTAAAAATTGATTTACTTCAAGTGATTGGAAACTATTTCTGGTTTTGTGGGTGGGGGGATCCAAGTCTAAAAGACCTTTGTGAGTGGGAAAGCCTGGCAGAAGTGCCATCTATAGTGAAAGGCTGCACTAGAGGACATGAGGTTGGGCTACACTGGTTCCCTGGTAGGGTTCATGCATGCTACAAGCCTGCAAAAATAATGCCACCCAACTTTCCCCCACAGCTTGGATATCACAGTCAATTCTTTGGAATGTGCAGCTTCTTAGCATCAGCTCTCTGCAGGTGTGGCTTGTTATTGCTATTGTAAGTACGTAAGCGCCACACTCCTCATTAAGAAAGTTGTTTGTATCTCAAAATGTTTTTGGCTTTCTTCAGATTGGCTCAGATGTTTTGCCTTTCAGGGAGAGCCAATGACAAGCTAGGGATGTGAGGAGCATCACTAAGAAAGCATTCAAAACATACCCAGATAATTTTCACACTCAGTGGTATAACTGAGAGGGAAATGAGTTACCTGATTTTATCTTATTTAGTCACTGCACAGCCTTTTCAAATAGTTTTCATATGGAGAGCTTTGTTAGTTTCTTCCAACATAAAATAGAAAGGTTGGTGATGAAGGAATCCTGCAGCATATTTGAGACTTTCAGCATGATCTTTCATGGATATCAATCCATTTCTTAACATGCACCAATGGGGTTTGGAGAACAGCCACAGGTATATAGGAGTACAAGATTGGGAGTGGGGTTCAAAGTGCAGTGAGATTAGAAGATGCAAACTGTGAAAGAGACCCCAAACCTTCAGGAAGCTGTGTAAAAAGATGACATTTGACAAGCAGCTGGTCTGTAGGCCTAGGTTATGAAAGCAATACTTAAAACAGTACTTAAGAAAGTCAGTATTTTAAGCAAGACTTAAGCAGTGCTTAAGTGATACTTAAGAATTACTTAAGCTACACTTAAGCAAAACCTAAGGCAATGCCCAGGAAAAGTATGAAAGCAGTATTAAAGATAGCCAGTTTCCTGGGGCTGAAAACTTTTCTGAGGAGTTTCTTTTATTTTATATATGAGTAGTATATATATGAGTCTTCGTTTGAGAAGAAAAGCAAGAGAGAGAGAGAGACTGCTCATGTACAAACCTAGTCCATAATTCAATGTGTAATATTAATTAAATAATTTAATTTAATGAATTATTTAATTAATAAAATCCAGTCCATAATTACATAAAGGCAAGTGTCATTATGAAAGGTGAATTTTAACTATGGCATGAATGAAACCAGTTAGAACAGGGCTAGGAGTCAAGCAGCCCTCCAGACATTGCTTGACTGCAGCTCCAAGCAGCCCTAGCAGCATAGCCAAAGGTATGGAATTCTGGAAGTTGCAGTTGAACAATATCTACAAGGTCACATGACTCTCCCTCAGGCCAGTGCCTGAGATCTAGTGGCCAAAATCCTTAGCCAAGGATGTAGTAATGTGCTGAATCATTCTTTGTTGAAATCATTGAAACTGCTCATAAGTGTTTTTAGGATTACAGCCATTATCTTAATTGAAACAGTGGCTTTAATGAGGTTATTAGGAGGAATGGAGGTGTAGTTAGGCCATGTGATACTGCCAAAATATCCCTAAGCTTTTGGGTGGAATAATTGCAGTTGGCAACATTCTCATTAATCATAGCTAATGGTAATGATAGCTCCCTGTGGTGGCTCGTGAAGAGGTGATGGCCTTGATGAAAGCTGACTTACATGGTAACAGATGGTGGATACATTTTAGTATTTTTAACGTGAAATTGCTCAGTTCTTTCACTTGAAAAGCACAGCAAAATAAGAACAATCCATGTAACAAGGCATGGATTGGGTCTAACCTCTCTTGAAATGCCTTCCAATAAATAAGTCTCCCTCTCCCTCCCTCTCCCTCTCTCCCTCTCCCTCTCTCTCTCATAAGGATCATAGAAGATATTTGATAGTGCAGTCCTACATGTGTGGGTATGTGGGAGGTATTAAATCCTCAGCCACTTCCAAAGCTTTCTGGTCCATGCTGGCTGTAGCAGAAGGAGAGGGCAAACTTAACTTGGCATTTTAAAACCACCATTCAACAGCATACAATTGTTTTTGTTTTGTTTTTTGTTTTGTTTTAAAACTTCCTTTGAAACCCGGGTACAGGGATTAAGTGAAGAAAGCACATTCCAAGATGCTGATAATTATTTGTTAAGAGCCCAAAGTATTTGTGCCTAAAAGTGTTCTTCTGGAATTATATGTGTGTTAATTGAAAATATTCTCTGTGAACTATGAAGGATACATGCCCGTGTGCCCATGACAAAAACCTACTTTTATATGTATCTAGTCCCAGAAGAAGGCCTTTTGGCTGAAATGAGTTGGGATTTTATAAAGAACTAGTAACATCTTTGGGTGTGGTCTTTATTTTTGGTGGCCGTTAGTTAATGGTTCATTTTTAAGTACGATTCAGACTGCTGGTTATGACCTATAAGGCCTATATGACTTAGGACCAGAGTGTTTGCAAGACTTTATCTCCCTATATGAACCTGCCAGAATGTTAAGGTCCTCAGGGGAGGGCTTTCTCTTTGTCCCACCACCCTCACAGGCCCATCTCGTAAGGACACAAGAGACAGGCTGCTTGGTGGCAGTTCCCAGGCTGTGGAATCCCTTTCCACAGGAGGCTAGGCTGGCCCCCTATCTGCTCCTATTTCTCTGGCAGGGAAAGACCTTATCATTCAGTCATTTTGTGATTAATTGGTTTCAGGGAATCATTGTCAGTTGGTGTGCATGCTATACTTTTAAATAAATGCCTTGATAGGTGTTGTTGTTTTTTTAATTTAGTGGCATTTTAATATGATAACCTGGTAAATGGTGTTTTATCTTTCTTATTACTGGCTTTCTCTTGTTTTTAGTACTTTTGTAAGCCATCTTGAGTTCCAAACTGGGGAAAAAGCAGGGTGTAGGTAAACAAACAAACAAACCTCACCCCCCTCTCCTTGGCATCTAGTGGATCTGAGGGTTAGGACAACCATGTGTGTAGACAGCCTTTTGAGCAGTCTCGCTCTGATTGTTTTGGACGGTAAGCTTGTCAATGTTTGGGGCATAATTTATTTATTTATTTATACCCCGCTCTTCAGCCACAAGGCTATCAGAGCAGCTTACAAATTGTTTTAAGCAATAGCAATTTACACATCTACACTGCAGTAAGCAGTTTCCAGTGTGTGTTAGCTAATTGCCCGCTTCTGCTTTTGCTAATTCTTTCTGCTTTTATTCCATTTCCTGTTCCTTATGCAGATGTAACATCTTTGTGTATCTATTTTTTCCTTCTTTATTGAGGAATGAAATGTAATGAAAACTTTTGTGTCATATCATTTTCCCCCTTTAATATTTTTTCCACACAAAAACATTTTTCCTGAATTGTCTCAGTCTTAATTGACACTCTCTTTGCCTTTATACCGAGAAAATTAATTTCTCCCTGAAATAAAGAATGTGAGTTTTTTATTTACATATACTGTAGTTAGTACTGTATATATAAATAACAGAGATTCCTGAAATTCAAGAGTCTATTCAGGGGCCTATCTTTCTTAACACTTCTGTTTTCTTTTTGCTTCCCTGGGTAGTTGATGTGCCTGCCAAACATTGATTGCCAAGTCAAAATTATCAAATATCTAGATTTTCAGACAACACTGTTATAGTGTTACTATTCCACTTTATTTACTATGGCTGCCTCCTGTTGAATCCTGCGATTTGCAGTTTACAGAGGGGGATTTACAACTCTCAACCAGAGAGCTCTTAGGCCTCACTAAACTACAAACCGCAGAATTCCACAGCAGGAAGCCAGAGCAATTAAAGTGGAATATTAACACTATAACAGTGTAGTCTGAAAATCTCCTCAGACTGCAAGGGCTTGGGATCAGGTCTGTTCAGTTTTATCCCATGGATGCAGCTCACATTGTTAAACCCTGGCTTGTATAACTGCCCAAAGACACCCTAAAGTAATTTTAACATAACCTACTTTGTAGACATCCAGTAAATGTATTTACAATGTTAAAAGACCTACTTGAGCATACTGTCTTACAGAGGGACGTTTTGTTGAATTAAGCATAAAAAGAAATAATTGGAGAGGAGGAGAAACATTACTGTTGCAAGCTGTCTTTTTAAAGGAGTTTCCACTGAAATCCACAGATATCTTCAGAGAAAGGATGTGAGAGGAAATGCTAGCATTCTGTTTACAAAACAGGAAGGTGAAGAGCATCCATCATCCAGATGGATGGCACCTCTAATTGAATTCCATTTTAATTTGAGCTGTTCAATAATGCATCACATTAGTCATCTAAGTTGTGACTCCATGTTAAGTTGCATCAAGAATAAAATAATAGTTTATTACATCTAATCAAACCATTATAGCAAAGTCCTGGGTTGGGCAATTGTCAAAAGATGGAAATGATAATCCATAGTTTCCTAGAGGCATGCCAACAGAAAAGCTTGCTGCAATAAAAGTTTCTTTCTGCAAAGCCATTTTAAAGAATATACAGAATAAAAGATCAGCCCTGGAAAACATATCTGTGCTTATTTCTTTTTTCCTACCACAGTAAATCCATTAAGATCTTAGCTGGAGATCCTGCACTGAGCAGGGGGCTGGACTCAGTGGCCCACGAGGCCACTTCCGACTCTGATTCCATGATTCTGAGAAGAGGAAGATGAAATAAGTGCACAATGCAACTCAGTTAGTGGCATTAGGAACTGCCCTTTTGAAACATTGCATCAATTTCTGGTAATTTTCTTCTGCATCTCCCCTGTTAAACAAAGCACTTGGGATCAGATGTAAAAGAAAAAAAAGTGAGAGAATCATGATAAATTATTTAATGACCAACATATGAAGTAACGAGATGTACGCACACAGGCTGGGTGAAATATGGGCCACTTTATTGCATAACTAACCTATTTAATTATTTATTTCTTAAGGTATATGAACCAAGGGGGGAAACCCAGTGCAGGACAAGCTGGAGCCAATGGTCTCCCCAGACCCATCTCCCAACTTCCCTCAGTGAAACACCTGAGCCCAATAATTTAGATACCCCCCGGGCACCATCTACTGGAAGGTGAGACCCCAGGCTGGAAACCCTCAGACAAGCCCTATGACTTCTGTTAAGGGTTCCCACCTGGCACCAGCCTCAAGAACAAGTTATCTCCCTTCCCCCAGCCATATGACTGCAGGTGCAGCTTGATAGACCTGTCCCTCAACCCAAAAGGGGTTGCAATAGGTGAACACCAAAGTAATCCCGTATCCTCCACACCCTGCCGGTGACCACCTATTTATGACACCACCCAAAGCCAATTGTCCAATTCCAAAGTGACAGTATGGGGTAGGCAAAAAACCCTGTGGAAAAGGGTAAAATTTCTACCCAGCCCTGAAAGCAACCAGAAAACTCATACTGTGAAAGAGGTGGGTGGGTGAGCCGACAAAGGGCAAAGAAAAAGAGGCTAGGGGGTGCATGGTCTAAATATGGTGAGCTCCACCCTAACTTCTCCCTACCATGGCATGCCACACCATGGTCCAATCCTGTGCTTCATTTTCCTATGAGGTCATTAAAACACCTCCCCCAGAGCAACGTTGTGCAATACTCAGGGGGTGGCTATTAATGACCAGTTCGGGGTGGTGGTGGCTATTTCTAGCTGGAAGCTATAGCTGTCAGTCTCAACTCCTGACCCCTTTGTGTCTCCACTCCTTTCTGCTGACTTTTTCCTATTTATAGAATGTAGAGACACTTGAGGGAGAGCAAAAAATGTATTAAATTGCTTAGGAAAAAAAGTGGGGAAAAACAACACTCTCCTGATTTCTGTAATGGCTCTGAAGCCCTGGGACCAGTTCAACTTGTTTCAAACCATTTGAGACCTGACTGACATTGTATTCAAAAATGGTCTGGTGAGACCATTCATCTCATATTCATGCCTGCTCCAAAGCATTTTCACATTCACTAACTTGGTCTACTCCAAATGTAACCATCAGAGCTTGTGAAAATTACTTTTTGGGACTACAGCTCCCAGAAGCCCACAGCCAACATAACTCAATCTACATAGAATCATAGAGTTGGAAGAGACCAAAAGGGCCATCTAGTCCAACCCCTCATCACGCAGGAATAACCAATCAAAGCATTCCCAATACATGGTCATCCATCCTCTGTTTAAAAACCTCCAAAGAAGGAGACTCCACACTCCAAAGTAGCGCATTCCACTGCCGAACAGCTCTTACTGTCAGGAAGTTCTTCCTAATGTTTAGGTGGAATCTCCTTTCTTGTAGTTTGAGTCTATTGCTCCATGTCCTAGTCTCTGGAGCAGCAGAAAGCAAGTTTGCTCCATCCTCAGTATGACATCCCTTCAAATATTTAAACATGGCTATCATGTCACCTCTTAACCTTCTCTTCCAGGCTTTACACATGTCTTTAAAATATCCATATCTGGAGTTTGTAGTTGGCTGAGGGACTACAGTTGTCTGGCTGAGCATTCTAAATGTCACTCCCTAAACTGCAAATCCTGGGACCCTTTTATACCACACAATTATAGCACTATTATTCCATTTTAACTACCACACCTGCATCCTATGGAATCCTGGGGTTTGTCGTCTGGTGAAACACTGGCACTCTTTGGCTGTGAAGTCTAAATGTCCTTCCCCAAACTTCACATCCCAGGATTCCATTAGATGTTGCCATGGCAGTGAAGGCAGAATCATAGCACTAATTTTGTAGTGTGAAAAAGCCCCGGGATTACATAGGAGGTTACCATGACAGTTAGTTTACAGTTAGTAAACAGTTAGGCAGTTAGTACAATTGTGTCTGTGAAAGGGCCCAAGGATGTCTTACTTACACATAGTGAAGGAATACTAGACCATGTCCTCTGCTAGCCAACAACAATAGGATTAATGTGGTGCATGGGCAGTAGGTAGAGATAGATGTATTGTGATGTGTAAATACCTGGAATAAAAGGTAGCTCTGGTATCCATCATCTAAAACCTCAGAATGCCATAACTAGAAAATCATTGAGAGTGACATCCATTCAGAGTGACATCCCAAACAGAGGAGACCTAGAATCAATGTGACTTCTTGTCAATAATGGGAGTTATATAACCCACCCACCCCCACTGATTCAGTGGCTCTACTCTAGTTCGGATGAACATTTGGGTTTAGCCCTGAAATTCTCATTGGAGAAGTATTGTTTTTATGTCAGCCAGCAGTGGCATGACTAATGATCAAGGTTTCTGGGGAACTGTCATCAAAATAACATCTGGGGACATAAATTTGGGAACTACTGAGCTATAAAGGAAGAGGGGGGGAAAGAAAAGAAAATGGAGAGTGGCAATCCATGCTGAATATAAAAGGCTCTTCTGTTTCATTAATTGACTCTTCAAATAAATATGACAGTTCAGGCTTCAGTATGGTGTTAGTTTCAGCTGATTTGTACTCTTGGATGGATTTATACACGCACACATGCAATGGAATCTATTACAGATTACTTTGGGTAGCCTTCCTTCAAAAAAGATTGATCCTGGTTCTCCTTTTCTTCCTACATTGTACAATGTAATATAACACAGCTGAGAAACAAACAACAAAAGAAACCCTGGCACAATGTAGATAATTTTGTGAAACTACACTTACATAGAGAAAAACAATAAAAATCACTGAGCCTTCTTAGAGAGGAAAACCTATGAAATAGCAGGAAAAGTTGAACCATATCTCATCTGTAATGCTTGAGTGCAGCAGTTGGCTTTAGGTTGGTCCCATTTTCCTTTCCCCTTTGCTTGCTCCCTTTCAGCCCTCATCTCTTTCCTGCTGATGCTTAGATCAGGCTTGTAATTTTAATGGACAGAAATGGTAAAATCTGATGAAACCACGCAGTTTCAGAGTGCTCTGAACTCCCCCCACTTTCAATGTATTATTTTAAATTTGTGTGCTTGATGGTTAGAACTTGGAATTAGCAATTATAGTTGAATATAAGGACATAAATGTGTTGGCCCCTGTTAAAACTGCTGGTGCATTTCTAGCCCATTCCAATAGCTTTTGGAGTGAAGTTTCTCATACAAATCTATAAAGCTTCTTGAAAAACTTAGTATCATGCAGTTTTCTAGATTCTTAAGGAAGCCTCTTCTCCTCTTTCTTTTCAGAGCTCTCTGAGGGCCAAGCTGAACATTAAGGGCAATACATATTGCCCTTAATGTTCAGCTTGGCCCTCAGAGAGCTATTTATTGCCCATGATTAACCCTGTTTTCCCTCCCACAACAGGATTTCTCAGAGGTAAATGCTTCAGCAATCCAGCTTGCAAATTTAGCCCATGTTTACCAATGACAAAGCAAATCATACTCAATGCAAGCTATGGAGGTGAAGAAAATTCTGTGCTATGACAGACAACTTTCAGCACATGGGAACAGAGGCACCTCTGCAAAAGATGTGGAAAACATTGTCGAGTGTAACCTTGAGAGTATACAGACTACACAACTTCCCAGATAGAGAAACATATTCATTCCTATTGTCCTGTGTTCTTGGCCCATTTCCCTGTCTCCTTCATCTTCTTTCTCCCTATTTTCTTCTACTGGCTCCTTGGCATTCTTGCTTCCAATCTTTTTTTCTCAATGGTTTCCTCCCTTCCACTCAGAATGACAGGAAGGGATTATGATGGCCAAAGCAGGTGTCCTGACTATCCCCTAGGGTTTGACAACCAGGAAGGAAAGAAGCCCTATGATTTCTGGTTTGCCCTGGCCAACTCCCTGTGGGATGCCTTGGGGCTAGAGTGTTCATTTATACATCCAGAGAGAGAGAGAGAGAGAGAGAGAGAGAGAGAGGATGATGTTTCCCTAAAATGCTTATTTTTAGGAGTAGAATCATAGCATTGGAAGGGATCACAATTGCCATCCAGCATACCCCCTGTCATTCAGAAAAATACAACTAAGGCACTGCTGAGATACAGCCATCTAACCCATGTTTAAAGACCTCCAAAGAAAGAGTTTACACTCCCACTTATACAGAATCTTTCCTGTTTGCCTGATGCAGAGCATGGAGGGGCATTCCTGGCAAAAGATGGCATATGTCACACTGGAAGATGAGCAAACAAATCTACCTCAGAAGTTGTAGGCAATGTTCTGCGGACCTCTAATTCTGTTTCCAGTGTAGATTAGATGCAATTGGAGAAATAATTTTTAAACAGAAGTCCAGCACATTTTACCTTATTGGGGAAGACTCTGCACAGGTGATCTGTGTACATACTTGCTCAGTTTGCTATCCACATACAAACCATTGATAGGCAACTTCAAGGCCCTTGTTCTTCCACCTTTCATTCCTTCATCTAGAAACTGTTCTTTATCTAGAAACTGGACAGCCCTTTCAAGCGAGGACTATTTTCTGCAAAGTAAGGAGACATGGCCACCTCAGATAATACCAGCCCCAAAGGAACCAGGGAGAGAGTTGCTTAGGTTGGCAGGAAGATTTTTGGTATGCTGTAAATTCTCTGTCAGCTTAATTCTGTTTTCTCATAGGGTATTTCAGAAGCATGATCACCACTGGAGTATATTGTGAGGGAGAGTTTGGAAATGTTGTGAAGTCGAAGGCTTTCACAGTCAGCATCCATAGATTTTCCTTGTTTTTTTCTGGTCTGTTAGGCCATGTTCTGGAATATAGTTTATTTCTGATGTTTTGCCTGCATCTGTGGCTGACATCTTCAGGAATGGTTGGTTAGGAATGTGTGTGGAGTTTATATATTGTGAACCATTAGCCAAACAGACACTAATCAGCCTTGCATTTCTATATCCAGAAACTAACCATTCAATTACACAAATTTACATATACTGCCCAACAGGGGTTCACAAAGTCAGAAAGAAACTATTCCAGAACACGGCCTCACAGCCCGGAAAAAAACCAAGGAAAATCTTTGGAAATGTTCCTTTTTCCTTTTTCTTTTTTTTGAACTTACAGCTCCCAGAATCCTATAGCCAGAATGTTTCAAAATTAGTCATGTTTCCAAGCTCTGGGGAAATAGTGGCACTGCTGAGAGGAAGAACAGGTATATATTCTCTTCCACTAGAAGTCCACTGGAGGCCAGTTCTTTGAATCATAAAGACTCAAGACTAGGCTGCATACTTCCCTCAGACTTGATCTAATTATCAAGCTCAGCTGGAGCCTTGAGCCTTTTTATATGAAAGCCATTATTAGAGGCTTAGCATCTTCCATACCCTGCAGTGACCAGAAAACTTTTCAGACATGTTTTTTTAAAAACATATATATATAAAGAAATCAAATAAAAGTAAGCTGGCATTTTGAAAAAAAGAAGCATCTTAAGTAAAAGAAAATCCTCTCAGTGCCAAATACTAAGTCGTCCTAGATCCAAGCAACTTGTTCCATAGTTTTGAGTCAAAGGAGAAAAACCTCTGCTGATAATTATTTGTTTTGAACTGAAGGTTATTTTGGGAAACTGGAGTGGGGGAGCAAAAAAGTGGCAGCCAGATACACAGAAGGAGAGCTGACATATGTTTAGATCATATGTTTCCTAGGTTTGACTAAGCATGAAATTTCCCTTTTGGGAAGGTGCCCTTGGGTACTGAAGAATGAACTGATGTTGCACCTGTTCACATCCTGAATAACCTGCTGCAGACACTTTAGGCTTAATTGCTGCTAGAAATTGGTTTCCCCTAATTTTTCTATTGTTGTTGTGTGCCTTCAAGTATTTTCTGACTATGGTGACCTTATCACAGGGGGTTGTTTTTGGACAGAATTTGTTCAGAGGAAGTTTGCCATTGCCTTCCTCTGAGGCTGAAAGAATGTGACTTGCCCAAGGTCACCCAGTAGGTTTATATGGTCAAGTGGGGATTCAACCCCTGACAGTGATGTAGTGGTTTGAGAGTCGGGGTTAGACCTGGTCTCCTAGTGTCCAACACTCAGACCAGTACACCACACCAACTCTCCAGTCCTTCTGCAGCCAGGTATAAATACCCTAAAGACACCATATCCTGTCTGATCTTGGAAGCTAAGCAGGGTCAGCCCTGGCTAGTACTTGGATGGGAGACTGCGAGTGAGTACTAGGTTCTGTAGGCTATATTTCAGAGGAAGGAACTAGCAAAGCTAGTTCTGAGGATTTCTTGCCTAGGAAAACCCTATGAAATTCATGGGATCACCATAAATTGACAGCTGACTTGAAGGCACATACAAACACAATCCTTCTATCTGTTAAAAAAAGATATATGTATGTGGTTATTGTTTTATTTTTATTTAAGCGTCTCTATCATTTTAGAATTCCAGATATTTTGGAATGATGAGTGCATCCTTCCTTGTTCAGAAATGGCATACATATAGAAATACATAAGAAGAAGAGGAAGAAGGGGAAAATTAATATACCTTCTTTTATGTTTTGAATATTTGTATACTGTATGTTTTGATTTAGGTTCTAATGACTATTCAACATTGGCTACAAAAATGAAATATTATTGTAGGAGCATATGAAGAGAAGGCAAGAAGAGGAAATAATTTTAAAGAAGTTTGTCTATAAGCAAGGAGGAAATGTTGTTGTGTGCCTTCAAGTAGTTTACGACTTATGGTAACCCTAAGGTGAACCTATCATAGTGTTTTCCTGGCAAGATTTGTTCAAAGGGTGTTTGCCTTTGCCTTCCTCTGAGGCTAGTAGAATGTGACTTGCTCAAGATTACCCAGTGTGTTTCCATGGTTGAGCAGGGATTCAAACCCTGGTCACCAGAGTCATAGTCCAACCCTCAAACCACCACACTTGCTCTAAGCCCACCATTACAATTCTCTAATATAGCTGACAAAACAGTTTCTGTGGTTTTTCATACTGATATAAAATGCAGTTCTATGATCTTATTTGCTGATTGTGTTTCTAAAACGTTGTCAACATAAATGGAATGTTGATCTAGTAAACCAATGGATGAAATGCATTTCCTTGGATATTCTACTCAGTATGAATGAAGCACTGTAATCTGCCCATAGCAGTGGTTATACAATGGAGCAACATTTATTAAACTATGCTGTACTGTGTGTGTGTAACACATAACTCATTAGAAACATACGTTAAATGCTTGTGGAGTGTTGCCTTCCATCCCTATCAACAGAAAACTCAAGTCCTTTTCTGTCCCCCATGTGTCAGAAGAAAAATCCCTCCTAATTTTTTTTTTTAAAAATCCTGAATGTGTTGTCAAATGTCAAGTCCCTAAAACACAATGGAATATTTTATTTGTTTCTGTTTCTTTTATAAAGAGATGCAGTGTTGTAAAGGCAATGAATAGCATATGTGGGTGACGGTACATTGGAAGGTGTTTTGATTCATTAGCCCCAAACTGAATTTATCTTTCTTCTAGCAACTTTCTGGTTATTATTTTTTCCCTTGTTTGTAGAATGCAGCCCCTTGGTTTAGGGGGAAAAATAACTTCTTGCTGCAATATATTTCAAGTGACATATTTAATCTCCGTGTAGTGGACTAAATTGCTTTCTTTCTGAGCCAGCTGTTTAAAGGTATTCTTCTGGAAGGGCTTCAGGATCTTTGGCACCTTTCATAAACGGTGATAGTTGTCACTTTGCTTCCAGTAGCAATGCTTTGCTATTGCTGTATAAAGATGGCAAGAAAGCAAACCCTGCTGCCATTCTTCTTTCAGAAGAGAGCCCTGGAAAGCAAACAGCTCTCTGTGTACCCAAGTCTGACTCTCCTTCCCTATGCTGATCTTTATTCGTTCACTTGCCAAATTCTTTTTCTTCTCTCTACCACACTGAGCAGCTCTAAAAACCAAGCTCAATTTGTATTGCCAAGACAGATGCTATAAAATGAAGGCAGGAGTGGGGAGGACATGACAGACATCAAAAGAGTTGTATGCTTGTAAATGATTAGCTGTCATTACATGGTGGGGGTCTTGTGGGTTTTTTGTTTGTTTGTTTTTGTGTGGATCTTCATATTACAAAAATGCTTGATTTGATGGTGGGGGAAGCAAGGTGCCTCCTTGCCTTTTTGCAGGAAGATTTAATGCCAGTGAGTTTAAAACCTTGTGTTGTACTTCTTGAGAGTACAAGAAAGAGGTCAAATAATTTATAGTGTGATGAAATCAAAGGCATTGGGAAATGATTCACCACTGTGAGTGACTTAGTATTATTCTCTTTATCTAGCTTGTGTGACCTTTACCTAAAAATGTTGCCCAAAGGCATAGGGGTAAAATCTCCATATTAAAAACCAGATGGTCTTTCTTCAATGAACCTTTTGCTCTATGTATGTTTAGACATAAACAAATGCCTGGTCTGGGATGCAAGATGTTATTGATGTTTAACTCTAAAAAGAAGAGATTTACAAAAACTAAAGTGTGATGTTGGGTTACTGAGCTGTTTTTGTTTGAAATTACTTAAACTAACTGAAAGAACTGGGATATTTGGCTTAGACTATGTGAATGGGAATAAAATGTGTTAAATATTATTTTTTGTGCAGAAAATGCTGTTTCCCATGAAAAAAAATATAATGTTTTCCTGCAAATTTTTGTGTTGAGTAAAGTCCTGAACTGCAAGTAGGCTTTAAAAACTGAGTGGTTTTCAAAAACCTCCTCACAGTGGGAAGAAAATGGATTAAATTACATGTTGTTTCCTTTGAAAACAAAATTAGTAAAGAATTACATCCCTACCATGAAGCTACAGAAAGGTCCACCACTGGTGCTACTCTAATATAAGAACTCCAGGGTTAGAGAGTACACAAAGGAAGCATTCCTTAGGTGTGGTGGGAGAGGTGTGTGCCTGCAGAATCTAAAGTCCTCCCATGCTCCCAACATACCCCTAGAAGGGGGGGGGGGCAGAAGAGCCTCCCATTGGAATTAATCAGTATATAAAGAGTCATGGGCAGGAAAACTGCTGCACTCTTCCTTCCCTCCTACCCTGCTCGCGTTAACCTGACAATATTTTGGAGAAGTGATCCCCACCACCACTACTGTGAAGTCTTTCACCTACCAGTAGGATTGCCCTGGTCAGGTTACTGACAAATATGTTGTATCTTGTACCTAGCATGCATTTACTGATAAATATATAATAGCTGTGTAACAGTAATAATCACATTTCTCTCAGTTGTGGCATCTTCCCAATCCAGCCAGAGTTGAAGCTTTGGGGACAGGTTCTGTATCAAAATATTGTGCATCATGGTACATGGCAGGTTCTCTTATGAACTCTATGACAGCATGCTGTGCAGTCCTTTAGTGTCAAGGTGTAGCACAAGCTATGGAAAACCTTTCAGTTGTTGAGCACACAAGAGCATCTCATTTCCTAATTCAGGCAGAAAGCTTTTCATGCAGCTAAATGTAATGCACAGAATAATCATTATACATAATGAATACCAGCAATCAAGAAGAATTGATGTGCCAGGGCCTTGGGGAGGTCCACCGGATGCAGTTATGTAGACTGATCCATCAATCATTCTTGTCAGTGGTGGCTGCTGAAGTATCCATAGCAGTGAATTTGGGAGAGAAGAAAATGCTCAAGCCACCAGCTGACAAGCAACAATTCAATCAGAATGGTGGAGGGTTAGTAACTTGGTAATATAAGAAAGGAAGACACAAACACAAGACTTTTTAATAAAGCTTGACTAACAACACCAGTTTTTCATTTCTGTTGTAATGAATGCTTATTGCCAATTGCTTACTTGCATGTTTTTAATTATTTACTTGTTTATTCATTGCAGATGAGAAAGATCAAAGCAAACAATGGTTCTGGCAATGTGTCACTACCTATGAGTTGGTTTATTTTCTTGGAATGAAGCCCAATGAAATTCTTCTGTCATATCTTCTAATCATAAATCTGTAACTTAGCTGAAAAGTAGAATGTTTGTATCTTTAGAATACTCAACAAATGAAGGATATGGAGGCCTGTCATGATAAGTCCTGTGTCAGTCATTGTCTAATGCAATGGTCTCTCACATTGTTGTTGTTGTTTAAAAAATTACATTTCTGATGTAATGTCCAAAGTAGCAACTCTTGATTTTTTTTTTTTTTGCATTCTAGGTAAATGCCTAGTGTCAGTTACAAGAATCAGTGGGTAAGATTCCTAAGTTTGTGCATAGGATTTTGCAGGGTTTTTTTTAAATATCTTTGTCTCTCACCCTCTTCTAGAATTCTTAGCTATGTTCAAAGCTGCTTTTACACACAGCTGCCCCCCCAGACATTGTTGGACTGCAAAATCCAACTCCCCTAGCTAGCACAACCCAAAGGTGAGGAATGCTCAGAGTCATGTTCCAATAACATGTAGACGCCTGCACAATTCTGTCACTTAACATATAAATATCATATCAACACATAAGAGCTGTGCTGGATCAGATCACAGGTTCATCTAGTCCAGCATTCTATTCTTATCATGGCTAAGGAGATGCTTATAGTCTTTATTGTCTGTTAGTCAAAGGCAAGCTTCCTCTGATGATGGCTGGTAGGTGTCTTCTCCTTATAAAATAAATCTAATCTCTTAAAAGCTCCCAAAGTTGGTGTGAGAAATTATGACAGTGAAGCCATACTTTTGGCTATATGCTGTGCGAAGGAATACCCTTTTGTCTGTCTGGAGCCTACAGTAACTTGTGCCTCAGAGACAACTAAGTTAGCAACCAGTTCTCCCCAAAGCACCTACTTTTTCAATTTATGAGCTACTTTTGCAGCTTACAGACTCTGCCAGGAGAAAAAGACAGTGTGCTGTCCACTCATGGTATTGGGGGAGAGGGGGAGGTTGTTGTTGTTAACTGTCCTCAGGTCGACCTCGACTCATGGCAACCCTGTGAATGAGACATCTCCAAGGGACCCTATCATCAAGAGCTCTGCTCAGGTCCTGCAGAATCAGGGCTGGGGCCTCCTTGAGCAAGTCTATCCATCTCATATGCAGTCTTTCTCTCTTCCATCTGTCTTTTACCTTTCCAAGCATTATTGTCCTTTCTAGTGATTCATACCTTCTCATGATGTGGCTGAAGTACAACAACCTTAAGAGCTCAGGCTTGATTTGTTCTAGGACCCATTTATTTGTCTTTTTATCCATCCATGGAATCTACAAACTCTTCTGTAGCACCGTATCTCAGAAGAATTTATTTTCTTTCTATCAGCTTTCTTTACTTTCCAGCTCTCACACCCATACATAGTAATGGGAAATGTGATTGCACGGACAATCCTAACTTTAGTGTTTAGTTATATATCTTTGCAATTCAGGATCTTATCTAGTTATTTGATAACTGCCCTTCCCAGTCTTAGTCTTCTTCTGATTTCTCCATTCTGATCAATGATTGATCCAAGGCATGGTAAATCTTCATCTATTTCAATTTCCTCATCATCTACATTGACTTTATGGAAATCCTCCATGGTCATTATTTTTGTTTTCTTGATGTTCAACAGTGAGCCTGCCTTAGCAGTTTCTTCTTTGATTTTCTTTAGTAGTTGTAGTTCTAATATATCATGAAATAGCTTTTCATGATCTATGCAGTCAAAGGCTTTGCTAAAAATGTATGATCACTGGATGGTCAATACAAAAATCAGATTGACTATATTATTGGGAACAGAAGATGGAGAAGCCCTATTCTCACAGAAAAAAATGAGACCAGGTGTGGAATATGACACAGACAATGAAGTACTCATATCAAAATTTGGAATAAAGGTTAAGTAGAACACTAAACCAACCACCATGGCAAAATATGACCTGAAGATCATCCCAGCATAATTTGAAGATAAGGTGAAAAATAGATTTGAATTATTAAGCCTAATTGACTGGGAATCAGATGAACTATGGATGGCAGCCAGGAACATAGTTAAGGAGGAATGCAGAAAGATGGTTATCTGTAGCCAGAAAGAAAGAGAAGAATTAATGGATGACAGAAGGAATACTTCAAGCAGTAAAGGACAGATGAGAAGTAAAAGACAAGGTGAACAAGAATAGAGCCAGAACCATGAATGCAACTGTTCAATGATTAGTGCACAAGGATAAAGAAAATTACTATAATAATCATTGCTGAGAAAAGAAGATAACAACAAAAAAGGAAAAACAAGAGACCTCTTCCATAAGATCCATGAAATCAAAGGGAAATTTAAACCAAGGGTGGGAATGCTCTGTGATTAGCAGAGAAATATAATACATGACCAAGATAAAATAAAAAGACAGTGGAAGCAATACACAGAAGAACTATATAAAATAAATGAAAGGTTGAAAGACTCATTTGAAGTTGAGCCATACAAAGACAACCCTCCAGTTTTGAAAATGAAATGAAAGCTGCACTCAGAGCAACCAGGAGGCTTAAACCACCAGGAACAGATGACATACCAATAGAACTGCTGCATTCTACAGAGATAGAATTGACCTTAGTTGTAACTAAAACCTGTCAACAAATATAGAAAACAAAACAATGGCCTACAGACTAGAAATGATCAATATACATTCCTATCCCCCAAAAGGGAGACACAAAAGATTGCAGTAACTAAAGGATCATTGCATTAATCTCCCATGCAAGCAAAGTCATGTTCAAAATCCTACAGCAAAGACTCCTACCATATATGGGGCAAGAAATGTCAGAGGTGTAAGCTGGTTTCAGGAACGGAAGAGGCACTAGGGATCACATTGCAAACATACATTGAATAATGGAATGCACCAAAGAATTCCAGAAGAAAATCAGCATGTGTTTTATAGACTATAGTAAAGCCTTTGACAGCATAGATCATGAAAAGCTATGGATTGCTCTTAAAGGTAGTGGAGGAAGCAAACCAAAATAGATTGTGTACAATTATACTTGCTCCATTGCAATGGATGGACCAACTGGTGCAGGGAGGTTGAAGGTTTATGTTTATCTTATCTCCTATACCCATAAATAATTGCTGGATGAGGACACAGATTTAAAGCAGGTTAAAGCAGCCAAGTACTCAAACAGAAGAAAGAAGGTAATTTCCAGGTATATAGTGCAATCTTAAACCTGTAAAATCCATTACTCTTTGCTGTTCAGTCTTCTTGGGATAGCAATGGCAATCCTGAACACATTGGCATGCAAATGTATCTGTTATTTCAGTGGAAATTGTGCATAGAAATGGAATCTAAATTATGTAAAGAACCACATATCCCATGCTAAATAGTATGAAGGCCACAGTCTTATTTTGCTATTGTGGGTTAGGGTATAGTGTAGTGTATTTATTTCATATTTTCTCATGACGATCAAATGCTGCAACATTTTGTACTCAGAAATTTTGGGACTTCTGTTTTCAGATTCTCATAAGAACACTTATAGTCTGAGGCTTTGGTACAGTGAGAGCCTAATACATTCCCCTCCCTTCTATTATTAAGCGTGTTGCTGGCAGCTTGATTTCAGTGCCCTGGAAACAGTTAGGGGAAATATAAACACCTATTTACATTTTAACAAGATTGAAAAGAAAATGAGTAGCACAATTTTTAATCATGCTCAAATTTCATTAGGATTTTTTTCTGAAACATCTTTAGGAATTATCAGGCATTGTACTTTGCTAAATGGTTTATTAATGAACTTTGGTGATGATATATTGTTTATATATTTCAGAAGTCATTTAAAGGGCTGTTATTCTGAAATGAAACAAAATTATTAAAAGAAAAACGTGGAGTCTATGGCTTTTTAGTAGAAAACATATTGCATGTGCTGTGTTGTTAAATGAGGCAGAATACTTGATAAACACTAGAGTTCCTTATGTAATTGTTTCCCACTACTTCACAATCAAATATAACAGATTTTTTTGACTTGATGTTAGATTTAAAGTGACAATTGAAAATTAGAAAAGTGAAATTTCCTGCATACATATGCTGAACATGTGGAGCTCAAACCCTAGACTACATTTCAGGCAATATTCTATGCAAATCAATAATGATCATGTTGTTGTGTGCCTTCAAGGTGAATCTACCATGAGGGTTTCTTGGCAGGGTTTGTTTGAGGTAAGGAGTTGCCATTGCCTTCCTCTGAGAGTGTGTGGCTGAACAGGATTTGAACTCTGCTCTCTCAGAATCCTACTCTAATACTCCAACATATACACCACACTGGCTCCTTGGCTATAATTGTACACACATTTATTTAGTTTTTCCCTCTTTTCTTTAAGGAGTTGAAAAGTAACATACATGACCCCCTTCTCCACTGACTCTTCACTACCATAATCTGAGGTGGACTATTCAGGGGAAAAGGAACAAATCAAATATTAGTCTTTTCTTTTAAAAAAGGATATACAGTATTTTAAATTGTTTTTAGTTACTTAGTGTTTTAATATTAAAGTTAGTTGGTATTATAACAGTAATAACAATTTACATGTTTTGATATGTACTTAGTTTTTAAAATCTGTTTTACTCTTGTAAACTTCTTTGAATCTCAGTTCTGAGGGAAAAGAGGACATTCTGACAAAACGTGAGGAAGACTTCCTGGGTTCTAAGACCAGTTCATGAGTGGAATAGACTGCCTTGGAGGGTGGTGATCTCTCCATCATTGGAGGCTTTTAAACAGAGGCTGGATGACCACTTGTCAGGGATATTTTACCTGTTGAAACCTATATCAACAATGAGTTGAACTAGATGGCCCTTGTGGTCCCTTCCAACTGTTTTTCTGTTCCAAAAAGAAGAGATTATTCTGGAATAGGGCCTAGTCTTAGGTAGCAGAATGTTGAAGATGAATAAGTGGCATGGCTCTGATTCTCCTCTCAGAAGAATATCTTTCAGGATCACAGGTTGTAGCAAGGGTATCATTGTAAAACTGTAGCAGTGATGTGGAGGTTGAAAAGCCTGTATGCCTCTCAAAAGAAACTGTGTGCTTTGAAAATGGCATCGGACCAAGCATGACAGGTGTTCATAATCCTAACCAATACAGACTCAGCTGCTCAGGTCCCTCACATGGTATTCAACTGTATATTTTATTCACTGAATACACACACACACACACACACACACACACAAAGAGAGAGAGAGAGAGAGAGAGAGAGTGCTGGGGAGCGGTCTATGTGGAAATAGCAATTGATTGTTTTTGGCTGCAGTCCTATAGCTGCTTATCTGGAAATAAGCCCCAACGAACTCAATGAAACTGACTTCTGAATAGATAGTGCTGGATGATTCTGCTCTGATGTCTGCTTGTTGTTTATTCCCTCCACAAACCATTACTCAACTTGCACTGATATCTAAATATTTGCACAGGTGCGTTACACGAAAATACTGTCCAGGTAGAAGTAAGTTCTCCCAATGCAAACTATTTCAGGCATTTTTAATTACATGGTTTGCCATGTAGAATACTATCACATTCAATTATAGATAGCAGAAGCACAAAACTGGAATTCATTTTGGATTAAATTTTACTATGATTCCCAGCTGTTATCCCTAGCTAACACAAATATTAAAGGATTAATTGGACTATTCAGTATGTAAATTGTTATAAATAACAACAATTAGCCTTCAGAGAAATGACATTTAAAAACAAGTGTAAAATATCAACATAAGCTATTTAGAGTGATCAAGATTCTGATCTCATTTATATTAATTCAGTATATCATACCTGGATTGGTAAAAATCATTGTGATTTGTTTCTGGTTATGGTAGATGATCATATTTTACAACTTCTCCCAAAGAAGACAGATATTTTAATGAACAGACCAGTAATACAGCTTCCACTCAGCTGGGTTTAAGATGCCACACTCCTGCCCTAGAACTCTTTTTCAGGAATGGTTGTTCTGCATTCACCTGGAGAGAATGATTTAAGCTCTTTAAATCTTTCATTACATTAAATGATCAAGGTTTCATGTTGTAAATTTCAGTCATTGCATAGAAGGTGCATCCAACTTCTCTCACTTACAGAAGAGAAGGGTCTTAACCACAGAGACACAGAGACAGTATTACATGTGTCTTGATTTTCCCATCAAAATATGTAAAATTACGTTTGGTAGTGCTCCATACATGTTTGCTTTTTGGTTAACAAGTCATGATATTCCATTTCTTTTTTTTTCTTTTTCTTTTTGGTATTTCTTCTGTTCATGTTCATTTGTTATCTACACTGGCTGTAAATATTACTTGCATTGCAGGTTGCCCCTTGTATCTTTGGGGGATATATTCCCAGACGTACTGTTTATACGTGAAACCACAGATAATAGCGAACCACCATAGAAATGTGCTGAAGGGTCTAGAAAATGCCAAGAGAGGACATGTGGAGGTCCTCCAGCACTACTCTATGGTCAGTGTTCAGTGGATGTTGACCATAGAGTCACACTGGAGGTCCTCCAAATGCTTAGAAAGACTCTCCAGATGCCTAGAGAGATCTTTCCCTCCCTGACCACAGTTAAATGAAACCATGGTGACTGATACTGCAGACATCGGGGTGTGTGTGACCTGTATTTATTTCTACTATACTTCCATAAGATTTTTTGTGCCTTGTTCATGTGTTTGTGGTTGTCTTTTTTGCATCCACATTCTAAGATACCACATCTCTTGAGCCAAAGGCTTTATTTTCCTGAGGAAAATCCTATATCATATAGTGTTATATAGTGTTTTCTGTAGAATTGTAACAAGAAACTAAAAATGGTTGACGTGGGTATCCATGGGAAGAGCTAAAGCTCCGAGGATGAACACATGCTTTGCATGCACAAGTTCTCAGATTCCATGGCATCTCTTGTTAAACAATCTCAGCTAGGAACCAGGAAAGACCTCTGCCAAGAGATTTGTTACTCATCAGACTGTAACAGTACCAGACAAAATGGACTAGTGATGAGACTCAGATAAGGCCACTTCATGTATTTACCTTGATGCTTTCATTTTCCAAACTACAATTGGTAGCTGACAGTGGTGAAAGGAAATTCCTAGGATGAATGGGAACAGTTAGCCATAGATGGACAAGGGATGATAGTTATAAATCAACTTGTCCTTTGGCTGGGTGACCTGCAAGGTAATCAGCCCTAGACTGTCAAATGGATGGTAGCAATACATTAACCTTTTCCACTGCCTGGCCAGTATTAGATATGGTCACACTTGGCCTGAAGAACTTGCTTATGTCCAAAGATGATAAGCTGCCCTTTTGAATTCTAGAGCCCAACTTTTGGTACCTATTTTAGACATGGCTACTAATTCCATGTTCTGTTTCCTAGAGTGGATGGAGATGCTTAAAGGCATTGTCCTCATGCTTGGAACTTCTGCTGCTTGTTTATGTCTAGGTAGATGGATTGGTTTTTTTCTACACCATTTTGGTGGTGGAAATCTGGAGATCCTTGGTAATATAGGTAGTGGATTCTTTAGTGCTTTTGACCTAGTGGGTGTTGTTACAAGAGACTTGAAGTTTCCTGGAATTAGTTCTGGATACTTTCCCCTTTTACTTTGTGTATTTTTAATACACAACATTAATACATCAGTTTCTCTCCTCTGATTTTAAGATCACTAACAACAAAAATCTGCAAAGGCAAACCCCCTCTGAACAAAACTTACCAAGAAAACCTCATATAGGTTTGCTTTAAAGTTGCCCTAAGTTGGTAACGACTTGAAGGTGAACAACAACAACAACAACAGTTCAACAAATATAAAATAATTTAAAGCAATAACATTAGTTATTAAGACATAAAATAGTAGCAGAAGATTAATCTACTACAGAAGACAAAACATCTAAAATATTTTTAAAGAGGCAGAATAAAACAGCAGATTGATCCTTACATGTTAAATGCATTTCTAAAAACAGACCACTACTGGAAAGTCATTAATGAGGAAGTAAGGTAGACTTCCATGCTACTGGTACCTGAGTCTCCATTACCCAATAATGCCAAAGCTCAACCACTTTTCACCAAAATTATGGACAGAATAAAATTGTCTCCTGTGTAAACTGCACGTGAATGTAAACAAACAAACACACTTTACAAATCCAAGAAGCATATTTGGTTTATGTGGACAAGTGCTGATTCACATGAAGAGTGGACAAAAAAGCTTGAATCTTAATAAGCACCAGCATAGCATCAGACTCTGCCAGTATAATTCCATAGGATTGTGAAGAGAACATAAGTGGCCAGTTTGGTGAGGAGAGGGGAGCTGTACTCTAGTGTCAGACTGGGGGTTCCATGGGCAATTGCACTGCTGGGGAACCACTTGTGTAAGGAAGTCTTGAATTTCAACCATACATCTTCACACAGCACATGCTTCCACAAGAGCTGGTGATCGCCGTGAACTAGGGTAGCATTAAAACAAGAGGAACAGGCTAATTCATGGAGGACAAAGCTATCAATGAATACTAGTCATGTTGGCTATATATTCCTGCCAATAACAGAGGCATATGACTCTGAACACAACCTATTAGGAAACACAAGTAGAAGAGTGCTACCACACTCATGTCCTGTTAATGGATGTCTGTGGAAACATAATGTTATACACAATAAGATTTTGATTTGATCCAGCATGACTCTTCTTGCATTCTTTTGGCATAAACTATAAAATGACGCTGACCGACCTGTGATTCCTCCTCTGTTCCACTGAGGAAAGAACTTCTGGGAGGGGGAAATAATTGTCTTGGAAACTGAAAATGAGGGCAAGGCAAATTAAATTTTCAGCTCAATTCCTTCTTCTATATGGATTCTGTGCAGTCCAGAAATAAAAAGTTAGACAGAAAAATGGTTGAATAAAGCTCTTTGATTTGGGATCTGGGGTATTTTTATTGTAAATCTGTGCCTTGCAATGTCAAAATTCTAATGTTTGTGTTTACTTTGAAAAGTTAAACCTGTGTTTGCAGATTTAACTATGTTCTGTATGTGAAGAGGCACAGTCTTTCTGTAGTGATGTTAATTGTACTCAGATTTCCTAGGGTAGCTATTTAAATAAAGAAGACAAAGAACAGTGGAAACATGGTAATATGAATGGTAATGCTATTATGAAAGCTACATTAACTTGCTATTTTATCTAATATGTTTGCTTCTTCACTTGTCCAATTAGGCTTTCATTAGCAGGCTAAATAATGTGTTACTTAAGCATTTAATTTTTAGTTGCATAAGATTGCAATTTACAGAAAAAAATAATGTGCTTCTTTCATCTTGTCATTTTGGATTCTTTATTTCTCCTCAAAGCAGTGGCAATATCTCCCCAAAAGTGATGTGTTCCACCCTTTGTTATTTACCAAAGTCAAAGATGTTGCAGCTCCTTACAGTAATCTTGCAACTTGGGCTGCAAGCTTTACAGTGCAATTCCATGTATGTTTATTCAAAATTAAATCCCCCTGAGTTCAATTAAACTTGTTCCCAAGTAAATATTACAGGAAAGCAAGCACTTCTATGGTGCAATCCCTAGTAACTAGCAACTCCAAACTAGCCAACTTCAAAAACTGGCCAACTTGCATCAGTGAGGGCAGGAGGTAGGAGAGCACATTTTGACAAATGGTTCTGTGGCCATTTCCTCCCCTTGCCCCCTTTCTTTCCAATTTACTTTTGTTTGTTTCCATTTAGAAGAAAGTATTATGTCAACTTCAGGGTGAGGTAGGCAATGTTCCTGACCTTGAGGCTTCTCTGAGGCATCAAGGGGATTGAGGTCCTGCAGATCCAAGGATTCTTTTATCCTGTCCTCAGAATAGACTGTTTCAGGGCCTACCACTAGTGGAAACATCAGCCTTTGGATCTATGCTCTTTGACCCTTTGGTGGGTATCTTGGGGGCTATGGATAGTGAAAGTGTTCCCACTGGTGAGGAGGGATGGGGGACCCATCATACTCTCTCCCAGCAGAGAATATGTGTTTAATAGATTAATCCCTGTGTTTTAGATGTCGATACATTGTATCTGACTAAGATTTCTCTGTTTAGATCAAGGGCAGACATGTGTGTGGGGATTAAGGGGTAATTCCCCGCCCTACAGATCCCCTCAGGTCATCCTCCCACAATAAGCACAAATACCTCCACTTTCCTTTACAGTGACATCCTGTCACTTCCTGTTGCCATTTTGAGAGGGACTGCATAGGAAAGTGGAAGTATTTCAGAGTAGTATGGGGTTCTGTGGCATAGTGGTTTGAGTGTTGGATTACAACTCTGGAGACCATGGTTTGAATCCCTGCTTAGCTATGAAAACCCACAGAGTGACTCTGAGAAATCACACACTATCAGCCTCAGAAAATCCAGTGACAGGGTCACCTTAAGGTTGCCACAAGTCAGAAAAGACTTGAAGGCACACAACAACAACAACAACAACAACAACAACAAGAAGGTTATGGCATGCTTGTAGAGGTTGGAGTATTTTCATAGTTTTTTTATATATTTGAGGGGCTTTCTGCATAGTTTGAGGGCAAAAATTGCCTAAAAATCATGCCAAAATTTCAAAGAGAATAAAGGGCAGTTGGGGAAATAGTGGAGGCTTCAGGGCCACATAAGTTGCATTCAGGGCTTCACACACCCTGTGGGCCACAATAAACTCCTGGTTTAAATGCATTTAAATAGGCTTATTTTTTCAGCTTGGATTGTTTCAGAGTGGGATAAAAGCCAGGTTAGATGGCTGCAAAGGTTGAGATGGCAACACAGTTGATCATGACTCTGTGTATGTGGAGAAGGGAACATTGAACACTAAAGTGTGCATAACTCTGCATTTAGCTATAGCAAGACTGGGGGGTGTGTGTCCCAGAAGATCAGTGTTCTATGGCAGAAGCATGCATGACCTTCATACCTCCATGCAGCAGCCCCTCCCTTCCAATGATTAACACAACTACATGCAAACTATAAAGCCCAGTTTTTTCCTCATATTTTTAATGCTAAATATATTAAAGGTGCAAGGTGCTGTTGCTGTTTTGTGTATGCCAGTCTATTGATGGGGACAGTGTAGAAAGCGCAACAATATTTATTTATTTATATTTATATTTTATTCATTTATTTTTGCGACTGCTAGTCTGCCAGTTGGGGTGATTTCAAGTGCTGCTAGCAGCTTCTAAAGCCCCAAGTCAGCACTTACTGCAAATATGTTTTTAATTATTGCAAAATAATAGATTTTCTGGAATATGTCTTTACTGTACGTTTACCCATCAGTGTTCCATCACCTCCAGTATCAGTGGCACTATGCCTCTGCGCATCAGGTACAGGGAAGAGAAATGCAAATTTTCTAATCCCTGATGAGAAAGAGTTTCTTGGCATGTCTTGACAAGTTACAAGAGTTTTAATCTTTTTTTCCTATGTAAATTCTGGGAGTTATTTGCATACAGTGTTTGTTGACGGGTAAACATTTGCATGCACTATTCACTGACAGGTAAACATTGTATTTCCCAAAAGATACAAAAGTTTTTGTGCAAACAGGGTTTTTTTTTTAAACCAAAAAAGGCCTGAAATAATGTGCAAAATTTGTCACAATTTCAACTATTGGGGAGAAGACCTTTGAAATTTGTCCTTCTGTGTAAGAATGAAATAAGCAAAGATGAGACGCATGCTGAGAGACATGAGATGGAGAGTGCTGCTGTGCTTGAGTCCTGCTGGTGGGTTTCCTATAAGTCACTGGGTGGCCCTTTTGTGAGCAGAATGTTGGATTAGATAAGCCTTTGCTCTGATCCAGCAGGGTTCTTCTTATGTTCTTATGCTATAGAAGGATTGGTGGATGTGTAGCTAAGCTACTCTGGCTTGGAGACTTTCAATATTTAGTATTTTCCAGAGAGCATATAGTTGTGGAATAAGTAAAGCGTCCACATCTTTGCTCAATATTTCACATCTAAGAGACATTTGGGATGGAGAACCAATTGCTTTATTTCCCCCCCACCTTTTCTATAGAAGGGGTGAATTATGGCAGAGTGTATTATAAAATAATTGACCAGCTCATTATGTGCAGGTTAAGAAACAAAAGGCACAGAGAAACCAATCCCCTAGACAACAAAATATGCTAATTTATTTAAATTTAATTGATTAAAAACCAGATGATTAATCAACTGAAAAATGTTTAATTAGTTGGCAGTGCTAATTAGAATTAGTAATAATAATGATTATAAGTGGCACTTAAAACAAAGTTTCCTGGTTTGGTTTCAGGTTTTTTCCTTCAAGTTAAATCTATCAATGGTATTTTGTGTTTATTTGTTGCAATTTCAAGAGGGACAGCCAGGTTAGTACATTGCAGCAGAACAGCAGGGTCCTTAAAGACAAGTGGTGAAGTTGTGGTGTAAGCATTTATGTTGACTGTAGTCCAGAAAAGTTTACACTATAACAAAGCTACTAGTTTTTAAGGTGTCACAAAACTATACAGCCAGCCCTCCGTATCCATGGATTTTGCATCCATAGATTCAAGCAACCACAGTTCCAAAATATTTTTTTTAAAGCCAGAAAAGCAAATCTTGATTTGCACCATTTTATATAAGGAACAACATTTTACTACACCATTGTATATAATGCCTCTCCATTGACGCCCCCTTGTCGTGGCAGTGAGGCTTCCGTACTCGAATGATGTTTTGAGCTATGCTGGCGGTGGCATAATAGCCACTGGTAGGGTCTCCCATGCCAGATAGGTCAAAACTGAAGGGTCTGACAAAGAGCGTCAAAGGGCAGGATGGGCTCTCTAGCCTTGTGGCAACCGTCCTCGGAGAAGGAAAACTCTAATCCCAAACCCGGGCAGATGGTGCTTGTCAAACCCTGTAAGGTCAACCATCTAAGAGAAGGAAACTCTAATCAAACCTACGACCCGAGGACCTCGCTGCTACTGTCCATGCTTGCAAGGCCAGCAGACGAACCTTTGGTATAAAGGGTGAGGCGAGTTCGGTGCACGCTACGCTCCACCAGAAAAATCCATTGCACAGGCTCGAAGGACAAATCCAATTCCAAAAAAAAAAAAGCCCTGCAGCGATAGGCGAGGGACGAAACCGGTAGGTGTAAAGATGCACTGGAAGCCGCAGCCCCAACCCTGCATGCAGGCGGTTCAGGACATTGGTCGCTGGAGGCTGACCCGGGAGATGACAGTCTTGTTCGGCAGCATCCTGAATGACCAAGCAGCCTCTTTTAAGGAGAGCACTGCTTGCTCCATATGGAGAGGGGCCTAGAAAAGGTGGCCTAACGAAAGCTCATCCCCAACTACCTGGTTGGCTAGCCGCGGCCAACGGGAATCTTCTGATGCGGTCAAACCAAGGCAAAGAAACAAAGGTACACACCGGCCTCCAAAGGTGTAAATAAACTGACACTTGCATGCTGGAACATCAGAACCATGCAAGACTCTGAAGATAGTGGCCGGCCTGAGCGTCGTTCTGCCCTAATAGCCCATGAACTATCACGGCTTAATATTGACATTGCTGCTTTTAGTGAAGTTTGTCTCCATGAGGAAGGCAGTCTTAAAGAACACGGTGCCGGCTACACACTTTACTGGTCTGGCAAACCCAAAACCGAAAAACATCTTTCAGGAGTAGGCTTTATGATTAAAAACTCCATTGCCTCCAAACTTGAAACCTTGCCAACAGGACACTCTGATCGCATTATTTCCTTACGCCTCCCACATGTTGTTCTCTTTAGTATATATGCCCCAACTATGGAAGCCGACCCTGTAGAGAAAGACAAATTCTACACAGACCTACACCACCTCATACAAAAAGTCTCTGTAGAAGATAAAATTATTATCCTTGGTGACTTCAATGCCAGAGTAGGAAAGAACTCCGAAGCCTGGAAAGGTGTCTTAGGCAAGCATGGTGTTGGAAACTGCAATGATAACGGACGCCTCCTGCTAGAGTTCTGTGCAGAACAACAGCTGACTATTACAAACACAAACTTTCAGCAGAAAGATAGCTTGAAGACAACCTGGATGCATCCCCGATCCAAACATTGGCACCTCATTGACTATGTTCTAGTCCGTCAGAGAGACATTCGTGATGTCCGTCATACCCAAGTGATGCCCAGTGCAGAATGCCAAACAGACCATCACCTCGTCAAATGTAAACTAAATCTTCATCTTAAGTTCAAACCTAAGAGGGGTGGCATCTTAAAGAGGAGACTCCAAGTCAACAGTCTTCAACAAGTTACCATGAGAGACAACTTCCAGGCAAATCTAGAAACGAAACTTGAAGACCATCCTACAGATCCTTCTCCTACAGTGCTTTGGCAACATATCAAAAACAGTATCCTCCAGTCTGCAGAAGAATCCCTCGGGTTCTCCCACAAGAAAAATCAAGACTGGTTTGATGAAAACAACCAAGAGATCCAAGAGCTGTTGGCAAAGAAGAAAACTGCTCACCAGGCATACCTCGCCCAGCCAACCTGCCATGTAAGAAAGGCACCTTTCCGTCTCACATGTAGTAAACTACAACAAAAACTCCGAGACATGCAGAACAAGTGGTGGATCAATATAGCAGAAAAGACACAACGCTGTGCTGATCTGGGTGATTATAGAGGATTTTATGAAGCTCTTAAAGCAGTGTTTGGACCTACTTATGAGGTCCAAAGCTCCTTATACAGTACAGATGGTCAAACATTAATTACTGATAAAGCCTCCATCCTGAATCGATGGGCTGAACATTTTCTTTTTTTTATTATTATTTTTTGTCAGAATATTTTCACATATATTAACGTAGTTGATACGATAACAACTAACACAACAATATCTATCTAGCTATATATATATATGTACATACAAAAGTATTTGATGATATACATTTCTACTTCCTTATTCAACAGTAGTTCAAATTTGATTAAGTATTGCATATCCGGCTTTCTATATTGATTCGTTATTTGTCCTGTTATACCGTTAATACTTCCAATACAGTATTTCAATCCAGCCTTTACAATTTCTTCTTAATTCCCCTTACTTCGTCTGTATTTACCCAACAAAAGGTCTAATTATCGTGGGGGAATTTTTATTGTTTGCTATTTGTCAAAATTCCGTATTTGAGCTCTCATTTACTCCACCAGCCATATTACCGCATATTCATTCCATTCGCTTTTCCAATACTCAATTAAATCTCCCCATTCTTTCCTGAAATCGTTTAGAGATTGATTTCTAACCCAGCATGTCAATTGTTCCATCTGAGCTACTTCTAACAATTTGTTCAGCCATTCTTCACAACTTGGAATTTTCTTTTGCTTCCAATATCTGGCAAACACAATTCTTGCTGTGGTGGTCATGTAAAGCATTACTCTTTTAAGTTCTTTCGGAAAGTCTCTTTCAAATATATTCAGTAGATATAATTGTGGGGTTGACCTGAAATCTTTTCTGATTATCTTTCTTATCAAATTATGAATCTTTTTCCAGTATTTTTTTGCTACTTTACATGACCACCACATGTGGTAAAATGTCCCCTCCTTTTCACCACACTTCCAGCAATTATTCATTTTCCCTTTGTACATTCTTGCTAGTTTTGATGGGGTTATATACCACCGGTATTGCATTTTATAGCAGTTCTCTATCAACTCATTGCTAGGTGAAAATTTCATATTTTTCCGCCATAGAACCTCCCAGTCCTCCAACAATATATTTGCTCCTACATTTCGTGACCACTTAATCATGTGGTCTTTTATAATCTCAGGTTCCAAGTCTAATTTCAGTAGAAATTTGTAGGCCTTTGATACATTAAAGTCCTTGTCTTTCCCGTCCATTATCATTTCATCTAGTTCAGTCTTTAAGCTTTCTATTCCCATTGATTTCTTATCTATATTATATCTTTCTAAAAGCTGTCTATATTGAAACCAATTGCATTTCTTATGTTCCTGCTCTAACTCTTCTCTCGTTTTCAATCTGCTAGACCCTTTCTGAAGTTTTATTAATTCTTTATAAGTCCACCAATTCTCTAGGTGTAACATCTCCGTCCTTCTAAATGCTTCTAGAGGAGAAACCCACATGGGTAGTTTGAAGTAAAGCTTATTTTTGACTGCTTTCCATGTTTTTAATAGGGACCTTCGAATAAAATGATTATTAAAGCTTTTATCTATTTTGTCCTTTTGATACCACAAATATGCGTGCAGACCATATCTTATATCGGTTCCTTCCAAAGTTAATATTTTGTCATCTCTCAAAAGGAACCAATCAAGTAGCCATGTCAACGCACACGATTGATGGTATATTTTCAAATTAGGCAGACTGAGGCCTCCTTTTGATTTCTCTTCCTGTAGTACTTGCCATTTTATTCTAGGTTTCTTGTTCTGCCAAATAAAAGCGGAGAGATCTTTGTCCCATTCTTTGAATAGTTTGTCATTATATATTATGGGCAGGTTCTGAAATAAATACAATATTTTTGGCAGAACCGTCATCTTTATTGCAGCTATTCTTCCTAGTAGCGTCAAATTCAATTTCTTCCATTTGTCTAAGTCATTTTTAATCTCGCTCCATTTTTTCTTGTAGTTATTATCTACTAAGTCTATATTATTTTTTGTAATTATTATTCCCAAGTATCTAATTTTCTTTTCTATCTTGTAGCCAGATAGTACTTTCAATCTTTCCTCCTCCTTCCTTTCCAAGTTCTTTGTTAGTATAACGGTTTTATCCTTGTTGATCTTAATCCCTGAGACGATACCAAATCTTTTCAAGGTTTCCTGTAGGTTCTGGATTGATCCTAAAGGGTCTTCTAACGTTATTGCCATATCGTCCGCGAATGCACAAATTTTATAATCCTGTTTTTTTATTCTGACACCGCGTATGTCTTCTCTTGATCTTATTGTTCTACATAAAACCTCCAACACCATTATGAATAATAATGGGGAAAGAGGACAGCCCTGTCTAACCCCTTTTTCCATTCTCATTGTCTTGGTCTTTTGCCCATTTATTATAATTTGGGCAGTCTGACTCTTATATATGGCTTTGATCCCTCTTTTATAGTTTTCTCCTATCCCGATTTTACTCAATAGCTCAGTCATAAAGAACCAATTCACGCTATCAAATGCCTGAACATTTTCAAAGTCTCTTTACCGCCAACCGAATAGTCCAAGGCTCAGCTATCCAACATATGATACAAAAACCAATGAAAAATGAATTGGACATAGCACCCTCTTTGGAAGAGACCCTTAAGGCCATACAGCAGATGAAAAATGGCAAGGCAGCTGGGATTGATGGAATCCCACCTGAAGTTTGGAAACACGGAGGTCATGCACTCCATGAAAAATTCCACAAATTCCTTGTGAATTGCTGGGAAAAGGGGGAAATGCCATCAGATCTCCGAGATGCAGTCATCATCACCCTGTACAAGAAAAAAGGAGCAAAATCCGACTGCTCAAACTATCGAGTTATAACACTGCTCTCTATTGCTGGAAAAATCCTTGCAAGGATACTCCTGAACAGATTAGTTCCTGCTATTGCAGAAGAACTTCTCCCTGAAAGCCAATGTGGCTTCAGAGCCAATAGGAGCACTACAGATATGATATTTGCCCTTAGACAACTGCAAGAAAAATGTAGGGAGCAGAACAAGGGTCTCTATGTAAAATTTGTCGACCTCACCAAAGCCTTCGACACTGTAAGTAGAAAAGGTCTGTGGCAGATCCTGGAAAGACTAGGATGTCCCCCTAAATTCCTTAAAATGATTATCTTGCTACACGAGGGCCAGCGTGGTCAAGTCAGATATGGCGATGCTCTTTCAGAGCCCTTTCTAATAACTAATGGAGTGAAGCAAGGTTGTGTTCTTGCACCAACTTTATTTTCAATCTTCTTTAGCATGATGCTCCAAAGGGCTATGGCAGAGCTTGAAGAAGACGACGGCATCTATATACGTTACTGTACTGATGGTAGGTTGTTTAACTTAAGCCGCCTGAGGGCTCACACTAAGACTTTAAACTATCTAGTCCGTGAGCTGCTCTTCGCCGATGATGCTGCCCTTGTGGCCCACAGAGAAGCAGCTCTGCAGCGCCTAACATCCTGCTTTGCAACAGCTGCAGAGCTGTTTGGGCTGGATGTCAACCTGAAGAAAACAGAAGTTCTTTACCAGCCTGCACCAAAGGACGGACACCTCCATCCCCACATTGCCGTCGGCAAATCTGTGCTCAAGTCCGTTCAGCAGTTCACCTACCTGGGAAGCATCATCTCCTCAGATGCCAAGATTGACAAAGAGATCGATCACAGATTAGCAAAGGCATATAGCGCATTTGGAAGACTTCACAAAAGAGTCTGGAGCAATAAACACCTGAGGCAAAGCACAAAAATCAGTGTGTCTAGAGCCATTGTACTGTCTATCCTCCTTTATGGATCTGAAACATGGGTCACCTATCGCCACCACCTACGACTCCTCGAGCGCTTTCATCAGCGCTGTCTACACACAATCCTAAATATACACTGGACTGACTATGTGACGAATGTTGCTGTCCTTGAGCAAGCAGGGGTCACCAGTATTGAGGCCATGATATTGAAAACGCAGCTGCGCTGGGCAGGGCACGTTTCTAGGATGGAGGACCATCGCCTCCCAAAAATACTACTCTACGGTGAACTCGCCGTGGGTCAGCGTAAGAGGGGCGCTCCAAAAAAGCGATACAAAGCCTCCCTGAAACAACATCTCAGGCTCAGCCAAATTGATCACCAACAGTGGTCCGCCCTGGCCTCACATCGGGAGAGGCACTATCCACAATGCTGCAGCCTTATTTGAGAACTCATGACGAACAAGTCTTGAAGAGAAACGACAATGTAGAAAGAATCACAACCCAAAAACATCACCCAAGGAGACCTTCCGCTGTGCTTTTTGCAACCGGACTTGTTTATTTCTGATTGGCCTTTTTAGTCATCAGCACGCTTGCAGAAAGCATGGGATGTGTCCTTCCTGAATCTTCGTTTGCGAAGAAAAGCCCGAGGTATATAACGGGACTTGAGCGTACATGGATTTTGGTATCCATGCGGGGTCCTGGAACCAAACCCCAATGGACACTGAGGGCCCACTGTACTGTGTTTATTATAATTACCTTTTCCTTCCTATACTCTAAAGGAGTCACAGTCATATTTTCTGGAGGGTTACAACCATTAATTCAGTTTTAGTTCACTAGCCAAGTCTATAAGGCAGTGTTCCATATTCTACTTATAGACATTTACCTGCTGTTTCTAGAACACTCTCAGTAATAACACATGATCTAAATGTCCAGAGGTGCACAAGTGTTTCTGGCATACATTTTGTTTTCAAAGCCTTTCACCAATACAGGCAGTAGTGATGCCACACTGAAGCTGAAAGGAGCTAATTAGGGAAATCATAGATTCATAGAGTTGGAAGAGACCACAAGGGCCATCTAGTCCAATCCCCTGCCATGCAGGAATAAATATTTTTTGTTTTCTCAGATTTAGAGGAAATACAGGACTTTACAGCTGATATCACTGGCTATTACACCACTCTAGAACTTAAACCACTTTGTATGCTCAGCAGCTGCAATATCAGCTAAAAGGGGGAGACAAAAGAGGTCTGAAGTGAAGATTGGTGCTATAGCAGCTGATGATGCAAAGGTGCTGCTTTTTATCTCAGAAACATCTCAGAGATGAGCCGCAGCTGAAAAAAACTGAAGAGGTTATGGGAAGGAGGCAGGATTCCAAAATCAAGTTGCTGCACCAGACAAAACCTGAGAATCAAGACAGAGAGGAGACCTGAAAAGAGGAGAGAAAGAAAATAAAAAGGTAAATCCACTTGCAGTGCAAACTGAATTTGACCCTTGGCTGAAAGAGGTTTATTGCCTTGCTTAAATAGGTCTTGCTGTGTGATTTAGACAACAGCCCTCGGGCCTATTCAGGTTGCTACCTAAGGCAGGTTGCTTCACCCTGCCAAATGATAGGGCTTGGCTGGCAGCTGAAAGGGGAAACTGAGGCTGTCATATTGTCACGTGTAGATTTCTGCAGTTATATTTTCATACACTGGGCATGGGGAACTCTTTTGTCCCTGGGATCGAATTCTAGTTTGGGAAGGATTTCAGGGACATTTCAACAGTGGGTGGGCTAAAGGCATGGGGCAGGGGTGGATGGGGGGGAGAGGCCAGGTATAAACTTTACCAATTTGCTCCAGTGCAATAGCTCGGGGGTGACCAGTGGATCACGTGGCATGGGGGTGGTGAATCTACTTTGGACTTTACTGCTGCTTTTCCCACAGCTGCTCTGACTTGAACAAGAGGTCCTGGCACCAAGCTAGAGTCCACCACTACTGGAAGATCTCCTGTTGAACTCAGAGAAAGTGCTAGAAGAGCAGCAGTAAAATTCAGAGTGGCTTTGCAATCCCTATGGCAGCAGATCTACTACTGGTCACCCCTGCAACAGTGTTCAAATATTCATAACCCTCTCTATTAGCAAACCAGAGTTCTTGTTCCATACAAAACAATCCCAACAGTCTGCAAACAAGACCTCCCTTTCCATACAAAACCTTCCAGGATGGCGAACTGAACCACCTTTCACTGCAAAACTTTTCCAGCTTTAAATAGTTCCTTATGCCTAATTGAAGATAAGTTTTATGGTCCCATGGGGAAAAATTTGGCCTGTGGGCTGGAGCTTTCCTTCCATTTTTCATATTCATTTTCATAACTTAATAAGCATATTACTGGTTGTGAGATAATGATCCTAGAGGACAGGATCAAAATTCAAAATGACCTGGATAGACTGGAAAGCTGGGCCAAAGCTAACAAAATGAAATTCAATATGGAGAAATGTAAGGTACTGCACTTAGGGCAGAAAAATGAAATGCATAGATACAGGATAGGGGAGACCTGGCAGAATGAGATGACATGCAAAAGGGATCTAGGAGTCCTAGTAGACCACACGTTGAACGTGAGTCAACAGTGTGATGCGGCAGCTAAAAAGGCCAATGCAATTTTGGGGAGCATCAATAGAAGTATAGTGTCTAGATCAAGGGAAGTAATAGTGCCACTCTATTGACAATATTGACAAATTGGAGCGTGTCCAGAGGAGGGCAACTAAAATGGTGAAAGGTCTGGAAACCATGCCTTATGAGGAAAGACTTAGGGAGCTGGGTATGTTTAGCCTGGGAAAAAGACAGTTAAGGGGTGATATGATAGCCCTGTTTAAGTATTTGAAGGGGTATCACATTGAGGATGGAGCAACCTTGTTTTCTGCTGCTCCAGAGACTAGAACACAGAGCAATAGATGCAAGCTCCAGGAACAGAGATTTCACCTCAACATTAGGAGGAACTTTCTGACAGTAACAGCTGTTCGGCAGTGGAACACACTCCCTCGGAGCGTGGTGGGGTCTCCTTTCTTGGAGGTCTTCAAACAGAGGCTGGATGGCCATCTGTCAGGGATGCTTTGATCGTGATTTCCTGTGTGGCAGGGGGTTGGACTGGATGGCCCTTGTGGTCTCTTTCAGATCTACAATTCTATGATTCTATGAATTTGCTTATAGTACAGTTTGAGCCAGTTATGGGTTAAATCAGAGCCAAAGAATGAAAGGGGGCATTGCATTGTCCTCTTACACTGGTGAAATCTCATTGACTCAAAGTTTTCTGCGCAGGTGGAGTATGGATTAGATAGTCCTTGTGACCTCTTTCAGCTCTACAGTTCTATGAATAGACGTGGGCTTAGATCAGTAGCCTCTCGCTCTTTTTTATTTTGTTTATTTTCAAGCTAAATTTTCAAATAAACCAGAAGGCATTCAAAGGTATGTATTAATCTTGGAAGGTTAGAATTAGACTCCCCAACCTATGTAAACTAGTGTCATTTCTGGCCTAACTGCATATGACTTTGACAGATGTGACTAGCAACCACATTATTTTTCAAATAAATAAATACTAGGCACACAGGGCACACATTCAGTATTTGTTTCTCTCTGTCTGTTTGTCATCACCATCACCATCTAAGCTTTTTCAGTTGCATTTCTGAAGATTTTTTTGAGTTTTGGAAAGCTACTAAGAAAAAACATTCTGAACAAAATCTTCACTTATTCCATAAATGTTAGCAATGTAAGGGCTTCTGTTATCTATGGCTGCATCATTATTCTTTTTATAATTGACAATGCAGCTCTATGCATGTACACCCAAAGGGAAGCTGAGACTTACTCCATGGAATTAATTGTGCATATGATTGTTGCACATTGTAGGGTGCTAGTCTGCTAGCTCAAGAAGAGCAAGGCTGTGGAAAAAAAGGCAAAACTGAGCAACATGTCATGGTGAAATAAGGCAGTGTTTAGCTGGCAGTGGAGGGTGGCAGCAAGCTAAGTTCCTTTGTGATTCAGACCAGACAGCAAACCTGACCCCTGGGAGTATTTATAGGGATCATATCTTACCATATGACATGTTCAGGCCTACTGCTGCCAAGGCCGCTTCTTTGCTGACCTGACTTGATATTCCACATCTTGGCAAGAGCTTGGTGGCAGCAGCACATGGACAAAATCCTTACATGATATCCCTCCATACCCAAAATTGCTTGTATGCTCAAGTGCTGATACCTAATGTGGGCCATGCTCCTCTCTTTAAATATAGACAACACAGGATAAAATCAGTTGGGGAGGATGGACATGCCTGTGGAAGAGAGGTCATAGTAAACATGAAGTATCATCTGAAACCAAGATGTTCCATTTAATTGTAGTGATATATACTATGACCCTACCTCAACAAGCAGGTCCATCTCCCTCAGTTTTCTATAATGTCTTGTCTATAATGGTCTCTGTTAAAAAGAATTATAATTTACATGTTGGACTTCATGTCTGCTTTATTAAATATCAATTTTCTTTGCCCTTAAAAAAACCACAAAGCAAACTCCAATATGCAAGTGAACACATTGGGAACAGGAAGGCACTCTCTCCTTCTGGACACACTCCCCTTATCTTTGGCAAACAAAAACCCAGCAGTGTCTCATTTTCCAGGAGTTATATCCAAAAACTCATGATGAGCTGAGATCTCTGTCTGGCACCAGAGAGCAGAAGGTCTGGGAACCAAAGCAGGCATCTCAAATGCATTGAGCCCAGGTTTTTCTATTGACAAGCATCTATGGCTGTCAACAATCAGCAGGGTTGGCGCAAGCCACGTGCCCAGGGGAAATTTAATTGCCTCATGTACTTCATTAAAGGGATAACTATGTGTATGGGTGAATAAAACCTCAGTCAAATCTGGTAAACTTATTTCTGGCATGGCACTAAATTACCCTCTCTGCACTCTGTTTGGATTTGGCAGCTGTTGAGTCTCAAAGGGAACACTTAGAACTGGCTATCTTTTAAAGAAAATGAAAAGATATTTGATTAGAACTCCTATGAACTATAAAAAATAGATTGGGTGGCATAGAGGGATGGGAAATGGAACTGGACGTCAAAGGAAAAGAAAAAAAGTGGTTACACATACTTTGTAATTATCTTTCCCATTAGAAGCATAGTTAGGAAAGCAGATTTGAAGTTGGATTGGCAATTGTAAGCAAAAGTAGAAAACAATTGTGAAAAGGTTACTTTGCTCCCTGAACCCCTCCCCCCCCTTTTTTTTTTTTTTTTTTTGCTGGTGGTAAAAATTTTGCATGTGCTCTTTCTCCTTCTGTTCCCTGTCTCCTTTCAACACCTACAGCAGGTGGGGGAATCCTAAGACCCCATAGGCTGTGCCTCCTTTTCCACTTCCCCCCTTTCCTCCTTCCTGCGTTTTGCACAAGAATTCCTGCAAGTTAGATAAAAGGGCATGGACACTGCTGCTCTGAGGAAAATAACATTTTAGCTGTTTCTGCTAGCCCGTGTGTGTGTGTGTGTATGTATGTGTGTGTTTATGCTTATGGGGGGGGGGGAAGAGTCATCCAACTCTAGTGAGGAATAACTTCTTTAATGGATTAACCAGAGAAGTTTTACAAATGGCTAATACTACAACCGTCTACTGAGAAGGAAGTCCCACTGAGGTCAAGATCTTACTCCTAGGAAGGATGTATAGCACAAGGAGTGATCACTCTCCAGAACCCAGAGGGCTATGCCAACTGATTTTCAGCTCCTCCAGAGTTTTGGAAGGCTGAAGCATGCCATTGTGACCAGAATGTGGGGTGACCAGAGTAGGATTCTGTCTGGTTCACTACTTGATAAATCAAACCAGTCAGTGGCCATCTGCATACTCTTCTTTGTGTAACTTAACACAGTTTAGGGTGCTGGTTTAACTCTAAAATTCTGGTCACCATATGATACAAAGAACTCCTCTTCCTCCAAGATTCTTCACAGTATCTGAGATCATATTTTTGGAATGCTAGAATTATTGCGTTTGCTTACTAAACTGGGACAAAAATGACATACTGAGATCCGTTTTCATTCCAGCTCTCTTTCATGCCCAAAATAAGGGCCTTCCACACAACACAATTATAGCCTATGATTTCACTTTAACTGTCATGGCTGGTTGCTATGGCATCCCAGGATTTACAGTTTGGTGAGGCCCTCAAGCTGTCTGGCTCAGAGCTCTAAATGCCCCTCCCTAAACTATAGATCCCAGGAGTCAACAGCCATTGCTGTTAAAGTAGAATCCTACTGCTATAATGGTGTGCTGTGAAAGAGCCCTGAGTGATCACTGAAATAACAGCAGTGTGATGACTAGAGATGATAATTCTACAAAGAAGCCTGAAAACAACCTTGGAATTCCTACTTTATGTGGGTAGGAATTGTTCCCTGAACCTCTGGATCTCATTCCACAAACAATTCCTTGAGAACTCTTGTCGCCCAGAATGTTATTTATACTTCTGAATGTGCAGTTAAACTGGAGAAGTTTGAGTGGGTGTGGTGTGAAACACATTGACAAATAAAATACTTTCTTTTCATCTTCACATTTAATTGTAAAGATTGAAAGAAATGTGAACTTAAATCATAAAACTAATAGTGAAAGAGACTTCACCACCTAATGAAAAATATGCCATGAATCATTCATAATTTACACTTGGCTGGATTTTATGGTGCTCAACAGAATGCAATCAGCCTTGATGACCTTTAAGTACTCCTTACAGGTATCTTAGAATGTTATCTGTACTCTGCAAAGTCTCTGAATTCTTACTTCATTTACGTTTTTGAAAGACAAACCAGTGTAATACCACCTTTCATATTCATCCTGTGACTTAACAGATCACACTGAAGTTTAGTCTCAATTTTATGGATTTTAATACTCCTTTTAAATGATATGCTTCCTTTGTTGAAAAGAGTTGTGTCATTCCCCCAGTGTGATTAGGAAGATCATATTAAAGTTCTTTATTTCAAAACATCTGGATGCTACACTGAAGAATGTGCAGCATAAGTCTGTGAACAATTTTAAAACATTTTTTTAAAAACCTGTGTAGGGTTTAGAAAGAGCTTTATAATTATCCTCCTTCAAAGGGATGAAGGAAGAGAATAGTGCATTGTTTAAAGATGGAGGGATGAAAATCTAGCAATGAGACTGGAAGGCTAAAATATGAAACAGAAGCATAGCTCACTCTCTCAATGCAAGTTTTGGGGATGTTTCAGTTCATTGTGAATTGTTTTTGAATTAGATTCCAGTTGATTTGGATTACCATCATTGTCCTTGATATTTCTAAAATACTTGTGGTGCAAGCCAGCATAGTTTAGTGGTTTGAGTGTTGGAGTAGGACACTGAGAGAGCTAGTATGGAGTCCTCCCTCAGCCCAGATAATCCACTGGGTGACCTTTGGCAAGTCACCCTCTTTCATGTTTAGAGCAAAGCAATGTCAAACCTCTGAAGAAATCTTGTTAAGAAAACCCTACAAAAGGACCTCCATAAATTGGAGCTGACTCGAAGAGACATAAAAACAACAACACATACGTGTTCCTTTGTACAAACTATGATTTTTTTTTGTTCCTTTGTACAAAGTATGACTTTTGATTCCCATATGTTAGCCAATTTTTTTTAAAAGCATATCTTAATTTGTCTTGGGTTGTTTAGTAATGAGTTTAAATCATAGTAGAGACCCTTGAATACTTTCTGTAAACAAGAATCAGGAAGGTCAACAGTTGTGTAAATCCAAGTGTTCTATAGTGTTACAAGTGTGTAGCATGATATGTATATTGGTCCCAACTAGAATAGGCTCATTGGATCAATGGGATTTATATAGGTGTTGGCTGACCATCAAGCAAATTGATTTGTCAGTATACTATAGTTGAGAATGTTGAGGTGCGCTGCTAAACCCTCCTGAGCATGTCCAGAGTGTCAGGCATCACCCCAGTGCTAGGCTATGCACATGGCCTCATGCCAAGAGAAATCACTCAGAGACAAAGTATGCAGCTAGCAGGCTTTACTTGTCAAAGAGCAGAACAGATACATCTTCACACACACTACACATATGATACAAATATAAATACAGCTGGTTGGAATATAGTTATGTCTACAAATTTCTCTTCCCAGGCTTATTGGCTGTCCATTCTTTCTCATAGAGATAGGGCCTTTCCAGGCTCTAGTATGATCCTCTCCCACATTTCCGGCCTTTAGAATAACACCAGCTGCAGTGTGGTCAACTCGGTCTGTTTACAATACATTTATTTGTCCTGGAAAAATCCATTCACATACAGAATACAAGAACATACCTTAACAGGAAATAGCTATTAGATTTACACCAGTCTGTTTAAATACATTACAGTATATATTGCAGTATATATATATATATATATATTGTATATGTATACAATACTTCTGACCTTTTTTAAAAAAAACAAATGTTTGATGTTGTTTCTTAGCTTAGGACTGTCTGTAGAAGATAGAATATGATCCCACTGACTTGAAAGCAGAACCTGCATGAGACCTCTATAGAAAAGACAACATTATCGTGGATATATTTCAGCATATCAAATGAAGGAAGTAATAGGTTGTTTGTTTTTGCTTCACTCCTTTAAAAAAAACACAACAACTAGTGCCTGTACTATCTTGTGCTAAAAATGTTTGCCTGTTTCTTTATGTATCTTTATGCCTGTTTCTTTAATCTCTCAGAAATTAATCTTGTTCCTTTTCTCTGGTGCCATAAAATAAGTGTATAGCAAGATTGAAAATAAAATTCACAGTGAGCTGCCAGTGTCTATGACTATTTCTGAGACAGAGCAATACCACCACCTACTCTTCCCCCCCATCCCCGAAACAAGAAATAAAGTTAATAAAAGAAAGCTGAGGCTTATCACAAAGGCAGACACCTGATCAGGCAGGAGAAGCCACTGGTGGGTATAGACCAACTGTGCTGTCTAGTCTGGAAGATGCTGTCCAGCTGAAATCTAAGACAATAATTAAAAGCAGAAGGTGGGGGTAGCGCTATTGATAGCATAATAAGGTGGAAATGCAGCTGCCTTTGTAAGATTGATTTTGGACCTAAATCTAACATTTTAAGGGAGAGGAGGGGGAAAAAATCCTTTGAGGCTGAAGTTTCTGATGTCTGTTCTCAGACTAGAAAAGAAATGACTTTGTTGTTTATACCATTTAAAAAAATAAAATAAAATTGGAACTTAATCAAACAAGTTGCTTGGGAGTTATGGGACTTAGAAAAAAAGTTTTTTCACTCTACTTTTACAATAAGCTTTTCTGTTTGCTTCTGCTTGTTCTCCTGCTGATTCTTCTCTCATCTAATTTAACAGTGTGAACCAGTAGCTCAGTATGCATTCGCTCCCTAAATGCACACTTGCCAATGAATTTGTTGCAGACCTCAATGAAGTGTTATGCACAACTTGCCTTGCTTTTCCAGCTCACTGCTAAAGGTACATACAAGTATAAGGTTTTGCATCTCCCACTGGGATAATGGGGAGGGGGGGTAATCTTGTACAAACATATAGAACCTCCCCTTCCCATACTGACACTGCAGTCTCTCATCTCATACATAAAATTGCAGAGGCCATTAAAAATGTTTTAATACTGAAATTAACTCCACATTTTCTATATTTCTAAAAAAATGTGCATCTTTGCTACTTTTCTTTAAAAGTACACCCATCTAGAGAGTCCAGACAATTGCTAATTATTTTGTAACTTGGTGGCCTTTAATAAAGAGATTTTGCAAGTGTCTTGAACTGATTGTGGTGGAGTCTCCTTCTTTGGAGGTTATTAAACTGAGACTGGATGGCCATCTGTTGGGAGTGCTTTGATTGTGTATTCCTGCAGGGCAGGGGGTTGGACTAGATGGCCCTCGTGGTCTCTTCCAATTCTATGATTGTATTATTTTTGTCTTCTATTAGAAAAGTGTGTCATCAAACATATTAGGGCCTAATGTTTGCCAGCTATTGTATTAGAATAAAGAATGATTAGGCCAGTTGATTTTTTTTTCTAAAGAAATATTACCTGGCCCCTGTCACAGCAATATCATAATTTAGTCCCCACAAATCCATTTAACATGCAAGCTCATGCTCAGCAGGAAAGATGTGTTTTTGCTCCATAGCAGAAAGTCTGGAGAATTTGATAAGTGCTAGCTTGCTGAAACCTCTTTAGCTTCTGTCACAGTCAATGGCAGAGTGTAAAAAGTCCATAGGGCTGTGTTCAAGTCACTAAAAAAAAGTGCCTTTCCCCCCCTTGTAAACCTGTTAATATTATAAGTGGGAAGTAGTTCATATTGCTTTTCCAAAGTAGATTTGAATATTGTTTTTCATCTATTACACCTTCAACTTCAAGGAAAATTCTTAGAAAGATTGCTAGGATGCTTGTGAAGCAGACATTTAGAATGTTCTCCCAGTTCCCAGCACTCTAGTGTCATAGATAGCTTGAAGATAACCTGGATGCATCCCCGATCTAAACACTGGCACCTCACTGACTATGCTCTAGTCTGCCAGAGAAACATTCACAATGTCATCACCTCGTAAGATGTAAATTAAATCTTCATCTTAAGCTCAAACCTAAGAGGGGTGGCATCTTAAAGAGGAGACTCCAAGTCAACAATCTTCAACAAGCTACCATGAGAGACAACTTCCAGGTAAATCTGAGAACAAGACTTGAAGACCACCCTACAGATCCTTCTCCTACAGTGTTTTGGCAACATATCAAAAACAGTATCCTCCAGTCTGCGGAAGAATCCCTTGGGTTCTCCCACAAGAAAAATCAAGACTGGTTTGATGAAAACAACCAAGAGATCCAGGAGCTGTTGGCAAAGAAGAAAACTGCTCACCAGGCATACCTCGCCCAGCCAACTTGCCATGTAAGAAAAGCAGCTTTCCGTCTCACATGTAGTAAACTTCAAGAAATACTCCGCGACATGCAGAACAAGTGGTGGATCAATATAGCAGAAAAGACACAACACTGTGCTGATCTGGGTGATCTTAGGGGATTTTATGAAGCTCTTAAAGCAGTGTTTGGACCTACCTATCAGGTCCAAAGCTCCTTATACAGTACAGATGGTCAAACATTAATTACTGATAAAGCCTCCATACTGAATCAATGGGCTGAACATTTTCAAAGTCTCTTTAGTGCCAACCGAGTAGTCCAAGGCTCAGCTATCCAACATATGATACAAAAACCAATGAAAAATGAACTGGACATAGCTCCCACTTTGGAAGAGACTCTTAAGGCCTACAGCAGATGAAAAATGGCAAAGCAGCTGGGATTGATGGAATCCCACCTGAAGTTTGGAAACACAGAGGTCATGCGTTCCACAATAAATTCCACAAACTCCTTGTGAATTGCTGGGAAAAAGGGGAAATGCCATCAGATCTCCGAGATGCAGTCATCATCACCCTGTACAAGAAAAAAGGAGCAAAATCCGACTGCTCAAACTATCGAGGCATAACACTGCTCTCTATTGCTGGAAAAATCCTTGCAAGGATACTCCTGAACAGATTAGTTCCTACTATTGCAGAAGAATGTCTTCCTGAAAGCCAATGCGGCTTCAGAGCCAATAGGAGTACTACAGATATGATATTTGCCCTTAGACAACGGCAAGAAAAATGTACAGAGCAAAACGAGGGACTCTATGTAACATTTGTCGACCTCACCAAAGCCTTCGACACTGTGAGTCGAAAAGGTGTGTGGCAGATCCTGGAAAGACTAGGATGTTCCCCCAAATTCCTTAAAATGATTATCTTGCTACACGAAGGCCAGCACGGTCAAGTCAGATATGGCAATGCTCTTTCAGAGCCCTTTCTACTAACTAATGGAGTGAAGCAAGGTTGTGTTCTTGCTCCAACTTTATTTACAATCTTCTTCAGTATGATGCTCCAAAGGGCTACAGCAGAGCTTGAAGAAGAAGACAGCAGCTATATACGTTACCATATTGATGGTAGCTGTTTAACTTAAGCCATCTGAGGGCTTGCACTAAGACTCTAAACTATCTAGTCCGTGAGCTGCTCTTCACTGATGATGATGCCTTTGTTGTACACACAGAAGTAGCTCTGTAGTGTCTAACATCCTGCTTCGCAACAGCTGCAGAGCTCTTTGGGCTGGAAGTCAACCTGAAGAAAACAGTTCCTTACCAGCCTGCACCACAGTACGAACACCACCATCCCCACATTGCCGTCGGCAAATCTGTGCTTAAGTCCATTCAGCAGTTCACCTACCTGGGAAGCATCATCTCCTCAGATGCCAAGATTGACAAAGAGATCGATCACAGATTAGCAAAGGCATATAGCGCATTTGGAAGACTTCACAAAGGAGTCTGGAGTAACAAACACCTGAGGCGAGCACAAAAATCAGTGTGTCTAGAGCCGTTGTACTGTCTATTCTCCTTTACAGGTCTGAAACATGGGTCACCTACCGCCAACACTTACGGCTCCTTGAACGCTTTCATCAGCGCTGTCTACGCACAATCCTAAATATACACTGGACTGACTATGTGGCGAATGTTGCTGTCCTTGAGCAAGCAAGGATCACCAGCATTGAGGCCATGATATTGAGAACACAGCTGCACTGGGCAGGGCACGTTTCTAGGATGGAGGACCATCGCCTCCCAAAAATAGTACTCTATGGTGCACTCGCCACGGGCTAGCGTAAGAGGGGCGCTCCAAAAAAGCGATACAAGGACTCCCTGAAACATCTCAGCCTTGGTCAAATTGATCACCAACAGTGGTCCGCCCTGGCCTCACATTGGGAGGCATGGAGGCGCACTATCCACAATGCTGCAGCCTTATTTGAGAACTCAAGACGAACAAGTCTTGAAGAGAAACGACAACGCAGAAAGAATCACAACTGAGAAACAGCACCCAAGGAGGCCTTCTGCTGTGCTTTCTGCAACCGGACTTGTTTATCTTGGATTGGCCTTTTCAGTCATCAGCGCGCTTGCAGAAAGCGCAGGATGAGTCCTTCCTGAATCTTCATTTGCGAAGAAAAGCCAGAGAGTGTCATATACTGTGGGACAAATTGGAATGTAAAGCCAATGTGATAGTTGATTTGAATATGTACTCTAAGGTACAGATGGTAATGTTCAAAGTTGCATCAAAACTGTGACTTTGAGTTAGACACTTACACAGGCGACTGCAAATCCTAAAAGAAAAAAGCTTGCTCCCACAATGCTATGATGCTTTGTTTTGCACTTGCCAGCAAGCACCCCCCCTTTTTTATCTATGTGGTTTGAGAATGCAATTTACTCTGATTTTCCACACACTCCTGCCACACAACAAACAAGCACAAATTAGGCCACTGTGTACCATCATCAGGATACTGGTGCACTACAGAACAACAAGATAACATGTGCAAGACAACTAAGATAACATTCCAAAGGGACTGTGACCTGTTTGACCCAGGAGAAGTTTCTACCTGATGCTAATATAATGGTTACCATTGGTTAGACCATAAGCATAAATAAAATCTTTCCACTACTGATTCTGTAAACTAAAAAAGCTGTGCCCCTTTAATTTCTATTTGTCAGGGGAAGAGGGAAGGAGTGGAAGAACAAGTGCTGCCTGAGGCACAACCTTTTTTCCTCTTGGGCACCACTTCTCATTCCAAAGGCAGAGCCCCAGTGGGTAGTTGCTCTTTCTGAAGCCAGAACAGATGGCCCATTCCACCATTGTGAGTGTAGCTGCCTATTCTGGCTTCAAAGAGAATGACTACCACTTGGGTTTTGTTTTTCTCAAAGCTAAGAGGGGTGATTGTGTGCCAGAGAAGCAAGGCCTAGAGGTAGTGGTGAGGTGGGACATCCGTTCTGGATTCAGAAAGAGTGACTGGGGCTTTGCCTTTGGAATGAGACTTGGTGCCAAGGAATGGGGGGGGGGCAGAATGGCAGCACTTGTCCTTACTCCCCCCCCCCTGCAAATCCAGTGTGGACAGATTGTTCACATGACAGTTTTACGTACATTGTGTGGTGCTATTGCACCAGGTTCTGGGAAAAGGCCACACTTCATGTATTGGACTGGGTTCAGGAGGAATTCGGGGGTTTTCACTGGTGTACACAAACCCTCAGTTCTTACCCATCTTAGACCCAGTTATATGACATTGATGGTGTGTCTGCTACCAGAATCATTGCATTGGTTCCATTGTCATTCTAGCATATGATAGATTTGGGGATCAGTTTGGTTTCCAGTGCTGGCACCATAGGTACACACCTGAAACACCCATGTTGTTGTTATCCACATGATCAAAACATACATATGTTACTGAGGAACATGAAGGCCAGGAATGGGGGAGCCTTTGTAAGGCTATAATCATGCAGCTAATTTAGGAAACACAGCTATGATCTTATTCCAAATTAGATCTTCTGATGTTGCACGATAGGTGTATTTAAATTTAATTGATTGATTGCTTATATCTGTTAATGAACCAGAAGTACTTGTTTAATATTTTTTTTAAAGCCTGTTCAGAGGCATCCACTTGTCTACAATCATGAAAAATCATGCTACTAGAATTTTGGTCATACTGTGATGTACTTTTGATTTCAATATTTTTTTTCCGAACTATTGAAGTTATCCCTTTGGACATGACTGCAGTATTTCTATATATGTGTAGTAGGAAGTTCACTGTAATGTTAGGATGTGCCTATTGAGCCATTCCATTTATAAATCTGAAACATCTGTACTTTTGAAGGCCTTGCAGCTTTAGTGACACAAATGCATCTGGTGGGAATATGTTGACATGATCACATTAAGATGCTGGCTACATTTTCTCATTTCAGATGAGAGGACAAACCCTTGAAGGCCACTCTTTGTCAGGATAAATATAATTTGTTTTTACCATCAGTAATCTCATTGACACAGAAGACATAGTGCAGGCTGTGAGGACCTCACTTGGTGCTGGAACAGTATAAATTAGTCAAATACAGTTCAAGTCCTTGACTGAGATCACAGTTTGCGCACATGTTGCTTTTGAGAATGCTACTGAATAATCACTGCCAACTAAAGAACAGGGATGGTGATCTATTTCCATAGCCCATTGCAGGAATACCCCAATTTTGTCTCCTGTATCAGGGGAATTTAAGGAAATGAATGGAGAGATGAATTAAAAGTAGTCCATGAAGTCTGCAAGGCTTTGCAATACAGGCTTAACATTTTCCTTTCCTATCCCATCTTGACCATTTGCTATCCCATTTTGAAGCTAAGAGAACATGGAAGAAAAGAAGGTAGAAGAAATAAGGTGTTACCAGCAACACTCACCAGTGGAGCTTGAGGAATTTGGAATGGGCTGGGGAAGGGAGAAAGAAACAAATGAAGTCAAGCAGAGAATGGGGATACCATTTTAGCCATGGTAGGGTTCTGGTGAAGGATAAAAGTATGAAGCAGTTTCAGATCCAGCATGGTGCAGTGGTTTAAGTGTTGGACTACAACTCTGGAGACCAGGGTTTGAAACCCCATTCAGCCATGAAAACTAATGGAGTAACCTTGGGCAAGTCACACTCTCTCAGTCTCAGAGGAAGGCAAAGGCATGCCCCTTCTGAACAAAACTTGTCAAGAAAACCCTGTGATAGGTTCTCCTTAGGGTCGCCATAAGTCGGAATCAACTTGAAGGCACACAACAAGTTTCAGAGCAGCTTTGGAGAGTTCCCACCAAATTGAGTGTTCCAATTTGCATGTGCAGAAGTGCTTTTCACTGGTGGAAAGCCACCACTGGCTATAAGCCAAATACTGTAATTTTTTTTAGTTGAGATATTACGCTTCTTCTCAGTGAAGTACTGTGTGATGTGAGCTACTGGTTTCTAAATGCACATGTATAAATCATTCCTTAGACTGGAATTAGACTGTTTCTGTAGACCCAAGGTGATACCTGTCAATCGTGCCAGCCTAGGTAAGGTGAATGGACAACTCTAGATAAGGTGTCAAGTAAACCAGACATTTTATTGAAGTCATCTTAAGCCAGGAGAAAGTTACAGTTTGCAGGAACATCCTTGAAGCTTCTTAAAAACAAGAGGCAAAATCCTATATGTTCTTTTAATGATTGATGCATGAAATAACAAGACCAGACACAGAAGATTGGGTTGAAATACGGGCCACTTTATTGATATCTTTCCTATTTATTGTATCTTTCTTGGGGTATGCAAATGTATAAAGGGGGAGATCCCTTGCGGGGGCCTCTGGGCAGTTGGTCACAAGTGACCTAACTCCCAGCATCCCTGGGCGACTCACTTGAGTCCCAATGGGGATCCCGGTGTCCAGGGTTCCCTTTGGGCGCCATCTGCTGGAGGGCCCTGCACCAGGAGGAAATCCTTAAGCCGTGTAGCTTCTGTGAAGGATTGCCACCCGAAGCTGGCCCTAAGGGTAGCCTACCTTGCTGCACCCCATCCATTAAGATGCCGGTACAGTTCAATTTGAGGTTGCCATAGGTGAACGCCAAATCATTCTCTCCCTACTCCCTGCAAGTGACCACCTATTTAAGAAACCACACCCTGAGCCAATTGTCAAAGTGACAGTATGGGGTCCCAAGCGACAGTATGGGGTAGGCAAAACACCCCTCGGAAAAGAGTAGGTAAAAATTCCTACCCGGCCCATGACGCGACCAGAATTCTCATACTGTGGCAGAGGCGGGAGGGTGGGTTCAATTCAGTGGAAAAGAGGAGGAAGCCAGGGGCGGCAAAGGGTAAAATAGGCCCTGCCTCAGCCCCGCCCCTGTCTCCTCCTGACCAGGGCGTATCCACGCCCTGGCCAACCCCTGCGCTCGTCTCCATGCCCATCATTAAAACACCTCCCCCGGATCTACCATTCTTCAAGATCCGGTGTGTGTGTGTGTGTGTGTGTGTGTGTCTTTTTCTGAAAGACACAAGCCAAAACCAGTTTCAATATTTAGTAGCGATATTCAAGCAACCATCTCATGGATTCAGAACTGTGTTCCTCCTAATAATGCACTTATACTCAAGCAAAATTATATGGGTTTAATGGACTAACGTACAAAAGCTATATAACCTATTTTTCATATATCCCAAATGCATAAGCATAGACCACCTAGGAAAATAAAACTGAAGACATAGCATCAACTCAGACAAAATGGAGGATCTTGGAGGATGACAGAGGAGCAAGTTATTGCTGTTAATTTGGCTTGGACTTATGGTGACCTTATGAGTGATAGCCCTCCAAAATACCCTGTCATCAACAGCCCTACTCAGGTCCTGAAAACTCAGGGCAATGACTTTCTTGATTGAGTCTATCCACTTGTAATACAGTCATCCTCTTTTCCTACTGTCTCCCACGTCATCATGCATTATTATCTTTTCTAATGAGTCATGCCACCTCATGATGTGCCCAATGGACAATAACCTCAGTTTTGTCATTTTACCCTCTGGAGTTCAGGCTAGATTTGCTATTTATTATTCATCCTGGCAGTCCACAGGCAGCAATAGGAAAATAAAAACTGGCCAAGCTCAGTTTTATCCATTGAGAACCCCCCCCCCCCGAAAAGATCCAGACTTCCAGTATTCAAATAGGTTCTTTCCAAATGCAAATGAAACCATTTTCAGCTCTTTGGATAGCTTCATTAAAAATGAAGCTAAAATCCAGAGCAAATTCACACCCATTGAAAGGGAAGCCATCAACAACAAAAGTTAGTATCCCTGTTACCCTAAGAGGTGGAGGTTGCTTTAGAGCTCCACTCATGATGCCAAAACATCTTTTATTGTTTGGGGGAATTAATAGCTCAAATGGAAGCCTGTGAGAGGAGTGTGACTCTGGGGATCTTTTCACTTACAGTATATATACCAATACTAAGTGAAGTAAAGTGAAATAAGAATTTTTACATACAAGGCTATTGCAAAGAGAGTCGGGGAGGTTGGATAGAAAGTGGTTCTGGAAGATAGGATTATAGTTTACCCGTCTTGAAGAGAAGAGTTCCGTGCAGTAAGAGGCTCAGACTGGCATTAAGGGTGGCACAGAGAATTCAGCAGAATGTTGGTGGCCATCTGTGGTACACTTAGCTGGGGTCTGGGCTGGAATATTTGTACCCTATTTCATATCTTGAAGGGTTACACTGGTTATGACAAAGTCTGGATGGCTTTCCCAAGTGATAGACAAAGGGAACAAAACTCAACTGATTGCTTTGGTTCCAGCAAGATAAAACATTGATAGCTCTGCAGCAACCTATTAATAGTTGATCAGATTGTGGTTGTAGGCAGGGCTGGTTTAACCTGTCTGCCAAATCAGCATTGGCAGGGGGCCCCGAGGTCAAGAGGGGGCCCCGAGGTCAAGAGAGGGCCCCGTGTTGGCCTCCTTAATCTGAAGAAGGAACAGCCAGGAGACAGCCGGGAGGAGCCCCCTCTTACCCTCCTCCTCCAAAAACCTCCTGCTGGCATTTTTTTAACAAACAAACAAAACAGCCTCTCCAAAACTAAAGAGAAAGAGAAAGAGAAAGAGACAGCAGCCCTCCGTGGCAGAAGCTGGAGGGAGAGGCACATCGGAGAGGGTGCGTGTGTGTGTGTGTGAGAGAGAGACAGGGAATTTGAGGGTTGTCTCCCTCAGAAAGAGCTTCTTTCTTTCTTTCTTTCTTTCTTTCTTCCTTCCTTCCTTCCTTCCTTCCTTCCTTTCTTGCCCATGTGCCTTCAAGTCATATGGGGGCCCCAAAGTAAAGCATTGCAGGGGGCCCCAAAATTCCTTAAACCAGCCCTGGTTGTAGGAGAGATTTCTGGAGGAATAGATTTGGGAATGGTCAATTGTTTGATTGAATGACTCATTGCTGAGGTACCCAAGAAAGAATTAGCACATGACTCCTTAATGACTATGTTTACTAATGGGCTTTTGCACAATCCTAATATGGGCTTGTTTGCCAAAATATTTCTAAGACATTCTGACCCCCACTATTTGGTTTGCCCCAGCCAACCTAACCTCAAACAGTGTCCAATATTTCCAATTATGATATATCGCTGGGAGGGGGTAGTAGGGCATGCTAACATCCCAAAAGATATGTGTGAATTTTCAGGTTTTGTCCCCTAAACTTAACACATGTTGAAGGGTTTTTTGTTGCTGTTGCAGAAGCATTCTTCGTTATTTACTATTCTTTTCATGTACTGGTGAAGCTTCTCCTGTAAATACTGCAACATCTTCAAATTTATTTGTTGTTCTGTTAATGTTTGCTCTCCTAAATCACTAACTTTATGACTACACTAACCATCCCTTCTCTTTGAATAACACCAGAAATTGTCCCATATTCTTAACCCTATTGTGATTTCTACAACTTTCTCACAAGAGAATGTTGCTGTCTTTTGCGCTCTGGAATTCCCTTGCTGCTTGTTTTAAAACAACTGTTGACAGCTATTTGGAATCAAGGGCTTTTAATGCTTAGCAGTGTCCCATGTCCTAATAAAAGACACAATCAATCCATTTCAATCTAGTTTATCTTCTTGCAGCTACACGCAATCCTTCCTCTATGTAGAAGTATGCCATGACGTAGTGTGATTTGAAAGAATAGTCCCATCACTGTTTGTTATCATCCCTTTCACTTCATACTGATACATGACTGAGGATCACAGTTTCTAAATGTATAGTATACCATTTTGTACAAACATATAACTATGTTTGGGTGTGGGGGGAGGGAGATGGAACAAGCCCAATCCTTCATATCTGTGTGATGTCCTCAGCAGGAAGTACACAACCTAGATCCCTGATACATGTTGAGAGGGATGGAGCGGGGAGAGCAGGAAATGGAGTTCTTAATTTGTAGGTATTTACACCATTGCCAGTTTCTTTCATGGTACAAAGGCATTAGTGAAAGTGACAGGAACAAGTTATGAGCCATTTACTTGGGCTATCTGGAGGAATTTAATCTCACTAGGGTCATGGAGTTGAGTATTCACTGGGAATTGGTGCTACTGTGATAGGCCGTATCTGAAGGCCTGGAGTGCAGAGATAAGAGTTTAAGTCTAGCTGGAATTAGAAGCAATAGAATTAGCAGGATTGGCATGCTGTAAACCTTTTGGTTCATATCCTGAAATGCCTCTGGATAGCAATTCAAATCTCTTCCAGATGGAATGTTGGCTCGGGGACCTATGTGCAAGACAAACATTAATAATGTCATGGACTTTCTTGGTGTGTGTACAATAAAATCATCTGTATGTAATTCAACATGCATTCTTGTCCTTTGTTTTTAAAGTGTGAATGCATTTTTTTTCTTCTTGAAAGGCTCATTTTCAGGTTGACTGCTTCCCGCTTTTAAAAAAGATTTGGGAAAATGTCAGTGGTTTTATAGCAAGTAAGGCAAGTTTAGAATATGTTTGGCATATGCATATCACTTTGAGATAACAGAGGTTGTAAACTAGGGAAGTATGAAGCATTCAAGCTACAATAGTTTATCTCCACAGAGTTAAAGTCTGTTGATGCAGTCTGCCCACAACACCGAGTAAGAGTTTTAACATGATATCTAAATATATGAAGCTGTCTTATTTTGATCAGTCCATTGGTCCCCCCAGTTTAGGGTTGTCTACTTAGACTAGGAGCAGCTCTTCTCTAAAGACATAGGCAGTTTCTGCCTGCCACCAAGCTCTGCTGCCACGTATGTATCAAATAGGGCTGCTGGGAATTAAACTTAGGTCGCCTTGCATTGAACACTCCTGCTTTACCACTGAGATATTGCCCCCGCCTCTGGTTCCATATGGGTGGTTTCCATAGACCCATATAGGTTCTGTGCTCATGAAGGACTGTAATTGTGTAAAAGTAGTGTTGTACGATTGGAAAGTAATATTTTGCATTTTCATTATGGATTTAGAAACAAATTGTGGGGAGGGTGTACCAGATGCAAACCTTCTTGTGGTTGCAGTCATTTGGTTGTGTGCTTTATTTCATGTGGAATCACAGTACGTGGTAATGGCGGACAGCAGCTCCATTGTATGGAGTTGGTGAACCCATGCTGAGTTTTATGGGGCCAACTGTGGGTTTTACAGGAGCTGTCCATGGTGCTGGACCTATTTTGGGAATAGTCTTCAGCACTTTGCATAGCTATCATAAAATGCTGTTGTGAAATTTAGGAGGCATCCACACTAGAGAAATAATCCAGGTTGAAACTGGATTATTTGCCCTGTCTCCTTCCTATGGAATCCTGGGATTTGTAGTATAAAGGTATAAAACTATTATGAGTTTCAATGTCAGTTTACCCCTCTCCTGGCATAGACTTCACTCTGTGCAGGGGAGGAGACCATGTATATGTATTAAAGCTTTGGCTTTGACTGATCCTTCACTGTGTCATGTTGGAGTCCTGCCAGAATTCAGTTCTTGAGGAAATCATAGGAGCCAGGTTTTGCTCGGGTACAGAAATGGGTATTTGCCGTGTTTTCCCCCCATTTTCTTTTTTTCCATTTCCCCAACAAATACACATATTGGGGGGGGGGTGTTATACAGAAAACGGTATGTTCTGCGCGCAAAACCAGATATTCTGACAGACACTCTTTCTTCACAGAAACATTATTTTCTGTATGTAAAGTGCTGTTTCTTACAAAATGACAAACCCACATGCAAATCTTGCATGAATTAAACCCCATACTGTTAATAGTGGAAAGGATGTTGCTAAAATCACTCATTGCTTACATTAAAACCCCATTTAGGTTCCCACCCCTTCCTTACAGAAAATAGATGATCAGGATAGCATGCATAATTCCTCTCAGTGTGAAACTAGGTTATGATAATAAACCCAGGTTTCTTCCAACTTTTGGAATAATTAACATGATTACCTGGGTAAGGAAAGACCACCAGGAGTGAGAAGAAGTGTGTTCACTACCCTGCCCCTGCAGATTTTCATCTGCAAATGCATGTCACTCTCATCTGTTTCCCCCTTCAGCTGAATGACTTTCAGGACATTATCAGATGTGGCAAATATGGCATCATCAACACCTAATGAACGCAAAAGGGCATGCATATCAGATGACATCATGCTTTCATGATTATGTGTTGGAAATAAAATGTTCTTTTTATTGATGGGCCAAGCTGTCAATAGATCTCCCATGGTAATTTTTTTCCCCCTGACATTGCCGGCATTTGAGAATGTGCTCCTTTGTCTTCTTGTGATTACATTGTCAATGGGCAGCCCCGACAGAACACTTCTGGGTGAGAATGAGAAAGCCAGGTACGGGACACTTTTTTGTATGAACCTCCGCTTTTTATTTTGAAATTTTAAAGTGTGTTTCTGTCCTTGTATGTACTTTTGTGTATTTTTTATTTTTACCGCATTCGTGTCTTCTTGCGAGGATCGCTGAGATGACGAATGCAGAAGTAAACAGAGCTACATTCATGGTAATGCTGGGGCTGTTTATTGACACTATTGAAGGTAGATCTGATAAAAGGGGTTCTTTTGTCAGCAGAAAAATGTTACCAAATATGGTGGGAAAGAAACGTTTATGGAGGATCATCTGATAAAGTCCTCATTCTCAAAGCTCAGTTAAGGGAAAACAGTAAGGAGCAAAGCCAAAACAAAGCCTCTGGCATACACATGTGTGTGTGCACGCACACACTCTCATGTATGTGGTGGGAGGGAAGCACATTTGTTAAGGATAGGTAGTGAAAGAATTAAACATATTTACAGGACTGTCACAAAGATATGGTTGTGGAACACACTCTTTGCTTTATAACAGGGCTGCTTCAACTTTTTCCAATCATGAAACATTTCCACCCAATAATTTTTATGCAGCCCCGGGTATATATAATAGGTTTTTATATATGACAAATTTTTTTGTGACACCATATTCAGTAACATGACCCCATATGGAGTCGCGACTGACAATTTAAATTCTGCATGTAATTTATAAATCAAGATTTTCCTAGTCTTAATGTAATTTCTGTGCTGCTTGTTGGCCTTTAGGTTTTCAGATTTTTGTTTATACTACAAAAATGTTTTTTCTTTCATTCTTAATAATTTTAGTGCCTTCTCTATCCATGTCCCCCCCATGCTGCTGATTGTGTACAAGGAAATAGACAATGTAGAAATAGACTATTTTCTTCAGATATGTTGTGTATAATCATGATTTTACAGTTTGAAAATGCAGTATCTGGGGAGTTATATTATGGCATCTTTCAGAAAGTTGTACCTGTTCCATTTCAGGATGGGTCTTAATTGTGCCACTAACCTGTTGTTTGACTGGGCTGTATTGCTCAGATTCTGTACTCTCTCTATACATTTGGAAGGACTGAATTCTTTTTATTAGGTGTTAACAGGGCATGTCCCAAAAACAGAGCTGTTTCTTTTTCTTCCTCCTCCTCCTCTTTATTTATAGTCTGCTTTTTCTCCAAGATTCGGACTTAAAACAGGTTACAAATTAAATCTATTGCAATATAGTTAAAAACATAGAAAAAGTCAGCATTAAAATAGTACTAAACTATTAACAATATTGAAGCACTTCACCAAAGCCTTTGACACTGTAAGTAGAAAAGGTCTGTGGCAGATCCTGGAAAAACTAGGATGTCCCCCCAAATTCCTTAAAATGACTATCTTGCTACACGAGGGCCAGCGTGGTCAAGTCAGATATGGCGATGCTCTTTCAGAGCCCTTTCTAATAACTAATGGAGTGAAGCAAGGTTGTGTTCTTGCACCAACTTTATTTACAATCTTCTTTAGCACGATGCTCCAAAGGGCTATGGCAGAGCTTGAAGAAGACGACGGCATCTATATACGCTACCGTACTGATGGTAGCTTGTTTAACTTAAGCCGTCTGAGGGCTCACACTAAGACTCTAAACTACCTAGTCCGTGAGCTGCTCTTCGCCGATGATGCTGCCCTTGTTGCCCACACAGAAGCAGCTCTGCAGCGCCTAACGTCCTGCTTTGCAACAGCTGCAGAGCTGTTTGGGCTAGAAGTCAACCTGAAGAAAACAGAAGTTCTTTACCAGCCTGCACCACAGGACGAACACCACCATCCCCACATTGCCGTCGGCAAATCAGTGCTCAAGTCCGTTCAGCAGTTCACCTACCTGGGAAGCATCATCTCCTCAGATGCCAAGATTGACAAAGAGATCGATCACAGATTAGCAAAGGCATATAGTGCATTTGGAAGACTTCACAAAAGAGTCTGGAGCAATAAACACCTGAGGCAAAGCACAAAAATCAGTGTGTATAGAGCCATCGTACTGTCTATCCTCCTTTATGGATCTGAAACATGGGTTACCTATCGCCACCACCTACGACTCCTCGAGCGCTTTCATCAGCGCTGTCTACGCACAATCCTAAATATACACTGGAATGACTATGTGACGAATGTTGCTGTCCTTGAACAAGCAGGGATCACCAGCATTGAGGCCATGATATCGAGAACACAGCTGCGCTGGGCAGGGCACATTTCTAGGATGGAGGACCATCGCCTCCCAAAAATACTACTCTACGGTGAACTCGCCACGGGTCAGCGTGGGAGGGGCGCTCCAAAAAAGCGATACAAGGACTCCCTGAAACAACATCTCAGGCTTGGCCAGATTGATCACCAACGGTGGTCCGCCCTGGCCTCACATCGGGAGGCATGGAGACGCACTATCCACAATGCTGCAGCCTTATTTGAGAACTCACGACGAACAAGTCTTGAAGAGAAACGACAACGCAGAAAGAATCACAATCCAAAAACATCACCCAAGGAGACCTTCTGCTGCACTTTTTGCAACCGGACTTGTTTATCTCGGATTGGCCTTTTTAATCATCAGCGCGCTTGCAGAAGGCGCGGGATGAGTCCTTCCTGAATCTTCGTTTGCGAAGAAAAGCCAGAGAGAGAGATAAAACATAACACATTAAAAGGGTAAAAAGTACAGTAAAATTTAAAAATGCACCACTCTCTTACAAGCCTGGAGGGAGCCATTCTAGCCTCTCTAGTGAGGGAGTTCCAAAGTCTAGGGACAGCCACTGAGAAGGCCCTTCCCACCAACCATACATGTGAAGGTAGTGGGGTTGAAAGAAGGGTCTCTCTGTTGGATTTCAAGGTCTGGCCAGGCTTATAGGAGAAGTTTGTCAGATATCCTGGACGTAAGCCATATAGGCCTTTAAAGTTTATAACCAGCACTTTGAATTCTGTCTGGAAACAGACTAGCAGCCAATGGAACAATTGGAGCAAGGGAGTTGTATGATCCCTGTACTCAGACCCAGATAAAGCCAAGAATACTAGCTATCATGTTTAAACCAGTTTCATAATATTTAATAATGTGCATATGGAGGCTGTAGGGATTAACCTTCTTGATATCTTTGATTTATTACCTCTTCTGAATACTTCATTGTTGCAGAAATTATTTACATTGAAGTGTGTTGCAAGTTATTGGTAAGACAAGGTCAGTAATTATTATTTTTAATACTATAAATGCAAATTAAAGTCCTTGATTTGTACATTAAGTTGTCTTGGCAAGTTTATATGCAAATATGTCTCATTACAAGTGTTTTAAATAAAGATGTGTTTAAGATTGAGAATTCACATGCAGGGAAAGGGAGAGATTAGAGGAATTCCTTGGGGTTTCAAAATGATTGAAAATATCTTTATTAATATGTTTTATTTTGCATTGTTGTGGGGGTGGTTTTTTGCTTAAGTCAATTCACATAGTACAATGAGTTATTATTAATATTAATATTCTACATTGCTGTATATTTTTCAGAAGAGTACTGAAATGTATACTTTATCAAAATAAATGTTTACATCCACATTAATATTTGAAAAATTATCATTATACATGAATAATGATTTTCTTTTTGATCCCTTCATGACAGAGCTTAGAAAGTTAGTTTAAAAAATTAATTAGTTATTATTACATTACCAAATATCATCACAAGTTGCCATCATGACTAAATTTTTTAAAAGTAGCACTTCATTTTCTAGTTTCTCAAAAGTAACTATAATAGTTATTTAGTTACTTTAAAAAAATCTAAATAGTAACAGCTGCTGTCCTGTACTACAACACATGCTCTTCTCTGTCTCACTACCCACAACAGATCATAAAACCATAACAAAAGGCACAGCAGTAACCAGGCCTACAAGTATGGGATATTTCTCTTCTGCCATTTTTGAAGACAACATCTCTCTCTGGCTTTTCTTCGCAAACGAAGATTCAGGAAGGACTCATCCCGTGCTTTCTGCAAGTGCACTGATGACTAAAAAGGCCAATCCGAGATAAACAAGTCCGGTTGCAGAAAGCACAGCAGAAGGTCTCCTTGGATGATGTTTTTGGGTTGTTATTCTTTCTGCGTTGTCATTTCTCTTCAAGACTTGTTCGTCGTGAGTTCTCAAATAAGGCTGCAGCATTGTGGATAGTGCGTCTCCATGCCTCCCGATGTGAGGCCAGGGCGGACCACCGTTGGTGATCAATCTGGCCAAGCCTGAGATGTTTCAGGGAGTCCTTGTATCGCTTTTTTGGAGCGCCCCTCTTACGCTAGCCCGTGGCGAGTGCACCATAGAGTACTATTTTTGGGAGGCAATGGTCCTCCATCCTAGAAACAACATACCCCTGTCATTATAAAAGTAATGTAAAGTTACAATTACTGTATACCACAAAAAAGAGTGATGCTATCCTCCATCAAGTTACAATTGTAATGCAACTTTATTGGGATTTGTTTCTGCAAAAAAAAAAAAAAAAAAGGTATGTGTGTGTGAATTGTATTTCATAGAATCATAGAATTGTAGAGTTGGAAGAGACCACTGTAAGCATTTATTTCCTAGCTCAGCTTCATTTAGGATGGAAGAAGTTATGGGTAAGGAGTACAGAATTAGGCTGAGTCCAAGTAATAGTAAGTCCTGGTCAGTCTTCTGCCAATCTTTTTTCCTGTTAAGGAAACCGAGGAATAAACTGCTGCATGAACCAATGCTGCTAAGACCCATCAGTCTGATGGATTCAAATGGTACTGCTTTTCTTTAATACTTTCCTCTGAGAGCAAGTGTGCCAAGGTTTAATTTCACATTTTGCCCAACTGCCCTGCTATTTCTCCTTACAAGTAAATTTACATGAGTTGAAGGATAACATCACACTTCTTGAAAGCTACAAGAATGTCTTGATTTGCATATTCACATCTGCTTTTCCGCTTCACTTCCAACAGCTACCAATTTTTTTAAAAAATTCAACAATAAAACATAAGCCCGAGGAAGCAGATACAAATTTCATAAAGCAAAGCAACCAGGCAAAGAAAAACCTTCACCCAGTGGTGAGGTCAAAATCTGCTGGAAGCAATACATTTTAACCTGGGTCAGCATGTCAGGAAGGTAGGCTGATCTCCTGGGTTGTCAGTTTTATGATCTGGGCATCATACCATAGACTTGGTATGGAAAAGAGCCTTTCCATCTGACCCAAGTATGTAGGCAGGATCGGGTTGGAAGAAGCAGCCATTGAAGTAGTGCACAATCCAGAAAATAATCCAGCCCTGATGACCATAATCTGAAAGTTAGAAACCTTCAAAATATTTGAGAATACTAGAGTTCAAAACTGTAAGGATTGCCCTGTGGATGTTTAGGCGTATTGATTGCAAAATTTCAAGTCCAATGCATAATTGCAAAAGTTAATAAGCCTATAAGGAGTTATGGAGCAGTCTAATGTTTTTGGACTATTTATCTTGCAAAATATTGTTCTTGTAGTCTTTTTGCAGTTGCTGTATATGTCAGTCTTGATCCTCCAATTATTTAGAGATCTGGGTCTAAAATATTATTCAGTATTTAGAAGCAGGATGCATTTGTTATGCTATATCTGCTCTATGATAAAATACCCTAATGCTGAGCTAAAATAGTTTTATTTATTTCATTTGGCAAAGTACACTGCAGCACACACACACCTTTATTCTTGTGACCTCCCTGTGAGGTAGGCTAGGTTGAGAGCTAGAGTCTAGTCCAAGGTCAGCCATTGCTTCATTGCTTGAATGTAGGATCTTAATCTGAGCCTCTCCATTTGTAACCTGATACTTCATCTGCTATATTATGATAGCTTTCCATTTACTTGGCTTGCCTTTTTTCACAGAAACGATGAACAACATCATATTCTTTTTCCAGAAATACTTCTTCCAGGGGTACCATGACAGTTAAAGCCATTTACCTTTCTACTGAAGATATTGGATAGGCCCATCAGATGTATTTTCTCAGATATGCTCATGGGGTTAGCTGTTACCTTGTTTCATCTGAAAAGCATTCCATAGGACAGTTTTGAGACAGAAGTGGTAGTTTTATCTGACACCATTTGTGATCCTCTTTTTGCCCTGGATAAAACAAATAAAACATAAATCTATAAGACAGCTGAAGAGACAACTTAACATATCTCTTTTAACATCCAAGCATAAAATAAAGGACAAGGACAAGGAAAGGAGCATATTGGATGGGAACAGCAGTAGGGGTTTATTTCTCAGTTATTGGTCTTCTGTCTCTGGTGTTCCTTCCCACAGCCCCCGCCCCCAGCCATACCTTAAAAATAGTCAGTGGTATTTTAAATGTGTGATTTGTATGGCTGGAGTGAGAAGTTTGCCACAAAATTCAGGCAAACATTTGGGAACAATGAGATAGTGTTTATATGATGATAATGCACAAACATTCATTTAAGGTCTAATGTATGTGTTTTCTCATTTAATGAATATAGTCCAGTTGGATTAGCAATTATCAAGATATAAGGGACAGTGAAATAAACAAAGATTTACATAATATCTGTTGCTATTCAAATACATTTCCATGATCTGAATTGAAATGAGATCTCGTATCATGTAACGGTTAGAAGCACATCATATGGTCATTGCCTGACTCTAATCTGGATGGTTGAAAGACCCATTTTGCTGCAGCAAGATTGTTCTTAACACAGGGAGCTTAAACAGATGATGATAATCAGTTGGAATTCCTAAATTACACCTGTTAAGAACACATACAAATGAATTACCCCATTTGGAAGCCTAATTTCATTTCTCTTCTGTACTAGTTTTGTAGTGGAAAAAGGACAGACTATTCTTGAAAGGGTATTTCTTTACAATTCAGGAAAAATACATTGTGCATGTAACAGGAGATTGTCATTTCAGATATGTTTTTGTGTGCCTTCAAATCATTTCTGACTTATGGTGACCCTAAGGTGAATTTTTCATGGGGTTTTCTTGGAAAAAAATTGTTTAGAGGGGGGTTGCTCTGCCTTAGTCTGAGACTTAGAGTGTGTGACTTGCTGAAAGTCACCCAGTGGGTATCCACAGCCAAGCGGGAATTTGAACCCTGGTCTCCTGGGTGCCAGTTACACAGCAATTTTTGTCGCGGGGTGAACTGGGACTTCCTGATCCTGTATTCGTCCCACGCTGTTTAAATGATTTTTGTCCCTCTTAAGGAAATTCCGGAAGATCCCGTGATTCATATTTACACGGCATCAGGTCCCGTATTTTTTCATTTATCACGCACTCTTATATCCTGTGCTTTTTCTGTTTACACATGTTTAGCGTACCGGGAGGTTTTTTGTTTTGTTTTGTTTTTTTGGCTGTCAATCAAGGATGTGATTACTCGTGTTTTCACAATCTCAGTGACGTACTTCCTTTAGAGTTCCGTGCCACGAGCAATACTATTGGCTGGCTCAAATGTTTGTTCAGGCTTCTGGTTGGGAATGAGGGGGTTAATTAGTGTTGCTTTTGGGATGAGGCGCTGAGGGGATGGGGAAGGAATCCGGGGGAGGCAGGAGCGATCAGTGGCTAAACCCCGTGCTTTCCTTTAGAAATGAAAGAACACCATGTAAAGCCAGCTAAACTGGGGTGGGGGGAAAGGAGCATGCACACACACAAGCCCGGGGGGGCAGAGTCTTGCCTTGTCTCTTTAAAATGTTAACCCTTTAAGCAGAGGCAGCTGTCGAGTGAAGGTTTAAAGCCAGTGCAGGGATCATCAAGGGATGACACACAAAGCATTTTGTTTTTGTTTTTTTAAAAACATCTCAATTTATTGAATTGCAAACTAACATCACAGTGTTTACAATGGATTTTTACATTTAAAAAAATTACACATAGAGGAACTCCTTTATCTGTTATTCTTCCCCTTTTTGTGAATAAATTTTAAAGATTAATTTATACATATGCCTCTATGTGACCCTTCCTTCTTTGTTTAAGTGTGTTCCATATTCTTATATTTTCCCCTCTAACCTGCTTATTACATTCTATTTGTTTCAACTGGTTGTCTCAGAAATCTAACTATTAAAATCTGATTCACAAACCTCTCTCCTTTGTCCATCGCTTACTAACCTTATCATGATTTTCCCTCCCCTTCTTACCTGACCCATGGACACACAAAGCATTTTGAAAGACCCAGACGACGCCTTGTCTCTTTAAAATGTTAACCCTTTAAGCAGAGGAAGCTGTGGAGTGAAGGTTTCAGGCCAGTGCAGGGATCATAAAGGGACGACACACAAGGCATTTTGAAAGACCCAGATGCTGGCATTTTTTACTCTGCCTTGTGGGGGGAATGAATGAATGTGTGATCATCCACTCAGACACTGGCATTTTTTACTGTGCCTTGGGGGGTGGATGAATGTTTGATTATCCATTCAGACCCAGGGAAGGGATCCAGGCAGGGGATGAATGGCCAATCCTCCACCCACACTCTCTTTATAATTTACTCTCTCTTTAAAATTTAAACCCAGCATGCAGGAGAGGAAAAGGTTAAAGCTGAAGGGTTTGCAGTGTAGAAATCCATTGAACAGGGTGATTTAGTACACGCGCACACACACAAACCTTCGTGCAGCTGGAAGGGATGCCTTTGTTTTCAGCTGGTGAGGCTGAATCTGTTGAACGGGTGACTGACCCCCTCCTTTTCTGGTCACTGATCTCTGAGCCCGCCCCCAGTCACCATTTTTGGTCATAACTTACTACTAAGATATCTTGTCCCGGGCTGTTTACATTTCCGATTTTCCGAATCCTCCCGTGACTTTTTTAAAAACCGGCACAAACCGTGGGACTGGAAGTCCCGCAGGTTGAGGGATAAAAGGTGGTCCCCCTTCCGAAAATCATGCACCCAACCGATGTACGTGTAAACAAGCAGGGTTTGACACAAATTCTTCCCACTACATTTTCATTGTGTAAACGACACCCTAGTGTCCTAGTCCAGCACTCAAACCATTATACCATGTTGGCTTTCTATGGTGACCCTAAGCCATACCTATTACAGGGTTCTTGGAAAGATTTGTTCAGAGAAGGTTTGCCTTTGCCTTCCTCTCAGGCTGAGAAAGTGTGAATTGCCCAAGGGCATGTGAACCCTGGTTTCCAGAGTCATAGTCTAACATTCAAACTGTTAGTATGCCTTACTGCCCCCTCCCAACCTGACCCCGAAAAGTATCCAATATAGTAATTCTCATAATTGGAAATATTGGATACTTTTTGGGGTCAGGTTGGCTGGGGCAACCCAAAAAGATGAGTTTGAGGTCACAAGGGCCTGGGATGTGTCTTACAAATATTTTGGCAAGCAAACCCATATCAGGATTGTTCAAAAGCCCCTTAGCAAACATAGCTGTTAAGGAGGTATATGCTAATCCTTTCTTCTAGCCTTTGGCACCTCAGCAATGATTCATTCAATCAAACAATTAAGTGACCATTTCCAAATCCCAAATCCATTCCTACTGAAATCTTTCCTATACCCCCTGCTGTCCAGCCTTGTGAGGTTGTCATAAACCAATCAATTTCTATCTCTTAGCAAGGAAAGCAATCACTTGAGTTTCATTTTCCTTTGTTTTTCCCTCAGAAGAGCCACCTAGCCATTGTTAAAGCCAGAGCGCACCTTCAAAGCATGAAATGGGTTGTAAATATTACAGCCCCCACTATAACAAAGTGCGTTGCAGAGGGACCCAGCCATTCTCTTTCTTGACATGTCAAGGACCGGGACTCCACTGTGCCACCCTCAGTTGGCAGTCTGAGTTTCTTTACTACATAGACTTTTCTTCTCCCAAGACCAGTAATTATTTCCCCCTTACCCGGGCCTCTATCTCCAACCCTTCCTGCTTCCTTTTCTGATAGCCACATATGGTTCATAAGAGTGTAGATTCTTGTGTGTTAGTCTATGTTTTTCTAATAAAATACTTTAGTTTAACTCAACTGGAGTCTCCTCTACAGTTTGTACAGGTATACATTGGTGAAAAGATCCCCAAAGTTAGCCTCATCTTGCAGACCAGTTGTTAGATCTAATAATTTCCCCAAATAATAATAGAGATTATGGCATCACTGGTGGGATTCTAAAGCACCCTTCAACTCAACCTTCTATGTAGTTCAGCCATCTGCTTAAAAAAATGGCCAGCTAGATGATGCAGGAAGACCAAGATAAATGTATTTATCTGTTTATTTCCAATGTTTCCCTGCTTTCATTTTAAAAATCCTAAAGAGTAAAATCCATAAAAAAACCATTAATTAAAAACCAGAGATAGCTGATAGGTTTCACCATTAGCGAAATGCCTGAGTAGACAGATAGGTCTTTTGCTGATGACAGAAACTTTTACTTTCTTTTCAACAAGTGCATAAGACTTTTCCCTATTACTAATGAGGGACTTCAATAGTATCTTTTTGAAATGCATGTAACTACTGTCTGCTGCTTCATATTTATTCTAGTGCTTGTTGACAATCCCCCCCAAAATTCTAGACGGTCAACAAGGCAAGGCTGTGTTGTTCTTTTGAAGGAAACCATGGTGATTCTCTCCAAGATTGATTCTTTATGTTTTGCAGTTTAGCCTTACTAATGACTTCTGTTGATTTACCGGCAATAGATGCTAAGGTTGCAGATGGCTAATTTCCTAGATTTTTCATAGTCTTGAATCCTTAAAAACAGAGGAGGAGGAGGAGGAGGAGGCCTTAAAGCCCTGTGTTAAGAAAGAAAATGGATTATAGTGGTACATATTTTATTTAGTTCATCAATTGTACATTTCAATTCTCTAAGAACTCTCCAGTGAATACCATCGAGTCAGGTGACTTGTAAGTTAACCTTTACAATTGCATCCATTGTCTCATCTCTATTCAACCTAATTCTTTAAAGGCAATTCTCAAAACAATGATACTGTTGTAATCTCTATAGCATTTTCTGTGCCTTACTCCAATTCACACATGCAAAGAATTTGTTAAGCTTCTCAACAATTCCCTTGCCTAATATACCCCAGAGCCTCATTTTGGGGCTAATCTGGAGTATTTCCAAACCTCTTCTGCATTATTGGTAGTACATAGGCTGATTTTAGAAGTGACACCATGCCATACACCTTGCAATTTCAAGGCAAATTCACTTCAGTAGGTTATGCCCACTGCACTCGTGTGAGAGCCTGATTTATATTAATTAGGGATATGCCAGTAGCTGTGCTGGGCAGGGTACGTTTCTAGGATGGAGGACCATCGTCTCCCAAAAATGGTACTCTACGGTGAACTCGCCATGGGTCAGCGTAAGAGGGGCACTCAAAAAAAGCGATACAAGGTCTCCCTGAAACAACATCTCAGGCTCGGCCAAATTGATCACCAACAATGGTCCACCCTGGCCTCACATCGGGAGGCATGGAGACGCACTATTCACAATGCTGCAGCCTTATTTGAGAACTCACGCTGAACAACTCTTTTTTTTTTTGCATTTTATTCTTTGTTCCTGTTTTTACATTCTTATATTGCATCACAAGTAATCAGTGTTTACAATATTTACAATATTTACATGTCCGACTTTGTTGTTTTCACTGCTATGCTATAATTGTAATTACATATCATATAATTACATGTTTTATAGTTCACTTTTCTTTTCTTCTCGCCAAAATATAGTAAGACTTCCTTTATCAATCATTGAGCCAACTTCCTATCATTGTTCTCTTCCTTATTTCTCGCTCTCCTGTTTCTATTGTAATTCAAAAATCTCGCTTTTACCCTTTGTCTGTCTTTCGCTTATTGGTATTGTACTCCACCTTAGTATTTTTCTCCTCCGTTTATACTGCTTTTACTCTTTTGTTCTCTAACTACACTTCTTCTCGTTATTATACTAAATAATATATTTCCCCATCTTCTTTGTGTCTTGTACTTTTATCCTAGCCTTCCCCATTGGTTTGATATACCTCACCTATTTCCTCTATACCATTTTTCCCAATCCAAAATTTGATTACAGCAGACCATTCCTTCTTCACCTTACCATAATTCTTATTTTTCAATCTATTCGTCAATTCATCCATTTCTATTATTTCTAAAAGTCTATCTTCCCACTCCTCCACCGTCGGCACTTCCTTGCTTTTCCATTTTTTGGCTAACACCAGTCTTGCCGAAGTTAGCATGTACATTATTATCTTCCAATATAATTTTTCTTCCTTCCTCTTTAAACCCTTTAGTACATTTAGTAAGTACAATTCTGGTTTGAATTCTAGCTCAATGTTCAATATCTGTTTTATTCTATCATGTACTTTTTCCCAGTATTTCTTAACAAACCCACATCTCCACCACATATGGATTAATGAACCCCGAGCTTTCCCACATTTCCAACATAGATCATTCAACTTCCTATTCATCTTACTGATTCTCACTGGGGTATAGTACCATCTTTGCGATATTTTGATGTAGTTTTCTCTTAAGCTTTGACATGCGGTAAATGACATCGATCTTCTCCTGGCTGTCTCCCAATCTTCCAAATTTATATTGTATCCTATGTCTTTGGCCCATTTCCCCATATAATCCTTTATATTATCTTGTTCTAATTTCCTCGCCAGTAATACTTCATATAGCTTTGAGATCTGTTTTTTCTTTCCAGAATCCCGAAGTAATACATCTAGCTCATTTAGTTTTGTTTGTATTCCCTCCTGCCTTAAATCTTCTTTGTATCTCTCATTCAATTGGTAATATGTAAACCAGTTTACATTATACTTTAAGTGTAATTCTTCCCTAGATTTTAGCTTTGGCTTTTTTCCTGTTTCCTCCTCCTCTTCTATTATGTCCGAATACCTTAACCATGTTTTTGTATTTTTTCCTCTGGACATAAATGCTTCCTGTGGGGAAGTCCAAATTGGTATCTTGAAATAGAACCTATCTTTGATCTTTCTCCATACCTTTAATAGCCCCCTCCTAATACAATGAATGGAGAAATCTTTATTAACTTTTTCTTTGTTATATATCAAATAGGCATGCCACCCATATCTTGTGTTATGCCCTTCTATATTCAATATGCCTTCATTACTCAAATTAATCCAGTCTTTTAACCATATTAATACTGCCGCCTCATAGTATGATCTTATATCTGGTAATCCCCAGCCCCCTCTTTCTTTCTTATCTATCAGATAATACCATTTAATCCTAGCTTTTTTCTTTTCCCATATAAATTGTTTCATTTCTTTTTCCCATTTATCAAAGATCTTATCACTGTTTATAATTGGTAGATTTTGAAAAAGAAAGAGTAGTTTTGGTAAGATTACCATTTTTATGGCTGCTATCTTCCCTGAAATTGATAAGCCTAATCTACTCCATCTTTCTAGATCTTTTTTGATTTCTGCCCATGTTTTGTTATAATTATTCTCAAACAAGTCTCCATTCCTCTTTGATATCCAAATTCCTAAATATCTAATTTTATTCTTTACACAGCATTCCGATTTCTGTTGTAACTTTTCTTCTTCTGTTCTGCTCATATTCTTAGTCAAGATCATCGTTTTTTCTTTATTCAGTTTGAATCCCGATAATTCTCCAAAGCATGTCATTACTTCCAATACTTCTGTTATCTGATCAATTGGGTCTTCCATAATGATTACCAGGTCATCGGCGAATGCTTTCAGCTTATATACATATCCTTTTATTTTAACTCCTGGTATTTTTCCATTTGTTCTTATACTGTTGTTTAGAATTTCTAATACCATAATAAATAATAACGGTGACAGAGGGCAACCTTGTCTTGTCCCCTTGCTGATGTTGAAGCTCTCCGTTTTTTCACCATTAATTATAATCTGGGCAGTTTGTTCTTTATAAAGCCATTGAATTCTTTCCCTAAATTTTTCCCCCATACCCATCTTCCTTAAAACTTCCAACATAAATTCCCAATTTACATTGTCAAACGCCTTCTCGGCATCAACAAACATTAAACCCATTTTTTTCTCATTGTGGATGCTGAACAACTCTTGAAGAGAAACGACAACGCAGAAAGAATCACAACCCGGAAACATCACCCAAGGAGACCTTCTGCTGTGCTTTCTGCAACCGGGCTTGTTTATCTTGGATTAGCGTTTTTAGTCATCAGCACGCTTGCAGAAAGCGTGGGATGAGTCCTTCCTGAATCTTCATTTGCAAAGAAAAGCCAGAGAGAGAGAGAGGGAGAGAGAGGGATATGCCAGCCTCCAACTCTAAATCTTTTTATCTGTTCATCACCACACATTCACATATATGTGCATCTGCACATGCATGTTACTTGTCATCTGGTTGTTACCTCAGGTGACACAAACCTCTCCATGGCTTGACACCAAATCAAAGCAGTTGACAGGACACATCAAACAAGTTCTGAGGAGCGGGGTATAAATAAATAAATAAATAAATAAAATAAAAAATATTATTATTTTTTTTAAAAAAAGATCAGACTACAAATGAGTCAATTTGTTTTTGATATAGCCCTCAGGGCATTAAAAATTGGATGCTACTCCAGAAGGGAGTGAACGTCATGTGCTTTATGAGGTTTAGACTAAAGGCAAAGCTGCTCTTTCTGCCTCATAGTTTCATCAGTCTATCTTTGTTAAAAAATCCTGTTCTACATTTGTCATCTGACAACTTCGTTGTTTCACTGCATAGTTTCCCTTTTCTGGTATTTTAAAAGTCATTTCTGTTTTTTGCACATAGGTTTTAGTTTCCTGTTTGTGTTCCCTTATTTCTTTTATTTGGGGAAAAATAAACTTTCTACCTTTTAAATGGTTCCCTTGACTTTATTATTTAACTCTACTGGTATCATTTTGGATTTGATTGATGTCTTGTCTAATCTGTGATGTATCTTTTATCTGAGAGTCTATCATAGTTGTTTTAAATAAGCTCACTAAAAAAGGTTTGGCCCTTCTCATATTTTTTTCTTCCATAATCTTTTTATTTTAACTGATGTCATTTTTAGGGAACATTTCTCTATTAAAATTTGATATAGCTATACTGGGTTTTCTAGGCAATTTTTCATTCACACAACTTTGGGCAACTTTGGTGGCACCAGTTTTTCTCCCTTGAACTCACCATGGGATGCACCCCACTTCTTGTTATTGTTAATTGCCATCAAACCAGTTACTTATGGCAACCCTATGAATGAGAGACTGCCAAGACACACTGTCATCAGCAGCTCTGCTCAGGTCCTGCAAACCCAGGCCTGTGGCTTCCTTGATTGAGTCTATCCACCCTGCCACTGGAATTCAGTGTACTTCTGTGACAATCACATTTCCCATTTCCAAAAGGTCAAAAATGATATTACTTTGTATTTCTGGGGAAAGGGGGAGCATGTGCTTTGTTTTTCTGGAGATTCATGCTTCCGAGAGCAGAAATCTCTCTGTGGTAATGAAAAGAAATCTTCTCAAAAAGTGATTTCCCCCCTCAGCCTTGTTGTTACCAACATGATGGCAGCTTGTGTTGTGCCTACCCTTCTATGTATGTTGACTTTTAATAGCATTATTGTCACGGCATACTCTAGCCTGACTCACTGGCTGCGTTTACACGGGAAAATATTCCCCTAAATATACTGCAATGATTCCTCATTGTTCCCACGCATCGCGCCACAGTATTGCCTCATTCGGGGGGGGGGGGGTAAAAAAACCAAAAATAGTGTCTCGGGAGATGTCGGTTATTTTGCCGACGTATTTGAAAAGTAGTGCGACTTTGCGCTATATTGATTGTGTAAACAATCATTTCACTAAGGGCCGTGTGAATTACAAGCAATCTTTCCGATACATTCACAGCAGAGCTTTGCTGTGATTGGTTAAATTCACCAGGAGGGGTTTGGACAAGGAGGGGATTGAGGAAAGATCCGTCCACTGTTGTTTCCAGCCACCCGAGCAAGTACTATACCCATCCCATCCACCCAGCTGTTTCTTGCTTTGCTGCTCCTTCTCTCTCTCTCTCTCTCTGTGTGTGTGTATGTTCGTTGGTTCCCTCGCCCTTCTGAGATCCCGTTTGTCTCTTTCCTTCCCTCCCTCCTTGGTATCTTCCTGCTTGGTTGCATCTGTGTGTGTGTGTTCATTCGTTCCTTCCCTCGCCCTGCTGAGATCCCATTTCTCTTTCCCTCCCTCCCTACTCGGTATCTTTCAGCCTGGCTACTGCCAGCTGAAAAATCCCTTAGGTAGCCAGTCTCTCTCTCTCTCTTTCTTTCCCTCCTGATCTCCCCCCTTCCCCCTCGCACATATACACTGAGTGGGCTAACAAAGACTTGTATCAAGAAGCTTCTTTGTCCAATGCTTTGTTAATTGGGGTATGCCTGTACTGTACCTATGTGTTGTCCCAGTGGGAGGAGGAGTAGAACTTTGGGAGGAAACAGCAGTAGGAAGCTTCTCCCACTAGCTCAGGGATGAGAACTTCCAGACAGCTGTGTGGGCACAAACAATTTCTATGGCTATCTTTAATTAGTGATGCAAGGTAAAGTTTAATACCCTGCATGGAACTGTGCTGTGTTTTGCAAGCAGGAAGGCTGGGTGCAGCTTGCTTTGCTGTCTGTGCTTGGGAGGCCACACCCCCTGCACCTTTGCCTGTCTGAACCAGAAAGCGAAAAAGTAAACATAGCAACTGAATCCCCCATAAATCATGTAAACTGACTGGCACTGGTGCGAAAAAGCACTAAAGTGTACATTGCCACAATAAAAACCTGCCGTGTAACTGAAACCATTGTGTTTCACAGTGGGCCCTAGGCAATGCCTGGGATTAAATCAAGAGGGTCTCTTTCCATCAGTTGTATTGATGCTAACAATGATGGTGATAAGCTCTCCATTTCCTTTTTAGGATTTTCTCCTGTTCTTAATTCTGCTGATCTTTTAAAGTTTGAACATTGTATTTAAAAACTTAATTGTAAGATACCTTGGAACTTGTATTTTGTCTGAAAGGTGACCCACATATTTCTGAATAAAAAATAAAAATAAATTTGCAGAATATTATAATATTTTTTTATCTCTCGTGTGTATCTCCACAGCCATGAAGATTTTTTTAATGATAGTCGGCACTGTATTATTCACTGGAGAACATTATCAGGCAGGGAAAGTATGAAACATTTTAACAGTACAGTCCTTCCAAATGTTTCAACCTATTTGATGAATCATTGACTTTCTATTGCTGACCTGAGTTTTTGACCTTTTCCTGATTTTACAAGTTAAAAAGTTCAGTTCAACCACTGCATTTGATCAATTTTTCATTTGCCAGATTTCTCTAGTATACTTCTCCTGGAATTGTTCCCCCTCCTCTTTTAAAATGGTTTTTGAAACCTGTTGAATTCAGCTGCAGTTTAAACACATTTACTGCTTATAGATTCATAGAGTTGGAATAGAACCACAAGGCTCATCCAGTCCAACCCCATGCCATGCAAGAATATACAGTCAAAGCACTCCTGAAAGATGGCCATCCATCCTCTGTTTAAAAACCTCCAAAGAAGGAGACTCCACCACACTACAAGGCAGCGTATTTACTGCCGAGCAGCTCTTACTGTCAGGAAGTTCTTCCTAATGTTTAGGTGAGATCTCTTTTCCTGTAGTTTGAGTCCATTGCTCCATATCCTACTCTCTGGAGCAGCATAAAACAAGCTTGCCTCATCCTCAGTATGACATCCCTTCAAATATTTAAACATGGCTATCATGTCATCTCTTAGCCTTCTCTTCCCCAGGCTAAAAATACCCAACTCCCTAAGCTGCTCCTAATAGGGCATGGCTTCCAGACCTCCCACCATTCTGGTTGCCCTCCTCTGGACACACTCTAGCTTGTCAATATTCTTCTTGAATTGTGGTGCCCAGAGCTTGACACAGTATTTCAGATGTGGTCTGACCAAACCAGAACAGAATAGTACTACTGCTTCCCTCAATCTATACACCATATTCCTATTGATGCAGCCTAGAATTTCAGTAGCTTTTTAGCTGTCTCACCACACTGTTCAGCTTGTGGTCCACTAAGATGCCTAGATCACAGGTACTATTGTCAAGTCAGGTGTCCCCCATCCTATATCTGTGCATTTCTTCCTAAGTGTAATACCTTACATTTCTCACTGTTCAAATTCATTTTATTAGTTTCAGCCCAGCTCTCTAATTTGCTAAGGTCATTTGAATTCTGATCCTATCCTCTGGTGTATAAGCTATCCCTCCTTACTTGGCAGCACCTGCAAATTTTATAAGCATGCGTTCTATTCCCTCATACAAGTCATAGATAAAGATGTTGAATAGCACTGGGCCCAGGATAGAACCCTGTGGCATCCCACTAGTAACTTCTGCAGGATGAAGAGGAACCATTGGTGAACACCTTTTGGTTCAATTCAAAGACATAGCCATGTTAGTCTGGAATATCAGTAAGCAAGGAGATCTTGTAGCACCTTTGAGACTAAGTGAACCCTTTGGTTCAGTTGATCAACCAATTACAAATCCATCTAACAGTAGCATTATCTAGCTCATATTTTACTAGCTTGTTTGCAAGAATATCATGGGGGACTTTGTTGAAGTTTTTCTGAAATCAAGATATGCCACAGCATTCCTTTCCTCTAGCAAGCTTTTAACTCCATCAGAAAAGATATAAGATTAGTCTGGCATGACTTATTTTTGAGAAGCCTGTGTTGACTTTCAGTGATCACATCATCCATTTCTTAGTGCTTACAGATTGTCTTGTTTATTAATGATCTGCTCTAGAATGTGTCCTGGCATTGATGTCAGGCTTACTGGGTGGTAATTGTTTGGGTCCTCTTTTCCCACTTTTTGAAGATAGGGGCACTTGCCCTCCTCCAGTTCTCATAATGGTTCTCAAACTGTGTGGTGAGTCCACTCATTGAGCCATGTGAAGGAGAAGCCTGAATGTTATGACATAATTGTCTGAAACAAATAGCATATTTCTGCTTTACCAACCATGACATGGAAAGACTGGATATCTCACGACAGTGCACTACACCAATCCACACATTGTTTTTATAAAGAGGCACTGAAGTGAGAGTTGGTGTGGTTCTGTGATTTGAGGGTTGAATAGGACTCCAGGAAATCAGGGGCCCATTCACATTACACAATTATAATGCTATTGTTCCATTTTAACCACCATGGAATCCTGGGATTTGAAGTCTAGGGAGGGGAATTTAGAATTCTCAGCCAGAGAGCTCTGGTGCCTCTCCAAACTACAAACCCCAGGATTCCTTAGGACAGAATCAAGACAGTTAAAGTGAATAATAGCACTATTTTTATGTAATGTAAGAGAGCCCCATAGTTTGGATCCTTGCTCAGCCATGGAAACCCACTGGGCAACCTTGGACAAGTCACCCTCTCCCAGCCTTAGGACTTTTTCAGATAGGACTTAACGCGCAAGAAGACTCCGGAACAGTCATGACACTGTCGCGCGGCAGGGGTCCTTTTTGGATGACGCCGTCCCCCTCTCAGCATTGTCCATGACTGTTCTGGGTATGATTGAAGCCAGCCGTGCCATTTTTTACTCACGGAAGTTGTCAATGAGTAAAAAATGGCGTGGCTGCCTTCAATCATACCCGGAAAGTCACAGACGAAGCTGAGAGAGGGACGGTGTCGTCCAAAACGGACCCCCTGCTGTGCGACAGTGTAACTGTTCTGGAGTCTTCTTGTGCAGTTAGTCCTGTCTGAAAAAGTTCTTAGAGGAAGGCAACGGTAAACCACCTCTGAATAAATATTGCCAAATAATGTCAGGGTATGGGATATGCAATCCCTGGAAATTCTTGCTGTAAACAGTCAGACCCTGAAGAACAGACAAAGGCCTGTGAAGGGCAAGCAGGATGTAAACAAGCCAGCAGCTGGCAATGTTGTGGGAACTGTCTTATCAGTATGTGAAAGTAAAGCTGTAATCTAGCTGTACTGAGGCTGAGCTGTTCAGTTCAGTCTCTCTGTCTGTATGTCTGCTGGCTTCTTTTGCCACAGAGATGACTATTTATTTTCTGTAAATATTCTTTTATGTATTAAATAAATTGTAGTTAGCATTATCTAAGTGTTTCTATGCCTATTACTACTGAAGGATATGCTGGGAGTACCTGGACCATCTTCCACTACTCTGGTGTAGTTTTTTGGCTGCTTGGATCTCTGAGCATGTACAGAGTTCCAGTGGGTCTATATAGCGTGTCAAGAAAACCCTGTGATATGGTTACCATAAGTAGGAGTCAGCTTGAAAGCACATCACAACAAGAACTGCAGCCTTACCCACCCAATTGTCTAATGTGTTGGAGAGAAAGAAGTGTTGCATTGATCTTATGTTTTCTTGTGCCTGGTTTTTGGGCAGAGATGGGCAATTGACAGGGCTGGTAGCTCCATGTTCCCTTGCTGAGTTCCATGTCCCCATGCCCAAAATTTTAAAAAGTTTTTTTTAAATGGTTCAAATTCTTTCCTATACTGCTGTGTGTGTGTGTGTGTGTGTGTGTGTGTGTGTGAACACTTTTACCTTTTTTTTTGTATGGGGGGGTACTGGTGCCCTTGGGTGCCTCAAAAGAGTCTTGGTGGTACATGCGGCCCACCGGCTGCACTATTCCCTAATCCTGTTTTAGGAGGAAGTGAGCCTTCTCCTCCTCTAGTCTTATTTAAATGGCACTGTGTTGTTTACGGTCCCACTCAACACATACTCATGCACAAGCCAATGGGGTGCAGCTGAAATACTGGTTTGCGAAACCCCAGAAGGCAGAGTGAGTTTTGAAGGAAGGAATAGTTGAAAACATTGTAGAACCATTGGCTCAAAGATTAGAATCAGTAGTTCTTATATATTTAATATTTTGTGTTTTTTTTTTTAATTTTAGTAGTTACCTCAGGTGGCAGTTTCCCACTTTTCTAAATATCAGCAATAATAGGTCCAAAAGACTTGTGAGGGCTGAAATTGTGTCATTTTGAATGCATTTTTTATTCAATAAGGTAAATACATTTTTTACACAGAAAACTTAGCACATAAGTAGAATATGAAGATGAAATGTTTTAGAGATTAGAGGGTGAGAATTGCTATGTTCTTAAGCATTGTTTTATTTACTATATACTTGGCCTGGGGTCTTTGTGAGTATATATCAGATGTAATATCCTCTCAATTTGTTTAGGGCTAAAATTATTGAAATCTTTCCTATATGTTGGTCATTGCAACCAAATCTGGGATTTGTACTGGAGTTTGACTTAGGGGCTAGTTGGCTTTTTCAGGTTTAGGTAAATAGTATGTGCCATGAGATATTGTTGCAGGAAGTGTTAACTACATTTCCTTCTGCATCAGCAGAAGGACAATTCAGAGCACTTACTGGAATTTTAATCTCTTGGTGTGTTGCTAAATCGGAAGTTCAAAATGAGTTAAAAGTAAAACATTGCAGAAGTCTCTTTGCTTGTGTTAGTGCAAGCTGGTTGTGGTGCATGCACAGCAAGGGACAATTTTTGTACAAGCTGCAGAGCTTACTTGCTGTGTCAGTCTTATATACCACTCTAGTAAATTTTGAAATGCACAGGCTAAGTGGGAGGGACAGCTAATGTGGTCACTCTTCACATCAGTACCACCTGAACGTAGAACTATTCTGTGGGGTAACTGCAGACTCTACAGACCTGTGGAGTACGTTCCTTATATGTGACTTCCCTTTTTCAAATATTGTCAGAACTGCATGGGATGTGACAACATAGAAATGACAACCATGCTGCTCAGACAACATAAGAATCGTGACTGAAAGCACTGGATTGAATTCAGACTCCATATGGACAGAACTGGAGGATAGAGGGGAAGGCAATTTTCACCAGTTGTCCAACTCACACTAGCTGCTTTAAAAGATTAGGTGACCCTTTGGAAAGTGTGGGCAACAGGTTGGCACTAGCTTTCCACAACTCTGGATTTGGTGCCAAGCCAGGAAATGCCTTGTGTGTGATTGTAGGTAAAGCAACATGGGATGGAAACCCCCAGTGGGAATGGCAGCCAGCACTGCACCATTCACAATTTTCTACCCCAAAAAGAGCCTCCCTCCCTTTCATTTCTGTTTTATTTTTTGCTAGCCTGGGCTTTGGTTGACATAGTATTTACAGTAGTTACCTGTCTTTTTATATGGATGCTGGGTCTATTTTCATAGATTCCCACCCCCAGCCCATTTCCCACAATCAGTTCCTGTATCCTCCCATCCCTTTGCTTGCAGATAGTTCTCTTTCCTCCTTCCCCTCTGCTGTTTGAGTACTTAACTATTTTGAGATCTTAGCCTATACACTTTCAATGTAGCATAAATATGCGTTGGTGTGGATATGCTGGATGCCAGTTATGCTACTGATTATACAATGAGCACCATGGGCTTGACATTGCCTGTCTCTCCATCCATTAAGTCAGGGATGGGCAACTGTGTAGAGTCCAAGGGACTCCATGGACCAGACCCCTCCAACATGAAAAAATACCTTCATATTTCTTCACAGTTTTTCTCTAAATAGCAAGTGGAACTGATGTCACATCCCTTCCTTGTCACCATTTTGAAAGAGATCATGAGAAAAGCAGAGGCATTTGAGGTCAATTTGGGTGTAGAGGGTTGTGGAGTAGGAGTGTTTTTTCATGTTTCAGGGGATTTCTGTACAGTTCTTGGGTAAAAAACAACCAAAAATCAAACCATTTTTTTTTCATTTTTTCCCAGCCAGTTTGGGAAACTTCAGGGGCCACAAAAGTGGGATCCAGGGATCACATGTGGCCCACACGTCATACTTTCCTATTTGTGCACTAAGTCAAAATGAAAGATGAGGATCTTTGTGTGCTTTCAGAACAACTAACTGTGGTGGGGAACCACCATTAACGTTACGTCTGAAAAAGCACAGATTTTCACAATTATTTTTCCATTAGCATAGTGCCCCAAGACAATTCAAGTAAGCGTCTAGGAAATAATTGATGTGCATCTCTTTCAGCATGCTAAAATTAGTATGTATGTGTTAGTATTAGTGACATTAGTCTGTATAGTACTAATCCCTGTGGCCATCTATGCATTTTACACAACATACATATTTTTAGGAGGTGGTGCATGAAATCAATATTGTCTATATCACCCTCTCATGTGTGTAGCAGCTGTATGCAATGTTGGCTCCCAGTGACTGCCCAGGGGTCCACCCAAACCCCACTCTCAGATTTTGGCCCTTAAACTATAGGAATGGGAAACTACTGATCAAGCCTAATGGAGAATGCAATGAAATCAGTGGATATTGGTCTAAATTAGTGGTGGCTATCATACAGCTTTCAGATTTGTTGGACTGCAACTCCCAGCAGCCCTAGTGAACATAGCTAATGGGGAGGAACTCTGGGAGTGGCAGTCCAACTACTTCTGGAGGGATGGATGACTCCCACCTCCTGGCCTGGACCCAGTTGTTAGTCCCAGCTAAAGTAAATCCACTGAGCAATGGAATGTGTATAGGTTTTGATGTACGGTATGACCCCCATGTCCATGGGTATACATTCCCAGATTTGTCATGGATAGTAGCGAAACCTATATTTCTGGTGGAAGATACCTTAGAATCACACTGGAGGACCTCAAATGCCTAGGGAGGTGTTCTCTATAAGCCTTTTGGGGTCCTCTAGCATGATTCTATAGTCAACCTATGGTGAGCATAGAATTGTGTTGGGGACCTCCAAATGCCTAGCGAGGACCCCTCTCTAGGCATTTGGAGGTCCTGCGGTGCAACTCTACAATCAACTTTGCCAGAATATGACTGTAGAATTGTGCTGGAGGACCTAGAAAATGCCTAGAGAGAACATACTTTTTCAGATGCAGGTAAGTTAAATGGCAGGTACCAGTCCTATGGATACGGGAGTTGTAGTGTACCACATTCCCATTGATTTCAGTGAATATACCCTAATTGGGACAAGCAGGTGAATTCAGTTCTTTGCCTCCTCAACTTCTTCCAGCAAGGCCCTCAAAGGATCTCAGTCCTTTCTGCAAATGGAAGCAGCCCACAAAAGGTTGGTGTTCTATTTTACACAGTTAAAAAAAAAAAACATTAAATTTTTTTCAAGTTTTAGTCGTGCCAGTTTCCTTGGAAAAACAAAACTATGACATTCTCCTGATGAACTGGAACCTACTCCAGTAGCCAGCTGAGTATCTCTACAAAAGTGGTTGCCTTTTTAATCTTGCAATCAGGAAGCTTTTCCTTTTCTTTGATTAAAGTAAGCTGATAATTGTAAGTCATGTAATGTGCAGTGGATTTCAATAGTTCATTTGACTGGCTGATTACAAGTTGATAGAATTCTCTAAATCGTAAAGAGAACAAAATAATCATGCTTGAAGTGCTTCTCTCGTGGGGAAAATGTTTTGTTTGGTACAGTTATTTGGTATCAGGCTAGCTTATATAGTGACATCATTTTCAATTGTTTATCTTGCATTAAAGCAGATTTCACTTGTTTGTTGCTGTTAATGTGCCTTCATTTCAACGCATACTTATCGTGATCCTCCCATAGGGTTCTCTTGGCAAGATTTATTGAGAGGAGGTTGACCACTGATTTCCTCTGAGGCTGAAAGAGTGTGACTTGCTGAAGGTCAGCCAGTGAGTTTTCATGCCCAAGAAGGGATTCAAACCTGGTCTCCTAGACTCCTAGTCCAACACTCATACTACTATACCACACTGGCTCCTAATATACACTCTGCAAATCTACTTTATACAAATGGCCTAGTAGGACATTCTTTGCTGTGGCCTCAGCTCCTCTTCTTACACCTCACTTTTGGACACTCCTTATCTGCCTTGTTTGCCGATTCTCTGGTTTACTGACACTGGATGTTACTTTTAGATATTCTTTATCTGCTTTGATTGATTCCATGTGAAGCTTCTTGAATGACTAGCACTGCAACAAGTTCTTGAATGACTACCACTGACTGGAACCAGGGAACCACTCCCATCTATTCCTTAAGCCTGACCAACTTTGGATCTACCCCAATAGATTTTGTTTTTGAAAGCTTCTATTAGATTTTGTTTATGTAGCTATTTTTAGCCCTCTGACATGCCTCTAGATGACCACAGTTGTTATGTGCCTTCAAGTCAACTCTGGGCTCAACTCTGTCATAGAACTTTCTGGGCAATATTTATTCAGAGGCGGCTTGTCTTCCCACCCAAATTATGGGACTCTAGAACTGAGGAATTAAATCCACAACTTATTCAATATAAGGATCTGCAACATGGCAATCAATGGTATGTGTGGCCACAACTTGCTTATAGAAGCTTGGTTAGGCTGAGTCTTTCTAACTGACTGACTTATAGGCTCGGAAACCAAGGTTATAAGACCCTACAGTTTATCCTAGCCTAATTCCAGGAAGGGATCAGAGGTTCCCAAGACACCCCCCCCCCAAGTTGAGTGGGGATTTGAACCTTAGTGTCCTATAATCCTAACCCAACACTCAAACCACTACACCACACCACACTGGGTTCTATTGTTTACAGCTATTTTGAAAACATTTTAGAAAAGTTAATCCAAACTTGATCCAAATGGTAAAGTATCTTTTTACTCTACCAACAGGTTGTTGGTGTGGTCTAATCACTAAAATGAACTCAAATTTTGCACCAAATTTCCAATAATAGTGACAACACCATGCAACAGAGCAGGATATATTCCTTTAATTTCCCCCCCTCCCAAGTTTTATATTTGGAAGTAAGAGATTTTGAGTAAAACTATACCAGATGAGCAATGTCCAGCCTTTATGTCTTTTTTAACTTAAAAAAGGAAAGAGGAGCAGGTGCCACAAAATCTAGATTAACATTGTAGCACAAGAGGTTATTCTCTTATTACAGAGTATTTTTATAAGAGATGAAATATGGGAAACTTGGATTAAGCTGAGATCCAGCAAATAAAAGATTAAGCAATAAAAGGTCAATCAGGAAGGGCAAACGAAAAGTTGGAAAAAAAATTCAGGCGGAGACGTTTCAAATATAATAAATAAATAAATATTACGTAGAGAAGGAAAGTTGGAATATGAATATATAAAATCTTTAAGTTAGTAAAACGTAGGAAGGTAAGGAGGAATAAAAAGGTTAAACAATGTTACCATTTTGCTTGCGACTAGTCTTCTATATTTGGAATAATAATTGATCTAGCAGATAATTTTTTTTATAGCAACTCTTGTTATTTTTGTAACGGACATGTTATATGATTTATGTTATGTAAAATTGATAAACCCAATAAATAAGCAATGGGAAAAAAAGCAAATAATAAATCTTGAAGCAAGACATTATGCTTGGAAGCATACAGATAAGATAGTCGATTAGGCAGAAAGAATAAATTAATAGCAACGGGGGGGGGGAACTAAGCAAGCAAGACCAGAGGAAGGAAGTAAATTGGGGAAAAGATGATGATACACATATACATTATGGACTTCTTGTATATTTCCTAATTTGATTTGATTTGAAAGAAGGAAAATGATATCACAAGTGTAAAAAAAAATATAGTTTGAGGTTTTTGGCAAAATACGCATTTCATCCAGCTAAGGGGATCTCCATGTGAATCTCTTGTTTGATCTGTGATGGGCAAACTGATGCATATTGGGCCTGTGCATCTTATCTCTGATCAATCCTCTGTCATCCCATTTTTCCAGTTTAAGGCATTCCATTCCAATTTCTGGAGATTATCAGATGAGTGCCTAAAAATGTTATTATGGCACTATATTTTAAAGCATTCATGTTCTGGCACAATGATGCATGTTTTCACACACTGCTGTGATAATGATACAGAATTGCCCAAAGAATCTGGCAATACGAGCGCTCATGCTGCTTACTACAATGTTTCTCTATGAAAGTGATTTTGGCATGTCTCGCAAGAAGACGTGAGTGCACTAAAAAAAACCCCAAACATCAAAATTTAAAAAGAAAGTTTTCAGAAAAGCACAGATACAGTTCAGAAAATTGCTAGCAAGATGGGGAGGTTCATAAAAAGAGCATACAGTACCTAGTTTTCCTGTTCACACTCAGAAGTGTTCTGGTGGGACCACCCATTGATGCAGTAATCATGCCAGCAGAACGGGGCACTTTGTTGCACACACGGAAATCCAGAACACAAACACTATGGGAGATCAATTCCATCAATTAAAAAAAAACCTCCCTCGTAACAGGAGCAGGACATTTATTTAATGCTGGGGATTGACGCTGTCTGATAAGGAACCCCTTTTGCCTCTCATGGCGTCGTTATAGCGCCATTTTTGATGTGCTTGATAATCTCTCTCTCCTCATCTCACTTTCTCCATTGGTCCTCTGTCTACTTCAGTTTCTGCAAACTCAGTTCAAAGTGCAAAAGTTGTTTGCTTTCAGTTAACTCAGCAGGAGGGAAGATAAGAGGGGGTGGAATCCTGCCCTTCACAGTACACTCAGGCAAAAGCAAACTATTGTAGTCTCTCTCCTAGCATATGTGCTCTTCCTCATTAATAACTTTTAACATCTTGACCATCCTCTGATGTTGGTAGGCCACGTGTGTCCCAGTTTTTTCTCCGTGAAATGTTGGAAGGTATAATGCACTGGAATGCACATGTGAGCACTGAAATCATTTATCTGAGCTGTATTTCTACATTCTGGCCCATTCATAAATTTGTTTTAAAATGTGACTATATTTGGACTGTGACCCAGGGTATACAGGTATTCCTACTTTTGTCTATTTCTTTCTCTGCATCCAAATTAGTCCCAAGTAGAGTAGATCCACTGAGGTGGTGGAACTTTCCTAAGTGTTGATATTCCAAATTTCTATTGATTCAGTGGGACTGCTTTAATTGGGACTAATAATTAGATTAGGGCCAATATTTAATGAGTTTTCTCTACCCTGATTCACACTCCAGCTAAATACCAGTTTAACTAGAACTTCTGAATCCAGAATTGGAGTACAGTTGTCCCTTCACATTCTCTGGGGTTTGGTTCCAGGACCCCCCGTGAATACCGAAATCTGTGAATACTCAAGTCCCATTATATGCAAGGAATCAGGTTTGCTTTTTGGATTATTATTTTTTTAAGAATATCTTCAAGCCATGAATACTTAAATCCGTGAATGACAAATCCATGAATATGGAGGGACAACTGTATATGCAATTTTCCAGAGCTTTTATTTGCTTCCGCTCATTTGTATGTTTTCTCTTCTCTTTAATAGCAAAGTACACATGTACACAATATAAAGAAAGAGAATGATTTCCTGTTGGCAAGAGGGTCAGGCAAGGCTGCATTGTTGCCTTATTTTTAAAATTTATGCACAGAACATGTTATATGGGTTAGGCTTAGAGGAAGCATTTGTGAATATTGGGTGAAGAAACATGAACAATTTAAGCTATGCAGATGACACCATATTACTTGCAGCAAGTAGCAACGATTTGGAATGACTGCTAATGAAAGTTAAGGAAGAAAAAGCAAAAGTAGAGTGTGAAGGGAGGAGCTGGACAAGTCTATCTGAAGGCAGCCAATCACAGCCCAGGTAATGTTGTGAAGAGGGGCCTGTGGGGGGGATGTTGCCAGGACAGAGGCTTGTCTCTTTCAGAGGCCAGATAAGGGTTTTAATTAGAAAGTTAAGGAACAGATCATATTGAGACAGGTTATTCGGAGAGATGGGAGAACTGAGGGGGAGGAGCCAAGCTTCAATGGCATAGGAAGCAATTCCCAGGACAAGTGCTCAAGGTAATGGAATTAAATGAATAATTTCCCCTCAAAAAGGCATGAAGAGAGCTTTTGAGGGAGGTTTTATGGCTGTGAATCACTAAGGAATGTTAATGGAAGAGAAAACTGCAGCTCAAAGAAGCCTAAAGTAAACAAATAATTACTTTCGGTTTTGCCCGATATTGGAGCTGCCTAACTAAAAAGAACATTTTGCTAATAAATCACTAAGGTTGGAGGAAGCAGTGAACAATTGTAGGCAAATGAAAAGGATGATTTAACAGGAGAAGGAATAATTGATCTAACTGGAGAATAAGTGGAAAGATTTTTAAAAATAATAAGTGGTGGAGGAAGGAGGGGCCATACACAGAAGGGGAGGAATGAAAGTTTGGAGTGTTTTGATTTTCTTATGTCTAAAAAAAGAAGAACTATTGCAGGAAAAAGTTGGCTGAAGCCACAAACATTAGATAAACCATCGGACAGATCTCATAAGAGATTAGAAATAATATCTCTGGAAGTACAGAATAACAAGGGTGAACCAGAAGGACTAAGGATGGAAAAAGAAACTAGCCTCCTTTAGCTGCCTCAGCCCTAGATCCTCTACCCCCAAGGGGGAGGGAAAGAAGGGGGAAAAGCACAGAGGATATTAAAACTCATATGGATTCTCTCTTTACAAAAATGATGACTGAATTTAGAGAAGACAAAAAGAGAATGTTTTCAGAGCTTGCAAGTATAAGTGAAGAAATGCAGAAGGAGAGGAAAGATCTGAAGAAGGATTTGTGGAAATGAATACAAAAATACAAGGAATACAAGGAGATATTCTTAATATAGTAAAAGAGAACAAAGAAATAATTAAAACCCAAACATTTTAAAGCAGTCACATCCAGGACAATATGAAGAAAATCACAGATATGGAAAAAAATTGATATACATGCAAGATTATCAATGCAGGAATAACTTTAGAATAAGGTTCCCGCCAGAATCTGTGAGGAAAGATCAAGGATCTAATCTGAAATCTGAAGTGTTGAAATGGCTACAGCAAGTGACCCCAGCTGTGAAATGGAGGGATGAGGACATTGAGCGGATCCATAGAGAACTGACAGGAAGAAGTATTTTGCCAAGAGATGTTATTGTTAGAGTTATTAATTACAATAACAAGGAGGAATTGATGAGAACAGTGAAGAAACATCCAGAGAGACTGAAGTATGGAGATGTAAGGGTGGAATTATATAATGACTACTGTCCACAAACAGTAATTTGGAGAAAATCGATGAAGCCTTGTATTGCTACTCTTTTGAAAGCTAGTATAAAATATGCTTGGGGATACACAGTGTTTTTGGAATTTGAATGGGCAGGAAAAAGATATAGAATGGAAACACCAGAAGAAGGACTGCGATTGTTGGAGGAGTTGGGAGTATATAAGAAGGAGTATGGAGCTGATGGAGGAGCGGACAGTGGAGGAGGAAAAGTTTAGACAGATGAAGAAAGCAGAAGGAAGAAGAAAAAATTACAGGGGGGAAAAAGAGGGGAAATGTTTTTAGTTTTTATTTTTATGAGCACTTGGGCGGAGGGAGTTGTTCTGGGTCATTGGATGATCTCTTCACCACTCCTCACCTGGAAGACCTGGGGGGTCATGAGCAAGGCAATCTACCTTGGGAAGACAAGGTGGGGAAGTAAAGAAGGGAAAGGGGGGGAGGGGAAAGGGAATGGGGAAGAATTGGGAAGGGGTGGGTATGGGGAAGTGAGGTCACTTTTTGGAGCCAGAAGATCTTATGGAAAATGTAATAAGGAATCTAATGGTTAATAAATTAAAGATATCAACCTTAAATGTTCATGGCCTTGGCACGGTAATAAAACAAAAAAGGATTGAAGCATTATTGAAGAAGGATCAAGCAGATATAATATTTTTGCAAGAGACACATCAAAAAAGGGAAGGAGTAAATGAATTGACATTGAATTGGGTAAGAGTTTATGAAAAAGCATATGGGAATTCAAAAGCTAGAGGGGTAGCAATATTAATAGCAAAAAATGTAATTTTCTCATTCAAAAGGTGAAAAAAGATGAAAATGGTAGATATATTATAATGCAAGGTGAAATGGGAGAAGATAAATATGTTCTAATGAATGTATATGCTCCAAATGAAAAACAAGAGGAATTTTATGAAAAAGTATTTAAAGAAATGGAGAATATGCAAGAACAAAATATTGTTGTAGCAGGAGATTTTAATATGCAAATGGAAAGAATAAAAGATAAATCAAATTATTCATTAAGGGATAAATATGATAATATTACAAATTTAAATAAAATAATAAAAAGAAAGGGGTTGAAAGATGTGTGGAGATTCGTAAAGGGAGATGAAAGGAAATATACATACTTTTCAATGGTACATAAGTTATTCAAGAATTGATTATATTTTTGTATCAAAAAATTGATTGATAAAATCATAAATTCAGAGATAGAAAATATAAAAGTAACAGACCATGCCTTGGTCAATGTGGAGATTATAATGAAGAGAGATTATGAATAGGTGAAAAGGTAGAGGTTGAATACAAAGATTTTAAATTACAGACAAATAGTAGGAAAAAATTGAGCATGAATGGCAAGAATTATGGGAATTAAATGATAAAGAAGTATCAAAAGGAATTTTGTGGGGTACTATGAAAGCTGTGACAAGGGGGATATGCATAAAAGAAACCTTTAACTTAAAAAAAGACAAGAAGAAAGAAAAGGGAAATTAGAAAGGGAAATAGAATTATTGGAAAATAAATATATATTAAACAAGGAAAAACAAACTTATATTGAGTTACGAGCAAAGAGGGAGGAATTCGATAAAATGGAAGTAGATGAAGTACAGGAAAAATTAATTTATTTAAAAAGGCCCTGAAACAACATCTCAGGCTTGGCCAAATTGATCACCAACAGTGGTCCGCCCTGGCCTCACATCGGGAGGCATGGAGACGCACTATCCACAATGCTGCAGCCTTATTTGAGAACTCACGCCGAACAAGTCTTGAAGAGAAACGACAACGCAGAAAGAATCACAACCCAAAAACATCACCCAAGGAGACCTTCTGCTGTGCTTTTTGCAACCGGACCTGTTTATCTCGGATTGGCCTTTTTAGTCATCAGCGCGCTTGCAGAAAGCGCGGGATGAGTCCTTCCTGAATCTTCGTTTGCGAAGAAAAGCCAGAGATTTTGAATTTAGTAATAAAAATTCAAAAATGTTGGCTAGATCCACACAGAAGAAGAAAATGGAAAATATGATAAATGGGATTAGAGACAAAACAGGTAAAATGTGTAGAACAATGAAGGAAAAACTAACAATTTTTGAGGAGTTTTATAAAGACCTGTACCAGTCAGGGAATAAATCAGTGGAACAAATAGAAAAATATGTAGGGGAAAATTGGAAGATTAAAATAGAAGAGGAAGATAGGGATTTATTAGAAAAACCAATTACGAAAATGGAAGTAGAGGAAGCAATAAATAATTTAAAAAGTGGGAAAGGTCCAGGAATGGATGGGTTAGGACCAGATTATTATAAAGTATTTAAAAAGAAGTTGATACCTAAATTATTAGAATTATATAATAATATAATAACGGGAGACAAAGTCCCTCCATCATGGCAACAATTATTGATAATATTGATACCAAAGCCAGATAAGGATTGTTGGACCCTGGAACATACAGCTCTATATCATTGATAAATCAAGATGCAAAGTTATTATCAGCAATAATGACAAAGAGAATGAATAGTTGTATGTATAAATATATATTAAAGGACCAATGTGGATTTGTGAAAGGTAGACAAATGTCAAATTTAATAGGAAGGGTGTTAAATAAAATACATATAATGGGGAAAACAAAAGTAAAAGCAGGGATATTAACATTAGATATATTTCAAGCATTTGATTGTGTGGAATGGCCAACATTAAAAATAATATTGAAAGAATTTTGAATGGGGAAGAGGTTTAGAGGATTAATAGATTAATTGTATACCCATAACACAGCTATAGTGATGGTTAATGATGGAATAACAAGAGAAATAAAAATAACGAGAGAAACAAGACAAGGATGCCCACTTTCTCCAATATTGTTTGCAACAGTAATAGAAATTCTAACAAATATGATAAGAAATGATAATAGTATAGAAGGAATTGGAGTAGAAACAAAACATAAGATAAGCTTGTTTGCTGACGATACATTGCTAACAATTAAGGAAATGATTAATGGATTAAAAAAAATTAAAGAACATTTAAAAGTATTTGGGGAGATGACAGGCTTACAGGTTAATTGGAACAAATCAGATATGATGTTGTTTAACTATACTAAGGAAGAAGAAAATATATTTGTAAAAGAGAAAAAAATAGAAGTTAGATTAAAAAGTAATATTGAGTATTTAGGAATAAATATTACAAAAGATTTAAAAGAACTAGAAGAGAAAAATATTATGGTACTAAGGAAAGAAATGGAAAAGAAGTTGGAAGAATATAAAAATATTCAACTATCATGGTTTGGAAGAGTAGCTTTAGTTAAAATGAAAATATTACCTAAACTAAATTGTTTGTTTAGAAAGTTACCAATAAAAATATCAGAAGTAGAATTGAAAAAATGGCAAAATATGTTGAATAAATATTGTAATGGAGGGAAAAGGACAAGATTAAATAAATTATTTTGGTATATATCACAGAAGATTAGCAAAGGCATATAGTGCATTTGGAAGACTTCACAAAAGAGTCTGGAGCAATAAACACCTGAGGCAAAGCACAAAAATCAGTGTGTATAGAGCCATCGTACTGTCTATCCTCCTTTATGGATCTGAAACATGGGTCACCTATCGCCACCACCTATGACTCCTCCAACGCTTTCATCAGCGCTGTCTACGCACAATCCTAAATATACACTGGACTGACTATGTGACGAATGTTGCTGTCCTTGAGCAAGCAGGGATCACCAGCATTGAGGCCATGATATTGAGAACACAGCTGCGCTGGGCAGGGCATGTTTCTAGGATGGAGGACCATCGCCTCCCAAAAATACTACTCTATGGTGAACTCACCACGGGTCAGCGTAAGAGGGGCGTTCCAAAAAAGCGGTACAAAGACTCCCTGAAACAACATCTCAGGCTCGGTCAAATTGATCATCAACAGTGGTCCGCCCTGGCCTCACATCGGGAGGCATGGAGACACACTATCCACAATGCTGCAGCCTTATTTGAGAACTCACGATGAACAAGTCTTGAAGAGAAACGACAACGCAGAAAGAATCACAACCCAAAAACATCACCAAGGAGACCTTCTGCTGTGCTTTTTGCAACCGGACTTGTTTATCTCGGATTGGCCTTTTTAGTCATCAGCGCGCTTGCAGAAAGCGCGGGATGAGTCCTTCCTGAATCTTCGTTTGCGAAGAAAAGCCAGAGAGATATCACAGAAGGAGGGAGGACTTGGTCTTCCCAAAATAAAAGGATATTATGAAGCTAATCAATTGAGATATGTTATAGAAGGAATTGTAGGACAGGGGGATTTAGAATGGTTAGAGATAGAAACAGGGAGAATAGCAAAGAGAATATGGAACATATTTTTTGACAATTTTACAAAAAAGGAAATTAAAGGAATTGAGAACCCATTTCTGCAAAATATATGGGAAATATTGTATAAATATAAGAAAGAATTTTTGCCTATTGATTCAGTATTAACACCGGTTATAATGGGGAAAATATCCAAATAATTTGAAGGAAAAAATGGGAAAGGAATTAAAGAAAAGAGGACTAGATAAAATAGAGGGATGGATATGATGGATGAATGAGAAAGGGAGTATAAGAGAGAAATTATGTGGAATGAAAATTTCATGGTTTAATTGTATACAGTTAGAACAATGGATTAAAAATTGGAAAAAGAATCATAAAGAAACAATGGAATTTATAAAATTTGAAAATTTGGTGAAAAAAGGTGAAAAGAGGGAAGATAATGAAAGTTTGAAAGGTATTAGAAGTGAATTATATAAAATATTGATTAAAAATAAGGATAAAAAAGACAAAGGGGAATATTTAAGGAGAATTTGGGAGGAAGATTTGAAACAAAAAATTGGAGATCATGAATGGGATAAGATATGGAAACAAAGACATCTAAAAATATGTCAATACGGATAGAAGAAAATTATTATAAAATAATATGGAGATGGTATTTGACACCAGCAAAATTGCATCATATAGATAAGAATAACTCTAAATATTGTTGGAGAGGTTGTCAAGAAATAGGTCCATATATGCATATGTGGTGGAATTGTAAATTTGTACAGCAGTTTTGGGAAATGTTTTTTATTGAAATAGAGAATATTCTGAATAGAAATATAGAAAGGAAACCGAGCATAGCATTGATGTCAATTTATAATGGAGAGAATGGGAACCAAGCAGAAAAGGATTTAATAACAAATTTATTAACGGCAGCAAGATTAATTATAGCAAGACATTGGAAAATGCAAATAAATGTACAAGTGGAGGAGTGGTATAAAGAAGTTTGGAAGATGGCAATAAATGATAACTTAACATGTAGAATTAAAGTAAGAAAAGGAAGTTGGAAAGAAAGTGATTTTGATAAAATTTGGAAAGTATTTGTTAAAAAAGTATTACAAACAAAAGATGGGAGGTTACCTCCACGAGAAGAAATGAGATTCTGGAAAGATTAGGTAAGGGATAATGGCTCCGGTGAAGGGGAGCACTGAGGTGGGGGGGTAGGGGCATTAATATTTTTGAATAGAATTATAGTAAAGAATCTATGTTAACTTTTGAAATTAGTTAATAGAAAAATTGTGATGTTTATCGTAATTTTATGTGTTATACCAACTAAGTATTGATTGGATAATATAATGTATGATTATAAAATTTATATATATATATATATATATATATATATTAAAAAGGGAGAACTGACTGGGGGTTTGGGGAGCTGTGGTTGATTGAGAGTTCAAGGGCTAATATTTTAATGACATGTGTCTTAATAAATTTCCACTTGTTTGTTTGTTTTTACCACTGTTTCTGTCTGTTCATATTAAGTTTGGTGGAGGGCTGGTCAGAGCCCAAGAGTACTGTTGCGTGACTGGACATTATCATGTGCACATGTTCATGACTATATGGATATATTATTGCTCATTATTCACTGGAATAATAGCAGGGCCAGTTTAAGGAATTTTGGGGGGCCCTGTAATACTTTATTTTGGGGGCCCCATATGTTTATCTCAGGTTAATGTAACCTAGCCTATTCACAGTACAGGATGTTCAGATTACAGTAGGACCCCCATATCCACAGATCCATTATCCATGGGAGACAAAACAGCACACCTACCGCAGAGTCTTCCTAGAAAATGTGTCCTCCCTAGCCATTTTCTAGGTCCTCCAAGGCAACTCTATGATATTTTAAACCAGAAGTCTCATTATTTTCAATGGCGTTCACTATTATCCATGGTTTTCAGTATCCACGCCCACCTAGAACCAATCCCCAGTGGATAAGGGGAGCCTACTGTATTACATAATTTGCCACCAATAATTTAGTTTAAAAACTATATTATAGGCACTAACATGATAGTTTTGTTTACTAGCAATTAACGTAATGGTGTAGATTTTCTCAAAGAAAAGGAAGAGTGGACTCCAGGCTGAACATGTGTTAGCAGTGTGGTGCAGCAGTAGAAAAAGGCAATGCGATTCTAGGCTGCATTAATAGGAGTAGAGTGTCTAGATCAAGGGAAGTAATAGTACCACTACATTCTGCTTTGGTTAGACCTCACCTGGAATACTTTTTCCAGTTCTGGGCACAACAATTCAAGAATGATACTGAGAAGGATGGTGGGAGGTCTGGAAGCCATTACACCCTGTGAGGAGTGGCTTAGGGAGCTGGGCATGTTTAGCCTGGAGAAGAGAAGGTTGAGAGGTGACATGATAGCCATGTTTAAATATTTGAAGGGATGTCATACTGAGGATGGAGCAAGCTTGTTTTCTGCTGCTCCAGAGACGAGGACAAGGAGCAATGGGTTCAAACTACAGGAAAAGAGATTCCACCTAAACATTAGGAAGAACTTCCTGACAGTAAGACCTGCTCAGAAGTGGAATACATGGCCTCAGAGTGTGATGACGTCTCCTTCTTTGGAGGCTTTTAAGCAGAGGCTGGATGGCATCCTGTAATGGGGGCTTTGTGTGTTCTTGCAAGGCAGAAACCGATTGAATGTGATGGCTGTTGGGGTCCCTTCCAGCCCTATGATTCTAGGCTGCGTTCAGAGCATGGGAAAGTTACTTTTGGATTACACCGCCCAGAATCCCCCTGCCAGCACCCTTCTAAAGGTCTGGTTGCTTTGTTCCTTTTTCAGCATTCTCTAGCCCAGTGGTTCTTAACCTGGGCTGCACGATGTCCTCACAGGGAGTCCACAAAGGCTTGAAGGCTGCTTGGCCCACCTTCTCCCTGTAGTGAAACAGCCACATGACAGGAACCAAGGCAAAGGCTGGCTGGCTTGGCCTGTACATTGCCATTCAATCCACTCCAGCCACAAACTTACAGGAAGAAGCAAGAGTGCCTCTGAGGGAAGGTTTAATGGATGGTGTAATTGTATTATTGTTGTTGTTGTTAGCTATTATCATTAGAGTTTTAAATCTTGAGTTAAATCTTTTGGCAACTAAAGATATTTAAAGGGGGTCCCTGGTAAAGAAAAGGTTAAGAAAAGCCATTGTAGTCCAATGGCTCTCACATAACACTAATGGGATACTGGTGTTTTAGTGACAACAATAAAACCATTGTTCCCAGTAATATTACTCCAAATTTTTATTTATATATTTTTTATATTCTTCTGTTAAAAGAGCCAGGGTGTTGTAGAAGTTTCAGCACTGCACTATGACTATGGAGACCAGGGTTTGAATCCTCACTCAGCCATGAATACCCACTGGGTGACCTTGGGCAAGTCACACTCTCTCAGCCTCAAAGGAAGGCAAAGGCACACCCCCTTTGAACAAACCTTGCCTAGAAAACCCCATGATAGGTTTGCCTTAGTCAGAAATGACTTGAAGTCACATAGGAAAACACACAAATTCCTTTTGCAGGTTGAATTCAGTTGGCAGTAACGGGAGTAAGCTGAAGAGAAAGAGGGAAAGGGAGGGAGGGGAGAGAACCGAGGACATGTTAAGGGCAGCTGGAAAGATGGGCTGGAGGGGATCTATGTGGAAGGAAGGAAGGAAGGAAGGAAGGAAGGAAGGAAAGAAGCCCTTTCTGAAGAGAGAGCAGGGGAGAAAGAGAGGGAAAGAGATTACCTTCACACTTCCCTCCCTCCTCTCTCTCTCACACACTATCACCCCTCTCTGACACAGGCCTGGCAATCCCCTGGGAGCAGGGGGTGAGGGAGCAGCAAACTCCCCTCCACTTCAGCTACACGGAGGGCATCTCCTTCTTTCTCTTTCTCTTTCTGGTTTGGGAGATGCTGTTTTTTTTAAAAAAAAAGCTAGCAGGAGTTTTTTGCAGGAGGAGGGTTAGGATGGGGATGGGGGTCCTGGCTGTGAGGCCCCCCGCATATGCTGATTTGGCGGTATGGTTAAACCGGCCCTGAATAATAGATAGCTGTAGTTCATTAAGCACCTGAATTTTCATTAGTATTCTTCAGATCTTGGGAGATTTTCCTCTTTTTTTTGAACTATAGCTCCCAGGACCCCAATGACCAGGCTGGGTGGGGGATTCTGGGAGTAGTACTCCAAAAAATAACTTTAACAAATTCTCATAGTTTTTTAGTGGTGTGTGTGTGGAGGGGGAAGAGATGTCATATAGTTTGAATGATTGTTACCAAATACAAAGACTGGTGCACGGAAGAAATGGATAGGATCACAAAGAAAAGACAATCCTTTTATTCACTGATACCACTAGTTTCATTGTGAAAATGAAGAACTAAGACATGGTGGGAAGTTGTCATTGACTTGCCAGTAACAATTTATTCAATACAATTTCGTCTATACTTGTACGTACTTGGAAGGTTTTCCTGTGTGGCAATTGGTGTGTTTTACAAATATTTAGATTATATTTATACTTCTTTGTTTCATGTTAATTTATTCCCTGTCCTTGCTCCAAATAGTGTTCAAAGTAACTAACAATATAATGAAATGCAGTGTAATGAAATACAATAAACATTAATAAAATTCATTGGAATTTTTAAAAAAAAAAAAACAAAGCAGGCAAAACAGCAAAGAAGCAACCAGTAGAAACCTAGAACAACATATTTATGGGATAGTTTATGGGACAAAAGGTCTTGCTAAATAAAAGTGCCTTTGCCTACTTGGAGAAGGTAATTAGAGGTGGGCCTAGGTTGGCTTTCCTCAGCACAGATTTCCAAAAAAGTAGGAAGTGAGCAGCAAGATATGGTCTCAAGTATCCACCAGAATTGTTTCAGATGATGGAGGAGCAGAAAAGAGAGTGTCTCTCCAGGTTCTTAAAGCCTAGAAGGCAGGGTCATGGGAGGATGTGGACTTTCAAATATCAGGGTCCCAAAGCGCATTGGGATTTGTAAACATGGTATTACCTACCTCATTTTTTTCCACTAAAACAAGCCTGATACCACTGTACATGAGATATGAGGTGCATTAAATATTGTAACAAAATATAAAATTGTGCAATACAAAACTTCAGAAATGTAAAAGCAAATACATGTCAAGGAATGGTCAGTAGAAACTGAAATTTATCATCCTCTTAATTTTACAGCATCTAGTTCCTCTTGTGTACAAATTCCAGCTGCCCTGGTAGCTGTGTCACCACTTCTGGGAATAATGAACAGTTCTGATTGTTCACTTCAGTACACAGACCTCTTTTATCAGGGCACTGGATATTACTGCACACCAGAGTGCAGAAGATCCAATTCATGGAGTGGAGGATCTAGTTTTTTGATCCTTGTCTGGTCCATGCATTTCATTTCTGCTGCCCCAGAGACTAGAACACGGAACAGTGGATGCAAGCTCCAGGAACAGAGATTCCACCTCAATATTAGGAGGAACTTTTTGACACTAAGAGCTGTTCGGAAGTGGAACACACTCCCTCGGAGCGTGGTGGGGGCTGGATGGCCATCTGTCAGGGATGCTTTGATTGTGTATTCCTGCATGGCAGGGGGTTGGACTGGATGGCCCTTGTGGTCTCTTCCAACTCTACAGTTCTATGATTCTATGATTCTAAAGGAAAATAAAGGAAATACAGTTGCTTTCCAACTGCATTTTTAAATGTAATTTCCCTTTTCTCTTTTGTTTTGGAAAGGGTCCATCTTGCTGGGATGATGTTCTGACTCCAAAGAGAATAACTGGTATTTGCCAGTCCCGAAACTGCAATGGAGAAGTAGCGGTAAGAGATTGTCAAAAATTAATGACTATTTTTTTTTTTAAAAAAAAAAGCAGACTGAGACATTTGCAGAAATTAAACACAAGTACTAAATAGTATGGCGTTGTGTATTTTCATTGAAATGAGTTTGATAATCAGCTGAGTAAAACATAACATAGCATCAACATTTTAAAATGACACTAGAGTGAGATCTGTTGAGATGGAAATCTTAAGTTTTCACATATGAGTGTATTCTCATAATATTTCTAAATTCTCCCTCAAAAATCTCCAGCATTATTGTGGTATGAAAATGACCTTTGGGGGAAAAATAAGATACGGTAAATGACTCTTTGAACAATGGATTCTATAGACATCCTTCCCACACAACAAAATGATTGAAAATCTGCTCTGCTCCCTAGAAATGCTGCTGGTTGACTTGTAATTTGTATCCCATCCTTGGCTTTGAACTCCAAGGCCACCCAAGTTTGCCCGTAGTGGCATTTTTAAAATTAATTTTGAGGTTTCTCCTTGAAAAAAACACACAGCTAGGAACTAGGAGGGGATCTAAGAGAGTACCATCAGGGTAACAACACTTATCAAGTGGTTTCATACATCCCATGTCTTCTAATTCAATTATTAATACAATCAAATTTACACTGTTGTGGCATCAGGGGAGTTATCTGAACCAGTCTGCTTTTTCATGTTCCTAGATGTATGCAGATGGCCTTTGGAATTTTTGAATGAAGGCCCCCGTCAAATACAAAATTGAATCTATTAATTGATTTCCATGAGCCTGTGTGTGCTGAACTTGGTGTTGGTTTAATGATTGCTTTAGTACATTTCTGTCCTGCCTTTCTTCTAGACTTTAAGGCAGTGGATAAGGTGGTTCTAAATGGTTCTCTGTCAGTTTATTTATCGCACCTAGATTTACTTAGCTTCAGCAAAAAGACAGACTGTCCTCTGAGATTTGCCACTTATGGAAGGTCAAAATAAACATGGGTCTCATCATGTATATATGAATGCTTTCCCCCAGATAAGTATTAACCTTCCTGCTGGGAGAGGTAACTTAAGACAGCCTGAAAGATAATATTAAGATAATAACATTTCAACCAGTCCCTCCAGTTTTCTAAAGTGTTAAGTATTCATAGCCAATTCTCTCTTATATTTGTCAAAGCACAACTGATAAGGTTTTTCTGCCTATACTGGGTCTTGCACAGAATTTTAAGCTGTGCTGTAAAATATTTTAGGGATGGTGGCTTTAGTTCGGCAATGTTAATCTTGCCTCTTAGTTGCCTTTTACTGACAGGAAATGGACGACTACTGAATATGGTCAAAAGCTCCCACAAAAAAAGCTGATGGTAGCTATCCCCTTCAAGCATTCTAATTAATCATTAGGCTACATAATCCCTAAAATTTTCATTAATCATCTCTCAATTATCACAAGAGTAACTACATTTGTGGCTGCCTTTATAGCATGGCATGACACTGTACTGAAGTAAACAAAATAAATTCCAACTAAAACTTTGAGGGTAATGCTCTTAAAAACACATTGGGATGATTGTGGTGATTTATAACCACTCTAAAAAAGGTTAAAAACCACGTTTGACCCTCCAATGGAAATAAAAAAGAATGTTCTCTTCAGAACTATTCCTGGACATTGCCTGACTCCTGACTGAAATGGAAAAAGAAAGTGGTTAGTTTGTCAACATCTTTCCCCATAGCATTTAGTGTCTCCTAGGAAGAAAACTTCCTCCCAGATAATCCTCGATTATGTCATGTAATCCTAACTTTAATCTGTGATTAGAAACAGAAATATGTCTGCGTATGTCTCAGTCCAAAGGAATAATCTTCATGTTCCCTCATACCCAGAATCCAATTGCCATAATCTCCTTGACATGAGATATCTTTATCCTGTAGGATTTTGACTATTATGAGGGTATTGTTGTTTAATATCACATTTGCAAGCTAAAATACAATGTTGATGAGGGTGATGTGTATATATATATATATATATATATATTGCAGCTAAAGCTAATATGACAAATTTTAAGGGCAGCATAAAAAATGTGTAATGATAAGACTAGTGGGCATTTTGGAGATGTACCGCAGTCCTCTGTTTGATATTTAAATTAATATTCCTAATCATAGCTGATCAAATATTAAGAGGTGCCATATTTCTAATGAACCAAAACATTCATGGCTCACACAAAAAATGAAGTTTATTGGTTAGAAGCACTTTGGAACCTTATTCAGGGTATCTAGTTCATGTGATGGAATCCACAAAAAAGGATGTTTTACCCCCTTAGTGAGAACAGTTGTCCAATATAATGTTTATAATGGGAGTTTAGTAAATTCAACAATGTTACCGCCCTGTGCTTTACTAGAAGTACCTTACAAGACAGGCACCATAAAATGGATGGCTTTAACTCCCTTTTGAAATCACAGAACTAATCAGCAGCGTTTCTCTATTTAAAAATACATATGCAGCAGGCACATTTTGATTCCAGCATGCAGGCTTAAGATAACCATCCACACAATTCCCCAATTTATATTTCTAGCATAAAAGAGACTCAAAACACTTAAAAGTAGTTTAAAAGTGTGAACACATCTTTACTCACAGTCTCTGTGCATTTCTCATTAAATATCAGCAGCATAACAACAGGTGAAGGCTAAACTAATAAAAATACAATTAAAAACTACATGTTACAAACAAAATATGCAGGGGCTCTGCAGAGCAGCTCCTGCCTCTACGAAAAAATCATGGTGACTGGTAAACCTCATGGTAGCTTTCTAGACAAAGAGAAGGACTTGAGCACACCTCTTCCTCTGGAAAACCAATTACATTTCGGTAGGAAGTTACATCAAGCATTCTATTTGCTTCTATCTGTTAACACTTTCAGCAGTCAAATATCTCAACTTTGCAAACTACACATCCCAACAGAGAGTACTTGGGATCTTTCATACCAAAGATAACCTTTCCTCAGTGCCTTGCAGTCAGTATCAATCTTTGTTTTAGCCATGTCACAATTTTTATATATATATATATATATATATATATATACACACACTTTATTGTTAAAACCAAAGATCCCAAGTACTCTCTGGTGCCACCTGTGCTGCAGGACACACTTTGGATCTGCTTTTCTGTTCTGGGCAGGATGACAATGATCTGGGTGTGGAGGGACTCTCTGTAGTTCCTTTGTTAATGACTGATCACTACCTGGTAGGGTTTAGACTCACTGGGACTCAGAGCCTCTGCAGGGGTGGGGGACCGATTAAGATGGTCCACCCCAGGAGGCTGATGGATCCAGATGGATTCCTGATTGCTCTTGGATTAGAGAAAAATCTATAAATGGTTTTTTGAAAGAAAGAAAATGATTTATAGAATATGTACACCAGTTGAAGGGGGTTACAATGGTAATAAGTTGATGATAAATAAATAAAGGTAAGAATTATGTGTTAGTTTAAAGCTAAGAACACAGTTTATGGATTAGAAAAATTAAGGTAGACTCTATTTAACTGCTTAATTAGCTCACACACATTGGAAACTGCTTAGTGCACTGTAGATGTGTAAATTGCTATTGCTTAAAACAAATGGTAAGCCACTCTGATAGCCTTTGTGGCTGAAGAGTGGGGTATAAATACCTAATTAAATTAAATTAAAAATTAATTAAAATTAGCCTTATATGATAAGAGGAAATGTGCAGGGTTAAGTTAATGACTGCAGCAGAAGAAAGTTGGAAGTCATGTCACAATTTTGATCAAGCATTTTTGGGCAAAGGAAGGCAAACTTTTTCTCTCTCTTTAGTTCAGGAGTGAGAATCATGTGGCCCTGAAAATGTAGTTGGACTACAACTCTCAGTAGGACTAACCAGCACAGCTAGTGACTGTGGCGTAACTAAGGCTGGTGTCACCCCTCCCCCGATGGTGTCACCTAGTGCAGTTTGGCCTCTCCGCATCCCCCTAGTGCCACCACTGACAAGTGGTAAGAAATGTTAGACCACCCTCCATTTCTATTGTTCTAGTTTTGCAAAAAGCAAGTACCATTGAAAAGTAGGTTTTTTTCCTGTTTGTGGTGCAGGGTTCTGTCATAATGGTTTGTTTTGAAAATTGATCTAATGACAGCAAGGAATGAAGCAAGGCAGAGTTCCAAGTTCAAATATACTCTTGATCACTCCTGCATTTTTTCTGTTGATTTTATCCCATCATTTAGATCAGAGGTGGACAACCTATAGCTTTCATTCATTTCATTCTAATTTTGAAATGCCCTCTGTAAGCAATCAGTTCAGTACTCTGGAAAAACAATGCATTCCTTCCAAGCAGTGTGCTAGATAGGAAGGAAGTGGCAGGGAGGGTTGGCAGAAAAAGAAGAAAAGGGTGAATTTGCCTACTTTCGGCTGTGGACTTGCTCACTACCTGATGGACCTCTGACAGATTGCCCCTGAGATTAATGGAGCTTTGGCAGAAAAAATCATGCCCTATCCTAGGTAGATGACTTGTACTTGTTGTCTTGAATCCAACAGAGCATGCACAGAACAGTAGTGTGCAGGTAGTGCTTTTGAAAAGGATGAAATACTACCAGTGAACTGTTTGGTAAAAACAACAGGGGACTGAAATTAAGGTGCCTGAATTCAGTCTGACCCACTCCTGCTTCTGTATTCGTAAGGCACAGATGAGTTGGACTTAAAGTGGGGTAACCAACAGTCAGAAAATGGTGAACTTCTGCAGCATGGAAGCTCTGCTTCTCCTGCTCTGGCAGGCTGAGGATGGACAAGAATTCTGTTTCATTCTGGTTTTGGTAAGGATTTAACAGATCTTGCACATTTCTTCATATTCATGATGCAACGACCTTGAGATTTTTTTAAAAAAATCAAATGTGGGGTCCCAGTCATGTGGAGAGTGACCATATTTAGAAGATCTTCAGGCAGACAGTCAGCCGGACTAGCTTAATCCCTTCTTCACCTGTTGATTCAGCACTCCTTGTAGAATGAATGAATAGGGTTATTGGTAAAAGTATATAACTGCACAATTTTGAGAAGTGCTGCAGAACCTTTGCCCCTTCAGATGTTAGGGACTTCAACTCCCAGAAGCTTGGACCACCATAGTCAAGAGATTGTGTGAGTTGCAATCCAAAATATTGGCAAGACCAGTTTCCTTGCCCCTGATTGAAAGAATTTGCACATTTGTTATCTTCCATGATATAATATATTTCCATCATGCTAGTGTGTTTACAAATGCAATTGTACACACAGAGGTCCCATTCATGTCTGGAGGCATGCTTCTGAATAAACAAGAGTAGAACCAGACTGTAATTTAGACTCGAGTCCCAGGTCTGCTTCCTAAGAAGTAAATACTACTGAACTTAGCAAAGACTTTTGTGAGAATTTACCTGTCTAGACAGTGAAAATACTCCTCATAGAATGCGAGTAGAACGCTATCTGTCACAACATGCAAAGAACAAGATTTGTGGTATTTGGGAGGATGGGGGCTCAAAATTCCACAAACCACACAGTAAAAGGGTTCATGGTTTCCCCCAAAGTTTTCTGGACAATGCACATAGATGTGCATTTTTGCATGTGTGGACATCAACAGCGATGCACATTTTTCCTCTATTGCCTTTTATAAGAGTGTATAGATGCTCCATTTGAACAGATATACATGCATGCAAATACGCAGAAAAAAATGATGGAAACAAAACACCGTCGCTGCGAATGGGCAAAAATGTGCACCCACTCGCAGTATACTATTGTTGCAGAAATCATAGAACAGCAGACCCACGGATTGGAAAGTGAGTTTTATTACATCGGTGGGTCTGACTGGAATATCTTCCAGAGAGTCAGAGCCAAGAGCTATGCCTACAGAATACTTTTATACAGTAATGACAGTATGCAAAAAGCAATTCCCTCCTCCCTTTCTCTGGTGTCTCTGGTGTCAGCAATTTCCCTTCCTTGAGACAATTGTTGATAGTTCAGAAAGTAAAAGGCAAGATAGCTTAGGAACATTTGGGTACAGTTCGACCATTATTAGAGAAAGAATTTGTTTACATCAGCATATCATATGTTTATGGAACATAGAGTTGATTAGTAAGGAACATTGACTAGGCCTGAGAGTTAAAGGAAAAAAACTTTGCAGAGTCCCACAGTCTCATGGGCTATCTAGTCTGACTCCAAATAGTGATTGTAAAGTGACAGCATTCAGCAAATAGACATTAGAGTCCACATGGCTACTACAGTATCATGTCGAGACAGACCCTAGGCTTCTCTTGGAAATTATGGGTTCCATAATTTGTATTATGAACTCACTTCTAGTGCAAACTGTCTATAGCCAGTTATAAATAAAATATTTCTGCTGCTACAACCTGATGGATATAGTCTTCATAGAATCATAAAATTGCAGAGTTGGAAGAGACCACGAGGGCCATCCAGTCCAACCCCCTGCCATGCTGGAAATCATGATCAAAGCATCCCTGACAGATGGCCATCCAGCCTCTGTTTAAAGACCTCCAAGGAAGGAGACCCCACCACGCTCCGAGGGAGTGCATTCCACTGCTGAACAGCTCTGACTGTCAAAAAGTTCCTCCTAATGTTGAGGTGGAATCTCTGTTCCTGGAGCTTGCATCTATTGCTCCGTGTTCCAGGAGGCTCTTCTTCCATAAGGTTCAGTATTGCCGCACACCTTTCTCACAGGGTGAAAACGGCAGCATTCTAATTTCAAAACTTTAAAATGTGTAATGGGAAATTATTGTTAAAGGCATTGCCATATAACACCACAGAGTCTTCCTGATTGTCAAATGAACGAATATTCTGTATTTCATTTTTTAAGAGCCTGGCAATTAAGCATTTATTTTTCCTTAGCCAAGATGTGATCGCATGAAAGGATCATCAAGAGTCTCTTACAGAATCAGGCTTTTGAGAAGGTGAGCAAAGAGATGGAACTATGACCTTGCTGAGAATCACTTTGAAGTAATTCAGACACAGGGGACTCATCAGCCCACTGTGACGCACTAGAGAATATATCAAGGTACAAGATTTATCTGGTCTCAGTAGGAAAATATTCGACATAGAAGTCAGATAAGTCAGAACGTGTTACATTCTGAATCCCAGGGCTCATGCAAATGACTATTATCTAAACATGCTCTTGATCTGGCACTTAACTAGGTACATAGCAAGTGGTATGGTAAACCAGGAGTCTGCTGCTGGTCTATCTGTTTTAAGAGGCTTCCTAACAAAGCCCATCTTTTAAAAAATGATGGTACATAGAGGTAAGGACCAGGTCATGGTAAATAGAAATGGAGTTGCCTCTAATTCTTCAGACTCAAAGAGCTCCAGCTAGTTAGACACTTTAATACACACCTACGCTTTTTCTTTACTCTGAAAGGAAACAATACCAGAGCAAGTACTGAAACATGGCTGAACTAGACCCAATAATCAACTGAGTACCACAACACTGTTGTCATGGAGAAGAAAGGTGCACCTTCCTCTCCCTCACACAGGTCTTTTTCACACTATAGTTACAGCACTTTGATAGCACTTTTAGTTGCCATGTCTCCATCCTATGGAATCCTGGGATTTGTAGGCTTGTGAGGTATTTAGAATTCTCTGCCAGAGATCTCTAGTGCCTTGCCAAACAACATATGGCACTATTTCTGCATCTGCATGGCAGGGGGTTGGACTAGATTGCCCTTGTGGTTTCTATGATTTTATGATTAATTTGATAAGATGCAGCTGTGGCAGTTGAAATGGCATCAAAGTGCTTATAGTTGTGTAGTATGGAAGAGATTACAGATGGTGTAACTTAAGAGCAAAATGTTCCAAGCAAACATCTCATCATACAGCACGTGATTTAGTGTGATTTCTCACATGCCCTTTGTTTTTCTTTCTTTTTGAGAGGAAAAAAATGAGGGTGAATGGGGTATTTAAGCATTTTTGTGAACTTCTGGGCTTGTATGTGTTCTATGATCTGCATAGTGGACGCGAGGAGAAGGGCAATAGCAACTGGGATATTACAGTGTACACTGAAATAATAACCCTCTTAGTGTATGTGACTGTCCATATGGATAGCACATGACATTTTAGTGTGGTGAGGATCAGGCAAGGCATGCCTTACATGGGGGCAAAATCATGGTGTGAGAAGCAGCCTCACCAAAACCTTGTGGGCAGCGCAACATGTAGCATATGTGTGCTAGGGATGAGTGGAAATTTGGTTTGGTTTATGTTTCAATAAGCACTTTCCAAAAGTCTCTCATTTATTCCTAAATGCAACAGAACTAACTTTAAAAGTTCAGATGAGGGCAGTGGTGGACAGTGGCTCCCATGTGACTGAGGTGGTGAATCAACACTGGGTTTTAGTCTAAACCGTAAAAGAACTATTCAGAGTCCTTAAATTAGGGATAGTGTACAGAACCTTGGGTGGCTCCTCTAACATCTGAATGAAAACCAACCACACTGATGTGGAAGCCACCAGCAAATGTGGGGAGGAGCACTAGTGCTAGTCTCAGGCTCTAGACTGTGCCTTTTCTATCTGCTCCCTCCCACCCTCTGGTGAATGTACCTCCACTCTGTTTGGGGACATTGGTGGCCAACACAAGATTGGTCGGGGTGCAATGGCTAAGGATTGCTGCTACTTCCTTCTCACTTGTGCTCACAAGACACTTCCCCCCTCCTCAGCTGTAATTTTGTCAGTGCCACTTGGGCATTCTTTCATGTGGCTTTGCATGTTCATTTGGGAGTGCTGACCTCTTTGTTCTTTCTTTGTTTGTTTGTTTTAGAAGGCAACAAATCTATTCGTGTCAGCTCCCTGGTTGGAGGTCCACTCTTAATAAGAGCCTAACATGATAGTGAGTAGGTAAAAATAACCTATCATAACCACTGCAATGTCACTGAGATCACTTAAGGCTCTGGCCAAGGAGCTTGAGAGGATGCATGGATGTGCACTAGTCTATACTCAATGTCAGTCTGTCTCAACACACCCTTGAAGTGCTCTATGATGGTTTGAAATTTTGTAGCAGAGAAAGTAAATAGACTCCGAGTGGCCTGTTATTCACAGTCTATCATATCCATGGTCTGTAACAGCTTCTTTCAAAGCCTGGGCAGCCTGTTGTGCCGATCTGCAATTAATCTCCTGATCAATGATACAGCTTACTGTAATGTCTCTTTCTGGAGCTTTTAAGGTTCAGTCTGTGAATGAATGCTCCGGGAGCTTGGAAGTCATGGTACATTAGCTGAAAAGCATCTTATGTTCATGTTCGTTGATCCGTGTTTTGCAAATTCCATTTTGCTATCCAAAATTATTTTTAAAAGGTGAGGTAGCATAAACCTGGCCTGCTGCTGGGTAGGGATCTGTGAGATTTGAAGACTCTGGTGCATTAGGCTAATTTGAACTTCATCAAAGCTGGGCTGTGGCACATAAAGTATCTTATCCTATGAAAGGACAAGACTCATTATGTCATGTTTTCACTCACCCTTGATTGCAAGGCTGGTGGGCAGGTTGTTCAGGACTGAAAATCGGGTTGGAAACCTGTCATATTTTTAAAAACAGAGAATAATTGGTACATTTGTTGATGTGTATGCCTGAATCTAATAAACGATTTTGATGTAAAAAGAGATTAGGGATAGGGAAATATTAAAATAATAATTACATTTTTTTCATGCTGATCCATCATCATATTGTTGATGACTCTGTCCAGCTACAGCTTCAGTAGTTGCTTTTCTTCTGCCTTGAAAAACAAACTTCCGACTTCTGGTGGGAGGTGGTAGACAACGGATACGCTACAACAGAGCTCCGTATGTAGTAGTCCTACAAGCGCTGCAAACAGAGTACAATAGGACTCTTCAGTTCTCCAGCTCAGGAAAGAAGGAGACGAGTGGGGCTTGCAGAAGGTCTATCCTAGTTGTTTCCAGTCCTGGGACTTTTTTTTGACCCAGGGGAAGAGACTAACGGAGAAGTCCGAGGGGCAGCCAGTGCAGCGTGAGTTGATAGGGCAGAAGTCCAGAAAGGGCAGAAGTCCAGAACCCTCCTACTTGTAAGCAGACTGAAAAAGAGATTAAGGATTTGAAATTCACCTCAGGAAAATCGGTATTTCCTCCACTTGTTTTTTTCCCCCATCAAACGTGAAGCAACGTGGTTTCTTTTTTTCTTTTATTTGTTTAAGTATGTATGCTTCATGTATGCTTTGGAAGACTTTACAAAAGAGTCTGGAGTAATAAACACCTGAGGCGAAACACAAAAAAACAGTGTGTATAGAGCCATTGTACTGTCTATTCTCCTTTATGGATCTGAAACATGGGTCACCTATCGCCACCACTTATGACTCCTCGAACTCTTCCACCAGCACTGTTTACGCACAATCCTAAATATATACTGGACTGACTATGTGACGAATGTTGCTGTCCTTGAGCAAGCAGGGATCACCAGCATTGAGGCCATGATATTGAGAACACAGCTGCGCTGGGCAGGGAATGTGTCTAGGATGGAGGACCATCGCCTCCCCCAAATAGTACTCTACGGTGAACTCGCTGTGGGTCAGCGTAAGAGGGGCGCTCCAAAAAAGTGATACAAGGACTCCCTGAAACATCTCAGGCTTGGCCAAATTGATCACCAACAATGGTCTGCCCTGACCTCACATCGGGAGGCATGGAGACACACTATCCACAATGCTGCAGCCTTATTTGAGAACTCACGCCGAACAAGTCTTGAAGAGAAACGGCAACACAGAAAGAATCACAACCTGGTAACATCACCTGAGGAAACCTTCTGCTGTGCTTTCTGCAACAGGACTTGTCTACCTCGGATTGGCCTTTTTAGTCATCAGCGCGCTTGGAGAAAGCATGGGATGAGTCCTTCCTGAATCTTCGTTTGCGAAGAAAAACCAGAGAGAGATGTATGCTTCATTAATGTTTGACTATCCTTACTGAACTGGAGAAAAGCAGAGGTGGTGAGCCAAAGATACAAGAGTGCTGGAAAGTTGGAGGAAGAAAGATAGAAAAAGAGAGAAAGGTGAGACCAGAGGAGCGTTGGGGCATTGGGAAGTTGGAGGCGGTGAGCGGAGAGAGGAATGTGAGACCCAAGGAGCATTGGGGCGAAAGTTGGAGGTTGTGAGTGGAGAGAGGAAGGCGAGACCGGAGGAGCGTTGGGGCGAAAGCCAGATACGGTGAGCAGAGAGAGGAAGGCGAGAACGGAGAATTGTTGGGGCGAAAGTTGGAGGTGGTGAGCGGAGGAAGGCGAGACCGGAGGAGGTTGGGGCAAAAGTCGGAGGTGGTGAGCGGAGAGAGGAAGGCGAGACCAGAGGAACGCTGAAGTGTTGGAAAGTTGGAGGCATGTGAGCGGAGAGACGAAGGCGAGACCGAAGGAGAGTGAGGGTGTTAGAAAGTTGGAGGTGGTGAGCGGAGAAAACAAGAGGGGAGAGAGGAGGACGAAAGAGAGGAGGGAACGGAGGAATATTGGAAAGTTGGAGGGCTGAGGGGATAAACAGATGTTGCAAGCCGCCCAGTAAGAGTAGTAAGAAGTGGCTAACAGAACCGTAAGAGTTAACTGGAGAGACGGAGTTGGAGGGTAGGACTAAGCTAATCCAACGCGGGTAGAAGCTAATGGAGAGAACGTGGCGAGAGAGAGGTTTCTTACGTAGACCCTTAAACAACCATAATTTTATACAAAAGGGCCAATTGAACTGGATTAAATGGAAAATAGTGTTGGAACGTGAGGCCTACAGAAGGTGTGGGAGCGAACTCATAAAGACACATAGAGACTCACAGAGACGCTGTGGTGTAAAATTGGTTAAACTAACTGGTGGTCACCCACCAATAGAGGGAGTGGAGGTGTGTAATTTTAAGCAGTGATTGTCAACAGGAGGTGAACCCCCTTTAATCAGTGGGTGTCATAATTGGTGGTAATGTAAAGTAGAAAGAAAGGAAATAGAAGGAAGAAAGAAGAAAGAAGAAAAGAAGGGAGGAGGATAGGAAGGAGAAGAAGCAACTGAGGAGAACTAGGAGATTAATACAGTGAAACAGAGAACAGTATAGTATTTAATTTGATGTGTGAATATAAATGCTTGACAAAAGAATGTGAATACAATTTGATAGAAGTAGGAGGGTTAGACTGGTGAAAGATATATGGGTTTGCAAGAATAATTGGTATTTACAAGGGAAAAATAGAAAATTAAATGATTAAATGATTTATGTTGTCAGCCTTAACATTAAGTGAACATACGAGCTGATTTGGTACAGATTGGTTGTAAATTGATTTCAAACTTTAAGATTGACAGGAAAAGTAAAAGGCTGAGGATGGTACTATATCATATGATAAATTAACAGATAATTAAGAGTTGATTTATATACAGTGAAATAATAATATTCTATTGCAGACTATCAGTTACAAATATATAAGGGGCTACTGCTGAACTTCTTTACTTAACAGTAGAACTTTTTAGGTAGAGTTGCAGTATATATCAGTAGAGCCTCTTCATTTAGAAGTAGAATTGATTAAAACAATAACAAACATAAGCAATATAACCACCCTATAGCATAACTTACAATATTGCTTTACTCACATACTGCTTAACTTACCCTAACCTATTTTGCTGATTAACATAGCTACACTAGAAGTTCTGCTTTATAAGATCTGCAGGGAGGGGGAAATACTGGGTCTGAGAAGCCTGGATCAAGAATACAAAATCCAGGCTTACGCAGATGACTTAGCATTAATTTTAGAAAACCCGATACAGAATATCAAAAAGTTATTAGAAACAGTGGAAACATTCAGTAGTTTCTCCAGATTCAAAATCAATAAAGAAAAGATGATAATTATAACAAAGAACATGTCAAAAAAAGAAGAAGAACAACTGGGAAAAGTAGCGGGATGCAAGCTGGTGAAAAAAGCAAAGTATTTAGGGATCTGGGTAACCAATAGAAATATGGATTTGGTGGAAAATAATTATAACAAGGTATGGGGAGTAATAAAATCAGACATGAAGGAATGGGAGAAACTAAAACTAACATTGTTAGGTAGAGTAGCAGCAATAAAGATGTGATACTACCAAGAATTCTATATATATTTCAGGCAATCCCAATCCTAACTAACAACTAATTACTTGAAAAATGGACAAAAGATCTGAGAGAATTTATTGGGAGGGGTCGAAAGGCGAGAATTAAGTGGACAACCATGATTGATAGAAAGGAGAGAGGAGGCCTGGCGGTTCCGGATATTCAAACTTACTACATGGCTGGTAGTATGATATGGGCGAGTGAATGGATAAAATTAAGAAATAAGAGGTTACTAACACTTGAAGGAGAGGGGTTGAGATTTGGTTGGCACGCGTACGTGTGGTATGAGAAGGAAAAAGTTCATAAGGATTTCAATAACAACATAGTGAGAAGGGCAATACTAAGGGTATGGCAGAAGGTAAAGCAAAAATACTACAGTAAGATGCCAAAATGGATCTCGCTGCAGGAGGCCTTTACAAGAAGATGGACCAATACAAACAGATGGCTACTGTACAAAGATTTATGTAACTGGAAGAAGGACAACACTTATGAATTTAAAACAATGAAAGAGATATCAGAAGGAGGATGGCACATCTATTGGTTGACTCATCGAGAGCTATACAGTAGGTATAAAGAAGACAAAAAAGTATACGAATTTGATCTGGAAGGAAATGAGATAGATAAAATAATCTGGAAGGGGGAAAAAAGAGAATATCTAAGTTTTATAACACATTGTTAGAAAGCAAGCTAGAGTCTGAGGTGGTTAAAAATGTAATGTTAAAATGGGCAAAAGACATAGGAGAAAGCATCACATTGGCAGAGTGGGAAGAGGCATGGTTTAAAACTAACAAATTTACAGCCTGCCAAGATCTGAAAGAAAACAATATCAAAGTGTTCAATAGGTGGTACTTAACACCATTAAAAATTTGTAAAATCTATAAGCTAAAAGATAGTAGATGCTGGAGGTGCGGTAAAGAAGTAGGCTCTATGTATCATCTATGGTGGAATTGCCCGATAGGAAATATTGGCAAAAGATTCACATTCTAATTCAGAGAATGCTAAATACTCAATTTATCATGGATCCAAAACTATACTTATTGAACATCACCTCTGTATTACCAAAACAGACAGAAAAGGGAAATTGGAGAATGTTGTTATATTTAATTACAGCAGCCAGGATACATATTGCATCCAAATGGAAAAGTAGTGAACAGTTACAGATAGACGAGTGGTTACATAAAATGATAGACATGAAAAACATCAATTTGTTGACTCATATTTTGAATAGGAAAAATACAGCAAAGGTAGAAGAAGAGTGGTGACCATTATTTAATGTATGTAAAAGTAGATAGAATATAGGGAAAGTTACTTGAAATATAAACACATAAAACAAATACAGAAGGAATTTACAGGATGATAAAGTAAGGATAGGATCGATATAAGGAATGAAGTTCAGGAACATCGATGGAAATGTCGAGAAGCCAACTCAATAGCTGATAAGGAGCCCAGCTCGGCAACAACCCAGTTGAAAAGCACAGTACCTGGTGTTGTCAGTAGCAGTCCTACAGGGTGAGAAGTACACACAAAGAGAGAGAGTGCAGAACGAAGAGGCAGTCCAAGGTCAAAAGGGTTCCGGCAGGTGGGTCAACGAAGGCAGTCCAAGGTCAAGATATCCAAAGTCTCAAGATAGCAAGGTTCCAGGAGAGTCACGGGCAGAGGCTTCCTCCAGGTAACGCAGACTGCCTGAAACAAGGAACTCAGCCTCCCCCAGCTGCTTATGTTGGCCCAGCTCCCACTCCCAGCTGCGGGGTGATTGATGAGTTTCTGTCTCTTAATCTCTGGGAACAACGAAGCCACGCCTTCTCTGCTTTCCTTTGGCTAAAGGTAGGTACCTGCTCTTCTACCTCTTGCTCTTGCTCCATTATGTCTCCAAGGCTTGGACCCTGAGCTGGGGGAGGGCTAGGCTGCTGAGCCCTGGGTTCTTCAGGGCTAGACTCAGACTCAGCCAGCTCTTCTGCTACTGGCTCAGCCTCCTCGCCTTCTGAGTCCTCAGAGTCCTAACTGACCATGACAGGAAATAGTATATGCTAATGGGAATACTATTAGGGAGAAGCAAGAAATAGACGATCTCTGATAAATTCCCTTTAGTTAAAGATTAAGTAAGTTAAGGAAGGAACATTAGGAGATGAGAACTATACAGAAAAATACTTGAGATGGATTTACGGGGGAAGTCAAATTATGTATATATATAAAGAAACAAATAAGAAATGTTCTTTGACAAGTGTAAATGGGAAATTGTAATAAAATAATGTTTTACTAAGAGAAAAAAAAGAAAAACTTCCTAGGAACAGTGCTAGTTTCACATAGCCATTCACATTCAACTGTGTCCACCTTGAAAATTAGCTTCCTCTTCCCCCTGAAAATACTAGCCTGATTTTTACTCTGAATTGGGCTGGTAGAGAACAGATGTGGCATGCTGTTCGTCTTTTCATAGCTTCTAGCAGTCTAGCTCAGTTTGCAACCCAGTAATGCTGTAGGTTGGCGGAGAAGCTCAGGAACACTTCCTGCATCCTCTACAAACCTTCGTGTTTTTTGTGCCATTACTTGGCTTCAGTCCTGCCCATGGAAGTTGATCACCCCAGCAAACAAACAGCAAATCCCAGCATCACCAGTAACCCCGAGAAACAATTGACTCAGTGGGCATACTCTGATATTGTATACCAGTAGAATTGTGATAAATGCTTTCCAGAATACAAGGGTCCTTTCACCCTACAAAATGGAGCAGTATGATTCCAATTTAAATGGCATGGATCCATCATGTGGGAATCCTGGGATTTGCAGTTTTAAGGAGGTGTGTTTAGAATTCTCAGCCAGGGAGCTTTAGTACCTCACCAAACTACAAACCTCAGGATTCATGTGGTGCAGCTGTGGCAGTTAAAGTGGAATCACAGTGCTACAATAATGTAGAGTGAAAGGGCCCAAAGTATTGATGATGAGTGAACTCCCTTCAGCTTAATTCAAAAGCAGGTCAGCCATCCTAAACAAGATTGAGTGAATGCACATGCCTACCCTCCCATGTTTATCTTCAATGCTCATATAGCCTTCACTTTTCATGAGCTAAATCCTGAATGCTAATTGCTGGTAAGACAAAGCTAAACAGGGGTGCCGTTTACACGATGAAAATGTAGTGGGAAGAATTCGTGTTGAACCCTGGTTGTTTACATGTATGTCGGGTCGGGCACGTGATTTTCGGAAGGGGGGGCACCTTTTATCCCTCAACCTGCGGGACTTCCAGTCCCACGGTCTGTGCTGGTTTTTTAAAAAATCACTGGAGGATTCGGAAAATTGGAAATGTAAACAGCCCGGGACAAGTTATCTCGGTACTAGGTGATGACCGGAAATGGTGACCGGGGGCAGGCTCAGAGATCAGCAACCTGAAAAGGAGGGGTCAGTCACCCGTTCAACAGATTCAGCCTCACCAACTGAAAACAAAGGCATCCGTTCCAGCTCCACAAAGGTTTGTGTGTGTGTGCGTGTACTAAATCACCCTGTTCATTGCATTTCTACACTGCAAACCCTTCAGCTTTAACATTTTCCTCTCCTGCATGCTGGGTTTAAATTTTAAAGAGAGAATAAATTATAAAGAGATGGTGGGTGGAGGATCACCCATTTATTCCCTGCCTGGATCCCCTCCCTGGGTCTGAATGGATAATCTAACATTCACCCCCCCCAAGGCACAGTAAAAAATGCCAGCGTCTGAGCGAATGATCACACATTCATTCAACCGCCTCCCTCAAGGCACAGTAAAAAATGCCAGTGTCTGGGTCTTTCAAAATGCCTTGTGTGTCACTGGCTTGAAACCTTCACTCCACAGCTGCCTCTGCTTAAAGGGTTAACATTTTAAAGAGACAAGACAACGGCAAGCCTCTGCCCCTTCACTCCGCTTGTACTAGCTTGGGCTTGTGTGTGTGTGTGTGTGTGTGTGTGTGTGTGTGTGCGTGCCGGCTCTGCTTTTGATCTCTCTCATACTCCCCAGCACCAATTGATCATTCTCCCCCCCCCCACAAGTTTAGCTGGCTTTAAATAGTGATCTTTCATTTCTAAAGGAAAGCACAGCGTTTAGCCACTGATTGCTCCCCCTCAGCCCCAATGCAGAAGCTTTAACAAACATTTGAGCCAGCCAATAGCATTGCTCATGGCACGGAACTCTAAAGGAAGTACGTCACTGAGGTTGTGAAAAACGAGTAATCACATCCTTGATTGACAGCTAAAAAAAACCACCCAGTACCGTAAACTCATGTAAACAAACAAATAAAAAAACCCGGGATAGTATATAGTGGGAGAAGGTACATATTACGGGACGTGATGCCATGTAAACAATGATCCCAGGATCTCCAGTTCAGAGACAAAAATCGTGTAAATAGGGAGGGATGAATACGGGATCAAGAAATCCCAGGATGCCCCACAACAAAAATTGCCATGTAACTGGCACCAGGGACACTCCAAGAAGGATTTTTGAAAGGTCCATCTAACTATGCCCATAGCCAAGGACTTCCCACAACATTAGAAGAAAATTAGTTATGCCGTTTCTAAGCTAGTCTGACTGAGTGCTGAAAAATGTGCCAACCCGTTCCTGGGAACATTTTTAAATGATTTGCTGGTACACATGAAAGCCTTCTAATCCTTTTTGATGTGTTAATTTTAAAATACCATTTTTAAAATTTCCATTAGAATTCTCTTGTTTTATTGAACTTCAAAAATATCTTGTGCTCTCTAGTTGTCTATGTTTTTATGTATCCTTTTGAGAAGTTTTGTAGATGAGACCATTAATTGTTGTCTGAGACCAACAAGTGTTGTTGTTGGTCATTTTGGCATCATCAGTCTTGGCTTGCTGTGTCAAGTGTGTTCATATACATATTCTTTGCTGTGAGCAGGATGTGACCATATAATGCATAGTGATTTGCCATTGCCTAGTTTCCTACTAGAAGTTAGTTACTATAAAAAGAGGTACTTTTCTTTTAGAAATAAAGAACTGAGCAACTTGAAAGGTTGGCTGTGATACCCAAAGACGGCTGACTCATTCTGTGCAGCCAAAGGTTTGAGGATGAGGGATTTTGTTTCCACAAGAGGATCACAGTAAGTGTGATGGAGAAAATATATCTCAAGCAATTATACACAAACCTGATAATATGAGTCTCAGCAGAGCAATGAGCTTATCTGCTACAGAGAAATCCCCACAAAAATCTAAGCAACTGACTATATTTACAATTTGTTTCCTTAAATGAAGTTAAGCTCTTCTGATAATACACTTGCTACTATAAATTAATGCTTGCAGTGGTATTTTTTAAAAAAGCAACTTAATGTATGTTATATAGTAATTTAGTAGCACATTTCTTTAGGGATTCTTCTGAAAATTCTCTCCATTCAAATTTCTCCCTAAAATTTTATAGTTTCACTGGGTCTTCCTGTGGAACTGATCTTTCAGAAAGGTTCTGTTGTGCCCATGGCATGGTCACCACATGGAAAAACTGTCAAGATGCTCAGCTCAATGATAAAATGACCACAGCTTTCATTTGTTACAGCTTGCAGAGTTTGATATGGAAATAGGCAAGGTTCAAGTCTGTGGACATCTTGACTGCTGATCACCAGCAATATCCCAGCCTATGTGCTGGGATAATATTGACAGGAGTGGCAAGAATCTTGGGCTGTTCACGGTGTGAGCTGATAACATGGACCAACTTGCATCCTGGGTGATTGGCAGGCACCCTGTTCTCTCCAGCTGGAATGGGGCATTGAAGAAACACTTGGAAATTCCTTTTGGTTATCTTTATGTGGGGATCAGTCTGCCCAGCCCTTGTTCACTCTGCTTGCTATAGATCCAGCCCAATGCTTCCAGCATCTAAGATGATAAAATACAACCCTCCGAGAGTAAACCATGATATTGCAGTTAAGAAGGCAAATTGAAGACAACTCCAATTTCAAAATTAATTTGAATATGTTTATAATGTTAATATATTAAAGGAAAATACATCCCACCATTCCAATATATTCTGAGGACAGGTAAATATATAATATGAAAATAAAAACAGGTTTGAAATTAATATAAAAATAGTTTAAACACAAAACATTATAGTGTAACAGCACCTGAAGCTGTTTACTGTAAGTCTCATTGGATTCAGTAGGATTAGAAGGTATCAGATCCTGTTTGATTTTGGAAGCTACACTGGGTCAGCCCTAATTAATTCTTGGATGGAGAGCTGCCAAGGAATACCAGATGATGTAGACTATATTTTAGAGGAAGGGAATGGCAAACCACCACCTCTTGAGTATTCCTTGCCTAAGAAAACACCATAAGTTGACAGGCAACTTGAAGGCATGTACACACACACACACAGAGGACTGTATATAGGAATGCACTGTAAAAACACAACAGACCTGCTAGATTAGACCAAAGGAATATTTGGTCCAGCACCTTATTGCCATATGCCTCAGGAAAACACACAAGCAGGCATTAGATTCTTCTCCTACTCCTGTATACAGCAGCTGGTATTGAGAGGTGTACTGCATCTGATACTGGAGGTGAGATGGACCATTATAAGCAGAAGCTACTGATAGGAGATTTTCACACGTCAAAAATATCCTCCACGGAAGCAGCGCCGCGGTTCGCACACCCACCTCCCTCTCCCAATATGCCAGCGTCCTCGCACTGGGTTTTTTCTTCCCTCTTCCGTGATATTTTATTAACAGCGAACTCCTGTTAGTAAAATATTACGGAAGAGGGAAGTGCGAGGATGTCGGCATATCGGGAGAGGGAGGTGGGCGTGTGAACCACGGCGCTGCTTCCGGGACAGAAATATTTCTGTCCCGATTTCCGCGGAGGATATTTTTGATGTGTGAAAATCGCCATAGTTTTTAAAGTACTAGTATACACGAGGAGGGGATATACAGGTACAGTGAACTAGATTGGTAATTAAGAGGATTGTGTTTTACCCCAACTTTTCTCCAGAAGAAGTCAACTTTGTTTGCACTTTTATGTCTAGTGGTTTGGTGATATGCTGTACAAAAGAAAAAGTCAGCCAGGACCAGAACATACATATATATATTATCGAAGTAAGATAACTCTTGGCCACATTTTACAGAAACTTAGAAGGTAAGAAGAAAAGTTGGAAAACAAGAAATACATTACTTTCCCATTAAGCAAAAGTTTGCTAGAAGTTAAACTCATTTCCACTACAGCAAACACATATGATAGAACAAAAAAACCAATTCTGCCTTTCATAAAATATGTATCGCCTTTTGTACAATCCTAATACATTTTGAAATGACCATTTTGAAGTATTCCTTTTAGTTTCAGAGCTTTGCTGGAATATTTGTCTTTGCAAACTCATACATACCACATGCTATTGTAAGTCAATTTTTATCCCTTTTTAATTTGATGAAGAAATGCAATACTGAGAGGGCCTATATTGCACAGTTGAATAAGACAAAAAGAAATGTGATCAGAATTATGAGGGTCCATGCAAATCAGTTACATAAGGCTTGAACAAATTATTTATCTCACTATGTTGAATATAACCCACCCAATATGGTAGTTTATTTCTATTTTATATTGTTGCCCTGCCTTTATAAGGAAGGAAAGAATATTTTAACATTTGAAAAATGGTTGAAAAATGTGCTTCTTGAGTGTCATGGAAACCCAGATAAGGAGAATCCTAGACTGACAAAAATGTTCATGAGTTATTCTGCACAAAACCTGCACATGGTTTTTGCACAGAACTATTATTTTATGCATATAAATGTTCAAAATTTACACAGAACAAATCCCCAGCTATAGTCATTTCTGTGCAGAAAATTCCATTTTCAATGCAAAAAGTGTGATTTTTGCACAGAATTAATCTTGAACTGTGAATGGTTTTTGAAAACTGCATAGCAAGAAGAAAATTGCTAAAGTTATTTGTTGCTTCCTTCAGGAATGAAATTATTGAAGGACTGCATCCCTTTGTCTTTCCACTTATTGTTATTGTCGTTGTTATATTTATTTATATCCTGCCTTTTTCCCATTCAGGATTCAAGGCAGTTTGCAACAGTTAGAACAATTTAAAAATTAACAGCATACACAGGAAAATACAAAAGTTGAAAAGTAATTAAACTATCATAAAAGTAAAACCAGTTAAAACAAATTAAAGCAACAACTAAAAGTCTAGTACATTATCCATTATCTTATACTATACAGATTATGGTACTCAGTGTACTTAATATCACAGGGGGGGCACTGAATAATAAAGTCATTAAAGTCCTCACTGAAAACAAATAAAACCATTAAAATAAATAATCAACAAATGACATCATTTAAATGTCCAGTTTGAAGAGATGTGACTTGAAATCCTTCCTAAAAGCAATTAGATTTAGAGCTGACTACAGTTCTGAGTGGACTGCATTCTGTAATCTGGAAACAATACAGGACAAAGCCCTCTCCCACATGCCCATTCAGTGAGTTTCTGCGGGTGAAGGTAATCTCAAGTGGCCCTTGTCTGATTAGCTTCATAAGAAACACAGTCCCATAGATAGCCAATCCCCAAGCCATTTAAGGCTTTAAAGATTAAACCTTACCATCTTGAATTAGTTATGGAAAGCAATTGACATCCACGGCAAGTCTTTCAGTTTGGAGATAATACGATCTTGAAACTGTGCACCTTTTGTACCAAATGAAGCTCCCAGACACTTTTCAAGGGTAGCCTCCCATAGAGCACGTGACAGCAGTCAAGATGTGATGTACATAAAGAATGGATTATTGTTGCCAATCAGTTGAACCCAGATAGTGGCTACGCCACCATACGCTGAAGGCCGTGACGGTGAACAGTGACTGCCTTCCCATGCTATGGTCTGACTGTGACCCAACAGAAGGATCACAACTAGTGGAACACAGTGCTTACAGTGCTCATACCAGTGAGGTGATCATGAAGGATTTCATGGATATTGGTGACGAGTTTGATAAAACACATTTTGCTATCTGCATGGAATTGTGAAACTAGAACAAGGTGGAACTGTGAAACTAGAACAGGGTGTTAAGTGCCAGGTAGGGCACAGTATCAAAAGCTTCCTGAAATTGCAATCTGGGAAACTTCCTTGACCTTTATTTATGAGAGAAATCTCATTTTGTTTTATTTTTAAAGCTTTATCTGAAAACAACTCTTAAACAGAACGAGCAAAGCTTGAGTTTTAAATTAATTACTGTATTTCTAATTCAAGATGTACTATGCTCGTAATAATTGAAAACATTGTGTTCAGCAGGTCGGTTGCAGCACAGGTTGGCCAGAGGGAACTGAATGGACTGTGTTGAGAAGCTAAAATCTCTTTTCTGCCAATATACTACATAAATGTATTATGTGAAGAATATGCTACTGCTAGGAAATATACCTGTATTTGCCTGGATTGATGTTTATTATTTGTTTATTATTTGAATGAAAAATAAGTCTGAGTGGTACCACCTAAAATTCATGAAATTTTTTTCACATTTTGATCCTTGGAAAATATATTATAGCCAGCAATCTTGGTTGAAAGTTCCTAATTGGCCTTAATTTTTTGTGAAACTGTTATCAGCCTGAAAATGTTAACAGTGTAAATAATGAGGTTTGGTCAAAATCATATCAAAATAAATGTGCACTCTAGACTGAAAAATAAAAGAAAACTAAAGGAGAAATCTGATATATTTGTTTAGGACGGACCTCAAGTAATTGGTATATTGGGTCCAAACCTTATAATGATCATTGTTTGGATCATATTTAGATAACACACCTAATTTGGTTTTTGTGTGATTAAACACATAGATTTGTAGAAGGATTTGGTTTCTTTGTGATCAAGCATATAATAATAATAATAATAATAATAATAATAATAAATTTTTATTTTTAACCCGCCCCTCTGCTCGGCAACCGGGGCGGCATACAGCAAGAGATAACAGAGGGACAAATATTTTAAATTATAATATAGCCATGTACATAATTTGCCTCAGAGGTCTGTTCACTAATGCTTTAGATTCATTTCTTTTCAGTTTCAGGATCTTTCTGCAATTATGAGTCTTGGTTCAGTGGGTATTTGGTTAGCATGTATGAATTTGAAAATAAGGTATTTCTTTTCGGCTAAGAGAGGCATAACCAGAAGATTGAATCTCTTCATTTATTTGAACTTTTCTCCTTTGTGGGGTCCCTTTGGTGTCTTAAATTGGCATAAAAATTCAAATCTGATTGCCTGTGGAAATTAAACTTGGAGGAATGGGTAGTTTCTCTACAGGAGACCCTTGATAATAAATTTGAACAGTTGGATTCTACTTTGAGGACTGAATTGTACATATAAGACCCAGAAATTAGTGGCAATGTCTAGCCTAAGACGATGGAGATACATTTTAAATAGTTTTTCTGATGCCGGGATTTATTTATTGCTTATATAAGCTCTTTAGCCATGAATATCTTTAACAATCTATATGATAATGTAGTGGATTGGGTAGAACACAGCTAGGAAGAATGGCAATTTAACACATATTGCTTGCATGTACCTTGCCAGTTAATTAAGGCTGCATTGAACAAACAATGACATCTAGGTTTGTTTTTGCTGCAGAAATAAGATATAGAATGGCCTCATATATATCTGGGAACATGAACAATAAGTAGGACAATCAAGGTTAATGGAAGAGATCCCATCTCTTCTTCTGGTGAGAGGTTGCTTGGTGAGGAAGACTAAGCAGGCTTACCATACTTAAGAGCTATCTGCAGCAGAGACACTGTAAACCTGTTCCCACCCAAGTGTTGTATTCATGACTTCTTTTTTTCCTGAGGAGCTACCTTTTGATTATTTCTACATTTAACCTGGGATGCCTATACACACACGCATACCCCTTTCTTGATGTTCTCCTGCCATTAGGACTGCCCCCCTTTGGAGAGGGAGGGTACAGTTAACTGGCAGAGTGGCTCAGAAGACCAAGGGCCCAGCCCATGTTGCCAGTGTAAAAAAAATTGAGGCCAAACTATAGATCATTTGGAGTATGGCTCTGAAGACCACAGTTCAAATCCCCCCTCAGCCATGTGTTACCTAATCAAATAATTGACAATATTTAATAATTTGACTTACTGTGGCCTTCCACATGGTTAACAAGTAAACCAGGGACCACAAAGACCAAGATCGGAGTCATGTATGACCAAGGGAGGGGACTTTGGAAATTCCCCAAACAGTTACTGAGGTCAGAGATGTGAACACCTGGAGGTGAGTCATTCACTAATCCACTCAATGATAACAGAGTTCTTAATGCTTGTAAAATTGGTCCTTCCTGTCCTCTCCCCTCCAACAATAAACCTTGCCTACTCTTATTCAATTCTAAATACATCGACTGTCAACTATCATTAACTCTTCCAGAGCACCATTTTCTAGTCCTGGAAACCTCTGAGAACCACTGTATTCCGCTCAAAATCCCATCCCTTCAGGGGAATTATATATTATATATCTCCCCAAAAACACGACCCAAGAGGGCACAGTTCCTCTTCCTCTCAACTCCACATGAGACTGTGTAGCCAAGTGTGCACGAATCCCCTGCTTTCCAACTTCACATTAGTTCGTGTCACCATTCTATTGTCCAGACCTTTTCACTGTCAGTTTGCTTCACCATCTCAGCTGTACACGATCAGTATAATACAGTTGTCCTTCCACATTCATGGATTTGCATTCACGGTTTTAAGTATTCATGGCTTGAAAATATTCTTTAAAAAAATAATAATCCAAAAAGCAAACCTTGGTTTTGCCATCTTATATAAGGGACACCATCTTGCTATGCCATTGCATATAATGGGACTTGAGTATATTCACGGATTTGGGTATTCACGGGGGGTCCTGGAACCAAACCCCAGCAAATGTGAAGGGACAACTATATAACTCACAGTCCCTTTATTCCTCTGTCCAAATACTTCCTACTATCTTCCATAGCCTTGTGTGAGTGTCTGAAGCCTTTGTGTTTGAGTGAATTGTTTTACTGTTAATTTCGAATAAAGATAATTTAATTGTACATTTTGGCCTAGTCTTCTCCATTACTACTGGTAAACATAGGTTAAACTATCCTGCCATTACCTGGCCTCTCGCTGCCATAATTGAGCTAATTAATATTCTCCATATTAGTTTCAGACACTAGTGAGATCCTTGTGGACCCAACACAATTTGGGTAACACATGGAAATCCACTGGGTGATCTTGGGCAAGTCACACTCTCTCGGCCTCAGAGGAAGGCAAAGGCAAATCCCCTCTGAACAAATCTGCCAAGAAAAACCCATGATAGGGTCGCCTTAGAATCACCACAATTTAGAAATGACCTGAAGGCACAGAACAACCACAAGAACAGTTCTACTACCTGGACACCTTGTTAATTGATTTTGAATGTGTGCATGAAATTGACTAGTGGGACTAATTCATGATTTTGAAATGAAAAAAAAGCTGGATAAATAAAGATTTAAAATTAATTGACCTAGTGTCTGTAGCCATATTGGTCTATTAGGATAAAATGATCAAGACAGTGACAGATAATCCCTTTATTAATTACTGAAGCATTACAAAACAGTTAGGAAACTTGTAAGACTCTTAAGCAGTGTTTTGCTATTAAGTAGAAATGTACACTACATAATAGTAATTTCAGTATAAAAAAAGCATTTTTCTGGCTCATGAAATTATGTGTGTGGCATGTGGTATTGGTATGGGAACAGGGCCCATATTGACAAGTTGGTACCACACCACTCAAAATGATATTTAGGCTCTGCCTGCTAGCCCTTGTCTTATTTATTTATTTATTTATTTATATGCTGCCTTCCTCCCAGGGTGGGACCCAAGTTACTCCTCCAATAACATAAATGTTACCAACACCCCTCCCCTTATATAGTACTTCTGTATCATTGTTAATTCAATGATATTAGGTTAAACTATCCTGCCATTACCTGGCCTCTAGCTGCCATAATTGAGCTAATTAATATTCTCCATATTAGTTCAGACACTAGTGAGATCCTCGTGGACCCAACACAATATGGGTAACACATGGAAATCCACTGGGTGACCTTCGGCAAGTCACACTCTCTCAGCCTCAGAGGAAGGCAAAGGCAAATCCCCTCTGAACAAATCTGCCAAGAAATACAATGAGACACCTTTTTTAAGACCTTGCCAGAAACCTAGATGCAACCTCTGCCCACATATCTACTCAGGAAATGTCATCACAGGACCTAATCACATCACCCACAATATCAGAGGTACTTTCACTTGTTCATCCTCTAATGTGATATATGCCATCCTCTGTCAACAATGCCCTTCAGCACTCTACATTGGGCAAAAAGGCCAGTCTCTATGCCAGAGGATAAATGGACATAAACCACACATTAGGAATCGGAATGCACAAAAATCAGTTGCAGAACACTTCAGTCTTCCTGGACATTCCATCTTTGACATCAGGAAAGCTGTACTTGAACCAACCAACAAACCCCTACAAGGGAAGATTGGAAAGAGAAACAGCTGAACTGGAATATTTCCACAAATTCCAGTCCATCAACAGTGTGTTGAACAGAGACAAAGGTTTCCTGGCACACTATATATATCAAAACAAGTTAATACCCTAGTCTCATGAGGGTGGTGTTGGACCAGCATCACATTACATTCCAAAACTTCCACCAACATTTATATGGTCATCCACCTACCCTGGCCTTAGGCTAGATCTTTCCTCTTGCCTTTGTCCCTCAATGACCATTGTTAAACAAATTAGTCACCTCATCACCACACCCACTAGTTTTGCATTTCTTTTGCATTGCTATGGCTGTTCAACAGCTCGCTTGTAAGGTTTGCTCCTAGGCACCAGTTCACTCTGGCGTTTGAGGAAGTAGATTAAGCCTACAAAAGCTCATGCTACAATGTTATCTCTCTCAGTCTCAAAGGTGCTACAGGAACCCCTTGCTTACACTTTGGGCTTGACTAGATGAGAAGAAATCATGCACATACCTGAGCATTATAGGCAATTCGTAGCAGCATTCTTATGTCTCCACAGCATTTTGGTTAAAATGATAGTATGCAAATCTCTCCTCCACAATGTTCACATGGCTGTGAATCAAGATGAAGTTTTGCATGGGGGGGAGGTGAAGTTGACCCAGGAGGATGGTCATTGTGAGGAAGAGGAGGAGAGCTGCCTGCCCTATACCCATCCCAGTAGCAGACGCCTCTGATTCTGGCTGCAAAGGGAATGGTGAAGAGCCACCCCCATCTTCTTTCTCCAAACAGCTGGCCAGGCAGCTCCTACTGTCCCTTTGAAGCCAGAATTGGAAGCTGCCACCACTGCCACCACCACTGGGATGGGTGAAGGACGGGCAGCTCTCCTCCACTTTCTCATGGTGGCTGCCCTCCTTATCACCACCTCCAGGTGCTGCACTGCCAGGTCCCCTTTGCCTTCCTCAACCCCCTGTACAAAACAACATGGCTAGCATCTTGAATTGAGGCCGTGTTCGCTTTTGACCGTACATTTTTTAAAAAAAAGTTTATGAAAGTGCATGATTGCTAGCACTTCCAGGTGCTTGACATCAAGCCTGCGCTTGCACATATCTGACCAATCAGATGAAGAGTGCCTCCCCCTTGGTACTGCACAAGAAATATCATCACTGTTTGAATGAGCAGGAATGTGCATTTCCTGTGGAGATTTTTTAAAAAAATACCAGAAAAACTGTGAAGGCTTTTCCTGCAGAGTATTTGGAGTTTTTAGCCTTCCGCCACAATACATCAATTTGGCCCCCCCTCGAGGGATCCCCGGACTCTGGGGCAAACTTCAAGCCCACCTTACTCTCTCTTCTTCCTGAAAGGAGAGCCTCTAGTTCTTACAAAGAGAAAACTTTCACTGTAGTAGGACGTTCGGTCGGAGCTTTCCCCCGAGCGTCCTTCGCCTCCCAGAGCGGAAACCGGAAGCCCCCGAGATTTTTTTTTTTAAATACCAGAAAAAACTGTGAAGGCTTTTCCTGCAGAGTATTTGGAGTTTTTAGCCTCCCACCACAATACATCAATTTGGCACGGGATCTCATTGGGACAAAAGGTATTCTCTCATTCTATGAAGAGTTCTTTCACCATCTAGACAACCCCTTTGTTTAAGTGATCTTTGAAAGCATGTCCCAGATTTCTGTGAACACATCTGTCCACCACTACCACTTTCTCCTGAGCCAATTCACCAATGTGGCCAAAAAAAAAAAAATATTGCCAGAAATATAAGACAAAAAGGGTAGAGAAATCTGTCAACTTTCATCTGATAGGGAACCCCCCCCCCCATCATACCTAGTTCTCCCTTTGGACAGGAATGAAGAAACAGGTCTGTCAGTATAGAGATGAGAGCTGCAGTGATATCAGCAAGCAGTCAGCCAATTTGTTCCCTCTACCCTCACCTCCATTTGCATGTTTCAAAATGCCAGGCTCACAGTAGCAGCTGAACATTGACAAACCTTCAGATTTTACCATTCAAATAAACTTTGCCATGTAAATTGGCAGGTGGAATGTGGACAAATGGATAGTGAACTTGAAAATTCAGCAGAATTCCTGTTCTAAAATAGAGGGAGAGTTAAATAATGACTTGAGTGTGCGTAAATATTATGTAACAAGCTATGTTCATTCTGCTGATAATACCATAGAGCTCTCAGCTTTTGCACCTTTTCAAGCAAACATGTATATGGATAAGCTTTTGGATTGCTCAGTAGAAAGGCTTCTAAAACACATACACACAAAAATGCAATGTTGCCATAAACACAAAGATATAAAAACATAAGAGGAATGTGAGTGTCTGTCTCCAGTATCTGCTTTCTGTCTGTGCATTGACTGACTGAACCCACTGCCCTTTTCAGAATGCCTCTGGCTAAGAAGAAGAAAGACCTGCTATTCATGATGAAAAGCTCTTTGGACTCAGTCTCCTTTGCCAATTCTTCATCAAGGCTGTCCAGATCCAGTACATTTGGTCTCAGTTAATATATCAACTTTGACCTTTGTGTGGGAGATGGGGAGTGAGAGGGGGATGTATTAAAACACTTTAAAAGGTACTTCTGAATGAGATGCTAGGCCCAGGAAGGGAAGACAGAGTTCTGTGTGTAATTATTTCACCATATTTTCCTTTCCTAGCAGATTTATAAAAATTGCTAGGGCTGTTTCTGTGGGTGAGATCAGACCTAGTCAAGAGACACCATTTTGGGGCCCGAGATATTATGACACAAAGGAAACCATAGCTCAGTGGTAGAGCATGTGCTTTTCATGTATTAGAAGTTCCAAGTTCAATCCCTGGCATAATCATTTAAATATTCTCACATAGCAAGTGTTGGGAGATACTTCTTTATAAGACATAGGGGAGCCGACACAAGTCAGAATAGATGCACTTATATTATATGGACCAATAGTCTGACTTGGTATCAGGAAGGTATATAGAATGGTGAATTATTCTCAGATCCTACCGAAAGTTCAAGGCTTGTTTGGCCTAACAGCAGCCTTTCCTGCCACACAGGAACCTTTTATCATTAAAACATACCAGCTTTGGGGGGGGGCAAAAAATAGAGGAGGGGAATTCTTGGTTTTGTCTTAAGCCTTTTCTTAGAGGAAAAAAATGGACCAGTTTTTTACAATGATAAATGAAATATTTAAGACAAGGTGTTCACATATTTGTTGTTGTGTGCCTTCAAGTTGTTTCCAGCCTATGGCAATCCTAAGAGATTTTCTTCACGAGATTTGTTCAGATGGAGGGCTGCCTTTGCCTTCTTCTGAAGCTGAGAGAGTGTGATTTGCACAAGGTCACCCAGTGGGTTTCCATAGTTGAAATAGGGATTCGAACCATGGTCTCTAGAGTCATACTCCAAAGCTCAAACCACTACACCATGCTGGCTCTGTTTATGTATTTCTTCCTCCCCCCACAATTATTTCTGTGCAATAGGAAGAATTTTATGTAATATTATGTACAGGGTAACATAGTTGCAATTCTTTCTTTTTCTCAGTTCTTTTCATGGATGTGAATGCTTTATGTATTCTGGACACAATGGAGGACTACAAGAGACAATATCAGTTTGTTTTTGTTTTGCTAATGTTAGTGTTCCTAATGAGGCCCACTTCCATAAAACCCAAAAACCTATTAATAATTTGGCTTATTAATATAGTCTTCCATGGGGAAGAGCAGTAAAATATCAAGGACTTGCTGTAAGGATCCTAAAGGCAACTGCTAAGCCATGCATCACCCAAAGGAAGGACTATTAACAAATTCCAAACTGTAAAGAAACATAATGAGGTCAAGAGGACACTTGCCTGCATACACACTAAAGTGACAGACAATTGATCTCATCATTGGTGAATGGAGTAATCCTTTGTCTGAAGATATCCCCTTCCCTTAGTCATGAAACCCAGGCGTTTAGAAGGCAGCTCATGCTATGTGAAACTAATCACCAGAACATTGCAACACATGAACATCTTCAGAAGCCCATTGATTAAACTCAGGAGCTTCAGGAAACTCATTGTTTAAAAACAAGGAGTTTCTTGAGGCCCATTGTTCAAACTCTGAGACACCAGAATCCATTGTTTCCACACATGAAATCCAATCACCTGAGGGCACGCTTTTGGTATAAATACTAGCCCAAAATCATGTATCATTGTGCACAGATTCCATCTCTGGAGAAACTATGTCCCTCTGCGTAGCCAGGGCACACAGAGTCTCTTCTTGGGGAAACTACATCTTTCTGTGTTAGCCACTCCTGCTTTATCCATCCATGCTGCCGGTCTGTCCAATTACTTCGGACTATGAGACAGGTGTCACACATCCCCGGAAAACTCCCTATCTATACCTCTGTTAATATTTCTCCTTCCATTCCTAGTGGTCTTGTATGAATGCTTTATTGTATGAATGTGTGCGTGCTTGATGTTATTATTTTAAAGTCTTCAATAAATATCATTGTTAACTCCTATCTTGCGTGTGTGTGCATCAGTTCAGAATTAGTAGGGGTATATAATTGGTGTAAAGATCCCCTTTTGCCCCTTTTCACATTGCTAAAGTTGAGTTGCTGCTTATTTCCCCAACATATTAGAAACTCGGTATTTTCATGGAATTTCCACAAGAACTTTGGGTAACACTAATGGGGATAATTTCTTCTGATTTTTATTGGGCTTTTCTTTTTGCCTGCTCTTTGTAAATTTGCAGAAACAGATTCCTTGCAGCCAGTTGTTTCCTTCTTGTTCAGGACCTTTTAGCTTCTACTGTAAGAAAAAATAAATAAATTTTAAGAAATAAATTCCATTTGTAATTATTGTCTGAATAAAAACTCTACTGTTAATATTCCAAACATACATGATCATTTTATGACAAACCAAATTGGATATACATTTTATGCCTTTAAAGTACCAAATTGATTTTCAATCTGTTAAGGGTTGCATTTTTTCACTTTTTCCAAAAATGTCAGTTCACCCCCCACCAAAAAAAAGGGGGGAGTGTTTTGCACCATGACTTAAAAATTTACAGAAATTTATTCCTCTAAATACTGTCTCAGGGGGCTGGTTTACACGGCAGATTTATTGCGGCAACTTGCACTTTAATTCTTTTCCGCAGCTGTGCCAGTCAGGGTTTTTTTCTAATTATGCCGCTTTTTCGTTCAGACTTGAAAAAGTGTGGAGGGCGTGGCCTCCCAAGCAGAGGCAGGCTTTATGGGGAAGGGCATAGACCTTCCTTTGAAGCCTTGCATTTTTGAGCTAAAGAAAGACAGTCTGCCAAAATAGCAGGGGGGAAGATCAAAGAAGTGGCTCTGTCTCTGTCTCTCTCTAAATCTGCCTGTAAATGAACTCAGTCACTGCCCGAAGCAGAGGGACAGCAATCTCTCCGCTGAAAGACTTTGCTGCCATGCCGAGGATCCTAAGGTGAACCTATCACAAGTTTTTTCAGCACGATTGGTTTAATCAGGGTTCACAGACTTGCAAAATAGCAGAGGATTTTTGACTCTCCCTCCCTGGAAGAATGTCACACACAGAACAAGAAAATCCAGGGATACTTTGAGCAGCTTGCAGCTACAGAATCGATTCGAAGACCTCTCTTTTATCAAGGACAATGAGGAAGAACAGCATGGACAGACTTCAGGGGCAGAGCAGGGGACCTTGAGAGGACCACCGCAAGGAACAGAAGCTGCAAAGCCTCGGCAGAGGCGTGTGGTGGTGGTGCGAGACTCCTTGCTGCGAGGTACAGAAGCAGTGGTTTGTGGGCCTGACAAGATGTCTCGGGAGGTGTGTTGTCTCCCTGGGGCAAAGATCCGTGATGTGACGGAGCGGCTAACAAGACTCGTCAAGCCTATGGATCATTACCCCTTTCTTTTGGTCCATGTGGGAACCAATGATACGGCAAGGCACAGCTTTCCCAAGATCAGAAGAGATTATGAGGCTCTGGGGAGGAAGCTGAAAGAAATGGATGAACAGGTTGTCATCTCGTCTCTTCTGCCAGTTGAAGGGCATGGTCCAGGAAGAGAGAGGAAAATAGCCGACGTAAACAACTGGCTCCGTAGATGGTGTCGCTGAAATCAATTTGGATTCTTGGATCATGGGCTGCGCTTCCATGAGGGGGGACTTCTGGCAAGAGATGGGGTGCATCTCACACCAGTTGGCAGAAACGTTTTTGCCTACAGTCTCAAGAATTTGATCAGGAGGGCTTTAAACTGAGTCAAATGGGGGAGGGAGACAGTATTCTGGAAGGCAATAGGGCTGGAGAAAATAGTCAAGCTGTCATTGAGGGGAAAAGGCAAACAGCGCAAGGACCCAACAGTGGGAGGCAAAAAAACTTGCACAGGCAGCAAGTAAAGGGAACACATGGTCTTATATGTCTCTACACTAATGCACAGAGCATGGGAAATAAGCAAAGTGAACTTGAACTCCTAGCACTACAAAACTAATATGATATAATAGGCACTACTTAAACCTGGTGGGACGAGTCTCATGATTAGAATGTAGGAATAGAGGGGTATAACCTTTTTAAGAGAAACAGGCCAAACAGGAAAGGAGGAGGAACAGCATTATATGTCAAGGATATTTACACCAGTGAAGAGATCCATGACATCAATACTGGAAGCCAGGTGGAGAGCATCTGGATAAAAATTAAAGGGGAGGGAAACAACACGGATGTTATTGTGGGACTCTACTACAGACCCCCAAGTCAGACGGAGGAATTGGATGATGCCTTTCTAGAACAGATGAACACACACGCAGAAAGGAGAGATGTAGTAGTGATGGGTGACTTCAGCTATCCTGATATTTGCTGGAAATCTAACTCAGCCAAAACTTCAAGGTCTAGCAAATTCCTGACTTGCCTGGAAGGCAATTTCATGGTCCAAAAGGTGGACGAGCAACAAGGGGGTCAGCTATTTTAGATCTGATCCTAACCAACAGGGATGACCTGGTTAACGGGGTGCAAGTGGTGGGATCCTTAGGTGAGAGTGATCATGTTCTCCAGGAGTTTGTTATACAATGGAAAGGAGAAGCCAGGCATAGTCAGACATGCATTCTTGACTTTAGGAGAGCTGATTTCAATAAACTCAGGGAAATACTGGGGGTGATCCCATGGTCAGGAATACTAAAAGAGAAGAGACCTCAAGACAGATGGGACTTTCTCAAAAGGGAGATACTGAAGGCACAATTTCAAACAGTACCATTGAGGAAGAAAAATGGGAGGTGTCTCAAGAAACCAGGATGGATGACTAAAGAAATATCAACAGAGCTAAGTTTTAAACGGAACATGTATAAGAAATGGAAAAGGGGGGAAATCACCAAAGAAGAATTCAAACAGATAGCGAACACATGTAGGAGTAAAGTCAGAAAAGCTAAAGCGCAGAATGAGCTCAGGCTTCCTAGAGAGGTTAAGAACAATACAAAGGGGTTTTTGCGGGGGGTATGTCCACAGCGAAAGAAGGAAGAAGGAAATGGTAGGGCCACTACGTGGAGAAAATGGCAAAATGCTAACAGGGGACAGAGAAAAGGCAGAATTACTCAACACCTTCTTTGCCTCAGTGTTTTCAGAAAAAGTAAAGGGGGACCAACCTGAGGATAAAAGTACAGAAGACACAACAGGGGAAATCCAGCACAGCATAAGCAAAGAGGTAGTACAGGAATACCTTCTTAATCTAAATGAATTTAAATCTCCAGGACCAGAAGAACTACATCCAAGAGTATTAAAAGAGCTGGCAAATATAATATCAGAGCCATTGGCAATGATCTTTTGAGAACTCCTGGAGAACAGGAGAAGTCCCAGCAGACTGGAGGAGGGCAAACGTTGTCCCCATCTTCAGAAAGGGGAAAAAAGAGGATCCTAACAATTATCGTCCAGTTAGTCTGACATCAATACCAGGGAAGATTCTAGAGCAGATCATTAAACAGAGAGTCTGTGAACATTTAGAAGGCAATGCCATCATCAGAAAAAAGTCAACATGGGTTTCAGAGAAACAAGTCATGCCAGACTAATCTGATCTCTCTCTCTCTTTTTTAATAAAGTTACCAGCTTGGTAGATGAAGGGAACGCTGTGGATATCACATACCTTGATTTCAGTAAGGCCCTTGACAAGGTTCCCCATGACATTCTTGCAAACAAGCTTGTAAAATGTGGGCTAGACAAGTTAACAGTTCAATGGATTTGTAATTGGTGGACCGGCCGAACCCAAAGAGTGCTCAGCAATGGCTCCTCTTCGTCTTGGAAAGATGTGACCAGTGGGGTGCCACAGGGTTCTGTCCTGGGCCCAGTGCTATTCAACATCTTTATCAATGACTTGGATGAGGGAATTAGGGGCATACTTACCAAATTTGCAGATGACACCAAATTGGGAGGAGTAACTAATACCCTGGAGGACAGGATCGAAATTCAAGATGACCTGGATAAACTGGAGAGCTGGGCCAAAGCTAACAAAATGAAATTCAATACGGAGAAATGTAAGGTACTGCACTTAGGGCGAAAAAATGAAATACATAGATATAGGATGGGGGAGACCTGGCTGAATGAGAGTACGTGCGAAAGGGATCTAGGAGTCCTAGTAGACCACAAGTTGAACATGAGTCAACAGTGTGATGCGGCAGCTAGAAAGGCCAATGCAATTTTGGGCTGCATCAATAGAAGTATAGTGTCTAGATCAAGGGAAGTAATAGTGCCACTCTATTCTGCCTTGGTCAGACCTCACCTAGAATACTGTGTCCAGTTCTGGGCACCACAATTCAAAAAGGATATGGACAAATTGGAGTGTGTCCAGAGGAGGGCGACTAAAATGGTGAAAGGTCTGGAAACCATGCCTTATGAGGAGAGACTTAGGGAGCTGGCTATGTTTAGCCTGGAAAAAAGACGGTTAAGAGGCGATATGATAGCCCTGTTTAAGTATTTGAAGGGATGTCACGTTGAGGATGGAGCAAGCTTGTTTTCTGCTGCTCCAGAGATTGGAACACGGAGCAATGGATGCAAGCTCCAGGAACAGAGATTCCACCTCAACATTAGGAGGAACTTTTTGACAGTAAGAGCTGTTCGGCAGTGGAACGCACTCCCTTGGAGCATGGTGGGGTCTCCTTCCTTGGAGGTCTTTAAACCGAGGCTGGATGGCCATCTGTCGGGGATGCTTTGATCGTGATTTCCTGCATGGCAAGGGGTTGGACTGGATGACCCTCGTGGTCTCTTCCAACTCTGCAATTCTATGATTCGATGATTCAGTCCCCCCTCCCCCCCTCTCTCTCCCCCCCCTCCCCAAGCAGAGCTGACAGATGGGAATTTTATGACTGAAAGATCTTGGGAATCCTTTTTCTTGGCAGACTTGCAAAATAGCAGAAAGATTTTTTCAAAGTTTCCTGAATGCTACTGAACTCAGTCCCCCTCTTTTAAGCCCACCCCTTGCACCAGAGCAACCAATCACAATACAGATCCGCTGCAACCCTTAACGGAATGGTAGTTTACACTGCCAATAAAGTGCTACATTGCAAATATACCTGCAAAAGTAGCAACATCCCTTGCCATGCTATATTTGGGTGTTTTACCCTCCCCCCTTCTGAATGAGGCAATGCTGTGCTGCGATCTGTGTGAACTATAAGCTATCTTAGCGGTATATTTAGGGGAATACTGTATTTGCCCGTGTAAACAACCCCAGGGAGAAGGACTCTGGGAGATATTATTTTCATAGATCCTAGTATCATAATGGTGATGAATCTGTGGGAATCTGTGTGTCACACATGGCTTTCTATACCAAGAATGTTGCCACAAAAACGCAAAAGATAAAACACATACACTGCCAAGTCCAAGGTTGTCTCAAGGTATTTTGGTGCTTGAGGCAGTTACAGCTTTGGTGTGTGTCTTCTATGCCATCCTTGCTGTTTCCTCCGAAACATTCATGCTCAGACAACTTTGAAGTGCAGTCCTATAGTTGTCTACTCAAAAGCATGTTGCTTTGTGTCCAAGGCAGAATTACTCCCAGCTAAAAACCTCACTATAGTGATGACTTTGGGCCTTCTTTCAACTTTCTCTTCTTTCCTCCCTCTCTCATGCACGCACGCACACACACACACACACACAAACAGACAAACATTCATACATACTTGTCTCCCTAACCTACTTCACAAGATTGTTCAGATAAAATGATAGAATACAAAGAGCATGTCAGAACAAAAGAGAGAGAGAAACTATAAAAGTTTAGCACTTTGAACAAGAATGAGATAGAGGCTGTAACAAATGAAATGAATTTGTTACCAAGCTTTACCCTCAGACCTATAGAATAATTTCCCTACTTATTAATTTGTTCCTTTGAGAAGTGGCACAGCTCCACCCCCATATACTTTTATCCCATAACTCTGCTTTCCTTATCAGAAAACACACCCATTCCTCACTATTCCTTCTCACCAGACTTGTGGGATAGGAGAAAAGACAAAAAAGCCCAGCTGTTAACTATGGTGTACATGGGGTGAATTACATTTTGAAGTCGTTTGCCTGTTTTGCCAAAAACCACACAGAAAACAGAGGCTTTCTTCAATTAAGCCCAGGGCTCACAATCACCACAGATACCAAAAGGCTAGTGGTTAGCTGGAGAGACAATTGCACTATACTGGAGCAAGTTCTGTGAGATATGAAAACAATCTTTTAATCAGCAAGCAAATATTATCTGAAATTAATTTGCTAGGAAAATGTCACTGCTGTATGTGGTATTCAGACATTTATAGCAATATTGTCCTTTTAAAACAAACAAGCAGACAAAAAGCTGAAGGATTATACACAGAACATACACATCACTTGGCTGCTTTATGGAAACTAATAAGTGCCTTTCTGTTAATAATTTACACAGCATCCTGAGCAGAGAGCACATACAATTAGGATTCAAAATAATTAGCAATATTGTTGCATAAAACAGATGAATTGCAAAAGATGAAATTTATAACATCTGGTCTCTGGAGATAAGAACCCATCTAGCTGCAGTTTCATAGAATGTCCATGTGACAGAAAAGTGGTTCCTTGTTACATGCTATTGTTTCTTTTGCCAGTTATGAACAGCCATGCTAGAAACAAGAGCACAAGCTCCTTGGGATTTACTTTTCACTCTGCAGCCAATTCCTTAGAAACAAAACTTGATTTATATTGAATAGAGAGAGAGAGAGAGAGAGAGAGAGAGAAGAGGTTAATTTGTTCATATCTAAAATAATATTTTTAAATACCTGGCACATCTGTGCAGTTCCAATGTGATCTTCTCTTACAAATGTTGCAAATACATGAATTGACGAGCCACTTACTCCACTCTATGCATGAAAACATTTTATTTATTTAAACTATGCTTAAAGGATAGATAGCCATCATCATCACGAAGACTAAAAGCTCATCTACATGAGCCAGAATATGCTGGCTCCCCATCAGCATATTCTGGCTACAGATATGGCCTGTTCCTCCCCTGTTACCTGAATGAAACAGGATGGAGTCCAGACTTCCATGTTGGCCTGCAACTGCAGCTGCCCTCCATGTCACTCTCTCTGACTCCAGGCAGCTGGTGCACAGCATGTGACCAAGCCCCCTGCCATGACCAGTGTTGATCACATGCTGTGGGGGAACTTCCTGGCTTCGGAGAGAGCAATGTGAATAGTAGCCTCATCCCGATTTGTTTTTTCTCATCTGAGACACACACCCACCCCAGGTATTTTGCTAAAATGGTTCATCAGGCTTTACCCCATATTCCCCTGTATCAGCCCCATATTTTCCCCAGGAGTAATCAGGACTGCCCTGGTACAAAATGGTGGCATTTGCAAGATGTGGTAGATAGTCCATCTAGACAAGGCCAAAGAGCATGATTGATTTCAAAGTTTAAAGAATGTTTTCTTAAATTCTCCAGCTTCTAAAATTGATAACAGTTTCACAACTTTTAGAGAATTCAGTAGAATGATGTGGAACCAAATCCCAATATACTTAGGTGACACCTCCCTTATTTATAAGAGCTTATATTCAATTGTTAGTCTCTTCTAGAGTAGGTCATTGAACCCATGGGAATGTGAGAAGTCAAAACTTACCTAAGCTTCTTTGATTACTGTTCTAGTTGAGGCTAATGATTGGATTTAGGCCTATGAATTTTAAACTTCTGCCAGGTTATAATATACATTGAAAAGTGTCTAATTTGGAATAGTTGTTATTTACTGACATAATTTAAAGACCCTTAAAAGAAACATGTCTGACTTTGTCAGAGCTTAAAGATTGTGTCTTGCATTCTGTATTGCAGTTACAAATTCATAACCTAGAGTTCTGGATCCATAAACGTTCATATTCACTAAGACTACAAGTCTTACTGTAAGACTATGTAAAGCTCCCCCGCCCCAGCCTACCTTAGCAGTCCTCAGTTGTATCAAGTGAAGGAAGTATGTTCAGCTTCTGATAGGGGTGCAAGAACGACGATGTTTCCAGCCCGCTCCAACCAGTGAATGAGGCTGCAACAAACAGAAGCAGAGAATGGCTGCAAGTTAGAGTGATACAGGATGAAAATGGATGTGGAAAAGTAAATAAAAAGGAACTCACCATAGTGCAAACTGGCTGTTAGTGAGCATAGGCATGCAAAGGTTACTAACACCAACAGTATGGCCATTATTGTTTCTACTTTTTAAGGGCCTTACTGCACTACAAAGAAAAGTGGCAAGGCAGCAGGAGTGTTCCATATTCCCTGCTGCCTTACCACATGATGTCACTGTTCTTCAGGTGCTCTTTCATTCTGGTCCTGTGGGGGACCAAGATAAAACCATGTCTTTTTGCTAATGGGTTTTTCTGGTTACCAAAAAGATGCAGTTTTACTTTGGTCCCCTGCAGGACCAGAATGAAAAAACAACAATGCCATGTGGTAAGGTATTTGAGAAATGTTTAGTTCTCAGCAGAATACTGGACCTTACACTAAATAGCCTCTTGTTTGATTCAAAATGAGACTGACTGTCAACTCATTAGACTGGGGAAGTCTGCGAGAAGTCAGGAAGGATATAAAGTTTAAGGCTCCCGTGCTGGCAATCCCCTTCAGGAGCAAAAGGATTATTTTAGTATCTAATCATTCACTAACATTCAGTTAATGAAAGCCTTTGTGCCTGTTACAGGACAGGATTTCAAAGAATACGTCCAGTTCTGCTTGGGCAGAGCAATATGGCATTGCTCTGCTATATTGATGAAAAGTAATCATGTACAGGAATAGTAACAGTATAGGTTCTTCAATTTAAAACTACAATAGGGAACATATTATTTTTAAAAATGAAGTTAGGTTGGATGGATTAATCTATTTCCAATCCATATGACTTTCTTGTGTCTTTATTCACACGCTTATGGTTTCCCATTTCATGATTAATTTGCAACTTAAAAAAAACCTACATAAATTTTCCATTATTTAATATTTAGTTTTCCACAAAATGCACATTTTTAAGGTGAAGTACCAAGTTTCTAGCTATGTGCATAGCTTGGAGGAGTTGAGGACCACCCTGTGAATAACTTCTTAAATGTCAGGCAAAGCATGTTCCATGCGTGTGATTAGTCCTTGAACCATATGCTATTATTTAATTGGATTTTTGTTTATATATTTTTCATAGCCATATCCAGATTATAAAAATTAATGTGGAAAAGAAGAAACGAGACGTTTGTGAATTAATTCCTTTCTCTTTTCTCAATGGATTCTCACCTCTGCATTCTTACAAATATATGCACAAAACCACTAAAAAATGAAAATAATCTAAGCACTGAGTAGTCTCTGATACCGTGATGATTAGAACAGAGAATACATTGTGAAAAGCAGCATAATGCTATTAATATCTTTAAACACTTCCTGCAGTAAGTGGTGTATTGTAACTGTCCAAGATGGACTTAAAAATAACTCTCAGAAAGGAGTTTAACTGTTACGGTTATACTGATTAAGTGTCACATCAGCAAGTTTAAGTTTTCAGGGCCCAATAAAAATGAGACACACATCAGATCCCAAGCGTTATCTGTGGTGGCCCATCAACTATCCACAAGGCAAACATAACTGTTTTTGAAGTCAGTGTGGTCTACATGACCCTGAGCATGCTAATTGGCATGAGGTTTTCTTGAAAGTTGTTTTTGTTATTTACAACTCTGGAAAGTTTTGAAAAATACCTGGTTGAATTAATAGGAGTGCATTCTACTTTTATTTAATTTTACTTAAATTTACATAAATAAATAGGAATATATTTTGGCTTTTATTTAATTTTACTTTACAGCTATATTCTTAATTTACAGCTCTATTCCTTCTCATGACAACCAACATGGGGACTGTAAAATACTTACCTAGTTTCCTAATTTTTCATCCAGAAAATTGTATTCCTTATTAAATGCAATGCACTCAGCCCACTGTGTTTTATGTGTACTCTTTATTCTCTGTTGCTGGGTGTTTGCTATTTGTCATATCCATAGAGGTAAACAAATCTTTTGGGTTTACAGCGCAATGAGTGATTTTGTATTTCAAATGTTTGCACAGACAGTCTCAAGTGTTTTAACTTGTTTAACTGAGCTTTCATTCTGTTGCCATGCTTTTGTCATAATTTCAGCACATTCTTGGGGAGCAAAGGAATGCCCATCACGGCACCACAATAATTACAAAATTGGCATGCAAATACTTTTCCTCTTGGAATAATAATAATAATAATAATAATATTTATTTATATCCCGCCCCTCTGCGAGCAATCGGGGCGGCTTACAACAATACAATAGTACGCAGTATAAAACAACTCAAAATCCCTTCCCCCCCCCTTAAAAATTATTAAATTAATACAAATTAAAATCAGTATATAATACAATTTATTAAAAACCCTTTCGAGCAAGCAGCATCAGTTTGGAGGTTCAGAAGCAACCTCCAGAGGAGGTTCCTGAGGCCGGGGTTAGCTATTCCGGAAAAGCCTGCCTAAAGAGAACTGTCTTGACAGCCTTTTTAAAGCTGTCTAATGATGCCAATAGGCGGATCTCATCCGGCAGGCCGTTCCACAATTTGGGGGCGACAGCCGAGAAAGCCCTCTGGGAGGTGGTCACCAGCCTAGGTCTTTGTGGCTGCAACAAATTCCTCCCAGAGGACCGGAGAGCACGGGGAGGATTATAAGGGAGAAGGCGGTCCCTGGCATGTAAGATTTTGGTCTATGTTTCCGCATTGATTTTTTTTATTCTTAACTCTTACAGTTAACTCTGTAAGAACTTGAAGGTGGATTTTTGGTGGAGAGGATTTTCATTTGGAGTTACAGCAGGCCCTCCACTTTCACTGGGGTTAGGGGCACAGGAGCCCCACAAAAGTGGGAAAACCATGAATATCTCTTGGCCCCCAATCATATTTAGCACACACAAAATGTATGATCCATAGATTCAACCCACCACAGATGCCTTTGAGGTGGCAGGGTTCCTTCGAAGTCAGAAGCGTGTGGCTGGCGGAGTTTTACGCCACCTCTGTTGCTGCCCTATGCCATTTTTATTAGGTACTTACAAGCCTTGCTGCATGTTCGCAGTCTCTCTCAGTCTCCTGAGGCTTGAAGTCCCTATTAAAAATGGCATAGAGCAGCAACAGAGGTGGCAGCAGATAATCCACAAATAATCAAATCCGTAAAAGTTAAGCCCACAAATGTGGCTGGCTGACCATATATTTTATTCAAGAGCCAGTGTAGTGCAGGGATTTGAGTGCTGAACTAGGACTCAGGGGGACCAGGGTTTGAATCCCCACTCAGTCATGGAAACCCATTGGGTGACTTTGGACAAGTCACACTCTCTCAGCCTCAGAGGAAGGCAATGGCAAAACCACCTCTGAAAAATCTTGCCAAAAACACATGTGATAGGTTTGCCTTAGAGTCACCGTTAATCGGAAATAACTTGAAGGCATACAACAGTAACAAATATTTTACTCACTGTGTAGAAAATAAGAGTGAACTTTCTTCCAAAGCTGGGAAGTGTACACTGTTATTTCAGGAAATACCTGGATATAGGCAAGTCTGCTGTCCACCAGAGATGCCTATGCATGAAGTGGGGAATGCTTAGAGTGAGGAAAAATCTTTCTCTTTATTATAATAAACAAATGTAACATTCATCTGGAAAAAGATAATTCAGAAACTAGAGTATTGTTGACACAAAATAAAACAATATATATATATATATATATATATATATATATATTAAATGTTATGTAAAATTAAAGGGAAATGTCCATAACTGTTAATGTCCAAGTTATATCAATCCCTCATAAAAGCAATAAAAGGACACTAGACATTAGGGGGTTGGAAACAGGTTGCTTTTTGTCTACCATCTGTCCTTGAGAGGGAGGAAATCTTTTTCTATTACTCCTTGCAGGATCAGGCCTTTTGAGTTCCTACACAGTATTTGTTCTTTGTTAATCACCAAACTGGAACCCAAGAAACACAATCAAGCACAGGATTTTAACCACTGTTACAGTTTCTTCCCTCAGATAATGTCCAAAGAAAATCATATGCACTTTGTACAAAGATACTGCAAGGTGTTCTTTCTAAAACATCCCTAATGAGTATCCTCTTTTTCCACTGGCAGTAGTGATTTATCTACTGCCTCAGACTTCACTTAGACTAAGATAAAGAGAGGACATGAAGTACAGGTATGTAATCTTCCTTTTATCTCTTCTTCAATATTACAGGAATTCTACTTTAAATGTGGAGCACACCCAACCTCTGACAGTGAGACATCTGTGGCACTGAACCTCATTACAACAAATAGTCGGGGCATCTCATGTATAACCTGTACAGATGTTCGGTAAGTCAGTTTGAAGAATGCTAGGTATACTTGGCTAGACAGAAATGCTGCATTGTTCAGGCATTTGTTTGTATTCGTTACATCCCCCTCCCTCTTTGTAGTTTTGATATTATGATGAAATATGTGTGAGATTTTTTTTAAAGGTTTTCATAGCAGAGGTGACATTGCTGCTTCTATCACTGAACGGATGGATGAAATTGCCTAAATCTGATTGTCAATCAAGATGCTGTAGACCACTGCTTCTCAATCTTTGGTCTTCCAGATATTTTGGACTTCAGCTCCCTTAAGTCCCAGCCACCATGACCATGGTCAGGAATTCTGGGAGATGAAGTCCTAAACATCTGGAGAACCACAGCTTGAGAACCTTTGTTGTAGCTAATTGTATATGTGGTAGTAATTTTAGAGGGCAAGGGCTGTAGAATAAAAATAGCTTACACTGTCTCAGAGACATTTAGGCTACGTTTGCATGTAGTAATAAGCAAAGATTTGTTGTTTCTTCTAGTTTAATGCCATTAAATTCGTACCTGCAAACCATTCAGTTTTTCCATTTATGAGAGTAGGTAAATAAAACAGAAATTAATAACTTATGTTTGAACAAAGGATTCTGGTTTGTTGATCCCAAACACTTCAGGACCAAAAGCCAAGAAGAAGCTAGGCATTGTTGTTGGCTTATTTGGGAGAAACATGCTAGGATTTCAGATTCAGATATCACAATAAGCTATCCTTTGCTGGTTTATTTAACCACTCACACAAGAATGAGCAGCAAATGGGCTGCATGTACCAGAATATTGCTCATTTTACAGTAAACCTAGATAATCCAGGAATGCTGGTTTATTGTTGTATGTTTACAGTATTGTTTTTTAGTATAGATGATTGTCCAATTGTTTGTAAAAAAAAAATCAAGCAAATGTTTTTGATGCAAAATACTATTTACAAGGGGTAAATTCAGCTTGCAGACTGTGTGATATTTCACGTGCTGCTGTATATTTGAGGTGAAAACTAATGTAGCATAGTGGCAAAGTAGCTGTGTAATGGACTAGAAAGTCCCCAGTTCAAATGTGGTCAAAGTTACTAAGTCACTATATGGTAGTGTGCCATGTGCCCTAATTTACAAAGGCCATCCCTCTGAATGCACCTTCTGTTTGAAAATTTGCCCAGACCAAGTTAAATTTAAAGATCATGAACAATAAGAAGAGCGATATCAGGGGTTTTGATATTTACCACCAACAGTTACGGTAGCTTCTAGACAGCACACTGAGCAGACGCAAAAGTCACCTGGTCACAGTCTGACCTATTATCTTGGGATGTAATTTGTAGCAATTACATATATGTTCATATTTGTATATAGAAGTTATTATGCTCAGATAGTTTGAAAATTCATTTCTTCTTATGTCTTCTCTTTTGATGATGCATTTACTTTACTCTAGTGATGTGTAACTGGCCACCATACTAATGCCACTGTACTAATGTTGTCCTTCAGCCTTACCCCACCATCTGCATTATGGGAATAATAATACTGTTTAGTGTTTAGTTGTGAAGATGTATTTGTTTGTAAACCTATTAGATCCTACCTTTTGGCCTCAAAAAGGGGCCCCTAAGGTGGCTTACAATTGTAATTTAAAAATTACTGATCCCACCTTTCTCCCAAACAGAGCATGCAATGAAAGAAAGTACAATGAAAAGACAAAAAGTATGAACACAAAAGATCAAAAAGATGATTTAAAACACACTAATAAAAGAGAGCAGCATCTGGTTACAGGTGCCTTCCTCAGCAAGGTCTTTGCCTGCCAGTAGAAAGACAATGGAAGGGAGCAGGAGACAGGAGGCAGCCTACACTTCCTGGGTTAAAGAGTCACAGAGCCTGGGCACCCCACACCTTCAAGCGGATCCTCTCTCATGTCCCCACTAAATTTGTCTCAGTGGGTGGCAGGACTAAGAGAATGGCCTCTCTTGAAGATCAAGTAAACACTTGTATGTCACATAGCCTGGAGCCAAATTGCATTGGACTTCATAAATCTTAACCAGCAGTTTGAATTGTGCCCCCAACAACAGACCAGTAGCCACCGAAGCTGCCAGAACAAGGGATTTGCATATTCCCCTTTAAACAGCTCCAGTCAGCAGGCTGGCTTCAGGATGTTTCTGAACATGTTACATTAGTCCAAATAGGATATAATTAAGACATGTGTCACTGCAGCTAAATCAGGCATCTCAAGAAATGTTTGGAGTTGGTGCACTATGTTCCATGTCATTCTTGCCCACCATCAAAATATGGGCAGGTTGATATGAAGCGATGTGAACATTAAAATACTGCATAAACACCATACATTGTTGTTAATAATTGAGTTATTTAATGGCATGCAAATTATACATATGATTGGTACTGGCATGTATGATTTACAGAAATCTAATTGAGAACTTCTGTTGTAAAAAGATTCATTTCAGCGCATGTATGCAGGTGCTTTTTATCTCGCTACAAAATTTTTATATGCTATACTTACTAAGTGATTGACTACCATGTGGTGATAGTGCCCTTGCAGTAAGTCTTCATATATGGATATGAGAAGAAGATCCTAGATTACTACCTGATGCAACTGATTGATCTGACTGCAGAATGAAATTGCAAGGCTAACAAATCATTGTATCACATTTCCTTGTGTAGGTGCTCAAGGGAGCCATTTAAAAAGTAGTATGATGTTTGATATTCTTGTTTCAGTATTTTATTCAGCCCAGCATTTAATGCACTGCAATGAATTACTTGGAGGGGAAAATGCTGCCTCTTTTCAGCTCACCCTGAACATTAACCCTGTTTGGATGTGTCATGATGGCCTGCCCAGCCATCATGGAGAGTTCATCTACAAAATCTACAGGTCACAGCTACTGGAAAATTCCACTCTTTGCTTTCCATAGCAACAGGTATTGAGAGGGTGGGACCCTCATTTCCTAAACATGACATCACATCACCTGATTGGAGAGTCAATCAGATTTGGCAATGCAAAACCAATCAAATCTGACCACACAGACTTTTAAGCTTTCTGAATCCCTTTGTTCTGAACCAGATGCAGGAACCACATGACTTGGCCAAATGGCTTGGGCCAGATGGAGAGACACATCTTTGTAGAGAGATGCTAGACTGTGATAATGGAGTTTGTGGGGAGCCAACCTCCCTCATGGGCCTGATAACATCAAAGGGCCCCAAGGGATATCTGAAGCCTCAGGAGGTGATTTCCATTGAAAAAGAACTCTGAATTCCATCTACAGAGACCAAACTAGGCAGGCTATGAGAGGGATAAGGACTTTGCATGGACATCACAAAAAAGTTACCATTATCTTAGCTTAGGGAACCAGTCTAGCTAGTATGCATTAACTTTTTATGATTTAGTTTTGGAACTATGACTGAATGTATTTCTTTTGTAAACCTAAGCTGAAATCCTGGAGGTGTGTTTTCCCTCCATGCTAGCCTTAAGCATTTGGAACTAAAATAAAGTTTTTTCTGTTATTCCTAATCTCCATGGTCATGCGCCTTTCTCGGTCAGCTATCTGAACTTCTCTGGGATAGAAGAAAAGGTTGTTGTTGATATTTTAACACAACCTGTCTGGCTTCTTGCTGCACTAGACAAGGAAAGGGTTACAAACTCAGCGAGTGGTGGCGGCTGTAATTTAGAAAGGGATTTCTAGACTAGGGTAACCCTTGAGAGTGTGCTTTCAGATTGTACAAATAGGCTGGGAGCCTTTCCTTCCTTATCTGTGAAATTGATACACAGAGGAGGAAGAGAGGAGCCCAGCCTACAACAGGATGCTACTCAATACCTTTTATTCCCTTAATTTTCCCTCCTCCCTCTTCACTTCCCTCACAGTCCTCAACTTTTGTAACCCATGCTGCCATTGAACACAGTTGGCTGTGACAGCCCTCATGATGCCCAAAACTTCCAAAGCTTGAGAAATAGCATTGTGTCCTCATGAGAAAATCAACACTATTGCCTATTGAGACAAGGAAGGAGGAAGAAAAAGACACTAGGGTAAGAAACATTAAAGATAACCAAAAGCAGTGGGTGCTTTTGGTTGTCACATGCCAAACAAATTCACAATGAAGTAAGTTGTTTCTTTTTCATCCATTTTGAAAAAGGATGTGTTAAGAGCACCCTTTTTTTATTTGTCTCACCTTTTACTGTCATTCTTATGAGACAAAGTAAAAGACACTGTAAAGATACCACTTTTGCTCACAGTCCCAAAATATGTATTTTCCCTATCTTTCTGTAAATATTTGAGATGCTTTCATTAAGAAAATTTTGAATGTAACATTTTTATGTCAGATTTGAATGGCTACCAGAATCTGTTGGGGTGTAGAAAGACGCGCTGTGTCCACCACGACCACCTGCAGAGTTGTTCCATGTTGACAGGACGCCAAGGAGAAGGTTTCTGGAGAGATTTCTGCAAAAGACTTCAGGCTGAGAAGGAAAAATTCCTTCACCCCCAGCACATTGCCTTGAGCTCTGGCTTGCCAAATAATGACAGCAACAAGGCCAGCCTTCACTCAACTTGAGGGCTTTAATCTTTGTCTGCAATATATTTACAATATATATACAGAATATAGGACAATCTCTCTTAAACAAACAAACTGCTTTGCCAACCACCATCCACAACAAACCCACACTGGAGATAATTCCCATCTCCTTTTTATAGGCAGTTAAACAATGTTACATCAGGCATCTCAGGTGTGCATACTCTCAAGTGCTAACTCTCACACACACCTGCCACTGGAGCTTAACTACTTTCATTTCTAAGCTTACAGCTCCATCTTGTGGTCACATCCATGTCATTTCCTGACATTCTCCTCCAAATGACATGTGGTGTGTCCCATGTGTCATTTACACCTATGTTTTTATATACTGTCACCTTATTTGCTGATATCTATAGAGTCTGAGACTCCGTTCCCATTATTTACAATGTCACAGTGTTTTCCTAGACCTTGATAGCCCATGCTACTGACCCACCCGGCTCTGGCTTTCCTGGTGCTATCATTTGTCAGTTTCCTTTTACTTACATGCCTGACCATCCCACCAAACATATCCTGGCTATATTCTGCCACACACACCAGAGCTTTGGTTTTCTTCCACCCCTCCTGCTTAGTGCATGTTCTCCTGGCTCTTTCTGGAGTGTTTTCAGTTCTATTTACTGCTGCCACAGAAGAGGCTTGTCCCTGCTTTACTTCGAAGAACTTTCCTTTCTGAGACCTCATGGGAATCAGGAATGTACCTTGGCCACCCTCAGTGTCACTGCTAGCAACATTGGCCTGAGTGTCTTGCCGATTAGTCTCACCTTGTTCTTGTTTCACAGTCACTATCTCTGGCTTTGGTTGCAAGTCTAATGAAGTGCTAGGCTCTTCTGGAGTACCAGGCACCTTCAAAGTGCCCTGTTTACTTGAAATTCCAGACTGTTGTGACACACCTGGTTTCTCATCTTTTTTTCCATTTTTATGCTCATTTATTCAAATAGACACATTAATGTATGCATTAAAGGGCACAAATCACCACTGGCCAAAGCATGTCTATGTACATTCTCACAATGTATGAAGTGCTGTGTTTTTGTACATTTTCAAATGCTCACATTGTCTTTTTTTAAATATATTTTTATTAATTTTATAATCATACATTATAATATCCAAAAAACAGTTATTTAGTATAATACGTAAAATTACCATAAACATCACAATTTTCTATTAACTAATTCTAAAAGTTAACAAAGATTCTTTACTGTAATTCTTTTCATGAATATTACTTCCCCAACCCCCCCCCACCTCAGTGCTCCCCTTCACCAGAGCCATTATCCCTTACCTAATCTTTCCAGAATCTCATTTCTTCTCGTGGAGGTAACCTCCCATCTTTTGTCTGTAATACTTTTTTAACAAATACTTTCCAAATTTTATCAAAATCACTTTATTTCCAACTTCCTCTTCTTAGTATAATTCTACATGTTAACTTACCATTCATTGCCATTTTCCAAACTTCTTTATACCACTTCTCCACTTGTACATTTATTTGCATATTCCAATATCTTGCTTTAATTAATCTTGCTGCTGTTAATAAATTTGTTATTAAATTCTTTTCTGCTTGGTTCCCATTCTCTTCATTATAAATTGACATCAATGCTATACTCGTTTCCTTTCTATATTTCTATTCAGAATATTCTCTATTTCTATAAAAACCATTTCCCAAAACTGCTGTACAAATTTACAATTCCACCACATATGCATATATGTACCTATTTCTTGACAACCTCTCCAACAATATTTAGAGTTATTCTTGTCTATATTGTGCAATCTTGCTGGTGTCAAATACCATCTCCATATTATTTTATAGTAATTTTCTTTTATCCGTATCGACATATATTTTAGTTCTCTTTGTTTCCAAATCTTATCCCATTCATGATCTCCAATGTTTTGTTTCAAATCTTCCTCCCATATTCTCCTTAAATATTCCCCTTTATCTTTTTTATCCTTATTTTTATCAATATTTTATACAATTCACTTGTAATACCTTTCAAACTTTCATTATCATCCCTCTTTTCACCTTTTTTTCACCAAATTTTCAAATTTTGTTAATTCCCTTGTTTCTTTATAATTCTTTTTCCAATTTTAATCCATTGTTCTAACTGTATGCAATTAAACCATGAATTTTCATTCCACATAATTTCTCTCTTATACTCCCTTTCTCATTCATCCATTCTCATCTAAGACATCCCTGGATGCATGTACCCCGCCATTTCCATTGTTCTTATCTACCACACTGGCTTTCTGTTTTACATCAACATTTTGGTCAGGGTATACTCTCTTCCACCCAGCATGAGTCTCAAACTTAGCACTCCTTGAATACAAAATCCTGTTCCCATCCATCAGGAACCTATATTTATTTCCCTCATAGCGCACAAACACAACCTTTGGCTTTTGGGCTGATTCTTTTTCCTGAACTGAGGAGGAATGTACACTGATCCAGATTGTCCAAACACTCTTAAGTACTTTAGGTTTGGTGCTCTTCCATACAATAAGTAGTATGGTGTTTGGTTTATCACACTGCACCATGATCTGTTTACAATATGACAAGCGGTTCTTGTTGCTTCTCCCCACAAATTAGCTGGCGCTCCAGAATCCTCTAACATACAATCCCTTATTTGGTTTATCATCCCAATCCTACGTTCAGCCAAACCATCCTCAGCTGCACATCCGGGATTTGTAGTTTTATGTTGGATCCCTTTCCGCCCAAACCACTGCTGCAAATTACTACTTAAGAATTCCCCACCTCTGTCTGTCACAAAAGTGCCAACTTTGTAGGGAAACTCCCTTTCAACAGAATTGACCCATTTTTTGATCATATCAGAAGCCTCACTTTTGGTTTTGAGCATTGCCACATAGGTAAATCTGGTATGTCTATCTACTATCAATAGGGTAAACCTGCTACCCCCATACTCTTTACTTGATGCGGCCCTGATAAATCCGCATGTACAATCTGAAAAGGCCTCTGGGTTATGCATTTGCTCACCTTCGCTACAGGGTAAGCCTTGACCTTTACCTTTTTGCAATTAGCACAGTCCAGGTAACTTTTACAGTTCTCTACCTTGAACTCTGGGCAAACCTTCTCTAGGTTTCTCAAACCTTTGAAGCTTATATGGCCCCATAACTCTATGAAGGTAATGAGCACACCCATCATGCAGTGGCTTATTTGTTACATTCCCACACTGCACCTGTGCTACTATTTGGTAAATGTGATTTTTCTTTATGGCTTTACCACATACTACTCCCTCCTTGGACACAATCCCCTCATCTCCTTTGAAAAGGATTTCATATCCATCACTGGTTAGGGATGCCACACTTACAAGGCTATTTTGTAGTTTTGGTGCACACAGTACATTAGGAAATACCTTGTTTAAACCAGGGATTAATACAGTCCCTTGAATCCCTACACTGCCTGATTCACCATCTGCAAATACCACAGTGTCCACTGGTGCTGGCTTTGGGCTCTGTAGTTTTTCCCTATCAGGGGTCATATGGTGAGAACACCCACTGTCCAAAATCCAGACAGACTGGTACTTTTTTCTCATTTACAACTCCCTCTACAGTAGTAGCAAACCTCCTCCCATCCTGGGGCTTGTCTTTTCTTTTTCTTTGTAAGTTCTGTCCTTTCTTTGCTGCAGAGACCTTAGGACAGTTCTTTATCAAATGTCCAGTCTCTCCACAGGAAAAACATCTCCGTGTTCTGCAGACAGCAGCACTCCCTTCTTCAGACAAGGACGTGGATTAGTTGGTTAGTTGTCTCCTCCAGCTGGTCACTCCCTTGAAGCTCTCCTCTGAGTCTCTCCTCTGTGCCACTTCCAATATTCTGGATGCCACGAGGTTGACATTTAAATCAGCTTCGGCTACTCCTTGGAGATTGTACATTAGAAACTCCCACTCACTGTTTAGAGTACTCAGGAATATAAAAGCTTTTTGGGTTTCTTCTATTCGGATGCCATGCTCACTGCACTCTGCGTAATTATCCTGCATCCTTTTTAAATGCACAAGCACGGATTCACCTTCCTGCTGTTTACAACAATTCAGCTTTCTGCTGCACAGCATTTTTGACAAGGCTCCAGCTGGTTGGTTGACATTCTCAAGGGCTTTCCAGACTTCAAATGCTGACCTCTTATCTCTTATATTATTCAGCTGATACAGTTCTAAAGCCAAAACAATTATTGCTCTAGCTTTTCCATCACCTATTAATTCATCTTCATTAGCAGGGTCAGGTTGTTTCTTTACATAGTCGCATAAGTCCTGCTTTATTAGGAAAGCCTGCATGTAAATTTTCCAGGAAGCATATTTCTTCTCAAACAGCTTTTCAAACCTGACTGCTGTTTCCATGTTTACACTGAGTCTGCGACTTAAACAGATGCAAACACACTGATAACAGTCCAAGCAGGCTGCCAAAAACAATTAGCTTCCAAAGCAAACAGATAAGAGCAGAGTCCGTGAGTAGACACACTTAACTCACTCCTTTCCAGGACTTTTCTCTTCAGCCCTCCAGGAACAAAAAACAGGTCACCAATTGCAGAACTATATCTCCCACAGCTTCTCAAGCATTGTCCATGCGGACACTGGGCCCATAACCTTTGTTGGGGCATAGAAAGACGCGCTGTGTCCACCACAACCACCTGCAGAGTTGTTCCACATTGACAGGACACCAAGGAGAAGGTTCCTGGAGAGACTTCTGCAAAAGACTTCAGGCTGAGAAGGAAAAATTCCTTCACCCCCAGCACATTGCCTTGAGCTCTGGCTTGCCAAATAAAGACAGCAACAAGGCCAGCCTTCACTCAACTTGAGGGCTTTAATCTTTGTTTGCAGTATATTTACTATATATATATATATATATATATATATATATACAGAATATAGGACAATCTCTCTTAAACCAACAAACTGCTTCGCCAACCACCATCCACAGCAAACCCACACTGGAGATAATTCCCATCTCCTTTTTATAGGCAGTTAAACAATGCCTGTTACATCAGGCATCTCAGATGTGCATATTCTCAAGTGCCAACTCACACACACACCTGCCACTGGAGCTTAACTACTTTCATTTCTAAGCTTACAGCTCCATCTTGTGGTCACATCCATGTCATTCTTGACAGAATCAACTGAGGATGGCAGTGAAATTGGCTCCACTCTTTCCTCCATACCTTCAACTGCTGTTGATGGCAGAAATCTGGTGACACGTCTCATAACTGGTAACATGCCACAGAATCCTCTATAAATATTTATCATAGCGCAGTGCTACCTGGTTTGCATTTTACAAGATTAAAAAGCCTTATGTTAAACAAAAACAATGTTTTCAAGAAAAGATCAAGAGGGCCAGTTTTAAATCTAGGAGAAGACAGTTTGTCTACCGGGAAAAGCAAAAGGACTTTGTGGAAGGGTATATATACTTTGAAGATAAATATATATTATTTTCTTCCATCTCAGGCTCAATAAGATATAGTCCATTAAACTGTTTTCTTAGTGTCTCTGATGCTGCCTTGACTGTCTGCTGACAGTACTGTGGTGTAGAAAATGAGCCTTTCTGATAGGTTAAGAGATAAGTCAGCTTTGAAAAGAATGGTGGGATGTCCATCACTTCACAGATATTTGAGTGTTATAAAACTGTCATCTGTTTCTTTTACAATTCATCTTTTAGGCACAGTATGCTGAAGCACTTCACTAGTTTGTGCTATCCATTAGGTCCAAAGTGTCACCCCACTGCCTTTGAGGCTTGTTGCCTTTAAGGTTGCCAATATGTTTCTGCTTAAAAGACTGAAGATAACCTTCAGTCCACTGGAAAAAGGAACATTAGCCTCATCATTTTTTATTAAGCTTGCTCTGATTTTATTTTCAGAGTGCCTATACACAACATCACATCCTTTTTACTCTGCATAAATTACCTTGGAGTAACTCAACCACAGCTTAGGTTTCACGATTATCACAGCAAATTAAAATCTCTAGAAGGGAAGGAAATTACGGACACAAACTTGGGTTTTTTGATGTTGCTCTGGCAGCATGAGCGATAGAATGGGTGTGGGCCCCAATGTAGTGAATGGTAAAATTGCTACAAATCCTGTGATGACAGGGGAATGAGATACTGGAGGGACAAAAGATGTTGCCAAGTTATGCTAAAATTCAGAGTTAGTACACTGTAAAGTAGAGCCAGCATGGTGTATTGGTTTGAAGCATTGGACTAGGACACTTGGAGACCAGAGTTTGAAACCCTGCTCAGCCATGAAAACTTACTAGGTGAACTTAGGCAAGTCACACAATCTCAGCCTCAGAGGAAGGCAAAAGCAACCCCCCTCTGAACAAATTCTGCCAATAAAATCTTGTGATAGGCTTGCCTTAGGAACACTGTAAGTCAGAAGTGATTTGAAGGTATGCAGCAACAACAGCACTGTGAACTAAAATGCTTTTTGGTGCTTCTTGCTTAGCTGCACCAGAAATATATATATAAGAAAAACAAAACCAGGGAATTGGTAATTGTTACCACATGCACACATTTTCTCTTGTAGCACGTCAGAGGGTGGGCTGATATTTTAAGGTCTTAATTGGTTCAGTAAACAGCAGGAACTTAAAACAAATACTGAATCCCTCAGTCCTGGAGGAAAGATCTGTTTGTCAGCTTTCTCCAGTGTCGTCGTGTTTTATTATTTTTTTAAAAAGAAAAGCATCAAAAGGGCTTGGCATACCCCCAGGCTCCTGTAAATCAGGCTCAGCAATCACAACAGTGTTAAGCAGCATAAAAATAATACAGGGAGAAGCAAAAATGCCTCCTGCTGTCTTTTAGGAACAAGGTAGTGTACAATTCCTCAAGGTGCTATTATTTTTAGCATCCCAACATATGCACAGGAATAAAAGATATGTAGGGCTTGCCCTTATTTACCAGAAAAGAAGAATTCCCCAGAAAGTTGAGCTCTTGGCTGCTGTTTGCTGATCAGGTATGAATGCATCTCATACTCTTGAGCATGTCAGAGAAAGAAGTAAAGGCAAGAAAATTGCCCCTATGAGAATTTCTTTCTTTCTTTTTTAAAGTAGGGAATTGCTTTTTATCTTAATGCACAAGTTGTGGGGGACTCTTATTTTTTTCTGGTAGTGACACAACAAGGATGACAAGTCTCATCCAGTTATAAAGTTTTTGAGTACTTTGTATAATTTCAGGCTGATTTATTCTATTTTTTACAAGTCTATAAGGGCTGGAAGCTATTACTATTTTGCTAGAAGACATTTGAGAAAAATTCAGATGGCCAGGGAAGTGTTACTGGCAATTCATTACAGTTCTTCTCAACACATTCTAAATACATTGACTGTGCCAGTTTGTGGGAAGAGGCTATGGCATTCAGAGGAGGAAAAAATCAGAACTTTTCATACAGAAAAGGTAAGTGGGGAGGACATCAGGTAGATTGATTAGAAGTTGAGTGTGACCAACAGATTTGTATTGAACTATGGTTCCCCTCCCCACCAGTATATGTACAGTTGGATTTTCAAATGGATTATGGTGAGCGACTAATAATTCTATAGAAACACCAGAATGTAATCCACATATGTTATTTGCAGGTGGAAGCAGAAATAAAGAGGCAAGACCATTAACTGGTTTGAACTAGGGTCACTTTATTATAACATATCATAACCTCAAAGCATCTGCAAAGGGATCACATGTGTGGGTAAGCTACCAACTGCTCAGGTCTAATGCCTGTCTGCATACACAGGCCTCCTCCAGGGAAGAAAATAAGCTCCACCCCTGTCCCCTCCAGCCTCACTTTCTCAGGTGGGGAGGGTAGCTACCACCAGCATCCCTGCCCTAGGTCTGTTAGCTTCTGGTAGTGCTAACAGGCTGCATAGTTCTCCCCCATATCACACCCACAGGTTACTGAGCCCTAAAGAGCAGGCCTCTGAGAAGGCCTATCACCAAAAAGGTACCTCCAAGAGTCTACCAAATCCTTAAATTCCCTGATAGCCTTGCACATTCCCGCTACATTCCCTCTTCCCGCACCTGCAGAGAAGAAGTCCTGCAGGGCCCTTTGCAGATCTGACAAGAAAGAGTCATTACCAGTCTCAGAAAAGTGTACACCACCTGACCTATATGGTTGAACCCTTGAAAATACAATGCCCTGATGGCTGATGGCTGAGCACTGATAACCACGCGAGGCCTCACTGCCCCAGTCAGCACACCTGCAACTGAAAGATAATGTTAGGGACTTGTCTATATGGCAAAAATACTCTTCATCGAATTAAAGGAGAATACAATTTGTCTAAATGGGATCCCACATCAATCTGTCATATTCAGAAGGAGGGGGACCAAAAAACACCAAATACTCTGCGAAAAGCCTTTGTGGCTTTTCCCATATATATATATATTAAATCTCTGAAGGAAATGTGCATTCCCACTCATTGGGACAACCAATTTACTTCGATGCACATTCCCGATAAATGGAAAACTGATTGGTTGGACATGCGCAGGGAGCGAAGCTTGCTGGCAAGCCAAGTGCCCTGGACCACCATGTTAGATTTTTGCCATAGTGATCATGTGCTGAAATAATGAAACAAACTTTCCCCCGTTTTTCCTTTTATTTTAGCAGAATATTGCACTTCTGCATTTTCGATATGCTTTTTTTTCCCTTCAGCAACATGTTTGGTTGTTTCGTTTGTAAAAAGTTGGCTCAAACTGTCCTATGGTACTTTTTTGTCTTAGCAATGGCTTTCTTTTATAGTCTGGCTCAAGATTTTTTGGCCAGTTGACTGCTGTTAAGTAGGGACTGCCTGTATCCATCTGGCATGAAAACATAGCACTAATGTATTAAAAGGCTACTCAAATGGCTAGGAAGAGAAATCTCTGAAGTAGTTTCACTTCTAGGGTATTAGTTTCATGGAGCTGCTGTATTATCTTACAGCCTCAGGGAAGTATAGATGTTGACTTCAGAGTTTTTCTTTATAGGTATGTCCTCTGACAGCTTCTCCACTGGACATGGCCATCAACTACCCATTTCAGAAGTTGATTTTAGATACTGCTGTGTTTACTTTCCTTGAAAATATCAACCAAAAGGACAAAAATTAAATACCGGTAACACTAAAAGTTTAACTGCTTTAATGAGTATGAATTTTTTAAAATCCAAATTTATCTCTTTTTATATGCTTATGAAATTATGAAATTAATGGGATTTCCTTTTTTAAAAAATCAATTAAACGGAATGACAAATTAAATATCAAACAACTGTTACTAATTGATTTCAGTTTAAAAAACCTGTTAAAATCAGAACATAGAGTACACAGCTGTAATGCTCTATTTCTACTACCTCCAAAACCTGACAATAAGTTGATGTTGATACTTTGAATTGTGAACTCTGTATGATTTACTATCCCCAAGTAACCTTCCTTTCTCCCCTGGCAAACTTTGGAGGATTTGCATGGAAGAAGATGTATATTAATGGGGCTTCCTAAATACATTCCCCGTATCTGCGGAAACAATATCCGCAGGACACAAAATAGGGATGTATACCATAGAGTCGACTGGAAAATGCCTAGAGGCATCCTCTCTGGGTATCTTCGAGGTCCTCCAACACAACTCTATGGAAGTCTTGTATTTTAATAGGGCCCATTGTTAAGAGCTGTTCGGCAGTGGAACACACTCCCTCGGAGTGTGGTGGGGTCTCCTTCCTTGGAGGTCTTTAAACAGAGGCTGGATGGCCATCTGTCGGGGATGCTTTGATCGTGATTTCCTGCATGGCAGGGGGTTGGACTGGATGGCCCTCGTGGTCTCTTCCAACTCTGCAATTCTATGATTCTATGATTCTATGATTATCCGTGGTTTCTAGTATCTGTGGTAAGTCTGGGAACTGAACCCACTTGGATATGGATGTCCAACTGTATCTGGGAAGCCTTGAGGGTGTGATGTGCTTTCTTTCCTTTTTAAAAATCTTTCTCTCGCTGCCAGTACAGTATAGCAACACCCACTGGCAACAGTACAGCAGCATTGCCGTTTCCTGCCCTTCTCCTTCTGAATGTCCCAAGAAAATGACCACACCTTCATCCACATATCAAATTGCCTGGCATCCATAGGCACATCTCTCACAAACTTTGAACTAAGTTCATCATACAGTTCTGTAGGTTTCTACCTTTTTCTGAAAATTAGAAGGGACCAGAAGAATCACATCATCAGCTGTTCTGGAATGGTGAAACAATGCATTCCAAGTGTCCCATGCTCCTTGGGTTTTGGCAGTCAGAATTCCCTTTAACTATTGTGTATTCATTTTACTTCGCCAAGGCATGGTCATGAATTTTGGGGTTGACTAAACAGTCAAAATAATCCTAATGGAATTCGCTGGGAATATGATCTGTCTTAATGGGAACCCGCATCAATGCATAATATTTGGAAGGGGGCAGCAAAAAACTCCAAAAACTATGGTTTTAAAAAGCTCCATGGGGAATGTACATCCCCACTCATTGGGACGAGCGGTTTGATTTGAATCACTTTCTCACTTGGGAAGAAGTGCAAACCAGATTGGCTGGATTAGCACAGTGGGGTGGGGCTTGCTAACACGGCAAGCACCCGCTGCCACTATGTTGAATTTTCACCTTAGTGAGTGATTGCTAAGGTGATAAAAAGGGGATTTCTATTATCTTTATTCTCTCCTTTTTGGTAAAGGTGAAATATCACTTGTGCACACCATGGAAATAGTTTTTTTTAAAAAGTTCAGCCACAGCAAATTTAAAAATGTGAGTAAATCGCTCCTGTCCACCATCTTGGCTAGAGGGCATGCAACGTTTATGGGGGCTGTAAAACCATTAAGACAAGTCACAGGTGCTGTGACTTGCTATTACTGTGGAGCAATCCATTTTTTTCAGGCTTGTATAGACGAGCCCTTTGTTTCAATTCATTTTTGATGGGAATTTACCAACATTTCCTAAGGATAGATTTTTTTAAAAAAAAATCCAAATACGGGGAAAACTGAAATGAAGAGATTTAATTCACCCAGCACTCTGTACTTAACTCTTAAAAGTCTGAATGTGAATCACTGTGGGATCAACCATTTTGGTACTGAATTGGGAATGCCACTTTTCTGAGGGTGGGCTTTAATTCATGTAATGGTAGACAATTCTTGTACTTACTAAATTAGACCAATGCGCATGGGGGATTTTTAATTTTTTTTTATATTTATTTTTTTTTATTTTTTTGGCTTCAGTTCATTTTTGAAGAACTTCCAAACTGCACATTAAGAATGGAACCAACTTAAGGTTTTAAAAATTTGAATGCAGGAAAAAACAACATTGTCACATTTTCCCATCCCTAGCTTCTCCACAGAATGTCTTTGAACTTCAATACTTGTTATCATCTATATTTTTAAATTAAACTTGATACTTGGCATTTCACTGACAGGCACAAGAAATGGATTTTCTTTTGAAACCACTCTCTGTGTTCTTTAAGTGTTTTGATGATGCATTTAGCTTCCCTTCTGATCATAACTTTCGGGAGAAGATTGGGCATTGGAGAATATATTGTGGGCTACAGTTGCCATATTTTATACCTTAACAATTTATGAACCTTTGAAAAAAGAAAAAAGCTCTTACACAGGACTTAGGTTGTTGTACTGTGTTTTTGAAGTGCCTGTGTTTTAACGGGGTGGTTTCTACATGGTAAGTTGAGCAGTTCACACTAGGAAGTTGCTGGGGAGCTAACTGTGGGGAGCTGTAAGAAAGATCAGCTGCCAATCATGGTCCCATGGATGGTTCCTCAGTAAATGTCCAGTGAACTATATTAGAGGCATTGAAGGCCAACACTCAGAGTTCGGCCTGGAGTTCAAACCTTGTCTTGTTGTTTTTCATTTTACACACTTTTTAATGTACTCAGACTTAAACTTTCCAAAAATAAGAATAATTATCTACCAAACTGATAATTATAGTGAATTAACTTATGAAAGAAGAAAAACATTCTGTGTACATGAACCAATGTAAGCCAGCACACTTTGAAATAGCTTTTAAGTAAGCAAAGATCCAGAAAAACTCTGAATTATATTCTTGTTTTTTGTAGACAATATATGAACATTTTGAAGTTATTTTAATTAAAGTAGTTAAGTACCATTTCCTTTATGCCTTTTTTTCTGACTTATGATAACAATAAAGTGAACCTTTCAAAGGGTTTGCTTGGCAAGATTTATTCAGAGGTGGTTTTTCTTCCTTTGATGGAGAGAGTATGATTTGCCCAAGGTAACCCAAATAAATTATCATGGTTAATTGAGCATTTGAATCATAGTTTCCTAGAATCCCAGTCAAGCACTCCAACTACTATAACCATACAAGCTCTAAGTACCACTTACTTCCCACTAAACCTTTAACAGGATGATGGGAGCTGTAGCCCAAAACAACAAGAGGGACCCACGTTGAGAAAGCTGCTCTATTGTACTGATTTATTTAATTGATTTATACCCTGCTTTTCTCCCACATTGGACCCAAAGCAACTGTCTGAGCCCCAGCAGGGCCTGGTGGTTGAGTGTATACCCAGAAGGATGAGAAGTAATGCTAGAAGAGGAAAGCTTACTTCCCCTCCATCTCCCCTGCATGAAGAACTCATGGATAATTCAAGAGATTCAAAATATTCTGTTGGACATCTTGTGCTGATCCTGTGATTTTTGCCATAAGCTATGTGATGCAAAGGGGAAGAACGAGGGTTAAAGTCTCTTGTGAATCTTTTTTTGGGAAAACTTAACATGATTCACATCTAGTTCCCTCAAGTTATAATTTAAAAACACCCCATAAGCATACTTGTACCAATTCTAATTAGTGATTTAATACAATTGAAATATCATGTCTGGTTACATTGGAGGGACCATGAACAATTTTTTTAAATGTATAAAAGTTACTTTTCCCTACAAATCAAATGCATTTATATTTTCCAGATTGTTCATTGGTTAGATGGAAAACCACATGGCAAAATCCATTTTTGCCCTTAAGGCATAATTGCTATGGTTGAGACTACAGTATCACCAAACATCTGGCAAGACATGGAACCAGATAATTAGGGAACTTTGTAGACCACAAGTATGAAAAATACTTTTTCAAGTATTTACCATGTCTTAGAAAACTGATATCTCTATGGAGCTATGAAGTGTGCGCTTGTATCAGAACAGATAATGTCAGCATCATGTCTGAATTTTGCTCCTACAAGTGTCAAGTCAAGGAGCCCACTTGCCAGAGACTGGCAGTTGGAATGAATTTTCTTGCTCCACTATAGCTTAAGCTTCTTTATCACTGTGGCAAGTGAGAAGGATGATTTTAAACAAACAAACAAACAAATCAGACCTTTAGGTGAAAGCATGTTGGTAATGTGTTGGTAAATGATTAGCTCTATGGCCTCCATGTTCACTTTATGATGGAATCAGCCTTCTTTCATCATGTTGTTGCCATCCAGACATTGTGGACCACAACTCCTATTAGTCCTAGCCAGCATGACTAGTGGTTGAGGATGGTGGGGTTTGGAGATTGGAGATTAAAATATATGGAAGGTACCTTATTGGGGGAAACTGGGTTAGCTTATGAAGCCTTGGTAAATACACACTACCAACTATTTCACTTTATTCTAACTTGAAAGCATATAATGTCAGAATGAAGAAACATCTATGGTGACTTATTGTGCATTGACTCCCATGCCCCTATGCTGCATTTCCATTGTGCTGCGGACATCTTTGTTGTGTCTTAAAATTAGGGATGTAAAGAGTACTTGCATATGTTCATACTCTCTGAGTCCAGAGAGAATACTGAGTCCAGTTCAAGAAGGATATTGACAATTGAAGAAGGATATTGACAATCTGGAACTTGTCCAAAGGAGGACAATCAAAATGGTGAAAGTTCTGGAAGCCATGCCCTATGAGGAACAGCTTAGGGAGCTGGGTATGTTTAGCCTGGAGAAGAGAAGGTCAAGAGGTGACATGATAGCCATGTTTAAAACTGAAAGGATGTCACAGTGAAGAGGAAGCAAGCTTGTTTTCTGCTGTTCCAGAGACTAGGACATGGAGCAATGGTCTCAAACTACAGGAAAAGAGATTCCACCTAAGCATTAGGAAGAACTTCCGGATGGTAAGAGCTGTTCAACAATGATATACACTGCCTTGAATTGTGGTGGAGTCTACTTCTCTGGAGTTTTTAAATAGAGGCTGTATGACCAACTGTTAGTAGTGCTTTGATTGTTTAATCCTGCAAGACAGGGGTGGTTGGACTGGATGACCCTCATGGTCTCTTCCAACTCTATGATTCTGTAATTCAACGAGAAAAGGTATTTTAAAGCATTCAGATATCCTGTCATGGAAATGGTCGACTGCTGTATGAGTTTTCACATTTCAGGACATTGGGGGATGGGTTCCATTGTGCAAAAAAAACCAGTTTTTTTTTTCCATAAGAAGCAGTTTATTTGGTGCAAAAGAGACTACCTACTGTACAAAACAAGTCCTTATGCAAAAACATTTTTCAGAAAAGGATCCCCAAATGTGCAAAAGCTCTTATGATGTTGCCCAGTGGGGACAAACAGTTTAAAATTATTCATTCCTGAATGCAAGAATGAAATAAGTGAAGATGTATATCCCAGGGTTTCAGTATTAGTTTCCTGCTTCTACATGAATCACAAAATCACTAGGTATACTTGCTGCCTAATCCAATCTAACTACAGTAAGCAAAACTTCCTTTCAGATGCTAAAGTGCACACTTTTTCCATTGTGAAAATTAATCTCTACTAAAGGAGTACATCATCTCTAAACATAATATCACCAATATTTTTTAAGAAAGTAACACATAGATTCAATAAATTAGCCCTATTAATTTTCTGTGGCTCAATTCATTTCCCCCTTTTCCTTGAGTCAGATTTTGACAAAGCCACTTGCAAGGGTAATTTGGCTACAGGCCCAGACTCCTCAGGGAAGTGAGTGAGGTGATCATGAGTCTTTCAACGTTACTAATGTTCTTGACAAATTAGTTCAAATTCAAAAACTGCAAGAACAGAGGAAGTGAATACTCCCTTTCTGTAGGTAAATTTTAGTTCCTTCATCTATGCTAATCAGTTTTAAGAAACAGAAAACCCAGATTAAAATTGATATTGTGGTGCGCGTTCAGGTTGTATTGGGCTCAGCAGGTTGACCCATTCAGATATGAAGATTTGCCAAAACAAAACAAAGCCACTGATACTACAAATAAGTTTATTCAGTTTAGACACATAATAAATGGATGCAGAAATTGACATTAAAAACCCGCTCACATATCGTGTATCACTTTAGCTGATAAACAGACCTTCCTCAACAAGTGAATATATATGATCCCCAAGACATGCAAAATGTAAGGAGCCCTGATGCGCAGTGGTTAAATGCCAGTACTGCAAGCCACAGCATTATGCGTCTGATCCCAGTGGGCTCCAAGGTTAACCTTCCATCCTTCTCCCAGCCTTCCATCCTTCTGTAGGTCGGTAAAATGAATACCCAGCTTGTTGGGGGCAATTAGCTAACATGTTATAAAACTGCCTAGGGAGTGCTTTGGCACTGATAAACTGTATATAAATATCAATGCCATTGCTATTGCTATTGGGCCTCTCTGGCCTCAAATTCCTTAGTTAAGCAGCTGGCTCTATCTTCCCTGCAGGGCTGAGACAAACTGGTTTATCCTTGGTACAGCTTTATGTAGCTAACCCCAGAAACTTGCTTGAAAGTGCAGAGCATAGAAGGGAGAAAAACCAGCTGTCCCTATGAAGCAAGGTCCTAGCTATCCACCATGGGAAAAGGAGAGGAAGTTTCCAGCCTTTTCAATAAGAGTGTGGATACATCCCTATCAGAAGTAGGCTGGCAAGCCAGGCAGTTGTAAAAATGTTCCTCTGTGAGCTAGTCTTGCATGCTTAGCTTGTAGAAGAAGCCCACTTGGTCAACTAAAGACTATTAAGAAAGCTAATATACCAAGCTACACCAATCTCTTTGCCAGGGTTGGTGATCATGCCGTCTGTAGATCTCATGGAGCCCTTTCGGATATCCCATGTACACCTTGCTGCCCCCAGGAACAACTCAGACCATAAAAAACTGAAATGTTGGTTACAAAAACACCCCTCCCCCCAAAAAAAACCTTTGGGATGTGGTTGAAAGATTTTTCAGGGGGACACTCTGAAACCATGAAATACACCAGGAAAAAAAAAATAGAAAAGAATAATCTGTGCCACCAAAGGTCTGGAAGAGCCAAAATTGGCTTGTTTGAGCTCAATTGAACTTTTTGCTACTCTTCTGATGCCAAACCTATGACAGAAATGGCAAGTTGGAGTTTGAGGCTCTCTTTTGATCTGGAACACTTGTGATCGCAGAGGTCAGCTATGAGCATCTCTGCTTGCAGGTTCTACTTTGACAGAGCCATGCAGCACATTGGCAGCTAATGATGTTCTACTGATGTGGAGATCTGCTCCTCTTATATAGCTACTGCATGTTATGATATTTGCAGTTGATATGCACTCTTCAAAGGTGAGTCCATGTACAGTAATCTCTTACTAAAGTCTGGATAATAACTGGGAATACTTCCAGGAGAATCACCTTACTCTATTTTCCCATTCTAATTACTTTTTATTAAGAAGTCTAATCCTCTCCCCCCCCCCCACACACACACCCCTTTGAATAAACTTCTCAATTTGAAGTAATGGTGGACTGGCTTTGCCTTATGTGTTAAATGTTTGCTTAGACTTTTCAAATACACTATTGCAATTGTCAAGATAAATGCAATGCTTCTTCAGAGATCTAAGAGGAGGAGGCTGCTAGAACCAGAATGTGGTGTTTATGTATCCCTTGTCTTTATTTTGCCATTTCTCAAAGAAAAAAAGTGGGAGATGTTGCTTCATTTATTACCAAACAATTTTTTGAAAATCTTATTAAGCTCATGTAAACAGCCAGTTGGGTTGCTAGAAACCTTTTGAAGCCCCCCTGCTTTGCCCCCTCTGTGCTTCTAAAGCTCTGAAAGAAAGTGTAGATGAAGGGCTTTTTTTAAAATAGAGCAAGGGCAGGGAAATTGAGGAGAAGAGGTGGCAAGGAGAATGACGACTTTAAATTAGTTTCTCGTCTGTGTTGTGGATATGAAAGAGATTTGTTTTGTTATCTTCTGGCATCTTGTTTTGGGTTCCCCCTCCCTTGCTTAAGCAATGTTCTGTATCCCTGTGTTTTGAACCAAGAGTTTGATGGGAGGAGGAGGTGGGAAACCAACTTTGTGTTTACTTTTGGAGATGAGGCAATAATATGAATTGGAAAGACAAGTCTGTGCAAGATGAACACAAAAGGTCACTATTAATTGTCCATAGCATTATTTGTTGTCTTTTTTGGGTGGGCTGTTCTGTAAACAAACTTAGATGGAAATTGAGTGTCTAGCATTTACTGGCATTACCTTATGAATTCATATGTACATGAACATGAACCCATATATATACTGTAGCAAGATAGTTTGTTTGGTTCTTTTAATCCTTAGCTAATGACATGAAGGAACCATCAAATTACTTCTCCCTCCATTTGCCTTGTTGTGTTCTAATTTGTTATATTTTTTCCTAAGATTTTATATAATGCAGTTAAAACAACTGATTTATTAGAAAGGAGATGCTAATTTTGTATGCTGCTAGAACACTATGGCTGGCATCCTGGTAGTGAGTTATAGTGGCATATTCAAATTATGCCACCATAGCTATTTTTTTTCTCATCGTGGAGGTTAGAATTATGTACTTGAGTGCACAACAACCAAAATCCTCCCCAAACCCACCTTTCCTCTGCTGCAGTCCCCCAACATAGTCATTATATTGCTTGTGGGGGGGAGGGGTAATCAGAGAAGTAGCCAACTATTTTCCTGTAGCTGGTCACATAGTGACAGGTTTTCCTCAGGGATCATCCAGGAATCTTCCAGCAGTCACTGATGCCGTTGCTGTGCACCAGCTACAGTGGGCCCTTGGTCTCCACTGGGATTTGGTTCCAGGACCCCCCGTGGATACCAAAATCTGTGGATACTCAAGTCCCATTATATACAATGGCATAGTGAAATGGCGTGCCTTATATAAAATGGTAAAATCAAGGTTTGCCTCTTGGAATTTATTTTTTAATATTTTCAAACTGTGGATAGTGGAATCGATGGATACCAAATCTGTGGATACAGAGGGCCAATTATATAAAAAAGAATAACTGGATGCTCCTCAGCTGCTCCCCTGCTCTCCACCTCACAGGAAAATGGCTATGTTGCATGGGTGGGGTGGGGAGTCTGCAGCAGAAAAAAAAAGTGAGCTGGGGGAGTTTGAATAGGAGATGCATCATAGTTACACATGTGCAATATGTCTCCCAATCCTGGTTCATGGCCCCATATTTTACTGTTTCTCTTATGTGAGGGGACAAAATTGTGTGGAACATATGCACCCTTTTGTTGGAGGGGAACCCAGTGTGGCCTGCTAGTTCTCTGTACTCCAGCAAACCATGAATCCCTGGCACTACCTAAATCCCCTCCCCCCAGTGCCATATTCTGTTTTTCCGACTTAACCTTCCTCTCAAGGAAAGAGATTTGTTCCTTGAGGATTAGGAGTTCATTGTACTAAATAAACACACAGAACTTCTGTCAAAAAGACAATGTCACAAATACACTGGCTTACTCCCATACCTCTTCTTCATAAATGTGCTCATATGTTTATTTGTTGTGATTTTTTTTTACCTGAGAAATTGGGGTTTGTTGATATGTATCACAGCTCTCTCATGTCAAGCACACCAAAAGAAGTCTGCTCAACCTTTCTCTTAAGTCATTCAGAATAATTTAGTGCCGAGTTCACATTCACCAAAATAGAGTAGAATCTCACTTTACCTGAAAGTATAAACTGTCAGTGGCAAATTGTTTCCAGAGTATTTTGCTTTTTTCCTAGTGCTAATGTTAAGTTTCTATTTGAATAACTACATCTTCAGATTGCTGTACCATAGAATCCCTGATTGAATGCACTTTATGGTCTGTAATCATCTTTCCTACTTCAGCACTCCAGTATTTCATTTCATTTCAATATTTTTTTTGGGGCACGAAACTTTTAAAAAGACATTTAAAAGGAACTGGGAGGGGACTGTTGTATTCTGATGAACCAATCTTTCTTTCCAGCTAACCACATTCTTGTCCTGCATTTCTATTTCAAACATTAAACAACTCTTTCATTATTGCTTTTTTTTTTTTTTGCTCTTACTTTTCAAAGTGGGGGGATTACATAAATAATTTGGAAATATAGTGGAGCGAAGGAAGTAGTTATTTAAACTTTGGAAGATTGCAGTTAAAATAATAAAACATAGTTGGAATACTTATGGAACAACCCAAAATCCTTGGATTCAGTTTGATATAATAATATTTTGAATTCCTGACTAGGACATTATTATTATCTTCTTCCATTTCCTGTAGTCAGGAGATATCATTTATTCAGGACAAATAAAATCCGTGACAGTGTTGTGGCTTGTTTGCTTGTGCTTTATGGTGCATTGCCACCAAGGTCATTATGCTTCAATCCAAGAATTGCTTGTGAACATGAGCATTGGCATGATTTCCCCTTCTAGTAAAGGCTTCCCCCTTGGTTTAATAGTAGGATGCATATAAACATCTCCCCGCTCCGTAAAAGTGCAAGGTGTGAGTGCATAGTCCTCTAAAACAAGTGTTGGCCTTGTTATCAGGTGCACAAGAGCACACTAATCTTGCTTTTAAGAAATTTCTGAGGCACTTGATTCAGAATAACCACAGATTAAGAGGTGCAAGTCATGGAAGATACCCAGTAGTGGTGTTAAAAAGTTACAAAAAATTATTTAGCATGCAAGAATTGTGCTGGTCCTTCTGCCCCAACAGACCTGTGTTAGCCATTTATTGATGAAAAGAAACAAAAGAGCCAATTTTTGGAATTTCTACTAGGTGTGGACAGTCAGGTGAGTCACTATTTATAAACCTGACTTATGTGATAGAAACTTGAAACAGAACAGGTCTATATATTTATATTTTGTCATTTACTACATTATTTTGAATTTTAAAGCAGTTCTAAAGCATACTTACCAGTTTCTGAAATTACTTGCAAGATAGGACTTCCACCAAATCATATCTCAGGGCATTTTTCACTCATGAAGTTAACTGTAAATAGAAATCTTGCTGTTCATTTGATACTAATAGGGTTTCCCTTTGCATCTGTTTAGATTATGTTCAGTAGTTTTCTTTGATGTTAAAGTGTGCTTGCTTAATACTAGTTTCTCTTACATACACACAACATTTGCATACGCTTTGAAATTTTCTTTCTTTTTATTTATACCTGGTTCGAGTCCTTTGGGTGGAATCCAGTTGTGGCAGTATGCTAATGTTAAAGGAGTTGTACTTTCTAAGATGAGGTTCCTAAAACCACCCACCCAATCCTCTCTCCCAGTTTTGACTTGGTTGGTGGGGATCTATTCAGCCATTGTACGGTAGGTAAGCTTAAGGTGTGGGCTTCAGTTGCTGTATATTTATTTTGAGCTAAAATGATATAGCATCTTGGCCTTTGTGTGCACATAGTAATGATGCAAGCATATGGTAAATGAAAAAGCAGATCAGTAATTTTTTGGTGGTGGTGGGGAGATTGTTCAGAAACAATGGAGATTTGTTTCCAGTTTTCCAGAAAATATCAGTTACTGAGCTTGAATCATGTTCTATAATTAGCAGTGCACTAGTGGTAGTACAAGTTGAAAAAAAATCTTTTTAAAAACTAGATCCTCTCTCTCTCTCTCTCTCTCTCTCACACACACACACACAGAGAGAGAGAGAGAGAGACTTTCTTTCACCTGTTAAATGGCAGTTCCTCTCAGTCAGAAGTTATTTTTCCAAATTTGTTGAATAAATTTGAGCCTAAGAAGAATGAGGATGTTGGGGGGGGTACATTTCTCTTTCATGCATGCTTATAGAAATAGAGCTTCAGAACAGTTGAATTAAATTTGAATTTGAGAAAAGTGGATTCTCCTGAAACTGAAGCAAAAAACTGAGAAGGAAAAATATCTCCCAAGGCTGTCCCCTCAGAAATGCACCCCACAGCTCCAAAACTGAAGAATGAGAAAAATGCCTTTGCTTTCTGAAGCTAACAACAGCAAACTGCATGTACACACAGAGCTCTCAAGTCTTCCCAATTTCTCTCTACATACCAAGCTCTCTAGCAAACCATAAACTATGAAACAGGGAAAATAGGGAATCGGGGAATATGCAACTTCAGTGACATCATACATGAACCCTCTCTGAAAATAGCATGATTGAAAGTTTCTGAAAATTCTGATAACATTCTTGCCATTGATTGAAAGTAGAGCTATCATACCACCTCCACTGCCCTCATCACATTGCAAAGCACCCCACATTGGAGGCGAAACACAAATTCCCATGCATCACTCCAAGAAACTAAAATGATTTTTTTTTCAAAAAATGACCTTAATGAGTTATCATCAAAACAAAGTAAGTTTAGTGTAAACATTTCTCCACAAGATGGATGCTGATATTCTTTGGATCATCTTATCCATTTCATTTGTTACCTCCCATCATCTTCATCATCATCACAACCATCATCATCATCATCTGATGATGATGATGATGATATTGATAGTGAGATGACGATGATGATGATGATGATGATGGTGGTGACTAGTTTATACATACACACAAACAACATGTGTATGACAGAAGAAATCTGGATCCAATACAGTATTATATACACACATGCATTTGAGAAAATATTTGCTATGTGTTTTTTTCTCTCTGCCATATGTTAAAGAATTAAATGGAATTAACCTGTTCTTCTTGGTATAACTACTTATTTGGAAATATTGCAGCCATTGTAGGATAGTTCCACCAAGATTTATAATAATTATCTGCAGTTATCTTCATTCATCATTTCTTTAAATTTAATCATGTTGATTTCAGTCCAAATCAAAACATCTCTTCTGATCCTAAAAGATAATACTCCAAGAAGGGGTTTTCTTTTCTTTTTTCAGAAAAAAAATCCTATACCATGATTTGCACTGCAATGTAAAGGTTGGTAGAGGCACCCTAGTCTAAAGGTTGTATTCTTTGCAGCTGGCACCTGCAGTTCACTGATTTACCAGACATGCCAGTTATATTCAGTTCATGACACTTTACTGAGAATCTGCATTTCTGCCCATCATCCTTTGGGGCAGTCCGTCAGCAGTTCCCAACAGTCTCCTACTCTAGCAGACTTGTTAAGCAGTTCTGTTTTAGTACAATCAGAGGTACATAATTCAGAATTTTTAGCCTTTGAGAACAAAGCACATTATAATACACTATCAAGATGGGAATTTTAAAAACTCCTTCCTAAGGAGAGGCTTTCAAAAATTCTCCCATCCTTTCCCTTTTGAGAGAAAGTGTTTCAGTATATTCCACCATTTAGATTTTTAGGACTTTTTCAGACAACAGTTTACAATGCTAGCAGCCTCGTCCCCATTGCGAGGCTGCAGCGCTGCAGAGCGTCCCTTTTGGATGACGTTCTGCCCTGCTGTCCCTCTTGCGGTACTGTTGCGTAACCGCGGGGACGCAGCAGCGTTATATTTGGCATTTTTCTACTCACGAAAGTTGATCTAGGAGAGAGAAAGTAGGATTTATTAAGGGAAGCAGAGCATCATCAGCATAAAGACTTCATTCTGAAGTTTCAGGGATTTATTTTAATTCAGGTTAACTCATCTGAAGTCATTACAAATGAGGCTAGAGTAGGGGTAGGTGCTTTGTGGTCCTCCAGATGTTGCTGAACTTGAACCCTGTCATCTTTCACCATTGGCTAATACAGCTTATGGTTGTTGGAAGTTGCAATCCAACTTCTGAAAAGCCACACCTCTCCCAAGACTCAATATTAATCTCAAATGATAGTGAAAATAGGTTTTCCATGGTGTTTTTTTTCTGGGCTGTGAGGCCGTGTTTTGGAAGAGTTTATTTCTGACCTTTCACCTGCATCCATGGCTGGCATGGCAAAATGTCAGAAATAAACTCTTCCAGAACATGGCCTCACAGCCCGGAAAAAAACCATGGAAAACCTATGGATGCCAGCCGTGAAAGCCTTCGACTTCACATTGATAGTGAAAATGTTTTCTAGTTTTGATTTCTCCCCACCCACTCGGATGTGCTTGGGATTATTCACCCTCATTCTGCCATGATTGTTGGAGAACTGGGGGGCTGCTACACCTGTTGGGTGGGGCAGGATTGCATTCTAAACCCCTTCCATTTTGCATCTTTAATTAAGAAACTGCTCAGTGTATGAGTAATGGAAGAAAAAGCTTAGAAGTATTAGATACATCTTCACAGATGATCTACTGGTCTATGGCAAGATTTAACTTAAAGTGAAATATGAAATATGTGTAATTTCACCATAATGTTACATTCCTGACACACACAAAAATACTATTTCAAGAACTTTTATCTTTAGTTTCTAGTATGACGTGTCAGCTGCTATTCTTCTTACCTCTTTCTTTCCTGGTGTCTCATCTTTACCACCTATTTTTCACTTTTCATCTATTCTTTAAATTCATTTTTATCCCTTTCAACATTACTTCACATTTTACAATGCAGATGTCCTGCATTTTGAAACTGGTGTTTTGTTTTGTATTTTTTTTTGGGGGGGGGTACTTATATCCTGCTATTATATTCCATTGTGGAGGATCTTCTAAACAAGGTTTTGATTGCTTCTATGCCTGCTTAGTTCAGCAGTGCAGTAGCATCCTGTCCTCCCAGACTCTGTTTTGACCTCTGGCCTGATTTTACATAATATGAGTCAGGAGGCAGAGAACATTTAGAATCTAATTCCAGTGCTGGATCCAAGACCACATTTTATTTACAGTCCTTTCTGTGTTTTTTCCCCTCCTGACAGGTATCCACATTCCTGAAGAATCTTGTTATAGAATAAAATTTTCATGGTTACTACCATGTAGTCTTGGGGCTATCTGTGAATTTGACTTCATACAGAACAGTGTTTGATAACCATTTGCTCATAGTCCAGTGGATGGAATAATGTTCTGTACAACAGCTTATGTTGTATACATCTCATCCTTTCATATTTGGATGCATTTTTGGAAAGTGTTTTTCATTGGGCAACTCCCATAACTACAGAAAATGTTATGTCCTTCCTGTCAGAGTGTTGTGGCTAATAAAGTTTATTCAATAGTTTCAGTGCATATCTGAAAAGCATCATGGTAATACAGTTGAAAGTAACACTTGTTTAGCCAAAAGGGTAGTTATCTGATCCCTCACCCATTCCCATAAAAAAGATAAATGTCATTTATAACAGAATTGTTTCTTTTCACTTTTAGCAATAAACTAATTAATAGTAAACTAATGGCAGTGAGACTTAGAGCAACCTCTAAGGAAGAAAGAAGAAAGTGCAAAAGCAGGCTTAATGCTGAACATTAAGAAAACAAAAATAGTGACCACAGAAGATCTACAGAAATTCAAAATAGACAATGAGGAAATTGAAATAGTGAAAGAATTCTCATTCTTTGGATCAGTCATAGCCCAGAACGGAGTCTGCATCCAGGAAATCAGAAGACTGGGACTGGGAAGGGCAGCTATGAAAGAACTGGATAAGATCATACAATGCAAACATATAAAATGGAACACTAAAGTCAGGATTGTTCAAACCATTGTCTCTCCTATCACCATGTATGGATGTGAGAGCTGGACAGTGAAGAAAGCTGATGAGAAGAAAATCAACTTAGTTGAGATGTGGTGTTGTCAAGAGTGCTGAGGATCCTATGGATGGCCAAAAAGATAAACAAATGGGTCTTAGAACAGATCAAGCCTGAACTCTCATTAGAAGCTAAGATTACCAAAATGAAGTCAATAATGCTAGGAAAGGTGGAGGGAAAAGAAAGAGAGCAAGACCATGCACTAGGTGGATAGACTCAGTCAAGGAAGACACAGGCCTGAACCTGCAGGACCTAAGTCAGTGGTTGAGGATGGGGATCTTGGATGTCTCATCCATGGGGTCACCATGAATCAAAGCTGACTCGAGGGCAGTTTAGCTGTAGGATATTTCTAATTGTCAGATGTTGGCAGTAGATTCAAAAAGATGTTAGTGTCACACAGAATAGTTCTCACCATAAGTCTCTCCTTCTGTGCTTCCTAGGGATATCTAACTAGCCAGTGCTGCTGACAAAAGTTAAACTGTGGTTTGATCTAGGAAAGCAATTATAGCCTCTTAAATAAAGAGGCAAAAGTAGCAGCCACAGGCTAAAAGAGGTGCACAACATGAGTTCAAAATGCAAAAGATGTGCAAAATAGGGTTTGTTTGTTTTTTTAAAATGTAATGAATGTGTCCTGTACTGAATAAGGCAACATACTGAAAAAGGCAAACATCAATCAGAGAAAAAAGTTTAAAGCCAGATCCTTTTTCCCCTTTTCTTTTTCTCATGACCTGAGCAGTCAAGTGGAGTTGAAAGGGATGTTCAGGAAGAAAAGGCAAGATTGGAACAAGACAAACACACACAAGGGTCAAATGTATACATTTGCTGTTTCTTTCCTGTAAAGCAGCAGATAACTGTAAGATCCCAGCTTGGTCAGTTAGTTACCACCAGCTTCTGCTAAAGACGGAGAGAGGCAAAGGAGAGTTACCAAGGAAGCTAAAACTCAGACAGGGAGACTATGACTCAAGGATATTAGCCCTTGCTCAACCGGTGTGCTCCCCTTCTCCTTTTTTTCAGAGTGAACCTCATCAAGTGTAACTGGTTATTGTTGTTATGTGTCTACAAGATGAGAAATCGGCCCAGATATCTTTGGCTTTGAGTTGAACCATGAGTTTGCAACAGGGGAAGAAGAACTTTTCATGGTGTCAGCAAGGTAGTGGGAAGCGCAAAAGGAGTGGAGGGAAAGAGGGAATTCAAGGCACTCTAGAATTCAAGGACTGACAGCAGCAGTGGGAGGCTGGTGACTCATTTGCAAAATCATCAGTCAGGGCCAACAGCTTTTCATCTACCTTCTCCCCTCACCCCCTGACTTCTTTCACTTCTGCAAAGGAACACCCTACACAGATATAGCAAGGCCAGTGCAGATACAGTACAGCAATGGCAACTGTCAAGGAGTACAAGTCCCTGCATAGTCCAGAGATGATACTGGGCAGTCCTGGAGCAATTGGATCAGTGCTTCTGAATATCATGGGAATTATGGATCTGCAGTGAAAGAAAGTGTCAAGGAAAACCAGAAAAAAAGGAAAAACCAAGAAGCAATGCAAATCTGTAGAGAAGAGAGGAAGCAAAGGGAAATAACTACAGAGCTGGAGGCAGAGGATCCATAGTGAGGGGCAAGGAGCACCTTGGATGCAAAAAAAGGTGGTGCAGCGCAAAACTATCCTGAAAATATTCAAAAAAGTATTGTCAGCATAGGCCATGGATTATGTCAGAGGGGAGTAATGAAGAATGTCAGTGGCAATGGTTAGCAGGCAGCAGTGGCAATGATGGTGACCTGGCAGCAGCAGCAGAGGAGGTAGTTGTGGCAGAAGAGGAGGAGGCAGAGGCGTGTGTAGCCTCAGCCCCAGGTTTGCCACCACATTGCTCTCCACCAGTACCCTCCCTCCCACCAGCTTAGCAATGGAAACCATCAGGGAGCACAGGTCCCTGCCTAGCCTGGAGCCCAGGCTGGGTCAGTCCATCAGCAATTGGATGCTAAACTTCATGGGAATGGCAGAGCTGCCTCAGAAGAAAAGTTTCAAGGAATGTGAGAAAAACTGAGAAGCAGTGAAACTGTCCAGGAGGGAACAAAGGGAGAACAATAATTGTAGAGATGGAGGCAGAAGGAGCCATAATTGTCTGCTGCCATGTATGTGCAATACTTGTCTTCTTGCCAGAAAACATCACCAACTATACCTGGAGCAAGTGCAAATTGGTAGCTCTCTTGGAAGGGAAAGTCAGTGCACTACAGCTACATGTTATGTCTCTTCAATGCAACAGAGAACAGGAGGACTTCCTTAATAGAACAAAAGGATAATTGATCATACAAAACCAACAGGAAGAAACTGCCAAGGAAAATGAAGAGGGATGTAACAGTGAGGAAACACTGTGGAGGAAATCACTGTTGGAAGCAGATCATACAGAAGGGATTCAGAACCTGTCCAACTAAGAAATGACTTCTTACATTTTCAGGAGGATAGCAGCAGCGAGGGTGCTCAAACAGGAAACCACCAGCAAGGGATGCCACATGACAAGGAAGGAGTCAAGGTAACCACCAACCACAAGAAGAAAGTGCTGGTGGCTGGGGACTCATTGCTCAAGGGTATAGAGGCATGTGTGTGCCAGCCTGACAAGATGAATAGAGAAGTGTGCTGACCTCTTGGCGTATGCATCTGGGATGTCACTGGCAACTTGACAAAACTCATCAAGAATACAGACCAGTACCCCTTTCTCCTCTAATTCATGTGGATGCCAATGACTCCTTTGAGCAGATCACCTCTGAATATGAAGCTTTGGACAGCAAGCTGAAGGGGTTTGAGGCACAGGTAGTATTCTCATCAATTCTACTTGAAGGTGAAGGATAGAGAACTAAACAGGGACAGGAAGAAACTAAAATGATTGACTGGCTATGGAGATGGTATAGATCAGCGAGGTTTGCCTTCTGGGACCATCATCTTCACTTCTGAGACAGAGAGTTACTGGCTACAGATAGACTGCACTTCATAAAGACTGGAAAGAATGTTTTTGGTCGTAGCATGGCAAGTATGATCAAGAGCACTTTAAACTAAAACCTTGAGGGGTTGGGGGTTGGAGATGATAGCTCAAAAGCAGTCCAAGAACAAGCTCTAAACACAAGGATTTGAATTCTAGAGGAGAAGCTGAGGGAGAGAATGGGTTCCACAGAAAAAATGAGAGTAAATTCATAGGTGAGAACAAGTAAAAATGTCAACACACCAATGCACAGAGTTGGGGAAAAGCAAGATGAGCTTAAAGTCCTACTGCAGGAAGGTAAATATGACTTTATAGGCATAACAGAGACCTGGTGGGATAACTCCCACGTTTGGAATATTACAGTTGAAGGGTATAACCAAAAAGAATAGATGTGAAAGAAAAGGAGGGGGAGTAGCACTATATGTCAAAAACAAATTTAGTTGTACAGAAATCCATGAGACTGATCAGAATGGACTAGTTGAGAGCATTTGGATAAAAATAAATAGAGAAATAAATACATGCAGCTTTGTGGTAGGAGTTTAGTACAGGCCACCAAACAAGAAGAGGTGGCAGAGGATGCTTTTTAGAAACAAGTATCAGAAATCTCAAAGTTGCAGAATTAGTAGTTACAGGGGACTTCAATTACCCTGATATCTGCTGGGAGACTAACTCTGCTAGGCATAGGCTCTCCAACAAACTCCAGATGTGCCTTGCAGCTAATTTCTTATTTCAGAAGGTAGAGGAAGGGGATCAGCAATTCTGGACTTGATCCTAACCAACAGAGAGGAGTTGGTCCCCGGAATCAAAGTATTTGGTACGTTAGGGGGAAATGAACATTTAATGCTAGAACTCATAATTGTGGGACAGGGCAAAGAAGAATATAGTCAAACATGGACCTTGGATTTCAGGAAAGATTATTTTGACAAGTTCGGAGAATTACTGGGTGGAATCCCATGGCTAGACATGTTACAGGAAAAAGACACCCAACAAAGGTGGGAGTTCTTGAAGAATTAGTTGCGAAAAGCACAATCACAAACAATCCCATGGAAGAAGAAAAACGGGAAACATCTGAAAAAGTCAATATGGATGTACAGCAAAGTCAAGGAAGAAGTAAAAAGCAAATGAAGTATTTATATAGAAGGCAAGGAAGGACAAATAACAGCGGAAGAGTAAAGATGTATAGTCCAAGCTTGCAGAAATAGTAGAAGGAAAGTTAAAGCTCAAAATATGCTGAGACTGGTTAGGCAAGCAAAGAGCAACACAAAGGAGTTTTTCAGATACATTTAATGCAAGAGGGATGACCAAGGAGACATATTCAATAAGGATGGCAAAATGCTAACAGATCACAGTGAAAAGGCAGAACTACTCAATATCCATGTTGTATGAGTCCCCCACCCTCCCTGAAACAGGACTGTGTACTTTGGTGCAGTAGCAGAGACCTTGGCAAGGGATCTGGATTGCAAATCAAGAAAGATAGGGAGTTAGGCCAAAAAACTGCATCCCAAAGTACTAAAGGAACTTGCTTATATACTCTCTGAACCCCTTGCCACCTTTTTTGAGAAATCTTGTAGAATGGTTAAGGTGCCAAAGGACTGGAGAAGGGCAAACATAAACCCTCTCTTTTAAAAAAAATAATAGGATCATAGAATCATGGAGTTGGAAGAGACCACAAGGGCCATCCAGTCCAACCTCTGCCATTCAAGAATAAACCATCAAAGCACTCCCGACAGGTGGCCATCCAGCCTCTGTTTAAAAACCTCCAAAGAAGGAGACTCCACCACACACTCCAAGGCAGTGTAGTCCACTTCCGAGCAGCTCTTACTGTCAGGAAGTTCTTCCTAATGTTTAGGCGGAATCTCTTTTCCTGTAGTTTGAATTCATTGCTCTGCGTCCTAGTCTCTGGAGCAGCAGAAAACAAGCTTGCTCTATCCTCAGTATGATATCCCTTCAAATATTTAAACATGGCTATCATGACACCTCTCAGACTTTTCTTCTTCAGACTAAACATGCCCAGCTCCCTAAGCCACTCATAGGGCATGGTTCCCAGACCTCCCACTATTCTGGTTGCCCTCCTCTGTTCCAGCTTGTCATTTTCCTTCTTGAATTGTGGTGCTCAGAACTGGACACAGTATTCCAGGTGAGGTCTGACCAAAGCAGAATAAAGTGGCACTATTACTTCCCTTGATGTAGACACTATACTCCTAATAATGAAGCCGAGAATCACATTGGCTTTTTAAGCTGCTGCATCATATTGCTGACTCATGTTCAACTTGTGGTCCACTAAGACTTCTAGATCCCTTCCACATGTATTCCGATCAAGCCAGGTATCACTCATCCTATATCTGTCCATTTCATTTTTACTGCCCAAGTGTAGTATCCTACATTTCTCCCTGTTGAAATTCATTTTGTTAGTTTTGGCCCAGCTTTCTAATCTGTTGAGGTCATTTTGGATTCTGATCCTGCCCTCTGGGGTATTAGCTACCCCTCCTAATTTGGTGTAATCTGCAGACTTGATAAGCATACCCTCTATTCCCTTATTCAAGTCATTGATAAAGATGTTGAATAGCACTGGCCCAGGACAGAACCCTGTGGCACCTCACTAGTCACTTCTCTCCAGGATGAAGAGGAGCCATTGGTGACCCATAGACTACCCTTTGGGTTTGGTCAGTCAATCAATTACAAACCCACCTAGCAGTTGCATTGTCTAGCCCACAGGTTACTAACCTTTTTGCAAGAATATCATGGGGGACCTTGTCGAAAGCCTTACTGAAATCAAGATACATTACATCCACAGCATTCCCTTCATCTATCAATCAAACAAAGATATAAGATTAGTTTGGCATGACTTGGTTTTGGGAAATCCATGTTGAGTTTTAGAAGATCCAGGAAACTCTAGACCAGTCAACCTAACCCCAATACCAGGAAAAAATTAGAACAGATTATGCAGGATTCTGTCTACAAGTATCTTGATGACAATGCAGTGTTTATTAGGCGCCAACATGGGTTTGTCAAGAACAAATCCTGCCAAACTAATTGTATATCTTTTGTTTTCCAATCAGGTCACTAGTTTAGTAGATGCTGGGAATGCTGTGGATGTCATTTATCTGCATTTTCACAAAGCATTTCATAAGGTCCTCCATAATATTTTGATTAGCAAACTGATTAAATGTGGAATAGATGGAAACACAGTGAGATGGATCCATACCTGGTTGGAAAACCATGCTCAAAGAGTTATTATCAATGGCTGCACTTCAAACTGAAAGGAGGTCTTGAGTGGATAAGCACCTAGATACATAATAGTCTAGGGTAGGCATCTGGCATAATTGCTGGAAAGACAATACCCTTATTCTTAGGTCCCCCCACCACCTCTCAATTCAAATCATGTGAGGTGGAGAGTGGTCTGAGCCACCCCATTCCTTGCATAATCTCCCATTTCCCCACTCTTCCATGCAGCTGATTGGCTTCAGTTCCAGGAGGACTTCTTAACCCAGGTATGTTTCTTGCACAGTTTAGAATTGTGATTATATAGTCATTCATTTACAGGACATGGCAAAACAACAACAAAACTGAACTTATTCTAGTGTTTGACCTCATGTGAATGAGTCATTCTTGGAGGTCTAGGAGAAATTTGTCTCACCCTCTCATAGTACTAGAACACAGGCTCATCCACTGAAGGTGAATTGCAGGAGTTGCAGGGTAAACAAAAGATCGTACTTCTTCACATACTGCACATTTAAACTGTGGAATTCACTTTTTGACAGTAAGAGCTGTTCGGCAGTGGAACACACTCCCTCGGAGCATGGTGGGGTCTCCTTCCTTGGAGGTCTTTAAACCGAGGCTGGATGGCCATCTGTCGGGGATGCTTTGATCAAGATTTCCTGCGTGGCAGGGGGGTTGGACTGGATGGCCCTCATGGTCTCTTCCAACTCTGCAATTCTATGATTCTATGATTCTATGAATCGTGACTGCCCACTTGGAAGGATTAGGTTAGATTAATTAGATAAAATGGAATTAAATAAATTCATGGTGTTTACAGACAAGAACAAATATTTGGAAGAACTGCTATGTATCACATCTTGTGATGTACGCAGAACACAAACTCAGGGTTCTTCAATAAATCTCTTTATTAGAAGAGAAGCTTGCGTAAGGAACAGTTCCAAAGCTGCTACTGAAGTAAATGTAAACTATCCAGAGATAATAAGGCACCAAGCGTGAGAACAGACACGGGGGAGCAAGAGTAGCTGGGGAGCGTGGCCTTGAGTTCCTGGTAGGACTTGCGTTACCATGCCAACCAGGAGGCCTGGCTCATTTCTCAGGCATTCCCAAACTCCTGAGAAAATACTAGCTACATGTCAGGGCCTCCATGAATTCCACTCCAATGCCCAGAATTCAGGGATGAGCCTGACATACTGCCCCCCTGAAGACCAACCCTCCCCCTTTCTCAGCCCGGCTTATCGGGAAAGCGGGCATGAAACTTTCGCAATAAGCGTTTGGCATTGACATGCTCAGAAGCAACCCATTCCGCATGGCCCAAAGGCAGGTGTTTCCACTTTACCAAATACTGTAACCCTCCCCGGTGAAGTCTAGAGTCCAGAATCTCAGAAATTTCAAAATGTTGTTCCTGATCCACCAGGATCGGCTGAGGAGCAGGTTCTGGAACCGGATGGTGTTTGTCCGGAGGGTTCACGGGCTTGAGCAGGCTGGAATGAAACACAGGATGTACATGACGGTATAACTTAGGCAAAGACAGTTCAAAAGCTACAGGATTTACCATCCTAACAACACGAAAAGGCCCAATGTATTTGGCTCCCAACTTCTTAGAGGGTTGGGGACACTTAAGGAATTTGGTGGACAAATAAACCATATCTCCCACTGCATATTTGGGGGAAGGATCCCGTTTCTGATCAGCATAATGTTTGTAGCGTGCTTTGGCAAAGTCCAAGGCCGAGATTACATGAGGCCATGCATCCCTGACCTTTTGACTCCACTGGGAGACCGAAACGGGGTCAGAGTTGGGGGACCCCGCCAACAAGGGGAGGGGACCGAAATCATGCCCAGACACAACCTTGAACGGCGAGAGCCCAGTGCTCTGGTGAGTGGCATTATTGTAGGCCACTTCAGCAAAAGGTAGAAGATCAACCCAATCAGATTGTTGGAAATTCACATAGCATCTTAGGTATTGTTCCAGAGTCTGATTCGTTCGTTCCGATTGTCCATCCGACTGGGGATGATGGGAGCTGCTGAGACCGAGCTCCACCCCCAGAAGGTTTGTGAAAGCCTTCCAAAACTGCGAGGTAAATTGTGCCCCCCGATCCGACACAATCTTGGCCGGAATGCCATGAATCCGATAAATATGCTGAATGAACAATTTGGCTAATTGGGAGGCCGTGGGGAGTTTCTTACAGGCTACAAAATGCGCTTGCTTTGAGAACAAATCAGTCACCACCCAAATAACCGTCTTTTTCCTACTCTCTGGTAATTCCACAATAAAATCCATGCTAATGACCTCCCAGGGCTTGTTTGGGGTAGGTAGAGGGTGGAGCAAACCTTTGGGCTTCCCTGACCCCCCTTTTGACACTGCACAAGTGGTACACCCCTTCACATATTCCTCCACCTCTTTCCTCATACGGGGCCACCAAAACTGTCTCCGGGCCAAATGTAAAGTTTTGAGATACCCAAAATGTCCCGCACTCTTGACATCATGGCACTGTTTGAGAATACCCGCTCTCAAGACTTCAGGAACATACAGGCGATCCCCTTTCCAGGCCACCCCATCCTTCACAGTCACCTCATTGGGGTGAGCCAGGAACCACTGGTCCAGGGGCAGTTCCGAGGCCAATTGAGAATGCCACCCTCCTTTCTCCCCTTGAGAAACAGTGGGCGTGGCAGAGCCATCCGCCGTAGGGGACACTGCCCGGGTCCCCGGATCGGGGGAAGGTGGTTCGGGGTTCAAGAGCTGGGGCACCGGTCCAGGTGCCAAGGGGGAATCACCGTCAATTTCTGTAGGACCCGGCACCTGAGCAGGGCAAGCAGTGGATTTCTGTTCCTTGGCTTTGCTCCGAGTGAGGACAGCTAGCCCCAAGTGGGAAGGAGAAAAAACGGTATCAATGACCTCCTTGCGCTTACTCTCATGCTGTGGTAACCTGGACAAAGCGTCAGCCAGAAAATTCCTCTTCCCCGGGATAAATTTCAAGGTGAAATTAAATCGGTAAAAGAAACTGGCCCACCTGACCTGCTTGGGGCTCAAACGCCTAGGGGTAGCCAATACTTCCAAATTTTTATGATCAGTCCAAACTTCGAATGGTTTGGGTGAGCCCTCCAGTAGGTGGCGCCACGTCTCTAGTGCCAACTTGATGGCACCTGCCTCTTTCTCCCACACCGGCCAATTTCGTTCCGTGTCATTGAACTTTCTGGACAAATAGGCACATGGCCTCAAATCCCCTTCCTCCCCCTTTTGCAACAGAACACCACCCATAGCCACATCAGATGCGTCCACTTGGACCACGAAGGGTTGGGAGGGGTCGGGGTGTTTGAGAATAGGCTCAGAAGTGAAAAGGGATTTCAATTTGTCAAATGCTTGTTGGCACTGTGGTGACCACACAATTTTTTGGGGAGGTTTGTTATCTTTACCATGCTTGGAACCTTTGTCTTTCCCTTCTTTGGTTTTTAACAAATCAGTCAGGGGAAGGGCTACCGACGCAAAGTCAGGGATGAAGGACCGATAAAAATTAGCAAACCCCAGGAAGCTCTGCAACTGTTTCCTGGTTCTAGGGGCTTCCCATGCCAAGACTCCCTCCAAACCCAAGACCAAGGCGACGGCCAGGGCCCTGGCAGCGGGCCAGGCGGCAGGGGAGTCCTCAGATGATCCCGAGGATAGTGGGTCCTACTCTTCCGACGCTGAGCCGGCGGGAAACGGGCCCAGCCCGCCCTACTGAGCGCCCGAGGGCGGGCTAATCCGGAAGGGCGCCCGGATGCCGTGGTGAGTGGAGTGAAGGGCCCGTTCTTTATCAAAGCGCGAGTGGGGGTTGGAGGGGAGGGCCCCACCCGCAAAGTTATGTTAATGATTGACTCTGGTTGTACCCAAGTACTTATGCATCCCTCCTTAGTCCGTGAACTGAACGTTGATACTGTCAAGCTGGACAAGCCTGTGTGGCTGTCTCAGATGGATGGGGGGATGATGAAGGGGGGCCCCGCCCGGCGCATAACTGGCCCCATGCACATGAGGATGGGCAACCACCAGGAGGAACTGCAGTTTGTGATTGCTCCAGGTTTTATTTCTGTGATGTACGCAGAACACAAACTCAGGGTTCTTCAATAAATCTCTTTATTAGAAGAGAAGCTTGCGTAAGGAACAGTTCCAAAGCTGCTACTGAAGTAAATGTAAACTATCCAGAGATAATAAGGCACCAAGCGTGAGAACAGACACGGGGGAGCAAGAGTAGCTGGGGAGCGTGGCCTTGAGTTCCTGGTAGGACTTGCGTTACCATGCCAACCAGGAGGCCTGGCTCATTTCTCAGGCATTCCCAAACTCCTGAGAAAATACTAGCTACATGTCAGGGCCTCCATGAATTCCACTCCAATGCCCAGAATTCAGGGATGAGCCTGACACATCTAGTATCAGAGGTAGTATGCCTCTGTATAGAGGGTACAGTTGCACTCACATGCTGCTGGTAGATTTCTTTCCCACAGGCAACTGGCTACCACTCTGTAAAGAGTACTGGACAACACACACCTTTGGTTTCATCCAACATGGCTCTTCTTATGTCCTATGGGGAATAATAGAGAAAGAAGCTGGGGTGTGGCTTGACTCTATGCATGGCTTGGTTTGCAGAGTATTATGGCTTCTGCATCTAACTCTATTCCTGTTATCATGTCAGTGCACAGTCTTAGTTTTATCTATGCATAATCTGCTACAGAGCATTGAGCAGGTAAAGCAGGTTAGAGCTGTCTTCCCAGTTCTTACTAGCTCATCACTGAGGGGATCTTTCACCTAATTATCCTTACTTTCACACCTATTCTACAGGGCCCTGGCCCAAATGTAGCAGTTCTCCAGTGATATGTTGGTGTTTTTATTAAGAAAAGTGATTGGTCTATGTTAGCTTTAGATGTAGATTGAAACCGTGAAAAAAAATACTGACTCTTCTCCTGGTAGACTTCAGCTGTCAGCAGTATGTTTTAACCATTTCTCATTTTGCTGACATTGTGCCACCAGTAATAGAATACCAAAGGATTTCCTAGCCTCTCTTCTTGTTCACTTTGTTTTTTAAAAAACTGAGTTTATGTTGAATTTTATGTTGGGAAATGGAGGGAGACAGAGTGCAGAGGAGAATTAATTCCTTCATGTTTTTTCAGCAGCTTGCAAATCAGTATATTGTAACTTTCATGCTGCATGCAAATAATCTAACTTCCACTGTGGCTTCAAGGCACTCCTACATCCCAGCACACCAGGAGATTTCAGTCTGTGCCATCTTAGCATCATTTGAAAGGTGGGAGGAAAGCCTCATTTGAAATGCAATTGATAGTTCTTGACTGGAGGAAGAAGTTCCGCATGGCCATCAGGGAATAGAAATGCACCTTGATTCATCCTTATCTAGGTGTTTTTGGTTTTTTTTTTAAAAAAACCCCATCTTCTATTTGGTTTGTGAAATACATTTCTCAGTGCATACAATTAGAGTCAAATATATGAATTGAAATGGTGGCCATCTGAGATTGTAATGCATTAGAGATCGCGCACATCAATCTGTTGTTACTTGGTCAAGGAAGAATAAGTAAGGGAAGGTCTCTTACTAATATGATTTTGCAGAGGTAGTATTGTGCAAGCCTTAGAGTCATGCTGAGTGGGTTTGTGCAGGAATAATGCTGGCTCATCTCTTTACTGTGGCATGAAGATTTCGGAACAACTGTAGAATTATTTCCTTTTTCTTCCAGATACTTTCCATTCCAGCAAGAAGTCCCCTTCCTACATGCTTCATCCATGGTTGGTCATAACATTGGTTGTTGTTGTTGTTGTTGTTGTTGTTGTGTTCCTTCAAGACATTTCCAACCTATGTCGACCCTAAGGTGACCCTATCACAGGGTTTTCTGAGGCTAAGAGTGTGTGACTTGCCCTAGGTCACCCAGTGGGTTTTCATGGCTGAGTGGGGATTCAAAATCTGTCTCTGGAGTCATAGTTCAGCATTCAAACCATTATGCCACACTGGCTCCTGTATAGCATTGGTACCCTTGTTTAACCATGGTTGATTTTAGCCACAAGTTTGTACAAAGGTCCAAAATGCCTCAGGGCTAGCTATCTCATCCTCAGCTACGTTGTTTGTCTGTATTATACTGTCAAATTATACAGAGGTTATTACCACAAATCAGATTGTGTGGTAAAATTTGCACCCATCCAAGAGTCTCCTTTAAACAGAGTTGGTTAACCAGCTTCAGTACCTACCTGTTGACCACTGGGGAACTCATGCTGATGAGGGGGGAAATGGAAATGTTTGAACCTACACTTCATCTCCTAAACACTTTTAGACAGATGACCACAGCAGTACAGTTGTGTCAGCCCAGAACCTCTTGTGTTCTGTGCTGTGAGTAGCTTGGTGTAACATTGAAAAGGGGCTCAGTTACATGGCAGTTTTTATTGTGATAGGTTGCACATTAGTGCATTTTTGCACCAGTACTGCATAGTTTACATGATTTAGTGCAAAACTGGTTGATCTGGTAAGTTTTCTTCATTGAAGTTCACATAGGCAAAGGTGGGGGCATGGCCACCGGAGCACCCCAATGGCTGGCTGAGGGGAAGAGATGTACAAACAACCAAAAAGGAGGGAGGCCAAGGGTGGGGAGAGGAATAATGACAAAAGGAGGCAAGGAAAGCAGGCTAGATTTCCAGGTGGAGGATGGTCTTGCGGGGGGGGGGGATGATCACCCAGCCGCAAGAAGCAGTGGAGTCACAGGCTCCCCTTTTGCCCTGCTTCCCTCCTCACCTTGGCTCCAGCCACTGCCACCACCTTTGGGGTGGAGTTGGCTGGCTGGTGGGGAGTGAAGGGGACATTGGGCTGCTGGTCAAGGAGCTGCCGCTTGCCCCTCCACCCACTGGCTCACCTCTGCTTCGTCCCTTTGCCTCTGCTTCCTTCTCCACAAGCCTGTCCCCTCCTCAGCTGCGTCCTCATTGCTTGCTTTGTCACCCTGCCAAGGAAGCCTTGCAGGCGGCAGCCCAAAAAAGCTTGGCACCAGCAACAGAGGAGGTACGCTTGGTGGGTGGGTGAGGAGGAGGAGGAGAAGGGGGGAAGAGCACACCCAAGGTCCCTCCGACCAATCATGGATCAGCTGTGCTATGGCTGTTTCGGGAATATTGCTGGTAGTTCCCACAGCCTATTGCGAATCAGTAGTTCACACCACTGATTGTGCACATGTTCGCAAACTTTATTTTAAAAAAAGTCAGGGAAAATATCAAAAGCTGATACTTTGCAGCTTAAGGGTTTTTGCCCCCCCTTTCTGAATACAGCAGTTTTGATCCGAAAGACGTGGGAACTATGAGGACTCTTTGCGATTTCTAAGCAGATTTATTTTGCTGTATAACTGACCCCAAGGTTATATATTCCAATATTAATGAGAGGGGTAGTATCTTATATGTTGAGTATCTCATGTTCCCTAGGACAAGCATGCATTTTTTTTCTGAGAGAAAAAACACTGGAAGAATCTGTGTATACATTAGTGAGTGGGAATTTCTTTTCAGTGTTTTGTGGGGTGGGTTTTTAAAGCAAAGTTTACCCAAATTCTCAACATTTAAATGTGGGAGAAAACAAAGGTGACAGATCCCTACTGTGCATGTGTATCCACCAGCATAAGACATAGGGCTCTTCGTTTTAGAAATTAGCCCATTCTTGAGTTTACTCTGAACATATGTAAGGCTGTTACAAAGAGAACATGAGTCAGGCAAGTCCAGTCCAATCTAGAGGGGAACACACTACACCATGAATGAGCTTCCGACAGTGGTTCTAAGTGAAGGATTATGGTTGCTTCCAAATTTCTAGAGCTGTTAATGGTCAGGGAAGATGAGGTTGATCCATTGCTGCTGTGTGAGCTAGCTTGATGACTGTCCTCCTATTTTTTTAAATCTATGCACTCCTTTATTGTTAATTATGATGGAAACAATAATGCTTTAACCAAACATAAGTAACTTGGATTAATCAGCTGCTTTGCAGGCAGACACTTGCTCAATTCCCTGGAGTTCCCATCAGCAAATTGTAGTAATGATGCTGATTTGCACAGTGCTATTGTTTCAGCTGTAAATACCTGAATTGATTACCCAGGAGCCCCTGCCTCAATGTACCCTTGTTTTTGCTTTGTTCTTTATTATGTTAGGTATCCTGCACAGCAGGGGGCCTGTAACCACGACAGAGTCACCTTGGGACTTCAAGTATGGTAATCTAAATGAATTCTTTGTTGCTGTAAATTACAAACAGAACAACAGCCGCCTGCTCCCACGTTTATAAATATGTATGGTTTCTCTGCCGTCATGAAATTATTATGGTGAGGGATAGATCAAAATGAATTAGCACCTGCCAAGTAAATTTGATAGGTCATTTGGCACTTTAATTTTATTCCTTTTCCTGTGCATCATGTCACCGGACCAAAATTAACACTGCTGTTATCCTTTACTGACCTGGATGGCAGCATTTTTAATTGCTTAATGAGAAGCGTTTCCACGTAAGCCATTTGAGCAGGCAGCTAAACAGAGGCAGCAGAATGAGGCTTACGGAACTGCAAAGGAAGAAATCCATTCTTCCTATTCAGGAGTAATGACGGATAAATCAGTCTATTTTCTGGTCAGGGTCCATTTTGCATATGTCCAATCAGTCATAAATCTCTTCTTCCCATTTATGTGTCAGTCTGTGAGAGCCAGTGTGGTGTATACTACTGCTGCTGCTGCTACTACTACTACTACTACTAATAATAATAATAATAATAATTTTGTACCCACCTCTTCCTATGGATTGAGGCAAGGTGCAATAGATTAAAATACAACAACTAATTAGACACAGGACACACAACACCAGTTGTTTTTTTTAAATAACACCTGTTAAAAGAACATATAAAACCAATATAGATTAAAAACACTCAATTCCTCCTTTAAAACTCACATTTAAAAAAAAAAAACATGTGGGTAGGCCTGCCAGGAGGTGATGTGGTTTGGGTGCTGGCTGAGGACTCTGGAGACCAGGGGTCAAGTCCCCACTTGGCCATGGAAACCCACTGGGTGGCCTTGGGCAAGTCACACAGTCTCAGAGGAAACCCCCACTCAACAAATCTTGGCAAGAAAAGCACATGATATATTTGCCTTTCGGTTGCCATAAGTCAGAAATGACTTGAAGGCACACAATAACAAATGTGATATAAAACAAACAAGCATGAAAATTTTCATATGCAGTTCCCCCTAAAATATGCATTTTCATATACTGGTTTCCCTAAAACACACTTTTTTGTATACGTTAGATTTTTATATGCATGGGTTGAGCTAAGAACAGCTTTGCGAATTCTGGAAAGGACATGGTTTCAAAGATAACTCTGCTCTGATCCATGGGTTAGTCTGGGATGTGTGAATTAGGTTGGTTTGTTTAAAATGCAGATAAAAAAGAAATTCTCCATCCCTGTTAAAAAGGAATAATTTCTGAATGACCATTGTTCTCACTTGTTTACTTTTCTCTCACTCATCCACTGTAATTCAATACTTCTGAAGTTTTTTTTAAGCCACAGTTTCTTCTTACAGCTGACCAGGCAACTGTGGTTTCATCATTGACAACAAAATAGATGTCAAGTTAGGCAGGAAGTAAATGGTTTTGAACAAACTAATCACAAACACAATCAAAAGAACATTACATTATGATAATTTAAAACCTGTATCCTGTTCTTCCATTCATCTGAGCATTTAGAGCAACTCACAAAAGCAATAAAGATATAACATGTGATATTAAATGAAATCATAAATTAACAGAATATATCTGATGTGTGCCAACTTACAATTTCAACAATGCTACTTTGAAAGTAATCTATTTATTAAGCACCATCTTTTTAAAAAATGAAGTCTGTGGATACCATCCAGTGTTGTATGAGTGGATCCTGCTTGCACAACTGAACTTTATATTGTCCTTGTCTCCACGATGCCCCTTGCCTTCCCCACAGATCTGCTCCATTGGACTGTCAAAGCCTTTAGAGCCAATTTTGGGAGGAGGGTCAGAAGAATGGCATAGGAATCACCCCTTGCCCATTCTACTGGCAGAAGCCATTCCATCAGCAGAAGGCACCACTTCGGTTTCACCCTTTGATTGAAACCTGTTAATGTTGTGACACACCAGCCATATATGGTGACCACATGGAACTTCATAAACCATCTGTTGCTTCCTACTGAGGACTAGCGGGCAGGTGAAGTGGGTGAAGCACCTTTCAGGGCACATCACATAGACAGATAGGCAGAATGTGCTTAGTTTACAGGCCATGGACACTCGCTCTCTCTCTCACACTCGCTCTGCTTCTCTACCACTCTCTCTCCCCCTCCCCCCTCTCTGCTACTAGTGTTGTGTTTGTTCGTGTGTGGTTCGTAAACCTAGTAAGAATCTGGATGGAAAACATCTGGATTAAAAAAAAAAACTGGCACTGGAAAGCAATGGATTAACACAAATTCTGTTTGGGACCTTTTAACTTGGAACAGCATTGATTTGAACTGGGGTAGGCAACTTGCTGCCCTCTAAATTTTGTTGACCAGCAATATACAGTATCCCTTATCATTGTGTCTGCAGGCTAGGGATGCTTGGAATTGCTGTCCAGCTACAACTGGGGGTCCACAAGTTGCCAACACTGTGGTTAAATGGATCCATAAAAATATTTGTACTGCTTTTCCATGGGGTTTTGCAATGGCTGGCTTTTCTGTGCAGCCCCATGCTGGTTTCTGTTTTGACCTTTCCTTTGACTCAGTTGCATACATAAATCTCTATGAGACTCTGCATTATGTGTTTAAAAGAAGGTGTCTCACGTCTCTCTGATTCTAAAAGAGGATTGTAGATTTTCCAGAGCTTGAGACACTCTGTCACTTAGACAGACCACAGAGGTGAGTCCTTGGGCTCCTTGTAAGCACATCTGCAACAGCATCTCAAAGGACATCCCTTCAAAATCAGCTCTGACTTCCTAGGTTTTAAATCAGTTTCATTTCAAAGTGAATGAGATCTCCCAAGTTGCCATCTGGTGCCTCATCTGCCCATTCTAATTCTTCACTTTTATCATTGTGCTTCAAACATGACTCTCACTCATACCTTCTCAGATATTCATGATGACATGATTTTCACTGAAGCAATCAATTTGACACATTGGTATAAAATTTATTCAGTCTAGACTGTCCACTCTAACACTATGTGTATGCAATACCCCCCCCAATTATGTATCTAGTGTTGCGCAGTTGTCTGAGAAGTTTTAAGTAGAAACTGCATTAAGATTACAGCCAACCCTGAAGATGAATAATCTTCGAGGATTGTAATCAGGAATGTTGGGGTGATTGTTTGTAGAGGTAAGCCCTCTCCACCCTAATATTGGACTTTTTTGCTCAGTAAAATTAACCAGACATCAAGGAAGCAAGAACTAAGTCACAAGGGAGCAAGTGTTCCTTCTCACTTCATTTCATGCCACGACATAATACAACATTTGTATGTAGAATATTATTCTTCCCCTTGGGTTGGAACGGAGTAAAAAGCTTAAGTTGAAGCCTAAAGCAGATATAACAGTAGAACTATTTTCATACCAGCTATAAAGGGGATAAATATGACTTTAGTGGAGCTGATTGTATAGCAGTAATTTTGTTTGCTTTAGTTTCATCAGGAGAGAGTAAGACATTGGATAGAAACTGCCATGCAGACATCTCTTAAGACTCACACATTTAAGCTGTCCTGGATATAGACTTTATTTGTCCAGGATGTTGGCAATGGTTGTTGTCGTTTGGATTGTTTGTTTGCACATACCAGTTCAGAAATTACCACTGCCACATTGTGGAAGGCAAGGGGAGATAGGCTGGCCCACTCCCTGTTTTCCTTCCCCCAGCAGGCAAAGCCTTTTTAAAAAATCATGTAGACTTGGATACACTTTTTAATTAAACAAAATCACAGGAGATTATCAGATGACCTTTTTAATCCGGAAACAGGGATGACAGGAGAGTGCCAAAGGGCTCTCTCTTCAGACGACGTCGTCCCTGTCCAGTTCTGCTCCCATGCCCCCTCCATTCCATTTCCATTCTCTTCTGTTGATGGATGAATCCGTCAATAGATCGCCCATTCCGTTTTCATAATGGAATAACGAGCATGTGAAAAGGTGTCCCGTTATGCTGGCACTATGACAGCCACAGTGGGGAGGTTCCTCCCAAAGACTTCCAGGTGCGATCAGGAGGAGGAGGCAAGTGGCATCCTTGTTTTCCCCTTCCCGGTTTACTTGTTTAATTTTAAGGGCGTTCGGGGGCTTAGTTTTCTTTTTTGATATTTGTTTTCCTTTTTATTTTTAAATTTCCTGTGCATCATTCTCTCACGAGACCGTGAGAGATTTGCTTTCCGTGAAGTGAATGCAGCTTTACGACAGCTGCATTCACTCCTGGAGGACCAAGGGGAGGAGAAGCAGTTACTATTGCGGCATAAGGTAGGTGTCTGATTTTTTTTTTTTTTACTGAAATAGGGATGGGAGTGGGGCAGGAGTGGGGCAGGTGGGAGGTAGTAGGATGGATACGCTATCAGACAGTTTGTCTGATAATCTGCACAGTTTCAGGCACATGGAAGACAAAAATGTTTTCCTTTCCTCTGGTCTTCTGGGTGTAGTCTATATGGAGACCTCTTCATCTTGTTAGCAGACAAAATGGAAGCTCCTTGAATCTGTTGCATAATAATGCATTAGTAGCTCTTTTTTTTAAAAAAAAGTAATTTAGAAGTTATTAGTAGTAATTTAGAAATTTGTTGGTAAGAAAATTGAATTGGAAAGAGTTTTCCTATCTTTAAGTTATTTTCTTTTCACTGAAAAAGATGTCATCTTGAATTGGAAGCAAAGACATTTGCTATCCTAATGGGAAAGAAAAATAATATTCTGAAAACAAACCTCATGTGGCTGCAATACATGCTCTGATTCATCAGTTAATGTGCCATGTTAGGCTTGGCTGCTTACCCCATTATCATGCTTGTTCCTACATGTGCTGGCAGAATTTCTAGGCTTTTTAGAAGGCTAAAGCATAAAGTCATCTGCAACAATGACAGAAATACAGCAATGTGATTTGTGAGACTTAGTTTTCATACAAATTGACCATGTGTAAATATGGAGGGTTTTTTTATCAGTCAGAATTTACTTCTGTTTTGCAGAATGTACACAGAAGTAGACCTCCATTGTACAACTTCTGTTACTCACACAGTAGAATGTGTCAGAATTTCAACTACTTGCCATGTATGATTTTTCTCCCCATAAGCAGACTAACCAAGAATGTCTGTGGCAAAAAGTGTTCCAGCCAGTCCGTTGATTTCTGTCACTTCGATGCTTTTATGTCTCAGCCAATATAAAACAAGGGGACAAGAAATATCCCATGCTGTTTTCAGACAAAACCATGATGACATACTCTGGTTGTCAGAGGCAGAAATCAACATTTTTTTCCCCCATGGAGGAGACATTGGAATCCAAAGCGGTTGGGAAATTGCACCCTATAGAAGAAATGCATGCTTTATTTTATCCTACATTATTTTATTTTACTTGTATTTTACCTTAATACATATTCTGGCTCTGAATGTTGGGGGTAGAATCACTTGATTCAGCATGGAAAAACAACCCTTCTGACATGTGGCATTTTTGTGCCCTCTAATACATTAGATTTCTTATTAAGTGTCAGAAAATTCACCTGCAATTACCTTTGTTTATTCTTGTGCATGAGAATTAAAATAATGTTTAATTCTTTTTCTAACAAATCATTATTTTTAATCCAGTAAAATAAATATATAGTTGGTTTGAAAAACTCAAAGTCTGTTTGATTCAGTAGACTTCCTAATCACTCCGGGTGTCAAAATGGTGCAGACATGGAACAGGGAATGGAATATCTAGTAAATAGGAATTTAAATGCCTAAAGGAATCTAGAACTCATTTTCCAGAGGTGATCTCTCTCTCTCTCTCTCTCAATGTGTGTGTGTGTGTGTGTGCGCGCGCGCGCGCACATGCTATGAAGCTTGAGTTTCAAGGATTTTTTTATAAAAAAAATACTTATTTTTGGAAGGAAATCCTCTAACAGAGGTGATTCAGCCTATAAGAAACTGAATGGAGAAGCTGTGTAAAGACTGAGTAAACAGCAAAAGTTATGTTTATATAATTCTTTTCCATGGTAGAATAGCAACTGCATTTGGCACAGAGCATCTTCTACAAGTACAAACTAATCCTGAGCATGGCAACCATCCCAAGATGAAACATCTTCCTAGCTAAATTTGTGTGTGTGTGTGTGTGTGTGTGTGTGCATGTGTGTGTGAGTGTAAGAAACGTCTTCGTATTTTCATTTGTTACTCCTTAAGATATTGGTTGTGTTCCTTAATGTTATATGTTTACTTTGGCAAAGGGTATAATGTTGAGGACACCATCTCTCCTTTTGTAAATTGTCATTTATGCCATCCATTTTGGTACGTGTAGAAATGTGAAAAGAAGTATGTGTCACCCAGACTGCATAAGAAGCTGTACAATCATGAATGAGTTGAGATGCTTGACTTTGCCTGCCCTTGCAGGTGGCAGAAGTCTGCTGAGATGCCAGATGACAGTCTAAAAGAAGAGAAATGGGAAAGAGTTATTAGAATAGAAATAGCTTTTTCCAGACAGTAAGCATTAAAAAAAGTCTTGCTTCTTTAAAAAAATGACCTTACCATCTTGTTGTTCTTCAGACTTACAAATATTCAGAATGTGCTCTGTGTGTGTGTGTTCATCTATGCATATATACACACGTGCTTTTTTCCTGTTTTTTACTCTTAATTTGGGCTTGGATGATTTTGTTTGAGAAACTGCATGGATAATTTGGGTCACTGGCAACATCCTCTGGGGTCTTCACTTGTACCACCTCCTTGGAACAAAATTAGAAGTTGCCCAAGAATAAATAAAAAGCTGTACAAGAGCAACAGTAACCATCTATGTATCTTCCTGTAACAGGACACAACTTCTTACCTAGCTGCTTCAGGGTGCTTTTGTCAATGCCTTGTTAAAAGAATGTGAAGTCAGACACCAAGTCTTATCTCAAGATGAAGTTGAAGGCTTTCACTGAGGGCATCCATAGATTTTCTTTGGGTTTTTTTCCAGGCTGTGAGGCCGTGTTCTGGAAGAGTTTACTTCGGACATTTCGTCTGCATCTGTGGCTGGCATCTTCAGAGAATGGTTGGGTAGGAGCGTGTGTGGGTTATATACTGTGAACCCCTGTTGGGGAGTATATGTAAATTTGTGTATTTGAATGATTAATTTCTGGGTGTAGATATGCAAGGGGGATTAGTGTCTGTTTGACCAATGGTTGGTTGATGGCCCATTATCTGCTGGAATTCCCCCTGTCCCTGGGTAGAATTCATTTGCAAGTGTTGAGTTTTGATTCTATTGTTTTACAAAACTGGAAGCCAGATTTCGTTTACTTTTAGGGTTTCTTCTTCCCTGTTGAAGTTGTCCAGGTGTTTGTGTTTGAAAAACAATAGAATCAAAACCAACACTTGCAAATGAATTCCACCCAGGGACAGGAGGATTTCCAGCAGATAATGGGCCATCAACCAACCATTAGCCAAAGAGACACCCTTGCATATTTACAGCTAGAAACTAATAATTCAAATACACACATTTACATATACTCCCCAACAGAGGTTCACAGCATATAAACTCCACACACACTCCTACCCAACCATTCTCTGAAGATGCCAGCCACAGGTGCAGGCAAAATGTCAGAAGTAAACCCTTCCAAAACACAGCCTCGGAGCCCAGAAAAACCCCCAAGGAAAACCTTATCTCAAGAGTTTCTTTGGATGCCCCAAATAAGTTTACAGAAAGGAAGCGTGCAAGATGCTTCAGAGCCATGTTTATAGTCATGAAATTTGATTGCTAGTACAGTATGTCAACTTGCACCTCCTGTGGAGACCTATAAGTGTGGGGAAAGGAAGCTCAAATCACCTATGTTTCTTCTCTCACTCCTATCCTTAGGATGTCTAAACTGAATCTTGGGTGTCATCCTTACTGACAGCCTCAGAATATACAAATAGGCTTCAAAAGACTTCGTCTTAGTATAATAACATTTAGCATCCTAATGTTGTGGGGAATATCCTATAGCATATACAGTAGGCAGTCTTGCTATGCAACCACTTCAACTCCTCCAGCTGGAATACACTTACAGCAGTGATCTCATTTCATCCAGATCCCTTTGGCGTCTTTTGGCTGTGGTATCCTCTTGAGTGGAAATGGCGTATGATATGCCAAACCCATATTGGGACTAGCATTGTCCTTTTCCCATTAGATTGTTTTTAGCTGTTTGATATCCTGAATGATTCATGTTTATATTCACTACTATTCTGTAGCTCTCTCTTCAGAAATCACAAGGTCCTAAACTACCAAATTAAAGTAATTGGATCGGGGTGTGTGTGGAATCTGATTATGACATCTTCATTTCTTGTTTTCTAAATCTGTAGCCTTATTACATTGAACAACATGAAATAGGACAATGGCAAGCTAAAATTGCATTTAATTTTGTTGAATTTCATTTTCACCATGTGCTTCAGAATGAGTAATTACAGATGACAGCAGTTTGGAAGCATGAGTTTCTGCTGGTAAAGAGGAAAAAAACCCCCATCAAGTTCTCTTTCTTAGTGTCAATCATAATCAGTTGGTTTCCTTTTCTTTTTTAAAAAAATCAACAAGGAGAAGAAGGAATGCAAAAAGATACAACCAATATGGTATAAGATCCAAGGTTATCTCAGCTGGGAACAGATGAGGTTGCTGCAGAACATTCAAAGATTAAAACAGGGGGAAAGGTTAAAAAAGACCAGCTGGCTTGGTAACATATTGCTGTTCAGTGAATGTTGCTACTAAATTGAAAAACAGGTTCAATCTGCAGGTTTCCAGGAAGCTACAGACAGGAATGCATGCTAAATGTGAGAGCTTCAACAAAGAATGAGAGGGCATGAACAGTGGAATGCTGGAGCTGCTGTTAGCAGCTGTTGATCTGCTTTTGGGGACAGATTACAAGCAGTTCTAGCATACACGAGTCTAAAGGAAAACATTAATTAAACTAAAATATACTATTGACTTTGGCTTAGGTCGCATGTTAGCCTGGATATGTGGAATTCATAAAAGCATCATGGCTCCCTGTGGCACTGGGCTACTGTGAAAAAAGTGGGTTATACAAAAGAAGTTCATAGTATGGCTTTCTCTGACACCTATGTGTGGAGAGCATGTGATGAGCATCTGATGGAATGTTGATGGATGAGTGGGAAGAGAGCATGAAGGAGCCAGTGCTGTGGCAGGAAACTGGTATGGGAGGGGTCTCCTAGGAAAGAGGTGCATGGCAGTTGAGAGAAAGGGGAGATGACAGTTGAAAAGGAGAGTTGAAGATGTTATGTGATGAGGAGAAAGCTGGAAAGTGTGTATGGCTGAGAGTGGAGCTGAGGGAATGTATTTGCAGTGAGAATAAGTGTTAAGAAGAATAGAGGCTGACTGGAATATTGAGTGAGAAGAAAGGAAGAACCTCACTAGTTGTTATTGAGTCTGGCAGATTCTGAAATTATATAGTCACCACAGAGTGGGACTAGCAACCAGTATAAAGTTAACCCAGTTGAAGACAAAGTTCAAAGCATTTCCGTTATTTTGTTCAACCAATAAATCATTCTTTATGTTTCGTTTATCAAATCCAGACTCCTCATGAATTATTTCCCTCACTAGTATTCATTTGGCATGCTAACCCTGTAATTAAACACACACCAATACAAGTACTATCCAGATTAGTCAAATCCCAGTCCAAGAAGGGTTAGGGGGAAGTTTGACATAAAGGTGGCAACTGTGGAACTGCAGTCTCCACAGATATTTATTTGGTGGTAGTGTGACAAGGCAGCCAGGCTGAACAGTGATGTTAATTCAGCTGGTGCGCCTGAGTGTCACACTACGTACTGAGGGGAGTAGCAGTTGGTGAATCATTACACAGGAAAAAGAATAGAACATGGTCCCTCCTGTGTTGTCTGTGACATCTGTACGAGCTGTTCGGCAGTGGAACGCACTCCCTCGGAGTGTGGTGGGGTCTCCTTCCTTGGAGGTCTTTAAACAGAGGCTGGATGGCCATCTGTCAGGGATGCTTTGATCGTGATTTCCTGCATGGCAGGGGGTTGGACTGGATGGCCCTTGTGGTCTCTTCCAACTCTGCAATTCTATGATTCTATGATTCTATGATCTCACCAAAGGTGGCTGATGGCTTTGTTATTGAAGGACAGAGAATTCACCCTCAGTTTTTACAGCAGCTCTCACATTTCATAGCAGGGTCTCCACAACTCGTTTGGGATATACGGAACTATCCAGGTGCTGAACCCTATTCCCAACACAGTTTAGCACTTGGATAGCTCCCATGCAACCCAGAGCAGCTGTGAAGGCAATGCTCAACAACACTGTAACCACTAGTCACCTTTGAGTCTCATTTTATAGCAGTAATGGGGGGAAAAACAATGCCGGTGTAGCTCCTGTACCACAGGTGTGATGTCAGTACCAGACTTGAAGAAAGAATAAGATTTTGGTTCATTTAGCTCATATCGTCATTGTGCACGGATATAACAGAATAAAATCTGTTGGATGGTCGTGAAGGCCATGACCCAACAAGGTAATTTAGCAGTGCAGAAAGATGTAGTCCCTCACTTGAATTTTTGATATATTTTTTTCATTTAAATGGGAGGACCTCATGATGTATCATGAACTGCCTTTGAAACTTGCTTCAGTTTTGTAAGAGTTCTACTATGCATGATTCAGGGAAGGTAGTATGAAAAGTGTCACCCAAGCTCAAAGTTCCCTTTGGTGTATGGAAGTAATTTTCTGGTTCTTTGGCACCAGCCGAAGACTATTTTTCAGGTAGTATCTTGCCTTACTCTGGTTCACAAGAACACTGATGCCAGTGCTGGAGCAATGGAGGTCTCCCTTTGTTTGCCCTCTACAACTGAAGATAAAAAGCAAAAGGATCCTGCTTTGCATAGTGGTCTGTCAAATAGAAGAGGAGGAGAACTTGAAAGCCAGGCCTGCACAACATACATCCTTCGGGCTGCATGCTTCCGATTGGTCAATGGTAGCTGCCAATCATACATTTGAATTAGAATAAAGGGAACACAACCAATTAAAAAGCAGGGCTCAAATGGAGAGCAGCTCGCCTGGAAGTGCATGTGCCCCACATGGAAAGAACCTATTACCTCGAGGTAAGCCAGCCATGAAGAGCTGATTTGGCAGTGGCCAATGAGGTGAGGGAACACAGGGGGCACTTGAGCCCCCGGCTGCCCATGGAGGTGAGGGAACACAGGGGGTACTTGAGCCCCTGGTCACCGAGGGTGATGTGGCCTCTGCGTTCCCTCATTCCATGGCCAGCTGGCTGCCAGCCATGAAGATCCAATTTGGCAGAGGCGAGGGAACACAGAGGGAACACTCTGCACAGAGGGAACACTCTGGTTCTGTTGCTCCGTGGGTGGCCACTGGCCAGCCATGAAGAGATGGTTCGGCAATGGCAGTGGCAAGGGAGCTCAGAGGCCACTTCATCCCCTGAAGTGGCCTTTGCATTCCTTTGTTCTGTGAGATGATTTCGCAGTGGCAGCAGGGATAGAGGCATGGCCACCCCAACTAGCATCCCCAGGGCAGATTGAGTGAGAGGAGCGCTGTGCAGTGAGAGAGGCATCCGGGGAGACAAAGAGAAGCAGGAGGAGGAAGAGGAGGTAATTATACCTTAATTAATTAATAATTATGTCTTTATTGGAAAGCAAGCTGCTAAAAATCTATCTGCAGCCCTCAGAAGTTTAGCTTATTTTAATTTCAGCTCCTGCAGGTCTGTACAGGTCTGTTGAGAGCAATGTGGTACAAATAACTGTGTTGATGGTTAACATGTTATTTTGTAGTCTGTGTGTAAGGAATGCATATGTTATTTTTCCAAATATAATTTAACAACTGGCAGGATGGTTAGTTTTCTCATTAACAAATAGAAGTAGCAATAACTCATTACTTCTAAAATTATGTTTGGCAGGGTTGATTTTGGGTTAAGATTTCTAACGTGATACTCTTAAAACAAGAAGTAACATGTAACATGTTATGATTTGGAATGAACATTCCAGTCCATGTGGAGTAGAGTTTCTGAAGGTAAATTGTTGGAAGAGGTGAAACTTTCATGATATTTTGGGGTATGCTTCCTCAAAATGGGTCCTTCTACATGTTTTGGATTCCACTTTTCATCAAATCTAGCCATGCTATCTGATGTGAGTTGTAGCCAACAAAAGAGACCCATATTGAGTACCGTATATTCCGGCATATAAGACGACTGGCTGCCTATCAGTTTCCGGGCCCAGTATAAGGTGTTGGTTATTACCTTTAAAGCCCTAAATGGCTTGGGTCCAACTTATCTTCGGAACCGCCTCCTCCCATACAATCCTCCCTGTGCACTCTGGTCCTCTGGGAGGAATTTGCTTCAGCCACAAAAATCTAGGCTGTCTGCAACCTCCCAGAGGGCCTTTTCGGTAATCGCTCCCAAATTGTGGAATGGCCTGCCGAACGAGATCCATCAGATGACGAGCCTGAGTAGCTTTAAAAAAGCACTAAAGACGGATCTCTGTCGGCAGGCCTTTCCTAATTAGTTCCTGGCCTCAGGGGCTCCATGGCCCTTTTTAGTCTGCTGGCTGTTTATTATTTATTCTGTATTATTTTAATGTGATTTTATATCAGATGTTTTAATGTATTTGGTTTAATGTCTTTTTATGGGGGAGGGCAGGATGGGTGTTGTTTGGGGATTTTAATTTATATTGGTATTTTAATTTTTGTAAGCCACCGCAATTGTTTTTAACAGAGGGGTGGGATAAAAATATTATTATTATTATTATTATTATTATTATTATTATTGAGTTGGGAATGATGTGATGAAGTAACTCCCATATATCAGTTTGCTATTACACTTTTTAAAGATCAGTGCACTGAAATTGTAAAATAGGTTTGGTATGAATTGCACATTTGGCCCTTAGTACTATTATTTTTAAATTTAACCCCAAATCAATGTCATCCTGCTGATCTATTGGAAGGCTATTATGAAGAAAAAGCTTTTGCATATCATGTTAATGGTCCAGGCAACATCTGGAGGACCTATTGCTCAGTATAGCCAACAGCACACACATGTGCTTACTCATGCACACACACACACACACACACACACACACACCAGATTGCAAGTCTCTTCTTTCCTGTGTTCCACCTTCTCAACTGACCTTACAGAAATGAAATTTGAGAAAATGTAATGACTGGGGCAACTTTTCACTTTATCTGTGAGTTTGCTTAATACAGAGTGGAGCCGTCCAGACATTGGATTGCAAGTGCCTTAGTCAGTAATGAGAGATAATGGAATTGTAGGACAACATTTGAAGGGTTACAAATTGCTTATCCCTTGGTTTAATCCCTAGTCTATGACCCACACCACACAGTATACATGGCTGTGGAGTCAATACGCCAAACCTGTAACTCCACCTCCAACTCCTATATTTTTCTACTGTCTAACTCTGACTCTTCATAAATGGCAACTGTATATTAATTAGTGAGAACAATTTACTGCACTAAAATGGTAGCACAAAGCATTTCATCACCACCATATGAAACACCAGGCTACATAGATAGAACATAAAATGCATTTATTTGATTAAATGCAAAATAGAAGTATAAAATGACCTATTTACCACATATTACTAAAATATTGTATGGTTTTGTTTTGAAGCTGGATTCGGAGACCATGCACTTTTACCAACTCTGACTCTGACTCTACCCCAAATTGCTTCCAGCTCCAATTCCAAAGTCCTGCCTGTATGCATGCAAAACATGCCTTGGTTCATTTTTGGTTCTCCTTAAGATTTTCCTAGCCTCCTCCTCTCACCCACTTCTCTCTCCACCATTTTTCTACCCCCCCCCCAATATTTGCAGGATTTCAATAATAGGAGTGTGTGGGATTTGCAATTTGCAGGAATGAAAAATATTGCAGTTGGCTTGCTTTATTTGGCACATTAAGACACACAGTTCAGTGCACTTTAAATAAAAATGAAATAAATGAAATGAGGACCCAAACAAAATTCAACAGACTATATATTACAAAGTCTCTTGTGGCTGCTGTATTCTAGGCTTTGTCCTTCCCTAAAATGGAAAAAAAACACACGTTGCCACTATATTTAAATTATAGCCTGACTTCCTATATTTAAATGACATAGTCTGAAAAGCACTAGGTTTTTTCATGAGTTCACAGATGTTAACTAATTCTGTGTCATGTTTCTTCCTCTTCGGCAGTGTAACTATGCCTAAAAAAAATCCAAAAAACTGTCAAGCCCGTCCACCATCCTTCTCCCCTTCCTCAGTGTGCATGTGCTGCATAAATTACTAAACAATTCCCTGCTTTTGACAAAGACAACAGTCTAACTTCAGAGATGTACGGACCCTAGTTCTGCAGCAAGGATCAAATGTGCAGGTCTTGCCCCTTCTCTTCAATATAAGGATCCTTCTGTATATTAAATGTTCTACAGACCAGGCTGTGGTGATAAAACAAGGAGGAAAACATTCTGTACCCAGGAATGTTGTGCATACTTAGAACCTCCCTTGCATGAGCGGATCTCCTGAATTGGACTCTCTAGGGCACTGACAGTTTGGTTCTCTGTAGTTCAGTGTATAATGAAGAGTGTCAAGTGAGGACTAATAATTTCCCCCAACTTTATTTCTTTCCTTAGCCAGCATTTTTATTCTATTATTTTAACAGGATTTTCTCAGCATCTGGATGTCCCCTTGTGTCCTTGTGACTTCTATTTTCTTTCTTTCTTGAGGCTGATTTTCAGAAGGTGGGAGTCAGGAGAAGATGGAAACCTGTCCTTCTCCCTGTGCTTTGAATTCTTCTAACACAAACAAACTGCTCTTCAGTTTCATGTGTGTGTGAGAGTGAGAGAGAGAGAGAGAGAGAGAGTGACTTTTATTGTAGCATTCTTCTGAACAGCTGAAATAGTCTGAGCAGTCCCTCAGGGTTTCCATGAACACAGTTGTGATGTTGTCAACATAAGGAAAAATAGCAAACTTAATGCAGTGTTTTTTTTTCTTGCTGTTCCTGGATTTATGTAGCACTGCAGCAGTTGCCCTTCTTCTTCCACCCCATAGTTCTGTGCTTTCTGAGTATTATAAAGCAACTCCCCCTATGTCTTTTTAAAAGAGAAGAGCCATTTAAAAGTAATCCAATCAAACATTGCTTATTGTTAGTATAAGCCCATATGCTATGAAAATTTGGTGTGGGGCTTGGACTAGGCAGGCAGGATGAAAACAGTGTGTGTGTGTGTATATCAGAGCTGTCTCTTATCATCTTGCTGTAAGATGAGAAACTTCTTTCTTTTTAAAAATTCCTTTGCATTTGATCATGCTGATCTGATGAATGTTGTCCCAAATAATAAAGCACAGGTGCATGACCCAAACATGAGCCTGGTGGACATGGGACACAGTGATATGATGAAGGTGAAAACAACATTAAGCTTTAGATAAATTGCTCTTAACTTTAATATTATAGGATTTTAAAAAGCAGTGGACTTTTGGCAGTAAAGCCCTGCAATAAAACCTGGGTGGTTGCTTCTTCCAACTAGTTATTTATTTAGAGGCAGCATTCTTCTTGCTTATATCATATGACTTTGTAGCCATGCTTCACTTTGTTATTATGCCAAAACCCCCCCCCCCATTTCCTTTTGTTTTCCCTGTGTAAAGCTTGATGTGGTCTTTCTTTTGTCCTTTTCCCTTGAGCATTGTAGCCCTATTCAGACATTCAAAAAGGTCTTAACACAACTTGGGGGAAGGAGTGTTGTATACCCACCCTCTCCACCATCCCCTTGACAGCATGGGAGATGATAGCTCTGAAGAAGAATGCCTTTTCTATGTGGAGGAGGGTGGCATGTAAGTTATAACTTGGATTTTCCAGAGCTCTTGATCATATGGAGATTCTCCATGTTAAGAGGAGACTCTCCTCTTTAGAACACTTTTTTCATACAATTAAAGTGATGTGCGGGGGGTAGCATGCTACTTTTCTCATGTCTTGTTTTTAGCACCTTTTCACATGTCTGGATTGGACTTTTGTGGATTACAGTTCCATCTTTGTTATTTAGAAATCAACTGCCTTCAGCAAATCTGTGCTTAAGTACATTCAGCAGTTCACCTACCTGGGAAGCATCATCTCCTTAGATGCCAAGATTGACAAAGATCGATCACAGATTAGCAAAGGCATATAGTGCATTTGGAAGACTTCACAAAAGAGTCTAGAGCAATAAACACCTGAGGCAAAGCACAAAAATCAGTGTGTATAGAGCCATTGTACTGTCTATCCTCCTTTATGGATCTGAAACATGGGTCACCTATCGCCACCACTTACAACTCCTCAAATGCTTTCATCAGCGCTGTCTACGCACAATCCTAAATATACACTGGACTGACTATGTGACAAATGTTGCTGTCCTTGAGCAAGCAGGGCTCACCAGCATTGAGGCCATGATATTGAAAACACAGCTGCGCTGGGCAGGGCACGTTTCTAGGATGGAGGACCATTGCTTCCCAAAAATAGTACTCTATGGTGAACTCGCCATGGGTCAGCGTAAGAGGGGCGGTCCAAAAAAGCGATACAAGGACTCCCTGAAACAATATCTTAGGCTCAGCCAAATTGATCACCAACAATGCTCTGCCCTGGCCTCACATCGGGAGGCATGGAGACACACTATCCACAATGCTGCAGCCTTATTTGTGAACTCATGCCGAACAAACCTTGAAGAGAAATAACAATGCAGAAAGAATCACAACCCAGAAACATCACCCAAGGAGACCTTCTGCTGTGCTTTCTGCAACTGGACTTGTTTATTTCGGATTGGCCTTTTTAGTTATCACCGCGCTTGCATAAAGCGCGGGATTAGTCCTTCCTGAATCTTCATTTGTGAAGAAAAACCAGAGAAAGATACTATAGAGGCCAACTCCCATATTCACAGATTCTGTATCCATGGTTTCACTTACCAACATCTGAAAAAAATATATGTTCTGTCTAGGTATTTCTAGGTCATCCAGTGCAATTCTATGCTCAGCTTCTAGCATTTGTCTCATTGAAAAGAATAGGGTTCCCAATTATCCACAGTTTTAGATATCCACGTGTCTGTGTCTTGGAACTTATTCCCTGCAGATGCACAGGTCGACCTGTAGTGTGTCTAGAAGATAAGATGGTATATTTTTTTCCTCACCTCATTCATGACCTTTGGCTGTACCTAAAGTAACCAGTTCCCCCATATATCAGGAATAACGGCTAAAACTCAGGATCTTCCTTCTGGACAGGCTATCAGCCAGTGTTTCACTTGTATCGGCCCACATGACATATTGCCAGGTGGGTGGAGAAGAGGACAAGGCCAAAGAATGAGCTGAATCAGTGGACAAAGCTCTTAGGATGGATTGTGTGGAATAAAAGCATAGCCCACTGTGTAAGAACAAAAGAAAAACCATGCTGCCTCATACCAAATGTCTTCTGAGTTCAGCCTATTTCCCAGTGTTCAAACTCATTCCCATGGACTTATTGGCCCATGCAAAGCTAGTAATCAGGGTATGGGGCTAATAGTCACTGCCTGCTGTTCCCCAGCAATTGATCCTGGAGGTAACATAATGGTAAAATAATAAAGGTAAAATAATTATGATACCTGGTGGTATCATAACCAACAGCCACTATTACCCTCCATCAATTTGTCTAAGTCCTCTGTAAAGCTGACTTCAGTCAGTACCCCTTACACCCATCTGTTAGTTCCATGATTGGTGTTAGGTTAATAACTATGTCATTTTGTCTATCCTGAATCATCCTACCATACCATTCAGCTTAACTGGATATTCTTGTATTATGAGAAAGGGAAGAAAAAAAAAACCCTCTCCCTGCCCACTTTCTCTATAATATGACTAATTACCTTTTTTGTTGTTGTTGAAAACTTAGAGGGGAAAACCTTTCCTCAGAGAGGCGTTGCTCCTGGTCCACAATAATCTCTGATTCCATTTGTAAAAGTATTTTTGCCTCCTTGGGGATCAGTGTCTCAGTCTCATGTTATGCCACAAAGAGGAGTGGTGGTGTTTAAATTCTCCTTGTTTTCTTGAACATTTCCTTGGCATACAAGTAATTCATTGTGTAATCTTTGCCATTTCAGCCCTTCTGTTAATAACAGTGGTGATAGCTGTGCTTTCAAAAGCCTGCCAGAAGATAGGCTTGCAGCTTGTGACATTTATGTTGAAGCAATGAGAAACAACGAGGAGTGTACTCTCCATCAAAGAGCATGGTGTGTCTCTGCTGTAATATGTAGCAACTCTGCCTTACAAAATGATGGATGACTCTTAAAGATAGAAGTCATCAAGAAATTGGAAAATTCAGTACATGCTGAAAAAACAAAAGAGATAGCTACCTGCATCCTTACTACAATATGAATAGCTAAACCAGTTTGTTAATAAAACATTTCAGGAATGCATTTCAGATAGGAAAATAATATCACCAGGCCAGCATTTAGGCATATTACTCTATTCATCTTTGAAGAATAGATCTGTTTAATTTGAAAGATCCCTTTCTGAACCTGCCTTGGTCCAGAAAGTATCCTATTTCACTTTTTTTGTTGTTTTTTATTCTTATAATCGTAACAAATACTGGTGAAAGCTTAATCCGAATCAAAAGGTCAGGATTACAGTAGATTATAAGACACTACAAGAAGCCAAATCAGCTTTATGTATATTATTATAAAAAGCTTTAAAATACTTGGAAGATTTATTCCCCCCCCCCCGTAATGTTAATACAGTCCATATACAAAACCATCTGCCAGTTTTTCTCATCTCAGTATAAAAATTCCCGCTGCGGGATGTCTACTGGCAAAACAGGATTTAATGAGCTTCCAGAATGGCAAGCGTACACATGGCTAGACTTAATAAATGATACCAGACATCCACTTGAAAGAAAATAACTTGAAATTGCTGTTTTGGTGACTGTCTTGATAAATTTCTGTATATGGTAGATAAAGATATTTCTTTTAAAAAAAACTTGTAAATTTCTTGTAGTTAACAAGAAGGGGTGTGTCAACACATGGAAACATCCTATCAAGAAAAAAAAATGCTACAATATTTTTTGTGTTTTGGAGCTTTTTGGCAAAAAGGAAAATCATCTGTGCACAAAAAAAAATATTTCTGTGTAGAAGCAAAATGCTGCCCACAAAATACTGTATTCTACAGAAAAAAAATCTTATTTTGTTTGTTTCCAAATGATTTTTGTTAAAAAGTCCCAAAGCTTGTGTGTGTGTGTGTGTGTGTACACATGCACACACTTAGAAAAAGCCTCCTAATCTTGCCCAGTGAGAAGAAAACATTTTAAATTATTCATTTTTCCAGTGAAAACAAAACAAGCAAAGATCCTAATACAGTATGATGAACATACATCCCTGCAAGTCATCCCAGAAGGCATTGTTGGGCTTGAAGTCTCAATACATTGTGGAGTTTGTTTTCTCTCCTCTCTGGCTTTTCTTTGCAAATGAAGATTCAGGAAGGACTCATCCCGCACTTTCTGCAAGCGCGCTGATGACTAAAAAGGCCAATCCGAGATAAACAAGTCCGGTTGCAAAAGCACAGCAGAAGGTCTCTTTGGGTGATGTTTTTGGGTTGTGATTCTTTCTGCGTTGTTGTTTCTTTTCAAGAGTTGTTCAGCGTGAGTTCTCAAATAAGGCTGCAGCATTGTGAGGCCAGGGCAGACCACTGTTGGTGATCAATTTGGCCGAGCCAGAGATGTTGTTTCAGGGAGTCTTTGTATCGCTTTTTTGGAGCGCCCCTCTTACACTGACCCGTGGCGAGTTCACCATAGAGCAGTATTTTTGGGAGGCGATGGTCCTCCATCCTAGAAATGTGTCCTACCCAGCGCAGCTGTGTTCTCAATATCATGGCCTCAGTGCTGGTGATCCCTGCTTGCTCAAGGACAGCAACATTTGTCACATAGTCCAGTGTATATTTAGGATTGTGCGTTATATATGTATAATTAGCGTATCCCATTCTCAAAGTCCAAGGTGGGTAAGACTGCATGATAATTAACTATTTTTTTTGTTTCTTCTAGATGTGTTCCAAGCAGTGTACATTTTAAAATCTAAGATTATGTGTATATGATGGTGGGGTTTGGACTTTCAATTATTGACTTGCAAAACTGTAGATTAACAGGTCAACATGCTACCTTCTCTTCCCTCATTCCCTCCTTGGTGCTTACGTCCAAGGGAGGAGAGGGGAAAGTTTTGGCAAGTTGGATCTACCTTGTTGTTTGTTAACTAGAATCCTAAGATCCAGAAACTGGACATATATCTAGTATTAAACAATTCTGATCCCAGGGATTTATTTTCATGACCAGAACTTGAAATTCCATTACTGGTTACTCCAAATTCCTTTGTTGTTGCTGCTCTTAAACAATTGGGAATCAGAAATCCTTTCTGAGCACCAAGAGATGTACCAGTGGATCTACCCTCTGACATCTTTAGGCTCTAACCATCTTTAAACTCTGGTTTAAGATCATGATTGGAAAATGTCACTAATGCAAAGGTTGCTGTTTTGGATGTACTGGGTAATGGATTTAATTAAACCAGGATATAAGCACCAAGGAAGGGAGGGAAATGAAGTAGATAGAGCCTAAATAGCTGTTCTTTCTTCCTGGCTGCTAAACTATAGTTTAGAAATCTGAGAGCAAATATGAACTGGTGAGTTGAACCTTGACTGCTGTTGCCTGAAAAGCCAATTACATACTGATAGATGTGTTGCACTCCATGATGCAAGTTCAGTGTTAAGGAAAGGTTAATAACAGTATTGGGATGTGAACCTATTTTGATCCTAATCCCTGAAATACACTGCATCTTATGTGTGCAGTGGATGTGCTGAGTTGTATATTGATATTTTTGGGTGTTTCCCCCCCAAAATATAAATTAAGAGATGTAAATCAACCCCAAAGGATGCCTTCTGTTCAGAAAGATTTTATTTATTAACATGTTTATTTGTAAAGCCTATGTGTATGTCTGTGCGGTTTCTCTCTCTCTCTCATTCTCTCTCAAACATGCACACACAGAGAGAAAAGTCAGCATCTCTACAGAATTAAAGCAACAACTATGCTTTACTTTGTTCACAAGGAAAATAATACAGGTTGACGCCCGTATCCACAAATTCGGTATCCACGGTTTCATTTATCCATGTCTGAAAAAATATGTTCTCTCTAGGCAGTTCTAGGTCCTCCAATGCAATTATATGGTCAACTTCCGGTGTTTGTCTCATTGATAATAATAGGGTTCCCTATTATCCATTGTTTCAGGTATCCATGGAGGGTCTTGGAACGTATTCCCCCATGGATACGGGGGTTGACCTGTACATACATAGGGCCTATAAAAGTAATTATATAAAAAAGTGGTATTATCATAAGGGTGAAGAAAAGGTAAAAGACACTATCTTTATTTTTCCATTGTTATTTCAATTTTGTCAACACTTTCTTAAGAAGCATTGTGAGATTACCTCTTAAAGAGGGCACTGAGAATTTAAATCAAGAAAAATTGGCTATTTGATTGTAGTTGTCTGTTGGATATTCTGGTGTTCTGGAATTTTTGTTAGGGGTTGCCTACATGATAAAAAAAATTCTCAAAGAATTTGCTAAGAATCCTATTGGTCCTCACAGAAGATGGCCCACATTTGTGCTATTTGGAAGGAGGTGGGGCTGAAAACAACACATAGTCTGTGATAACTGCTTTCTCTCTTTTCCCTGATCTTTTTGAAAAAATGCGCAAAAATGTGGACAATAGTTCATCTGTACAACCAATTCAAAAAAGGGCACAAGCAGAGCTTTAACATGATTGAGCAGATCTTGGAGGGGGCGGGCTCAGAAAGAGAAGCTTGCATTACGTCTGCCATTGTTGCTCTTTGCCTCCATCCCCCCCTTCTTCCCTCACTGGCCCCCTTCTTTCTCTTTTGGTGGGATTTTTGCACCCACTCCCACCCCCTCTTCTTCCTCACCTCACCTGCCTGCCTAATCTTTCTCCATACCCAGCAGCACCATAGCCACCACTGCAGCTCCCCAGACCCTGGCACTCTCTCCACTGCAGCAAGCACTTGGGGGACTTGGCAAGGCACATGGAGGTGGCCACCCACACATCCAGGGTGAGGGAAAGGCTGTGGGAGACCCACTCCCCTGTTCACAGGTGGCAGCAGCAGGAGAGAGGAGGGGACTGGTCTCACTTGTCCCACCACCCTGACTCCTCATTCCCGAGCAGGACGGGGGGCAAGGAGGAGCTTCTGTGGCTCACCCTCTAACTCAGGACCGGCCCTTCTTCCCCGGTTTTTGCCCTGTGTACTCTTTTGCCTGCTGCCTTCACCACCACCCTCACCTTCCTACTTCACCTCCCTGCAAAGGAGGAAGAAGAGGATTTTATTTCATTTTATTTTTAAAAAGAGGATCTTAAACATTCACTCACTGCCACCACCTATTCTCTTGGGGTCATGCTTCATGTGGACTACAAACGTGAGTATTTTCCCCATCACACTTTTTGCATATGCATCATGGGCACAAATGGACACAGGACCGAAAGGGAGGTAAGTTGCTATTTTCTGGACTTAATTCTCCCATCTAGCTGACCCCTTAGTCTTGGTTTGAGGACATTATGAACTACCTTCTATGAAGATTAAGGCAGGAGGGATAGTTTAAATGAACAAATTTCTGTCACTTTTATGCAGCGGGAAACTGTGTGTTGGAGGGATTCTTAATACTGTAGCACAAGGACATGGAGAAACTCACCTGAGCATCAGGGTGAGTTGGTAGACATGTTTGTGTACCACCCAGAAATGACTTCACATGATTTGATTTGAAATGGCTGTCATGTTACCATTCCTGCCCCTATATTTCAGCACAATTTGACCTCTAAACAGTGGCAAGAGACTGTGGGAAGAAAACAGATCTGGCCTATAATGCAAAATAATGAAATACTGGGAACAGATTGAATCATTTTTTGATGCTGTGCGTAACAGCCCTCTAGCTTGGGATCTTACTTAGAAGTAAATTTCATTGAAATTATCATGGCATAATTCCAAGTAGTTCTGCTTCAGACTAATGAGTTAGAGTATTGTGCCAATGGCATAAAAGCTGGGCCAGGAAGAAAAACAATGGCAGTTCTTGAATAATTGGAAAGCAAATTTAAATATGTAAAATTATACCTTGTCTTTTGTCTTTTAATTGCATTGTATAAACAGGGCATTTTCAGGCAAAAGCTAATCCAGCTCAAATAATGCTGCAACTATGTTGTATAGACTCCATATGGATCCACAGAGGCAGACCTGCAGCTGTATATGGCTGGCTCAGCTGTTTCAATTTTATATTTGTTAGCTTGCAGTCAAATTTTAGGGGAAGATCATCTGTTTTGCACAGACGATATAGTGTACAGGCACTAATCCTCACCTATAAGAGTCTGAGAGCTTTAATCGGCACTGGCAGCATTGGCCTCAGGTGATTTGCTGCTTTTCAAGAAAGGGTGAATAGCCATTCTTTTCCGTCTTCAGATGCCTGAACAGTAATCAGTTGCTAACTATTACAGCCCTAGGTGAATGTTCATATAGCCCAGAATCTGTCCCTGAGAGCTACTACTGTGACATTTTGTATGAATAATAACTGTGTTGTCAGGTATACTCCCTGGGATAAAAATGATAAGGCAGAAACAAATTTCTCCCTGTAGTGCTGTCTGGAAGAACAAGGTGCATTATTGAGCCTTTATACCTTACTTTCAAACATCCTGCATTTCTCTTCCTCTGTTTTTATAAAGACAGAGGCAGACGGAATATGGTCTCCCCAAGATAAAGCCAAACTGCAGCTTTCCTTCTGCCATAATTCTCTTCTAATTTCAGATTAGATTTGAACCTTTTGGGTAGGCCATGAGTGGTAGATCTGTCCATCCAATTATAAATATTGGCCTCCGTCCAGCTGAAACAACAAAAGAGCTCTTTGGCATCTTGAAGAGTAACACATTTATTAAACCATAAGCTTTTGTGAACTACCGTCCACTTCATCAGAATTCTAGAAAGTGTCACAAAAGTCTTTGTTCTTTTTGCTGCAAGGTGCTAACACAGAAACACCACCCTTCTAAAATGAATTGTGATTGTATCTTGCTGAAATCAGTAGACCAAGGTATTTACATCTAACTTGAATCACATTCCTTTTATTGTGATGGCCAGATCTAACTGAATTCCAGAATCGGATTGTATCAGAACTACAGATGTAAAGTTTACCTATTTTATTTCCACATACAAAAATGAATAATTTCAGCAATTTTATCCCACTGCATGAGAATATGATGGTTTCTGTGTGGTTTTCAAATACTGTTTATATTTTGGAACACATTGTTCAGGAAAATTCACTTGTGCAGAAACACATATGGTTATGCTTCATAGAAAGTGTACATTTGGCAGAAAACATGTTTTCTGCACAACCCCCTCTCCCACTACACATTTTTATGCAGGAGGCAGCATCTTTTGTGAAAAATATATTTTTCTCTGCAGGATACAGTTTATTTGTTCAATTTGTGTATATTAAGCAATTCACACAAATATACATAATTCATCCAAATACCCTGATTCCTGTGGTGAGTATCCCTATTTGGGGCAGCAAATATTATTCTGTGCAAAAAAAGGCCTATTTGCTTGAAATATCAAGTCTCCTGTGCAAAAGTACTGGTTTTGTAGCAGAAAATAAATTTTCTCCTCAAAAAAGTTCATGTATTTTTGTTGTGTGCCTTCAATGTGTTTTTTACTTACAGTGACCCTAAGTGAACCTATCACTGGTTTTTCTTGACAAGATTTGTTTAGGAGAGGTTGCCTTTGCCTTACTCTGAGGCTGAGAAAGTATGACTTGCCCAAGGCCACTCATATGTTTCCATTGCTGAGCCCTGGTCTACAGAGTCATAGCCCAACGCTCAAACCACTACACCATGCTGGCTCTCTGTATTTTTGTACAAAGTCCTAAAGTGTAAAGAACCTCACAACTCAAGACCCTAACCCCCGCGAATGTGGGGGGATGACTATACTTTGTCAATTAATGGTTTTATGATGGTTAGAATGACACAAATAGTAGAATAATCAAGGAAAAAGGAAGCAATATGGAGATCTGTCACTCTCCTACAATTCTAGCATTTGAACTGTTGGGTAGGAAATTAAATGAATGAGGGATCATGGATGGGATGGTGAATGAAGAGAGGAAATATATGGAAGGTGAAGTATGGGAGAGGGTATGAGAAGTGCGAAAGAAGAAAAGGAATGAGAAGGAAGAGATTCAGAATGTAAGAGAAAGGGAGGAGGAGGAGCTATGGAATGTTATTGTTAGAAGAAGGATGGTAAAAGAATGTGAGTGGAGGGTGTTTTATGGAAAAAATGTAAAATGTTAAATTGAAATATGTATGAATATGTGTTTTGTGGAATGATACAAGACTGTATGAACCAATATTTTTTTAAAATAAATGTTTGTGTATTTGTGGCGGGGGGTGGGGGAGGAGAAGAAACATTATGGCCACACTTCCTGGAGTAATTTCATAGTGTTGCATAGTGTTGCATTCTGATGTGCCTGAAGACAGTAGGCAGGGTCCTATGGTGCTGTAAGCCATGGAGGATCCTTGTTTCGTAGTTAAGGGATGTGGAAACAGCCCCCCTCCCCAAAGGTTGCTGTTGTTATAAAAGCATAAGCTATGTAATAAAAAGCAGTTCTGGTCACCACTGCCACCTGATGTTCTCCATTAGCACTGAGCAAAATAACTCCTGAACTGTGCATCTAGTCTTTCAGGGATGTGCAACCCAGTCTGTGGACCACATTATGTTATTTTAAAGCCTGAGCTAGCAGCTATATATTTTGTCCTCTAAAGTAATCACAGGGGACATGATCTGGATTGGGACCTGTTGCCTAGTTGCCATACAGTGATCTGTTGAAATAAATAGACTATAAGCCCCTCATACGAAAATGTCAGTTATGTTACAAGCTTGTATCAGAACGTTATCCACGAAAGTGTTTTATGAACTTTTACTAGAAAATTGTCTTGCAATTTTTTTTCTTATAATCATGTTATCTCAAAGCTTGATATTGATTTTTTTAAAATCGAACGCTAAATTTCTTAGAATAGCTAATGTCAGTTTATGATTATTTTTTAAAAATATTTTTGAAAGAAAAAAAGCATATTAGGTAGTCCAGACAGTTAAGACTTGTTCATTATTTAATCAAAGCAATGAACATTTTCAAAAATATTTTATTGCATTTTATAATATAAAAAAGAAGAGCAATTAAAAACAAGTTTCAATTGTAGATTCTTTACAATTTTACATCATTAATATATATAGATGAACATTTTAATGATCAGTGGCAGGGCTAGATGATTCTTTCACAATGTTTGTTCAGAAGACATGCCCAGTTCAGTTGTGACACATTAATTGGACATAAGCACCATTGGCTTAAACTAAGGACTTTTTCAGATGGGGGGGGGAAACCCTGAGAAGGTCAGGAGAAGAACTGGGCTGTTTCACTTACAGAGCCCTGTTTCAGACAGCCCCGTCCTCCTCCATCCTCCTCCTGACCTTCCCCCATGCTTATTGATGGGGTTTCTCTGTGAATAAAAAGCGGTGCCTGCAGCGTGGGGGGAGGTTGGGAGGAGGATGGGGCTGTCTGAAATGGGGCTCTGTAAGTGAAACAGCCCCGTTCTTCTCGCAACCTCCTCGGGGGGTTTTCCTGCATCTGAAAATGTCCTAAAACACCATTGGTTTCATGGTTATTGTGGTTTTTGTGTGTGTGTTTTTGGTTTTGTCTTCTTGGTTTTTTGTGTGTGGTTTGCCAGTAACTGAGATAAACCTTCAGCGTTCATCTCCAAATGAATTCCTTTATACTCTTAGCAATGTACTGGGTATCCAGAACAGGTAATTGTGATATTTGTCAGGATTTTAAATAGGATACTTTACAGCACAAATAATATGGAAAATTATTTCTCTGTTATTGTAGAATGGGGTGGACAATTGTTTCCCCTCACATCTTGTTAGACTGCAACTTCTGTCAGCCATATCTACCTAGCAGTTTTGATGAATACTGAGAGTTACAATCCCAAAATGGATGGAGGGCCACAGTTGCCTGTTCCTGATTTAGGAGATATGCACGCACACACTAAAGACGCCAAGCATTCTTGTGCTCTTGAAGATGTTGTATAAGTGGTCTAATCCAGGAGGAGGTAGGCTGCAGCTGATGTAGCACAGGTGTAATGAAGTTATATTTCAAAAGTAATTTAACAAATAGGAATGATACTATGTTTTGATGTCATGGTCAATATTTTCTAGTAATTTTTAAATTACCTTTTAAGGTAAGGTAATTTAAGATTTTAGAAACATCTTAGCAGAACAGTTAATATTTTTATGCTATTCATTTCTCAGTTCTAAATGCCCCCTGAAGGAATGAGTAATGCAACGAGTAAGTTTTTTAAAAAATAAAACACCCAGTAATGATAATGGCAACAGATTAGTGGGCACAAGTTACACAATTAATGACTTTCTAATATGGAGGTACCCATGTTAAGGAAAATGCAACATGGGACCTACAGTGAAAGAAATAAAATATGTATGTGAAAGTCACAATGACTAAGCAAGAGCAATTATGAAGCTACACAGGTGAAGCTGCTAATGTAATCTAGAAGTCCTGAGAGCCAAGGACAGAGGTACTGAATGCAGATTGGAAACACCTGAGAATCATTAAGTGTACAAGGTGAAATGTTGAAATACATGGGTTGGTCTTAAGTATGGGTGGAACTACGTGGACCAATCAGAATGGAAGTACACACCCACTGGGTGGAAACTAACTAGTGGGTGGTGATAAACAATGGCTATAAAATTGCAATGTTTGCCAATGTATTGTGGTTGAGTAGAGTTGGAGTAGTTTGGAGATATTGTGGAGTAGTGTGTAGAGATTGTGATTTGTTGACCATATAGTATATTTATATAGAAGAATAAAGTAGGTTTTATATAAAACTACTGAGTTGCCTGAGTGAATCCTGGAGACGTTTTGGGGACACTTGGAGAAGAGTGAGAAGGCTTGGAGAGTTTGTCAGGATCTTCAGCCTATTCTCTGAAACTCTGCTGCTTTGGAGAAAAGCATTAACCACTGATCTAAGCTGGTTGGCTCTGCTGCATAACAAGGTGGTGAGTTTGAGCCAGAGGTGGAGAGCTACAACTCCCATCATCCCTGACAAGGGTTATGGGCCCAGTTACTAGAGCACCCAGCATCCACAGAAGCTGAAAGTTCCAGAGAGTGGAAGAAAGCTTTGTGGACGATAGATCAGAGCAAGCTGTTTGTGCTGCACTGATAAGCCTCGTGAGTAAATCATTTTGTGTTTTGCTTAAGCCCAGACGGGTCGGCTGTGCATACTCAGAAGGACTGTGTCAAATTGAGTCACTGCACAAATCAAGATGGAATTTCTAAAGTTTAGTAAATTAAATAGAAACAACTACTCTACCTGGAAGATTTATGCCCAATCTCTACTAGTAAAGGAAGGTCTGTGGTCAACAGTTGAAACAGGGCTGGCAGCTGATGCTGATGAAGCCACTAAAGAGAGAGATAGTAAAGCAAAAGCCTGTCTTTATCTCATGCTTGAAGAAGACTTGATTAATGACGTCAGAGATAAAACGTCCGCCAAGGATGTGTGGGATACCTTGCAGAGATTACACACTCCTTCAACTGCTTTTGCAAAAATGCTATGGTCTAAAAGAATATACAGGCAAAAGATGGCTAAAGGGCAGTGTGTGATAGAACATTTAAAAATAATGCAAGATTTGTTTGTGCAAGCTGAACTGAGGGGAGTGCAAATTAGCAAAGAGCAGCAATGCTACATTTTAGTAGAATCGCTAGACTCTTCGTGGGACAACATAACGAACAGCTTGCAGAACTTGCCAGAAGCTGAGCTTAATAGAGACTTAATTGTGGCTAGAATACTGGAAGAGAACCAGAGAAGAATGTCTGAGCAGGGTGACTCAGCAAGCTTAAAGACTGTGCCAAAACAACAAACAACTCCTGACTGGCGAACGCAGGAGGAAGCAGCCTCTACAAGGGAGCAACGGAGGTGCTTTTATTGTAAGAAGATTGGTCATCTGCAGAGACATTGTAAACATTTTGCAGCTGAGAGACGCAAGCAAGCAGAGAGCAGATGGCAGCCGCGGCAGTATCAAAAACAGTCCAGACCTCCATTTTTGAGGGACAGTGGTAATAAAAAGGGGTTTGCAACCATGATTAAGGAAAAACAAAATGCAAATTCTAAATGGCTAATTGATTCAGGAGCCACATCTTTGATGTGTAATGATATAAATTTAATAAGTAATAGAAAATCAGCTAATGTAAATACTGTAGTTTTGGCTGATGGGAAAGAGCTCAGTACTGTAAATCAAATGGGTACTGTGTACATTCCAGGGCTAAAAGAGAATTTTAATGATGTCTTACATGTAAAGGAGTTAGAAAATAATTTGTTATCAGTAAGCAGATTAACAGAAAGAGACTACACAGTCATCTTTGAAAAGAACATGTGTAAGATAAAAATGAATGGGGAATTGCATGGCATAGGTTTGAAAAAGGACAAACTTTATTATTTGGAGGACAATATTGATAGCTACAGGGTTGAAGAAGCTAATAACATAGAAAATATTCCAATCCACAAAGACTGCATACACGAGCTTCACAGAAAATTCGGCCATGCGAGCTTCAAATGTTTAAAGAATTTAATCAGGATGTGTCCAGATTTAAAAGTTACTGAATGCAAAAACCACTTAGATTGTACGGTATGTCAACAGGTAAAGGTCAGAGCTTTTCCAGTAGCTAAGAAAACAAAAAGAATTGCTCAAAGACCATTTCAATATGTACATGCAGATGTCGCCCAAGCTAACTGCTTGTCCTTAGGGGGAAGCAAGTATGTCCTAGTAATTGTTGATAGGTATACAAGGTTTGCATTTGTGAGAATAATGAAAAACAAATCTGACGCTGGGCAAAGTTTAAAAGCATGGGTAAGAATGGTGGAAAGACAATTTGATAGCAGAGTAGGCACCATTATTACTGATAGAGGAGGAGAATTTTTAAATAATCAATTGTTTAACTGGTTTCAAAAGGTGGGAATAAGGCATGAAACTACAAACCCTGCTTGTCCTAGTGAGGATGGGTTAGCAGAGAAGAAAATACAAGATATAAAAAGAATTACTGCTTGTATGATGGCAGATGCAGGGGTGAAAGATAGTTTTTGGGCAGAAGCAACTTTGACTGCAATACATATCAGTAACAGATTGTATCATGCAGAAATTGAAGACATTCCCTACAGGGTATTGTATGGGAGAATGCCAAATTATAAGTACTTAAGGGTTTTTGGACAATTTGCTCATGTTTACACACCTGCTTGTTTCAGGAGGAAAGGAGAACCCAAAAGCAAAAGGCTTAGGTTTTTGGGGTATTCTGGAAATAGCTACAAGTTTCATTTGGATGGAAAACAAGTGCAGTATTCTAGGTCTGCAAATTTTGAGAGACATGCTGGTTGGGACAAACTGCATGCCAATAAAGAAGTGTTTCTGAGATTAGGGAGTTCAAATGAGCCAGAAGCACAAACTGAACCAACCTCAGGAAACGGAGGGGTTTCAGTTAAGCAGGAAGCATCACCTAGCAGCAGTGGTAGTTCTTCCGATGATGAGATAGCATCTAGGCCTACTACCACTCGAATGACTGAAGACAAGAGATTTAGTCATAGAACTACAACTCCCAGTAGAGAAAGTGAGGATGAAAGAGACAGAACAGCAGATTTTATTCCCAGGCGTAGTCATAGAGTTAGAAAGCCTCCAGATAGGTTTGTTGTGACAAAGGCAAGAGCTTGTTTAGCAGTAGAAGAGCCTGAAAGTTTTGAAGAATTGGAAAGTTATTCTAGTGAAGAACAGGAAAGATGGTTTGATGCAATGGATAATGAGTTTGGTTGCCTGGTAAATAAAGATGTTTTTGAAATTGTTGACAGACCCAAAGACAAGAAAGTAATTGGTTGTAAATGGGTATACAAAAGGAAAGAAATGCCAGATGGAAGTATCAAATATAAAGCTAGGTTAGTGGCTAAGGGTTTTGCACAACAGCAGTATGAGAACTATGATAAGACATATTCTCCAACTGCAAAGCCAGAAAGTCTGAGAATGGTTCTAGCTGTAGCAGTAAAAAGGAATTTAGTTGTAGAACATTTTGATTTTGAGACAGCTTACTTGAATGCGGTTTTGAATGAAGAAATATTTATGGAGCAGCCACAAGGTTTCGAAGAAAATGGTAGTCAGAGAGTATATAAATTAAAGAAAGCGTTGTATGGTTTAAAACAAAGTGCCAGAGCGTGGAATCTGTGCATCAATGATGAGCTAGTTAAGCTAGGTTACAAGAGGAGCATTGCAGATGCTTGTGTTTATACAAAAGGAGACATAGTATAATAGGATCTTTACAATTCATATCTTGCCACACCAGACCAGACATTTCTTATGCTGTAAATGTATTGTCTAGAAGGGTTAATGATCCAAAAATTGAAGACTGGACAGCGGTAAAACATTTATTGAGATATTTGAAAGGAACCTTAGATAGGAAATTGATTATAAGAAACAATAGTTCAGATCTAGATTGTTATGTAGACAGTTCATTTGCATCAGAATCAGGAGACAAGAAGTCAGTTACAGGAATGATAATTAAATATAGTGAAAGTCCAATAGTTTGGAGAAGTAGAAAACAAACTAATGTAGCATTAAGCACAACGGAAGCAGAATTCGCTGCTTTGAATGAGATAGTAAATGAGGTACAGTGGATTAAGCAAGTGCTAAATGATTTAAATGAAAGTTACAAGATACCAGTGGAAATTCTGGAAGATTCACAGTCATGCATAGTGATGGCTGAAACTGAAAGTTTGAAGAACAGAACAAAATATGTTGGTGTAAGATATCAAAATGTGCGAGACATGGTTCAGAAGGGTGAAATAGAATTGAGATATATAGAAACACAACACAACATAGCAGATTTGTTCACAAAAGCATTGACAGTAGAAAAACATGAAAGGCTGACACAAATGGTTGGAATGACATTGTAAGACACATACAATATTTTATTTCGGAGGGGATTGTTAAGGAAAATGCAACATGGGACCTACAGTGAAAGAAATAAAATATGTATGTGAAAGTCACAATGACTAAGCAAGAGCAATTATGAAGCTACACAGGTGAAGCTGCTAATGTAATCTAGAAGTCCTGAGAGCCAAGGACAGAGGTACTGAATGCAGATTGGAAACACCTGAGAATCATTAAGTGTACAAGGTGAAATGTTGAAATACATGGGTTGGTCTTAAGTATGGGTGGAACTACGTGGACCAATCAGAATGGAAGTACACACCCACTGGGTGGAAACTAACTAGTGGGTGGTGATAAACAATGGCTATAAAATTGCAATGTTTGCCAATGTATTGTGGTTGAGTAGAGTTGGAGTAGTTTGGAGATATTGTGGAGTAGTGTGTAGAGATTGTGATTTGTTGACCATATAGTATATTTATATAGAAGAATAAAGTAGGTTTTATATAAAACTACTGAGTTGCCTGAGTGAATCCTGGAGACGTTTTGGGGACACTTGGAGAAGAGTGAGAAGGCTTGGAGAGTTTGTCAGGATCTTCAGCCTATTCTCTGAAACTCTGCTGCTTTGGAGAAAAGCATTAACCACTGATCTAAGCTGGTTGGCTCTGCTGCATAACAAGGTGGTGAGTTTGAGCCAGAGGTGGAGAGCTACAACTCCCATCATCCCTGACATCCCACAGCGGAGAACAAACAAATTAATCAGTTTTCTCCCCTGAGGAACATCTTTGTAAAACATTCAGTTTCCAAAAGTTTTCTTGCAAGGAAAAGAAAGTATGTCCCTCTGACTCACATTTTTCCTTTCACACTCCTCCCACAGCAATGTAGCTGCCAGCAGGACAAGAATCATAGTTGTTGGTTATGTCCTGACACAGCCATCCATGTTGACTCTCACTCAGCTTTCCCCCTGCACCCTCCCACCAGCCTCTGCATGGCTGTGTCAGGGACAGGGAGCAGGCAAGTGAGGACCATTATGGATGGCTCTGTATCATGGATGGCTATGTATAGTGACACCTATACTCCTTACTTGGCTTCCCCCCACCCAGCAGCTGAGTAAAGAGTGCCATTGTCATCTCCCCCCATGAACTGGAGGAGGTGGGGGAAGGCAAATGAGGGCTGCAATCCATGGTTGTGTCAGAACATAGCAAGCAGTAGAACTTTCTCAGTTTTGCTCTTGTCCCATTCATCTGACACAGCCATGTAGCAGCCAGCAGGAGGGAGTGGGGGAAGCCAAGCAAGAAGCACCATTGATGATTGCCTTGGCCTGCAGCTAACCTTATCATGGCTACCATCACAAAATTCCCCATCTCCCCCCTGTCCCTGCTACAATTTCACACACACACACACACACACACACACATACACACACACTGTACTCCTTGGTGCAATCATGTAAGAAAGGAGCAGTGGCTTTTCACTGGGGCTGAGACCAAGGCTTTGGCCAGGATTTTCCTCAACAGTGTCATGTCCTATCTGGAGGAGGCTTCCTTTGATGAGAAAGGGGAAGGAGCCCAGATTGCAGCTCCCAGTCAGAACACAAAGTGCCGGGTTGCCCTGCCATGGAGCCAAAAGAGGCTAGCAGCCCTTCCTTGGAGGCAGAGCCTGGACCATTCCATGTGGATTCTCCAAGGTGTTCTTAAAAAAGGACAGCTGGGCTTATGAGTCCAACTGTGCTCACTTATAACTGCCTATAAATCAGCAGAGTGAAGGCTGCCTCTTTGCTGCAAGCCAACAGACTCATTATCTTTTCTCAGCATTATGGTATATACCCTGACCTTCAGCTTGTTTATTGGACCCTTCCCTTCAGTGACTCCCTGCTTGGCTTTGGACCCTTCTTAGACTGTTTTTGTACTCATTGTCCATGCTTATACTGTTACAAACTCTGATTTTTACCCTGGACTGGCTTGGTTTTTCCTTTGCTTGTACTCCTGAATCACTGGTATACCCTCTGGGACACTCACCACCCTGGAAGAGCACAGTTAGGGCTTCCTGATACTTGAGGAGACCCCTCCCCCCACTTTTTAAATGTTCTTTCCATCTGTACCTTCTGGAAATCTGTGTTCCCTCCTGTATTCATGGAAGAAACCAAGGGCCAGAGCTACATATGCCAGATGCGAATATGTTTGGCTATATCATAGGGTGAACTTAACTTTTAATACCAAAAGGAGATAACATTAGAAAGGCAATGGAAAGGAGTGAAATCTGTTCCTCACATTCTGCTCCTTTAAGATATTCGCCTACACTCTCTCAGTTTCCCCCCCTCTGGGAATTGTATTTTTCATATTTTCCTGGAATTAGCTTAAACTAATTTTCTAATATTTGTTCTTCTTCATATTACTAATAAGAGGAATCTCAGATCAAACGTATGTTCCTTTCCTTGGTGCTATCATTTGGCCACAGAGATAGTCAGCTAACGCGTTTCTGCCTATGTGCTTTTTTACCCTGCATCCATTATCAAATTCCCACCGAGAAAACTGACTGTTCCTTGTAGATTAAAGTGTCACCCAAATAGGCTTCCTGAAATTTTATTTGAATTATCTATAACTTCTTTGGTATAGCTTTTTATTATTCAGAAATAATATAATATAATGTCATCGCTCCTGATGACAAATCAGGTAAATGCAACAGTCAGGAGTGCTTGTTATCAGCTTCGGCTGATACGCCAGCTGCACCCTTTTCTGGAAGTAAGGGATCTTGAGACCGTTGTGCACACGCTGGTAACCTCATGTCTTGATTTCTGTAATGCACTCTATGTGGGGCTACCCTTGTGCTTAGTTCGGAAATTACAGCTGGTACAAAATATGGCAGCCAGGCTAGTTTCTGGAACATCTAGGAGGGACCACATTACTCTGGTTCTGAGGTCCCTCAACTGGCTCCCTATCCGCTTCCAGGCCCAGTACAAGGTGTTGGTTATCACCTTTAAAGCCCTAAATGGCTTGGGTCTAAGCTATCTCAGGGACCGCCTTCTCCCTTATAATCCTCCCCGCGCTCTCCGGTCCTCTGGGAGGAATTTGTTGCAGCCACAAAAACCTAGGCTGGCAACCACCTCCCAGACGGCTTTCTTGGCTGTCGCCCCCAAATTGTGGAATGGCCTGCCGGATGAGATCCACCTATTGACATCATTAGACAGCTTTAAAAAGGCTGTCAAGACGGATCTCTTCAGGCAGGCTTTTCCAGAATAGCTAACCCCGGCCTCAGGAACCCCCTCTGGAGGTTGCTTCTGGAGCTCCAAACTGATGCTGCTCGCTCGGAAGAGTTTTTAATAAATTGTATTATATGTTGATTTTAATTTGTATTAATTTAATAATGTTTTAAGGGGGGGAAGGTATTTTGAGTTGTTTTATACCGTGTACTATTTTATTATAATTTTAAGTGCCTTGTATATTATAGCTTACCATCCTCTCCCAAGTGGTCTCATCATTTCCTTCGCTTCTTTTTTCCTCTGACTTTTCCACAGACCATGGGCTTCTCCATCTGTCCTTCACTCAAGTTTCTCTATTTTTTTCCACAGATGATTTTACCCCTTCCACCTGTCATCCTACTGCTGGACTCCAAGCTCTTCAAGTTTCCTGCTTCGTGGAACATGTTTAAATTTTGTCCATACAGTTCCTCTTGTCCCAGTCCTATGATCATTTAAAACACAGCTGAACTGTCCTCTCATTTGCCCCACATGACTGTTCATGAATTTTCCTAATCCTCATTTTATATTTCTTGGCAGTGAGAATGCGAATATTATATCAGCTCAGCTAATGGGTGTCAAAGATACCAATGAGGAAGCCGGTGTTTTGTTATTCAGTATTACAGTATTACTCAGTCCAGTATTTTGGACGGAAAACTCTCAAGAAACTGTTTGAAGAAAAAATCTCAAGAGAATTTTAAATTGACTGGTCATGCCGATTGTGCTCTGATATTAAATGGCTTGGTTTTCCTAAATTCTGGACACTAATTGCTGCTAAGCCAGATTAACAGTCCTGCTTAATGGTAATTTTTTCAGGCTGTGAGGATTGGTGGGCAAACAGCTGCTTTGGGGAAAAGGAAACAGTGTGTCCCATGGGTTTGCCAGGTTAAGGTCTGGCAAGCTCCTCAACCCATGCATTTAATACTATACACACTTTCTTAATTTAAAAAAGTATAACTTCTAGTAGCTGAACTCCATTTTTAATGGTTTCCTTTAGCCTGAAGTGAGGGTTGTTGTTTTTTTAAGCCTAGTTTTCCTATGATTTTTTGAGGCTGCATGTAAATGCTATGCTTATACTCAGCACCAAGATGTCTGGGAGAAAAGTCTCTAGCACATTGCAGTTGGTGGTCTATGGGAGAATTGGCTAGTGATCCATCAGTAGACCATGATTTATTTTATCCCTACCTTGCATCCCAAGAGTTGGTTCTTTAGCCAACCTGCCTCCTAGCCTGTGTCCATCACTAGCCAGCACTCGTGTTTTTCTTCTTCCCTCTTGCTTTCCTACCAACAATATCTGTTCCTTAAGAACTATATGTGACTTTTGTTATTGGTCTCTTAATTCCTTGTCCTTTCTACCTGTCCTTTCCTCATGGCATGTCCCCCATTTACTTTTTCCTTGGGATTCTTCCTGTATCTCCTTTCAAGCTTCCTGCTTCTAGAGTCAATGGCTGAAATCATGATGGTCAATGTCCGCTTAAGCAGATCCAGTTGGGTCCATGGATCTATTCTAGTCAGAACTAAACTATTATTTAGGTTCCACCACCAATCCCTTAACAAATAACTAAACCTCTTATTATGCTGTTACAGGGGCTTTTTTAAGTTTTCACATTTATTTGTAAGAGCTGAGAGATTTACTTCATTTTATTTTCAGAAAAACTGTGTAAGATTTATTATGAGACAGTGATTTAGCTAAATTCAACTCTATCAATTACACCACATTATCAATCACCTGCTTCCTCTCTGTCCATTGTTGTTCTTTCTTTCTTTCTTTCTTTCTTTCTTTCTTTCTTTATACCCCGCTCTTCAGCCACAAGGCTATCAGAGCGGCTTACAAATTGTTTTAAGCAATAGCTATTTACACATCTAACTGCATTAAACAGTTTCCAATGTGTGTTAGCTAATTGCCCCCCACAAGCTGGGTACTCATTTTACTGACCATTTATATGAAACATTTATATCTTTCAAAAAATCTCACACCTGCTTGTTTGGGCTTTATTGTTATTTGCATTCGGAAGAATCAGAACGTAGGGCTAACATTTCTTTACTCTCCTGTAATACTGATCATTTTTCCTCCTCCACTGTTTTCACCAGCCTTTCCCTGGGAATGTTCTACATGCATCTCAAGTGGAAAGACAGGGTCAAAAGTGTACATCTAATATTTTCTTCCAAAAGCACTCTGTTGCATCTGGCCTATTATCCTCTCCATTACATAGGGATATAAAATAGTGCTTCACTTAAGCCATGAGCAGTCCTTTCTGTTTCATTTATATTGGAAGGTAAGATAACTTGTTCTTTTTTGTGTTTATTTCCCATCTTTGGCTCTTTTTTTCTAACATTTCTGGATGGGTAGGCTTTTTGTCCCACATTTTGCCCCCAAACACTCTTTTTATCCATCAGGAAGTTAAACTTGTAATTTAGAGAAATGCAAGATGTGCAATTAGTTAACCTGTTAATATGCTTTTTAACAAAACAGGGAGAAAATTATATAGTAGGTTCTGCTGTAACACATGTTTCCCAGTGTGAATTGGCAATAATGTGATTAATTGAGGAACACTATTCGCAGAATGCAAACTTTTAACTGGCTTCATAGCATGATTCCCATCTTGAGCATTCAAAATTGGTAAACTGGCACCTTTGCACTGTTAAGCGCCAACCCTGCCTCCCCTTGTCTTAGTTGTTCAGTTTGTACACTATGTGGATTTGAGAAAATGTTCAGAAGAGCTTCGTAACTCTCAAGAGGAAGCGGGATAAGATGAGCAGAGAACGACTAGAGGACCCAAAGCCAGTCTACTTCTCACCTTTCAACTGCCACAGCACTAACTCTAGTGCCAACAGGTGCCAAAAAGGAAGAGCCCCACAATCTCCTCTCTGGTGACTTTGGCCTAGCTACACCAACCCAAGCCAGACCTTCAACAAGGCCTGAGAATTGCTCATTGCCTCTCTACACACCCTCTGTACCCTCTCTTTCTACTCTACCTCATCATCTCCCATCATAGTCTTGCTTCTCTTCTCCCACCCACCCATCCACTCTGGTCACCAACCACCATCACCACACCACCACACACATTTTGTTGAGTCCATCTAGCTGATAAGTTGCCTTCTGGGAATTCCACCTAATTCCACTCCCTCTTCCTTTCCCTCCTACCCTTTTCTCCCTCCAACACACCCCATCCAAACACTGACTCCTGCAATGTGGGGATGTGTAGTGCCACTGTTGTTGCTGCTGCTCCTGAGAGCCTAAGCCTAGCAAGTGTTGTGTGTCTGGGCAGTGGTGGTGGCAACAAAGAAATATGCATGCAGGATGAGAAACTCCTGAGACGCAGTCAATTTTATTTTATTTTCAGCAGATAAAAATTTGTGGTAAGTTAAATAAATAGCTTAGAGACGAGTAATAGGTTTAGGTGCAGATCTCAAAAACTATTTCCCCATAAGTCCTTTTATTTTCAGAGCACAAATTACTATAGTGTGGACTTTTTAGGAACACAAATTTCACCTTATAGCAGAGCTTAATGTATATTCATTAGGAGCGTGTATTTTTAAGCAACTGTAAGAAAAGACAGAGTATTTCTTAGAATCATAGAACTGTAGAGTTGGAAGAGACCATAAGGGCCATCCAGTCCAATCCCCTGCCATGCAGGAAATCACAATCAAAGCATCCTTGACAGATGGCCATCCAGCCTTTGTTTAAAGACCTCCAAGGAAGGAGACCCCACCACGCTCTGAGGGAGTGCATTCCACTGCCAAACAGCTCTTACTGTCAGAAAGTTCCTCCTAATGTTGAGGTGGAATCCCTGTTCCTGGAGCTTACATCCATTGCTCCGTGTTCTAGTTTCTGGAGTAGCAGAAAACAAGCTTGCTCCATCCTCAACGTGACACCCCTTCAAATACTTAAACAGGGCTATCATATCGCCCCTTAACCATCTTTTATCCAGGCTAAACATGTTCTTAAATGTTCTGAAAGGAATTTGAATGCCAATTTTCTCTCTTGAAATGCAGTGGGTGAGTATTCAACTTTCTGCCCCCATGAGTTAAAATGTCTGTCTTCAGACAGGACTTAGTCATAGAGCTGGAGCCCTAGGTAGGGATGTAAATCTTCATTGTTTTCATTCTCACAGGCAAGAACAAATACTTCCAAAAGTGTTTATCCTGCCAGATGAGACTATGGAAGTTCTAATGCTTTCTTTGGATAATTTTAGTTTGGAATTTTTCCAAACTTTTTGGAATTCATTGCACACAAAAAAGTATTATATGCAAAATATGTTATTTTCTGTACAAAAATACTAGGTCTTTTGCACAAATGAGTTATTTTCAAAAGAAGGCAAAAAAAATATCTTGCAGTGGTTGATCATTTTTTCGGTGGAGTTTCTCAGATTGTTGAGAGACTATTTCTCTTTCGGCACAAGAAAATTTGTAGGTATATCCCTGCTTCTGTGCCTATCCTCCTAGGACTGAGTGCCATGGAATTTATGAGACTAAAATCCATATACATATGCAAAGGACAAGATTGTAAGATAATTTTAGCAAAAGCAAACTTGTCCACATGCCAGTTATCTCAAAGTATGGCCACAATAGTGCTCTGAGACTTGGCATATGGACTTAAATTAATTTCAGTTAATAAGAAACTGGGGTCCTCTCTTCTTTTCAGCTTTAAGTCTAGAGTTAGCCAGTACAAGAGCACAAGTAATGTTTTATACTCAGCAGAAGCCAAGGGAGTTATATTTCAAGCCAGAGGTCAACTAACAGCAAAAAAAAAAAAAAAGCAACTTCTGAAATTTAAGTATTAGGAACAGGGTTTGGTGGCTTTTTGTGCAAGATCAAGAAAGATTTGGAATTATTCAGTAGGGAGACTGTCAAGGCTCCCATCATCCTCAGTCGATCCCCACTAGCTGGGCATGAGTTCATGAGCTTTATTAGAGAGAGTATCTTCACTGCTGAGCATCTTCACTGCTTTGTGTGAGTCTGATCACTGAACTTGTGAAAGAATAAAAATCAGGCTCGAGAAATGGTCTGTCTTCCTGAAAAATATTGCAAGTCCATCTTAAAAGTTGACCTCCCAGTCTGGCAGAAGCTCCAGTAACCATGTGTCAACTAATTACATTCAAATCATGGTTGTATGTTTATGGATTCTGTATCAAAATGTTACCATATCTTAGGCTTGGGAAGTGAAAAGTCATTCAGCAGTACTGGATTAAAAATCTTTTTTTAAAGTTGGCTGTAGAAATTGGGCAGTTTTCCTCTTGGGCTCATTTACTATGGCATTTCCATGTGCATTATAGGTAGTAATTTGGTAAGAGATCAGGCGTGTGTGAAACTCAAATCCATACATCACATCCCCTGAGATGGGCTGATATGGACACAGTATGAGACACATTTGGGACTCACAAGTCCTCTTTGTTTAAAAAAATCCAGAAAGATTTTGGGTTATTTTTCCTTGAGAAATGGCCCAAGCAGCACTAGATTTCAGTCACCCATACCAGAAACCCCAAACATGCCAAACATCATAAAAACAACAACAGCAACTTGGCAATGGCTGAAAATTAAACAAACTGGGAGTCATAAATGGTGTTGCATCAGCTCCAAATGTGTCTAGGATATGAAAGTATGGCCCTTGGAGAGCAACTATTCAGTGGCATAGTTGCCCATTGCTGGTGTACGCAGACATAAAACATGAATGTTAAAGCAGCAGTATTTTTTAATAGTAACAGGATATTTAGGTTGATTCTGTGTGATCCGCTGTTCGAACACATCATCGTTTCAGGATCAAAGTGGTATAGTGATTAGAGTTAGTCTGGGAGGCCCAGGTTCTGCTCCCCAATTAATGATGAAATTCACTGAGTGACCTTGGGTCAGCCATTCGTTTGAGCCTGTCCTTCCTCACAGACTTGTAAGGATCGTGTTGAGCTGTTGCCTTCAACAAAGTGGAGGAAAATCAGAGCAGCTGTGTGTGACATCACCAAAAGTTAGTTCATGGTTTAGCAGGCCCCTTTAAATGACATTTTGCATCTGTGAGCTCCAGGTTACTGTAATGTCACAACATTTCAGTATCACAGTCAATGGTTGGTGATTAGGGCTGGCAATCCAAGTGATCACATCCAGTCTCAGGGTCTCTTATGTCTTAGTCTATAGATGGAGCTACAGGTAATGCATACGTCCTCATAAGAATTTGTTGCATGTTCCCACCTTTTGCTTCTTAGCACAATGATACAGAGAGCTTATGTCTCATCATAGGAAATAGCAGGCATGGACAGATATTTCCTGTTATTTTGGAGATGGGAGTCCTAGATTCTTGGAGAATGGCAGCAGAGGTCACATACAGGAGAGATAAACACATAGAGGAAAATACACTGCAGTGATAAGTTCAGTTATAATCTATGAACTAACATTAGAACATGCTGTAGCCACAACATTCAGGAAAACCGAGTTATCTAACGAGAGTGCTTAGACCTGGCGTTTGAGATCTGCTCTTGGGAGATGGACTGAATCCCACTGCCTCATGGAATCTCGTGCAGGGAGAAAGGCAGGATATAATTTAATTAATCAAATAAATATAGACGCAGGATGATACAAGAATGTGAACCCTAGTAAATTTTTAAAAATAAAATGCAAAATCTGTTGTTGAAACCCTTTAATGTTTGCTTCTGTTAGTTCTTGCTAGCCCATGGACATGCTTCACTACTGCACAACATGGAGTTTGTTTTTGTTTTTTTGGTTTTTAAACAGAGGCTGGATGGCCATCTGTCAGGCGTGATTTGAATGTATGTTCCTGCATGGCAGGTGGTTGGACTAGATGGCCTTTGTGGTCTCTTCTGGCTTTATGGTCCTATGATTCTGTGGTTACAACCTTTCCAGCTAATATTTCTATACAATGAAGTGCTTCTTGTGGAGATTCTCACATTGCCTTGTTCCTCCCTTGCTCCCAGGTCTTTCTGTAATCTCTCCTTGCCACTGGCTGTTCCTTGCTTCTCTCTATTATATTCTACCCATTTGTATGCTGGAGAAAGACAGTAGGCCAACCACAAAGCATTGCAGATGCTTGGATCTAGCTGTGACACCATTTCTCCATTCCATCAGATCACCAAATCACCTGCCCTGAGGTTTGTTTCTAGTTTGGACACATCAGCAGAAAGCATCACTAGGCATGCTATGGCAGGGATGCGGAAAATATTCAAAACTATTTGGAAAATAGTAAAAAAATCTCATGATTTTTGAGTGTCAAGAAACTCTAATAAGAAGAATTCTGGATGGACAAGAAACTTCACAGTTCAAGACTTATTCTGTGCAAATTCACATATGCTATTTTCTGTGCAGGAAAAAAAAATCCTGTAATTGGGGATTTGTTCTGTGTAAAATTTGCACATGATGATTTGCATAGAAAACAGCATTTTCTGCACATGAATTAATATTTCCATGTTGAAATATTATTTTCCATATAGAAAATGCTATTTTCTGTGCAAAACAACCATATGTGAATTTTGCACAGACTAAGCCCTGAATTGCAAATAGCCTTTGAAAATGGTTTTTGAAGACTTTCTCACAGCAGGAAGAAAATGGCTGAAATTACTCTTTTTAACTTTGAGAAGAAACTTCGTGAAGAGCTACATCCATATGCTATGGTAAGTCTTCCCTCCCACCCACAGTCCCCTATCCTAGATTACACAGTAATGTGACAGTTGCTGGAAGACAACCCACTTACTGCTGAAATCTCTTGTGACAGCTATTTAACACCTAATCAACTGCTAAGCTGATAAATAATGCATTTCTTGGCATCATTCAGACCTTAATAAACATTGTAAAGAGTTTAGACTTCCCAGCTTGTCTTTACAACTTTGCACCATTGCAAGTCCTGTTAGCTTTAAGTTAGTTGTTGATAAATAGTGTATTCTTTCAAGCAGGATCAGGAATAATCAAGTATAAGCAGCCTGCTGGCTGTGATAAGCAGCATGTATGTTGGAAAAGCATTATTAGCAAAACATAAAATTGTGAGAGTTAAATAAAGCAGTTATATAAAATGTAGATTTTGCCCTGAGAAAACAGCTAAATGTTTCCAATGAAAATCAGAAGTATTTTCCCCATAAGCTTCTAAAACAGAAATTGCATACTCGGATAACTGAAACTACAGTTTTGCTTTGTAAGGCAGCAGCATAATGCTACTCTCTTGGAAACTCTTCTAGTTTTCTTAAAGATTTATCAGTGGTTTTTCTCAAGTAAGATTCACCTGCTTCTAATGTGACTTTCAGTAGAATTTGAAAGTTCTTTAAGGATGTACAGCCCTCCCTTTCCCTGAAATCCCCATTGTTTTATAGGAAATTATTTGACTTCAGTTAGAACCCTTCAGATGTTTCACCCAAGTGAGATCCTATAAATTTGCCTCAGGTTTCACTGTAGGTGAAACAATTCTATGGTATACTTCTGCTGGAAGTTGGCCATAGAGTCACACTGGAGGACCTAGAAATTCCTAGAGAGAATACTTCATCATTCATTTCAGGTAAGAAAAATAGGATTCCAGATTATATGCAAAAATCATTCTATACAAAGGGTCCCAGAATGGATCCCTTGTGTTATATGTGGGCCTGCTGTAATCCAAAATATTTACCATGTCCCAGGACTAGAGTTAGAAATGTTGGATGAAGGGAGGAAACAACACTTTATATCACCACGTGGAGAAATACTGTGTATTGATCCTAGTTTTTATTAAGTGTTAGGCATAGGGATATAATTCTGCACTGATTCTGTTTTTGAAGGAATTAATTTTAGTAATTTTCTTCCTAAAATCTGCATGTGATATTTTTGTACAGAAAAACAATGTGCAAAAAATTACACTTTTTTCCAAGAAACATTTTCTGTGCGAAAATGCTGTTACCTGTGTGGAAAATGCTGAGTTTTTGGTGTGTGTGTGAATTTTTCGGAATAACTCCTGAACTGCAAAGATTCTTGTCAGTCCGGGATTCTCCATGCATTCTCCCAAATCTCTCCAACACTTTGAAAACATTTTTTGATCATTTTCCATTTTTAAAAAATTCTTTCCATTCTTAATTATAGAGCATAAGCACAGGAGAATGGTTGCTTGCCATGACAGATTCTGGGGAGAGACAGAGATGATCACTTTAACATTTCTAGAGAGATGCCATATGAAGTAAATTCATTCTGACTGGTCAGAGCAACTTTAAACCCTGATAGGCTGAAGTTTCTATCCAGTTAGTTTTCTGTGGTGACGGTCCTTTTGAGTGTTCACTTGTGCGGCTGGTAAAAAGGTTATTAGTTAGGTGAGAGATGGTAGGATAAAGAAAAGCTGTCGAGGTAAAATTTAGGGTCAGAGTTGCTAGGGTAAATTCTGGTATTTTAACAAAGGAGAAAAGTCCTTGTGACCCATTATGTGTTGTTGTTGCTGTTGTCGTTGTCATCATCATTGTCTTCTTCTTTGTCATCATCATTTATTTATATAGTGCCACCACTATATATCACACTTTACAAGTAAAAGAACAACAAAATAGTTCCTTGCCCTCAGGTTTACAATCTGGTTAACAATGACACAAAAGGAAAAAGGGGATGACAGTGTGGGAGGAGATTAAGTCCAGCAGATATGTCCAGCAGATACTGCCTCTTCTTCTCTCCCTCTGAGGCATTTGGGATGGATGGAGGGCCTTTCATCAGTTTCTGGGTCTAGGCAGGCTAGAACTGTGCCTGCTTCTTTTCTTCCTCTGAGGCCAGGGCACAGGCAGTTGGGATGGAGGGAGGGCCTTTCATCTGCATGTAGCAACAGTTTCTTTCTCACAGTCTCACCAAACGATTATTAAACAATCACAATCATTGGTAACCATATTCTCTCTCTTGCTTTTTTTGGTAAATTATTATCCCTATAATGATTCCCTAATAAAGGTTTGACCAGAACACAGCCTCATAGCCCAGAAAAAAACCCAAGGGAAATCTATGGATGCTGGTCATGAAAGCCTTCGACTTCACAAAGGTTTGATCCATCACAAGTGGTGTTGGTGTTTCAACTCATACCAAAGCTTATAAGTGCCAAGCTATTGGAAAACTTCAAAGTATTGCTGACAGTGGGCTCCAGTTAGGAATCATGGAACATTGTGTTAGGGAGTCCCATGGACTTGGAGCGGTTTTAAAAAAATAGTGAGGAAAATGGTGTGGAAGGCTAGAACTGAGGGGATAAAACCTACGCACTGCAACATAGCAATATCCTGCTAATAGGATGTTAAGATTTTTAATGTGTCAGGTGTTTTTCAGTCACACTAGCTCCTCTTCACTCATTGGCTAAAATATTGAGAGATCAGATTTACTTTGTGTTGGGTGAATATCCCCTTCTATGATTTTCGTTTCCATTTCCTTAAGTAAATTGGGCTGATTCTAATGTTTTTATATGAAGTATGAAAATTCAGTTGGGTCTTTGTCTACTTCAGAGCATCCTGTCCCACTCTCTTCTAACATCTGCACTCACATTCCTGAAATAGAAGAAAATCCACAAATGAGCATGCATGGTTACAGCAGAAGAATATCTATCTTTCCACCTCTTTTAAATCAGACAGATTAGCAATATTTTAAAGTACATTCATAATAACTCTTCAGTAAATACAAGTATTGTCCATATCACCTTAATTTCCCCTTCTCTGCCCCTTCTTTCTCTCTTCTGCATTTTTCTCAGCCTATGTTGCTTTCCAATTAATATAGGTTTGAAGGATACAGGTCTGAGCCTGGAGACCAAGGTTTTGGCAGTGACCAGGAGTGCTTTTGCACAGTTAAAGCTAGTATACCAACTGCACCCATTCCTAGAGGAGTCAGATCTGGCCATGGTGGTACATACCTTGGTTATATCACATTTGGATTATTGTAATCCTCTGTATGTGGTACTGCCTTTGAAAAGTGCTCAGAAGCTTCAGTTGGCCCAAAGAGAAGCAGCTAGGTTGTTAACTGGGGCTGGCTACAGGGAGCACACAACTCTCTTGTTGCAGTAGGTCCATTGGCTGCCAATCCGTTTCCGGGCACAATTCAAACTTATGGTTTGACTTATAAAGCCCTATACAGCTTGGGCCCGGGTTATTTGAAGGATCATATCTCCCATTATAAGCCCATTTGATCTCTAAGATCATCTGGAGAGTGTCAGGAAATGACATGGATGTGACCACAAGTTGGAGCTGTAAGCTTAGCAATGAAAGTAGTTAAGCTCCAGTGGCAGGTGTGTGTGTGAGTTAGCACTTGAGAGTATGCACACCTGAGATGCCTGATGTAACAGGCATTGTTTAACTGGCTATAAAAAGGAGATGGGAATTATCTCCAGTGTGGGTTTGTTATGGATGGTGGTTGGCGAAGCAGTTTGTTGGTTTGAGAGAAATTTATGAATATTAGAGACGGATGTCCTATACTCTCTCTATATATATATTGTAAATATACTGAAAACAAAGATTAAAGCTCTCAAGTTGAGTGAAGGCTGGCCTTGTTGCTGTCTTTATTTGGCAAGCCAGAGCTCAAGGCAGTGTGCTGGGGTGAAGGAATTTTTCCTTCTCAGCCTGAAGTCTTTTGCAGAAGTCTCTCCAGAAAACCTTCTCCTTGGTGTCCTGTCAACATGGAACAACTCTGCAGGTGGTTGTGGTGGACACAGCGCATCTTTCTACTCCCCAACAGAGAGGCCCTTCTCTCTGTCCCACCACGCTCACAGGCTCATTTGGTGGGAATGAGAGAGAGGGCTTTCTCGGTGGCTGCTCTTAGACTTTGGAACTCCTTCCCTAGAGAGGCCAGAATGCCCCCCCCCCCCATCTCTGCTCTCCTTTTCACCAACAGTTAAAAATATTCTTGTGCCATCAGGTATTTACAATCTGATGGGGGTTGGGTTTGTAAGTGTTGTGCGATTCGGATTTTAGGGCCCATATAATTTTTTATTGTACTTTAATATTTTAAATGCTTTTTAATGGTTTTAACTCTATACATTGTTTAATTTGTTCTTTGAATTTCATTGCCAGCCACCTTGGTTCTCTATATTGGGAGAAAGGTAGGATATTAAACAAACAAACAAACAAACAAACAAATGCATTAGTGCCATAGGTTTTGCTCATGCAACTACAGTGATCAAAAGGTATTTCCTCTAACAGCAAAATTATTCTCCTCCCCTTTACCCTCTATAGTTTTTTTAAAAAAATAACAACATAAACATCCAGATCCCTCAAAAGAAAAGATAGTGTCTGTTGCATATGATGATCTGATGCAATTAAGCTTTACAGCAGAGTTCTCTTATGTTCCTATGTGAAGTAAACATAGTAATGGAAGGAACATTAATAGCAGAAGGGCTAAAGTTAGTTCTCAACCAGAGGATAGCATGGGGCTAGAAGAGAATAATTTATCCATCATTGTGCAGTTCATATATTTGGAATATTTAAAATGGGGATTGGGACAGAAAAGTCATCTTTTTTTTTTTTTAACAAAGTTTCTTATAAAAAACCATAAAAGCTTAGAGCATGGCATCGCATGAACCAGAACTGTGCACATTTCAATCTGAACCTCTGACAAGCTTCTTTCATCTCTTGATGTTGAAGGATCCTGCTGTTCTAACATTTGGGTCTCTGCTGAATAAGCTGCTAATTGTGTTGAACTGTGAGGTTTGTGTTGTGGTCCTCTAGAGGCTAGACTAAAATCAACAAACTCATTTTTCATTAGTGACCTGAGCTACTATGGGAATGCAGTTCTGAAGAATGAAAGGCTGTAATGCTTGAACAACACTGCACTGTAGCCAACCATTCCTCTCCCGCTGCCCTTTTCTTCTTTTCATTTTCCAAAAGATTATTTTTGCTCATTCCTCAACAAAATCTGTAGTCTAAAAAAATTCTACCTCTTTTCAGAAAGAGCAAAAAAGCAACCTGTTTTTAACCCTCCTCCCAAGAGACTGACATTGAAGATATGCCAAAACTATCGTATAACCCCCCAAAGAAACATGTTTTGGTTATACATAAACAACTCATTTTTCTCTTGTTTGTATTTACCAGAGAAAGTTTATTGTGTCAGTAGCTGTCCCTGAGAAAAATCTACTTTTGGAGGAGGTTTTTTGAGTATCATTTTTTTAAAAAAATTGTAGACTGCCTTGTGTTCTAGAGGTGGGCTCTTCAGTTTTTTTGTCCTCACCTCCGAGCCTCTAGGAGTTAAATATCTTGGGGTGGAGATATTTTAACTCAAGTCAACTGCATGTAAGCACAGGGATGCATGTTCACACACCTGTAAACACAAGAATGTTTTAAGAAATTGATCCCCAATCAACTGTCTTCAGCTATATCCCTAAACTAATACTTGGTTCAGAATGAATTTTTCCACTAGCCTACTTTAGGCTAGTTAGGTAATAACATATTGAAAGAACTATTGTAAATGATTTAGACTGTCAAGAACAAGCAGTCTCATAGATGCCAGTGTCCCCACTGGTCATACACTGGGCTACTCTACAGTCAGTGCCATAGAGCCCCTTCAGGCTGATGCCAACTGTGTGTCGGCCAGCCAACACGTCACTGTCTGGCAAGCTGAGCTAGCATGTTTGTTCTTGATAAGATCTTCTGTGCATTCATTAACTCAGTTTCACATTTCCCAAAAGTTCAAATGTAGTTCTCAGCTCAAAAATGTAATCAGTATGCATTTAGAAATGTGTATTTTCGGAGAATGCAATTTTTACAAAATTTGTTTCTTCCAAATTGTAGATTATTTTGGAAACCAGACAAGACAGAGATAGGTGAACACATGTAAAAGTTAAAAAAAATAGAAATACACTGAATTGTCCATTCTTGTGTACAGTAGGACTCCCGTATCCACAGGGGGATTGGTTCTGGGGGCTCCAGTGGGTATAGAAAACCATGGATAATAGCAAACACCATTGAAAATAATGGGACTTCCAGTTTAAAATACCATAGAGTTTACCTTGGAGGACATAGAAAACATCTAGAGAGGATGCCTCTCTAGGCATTTTCTAGGAAGACTATGGTAGGTGTGCTGTTTTGTGTCCCATGGATAACTGAATCAGTGGATAATGCACTAGTGGATATGGGAGTTGTACTGTATTTCCAACTCATACAAACAATGACATTTTATAAACTCTCCAGCTGTTCTGTACAATGCTCCAGGGCAGGTATTAACTAAATTAATACAACATGAATAAATTAATACAGCATGCAGCAAGCAGAGAATAGCTTCCCAAAATGTGTTACATAGCTGAGGACTCCAATGACTTGAGCCCAAGTAAAGTTATTACAAATATATATGATGTTATTTCATCAATGAAATATTGGAGGGGGTAGTATTTTGGGTACTGTAATTTTAAATGGCTTAAGTTTCCAGGCCTGTGGGGTGGGAGAGCAGTCAACAAGTTCTTCCTGTCTGGCTTTGCCAAGAAATTTCTGCTTGCGATCTTGTTGCAGTTGCTGTGCAGTAGCAGAGCCCTAGGCATCTGCATGTGTGAACAGATTCAAAAGGGCAGCCCTCAGATTTGGTGAAAGTCCTGTCATCTTGGATTTGTCTCTTGAAATCTCAGATATGCCTCTGCCTGTGCAAATCCACCACACACAGCACAGTGAATATAGCATGGTAGTCAAAGTTCCATTTCCTTTATTAGAAAAAATCAACATGCATTTAAATATTGCACACTTTGAAAAATGGATTTATGATATGGGCCAGATATAAAGGCAAGCCTGTCCCAGGATTAACTAATTAACAACATGTAATTACAACAAACAAATTAATGCAAGAAACACATTGGGAAGAAAAGGGGGTATACTTCATAACAGATTTTTTAGAGGATCAGATATCATAATGTTTGAACAAGCAGAAGAAAAAGACCAATCCATATGGAATCTGGCTTTTTCAATATTTTCACATTAGAAAAAATTATATATGCAGTGAAGAGAAACTACAGTTCTGTCAGAATGACCTTTGGAAGAATTATAGTAGTTGCATCATCTTGCAAGTGTTTGATAGGCAAAATATGTGCTGTGATAAAAGACATATGGATTGGAAGAAAGCTACATTATGAGGTAAAAAAAAAAACACTGGGAAAAGCATTAGCAGTAATACTGAGATGAATTTTTGCAGTGGATTGGGAGAATACGAGAAGGAATGTAGTGTATCAGAACTGAAGAGAACATTTGATCAGATTCTGCATCAGTTGTACCTAAAAGTATATAAGACTTTGAAATATATGAAGCAGATACAGCAGATTGCTGGGAGTGTGAAAGCAAGGTGTCGACTATCTTCATGTATGCCATAATGGCTGGAAAATCATATCATGCTGGCATTTTTTAATTATAAGTCTTACGAAGAACATGGTGCAAAATACTGCTGACCTTTTCAGAGTATTACTGAGTTACATTAAGGGCTCTCTGCAAAATTGTGGTCTAGAAATGATGGTCAATTTTTTAAACTGCAGTGAAAATATTACCCCTTCTCTATCAGATTGTTTCATTTATTAATTTTTAAAAACTAAGTTATTCCGTTAAATGATGAAACTATAATTGCCGCTGAGTTATCAAAAACCTGTTTGAAAATGAGAACATAGAAATGTGGTCTCTGTTCACAGTGTTTTTTGTTGTTTTTTGAAATGACATGATTCACAATGATATACATCCCTATTCAATTTTGTCATTTTTTTTTAAAAAAAGAACAAACAAAATTAGAAAGTACATGATGCTGTCAAGCTACATTTATCTGTCTCAGTGGGAGCTTATTTTAATGTTCAACAAGAAATGTTGTGTATACTGCATTTGTACTAGGTTTATGCGTTTGTGTGTGTGTAAGTGGATTTTATAAAGAATACTACCTATCTCATACTGAAATCAAGAGTGTGGGCTTATCTACACTAGCCAGGATATGCCAGAGGGGAAGTGGCATATCCTGGCTGCAGAGGTGACCCATCTCTCCCCTCCACTGTTGCCTGCAGAAAATGGGCTAGAGTCCAAACAGGATGTCAGCCCATCACTGAAGCTGTTGCCACCATCATTTCCTCACTAATGTAGAAGCCAGACAGGGGTCATGCAACATGTGACTGCAGACCCCCTGCATGTGACCAGCTTCAGACCCCTGCCTGGCCTCTGGATGAGCCAGACAGCTGGAGGTGGCAGAAAGGAGCAATGTTATGGACAGGCTCTCACAGACATGTGGGGCCTGATCTGGCAGAAGCAGAGTAAACCGGGTATTTTCTTATATCATGGTAAAGGGCCCTACCCCATCTTTCCCTACCCAAGCATTTGGAGTAAATGCCCTGCATCATTTGGACTACAGGGCTCTGGAACGTGGGCAAGCTGGAGTATTTAGGCAGTATAGACAAGCCCTGTGACTTTGGAGGGGTCATCTCTTTTACATAATTGGCTGCTATGTAAACAGAATGTTGGACTCAATGAATCTGTTACCCAGATTGTTAGTGACGTGGAAATTCCACACAAGATCAATTTTTTAATTAATTGGGGAAATTAGCAGCAACTCAATTAGCAATGTGAGCGGGGACAACAATGGGATCTTTACGCCTATGTTTACCCCTACTAACTCTAAACGGACACACAAGATGACGAGTTTGCAATGATCTTTATTAAAATTTCAAAGATCTTTATTAAAGTTTGAAACACCAATCACACACACATTCATACAGAGAAGCATTCACATAAGGCTAATGAAGGAAATTTAGAAGGTGTTTGAATAGAGGGAATAGAAGAAGGATTTTGTGGGTTTTACAACCTGTACTGTAGTCCGAAGTCTCAAAGCAGACTGGCAGTGTGGATAGATGAGGCAGGAGTACACAGAGGGGCAGAGTGTCCACAGGAAACACACTGAGGTGGAGTTTCAGGCTATTTATACCCAAAAACATATCCTGAGGTGATAGGATTTTGAGTGAGAACAAAGCATTTCAGGAGATTTTATGACTGACAATGGATCTCCAGAGATCTCAAGTACTCACTGACGAGTGGTTGGTTTGAAATTGAAAGCAGTGACTACCTTTTTCTATAGCAAAAGATGTTAACTACAGACAAAGAATATCTCAGCTACAGTTGATGGGCTTTATTGTTGGCCATCTGGTGAGCCCAGAGAATATTTCTGTAGGTCTTGCTTGACCTTTGTATTGCTTTGAAACTTGGAATTTCCCATGGCCCCTCCTCAAAGCGGTGCATGACTCCAGCCAAGTGTCTCTTTGGGATTTTTCAAGGATCCTTGGTACTGCAGCTTCTGTGGAAGGCCACATGAAGGCCAAATTATTAAATATCACCAATTATTATGGTGTATGGGGATCGGAGTAGCAGGCTTTTGGCTTCAAGTCATTGGTCTGATCAACATAGATCTTATGTTCTGGTTACATATTTTTATTTAAGTATATGGACTATACTCCAGCACACAGTTTAATGTGTTTAAGTGCTTTGAAATATGGGCTGTTAAAACAAAGAAGCTGACAAAGAAGCTCTCTTTTACAACACCTTTTTACACATGTTCAATCCCCATTTCCTGCTTGTCCTCTGTCTAGTTGGAGATTTTTCAGCTGCTTCAGCATTAGAAGGATGGTACAGGAGGGCTCAACAAATAGAGTTTCAGTGTCAGCTTGTAGGAGCACGTCTGCAGTAAACAGTCCGATAAAGCTTGAGTTGGCAAAGAATAGGATTCTGTTCTAACCCATCCTGCTTACCACAAGCAAGGTAAATAACAGCTGCCTTCAGATTCTCTTACTAAGCATGCATGAATGGCAAAACAGAGAGAAAAGGGGAAATCAGATTAGCCTGCCTCACCAGTTCCCTCAAACATATATATATATATTAAAAAAGCCTAAATCTATAGACCAAAATGGAAATCATAAGTGGAGGCTGGTGAAACAAAGCAAAGCAAAGCAAAGCAAAACAAAACAAAAAAATCTGATTGGATTTTGGAAGAAGCTTTCAAGTGGTCTATTGACCTGCTTGTTTCTTTTCACATGTGCATCTTGTTAGTGTTGGATAAAAAGTTTGCTGAAATATGTTGAACTGTTCTTTTTTTTTTTGTGGTGCTGGAGCCTATGCCTATTCTTTCCTTGTAATTTCTGACACTGGTGCCAAATTTTCTCTTAAGGAAGTAATGCCCAGGAACATCTATTTTGTAAATTGAAGTGTACCTGTACTCATAACTTCCGTTGTGAATGTGAATTAGAACAATAGGACATGAAAAAATGACTGATGTAAGAGGGTGGGAGGTGTTTTTAAAGGACCCATTTATTTCAATTTTCTATTTTTTAAGCCATAAGAATTGTAGCCTGGGTAGAAGAATAAGTACCACTTCCTTCTGTTTTGTTTTTAGATTTCAGATGGGAGCACACATTTGTATTTAAAAAATTACTCCCAAGAAATTGTCAGAATAAATTCCCAGCAGCAGTTTTTGCTTTCTAAAAAAACAATCTTTGTTTCCCCCCTTGTACCTTTTAACAATGTCCTAGACAAACTAAAACAGACATTTAAACAGAAAGTGAAGCAGCTTCCGAGGCAAGGAAGCAGCATACATTATTCATCAGTTGCTTCCTCTTCTGATGTGTTTGTTATTTCTTTTCTTCCTTAACAGAATAAAGGATATTAGAAGCAGTATTCATACTACCTTTTCTTCTTTAGGAGGCTTAGTACTGCAACAGGAAATCCTTCAGTGAGGGTGGAGTCACAGTGACAAGAAAAAAAATCTGCTTATTCAGAAGCAACATGTATTATTTCTGTGCAGGTTTAAGCACTATATTTCCCCCTCTCTGTTGAACCTTGGACAAGAGTAAACCAGAATTATCATAGAATCATAGAATTGTAGAGTTGGAAGAGACCACGAGGGCCATCCAGTCCAACCCCCTGCTACGCAGGAAATCTTGATCAAAGCATCCCCGACAGATGGCCATCCAGCCTCTGTTTAAAGACCTCCAAGGAAGGAGACCCCACCACGCTCCGAAGGAGTGTGTTCCACTGCCAAACAGCTCTTACTGTCAAAAAGTTCCTCCTCATGTTGAGGTGGAATCTCTGTTCCTGGAGCTTGCATCCATTGCTCCGTGTTCCAGTCTCTGGAGCAGCAGAAAACAAGCCTGCTCCATCCTCAACGTGACATCCCTTCAAATACTTAAACAGGGCTATCATATCGCCTCTTAACCGTCTTTTTTCCAGGCTAAACATACCCAGCTCCCTAAGTCTCTCCTCATAAGGCATGTTTTCCAGACCTTTCACCATTTTAGTTGCCCTTCTCTGGACACGCTCCAATTTGTCAATATCCTTTCTGAATTGTGGTGCCCAGAACTGGACACAGTATTCTAAGTGAGGTCTGACCAAGGCAGAATAGAGTGGCACTATTACTTCCCTTGGTCTAGACACTATATTTCTATTGATACAGCCCAAAATCGCATTGGCCTTTTTAGCTGCCGCATCACACTGTTGACTCATGTTCAACTTGTGGTCTGCTAGGACTCCTAGATCCCTTTCGCACGTAGTCTCATTCAGCCAGGTCTCTCCCATCCTATATTTATGCATTTCATTTTTCCGCCCTAAATGCAGTACTTTACATTTCTCCATATTGAATTTCATTTTGTTAGCTTTGGCCCAGCTCTCCAGTATCCAGGTCATTCTGAATTTTGATCCTGTCCTCTAGGGTATTAGCTACTCCTCCTAATTTGGTGTCATCTGCAAATTTGATAAGTATGCCCCTAATTCCCTCATCCAAGTCATTGCTAAAGATGTTGAATAGCACTGGGCCCAGGACAGAACCCTGTGGCACCCCACTGGTCATATCTTTCCAAGACGAAAAGCAGCCACTGCTGAGCAGCCTTTGGGTTCGGCTGGTCAACCAATTACAAATCCATTGAACAGTTAACTTGTCTAGCCCACATTTTACAAGCTTGTTTGCAAGAATGTCATGGGGAACCTTGTCAAAGGCCTTACTGAAATCAAGGTATGCGATGTCCACAGCATTCCCTTCATCTACCAAGCTGGTAACTTTATCAAAAAAAGAGATCAGATTAATCTGGCATGACTTGTTTCTCTGAAACCCATGTTGACTTTTTGTGATTATGGCATTGCCTTCTAAATGTTCACAGACTCTCTGTTTAATGATCTGCTCTAGAATCTTCCCTGGTATTGATGTCAGATTTTGTATTATTTTAGTATGTATAGAAGATACTGTTTAAGTATATGGACTGTATATTTACTGTTTTTTTGTTTTGTTTTTTGTTTGTTTGTTTTTTTTAAATTAAGGTTGGATCAGCAAGAATCAAACTTGGTAACCAAAACAAAACTTACTCTGCAAATCTATACTTAACTGGGAAGAAGTACCATTGAACCTAATAAAAGTTATTTTAGGTAGATGTGTGAGATTGTAGTATAAAGTAACTTGTGATGAGGCTACCGGTTCTGTTGCTTTCATTGAGACTAATGATTGTGCTGTTGGATTGTGCCTTCTTAGTCCTGGCTCATAGATTGTCATCCTCTGAAGTGTAGCATCAACAGTTGGGGGACTAGGTTTATTTATTGACTTCCAATTTGTTTTTGAAATCAATTAAAGCTTCTGGTTTTGATCTAAAAAGTCCTAAATATCTGGGGGCCAGGACATTTTGAAAGACTTCACCCACATGAACCTTTCTGGAATTTGAGATATGGAACAGAGGCCATTTTGCATGCCCCGTCATTCAGATTCAGGCTCAAACGCAGCAGTTTGACACCACATTACCCACCATAGTTCTGTCCTATGGAATCCTGGTGTTTGTAGTTTGGTGAGGCACCAGAGTTCTCTGATAGAAAAGACTAATACCTCACAAAATTATAAATATCAGGATTCTATAGGATAGAACTACAGTCATCCCTTCACATTTGCAGGGGTTAGGTTCCCCAGACCCCCATGAATGTGAAAAATCCACGAATAACAACTGCCCTCCCCCTCCCCCGCAAAAGCTTTTCCCCGCCTCTCCCTCCCTCCCAAGGCCTTCATGGGGCCTCCGGAGCATCTCCAGGGACCCCATGAAGGTCTCCCTGGCCCTCCCCCCTCCCTCCCAAGGCCTTCATGGGACCTCCAGAGCATCTCTGGGTGCTCCGTGAAGGCCTCCCTGGCCCTCCCCCCTCCCTCCCAAGACCTTCATGGGGCCTCCGGAGCGTCTCTGGGGACCCCGTGAAGGTCTCCCCGGCCCTCCCTCCTCCCACCCAAGGCCTTAACGGGGCCTCCAGAGGCCCCATGTCGCTGCTTTGGGGAGGGGGCCCTCCCCAAACCCACAAATATTCAAAACTGTGAATGCTAAGTTCGCGAATGTGGAGGGGCAACTGTAGGATGGTTAAGTGGTGTCAAACTGCTGTATCTCTGCAGCATAGACAGGAGCTCAGAGTGACTAGGTTGGTGAGAACATGAGACAAAGCATTATCTGTAGCAGTTTCATAGCACTTGTCTACATTGGCCAGAATAATCCATGTTCTGGCTGGAATATTCTAAACCCAGGCCCACAGCATCCCTCCCCCTTTACCTGCCCTTCCATTGCAGCAACAGAAGGTTGTCCTCATACCCACTGCCTGTGCATGAACTGGAACTTCTCTTCCCCTTCCAAGTTTGTCTCCATCCTTACTGAGTTTCTAGCAGGTGGCCAAGACTGCATTTTTCAGCCTTCAGTCTTTGGTCCTTATAACCAGGGTTGGGTTACATTTTTTTTGTTCTTTTGTTATAATTTGCTTTTTAAAAATTGTTTCGTCTGGGAATCTTGACAGGCTGAGAGAAGTAAGAAAGCATCACTTGGCAACTGAAGTCAGCAACAAAAATCCAAAAACATACTGCATGCATGGATTATTTTAAGATGAAAAAATATACCACTGCTCCATTTGAACAGCAAATTAAGAATTGGGAATCTTCCAGTAGGAATAAAATCTCTTTCATTTTGCCACATATTAGGGTTTTTCCCTTAAATCTCAAGTTATTTTCATCCTGAATACAGTTCCCAATAATTTCTGTTGAATAAATTAAGTAACTATTCCCAGTACGGAGAGGATTGTCTTCTGTCTGTCTACCAGGTGGGTGTTAAAGATGAGGAACCTGTCATACAACCCCCCCCCAAAATCCCATAAGGCATGAATATGGTTGAATATACAGGAATTCAAACCAGACTTTTGAGATTTAAGCACTTAGAGTCCTGCCCTGGACAGACAATATATCAGCCTCAGGGGTTTGCCACAACTTTTTTTGTTGTGGGTTCCGAGCTGTGAGGCCGTGTTCTAGAAGAGTTTATTCCTGGAGTTTTTCCTGCATCCGTGGCTGGCATTTTCAGAGAATGGTGGTGTGGGGGGTTTATATACTGTGAGTCCCTGTTTAAGAGGATTAATATGTAAATTTGTGTATTCAGTTGTTGGATGTTCAGTTCTTAGTGTGGGAGGACATGCGAGGAGGATTAGTCTGCAGTGTTTCTTGGCCAGCCAGAAAAATCAGCAGTAGCAAAACACATTATAAACCAACCTGGGCACAAAATGCTATTCGAAAACACCAACATTCTGGGCCAGGCTAACAACTATCAGGTCAGAATGCACAGGTAACCTATTGAAGTCCACAAACACCTGGAAACAGGAAACCCTAAAAGTAAACAAAATTTGGCTACCAGTCCAGAAAAACACCAAAATCAAAACTCAACACATGCAAATGAACTTTACCCGGGGACAGCGGTCTTCCCAGCAGACAATGGACCATTAGCTAAATAGACACTAATCCCCCTCACATATTCTCCCACCCTAAGAACTGAACATCCAACAACTGAATACACAAATTTGCATACTAATCCTCTCCAACAGGGACTCACGGTATAAAAACCCCCCACACCACCATTCTCTGAAGATGCCAGCAACAGATGCAGGTGAAACATCAGAAATAAACTCTCCCAGAATACGGCCTTATGGCCTGGCAAAAAAAACCACAACAACCCTATGGATGCTGGCTGTGAAAGCCTTCAACTTCACAACTTTTTTTTTATTTTAATGTATGTACTTTCTTTTTGAATATGATGAAATATGCAAATTTGGGTAATTTTGTATTAGGAAAAACTCTTGAACAAAATTCTCCTCCGTTGTCAATGAACACATTCAGTAAGTACAGCTTTTTGTAGCATAGAAATGTACTGTTTCCCATATTTATATTAAAGATAAGAAGCCTCTCAGGAAAAAAAAAAAGTTGCAACCTCAAGTAGCACCTCAAACATGTTTGAATACCTGAGGATTCAAAGCCTGGCTGTAAGAACTAAGTACTTAAAGCTCTCTGTCTCACTTTTCCCCAGTAAAAACACCCTTCCCCCTCTCTTTTTGGAAATTTCTTGTTGAATGGCATTGAACAAAAGTTTTCACTCATTCATAGTTGCAACTGACTGAAAAGAAAGACCAGTAAAAGTGCTAGGTATGAGCCACAGTAACCTCAACCCACATTCCAGGCCTCCCCCTATAGCTATAAAACTTACTTGGGGAAGAAGACAATGGAGTTCATGTGGGCAGCAGGTGATTCTAAATCACAGGTGGAACATTAATGTGAAGATGGGCACTAGTATATATCTTAACAGGTCTTTTGGTGATGTGATGATACCTCATTTAGGTTTACCTTCATGGAAAGTTACAACTATGCCATGTTCTTGCCAAATACAGGAAAATGTATAACCCTAGTGTACTTTTCAGCTGGAAAGATTATGCTTGCTGCAAAATCAGAGCTCCTACAACTATTATTGCTACTTACCCTTTTCTCCTACTTAGGAACCCTTCGGGGGCAGGTGAAGGGGGAGGAGTAGTGGGTGCTTTGAGCACCTTTATGTGTTTCACTTGTTTGCTCTTGGAATGTGCACAGAACTGAACTCTTTAAGGAGAGCAGAAGTGTTTGCGCATCTCTACAGCAAACCTTCATGTCGTTTTCAAAAATGCTTTGCCTGTTGCAGTGGTGTTGTTACTATTGTGGAAGTCCACAATAACGAGAGTGCACATCAGAAGAAACTGAAAAGCACCCAGGGTATACTGCCCATGTAGACAAGTTCCTAGTCTCCATGTTACATTGAGATAGCTGGGACAAAGGAACTGCAAACTATCAATATTAGGCTATACTGTTTGGCCTGGAAATGAAATCCACCTGAATACAGCTGTGCCACTCTAACATTGCTTTTCCCCCCTCCCTCCCATATACTTTTTTTAAATGCATGTTTGCCTGGTGATGAAATTTTCATTTTGGAAGTTTGCAGGGAGATTTTTCTGCTTTTTTGGTTGGCCTAATTGAGATAATACCACAATATGGTCTTTGGGATTTGGCTTATGGCCCATGTGGCTCTCCTGATGTTCCTGGATATCCGCTAAGTTTATCTGGGGCTATCACCTGCAAAAAATTGTTTGTTTTACTGTAAGGTGAGCTCAACACATTTCAACCCAGTTTTCTTTTAGACCCTTCTTCAGGAACTATAAAAACAGACACTACATTAAATTAACTTTGTATAATAGATATAAAAAGATAAGATGTTATAAAAATACAGGTTGTATTGAAGCCTGTGTATACTCACACATTGTAAAATAGCCTACAGGGATCTCTGAAATATGGATCTCCTAACCACAGTACTTGGTAAATAGAATACATACTGAAGGCAACAGATTAAATATCTTTAAATATACGCTTATCTCAGAATAAAAACAACAGATTTTTCAGCATCTTGAGACATGCTCTCTCTTAATTGTGGATTGTTTGTAAATGCTGTTCATTTTCAGTAAATTCTGTTTTTGTTTTGTTTTGTTTTGTTTTGTTCCCCAAATCTGGCATTGTGAAAGAGAAACATATCCAAAACTGAGTCAATGAAACTGGTTTGCTATTCTTTAACCAAATTTCAGCAGGATATAAAAGCACTTAAATAGCCTTTGATTGTGTAACGAAAGTCCATTTCTCCATTTATTGTATAGGAGACTTGTGATCTTTTATTGTTACAAAAAGATAGGGACCCTTATCAAATGGAAGTTAACATAATGCCATATAAAAAGAATGGGGGTAACCTAGACTGGAACTTGTAACTTATAAATGCAAATCTCTATATTACCATTCGATGTAATATTCCATGCTTTATCCTCATAATGGGTATAACAAGTCTCCCCTCAACCCTTGAATTTTTACCTGCAGCCCCAAGCCAAATTATATGGCTCAAACTAGGGGTGGGAATCATATGGCCCTCCAGATATTGTTGGGCTGCAACTCCCAGCAGCCTTTGTCAGCATAGCCAGTGGTAAGGAATGCTAAGAACTGCAGCTCAAAAACGTCTGGAGAGTCACATGATTTACACCTCTGGCTTAAATCCAATTTCTTCATTTCAGCCAGGATGAACTTAGGTAATCATAAGTGTTCACTTAGCAAGTTTCCATTAATTATAAGGGTCTACACTAGTTGGCACTAAGTAATTGGATTTATATTCTCCTGCCCATAGTAGGCAGAGATTCTGATCTTCATGCTTCCTGTCTAGAAGGATGGAACAGAAAATAAAGTGTGCTGAATATTTTACTCAGTTAAGAATAAGGATTTTGAGGAATTTGGTCTTTATTAATTCTGTTATGAATTGACCTGATTTAGACTTCACAGAGTAAGATGTGAATCAGAACATAGTTACACAGCGGTTTTTATACCTGCTAAATATTCTGACATAGTTTTTGGCTCAAAAATGTATATATTGAGGGAAAACATTTTAGAAATTGAAGAGAAAATTTGTTTGAAAATAATTACTTAAATATGTACTTGAAAATAGATTGTCATGTAGCAAAGAAAAACATTTAAATATGAGAACAGCATGGATTGGATTTGGGGCTGAATGCATGCAAATGACACAGACTGAAAACAGATTACTAATTTGTCCATCTCCAATGAAAAGAAAATTATGAATCCTTTTTCACTTATGATGATGGTGGTGATGACAATGACAATATTGTCTAAGTATAGCTTATATTGTGGCAGATTTTAATGGATACTATCTTTTGACTACACAACACAGGTAATTTGTACTTTGCTAGAAACTAAACATGAAATATGTTGATCATTTTAACCATGGTGTAGTTGACACTAACCATACAAAAAGTGAAATTTTCAAATACACTTTTAAAAACTGAGATTGATTGATTGATTGATTGACTCAGAAGTTGCACTTGTTAGTAATCCGTATTTTTACTCTCACTGAAAAAATTGTTGTTGCATCCATAAATTTTCTTTATTGCCTAAGTGTTCTGTATTTACATACAGATATGGTGTGTGTGTTTGCATGCATTTTTGTGTTAAAGTAATTAAACATATTCTTTAACGTTCCAGTTCTGATTCATCACTTACTTTCATTAATTTATCATTTGTATGGAAGAGATATTTGTGTCTTGTTCTTCTTTGTGATCCTGGAGAGAGATATTCAGATATGTTTAGGCCATGCCTAGCCATCTGAAAATCAGTGTTCTGCAATGGATAGACAAGTAAATAGACTAGAATCCACAATGGACCATAAGCATGCTTTCATTAGGAGGTCTTGTGCTTGTTGCTTATTTCTCTGTTATAGCTTTGAGTTAGCTTTAAATTAAAGTCATTGCTGATTACCTCTCAAGATTGTTGTGAGAACAAACAACAGAGACACTCATGGGGGTCTGGCTTGTATCCAATAATGCCCACCTTGATTGTAATTATGTACAAAAGATCAATAACAGAAAATAAGATGAAATGGGGATTGGGGGGCACATTTTCTAACATATTGGCTGTTGATTGTGTCACTACTGTGGATGTAAATCTTCACTTTTATGAGAGCTTTTGGTGATTTGATGTTTTGGGGACTTCTTTATGAAAATTTCATTTGTGTGAAAAACATATATTTTTCAAAATAAATTGTATCCAAAAAGATTTGCCTTTTGTGCAAATATAACATAGCTTTCTGCAAAAGATATAGCATTTTACACATGCTACCATGCTTTTTGCACAAAAAATACAAAAAAGTTACATAATAGGAAATATTGCTTAAAAATGCACAAAAAGTCTTGTACTACATCAAGTCATGTCAAGACAATGTGAAGTAGAAGGCTTTCACGGCTGGCATCCATAGATTTTCCTTGGATTTTTTTCTGGGCTGTGAGGCCGGGTTCTGGAATAGTTTCTTTCTAACGTTTTGCCTGCATCTGTGGCTAGCATCTTCAGAGACGCATCTTCATCATTCTCTGAAGATGCCAGCCACAGATGCAGGCAAAACGTCAGAAAGAAACTATTCCAGAACACGGCCTCACAGCCTGGAAAAAAACCAAGGAAAATCCATGTCAAGACAATTCTTATTGAAGAAAAGATAATTGGCGTATATTCTTTATATCCCTAGCCATTACATATAATTAACATTTTCCCTGATAGTTGTTCCACCCCCAACCCTCACACCATTTTTCTAATCAGCTTCAGTAATATCCTTAATTGTCTGGGTTATATTTCAAAGCAAGAAAAAGAACAGGATATAATTTAATTATCTGACATTAGCACAACACTCAGCTAACCTGGCCTGGAAGTAATATGAATGGAAAAGTGCTTTAAATAGTTCCACAAACTCACATTGTTTAATTTTATGTTCCTTATTGGATTTTAAAAAAACCCCGCAGAGTTTCTTGTGGACATTAGCCCCATCTAGAGGTAAAATGTAATGCTTCTGTCAGTTTTATGGTTTGTCAATAAGGCTGAGCTAACAGGAGGAATGGAGAATGTTGGAGGTGTCTGATAATGCTGAAAGATTCATGGCTATGGCAGAATGCTGTATTTCAAAAAAGAGGGGATTCCTGTATCTTTAATAACGCCCAGAAAGGTAGAAGTTCCATGAGTGTAGTTATTACAATGCTAAAAAAAATTAAAAACTTTATGAGTTACATTTCACCGTGGTCTCCTTTCCCTTTGAATTGTGGCCAATTTAATGAGGATAATTTTCCAGATTTTTAAAACATATCTGTTATAGGGAATTATGTTCACATATTGATTGCCTGGACACATAATATCATAATTGCAATAGGGCATAAAATTTAAAACTTGCAGGCGAAAAGTTGACTTGTTAGGTTAAATTTGCATGTGAAAGCTAGACTTCCCCCTGTTCCTTTTTCAGAACAAGAGCTTAACTGGGCGAAGGAAGTGATAGCAAGGTTTTGCCAAAAGCAAAGACAAAACAGAAAGAGGAGTAAAAATTTCAGGACTCAAGGTGGTGTGGTCGATGTGGATGAGTGGGCAGGTGCCCAGAGTCCAAAGGCTCCTATCGAATTAAATGGCTTGAGGGCCTCTGAGTCAGACCCTATTGCATTTAGACCAAGTGAGATGCTGGATATCATGGAGGGATATTACAGGCAGTTATATGCTCAGAAAAACATAGATATAGAAGAGATTAAGGTTTTTTTCCAAGCTTTTTCAGAGGACCAGATGGGCACCATCTATAAGGGTCTGAGTCCAGAGGACAGGAGGAGGTTGGTCTCTCCTATAGAAGAACAAGAAGTTCATGAGGTCATAGTTCAGGAGAAGGGTAAATCGGCCCCTGGCCCAGATGGCCTCAGTTGGAATTTTTATAAAGTTTACAGGAAGTGGATTGTTCCCCCTTTAACCACTTTGTTTAATTTTTTATGGGATAATAATGAGCTCCCTGAGACATTTTATCAAGGGGTCCTGATTTTTTCCCCAAAGGAGGGCAATCCTACCCTCCCAAAAAACTGGCACCCCATAGCTCTGACCAACGTAGACTACCGCATGTTGGCAAAAATACTGAACAATCGGCTGGCTAAGGTGGCTGATAAGATTGTGATGGAAGCACAGTCCAGTGCTGTGCCAGGTAGGATTATGGTAGACTCTCTTTGTTTGTTTCGGGAAGTGTTCCGACTCAGCAAGGAGGGAGCTTTGACTGGTCAAATCCTACAGGTCGACCAGATGAATCCTTTTGACAATGTAGATCATATGTTCCTATGGGAAACCCTCAAGTGGAAAGGAGTGCCAGAGAGATTTATTGCTTTAGTAAAATTGTTTTATAGGGATGCAGAGGTGGTTTTGCAAGTCAATGGTCATAGAGGAAAGAGGATTAAGTTAAATTCTGGGGTAAGGCAGGGTTGTCCACTGAGCCCTCTCTTGTATGTTATTGCTTTGGATGCTATCCTGTGTAAGATTAGTTTAGACAAGAGCATCTCGGGGATCTGAATCCCATGTCCATTGGACAGTTCATGGTTGGTTCAGTGTGAATCTGTTAAATTTGTTGCCCATGCTGATGATGTGTCCCTCTTGGTTAAGGATAGGATGGAAGTTAGAAAGATTAAAGATGCCTTTGAGGCCTACGGTCAAGTTTCTGGTGCTCGACTTAACATGGAAAAGAGTTTTTTGATCAGGATTTTTGCTGCTGAGGACAAGATGGCAGCTATTCCTCTAAAGGACACAGTTGAAGGAAAGGAAGGGTGGCAAGCAGAGCAAGAGGCAAAGATGGATAGGCTGAGGATCCTGGGGCTGAATATTGCAGTGGCTCCTGAGGGATGGAAAGAAAATTGGTATTGCTGGTTGAAAAAAGTGAAGGAGAGGGTAGCCCTCTGGCAGAGATGGAAGCTGACCATTTACCAGAGAGCCGCTTTTGTAAATACCTACCTGCTTCCGGTGGCAGCCAACTTGGCAGCTGTTTTCCCGCCTCCAGATTCAGTGATTAAAGAAGCCGATCAGGTTCTCTTCAAGTTCCTTTGGGGAATGTCCATGTTCCCCCTGGCAAGAGCAGTGGCTTATGGGCAGGTAGAACAAGGGGGCCTGGACTTCCCAGCCTTGGGACCTAAGTTCATCACCATCTTTTGTGCCCAAAATTTTGGGAAAGTCTCTCTGTTGCAAAAGGGTCAGATTCAACCTCAGGCTTGGCTAGTTTTGTTTTGTGAAAGCTAGGTGGGGACTCGATGGGGAAAGACTTGGTGGGAGGAAGGCTCTTTAAGTTTTAGGTTTTCTTTGCCTGAAAAATTGAAAGTACCAGATTTTTTTTAGAGACTTTGTTTTTTACCTAAAGAAATATAGAATCCATGCTGAGGAGTTGAAGGGTGAAGACAGGCCAGGTCAGAGCATCAAGAGAGGTTTGTACAGAAAAATAGTGGAGGAGATTTATGTTAACCTGTGTTTGCAAAAACGTCAGACCAAATCAGATTTGTCAGACTACCTAAAACACCAGACTAGCCCAACTGAGTATTTCATGGACAAAAGGGTCCCCAAAAAGTTGTGGGACTTGAGGTGGAGGCTCTACCATCAGGTTCTTAATCTGAGGGGAAGGAGACCATGGACCGCAGAGGATGAGCAGACTTGTCCTCGTCTGAAATGTAAAAAGGCTGAGATTTTGAGTGGCATGGCACAAAAGGAGATGGTCAGACATTTTGTCCAGGACAGCCCGAGTGCACGGGAAACATGAGAGGAGGTGGCCCGGGTGCTGGATTGGCTAGATTTGGCACAACAGGCTTAGGAGACAATACTTTCGGGGACTGAACCTCCGGAGGGTGTCAGGGGACCCAGAAAGTCAGTAGGCCAAAAGAGGAAGAGGAAGGAGTCTGGTTCCATGGCTGAGAGTTTTTGGGAAGTGCCCTGGTCCATGGTGCGCCTGGTCAACCTCTATGTGATGTTAGGGTTAATTTTCCAAAGACAAAGGGAGCTGAAAAGTCAAAATCTGCAGGATGTAAAAGGCACTGCTTATTATGTGAGGAACGTAATTGAAAATTTAGCTCTGAGTGAAAAAGAGAAATTGTCAAACCATCGTTGGAAAAAGTTTTGGCCGTGGTTTAGTGAGACAACCCCAGCAATAACTTAAAAGGATATTTTAAATACATAAATATTTTATTATTATTATTGTATTTTTGTATAATTTTGTATTATTTTTAAATTAATCTTTTATTATTTTTTTCTTTTCCAAATAAGAATAATTGTATTGTGTAAATATAATGTGATTATAGTGCGTTTAGATTAAGAGGAAAAATGTATTAGCGTTAGGATAGATAGTTTTATTTTTGTATTAGTAAGAAAAGAGGAAAACCATTAATATTATTTTTGTGTTGTTGTTATGGCCTTCTGCGGTCGGGTGTACTTTTCAGTAGAATGGTCTTATTCCAATAAAAAATCCCTAACCCCTTAATATTCCTAATCCCCCTCTCTTTTACCAAGCTACAGTGATGGAAGAAATCACAAGTGGCAGAATTCCCAAGGCAAGGTGTAGGGAGATTATCAGACACAGCAAAAGTGATGCCAGAATAACTACCGTGGAACACAAAAGGACACCAGTATCATACAACATTGTCCTTTTGTGTTCCGCTGTTGTTATTCTGGTGTTTCTTTTTATTGACGGGCTGGAGCTATCAATGGATCACCCATCCCACCAACATTGCTGGCGTCTAAAACCCCACACCTTTTTTGACTCATGATTCCAGCATCAGTGGGCAGTCCTGCCAGAACACTTCCAGGTGGGATCACAAGAACCAGGTAGACTACCCTCCCTGACTTTTATTTTTTTAGTATGTGTACATGCTTTTCTGAACTTTTTTGTGTGTATTTTTCTTTTCCTTTTTGAATTTCCCGCACTCGCATCTTCTCGCAAGAACAGACAGGATTTCAGTCCAGGAAGTGAACGGAGCTCCGTTAGTGCTCCCTTCATGCCTGGGCTGCCTTCGGACATAAGAGAAGGTAAGTCTGATGGGGAGGGTTATTGTGCTGGGACAGGGATGGGATCGGAGATTGTGGGACAGGATCGCTTTTTGCGATCCTGTGTGATAATCACCTAGGTCATGGTGGCCAAAGTGGAATCCTCCACATATTATTGGAGAGCAACTCCCAGCCTTCCTCACCACTTGCAATCCTGACTAGGGCTGATGGGAACTCAACTCCAGCAACATCTGGAGGACCACAATGTACCCATCTCTGATGTAGGCTCAAGACCTAACAAATCAATGCCTTCTTGAGAGAAAGGTTAAGGTGCTTACAAACTCACTTGTGGACTACAAAACATTAGCAATTGTAAGGCAAAGTGCCTTACAGATTGCTTGCTTATGTCTAAATCCAACAGCGCGTCATGAGTAGGCTTATGAAATCAATGGAAACTTGGTAAATAAGCGCTTCCATCAGTTCCATTGAGAGCTGATAAAGAGTGTCCTTGTGACAACTACTGTGCCATCCACTGTGATTATGAAAGCAGAAATATCAAAAAGAGGTAGAGCAGATCACTACTGAAAGTGAGCCTAGCTGGAGACAGCAGATCACATGAAGTCATGTCAGCTCCTCTTTCATTGTTCACACAGAAGTGAACACATTATATGTAAATATACGCAAACAGAGACACATCATACTTGAACACAGGGAACCCATATGCAACAGTATGCTATTCATAATATAGCAGGTGAAAAGTAATGCACTCAAAAATATACTGTTGCAGCAACACACTATAAAGATAAGATTCTGAATCTTTCTCACTCCAGCAAAAGCCATTTTATTTTAGGAAAGCAACTCAGCTTCCAGTTGCCAAATATGAGTTGAATTTTTGAGCCTTTGTTAGATGATGAGTCTTCAATGGGATATGTTAATTTTAATATTGCATAACCTCTCTCCCCTGATATCCACCAAACATACCTTCATATTTCTGCCATAATCTGGTTGAAAGTTCTAAAAGGAAAATATGTGTGTTTCAGCTTGGCTGACAGAAAGGTAATATATACCTTTCGGTTCAAACCTGTAGAGTGCTAGAAACCTGGTAGGTATTTATATGAATGTTCTGGAACGTAGATCATTTATGAAAAAAAAAAAAAACCTGCTTGTAAGGCAAAATCTTGATATTACAGTGAAGACCTTTTTTGGACTTTATTATGATGGACTGCTGGGGGGAAAACCCACTCAATTTGGCTATGGATGATTCTGTAATATAGATAACATATGTCTGATCTTGAAGAAATGCTTTTTTTGCACAATATTAATCTTCTAAACATGAATCCCTACTGTATTTACATGGCTGTGTGAGAGTCTTCTGACCTGTAGCTGTTAGTTGAAACCTATTTTGAACACTGAGAAAAGGACCATTCACAGGTTACTGGGGGCATGATTTGTTTCTTCCACAAATTAATCTCTGTGAGGAGAAAAGCATGTTTGAAATGGTCTTAAAATACTCTTTTCTCTGTTATCATCTTCTTTCCAAAGATGCTATAAATGTTGCAGTTTTGACATTACCAATTTCATATTATATTTGGGCATGGAGCACTTCTGTGTCTTTCTAAAAGTAAAGTGAGAAACAGCCCTTCACTTGACACTGGAATCAAGGGTATTCCAAAGCTGACACCTTTGTTATAATAGCACCAGGGAAACAGGGAAAAGCTATTATAATAAAACCCATCAAGTTGAGATTCACATGGGCTGCCTCTCACTACTCTGTTTCTATAACATAGCCAAACTGACAGTTTGGAGCTCCATCCTGCTTGTTCAGTGTGAAGCATAGGGGACAAAAATAAAACCTCTAGCTTTTGGCTGTCAGAATGATAGAAGCTGAAGAGCATGGCTGCCTAAGGGTGAAAAACAGTAGAGGAGGTAAACAGATGAAAATTGATATTAGCACTTTTCCAGATCTGTGTTTATCACTGGATACTGTGATGTGTTCTGTTTGGTTGTGGGGAGAAAAGACAGAGACATATCAGAATGATAGAGTTGAAAGGAACTATTAGGGCCATCTAGTCCAATGCCTTGCCATGCTGGAATACATAACTATAGCACTCCTGAAAGATGTCCATCCAATCTTTTTTTAAAGGCCTCCGGAAGAAGGTCTTTAAGAATCCATCACCCTCCAAGGCAGTCTATTCCTCTGTCAAACAGTTTTTACAGTAAGTAAATTCTTCCTAATGTTTAGATGGAATCTTAATTCTTGTAATTTGAATCAATTGGTTCATGTTCCTTATTGAGGAAGGAATATTTTAGCCTCTGGAACAGCAGAAAATAGTTTGTTGGATCTTCTACATGACATCCCTTCAGATATTTAAATATAATTATCATGTCACCTTTAGTCTTTTCTTCTTCAAACTAAACACACCCAACTGCCTAAAGGCTTGGTTTCTAGACCTTTGATCACCTTGGTTGCTTTCTCTGGATATGTTCTAGCCTGTCAATATTTTTCTTGAACTGTGGTGCCCAGAGCTGGACACAGTATTCTTGGTGAGGTCTGACCAAAGCAGATTAGAGTGGCATTACTACTTCTTTGATCTGGACACTATGCTCCTAGTGACACAGTCTAGAATTCCATTGACTTTTTTGGCTGCCACATCACGCTGTTGACTCATGTTTAGCTTATGGTTTACTAAGACCTCTAGATCCTTCTCACATGTACTGCTTTGAAGTCAGGTGTCACCCATCCTATATTTGAGAATTCAATTTTTCTTACCTAAATGTAGTACCTTACATTTATCCCTGTTGGAATTCATTTTGTTAGCTTTGCCCTGATCTTCAATCTGTCAAGGTCCCTTGAATTCTGATCCTGTCATCTGGAGTATTACTCTCCCCCACCCCCATCCCATTTGGTGTCATCTGCAAATTTGATAAGCATGCTTTCTATTCCATCATTTACATCATTTATGAAGATGTTAAACAACACCAGGCCCAAGACAATACTCTGAGGCTCCCCACTAATCACTTCTCTCTAGGATGAAGAGCAACCATTGGTGAGTGCTCTCTGGCTTTGGTTGACCCTGTCTTTAGAAGAGATGCTGTTTCTCTAAAAACTAATTGTTTGGCAGGTGAGGCCAGAGGTAACATTCCAGAGCATTGTGAATATACAAATAATATACAGCATGGAGAGAGAGTTTGGGTGTCACCTATTCAACCAGCATTATATTTTCCATTAGTTATGGAACAAAGTAAGTGTCATGCCTTTGCACCCAAAATTGCACCATTTATGCACAAGAGGAAAATATTAGTATGGTCAAGGCAACTTAGAATTTTACATGGATACAAGATGGTGGAAAGGGAACACATCCTCAATGGAGACACATCTTTGTCTGCCCACAGCTAAAACCAAGCTCTGTATGCATGAGAGAGCCAATGGATGTATGGTAGGAAGGAGAGTGAAAGGAAAACAGATATGGAGAGGAGAAGGGACATGCTAGACTCAAGAGTGAGGAAGAAGGAGCCAGAATTGGCATAGATAGGGAAAAGTAAGGTGTGTGAGGGGAGGGGAGGGAATCTGTGATGCTATGTATGTGTACTGGTTCTGCCCTGCTCCACTCTGCCAGGCAGAAAAGAGGGGAGCATTAATTTGAGAAATATAATTTCCCACAGTGATGTTTGTGTTCCAGTGTCTGTACATGAAGCAGGAGACCAAGGTTTGCTGCCTACAATGAGCTCTAGGGATGTGGAGGTCATGTTTGTGTGTACTGTGCACCTGGGTGTGTATGTACACATACAGCACCATGAATACAAATCCAGTAGCTGTGGGGATGGAGCATACCGGGGGACACAGCACAGCTTTAGAGATGTAAAGAGTGCCTACAAATTTTCTCATCCTTGACAAGAAAGGAGACCTGACACACAGAGGCACCAGAAAATTGAAAATCAGTGTGAGATTTTTCAACCCAACACAGAAGCTGAAAGATCAGTTCTTTCTCATCATCATCAGCAAAGACAAATAATTTTGTTCCTGCACAAAAATGTAATTTGAAACAAAGCTTGCTTGCTTGCTTGCTTTCTTTCTTTCTTTCTTTCTTTCTTTCTTTCTTTCTTTCTTTCTTTCTTTCTTTCTCTTTTTTGCTAAAATATACTGGCCAAAATCCTACATGTTGTGAGCAAGGAGTAATGCTCCTCCACCTATGCAGTACAGCATCCTTCCAGCTCCCAGAAGGCAACTTCCAAGTGCCAGAGTGCACTGTTGTTGCCATTTCCTGACCAGGGGGAAGGAGGGCAGGAGGCATCCGGATAGCAACCAGATGCAGTTCTGCAGCTAGGAGAAGAGAGTTGATGTAGCCTTCCCAGATCTCCAGCAACTTGCACTCCAGTGCTTGGAAGTTGTTTTAGATAGTAGGCATAGCCTGGAGAGGTGTTAAATGCCAGGGATGGAAAGAATGTTAAAACTATTTGGAAAATGGATTTCTTGACCAGGAAACCTGGATGTAGAAAATCCTAGATGGGAATGAATTTTCATAGTTTGGAATTTATTCTGCATAAAAAACAAATGTGCCTCAATTTTTTAAATGCAGAAAACAGTATATTTTCGCATAAAAAACAGCACAAACTTCCTGCATAGAAAATGGCATTTTCTGCACAAAAAAGTATCTTACATGGAAGTGTCTTTTCTGCACAAAAAAGTGTCTTACATGGAAAATAGATTTCTGCACAGAAGACTGCATATTCTGTGCCCAAAACAACATGGAATCACAGAGTCATAGAATCATAGAGTTTGAAGGGGCCTCATGGGCATCAAGTGGAACCCTCCACTCAATGCAGGATCTCCAGGGGCTCATTTCCACAGCAGGTTTTATTGCGTTAAGTTGCGCTTTAGCACTTTCCCGCATCAGTGGTGGGTAGTTTACACAGTATATGTTTACAAAGCTATATTTTGTGGCTTTTATATTTTTTCTGCTTTGAGGTTCACACAGCCAAATGTGCTGGGGGCATGGCCAAGCATTGGAGAGTAGACAAAGGAATGCCATAGGGATGTCTGCCCTGGCCCCAACTCTGTGGTTAACAGCTTAGAGGCAGTCACTCTCCCCAGCCCCCCAGCTCCCTGCCTACAAATCAAACGGAAGGTTTTTTCTCCTTGCTTAACAGCTTAACTCCGTGTGCTTTGAGGCAGTCACTCTTCCCCCCCAGCTCCCTGCCCACAAATCAAATGGAAGGTTTTTTTCTCCTTGCTTAACAGCATTTTCTAGCCAAATAGAGGAAAGCCAGAGAGAGGGAGAGAGAGAAACAGACTGTCAAAATAGCAGTGCAGCTCTGCTGCAGCCCTTCGTGAAATTGTTTCTCTCCCTCCCCCAAGCACAGGATCACAGCTGACGAATGGAGCTTTACATATACTTGCAAAACAGCCGAAAGGAGGAGAAGGAATGCTCCCTGACTGAAAAGTGTTGGGAATCCTTTTTGTTTGCAAACTGGCTTGCAAAATAGCAGAGAGGAATTTTCCTCTAATCGCTACTGACCCTCCCTCCCTCACTCCCCCTCTTTTAAGCCCACCCCTGCATCATAGCAACCAATCACAGTGCAGCTCTGCTGTAGCCCTTAGCGGAATGGTTGTTTACACTGCCAATAATGCGCTACATTGCAAATATACTGGCAAAAGTAGCGACATCCCTTGCCACACTATATTTGGGTGTTTCACCTTCCCCCCTTCTGAATGAGGTGATGCTGTGCCTCGACCTGTGTGAACTATGAGCTATCTTAGTGGTATATTTAGAGGAATATTTGCCCGTGTAAACGACCCCCAGCTGAAGCATCCGTAACAGGTAGCTGTCTCACTTCTTTCTGAATATGTCTAGAGAAAGAGCCAATTGGTTATCTAGGCAATTGGTTCCATTGCTGAACTTCTCTTAATGGTCAAGAAGATCCTTCTAATGTTTGATTGAAATCTATTCTCCTGTAACTTGAAACCATTAGACCGGGTCCTACTCTCTGGGCAGCAGAAAACAGACCTGCCCTCCTCTTGTCACCCCTCAGTCTTTTCTTCAGTAAGCTGAAGATGCCCAGCTCCTTCAACCTCTCCTCCTATGTTTTGTTCTCCATACCACTTATCATCTTTGTTGCCCTTCTCTGAACCTGCTCCAGCTTGTCTATATCTTTCTTAAAATGAGGTGCCCAGAGCTGAATGCAGTACTCCAGATGAGGCCTGACCAGTGCAAAATTATAGTGGGACTATTACTGCCCTCAACTTGTTAACTATCCTTCTGTTAATGCAGGCTATAACAGCATTCACCTTCTTTGCTGCAGCATCACACTGCTGGCTCCTGTTCAGCATCTGAACTTATAGCAACAGGATTTTGACCATTTTGTGCAATCAACTCCCTCAAATTTCCAAAACATGAAAAAGTATAGAAAAACAACCAAAGACTTCTTCTGTGAGATAATAAAATAATCAAAAATGCACGTCCCTACAAGATAATTTGTGTTGGACCCACATTTAACCATTCTAACGGCAAACTCGGGTCTCTATCAGTTTGGAAGGGGTACTATCTAAAGATAAGAGCAGTGTTCAAACAGAAAATCTGCAGACAAGTGTTTATCCAGTTGTGACATTACATTCTGAATATGCTGCATTTATAACTGGATTACCCTCTGCAGTTCTTCAGGCTAAATAGCTATACAGTAATTACAGTGTAAGGAAATTTAGCTCATAAACCCATCCATGTTTATGATGATTAACATCCTTCTCTTTCCCCATGCCCCATCCTCCATTTATGTCAGTGTGATGAATAAACAGGAGAGTTGTTGATGAGCAAGTCACAGCAAATATAGTGAGTAAAAGTAGGGAAAGGAGCTTTGGAGTGCTTCTTGTGTTTATATTTGCTTTGAAAGCTGAAGCCAATGACACTAACCATAAAAATATGTTAATTGTCAATTCTCTTATTGCACCTTTATTATAGGAATGTTAAAGTGGGTGAAAATCAGTTAGGAATAATTTAGAACAAAGAAAAGGCAGTACAAAGACAAGTTACAATAAAGCTGAATTGTAATAACAACAGATGTGGGAGAACCTTCTCCCATATCAGCTTGTTCAGTTGCGCCCCCCCCCCCAGATTTTTGCCATTCTGGTGATTCAATAGCCTGTGCACATTGACCCAGTATCAACCAGGGAGGGCCTTTTATGTGTTGGCACACTTTTGGGTGGAGACTTTGCTCCCTGTTCTGCTACAAGATGGACAAGAACTAGCAGCAAGGCTTGCAAATTAGGTCCAAGGGCCAGTCAGGGACTACACCAGAAGTAGAAAAGGTAGGCAGGATACAGAAGAAACAAAAGCTATACCACATGATCAGACAGGCAGAATCCAGAGGGGGGTAGAATGAGCCAACTGAGGAGGATCCAAAGTCAAAAACAGTCCAGAATCGAATCCATCAGGTTCCAAACAACAAATAAGCAGGGAAATTCTAACCAAGGGGACAGCTTTGTGAATCCGTGAGGGACCTGGACCTACAGAGGCAATCTTTGCCAGTATGTGGTTATGGGGATGATTCCTCTTCCTCCTCATGGGAGACGTTCTCTGGGGAAACCATAACACTCCCCTCTGAAATATGGCAGACCCATCCTGGTACTGTCAAAAGCCTATTTATTTAACCAAGAATTTGGTGATAACCCTCTAGTGAGATTGTTTGTTGATTATTACTGTTGATAGTTGTAGTTATATTTTAACCTGGTCCTTGCTATAATGAATTTTGTACACCATCTTGAAATTTGTTCCTGAGGGACGATCACATTATGCTTATGTATTGTCACATGATATTGGACTAGAAAGGATAATTTTCTTCAATGGATTATTTTCTTCAACCTACAGTTGTCCCTCCATATCCACAGATTTGGCATCCACGGATTTAAGTATTCACAGCTTGAAAATAGTCTTAAAAAAATAATAATCCAAAAAGCAAACCTTGATTTTGCCATCTTATGTAAGGGACACCATTTTGCTATGCCACTGCATATAATGGGACTTGAGTATTCCCAGATTTTGGTATCCACGAACCAAACCCCAGTGAATATGAAGGGACAACTGTACTTCCTAAGAACTGAAAACATTGGACTGCAGTCTTCCCCTCCCCCAGAAATAAGGGCTTTTAATAATAATAATAAAACAACAAAAAAGGAAGCCACCACTGAAAAGGCCCTGCCCTGTGCTCTGATGTTTCCAGTGTAATTATCTGAGATTGTACCCTCAGCAGCGTTATAACTGAGGATATAAAAAGCCATGAAAAAATTACCTGTTGTGAAACTAGGATATGGTATGTATGTAGATTCTAGGCTACATAGCTTAAAAGAAGAATGACAACTAAGAATACTGATTTCAGTTCTCATGTAAATGTTAGTGACAAGTGTGACTTTGGGGGCTATTTCTGTCTTTAGCCCTATTCTGCTGTTCACAAAACAGATTAAAATCAACACAAAATAAGGGGAGTGTGTTAGCCCCACCTCCTCTATTGTTGCTGTCCTCAGCATCAGGCTGTGCAGGGAGCCTATAAATGCACAGCAAGGTTGGAAGATGTGTAGCCTTGCAGATAATATTGATCTGCAACTCCTAGCATTCTTTCACCATTGGCTGTGCTAGCTTAAGGTAGATGGGTACTGCAGTCCATCAACATCTGGAGGGCCACATGTTTCTCATTCCTGGCAAGGTTCATGATTGTGGTGATAGGCTCTGTGTGCTATCCTATTCACACTGTAGCTTTCCTCCTGTTGAGGATGATGGGGTGGGGTCTGGCAAGCTCACTTCCATGGATCTTGCTCCCCCCCACACTTTTTGTAAATGCCTGAGTGGGATGTATTTGTGTGTGTGCGTGCGTGTGTTCTGTTTATATATGTATGTATGTAAAAGAGTTGTGCCACATCCCCTTTTGCACTTTTCTCTTGCGGCAGAGCCTACATCACTGTCATATTAGCCTAAGCAGAATGGAGCAGATTGTTTATTTTGGTTCAGCTGCACTTCAGGCTGTAACATTGGATGCAGCTCTTGCAGTGACAAATTCTAATTGCAGTGTCACAGATTAAACAAGGGCACAAAGGAGTTCCTCAAGCCTTTTTTTTTTTTTTTTGTCCTTGTGGGAAGGAAAGTATTCTGTATCTTTCTCTTTCCTGAAATTATTGTTAGTGGCATGACCCTGTGTATAAAAAAGCTTGGGTTTCAATATTCAAAGTACTGCTTTAAAAAAGAAAATCCTCAAAAATATGTTAGCCCTCTCTCACCCCTGAGTTAAGCCTTTATATCCTTTAGGTTAAATTTTCTCAGAACTGCTACACTGTGCAACATGATGCATTGGTTGGTTTCTATTTAATTGTTACCCCATTATGTGATTTTTAATTGATGTAAACACTAATATTTTCAGCTAACGCATCTCTAGCAAAGCAAAATCCATCATAAAATTATAGTAACATGGAGACCCTTTTTAAAAATTGCCCTCATGCATGGTCACTCTGTTGGCATCTTTGAAGGTGTTTTCCTTACTTAGAAGAAGAAAGGAATGTCAGTCCTGACAATCATAGATAGGCTCCCGCTTTTGAAATATATGTGACTCGTACAGCGAGTGACCTTTTACTGCAAAAGGTGTCTGTATAAATAACTAGAGCAAACATGAAAAGAGGAATGCTTTAGTAAGTTGAAGGGAACGGCTTAAAGGTCTGAGCAGCAGGTTTAAAAAACCCCTGGGTGAGATTGTGTGTTGTGCCTCTCAGAAGCAACATGCAGTATCTGCTGTGAAGGGAAAGCAATAGTGTCGTTCAGTTAGCAACTCCCCAGGGGTAGGCTGTTGAAGGTTTCAAGGTGGGTTGCTGATATGATTGTATTTGGCTTGGCTGCAGCCTTCCTTTGTATATGGGAAGTTAAGCCCCGTGGACAGGCTGATAGCTCTTGACCAGTGACAGCTGGTGGCTTCCAAGCTAAAATGGGAGGTACTTCCACTGGGTTTTAAACCAGACTTTAGAGGAGCTAAGATGATGGCCTGTTTGGGTAATAGAGTGTAGTACTTTGAATAGCTCCTCTAAAGTCTAGGCTAAAACCAGGAGTAGATTCACCACCTCACTGGCATGGGAGCTACCAGCCATCATTGCTCTTGATGTTCATCTGTCCATTATTTTAGTGTACAGTATTTATCTCCAGCCCTTTTTGAGTGGAAGGGTGAACACTGTTGGTATAAATGCGGCACAAAAGTATCTCCTCCCCCACAAAATTAAAGCAGCCACCCAGCAGCTTTAGCCTATGCATGACCATCAATCAGGGATGGACAACTGTGTAGGGTCAGAGGCCATTTTTCACCCTCACAGTCCTCAAGTGGGTCACACAGGGGAGTTTGTCACTGGTTTCATAGTGTGCCTATTTTTGCCCATTTTGACAGTTTGGAGATTGTGGGAGATGAATCAAGTGAAACTACTACACATTAAGTTGGTTTGTGCTATTTGTTTTGTTCCCAGGAGCTTTCATATGTGGGGGTACAAAATAATAGATTGGTGCCACATGCAGACTATGGACCAGACTTTCTCCAGCTCTGCCCTAAACTGAAACCTCACAATGATGTTCGAAGCCAGAATTTTTCAATTGGCAGTGACCTGTGGATAACAAGAGTAGCCAGCATAGTTAAATGAAAAATAGTTGAGATGTGATACTGGGAAACATATTGGCCATTGAATAACTTTTTGAAACAGCATGGGTGTAGTAAATATGCAGAATGACAGCAAAACACGGTAACGCCTTCCAGAATCCAATTATGACGTTGGCTATTTCTACTGTGGTGAAAAAAGATCACAGGGAGGGACACATTATTTGAAATACATATGGGGATATCCATCAACACACTTTCTTTTTAAAACCCAGTACATACAATGAGACACAAGTGCATCTGTTAATTATGGTTTCCCAATAACCCATGGCAACTTCTCCTGTTACTTTTTTTTTTAATCTGTTGGAGACATTTGCTAAAGAGTTCCATTTGTTGGTGTCAGTTTAACTTCTTTTACAGCTCTTAGTCTAATGACGTTCTAGAACATTCCCAGTGTAATCATCATTCTCTCAAAACTACAACAATCCTATTGGGTAGGCTATGCTAAGAAATAGCTCTGATCCAAGGCCACTGACCAGTAAGCTTCATGACTGAGTGGGGACCTGAACCCAAGCCTCCTCATTCCAAGCGCAACATTCTGCCCAGTATTTAACAGATGCACTTATCATGTCCATTCAGAAGTCATTTCTATTAAATTCAGGGATACTAATGCTCCCACTTAAATATGCATAGAATTAAATAGACTTTTAAAACATTTTCTCCATTCTGTAGTTTTCTTCTAATACCAGTAAACCTAATTTCTTAAAACTATTTTAATTAATAATTAGTATTCTTAATTACATTAAGAGTTTAAATTATTTTAAAATATACTATTTATTTTACAATCAGCAGTGTTAGTATTGGTTTAATAAATAGTATTTTAACAATATTTAATATATTGTTGTTGTTATTTGCCATCAAGTTGACTTCAGCTTAACTCTGGTTTTGCAAGCTTGATTTAATATATTACTGTTACTATATTAACATTATGTTAATGTAATAATGCATTAAATGATCTTGGGAGAAAGGCAGGATATAAATCCAATAAATCCAATAAATAAATAAATAAAATGAAGATGAATTTTTAGACTTTATTTTATAATCTTATTGTACTTTGTTATTGCTTATCAGTATTAATTTTAATTTCTAATTTTAAAAAGTATCAATTTTATTAATATCTTCCCCCCATTTCTTTCTGATATGCCTAGAATTGTTCTGACACCTTCCACAATATTTTTGTTTAATGATGATATAGCCAACAAATCTGATTTCTGTCTTTGTAAAAATATTCCCCCAAACAAGACAGCTAACCCAACACACACACTTATCATAATAGGCTGTTTGTGTAGATTCTAGGCGCCGAGAGTTTTTACAAGTTGGAAGAGTTTCATTCAGCACATATGACGCTATACATCTATTATGCTGAAACGCTGAGTATTTTGCTAGCATACACCTGGAGACAAATAGATCGTATTTTATTATTTCACTTTTAGAGTGCTTAGTACTGAAGGAGTGTTTTGCATTTCTGCAGTGCCTTGAAGCTCTTGTGTGCCTTCAAGTCGTTTCTGACTTATGGCCTCTATGCAGTGCTTGGTGTAGAACATGGGAGGGGAGAATTTAACTCTTCTGTCTGCTGTATGATGAAAATGTTTTCCCGTTGAAGCTGGTTCTGTACTGGAGAAAAAACTCATATTCACAGCAATGATACGCGGAGCAGGCATAGAGTAGTGGGCAATCATTGCAACTACAGCAAGAGGAAAGGATTAAGACTTTGTGGAAAATCCACTTCAGCATGCGATGACTAAAATGTCCATCCATTGCTAAGCTGAAACATTATCTGTACATGTAAAGATATAATAAGTGAGTTCACACAGGAAATTCAGATGGATATATTGGGTGTACTTGAACGCTCTGTTTGCTTCTCACCTACAGTTTCAGGGTTCTCAGATCTTCACACAGTCTTTCCTCCTTAGCATATCTTCTATTTACACTAATATATCACTGACACATTGGAAAAATAAACGCACACAGAAAGGAATATGTTGTTAAAAAGTGGATGCAGATTCTGCTGATATTTTTTAAAAGGTGTTCCAATTGTTCAAGTCAACCAGACATCTTTATTCTGCTGCCCCATCAGTAGGAACTCACAAAGCTAAAGATATGTGGCTAATTTTGACTCCTAACAGCAGCACTGCCATTACCACAGTGAGTTGTTACTGTTATTGCTGTTGTTGTTGCATGCCTTCAAGTTGGTTCTGCTTTATGGCAATCCTAAGGTGACCCTATCACAGGGGTCTTGTCTACACAGGTGGAAAAAAACAACAAACATCATATGAGGGGCTGGTAGGACATACAATGCTCTTGAGGATTCAAATCAAATACAGTTCTTTTTGGTGCCTGAGGGCTTAGATCTATTTATTGTACATATGGGTGCCTATGAGTTAGCTTTGGTGTGGAGCCGGGGGTGGGATTTTCCATCACCTGATCTTTCCCACCAGGACAGCTACTTCCTGTGTTTCTATTTATTTTTTTATCGGCATGCAGTCACTATTATTTTTTGAAGGTACATTTCTGCCAATACAGTAGGACCCCCGTATCCACTGGGGATTGGTTTGGGGGGGGGGACCCCGTGGATACTGAAAACCGTGGATAACAGCAAACATCATTGAAAATAATGGGGCTTTCAGTTTAAAATACATTGAGTTGCCATAGAGGACCTAGAAAATGGCTAGAGAGGATACATTTTCTAAGAAGACTCTATGGAAGCTGTGCTGAAACTGAAACCCCAGATAACCAAATCAGTGGATAACGAATCAGCGGATATGGGGGTTCTACTGTACTTGTATATCATTATTAGGCACCTCTGCCTATTCGCTTATTTGCATGCATGGTGAGAAGAAAAAAAGCAGAGTGGCCACAGCTCTGTGGCTGAAAATAATGTGAAGTACAGGACACATGATCATAGCAGGACTGCCCTTTTACACTGAAGTGAGCTTGCCTAGGGGAAATATGTGGCTGGTAATGCCACCCTCACTTCACTTTAGCAAGAGGTGTGTGGCATTAACAAGATGTGTGCAGGGTCTCTGCAGACGGGAAAATGCGATATGAAGCAGATTTTTTTTTTTTTTTTTTGCCTGTGTTGACAAGCCCAGCATTTTCTTGCAAGATTTGTTCAGAGGGGATTTGCCTTTGCCTTCCTCTGAGGCTAAGAGAGTGTGATTTTGCTCAAGGTAACCCAGTGGGTTTCCCTGGCCCAGTGGTGATTTGAACCCTGGTCTCCAAAACTGTAGTCCAATGCTCAGACCACTACATCATACTGACTCTAGTGCCTTGAATAGTGGACCATTACTGAGGAGATGTAAGAAGGTAAGGGACAGAGGAGTTTAGAGTGCTCACAGGAAATGAAGCATTCTTGCTATATACTTTGCCACTATGTTCAACCAAACATTCCCACTAGTGCCTGTTTGAAATTAGCAAAATCAGGACATTTATGAAGAAACCTTAAAAAGAAAAAATACAGCTGTCAGCTGATATGTTTGTAGAGGAAGTTTTGCATTGCTGTGTTCCCTGGCTATGGAACACAGATATTTCTACACTTCAGTCATTTCCTATTCGACTTTAAAAAGAATATGTCAGGGGAAAATGGAGGGTATGTAAGCAGCTGCCATGTCATACGCGCTTGGCAATATGTCTTTTATGTAAACAGCATTGCTTCTGAGCTGAGAAACTTCACACATGTACACATGCAACCATACACACCATCAGTTTCATGGCCATCTGTAGTACGGCCAGTTGACAAGGACAAGGTCCTTTCTTCCAGAACATGGGGGTCCTTGGTAGTTGCTATTTATAAAACCTGTGCTGCTTCAGTGCTCCAATGATTCCTTGCTGTTTGGTGATTTAGGATGCTTGGAGGCTACAGTTTCTTGATGGTAACAGAGGAAAGGACATTAACTTCTCACTGTTTTTAACAGACCAGGCTAGTTTTAAAAGAGAAAACAATTGGCTGCCCTCTTGTAGGTTTTCCTTGCAGCAAGATAAAAGCAGTCACCAGCAGCAGGGTCATTGTGCTATTTATTACCATGGAAAGGAGGAACATAATCACAGTGCTATTAAATAATTAAAACATGTGGACTATGACACAGACACCTTGTGAGCCATTGTATTGGCCTAGCAGTTTATAGGAGACAAACTGCAAGGCCAGGACTCGCACAAGAGTATAATGAATGGCACAACTGTGCTGTCAATTTATTGTTCCATAGCTGTGATATATGTAGCTGGTGAGTGCTCTTGAAAGGTACTTAAATGTGAACTTGGAAAGATGTTTCAAGTTTCTAGGCTCTCAAATCCAGGTTAGACCTAGTTCTGTGAAGAGATGGGAAAAGATTTCTCAAAGAGCACCATCATCATTTGAAGACACTGATCAATCAGTTTTTTTCAATGAAATCTCATAGGTCACTGACCTCCACCTAGCAGTGTGTAAAGAAAGCTGGTCAAGAAAAGGCATTGGGTAGAAGGGATGGGACCACAGTGGTCTTTACTGTACTTGGCTGCACTGTGCTAGTTCTAAAGCTTAAATGTTGCCTTCCTTGAGCTTTTACAGTTAGTAAATCTTTTTAATGCATTCAAGAACTGAATGGTGAAGCTGGACTTCCAACTAATCAACTAGATTTTTGGTGTAGCAAATATATAAAATTCTCTTGGGTATGTTGTCATTCCCATGTGCTGACTGGCCACTTAGGAAACATACCCAACAAATCGTAGCACTCCGTTGGCTGGTCAATCAGCAGCTTGAGGGCATTTTTCAGCACCACCTTCTTCACCTACAGCCACATCTTTGCCCGTTGAGCAGCAGTAACTAAATACTCAACCAGCTCCCCTTGCTATCTTAATATGCATGCATGGGGGGAAATAATGTTGCTTTCTATGTGTCCCCCATCTTCTTCTTTCTCCTCCTGTCCTACCTTGCAGGGTAGGTTTTCCCCCTTCCTCCACTCTTCTCCCCTTCTGCGCCCCAAAACTTGAGCCGTTTCCCCCTCCTTCTATCAGGATAATATTGCTTTAAGTGTAAAAGTAAAAATGTTGGTGCAACAGACCACAGACTAGCACAGCTGAAGTTGGTTTGATCATAGACAGAGGGATGACTAGCAAACACGTTTCAATAGCAGTCTTCCTCAGTAGCCTACAAGCATTCAAAATGTATAATAACTCAGCAGCTCACACAATGTGACTCTGAGCAGAGTCACATTGTGTGAGCTGTTGAGTTATTATACATTTTGAATGCTTGTAGGCCACTGAGGAAGACTGCTGTCGAAACGCGTCTGGCCTTGAGCTTTTACTATGGCAAAGCTTGAAGAAGACGACGGCATCTATATACGTTACCGTACTGATGGTAGCTTGTTTAACTTAAGCCGTCTGAGGACTCACACTAAGACTATAAACTATCTAGTCCGTGAGCTGCTCTTCGCTGATGATGCTGCCCTTGTTGCCCAAACAGAAGCAGCTCTGCAGCGCCTAACATCCTGCTTTGCAACAGCTGCAGAGCTGTTTGGGCTGCAAGTCAACCTGAAGAAAACAGAAGTTCTTTACCAGCCTGCACCACAGGACAAACACCACTATCCCCACATTGCCGTTGGTAAATCTGTGCTCAAGTCCGTTCAGCAGTTCACCTACCTGGGAAGCATCATCTCCACAGATGCCAAGATTGACAAAGAGATCGATCACAGATTAGCAAAGGCATATAGTGCATTTGGAAGACTTCACAAAAGAGTCTGGAGCAATAAACACCTGAGGCAAAGCACAAAAATCAGTGTGTATAGAGCCATTGTACTATCTATCCGCCTTTATGGATCTGAAACATGGGTCACCTATCGCCACCACCTACGACTCTTCGAGCGTTTTCATCAGTGCTGTCTATGCACAATCCTAAATACACACTGGGCTGACTATATGATGAATGTTGCTGTCCTTGAGCAAGCAGGGATCACCAGTATTGAGGCCATGATATTGGGAACGCAGCTGCGCTGGGCAGGGCACGTTTCTAGGATGCTGGACCATTGCCTCCCCAAAATACTACTCTACGGTGAACTCGCCACGGGTCAGTGTAAGAGGGGCGCTCCAAAAAAGCGATACAAAGACTCCCTGAAACAACATCTCATGCTCGGCCAAATTGATTAGCAACAGTGGTCCGCCCTGGCCTCACATTGGGAGGCATGGAGACGCACTATCCACAATGCTGCAGCCTTATTTGAGAACTCACGCCGAACAAGTCTTGAAGAGAAACGACAACGCAGAAAGGATCACAACCCAAAAACATCACCCAAGGAGACCTTCTGCTGTGCTTTCTGCAACCGGACTTGTTTATCTCGGATTGGCCTTTTTAGTCATCAGCGCGCTTGCAGAAAGCGCGGGATGAGTCCTTCTTGAATCTTCATTTGCGAAGAAAAGCCAGAGAGAGAGAGATTAATAATTTTAGCATTTGCACACTTTTTAGTGGGGTATTGTTACCCTTTTAGAAATTTTAATTTTATTGGATTCTTTGCTCCAGGGTTTAGTTATCCTTTCATTTCTTCATATTGTTGTTTTTTATGATTGGGAGTAGGATTAGTTTATCCTGGTTATTTTTTGGCAGAACTCTTCAGTTTGGTTTTTGGTTATATGTTTTGGGTTTTATGACTAGCAAACACTCCTTATAGCCAAAGCACATGATGTATTGTGTGTGGGTTGGTGTCATGGAGAAAGAGGAGTGTTGATAGACATTGAAGAAATTGTTGAGTTTGTTAATGAAGTTTGCTGTGCATATACTGTATTTGTTTATACTGATACTGAAGATAAAGACTTCCAGATATTTTTGGATGAACCTCGTTGTCTGTAAGTCTTTTTGTGTGTGAAAGTGGGTCAGAGCTGTGGAACAGCTGCTAGCCAAAGCCTTTGTTTTTGTGCCCTTTCTGCTGTGCAGTTCTGCTGTTTGGCTACTCCCCAGGCTGTGCCAGGTGCCCCCCAGTGAGCCTATACTGAGAGGCCACCTTCTGCCCCAAGGAACATACAGTCTGCTTCCTGTGGGGAGAAAGGCTTTCTTTGCAAATGCTGCACTGGATGGGCTGCTAAAATAACCTCTGGCTGGTGGAAGTAGCCAAAGCCAGCAAGGAAGGGAGAATAGAACAGAGCAAAGTGGGCTCTCATTGGACACCAGCATTCCACCAATGGGAATCCAGCATGCTGCCCTCAAAGGGCAGCTGGCATCAGAGCAGAAGGATGAGGCTCCACAGTCTGTGGGCAAGGCAAAGGCGAGAACAAAGACTTACAAAAAAGTTAGAAATGGCCATTCCACCACTTGCTGGAGAGACTCCTTCACTCCTTTTTCTGTTCATGTCTATTTTAATAAGGGGTAGACAAGGGTTCCTGGATCCCCTCTTCTCTAAATGAGGCAGGGCTTTTGCATGCTACTTTTCCCAAGTATCTAGACCAGTGGTTCTTAACCTGGGGCCCAGGGACCCCCAGGGGTCCTCAGTGTCCTCACAGGGGATCCATGAAAACTTGAAGGCTGCTCAGACCACCTACTGCCTGCAGTGGAATGGCCACGTGACAGGAGCCAAGGCAAAGGCTGGCTGGCTTGGCCTGCACATTGCCATTCAATCCACTCCAGCCACAAACTTGCAGGAAGAAGCAGGAGAGAAGTCTTCCCTCCCACTCCAGTGCCTCTGAGGGAAGATTTCATGGATGGTGTAATTGTATCATCATTATCGTTATTGTTATTATTTGGTATTATTAGGTATTATGATGATGATTATTAGGATTTTTAAAAGGCATTGTTGTATTATTATTGTTGTTATCAGGTATTATTGTTATTATTGTTGTTAGGGTTTTAAATCTTGAGTTAAATCTTGGGGGCCCATGGCTACAAAAGATATTCAAAGTGGGTCCCTAGGAAAGAAAAGGTTAAGAGCCACTGGAATAATTGCACTGTTGTTATTGTTATTGTTTTAAATCTTGAGTTAAGGCTTGGGGTCCCATGGTAACAAAGATATTTAAAGGGGGTCCCTGGCAAAGACAAGATTAAGAGCCACTGACATAATTGTATTAGTATTAGTATAGATGTGCCTGGCGTAACATACACCATTATGTACCCTGCTGGGGTTTCAAGCAGTGGTTGCACCATGTAGTGGCAGTGTTCCTTTCACACAGTTCAGCTACATACCATTATTTTAGGGAAAAAATACTGCATTTTTTTTTAACATGTGGGTGGTGAGTGGCTGAGGGAGTGAGAGGAGGGAGAGTCCCTTGTGAGGCTGGGGGTGTAGATGCAGATTGAGTGGCAGGAGTGGATTGTGAGATGGACAGGAAATTTGCATGTCGGTGGTGATTGGCTGAGGGAGTGAGGGGATTGGTTGGGTATGTTTCCTAAGCCGCCAGTCAGCACACTGGGAAAGAAAACATACCCAAGCGATATATATATATATATATATATATATATAGAGAGAGAGAGAGAGAGAGAGAGAGAGAGATTGTTTGTTTTCTAGGAATTGAGTCAGTGAAGATGGACCTCCCGACTAATTAATTGGATTTTTGGAATAGTAGACACTATTTACTCTGTTATAAAGAACTAGACCAACTTTTGATATGGTTTCTGATATCACCCAGGCACCCAGGGGGTCACATCTTCGCCCCGCCGCCCCTGCTGCCACTGTGATGGGACTGGCTGCAGCAGCAGGGGCAGGGCAACAGAGCAACTCACCCTTAATGCACCACCGGCGTATGTTATGTCAGGTACAGCTAGTGTCAATATATTACAGAAACAGGGTAACTGCTAATATAGATTGCATTATAAGTACATGAATGTATAGATAGGTAGCTAGATATATTACTTACAAGTTATATGATTGGTAATGTATGACTGTATTTGATATCCTGTTATAATTATATTGTTAATTTTTGGGGGGATAGATGGATGGAACCTTAAATATTTTAAAAGTTATTATTTTTTTTAAAAAAAAATCATTTTAAAGTATACAGTAATTTCAAAGAAAGAGAACAAGAAAAAGAAAAAGGGAGTAAGAAAGAGGGAGGCATATAGGAAATAGTTAAGTGTTAATATAAGAACCTTTTTTCATTTTAGTGCCAAGTGGAGCAGAGAAGTGCAATATTGTACAACTCTTGTTCCATTTGGCAGCTGTAGGATTTAGCTTCCATAGCAGCACATTAGACCAAATAGGCTGATAGGATCAGGTGGTATGGATAAGTGGAGATTTTCTTCCCAGCACTTCTGGGAGGGGATTGGGGGGAAACCTGTTTAAAAGTTTAATAAACCCAAGATGACTAATCTCAACACTTTTACCGAAACGCTTCCTTTACCTCATTTATAAATTCTCCCACAGGCTTTACTGTCTCTTTAGACACTTGTTTTGTGTCAAAAGGATGTCCTTTGAAATATCACAGGGTGAAAGATTCTCATGTGGCCATCTTCAAAGCAAGGAGAGACATAGTGGGAACAAAAGTACAAGAACCACAGTAGAACTGAAGGAAGCAGAATTGAAGGCAAGCTCAGTAAAGTTAAAAGGAATCTCAGTGTATCAGTACAGGTTGTGTTGCCTTTATCCAGAATTCTGAAATCTAAAATATTCCAAAAATCCAAAACTGTCCACATCAGCAGCTGGGCTAGTTATACCTTTGCTTTCTGATGGTTCTCTCTACACAAGCCTTGGCTATGTGTATAAGGTGTATATGAAACATAAATAAATGTTGTGTTTGGACCTGGGTCCCATCTCCAAGAGATCTTATTATGTATATGCAAGTATTCCAAAATCCAAAATATTTCAAAATACCCTCTGGTCCCAAGGATTTTGAATAAGGGAGACTCAACCTGTAGTAGTAGTAGTAGTAGTTCATTTCTATCCTGCCTTTTCCTAAATACTGAGACACAAGGCAGCTTACAAAAATTTAAACAAATGCATATAAAAGGACTTAAATAGATATAAGTAAAAATATATGTTATTGTTCATATGTGCTTAAGCAGTCTGTAGAATTGAACACATTTGGAAAAAATCCATTAAAAGACAAAAGATAAAAAGCAGCCAAACAGCACACTGTTAAAAGTCCTTGCATTCACTTCCTTAAAACATGTTGTAGTAAAAGGCAATCCTAGCCTCCCCAGGATGGAGTTCCAAAGCTTGAGAGCAGCCACCAAGAAGAATCTCTTCAATGTTCCCATTAAACATGCTGGAAGAGGTAGTAGGACCAAGACAACTGTCTCCTTCAAAGATCTTAGAGTTGGAAGAGTTAGGTGGGAAGAATAGATACAGTTGGGTATTATCAGCACAGTGGTAACACCTGACCCCAACATTCTGGACAATCTCTTCCCATGGTTTCTCTCATTCACACACACACACACTTCTTCCACTTCCTGGTGCCTTGCTATCCAACGACTTGCTCTTTCAATGCTTGCAAATTACAGACAAGTTCCATTAATTCAACAGGGATTCCACTCTTTCATCATTTTTTCTTGCCTATTCCTCTATCCCATGTTTGGGACCATGCATTCACAATTGTGTGTGTGTGTGTGTGTGTGTGTATACTGTAGTGTGTTAATTTAGCTTTTGCAAGCATTCAAAAGTGATATATATGTTATTTATGTTTCAGTGGCCAAAATGCATTTGCAATTTAAAAAAAACTGGGTTCCACTTTTCAACCAATTCCACTTTCTGACATTTCTCTGGTCCCTAATCCATCAAATAAGCGGGGGCTTCCTTTAGGTGTGTGTGTGTGTGTGTGTGTGTGTTAAACATAATGGGGGACAAAACAGAACCCCAAGGGACTCCACAGGTGAACAAACAAAGCATCACCTTCTAGGATGTATTTTTCCCAGAAAAGAATGGACCACTGTTAGACAGTGTTTCCAGTTCCCACTCCAGCAAGCAATCCAGAAGGATACTGTGGTTAATGGCACCAAATCTGCCAGAGGTACCACAGAACCAACTGTGACATACTTTCTCTGTCTAGTTCCAGGCATAGCTCATCCACCAGTGTTGCCTATCCTGATACCTCCTGCTCCATAACTATAATAATCTAGCAATATTTTAATAATTAGGTCAAATGTGGCCTTCCCCATAGTGTGGCCATTAAACCTGGGAAATTCAACAACCAGGAATCCCAAAGACAAACATTGCTCAATCAGGTATGCACTTAAGGAGGAGCTGCCCAGATTCCAAAGAAACGTTAATTTGCAGGGCAACATCCTGCCTGAACCCCTGGCTAATCCTATCAGCCAAAGCTGGGATACTCAAGGCTGAACAGAACCCACATGCCTCTACCCTTCCACAAACAAATAAGAATGCTTCCCCTAGTCAATCACAAAGTATCCCCACATTAAGAAACATTAGCATATCCAGAGTATCTGTTATCTCACCCTGAGCAACTCCGAGAAGCATTGTCTTTCAATCTATAGTATAAATCCCATCCCCTGAAGGCAGTTATTGACTATAAAAAACCCCTCCAAAACACCACTCAAGTATGCACAATTTGTTTTCCTCTCAACTCCACGTCTGACTGTGTAGCTGTTCCAGTTCCAGAGAAACTGTGTAGCTGTTCACATTCTGCTGGTTTCTTCTGTGACCTCTCAACTCCTCAGATCAGTACAATATCACCTGAAAACAAACTCCCTCCTCTATTCCTCTATCCCAATATTTTCTACTACATTCGGTAGCCTTGCATGAAGGCTTGAAGCCTGAGTGTGTTTGAGAATGTTGTTGTTATTATTTCCTTACTAAAGATCAATTATTGTACTATCTAGCTTAACGTCTCCTCCTGATTACCAGTATACAAAGGTTAAAAGACCCTGCTATCTGTTGTCCCTTCTTGCATAGCCAAGCTGAGTATATATATATAAATAAAGGTATTAATAGGAAAATAACAATACATGGATGCATGGGATACAAAGGCTGTCTACCCCCATTTTCCTGTTCACCCCCATTGTCTACTCCCACAGAGCTGAAAAGGCTTTCAGAGGAGGATTTGTGGTTTCAGAACATAAGCAACATGCTGCTCTGATGTTTACATTGCACAGCTGCACATTCTACCATAAGTTGCTGCTCAGAACCTATCAAAAATTCCCTCAGACATTATAATTCTTAATGTAATTCTGTAATAACTCCAAATTAAAATAAAGGTTGTAGACTGGATTTTATTCTCTGAAGACCCAGAGGGAAATTTCTTAGGAATTTATTGTTTATTGCTTATTCTTTTTCATTCTTAACAATCGTAAAGCCAATCGTTTCATTTCTGTCCAAAGAGCTTTTCTTTGTCTAACAAAGGTTCTTCAGAAAGTAATGCATTTCAGTATAGTTCAATTTAGTTTTAATGCTTTAGCCAGTGGCTATTACGACATGCTGCAATTAGATGCTCACTTGTACAATACTGTATTGCCCAGATAGCCAAACCTACTATAAACTGAATGTCTGAAACAATCTAAGTGAATTATAAATGCAGTAAGTGGATGAAACTGCTGAAATTATTTTGTGCAAATGATCAACAGCATTACTTAAAACAGAATTATGTAAATTTGACCCATCCAGGGAAACAAAGCTTTTCCAATATATTATTTTGCAATAACTGACACACACACACCCTGGACCTTTAAGGATGGTAGATCCGGGGGAGGTGTTTTAATGATGGGAAGGGAGACGAGCACAGGGAGTGGCCAGGGCATAGACACGCCCTGGCTAGGAGGAGGCAGGGGCGGGCAGGACCTATTTTACCCTTTGCCGCCCCTGGCTTCCTCCTCTTTTTCACTGGATTGAAACCCACCCACCCGCCTCTGCCACAGTATGAGAATTCTGGTTACGTTATGAGCCGGGTAGGAATTTTTACCTACTCTTTTATGGGGGGTGTTTTGCCTACTCCATACTGTTGCTTGGGACTTGGACAATTGGCCTAAGGTGTGGTTCTTTAAATAGGCGGTCACTTGCAGGGAGTGGGGAGACAAGGATCTGGTGTTCACCTATGGCAACCTCAAATTGAGTGGCAGGATGGACCTTACTGAACTGTACCGGCATCTTAATGGATGGGGTGCAGCAAGGTAGGCTATCCTTGGGGCCAGCATCGGGTTGCGATCCTCCTCAAAAGCTATACGGCTTGAGGATTTGCGACCTGGTGCTGGGCCTTCCAGCAGATGGTGCCCAAAGGGAACCCCAGGTACTGGGATCCCCTCCAGGGCTCAGGTGAGTCACCCAGGGAAGCTGGGGGATAGGTCACATGTGACCATCTGCTCCAGCTGCCCCTGCATTGGGTCTCCCCCTATTGGTTCACATACCCTAAGAAATAAATGAATAAATAGGTAAGATTACAATAAAGTGGCCCGTATTTCAACCCAATCTTCTGTGTCTTGTTTCGTTATTCCATGCATCAATCATTAAACAAGCTTTCCTCAGTTCAGTTGACAGTTGGTTCAGTAAGGTTTGGAAGAAGCTGTATCTGGTTTCCAAGAGCTTGGTTCCTGCTTATAACATTGGTACATATATGCAGAAGGTACTGAACACCTGGCATTAGGACATTGTCTCTCAGAATTTTAAATAGGTTTCATTTGCTCTCCACCCACTTCCCACCTAAGCCATAGTGGAGAACCTTTTGGAATTTTGCCCCTTCCCCCAGCAACAAATATACCTAAGAATAAGAGACAGCTTTACATCTCATTGGGAGCTTGTTTGGGTGATGTTATAGTTTATATGACTAAAAGATAATTTTGAGGGCTCACATTAAAGATCTGTGAAAGCACCAAGCTTTGATGCTTGCCCTTGGTCTGGTCTGCTGAATGTGCATAAATGGAGCCTCTATATTGTGAAGCAAGATCACTGTCATTTTCAGATTCCAAAGAGAGGTGTGTGTGTGTGTGTGTGAGAGAGAGAGAGAGAGAGAGAGAGAGAGAAGCTATTACTTTCATGCCTCTATTGTGAGGTACCGAAAATATTTGGATGCTGTTGGAGCAGAATACCACATAGATTACATGAGTCTTGGTCTAACCAGACAAAGTAATTCTTATTCTTTTAAAAAGTAGACTTTGAAAATACAGCATTCCCTTGACTTTTAGAAACGAGATTTAATTTTGCAAGGAACTGACTTATTGCAAAGATCGTATCTAAAAGCCATCAAGGTTTAAAATTAAAATAAAAGACTATTGATTTATTTAGGAAAATGAGATTGGATTTCTTATCCTTTCCTAAAATACTTTCAGAAATAATAATAAGAGCAATATATTTGCCTTCCCATTTTTGTTTCAAAAATCATAATTATAAACCATGCCTTATTGCAGATCAAACTGGTTAGAAATATTCATTTAATTTAGCATCACCTACAAATGTAAATATAATTAAGTTTAACGTACTGTTGTCACTCCTTGTGCTTGAGAGATATTAAAACAAATGTAAATGCCGAGAATTACATATTTTATCATTTTTAATCAAAGAAGTGTTTTTAGATCTCATATTTAAAATGTATGAATGTACATTTAAAAGGTCCTGCAGTATTTTATGTGCTTTCCCTCAGCTCAACTTGAAATAAACTGGGTACATGATCCAATAATAATTAAGGATGTGCAAGTTCTGTTGATTTTGTTAGTGAATTCCCATTGAGGTAAATTCAACTTAGAAGTGTTTCATTTTGGTTGGATTGTGTCCAAGGTGAATAACTATAAATTGGTGTGTATGTTTCAGCAGCCTTGTGTTGAATATTATATCCCCTTTCCCTATTACTAGGGTTTAAGGAAGATGTCTGTAGATGTGGAAGTTCTATGCGTGGCACTCATACATTCTAGCAAGAACTAGTAATATAGAAGTGGAAGTCACTTGGGAACCCAGACCATACTCCCCGCTCCCATCCCCATACATAACAGGGAGGGTGGGCTGGTCTTTGGTTTCTTTGAGACACGGCGAAGCCCGCAGTGGGGGAGCCGGCTTATATACCGGCCCTGTCACAGGCTTGCGCATCATCTGGCCACACCAGAAATGTGGCCAGATATCCTTCGCACCCTGGCTCCGCTGACCAATCAGGGCGAGGCATGCTTACCCCAATTGGCTTAGCTGTTCCCGTGTCCTCCCAGCTGAAATGGTAGCCAGGAAGCAGATGACCCAGACATGGCGGCCCCCTCGCTGACCACGTGGCTCTGAGGTGGCTGCTAGATGGGGGCGCTGAGACTGCGGAGGCACCGGCCGGGCCACAAAGAGGCCCGACTGCCCAGGCAGTAAGCCCGCTTGCAGACCCAGATCATACTCCCCGCTCCCATCCCCCAAAGAACACACAGACAACTACAAGTTTCATTCCAAAATGTACTGAGTACAAAATAACCATAAAAGAATTAGGTACAAGTTAGTATAAAGACAATAATATATGAAGATAATAATTGGCGATAATTGCCACAACTTGCTAGTGGCTGCAAATGGTTGGCACCATTGCTTGTGTCCAGATCCCTTCATTGTCCAACCCCTTGTTGGTCCTATTGGTCCAGTGGCTCCTGTCGGCTGCCACTGACCCTTCCTGGAGGAGAGAGCTCAAGGCCGAGCCGTCCTGCTTGACTCTCTCCTCTGCCCTGAAAACAAGTTGTTAGCCTTGAGCAGGGGGATCTACATGAACTTGAACTTAAACTTGAATTTGATGGAGACCCCCTTTTCCACACTTACCCAGATTGGGGCCCATGCCATCCGCCACAAAATGCGATCCCCATGGGATCCACCTTCTGCCAACCATTACCCAACCATCAATAGGCAGCGTCATGGCCAGCCAGGACTCTTAGGAGTCAGAAGATGAGGAGTCTGAGTCTGAATCTAGCTCTGCTTTGCCAGATGCAGAAGAACCCAGGACTCAGCAGCCTAGCCCTTCCCAAGCACAGGGTCCAAGCCTGGGAGACATAGTTGAGCAACAGCAAGAGTTAGAGGAGCAGGTACCTACCTGCCAATGAAGAGCAGAAAGGGAGGGGCTGCGACACTCTCGGAGGCTAAAAGAAAGATGCTCATTAATCACCAAGCAGTTGTGAGTGGGAGCTGGGGCCAACATAAGCAGCTGGGGGAGATGCTAGATTCCTTGTCAAAGGCTATCTTGAAGTCTCATACCTTTATCCTGGCTTTGGAAGTGTGTTGATCTCATGTTTTTCAATAAAACCTGTCCAAGTAAAATTGCTTATGTTTATACTCCAATTGAGTATTGTTATCCAAATTGGTAGGAGTCCGTGGGGAGCCCACTCGTAAAACCAAATTTAAGTTATTAATTGGGAGAATTATTATAGCTCAAATATTATATTTGATAAATATTAAATATTATCTGTGAGAGGTCAGATAACTTACGGGACCTTTGCACCTGTGTATACCAGTACTAACTGCTGAGACTGAGTTCAAGTGATATAAAATGTTTTTAATTGCAAAATAACACAGAAGCATTGACATGCACTGACACTCATAAGAACCACACAAGGCCAACAAAGAGTTTAGGCAGAAAGGTTGGACAGGAGAACAGAGTGGGAGACAGGGTGATAATTACCAATCTGGAAGAGCAGAGTTTCATGCAGCAAAGATGCTCAGACTTGGAATTGAGAGTGGCACAGCAATTCAACAGAGTGATAGTGTCCAACTACAACACACCGTGCACACACTGCTGTTGTCTAGGGACTAATGAGCACCACCATCCCCACATTGCCGTCGGCAATTCTGTGCTTAAGTCCATTCAGCAGTTCACCTACCTGGGAAGCATCATCTCCTCAGATGCCAAGATTGACAAAGAGATCGATCACAGATTAGCAAAGGCACATAGCGCATTTGGAAGACTTTACAAGAGTCTGGAGTAATAAACACCTGAGGCAAAACACAAAAATCAGTGTGTATAGAGCCATTGTACTGTCTATTCTCCTTTATGGATCTGAAACATGGGTCACCTATCGCCACTACTTACGACTCCTCGAACGCTTCCACCGCTGTTTACGCACAATCCTAAATATACACTGGACTATGTGACGAATGTTGCTGTCCTTGAGCAAGCAGGGATCACCAGCATTGAGGCCATGATATTGAGAACACAACTGCGCTGGGCAAGGCATGTGTCTAGGGGGCCGGTTACACAGCACTATTTTCTCCGCAATGTATCGCAATATCGCACTTTCGATTTAGCGTCGAATAGTGTACACGATTTTTGTTTACTTTTTGTAGTACTCCGCAAAGAGAGTTCACATGATGTACTTCTGCGCAATTAAATAAGTTATGAATTTTTTGATTTCGTTTTTTTTTAGTTCCCACAGTATCGACATTTCGCATTTTAGCTATTACTGTAACTGTCAATCAGCAGCATATGTCACTACTTAAAGCTTAACTTCCTTTTTGTGCTCCCATCACTCTTAATCCTATTGGTTGACAGCTTCTATTAAACTTTCCCGCTCTGAGAAATCTGATTGGGCACACCTATACCTGCTGCACCTCATCGTTCGCCCACCATCGATAGGTTATCCCTAGCTAATCTATTTAAAGATTGAGACTCTTGCAACTATTTCTTGCTGTTTCTTGTTGATGTTCAGGATCATAGCCACAATTTCTGCATTTCAGGATGCATGCAGGTTTTTTCGATGCAGAAGGTTTATTAGAAGAAGGAATAGATGTAGGCAGCTGCGATCCTTCATAGAACAAGGACGATATTTCTATGACATGTTCTAAGCTGTTCTTGTACTTTTTCTTCCCCCCAAAGATCCAGCAAATCAGCAGTCTCTGCATGGCTCCATGCAATGCCCCTTCTACCCTTCTTTGTTCTCTGCTCCGCCATTACAAAAAGGGATAAAGCAATCTTTTACAGATGTTTTTGTTTGGTGGGAGGGATGCTATAGTGGGCCACTCCCAGGATCCGCCTAATTTCCGGTTGTTGAAAAAGTAGCGAAAGTAGATGTCGGATAGTTCACAACATTGATAATGCGCAATACTGCGGAACTTTTTAAAAAAGAGCGGTAAATCAGCGCTGTCAAAAGTTGCGCCACTTACGGGTTTTTTTCACCCCCTCCTTCTGAAAAGGGCGATACTGCGTCGAAACACGTGGGAACTATCAGGAGTCTTGCCGAATTATTACACGACTTATTTTGCCGTGTAAACGGGGCCCAGGATGGAGGACCATCGCCTCCCCAAAATAGTACTCTACGGTGAACTCGCCACAAGTCAGCGTAAGAGGGGTGCTCCAAAAAAGCGATACAAGGACTCCCTGAAACAACATCTCAAGCTTGGCCAAATTGATCACCAACAATGCTCTGCCCTGGCCTCACATCGGGAGGCATGGAGACACACTATCCACAATGCTGCAGCCTTATTTGAGAACTCACGCCGAAAAAGTCTTGAAGAGAAACAGCAACGCAGAAAGAATCACAACCCGGTAACATCACCCAAGGAAACCTTCTGCTGTGCTTTCTGCAATCGGACTTGTCTATCTCAGATTGGCCTTTTTAGTCATCAGCGCGCTTGTAGAAAAACGCAGGATGAGTCCTTCCTGAATCTTCGTTTGCGAAGAAAAGCCAGAGAGAGAGAGAGAGAATATTTATATTGTGTTTCATGTTCTGAAGGGGTATTTGAGGTTAGAACAATGCTTATATTGGTTTCCCACCATTAAACAAAGGAAATCACGATTTTGCTAATTGTCGTTAATGACTGAGATATTAGAATTGATGGTTTTATGACAACTTCATTATTGTGGGATAGCAAATGTGTGAGGATATGCTTTCTGGGGATAATGGTTGTTTCGGTCACTTGTTTGTGTATGACTCATCACTAAGCATGCCCAAGAGGTGATTAGCACATTCCACCTTGATGGCTCTGTATACTAGGGGCTTCACTCAGTCCTATCTTGGGTGTGGCTGCCAGTAATGTCCCACAATACCTTCTTTGAGTCTTGGTGATCTCCATCTGACCTCACTCTGGGTCCACCCCAGTCTACTAGAGCCCATGAAGTATCTCAATATTGCTGATTATGAAATATTATAGGGAAGGGGGCATAAGACATGGTAACAGTATTGCCGATTACCTTCCAGGAGTTTCATTTCATCATTTCTTCTCTGCCCCCCTATATTTTACTTTTGTTGCTGGCCTATGATGTTAACTTTGTTTTTATTTGTCCATTGCAAACTACTGCCCAGCTCTTTTCTCTCTGTGGGTTTCCAGACTCATTTACGTTGAAAACACATCTCCGTAAGTATTAACTGGGGGAAGTGGTTTGGAGAAACAGAGTTGCAAAAGAGGGTGAAGGACTGAGCAGTACTTCCATCTGGTTCTTCTGTACTACAACCTCCCTACCTTCTCGCCCCCAAGCTGTTTAATATAGATGAAGCTGCTGTTGGGATTTTATTGCTTATATTTCCAGTTTTGATATATCCTATGAAACTGCTACCAGTGGTTAAGTTATAAGTATCTGGCACATCTTAATAGCGTGTGTACATCTACAGTCATGCTTGATTCCTCTAATATGCATATTCAGCCCCTTGCACCTATTCCTACTTGTACCTTTTCCTTTTCAAAGTGTACTCCCCTCCCATGTTGTACCACCCCTATGTATAAGAGATTGTGGCAGGTAAAACTTGGGAGTCAATAATCCCATCTAGCAAAAAGACCTTTTTGTTTAAATAGGCCTTCAGTCTGTAAATGGGTGTGACTGAAGGGTCTTTTAATGAGGCCTGCTGTCACTTTATCTTACATTTTATACGTATTTTGAATTGTTTACAATATTTTCATCGGTTGCCTATTTAATTTGTTACCTTTCCTACCTCATATTGTTTTAACCGTATTTTGTTTTAATTCTATACTGTTAAATGCCTTGGTTTAACATTGGGATAAAAAACACATTGGGATAAAAGCAGGATATAAATAAAATAATAAATAAAGAGTGAGACAAGGTGTAAAATGTGACTTTGGGAGGCCTGTTTTATATCATGGTAATGGAAGCCAGTGATCTGACACGATAATTCTGGGCAGAACAGATTAAACAAATATAGGCCTTCCTGTGTCCCCTAATAGATGATAGTGCTGTGGTAACATTTTTATCATTTTTGCAAAATATTTAGATGCTGTGTAGGTGGTGTGTAAGGAAGGAGAGGGAATGGACATATGACTTAACATCTATGGAGGAATTATGCTAGATATTGAAATTCTGTACCTTGTACTTGTGACAAAGATTGTAACAAGAGTAGAAAGTACTATAATATAAAATTTTGTTCCCATGACAGTGATTGTAACTGGAGGAGAAAACAATGTTAGACAAGCAGTTCTCATTACTATCTTAAGCTTTTGCTCTTGTGGTGATACCTGCACTGTTGTGCTGATGAGAATGGGGTTTATTATCTTATGCAAATTAGCTTACTTTCCTTCATATGAGAATATCAATTATTGTTTCACTTCAAGGGCACCATGCCCAGAGTGGGATTTCCCCCCCTTTATTGCACTGTACATTAGATGCTTCCCCCCCCCTCCATCTGATTTGTTGAAGAATAAGGAGGGAGCTCTATTTTAGAAAAGTATGATAAAAGCTTCATCTCTACTACCAGCATGTTTGGATTCCCTCACTCAGGAAATGTATAAAGCAGGGATGGTGAAACTCTAATCCTCCAAGTGTTTTTTTTTAATCATTTCTACAAAATATTTGTAAGCTGTATAGGTGGTCTGTAAGGTGCTCTAGAAACCTAGAGCAGCATGACTAATAGCAAGAGACTGTGGGAGTTGTAAACCAAAATATCCAGAGGGCCAAATATTCCCTGCCTCTGCTCCAAATGATGATTTCAGAGAACAGGTTGCCTAGAGAGTCATAATGTAAATACAGTACTTCCTTTCACTGTATTCAACATTCAAATGCAATGTTTGTTTATTCATTTTTTCCCCAGGACAGAAAATATATGCAATCTGGCTCACAATTCTGTCACACTCCAGTCTGAATGTGAAAGAAATAGGCATGGGGGGCACACAGACCGTGGAGCTATGCAGAAACAAGCTGGCTTGATTTTCTGTATCTCGAGATTGCCAGTGTGACAAAACAGCAGTCAGGTTTTCATCTCTGCAACAGCAGTGTTCATAAGTGCATTTCCATACTTTCTTCTTTAGAAGAAAATGCTTGTCATTTATTTCTATGGGAAAAGTAAAGAGCTGCCCTCGAGAATACATAGTTTCAGGGCCTCTGACTTTCAGTGGCCTCAATTCAACTTAACAAAGAATCCTGTTATTGGCTATCATGTTTCCTTGTAATATAAAATACCCATTTCTAAGTATATGCAAACATAGGCTAGCATCCTTTTCTTGACATAAGCAAGCATAAGTCCAATGTTTATATTTTTTTAAATTGCTGTGCAGGTTGGTATTCTTTTTTCTTCCTCTGTAACAATCCAAGCTCTCTGCTGGATTCACCCTTTAGCTGCTGAACCCTGCCCCCGCCCCCATGAGCATTCAGTGGCTGGCAGAGAGCTTTGGGGGCTGGGGGAGAGCTGAGTGCCCATAGTCAGATGTAGAATGACTACCTTGTCTACTAGGGCCCTTTGGAGGACCCCACTGGATTTCAGCAGGTAATATGTCACCATTCTCTGTCTGGCTATGGGGACATAGTTAGACGCTTCTGCAATATTCCTGCTCTCTAGCCACTGAATGGTGGTGGTGGTAGTGGGGCTTAGCAGCTAATGAGTACAGAGGGGGGTGAGAGGAGAGGTGTAGTGTACTTCTACTTACAGAACATTTACACTGTGCTCTGCATTACAGGGTCTTAGTCATACTGTGACAAAGATAAGTCAATTTCCTAGGAGAGAAGTTACAGAATCTATCTCATACTAAAAGGTAGCAAAATTTGCTATATTCTCTTCCTATCTTTACAATTCTGTTCTGGGAAGCTGCTCCATGTTTCTCTTCAGAACAATATACTCATACAAATACACACACACATTATACGGGTGTGTGCGTATGTTTCCTGTGTATTTCCATATTGGTAATAAAATAATATTCTAGATACATTGTGTTGAAGTGCATCAACTACAATATATGCATTGTGTTCCTGTGTGACTTTTGGGCTGGTTCCCACATTGTGTACACCAGCTGATTTTATCATACATTATGATTTTATTAATTTTTATCCTGCTTGTCCACAAGAGAATAATGCTTTAACACCGTTAAAAACAAATTCCAAATCAAAACAGTTCAAATCAAAAACCAATAAAGGTCAAAACAGATTGAAAGGCTGGTTAGAAGATGTGTGCTTTCACACTCAACCTAAAGACAATGAGAGTGAGAATTGATCAGACTCTAAGAGGAGTGCGTTCTGCAATCTAGGAGCAACAAAAGAGAATGGCCTCCTGTATGCTTATAAAAAAAAACCCCTCAGATGCTGGTGGTATTGGCCCCTCCTGAAGATCTTAATAATTGAAGAGATTCACACAAAGATAGACAGTCCCTTAAATAGCCAGGCCCTAAGCCTTTTAGAGCTTTAAAGGCTGAAACCAGTAGCCTGCAACCCAATTTACGAGTAGTGCAGTCTTTCAATAACAGGGGGCTTGTCCGTATGAGGCAATAAAATGTGGATTGATGCACAGTAATGCCAATTTGCAGCAGCTTTCAATTGTCTCAATGATTTTTTTGGCAAGATCGCAGGCATGCAAAGCCATACACATTTGATGTTCAAATGGGCATGCCTGCAGATCAAGATGGTGGGCATGAGTGAATTACTTGCATTTTTATTCCCACCAGTTGCCACCACCAAGCAGTATTTTTAAAAGCAAATCCAAGGTGCAGAAGTGCAATCTTCTGCTTAAATAAATGGTGGGGGGAGGCTGTTTTGTCACCTCGGTGCATGATCGCTACGGCAAAAATCCAACATGGCGGTTCTGGGCACTGCCTTCCCGGTAAGTTCTACCCTGGGGGTGCAACAAAATGAATTGGTTGTCTGAACGAGTGGAAATGTGCATTTCCTCTGGAGTTTTTTTTTTTTAAGTTGGAAAAAGCCACAAAGGCTTTTCATTTCCCATGGATTATTTGGAATTCCCCCTTCCTTCCGGATACTGCAAATTAACATGGGATCTCATTGGGACAAAGGTATTCTCCTCAAATTCTATGAGGAGTATTTTCACCATCTAGACAACCCCAGGGTAATTTATCTTGATTCTGTGCACCAATTAGTAGCTTAGGTAGTACATGTTGAACAATTGAAGCTCTTGGATATTCTTCATGGGTAGACTGCAGCAGTCATGGTGTGATGCTGATAAGGTATGGATGTTCATTGATAGGTCAAGCTGACTCAGGAAAGATTGGAGTTGGTGCATTTAGTGGAGTTGTTTAAAAACACTTCTTACTGCTGCCACCCAGGAGTCCAGGGACAACCCAAACGTCAGTATGAAATTCCAATTTTGATGGCTCATTCATGGACATAGACCACTTTGATTTTGAAGTAATAAAGGGGATGCATGCTTGAAGCAGCCCTCAGATCAATGGTAGAATGAGTATAGACATCGATTTTGAAAGTACTAAATAGAACGGTGTACTGCTGTGCAAAAAGACCACATTGATGGTGCATATATTAGTAGCTGTAATGGTAGCTGAGAAAACAAAGAGAAAAAATTCTTGTATGTTTTAATTGTAGTGTAAAAATGGGGATTTGGGATGGTATGCTTGTTGTGTTGAAATTAACACAATTAGTTGACAGAAACTTGGCTGCCTTTGCATATCATCTCCTTGTTTGTCATATAGTTGTAGCTTGGGTTTCTTGTATGCTTTTCATACATTCTTTTAGTATCCATCAAGGATACATGAGAGAAAAAGGTCAGTTGAATGTAGCTTTATTAAACATACTGACAACAGTTTTCTATTCTCTGCACAGAAGTACATAAGTAGAATGCTTCCTCCTCCCCACCCCTTTTTCAAACAGTGCTGTGAATGTAGGTTAGCCTACATCTGTTCTGAGCTGTTCATCATCTTCACTTTACAACTGATGTGTCAGAGGCCAAACATGCAATCAATCAATATGGATGGTATTTTTAGCGGGGGTATCTCACAACTGTGTGATTGCCTGATGTGTAGTGTTAGTAATGTCAGCTATGTTCCTTGTTTTGTTTACTCTGAAGTAATCCCAGATTAGAGTGTACCTTTTGAGGATTTCACTGTGAGATAATAGTGGAAAAGAAGGCATGTAATGTTGAGTTGTGCATTCCGGGTGGAATTAGTATACCATTTTCAGGATTTTGCTGTCCTTGGGTTCCTGTGTTGTGTGAAAATCATTCATATACAGTCAGCCCTCTCTATCCACGGATTTGGCATCCATGGATTCCACCATCCATGGCTTGAAAATATTCCCAAAAAATAATTTCCAAGAAGCAAACCTTGATTTTTCCATTTTATATAAGGGATACCATTTTATTACGCCATTTTATATAATGGGGTTTGCACATACACATGGTATCCATTTTGGTATCCATGGGCAGTCCTGGTACCAAACCTCAGTAGATACCAAAGCATCTTCATGGGACTATACACCCTTTAGAAAGGGTGTAGGACCTTTTCAAAGCTGTTCCTGGTAAAATCTCTTTCCTAGCACATCAGGAAAAGGGTTCTAGCACAGGACCTGGATGCTGCTGGTGGTGGTGTATCTAGGACAGTCCTTCTCAAGGTGATGGTCCATGGACCAATACTGGCCCAAAAGTCATCAACAGCTGGTCCCAGGTGAGTTTGCAGCAAAAAGAGAAACAGAGAAATTGTAGGCAATGGGAACACATATGGCACACTGGGTGGTGGTTAAGATTGTGATCAGATTGCTTAATACGCGTCATTCTAGGAAATAGCAAGTAGACTAAGGAGATTATCAGACACATCAAAAGTGGTGTTGCAAGAATGCCAGGAGATCACAAAAAGGCTTCTTTACCAGATGACATCGTTATGCACTTGTTCTGCTCCTATTCTGTGGGTGCTGTTTTTTATTGATGGGAGAAGCCATCAATAGATCCCCCATTCCATTTCTGTCCTGGGTTTCTGTGTGTGCAACAAGGTGCCCTGTTATGCTGGTGAGATCTCAGCGTCAATGGGCGGTCCCTGCAAGAACACTTCTAGGTGAGATCAGGCCATCCAGGTAAGCTACCCTCTTTTTATGACTCTCCCTGTGTTACTTGTTAATTTTAAAGTGTGCTTTTGTGCTTGGTGTAACTTTTTATGTTCTATTCTTCTTTTTAACTTTGAATTTCCCATGCTCGTGTCTTCTCACGAGAATGGATGGGATTTCACTCCAGCAAGTGAATGGAATTCTGTTAGAGCTCCGTTCACTCCTGGGCTGCCCTGTGGATGGGAGAGGAGGTAAGTGCAGTGGAGAGGGTGATTGTGGTGGGAAGGGGCAAGAGTGGAAATTGTGGAACAGGAACACTTTTTGCATTTGTGTCTGATAATCTCCATAGGCAATGAAGCTGGAAGTAAGGTCACCTGTTACTACTGCTAGTCACACTTCTTAGGCACTTCAAGGTAAGATGGCTAGTCGCAGCAGATTACCTTACTTCCTACTTCATTGTGTCAGCCTTGAGCCTTCTAATTATTTCACAGTGGAAGCTGCAGCAGCAAGGTCCTGTTTTCACTCAGTCCCTATGCAGCACCTTCCCATTGCAAACAGGCAGCTGAACGAGCAGCTAGATTTGTAATTAGAGGAGTGACTAAATGGTATGTTGCTGGACCTACCAGCAGAATCTGGCAGCAGCTATGGTTGATATCCTGAAAGTGCAGGACATTATTGGTGAATTAATATTTTTTAAAAAATTATATGCATTAGTTATAATTTTATTGTCAGATTTTCTTTTGCTTCAGGTGCAAAAAACAACCTTGCTTGCCTTTAGTTATTGAATACTAAGCACCTTGATGTGGCAGTGAGGGTGGTTTGCCATTCTCAGGAAGCAAAATATCTTGGCCTTTGGCCTGGCCCTGAAATGTTTTGTGTATTTGATAGAGTTCTGTTTTGTTAAAGAGAAGTTTACTATTTGGGGCTAATTTCAGAACCAGCTTCTGTATCTCAGCAATTACTTATCAATTAATCTGATTGCATGAAATCTTACTTTGTTTTAACCCTTTTAAATGCAATGTTCACATAATAGTGAATGGGCTTCAAGTGGGGCAAACATTATGTTACACATGGATGGTTCTACTATAAGGGAGGTATTCCAGGGAAACTTCCTTAAAAGGCAGAGAAGCAAAAGGTTTCTGTCAATAGCAGTAAATTTGCCCAAGCAGAGGTAGGATGGGCCCAGGAGGGAAGCACTGAGAGTTCAAGTGACAGCTGCCTCTTGCTGGTGTCAGAAAAAAATTGTGACATGTAGCCATATAAACAGTTATTGGGGCAATATAAATGGATATGAAGGAAATAAAGTATTAACTTCTGTTGTTATTACTCCACTCCTATTTCTCTATAGAAAATTCATGAGGTTGGGTCCACTGTCGAATGCCCATTTATACGATTTGGTGATAACAAATGTGAGTGGAGGGTGTTATGTGTGTGAAAGTAGCTTGATACCTTTTCCAGAGTGTGCATGTATTTGTTCATTTGCAGATTTATTTCCAGCGGTGTGTCTCATCTTGAAATATGCTCAGTAACCTCCTGTGGATGTTAACACATAAAATTGTTTTGGAAGAGTATAGAGATCCATCCAAAATTGAAAACGATTTTATGGTGCTTATATGGAAAGCTTTTGAAGCTAGGAGAAGATAGCTAAAACTAATAAAAATACGCTAATGGGAAACTCTTGGGCATTTTAGAATAAATATAGCCCTCTTGGGCGAAGGATGAGCAGCAGTGTTTTTATTTATTCCAGAGCAACACACTCTAGGTACCTATTTCTGCCTCATTGAAAGTAATCCTTGAGAGTCAACCATATAGACATATCCGTCTTTTTTATTATTTTGTAAGATATTTGATAGAGAGGTGAGAAAAATCCAATCGTCACCTAGAAATGACCCCAGGGATTTTCACAGGTTCAACTACATGCATACATATTTCCCCTTTACAAATATCTGCAGGCTAGCTAGATCTGAAGTGTTTCAGAAATGTGATGTCTGTCTCTGTTTTTTTTTTTTTTTTTTTTTAATGAAACGACTGATAGATAGGACATTCTCCTTAACCATAGATTGCTTAGTCTCTCCTGCCTTTCCCAATTCCTTTCAACAGAACTAACAGGCTATGGACTAATGAGGAAAAAACTAGCCGAAAGTTTTCATAAGGAAGCAGTGAAAGATGCATCTCTCAGTTCTCTATTGTGCTTGCAAATAATTCCTTACACTAAAAAGCTTTTGCATTCTTGGCCACTGGACTGCCTCTCAATACATTAATAACACCTGTCACAAGATTTTGAGATGTACTCAAACAATTTATTTCCCAGTCGGGCTCTTATCTAAACAAGATCAGTCTTTGTAGCTTTCTCCATTTAGTCAGGTTTCTGTACTAGCATATCTGACTGGTATTATCTGTGGCTCACTGTTTTCATTTGGAGGTGGTTGGGGAGAATTAATGTATGGAATTAATAAATACCTCCCATCACACCTGCTCTTACCCTGTGGCATTACTAAGGCTGGTGTCACCCCTCCCTGCAATGGTATCACCTGTTGTGGTTTGGCCTCTCCACACCTCCCTAGTGACTCTGCTGCTCTTACCTTACTTCTCAACAGGTCCATATGGTGATGTAAATCTTTACCAAAGTACAGTAGTAGTTTTGGGACACCAGGGAATAATGAGAAATCAGAAGTGTCAGATTAGGGATTTTGCTGTGTGAATGGTGTTTTAGGGAGGAAATCCTTTGAAAATGGAGTGAGTGGATGGGTAGGTGTGTGGGAGGGTGGGAGAGTTTATTTACTGGGGGTTGTATATACCTACTGATATTGATACTTAAAACATGGGGAGGTATTCTCTGTCAATACTTTCTGCATCTCATTTCATTTATTTTCTTTTTGCTCTTTTAAACTGACAGATAACTAGGCTCTCTGGACAGTATGCAACACATTACAAGAATGTGTTGTAAATACATACCAGAATAAATAAATACCAGAATATAAATATTCTGTAAATACCAGAATATATTCTGTAAATAAATATTTATTCTGTAAATAAATACCAGAATATAAAACTGCCAGAAAACCAGCAAAACATAATAGAAATATTTCATTGTTGTTAATTGTTGTCAAGTCAACTTTGACTTATGGAAACCCCATGAATGAGAATTCTCCAAGTCACCCTATCATCAACAGCCCAGCTCAGATCTTGCAGATTCAGGACTGTGGCTTCCTTGATTGAGTCCATCCATCTGTAATACAGTCTTCCTCTTTTCTTTCTACCTTCTACCTTACTAAGTGTCACTGTCTTTTCTAGTGGGTCATGTGTTCTCACAGTATGTCCAAATATGACAGTACATACTGTGAGATGTACTATGTAAATATGACAGTACATACTGTGAGAGGTGGTGGGATTGCATGCTCCTGTGAGACAAGAGGCTATGTTGATGGCAACAGTGCTGCTGGTAGGGTCTCCCATGTCAGATGGGCTTTTCCTGAGGAGCCAGCCTAAATGTGCCAAACAGCAACCAGGCAGCAGTAGTAGTGGGGAGTGATTCTGGTGGAGGGTCTCTCAGAAACAATGGCAGTGGCACCATAGCTAACACTTGTTAGTACAGCACAGAAGGAGATGCAGTAAACCCCTTTTGAATGTCTTTTTCCATGAAAAATCTATTTCCAAAATGAAACAAGAGATGGTGCCATGTCAGAAGGCACTCAACAAGCTCCTGGGGTATAGCAGAGGACAACTACAAGTAGCACTGTGGCTAATGACACAACTGGATTCAAGCCAAAAAGATGTTGAGCTATTGATGTCAGGGGTAAAAGGAAAGTTTGAAGCTGCACCACACATATTATAGCCACACAGAAAGTGAGAAGCATGGTTTGGGGAAGCTAAACATAGGTAAAACAAGAAATGGAACGTATAAACAAAACTTGGAGTGAGTGGGCTAAAGTGGATGGGAATGGGACATTTAGAGTCATGTAATAACACTGTTTTACTCAGGGAATGAAAATCTAAGAAGAAATGGGGTAGCATTAATAGTGAGGAGAGATGCAGCAAAAACAGTTCATGGATATAATGCCCATATGAACAATTAATATCAGTAAGACTTCATGGAAAAACTATCAATATAACCATAATCCAAGTTTATGCTCCAACTACAGAGACAAAGGAAGAAAAAAATTGAAAGATTCTATGCTGTTGTCCAGGAGGAAATTCACCACACATGAAAACAGGACTTGTTAATCATAGCTGATTGGAGTGCAAAAATAGGAAACAGAGCAGAATCAAAGATTGTCGGAAAATTTGGCCTAGCATCAAGACATGACTCAGGAGAGCAACTGATTGAATTTTGTGAGGCCAACAGTTTGTTCATCTCAAACACATTCTTCAACCAACCAAAGAGGCAACTGTATACATGGACATCACTTGATGGCCAATATAGAAATCATGTTATGCTCAAGCTCTTTTTCTGATTGATCTATGGATTGAAATAAATAAGTGATTATGATGTTTGATACATTGAATATAGAAATCAAATAGACTACATAATTGGAAGTTGAAGATGGAGAAGCTCCAATATCTCTGCAAAAACAAGACCAGGAACGGATTGTGGCACAGAACATGAATTGCTGTGTGTTGGGCCTTTTTTAAAAAAAACTTTATTTATTTCTTTTTAGTGCAGCAGACTAACACAGGTAGCCCTCTGGAAACTGTTTTTACAGGCTCTTTTTAGGATGTTGCTAAAGCACACCAGGATATATAGATTGTTTGCTTGATTTGCCAAAATGTTATGGGCTAAACTTATGGCACAATCCATCCCCTCATGGGTACAGCTCTGAATGCTGTGCATATAGTAGTGGATCTTGCTAGGGAGTCTGTTGAACCCATTCTGTAACCAGCAGGGGAGCCTTGAAGAGCAAGACAATGGAATGGATATCTGTGTCAAAAGCAGGTAACCTGGGTTGAGCCTTCATCTAAACCTGGAGCACTCATCAGTGACATTCAGTGCAACCAACCTTGAAGGATGGAGAGAAGTGATATCCAAAAACAACTGAAGGGCCACTGATTTGCTGTCCCTGGTGGGGAATCAGGTGTCAGGAGTTAGAGACTGAACTCCATTATAAAATGGCCAAACAAACTCCAGAGTCATGCCTAGTCAAAATGGCTGACTCTACGAACTGCCTAGTCTTCCTTAGCTACAGAAGGAGGGTTCTTATTGGTGTGTAAGATCATGTGATTGAGTAAGCCAATGCCCTGTAACTGTGTATATGGGAGGGCTCAGAGCAGAACTCACTTTCTCTTCTTCCTGTGAATGTTGCGGCCTGGTGAAGCAGTTTCTCCCTGAATTGTAAACATTTGTATATATTGCAATTGTTTGAGTTTGAAGATAAAAATGCTTCCTGCTTATTTGGACATCAAACACTCAGTACATGAGTATTCTTGGGAACAGGTTGCTCCTGAGTCTACTGAGACAGTTTTGGGGCTTCTGCTGGGGATTGAGTGGCCTATCATCCCCTGACACCAGGAAACCTGGTGACGCAGTGGTTAAATGCCAGTACTGCAAGCCACAACGTTATGAGTTTGATCTCAGAGGACTCCAAGGTTGACTCAGCTTTCCATCCCTCTGTAGGTTGGTAAAATGAGTACCTAGCTTGTTGGGAATTTTTTTTTTAGGGAATTTTTTTATTGGAGTAAGACCATTCTACTAAAAAATACACCCGACCGCAAAAGGCCACAACAATAATACAAAAACAATACTAATTATTTTCCTCTTTTCTTACTAATACAAAAGTAAATCTATCCTAACACTAATGTATTTTTCCCTTTAATCTAAACACACTATAATCACATTATATTTACACATTATAATTATACCTACTTAGAAATGAAAAAAAACCAATAAAATATTAATTAAAAATAATAATACAAAATAATACAAAATTAATAAAATATTTATTTAAAATATCATTTTATGTTATTGCTGGGGTCGTCTCACTAAACCACGGCCAAAACTTTTTCCAACGATAGCTTGGCAATTTCTCTTTTTCACTCAGAGCTAAATTTTCAATTACATTCTTCACATAATAGGCAGTGCCTTTTACATCCTGCAGATTTTGACTTTTCACCTCCTTTTTTCTCTGGAAAACTAACCCTAACATCACATAAAGGTTTACCAGGCGCACCGTGGACCAGGGCACTTTCCAAAAACTCTCAGCCACAGAACCAGACTCCTTCCTCTTCCTCTTTTGGCCCACTGACTTTCTGGGTCCCCTGACACCCTCTGGAGGCTCAGTCCCTGAAAGCACTGTCTCCCAAGCCTGCTGTGCCAAATCGGGCCAATCCAGGACCCGGGCCACCTCCTCCCATGTTTCCCGGGCACTCGGGCAGTCCTGGACAAAATGTCTGATCGTCTCCTTTTGTGCCACGCCACTCAAAATCTCAGCCTTTTTACATTTCAGACGCGGACAGGTCTGCTCATCCTCTGCGGTCCATGGTCTCTTTCCCCTCAGATTAAGAACCTGATGGTAGAGCCTCCACCTCAAGTCCCACAACTTTTTGGGGACCCTTTTGTCCATGAAATACTCAATTGGGTTAGTCTGGTGATTTAGGTATTCTGATAAATCTAGTTTGGCCTGACGCTTTTGCAAAAACGGGTTAACATAAATCTCCTCCACTATTTTCCTGTACAAAGTCCTCTTGATGCTCTGACCTGGTCTGTCTTCCCCCTTCAACTCCTCAGCATGAATTTTATATTTCTTTATGTAAAAAACAAAGTCTTTCAAATAATCTGGTGCTTTCAATTTTTCAGGTAAAGAAAACCTAAAACTTAATGAGCCTTCCTCCCACCAAGTCTTTCCCCATCTAGTCCCTATCCAGCACTCACAAAACAAAACTAGCCAAGCCTGAGGTTGAATCTGACCCTTTTGTAACAGAGAAACTTTCCCAAAGTTTTGAGCAGAAAAGATGGCGATGAACTTAGGTCCCAGGGCTGGGAAGTCCAGGCCCCCTTGTTCTACCTGCCCATAAGCCACTGCCCTTGCCAGGGGGAACGTGGCCATTCCCCAAAGGAACTTGAAGAGAACCCGATCAGCTTCTTTAATCACTGAATCTGGAGGTGGGAAAACAGCCGCCAAGTTGGCTGCCACGGGAAGCAGGTAGGTATTTACAAAAGCGGCTCTCTGGTAAATGGTCAGCTTCCATCTCTGCCAGAGGGCCACCCTCTCTTTCACTTTTTCCAACCAGCGATACCAATTTTCTTTCCATCCCTCTGGAGCCAACGCAAAATTCAGCCCCAGGATCTTCACCCTATCCATCTTTGCCTCTTGCTCTGCTTGCCACCTTTCCTTTTCTCCAACTACGTCCTTTAGAGGAATAGCTGCCATCTTGTCCTCTGCAGCAAAAATCCTGATCAAAAAACTCTTTTCCATGTTAAGTCGAGCACCAGAAACTCGACCGTAGGCCTCAAAAGCATCTTTAATCTTTCTAACTTCCATCCTGTCCTTAACCAAGAAGGACACATCATCAGCATGGGCAACAAATTTAACAGATTCATATCGAACCAACCATGAACTGTCCAACGGACGCGGAATTTGGATCCCCGAGATGCTCTTGTCCAAACTAATCTTACACAGAATAGCATCCAACGCAATAACATACAAAAGAGGGCTTAGGGGACAACCTTGCCTCACCCCAGAATTTAACTTAATCCTCTTTCCTCTATGACCATTGACTTGCAAAACTACCTCTGCATCCCTATAAAACAATTTAACTAAAGCAATAAATCTCTCTGGCACCCCTTTCCACTTGAGAGTTTCCCATAGGAACGTATGATCTACATTGTCAAAAGCTTTCATCTGGTCGACCTGTAGGATTTGACCAGTCCAATCTCCCTCCTTGCTGAGTCGGAACACTTCCCGAAACAAACAAAGAGAGTCCACCATAGTCCTACCTGGCACAGCACTGGTCTGTGCTTCCATCACAATCTTATCAGCCACCTTAGCCAGCCGATTGTTCAGTATTTTTGCCAACATACGGTAGTCTACGTTGGTCAGAGCTATGGGGCGCCAGTTTTTTGGGAGGGTAGGATCACCCTCCTTTGGGAAAAAAATCAGGACCCCTTGATAAAATGTCTCAGGGAGCTCATTATTATCCCACAAAAAATTAAACAAAGTTGTTAAAGGGGGAACAATCCACTTCCTGTAAACTTTATAAAAATTCCAACTGAGGCCATCTGGGCCAGGGGCAGACTTACCCTTCCCTTGAACTATGACCTCATAAACTTCTTGTTCTTCTATAGGAGAGACCAACCTCTTCCTGTCCTCTGGACTCAGTCCCTTATAGAGGGTGCCCATCTGGTCCTCTGAAAAAGCTTGAAAAAAACCCTTAATCTCTTCTATATCTATATTTTTCCTAGCATATAACTGCTTGTAATATCCTTCCATGATATCCAGCATCTCACTTGGTCTAAATACAATAGGGTCTGACTCGGAGGCTCTCAAGCCGTTTAATTCAATCGGAGCCCTTGGACTCCGGGCGCCTGCCCACTCATCCATGTCAACCACACCACCTCGAGTCCTGAAATTTTTACTCCTCTTTCTGTTTTGTCTTTGCTTTTGGCAAAATCTTGCTATCACTCCCTTCGCCCAGTTAAGCTCTTGTTCTGAAAAAGGAACACCTTGGTTCAATCGATAATGACACTTCAAAAAATGATAAATGGCCAAATGATACTCCTGAATCTGTTTCCCATTAATGTTGGTCTCGTAGGCCCGGCTAGTGGCCCGAACTGCGCGTTTCACACGTTCCCACCACCTGCACAAATCATCCTTGTACATGTCCGCAAGAGTTAGGCTGTGGGCTAGTGCTGAGGCGATGCGCTCTTTATATGCCACATCTTCCAAAAATTTAGGGCGCAACCTCCAGAGAGGTCTTCCTTTGGGGTAAACCTGACCTATACTGAACTCTACAGCCAAGAGCCCATGATCCGACCAAGGAGTGATCATAACAGTGCACTTTTCCACCTTCATTTCTTTCACTGTTCTCACACGGTCTATTCTGCTGGCTGAGGTTTTGTGATAATGAGTAAATCGAACTCCTTCCATTGGGGGAAAATCTGAACCAAAAGCCTTTCTGCAAAAAATAGGAAAAAATTCTAACTCATTCTCCACATCAAGAGCTGCATCCTTAAGACCTTGCCTCTCTAGAAAAGACTCCAACTCTCTTTCTTCTGCTGTCAGGGGTTTGGGCAGGGACAACTTTGTCCGCTCTTTCTGGTCTGCGTAAGCACTCCTGTCCATCATCCTTGCCCTGTTATTGAAATCTCCTACGATAATAAGATGCCGTCGAGTGTTACACTGATTTTTTAAATACCCCCAAAACTTTTTCCGTTCGGCATATTTTACAGGAGCATAAAGCCCACACAGCCTGAAAGCTTTCTTTTCTACTCTTCCATCTTTCTGCTTTTCCTCCATACTAAAATCCACCACCACCAACCTCCCCAAAACTACTTCTAACATGAAATCAATGGTCAGATTGTTCCTGGACCTAAACAGTACCCCTATTCCCCAACCGCCACACTCCCCATATGACCATACAGAAGGTCCTTGTGTCCACAATCTCTGACACCGGCTCCGCTGTTGTTCGTTACAGATATGAGTTTCCTGCAACACAATGATGTCATAACGCAGGCCGCCAAGGCAGGGCAAAATCTCATTGCACCTATCCTCAGTTCGCAAGCCACGAACATTCCATGTGGCAATTTTTAATGAACCCATTGTTTTATGTACCTAAAAATGTATTGAGGCCCCCGTTATAAATAACCAAAAACTAACAGAAGTATATTGGCCATGAAGATTGAAATAATTGTTTTTCTACTAAAAATCTAACTTAAAGTCTAACTTAACTGAAATCTAATTTTCAGTCCAACTTATTAAAACTCTCATTTTTAACACATTCTTTTTCAACACAGCTCTGGTGACTGTATCTCTTGTTCCTCTGAATGCATCACCTCTACCTCCTCAGGATTTTCCTGAGGTGTAGCCTTACAAGTGTTGGAGATGGAGGGAGGTGAGGATGGGGTGAAAGGGGGCTGGGATGAAAAGGAAGGGTCAGGAGCCAAGGGGCATGGGTCTGGAGGTTTAGGGAGTTCAGGGGACAAAGGGTATGATACCAAAAGTTGCTCTGGGATCAAGGAGTCTTGAGAGCTAACCTTTGGAATCAGAGAACAACCTTGTTCACTTGTATCCATCTCTTCCACTCCATCTCTCATTTCCTCCCCTGATTCTTTTTCAAACGCCTCCCCTTCTTTTTCCTTTTTCTCCAAGCTCTTCTGATGGTCCATTTCCATGACTGTAGACTCCTGAAGCAATTCCTGATCAGTTATTTCTCTTTCTGTACTTTCTCGTACACCCACAGCAGCCTGCTTCTCTTCCTTCTTCTCTGGAACTTGATCACCATCCCCAATAGCCTCTTTCTCTTCCCCTTTTATCAACAATTCAAACCTGTTTTTCTGAGCCACCTCACCTCCCTTCTGATACAACTCCCCCTTCTGTGGTGATTTCCTCCCCACTTTCCCTTTTTTCTTTTTGTCCACTGTACTCCATTCATCCTTCTCTGTCTGCTCCTTTCCTTCGGGCTTCCCTCCAATCTCTGTTGATCTTTGAGTTCCTTTTGGTTTGTTACCTTCTTCCTCCCTCTTTTCCCTTTCTCGATCAACTTTTTGAAACTGACCTCCTCTCTCCCGGGACTGAGTTCTCACTTCTTTCTCTCGAGCCTTCTCTCTGCCTGACTTAGCCACCTGGTTTGCTTTTTCCAGACGCTGTGCATCTTGACAATTATAAAAGGCCTTGGGACACCAAAAATAGGTATGCCCAAATTCTTCACAAAAATTGCACCGAATGCTTGCCTGACAGGCGACAGAGGGGTGACCTCTTGCTCCACAGCGGGAACATAAGGGTGTGTGACAAGTACGCCTCTGGTGCTCATAAGAGCCGCATTGAAAACAGGCGGCTGGCTGCCCGCTGTATCTGGTGATTCCTCGGTCAGCCCCTAGGAAAAAATACTTGGGGATTTTGCCTCTCCTGAACTGAGGGTCATCATTCTTGAAAGATACAATACAACGGTACTCTCCATTCCAGAAACCAGCGGTATCTCTTACCTTTTCAGGTCCTGAAAGGATGGTGGCATATTTTGAGACCCACTGAGCCACATCCTCTTTGGGTATTGTGGTTGTTCTAAAACTAATGGTAAGGACTTTGGTATCACTTCGGAACAAAGGGACTACCTCATAGGCTTTCAACAAATTAGGGTCCTGCTGTTTTGCTCGCTTGCAGTTGGCCCAAAAATTGCGATACGCTAGTTCTGAAGCTAAACAGACATCTGTCTCTTTTGACCCCAGTAACTGTATAACGGCCACCACATCTTCTGCCTCCTCCCCTCTGTAGCCTAACGCATCCCTGAGCACCTTTTCTGAGATGTATTGTTGGGGGCAATTAGCTAAAATACACTGTAAACCGCTTAGGGAGTGCTTTGGCACTGATAAGTGGTATATAAATATCAATGCTATTGCCATTGCCATTGCCATTGCTGTCCCTACATTATATGAAGCATAAAATAATCGTTTTAGTGATCAGCTGTCTTCGTGTCCAGTACATGCCTGATTATGGGCTGGAACTGGCAAAGTGCAAATCCCTTTGTGCATATCCAGTTCTATAATTGTATGCATGTGAAGGGATGGACTTTGTCCTTCATATTCATGTGTGTTATGTGTGTTTCCATAATGTTAAAACATCAATTATTTTTAATATGCTTGAGGCCTAAATTATATTTTGAAATGTGCTAATAGGTTATGTTGCAGCCCTTGATTCCTCATAATAGATGCTCAAATTTCTCAAAAGAACCATGCCATGCCTTCAAAGTCCTTCTTTCTATTCTGAGGCATTTGGGGTTGAACTTCTGCTTACTCAGTGAAGTGCACACTGAATGTGCTTAGGGATGCTCTTTTTTTCTTAGTACTTTATCTCATAGGGAGTAAAAATTAGGTTTTAGGCTGCACAGAGGTTTAGTGAAACATTGTGATATTGGTTATGCTTGAAGACAGAAAATACATCCATGAATTCGTTATTCACAGTTTCACTTATCCACGTCTGAAAATATATACTCTCTCTAGGCATTTCTAAGTCTTCCAATGTGATTCTTTGGTCACCTTCTGGTGTTCTTCTCATTGAAAATAATAGGGTTCCACAGCTTCAGGTCTTGGAATGTAACCCCCACAGATATGGAGGTTGACCTGTAGTTAGTTTCACAACACGGTGTGGGTCCAACAAGGGAGGGTACATACATGCATGCACAAAGACTATAAGAGTCACCAAAATGGATGTAGTATCTTTTGAGACCAAAAGGAAGACTTTATAAGGTTTTCAACCCAATGCACAAATTACTTTGATCGCCTCTCTCACAAACACTTACCTCACGGCTATTTAATGGTGGCTGTACCAGGCTTGCCTCTAGGCTGTTTAGGCTGGTGGCTCAACTGTATCTGTTCCTGATAAGGTTAGATCTGGTTTTTGTGACACATGACTTAGTTACATGTAGATTGGATTGCTTAGTTACAATTGGATGAGATTCCTGCATTATTTTTTCTGTACTATATTTTAAAGATGAACTCAATTCATAAAATCATTACCTTTATACAATACATAGAAGTATATCTTCTATCATCTTCTTTTCTACACCATAATTTAAGGTAATAATACATTATCATAGAGATGTTTGTAGTATAAGCCCAGGCAGCTCAAGTGTGGTCTGTGTCTTTCAAAAGGTTTGTTCACACTAGGGATGTAAAGCTTTGTTTATTCCATTCTTAGAAACAAGTAAGGGATATTGCAACATTTTTGTATTTGGGAGAAAATAAGAAAACATCACACTTTTTGAAGGCTTTTCACAGTTTCAGCTTTCCCAAATGAGTGCTTTGGGCACTATCCACAATGCTGCAGCCTTATTTGAGAGCTCACGCCGAACAAGTCTTGAAGAGAAACGACAACGCAGAAAGAATCACTACCCGGAAACATCACCTAAGGAACCTTCTGCTGTGCTTTCTGCAACCGGACTTGTTTATCTCAGATTGGCCTTTTCAATCATCAGCATGCTTACAGAAAGCGCGGGATGAATCCTTCCTGAACCTTCGTTTGCGAAGAAAAGCCAGAGAGAGAGAGAGAGAGACTTTGCAGGGGAGGGGGGAATCTGCTCAGGAATGGGGGGAAACAGGAAGCCTACCCCCCTTTTTTTGGCACAAAATTCATGGTCTTGGTGCAAAAAAAAAATCACAAATTTTTCATAGCGAAAATAAATTTCCTGCTCAGACTATGATCACCTTTGGTGTAAAAACACTGCACAAGGTTAATCAGGGAAGAATTTAATGAGAAAAAAAGATGAATTTTAAAGAATCTTTGTTAAGATTTTCATGTGCTAGTGGTTCTAACACACACACCCTTCCATTGAAGATGAGAAAATAGGCAAACATTCTTTGCAGCTCTACTTCACACAACCAAATGACATATTGAAAGTGCAAAGGTGGATAAGAGTGCAGTGGCAGGCAACCTTCATTCATCAGCTTTTCTGCCCTGAGTTGTGTTGTACAAGGCAAATGTGAGGTCATGCAGTGGCTTGACACATTTTATCTATTAAACAAACATTTGGAAGAATTATAATGGGACACCTGTATCATAGAAACACTGTCCACAAGCATGACTGTTGTATTGCTACAATACAATCCTATGGACATTTGCCTGGAAATAAACACTATTGAGCTCAGTGGGACGTCCTCACAGATATGTAAGAAACTACAGGCTCATTTTGTTAGGAATAAACCTAGCTTTACATGCCTTTACACCCCCTCCCTTCTAATAGATTGGCAATAATTCATAAATTGGCAATAATTGACAGTTCACATAGGTCCATGGTAGACCAAGCCATCTACAGAAGGCTTCAGTTAAAAGTCACCCAGAGATCTAATGAAGTTGTCTCCAAAATTCTCCAGACACAGACATGTCCAGAACTGATCGATTTAGCAAAGCCCCCTCAGACTGCTGTTAGGGAGGATGTGCTAATCTCCCCTGGATGCACTTGACAGTGAGTCATACTCCAAAACAAACAAGTGACTGAAACACCCATTATCCTGTAAAGGTCTTCCTTCATACCTCAGCCTACCCACAATGCAAAGGTTGCCTCAAACCCATCAATCTTAATGTTCCGGCCTTTAACAGCAATTAACGAAGCCAGAGCTTCCATTGTTTAGCTCTGGGAAATTCACTCATGATTGTTCTACACTCAAAACACCCCTTAAGGATATGATATTGGGTATAAATATTACCCTCAAATCATAGCCATGTGTGCACAGATCTTCAGATGCCATTACTTTTCTGGTTTGCTGTCACACCCTCAGATCCAAATCTAAGTCTTTCTCTTCTACACAAATATCTACTCTATGGACAGGTAAAGTATAGCTCATCATCCCCGAAATATATTTCTCTATCCAAATACTTCATCCTAATTTTTCATTAGCCTTATGAGACTGCTTGAAGCTTCAGTGTATGTGTGAGTGGTCCCATGATTATTTTTTGATAAAAACAATTTTTATTTGTTCCGGCTTGGAGTCTCCTCAGTTAGTACTGGTATAGGGGCGCTCCAAAAAAGCGATACAAAGACTCCCTGAAACAACATCTCAGGCTTGGCCAAATTGATCACCAACAGTGGTCCGCCCTGGCCTCAAATTGGGAGGCATGGAGACGCACTATCCACAATGCTGCAGCCTTATTTGAGAACTCACGACGAACAAGTCTTGAAGAGAAATGACAACGCAGAAAGAATCACAACCCAAAAACATCACCCAAAGAGACCTTCTGCTGTGCTTTTTGCAACCGGACTTGTTTATCTCGGATTGGCCTTTTTAGTCATCAGCGCGCTTGCAGAAAGCGCGGGATGAGTGCTTCCTGAATCTTCGTTTGCGAAGAAAAGCCAGAGAGAGAGAGACATAGGTGCAAAGATCCTGAAGTTACTCAACCTCTCGCAACTGAACTTCCAGAGCTGTTTGGCAGTGGAACACACCCCCTCGGAGCATGGTGGGGTCTCCTTCCTTGGAGGTCTTTAAACAGAGGCTGGATGGCCATCTGTTGGGGATGCTTTGATTGTGATTTCCTGTGTGGCAGGGGGTTGGACTGGATGGCCCTCGTGGTCTCTTCCAACTCTGCAATTCTATGATTCTATGATTCTAACCATACCTTTGAGCTAATTGAAATTCCCCAATGCAATATAACTCAAAGGTCACGAATAGGTCCCATGGACCCTATGCAATTTGGATAATGTAGCTATAGCATCATCTGTCTGCTGAGCACTCTATCCAAAATCCAATTGCTACACCCAACTGGAAAGAACTATTGACTCAATTGTAGGATAGTAATTCAACACTAATGCAAAGCCCACTGATCAAGTGGGTCTCGTCAGTGGGGCTAGAATTTGGATTTAGTCTTTCAGTCTGAAAGATTTTTCTGAAGAAAAGTTTAAAATTGTGTAGCGATAGGTGATTGCAGTTTGTTCACACATCAATGACAACATTTTCCTTCTGTGTAGATCTGAACTTTGCTGCTTAAATATATTATCCATGACATTTGGAAACCTACCTGGAATAGGAAATACTATCAGAACTAAGAATTTGGTAGAACAATGTTATATTCAAACAAGAACCAATAGTGAGATGTCTGACCTCAAATAAGGAATAACTTTTTAATGTGTTATTCTGTGTGCATGAAGTGTTTACATAAAACTATTGCTTTTTTGTTGAGCAGAATATTATTTTGGAAAAATGGGTTTGGACTTTGAACGCTTAAAAAGAGAAAGATATATCATTCTGAGTTTTGACTTGTCATATGTAAGAACACAGAGAGCATGTTTTCATCTAAATGAAGAGAGTTCTCAGGAGAGGTGGAAATTCATACTCTCCAAGTGTCTCTTTGAGGTCAAAATGTGGGTGACTTTTCATTACAGTGAGATGGACAATTCCTCTCCTCTTAAAATCCCGAGCTTTGTCTTGAGTTTGGAACAGTCTTCAAATAACTTCAGGGAAGCTTTTTTTTCATTGGAGACCAATCTGGCTGCTGTGCGATGATGAAGCTTTCAGGTAGAAATGTTTCATGTATCTTTGACCCAACAAAATTCCTGTTAGAAATGTAATACTGGATATTTTCTGGCATCACTGCCCCAACTATAACATCAACAACATGATGTGACATGTCAGAAATGCGGGGAGGGCATGTTCTAGGTTGAGTTCCCTTCGTCGTGGAAACCTTGGGGAACACTCTGTGGAGTCTGCTTCAAGTGTCTTTGACAGGGAGATAAATAGATATGCTTAATCAAGTTCTGGGGTTCTACGTGAGCTTCAGGTACTTTTCACTTTGTTATCAGACTTTTTTTTTACATCAGCTAACATAAAACAGGATTAGCACAACTTGAATATTTGCACTGAACAAATTATCTTAAACTGCATCTTATCATTGTTGCTGCCATTATTATTGTTGATATTGCTATTTATTCAAATTGCGAACTGGTTTCATTTTAAAAACATATCTCTTCCTTTCCTTTTTTTAAAGTCTTTTTTTTTTGTTAGATTCAGAACAGCGAGTGGTCAACTAATAAGGATTAGTAATGGGAAGGTTTTATTTAATTCAGTTTGTAAGCTGCTTTAGTTGGTGGAATCCCTTAAAACACTGGGATTATAGTTTTAATGCTACCAACACACTACCTTGACATCTACAGTATATGAGATTTCATCGCATATTTTCAAAGAAGATTATACATATGTATACAGTATATGCAGTGCATCAGAATATTATATGTCGGCTGTATCCCTCCTGTATTTGCAGGTTTTCCATCTAGTACTTTGGGATTAGATGGAAAAATTTAAATGATTTGCAAAGGATTAGGTGGAAGACTTCTTTTTAAAAAAAAAACTAAAGAAAAGCAGACATTATTAGGAGTCACAGTGAGCAGTAAATATCATATAGCCTATTTGAATGCACCAATCAGCATTTATTACTTCCAGATTTACAGAGACTCCTACATTTATTTGCTTACATTCTTTCTGAATTGTACATTTGATTTACTCATTGACAGCCATTAAGCAGCAATAAAGGAGATGCATGGAACTTTGAATCCAGAAACTTCTTAGCTCATCTTTATAGCAGGGAAATGTATTATGATTGCAGTAAAGAAAATCAGAAGCATGTTTAGCGTATTTCCCCTAAAGAAGACAAAAACATAGTTCATTAAAATCAGCAGGTCTTACTTGGCAGTGGGTGTGCAAGAATTCTTGGTGCCTTGAGTGAACCAAGATTCTGGTGCCCCTCAGATTCAGTACAGGCAAGATTGAGAATTCTAGATTAATCTTCTTTCCTGTATTTGTCTGGCATTTAAAACAACCAATGTAAAAATAAAAATAATTTTTATTGATTACCGAAAAACTCTTCCATTCATCCTATCATGATTATACTGTTCAGCAAACGTGGGAAAACTGATGATCTCCAGAGGTTTTTGACCTGCACTCCTCACCAACAATAGCCGATACAGAGAATGGTGAAGAATATGAGCAGCTGCAGTCCAAGAACCTGTTGAGGGCTGCACTTTGTCCACTCCAGCAAAGTAATATAAACCGTTCGGTAGCTGACACAGATTTTAACTATACACAGACTAGCTTACAGTGCATCCGTTCTCTGCATCAGATTGCCTTTAAATGGATTAAAATAGCCTCCCTGGCCTGTGTGGTTCTTCTGCCTGCTTGCTGGTCCTGCTTGGCTTTTGCTGCAAATGCCCACTGCCATTCTGATATATGGTGGCCAGCCTTTGGAAGAGGGGAGAAAAGGGTCCCTCCCTCATGACTTAGTTCTGCCTTCACTTCTTTTTGTTAACTGCAATCAAGTTGACCGTGACTTACGGTGACCCTATGAGTCAGAGACCTCCAAGTCACCATGTCATCAACAAACTTAATGAGCTCTTGCAGATTCAGGGTTGTGGCTTTCTTGATTGAGTCTTTCCACCTATAATGGGGTCTTCTCCTTCTCCTATTGCCTTTTTTCTGACCAAGCATTATTGCTTTCTCTGGTAAGTCATGTCTTTTCATGATATGTCCAAAATATGACAGTCTCAGTTTAGTCAAATTGGCTTCTAGAGAGAGTTTAGGGTTCATTTACTGTAAGACCCATTTCTTTGTCTTTTTAGCAGTCCACAGTATTCATACAGCTCTTCTCCAACACCACATTTCAAATTAGTTGATTTTCTTGCTGTCAGCTTTGTTGACTGTCCAGCTTTCACAACCATAGAAAATGGGAAATACAATGGAATGGAAAATCCTAACTTTAATATTCAGTGATATATCTTTACACCTCAGGATCTTGTCTAGCTCTTTCATAGCTGCCCTTCCAAGTCCTAGTCTTCTTCTGATTTCTTGACTGCAGTCTCCATTCGGATTAATGACTGAGCAAAGATATGGAAAATCATGAACTATTTTGATATCTTCATTGTGTACTTTAAAGTTACGTAAATCATCTGTCGTCATTATTTTTGTTTTGTTAATCTTCAACTGTAAACTTGCCTTCACACTTTCTTTCTTAACTTTCTTCAGTTATTGTTCCAAGTCTTTGCTAGTTTCTGCTTGTAGCATGGTGTCATCAGCATATCTTCGATTGTTGCCTTCCTCCAATCTTCACACCTCCTTCCTCAGAGTCTAATCCAGCTTTGTATATGTTTCACAATCTTCCATGTATCAAATATGTTAAGATGAGTGAGGACTGATGATGGCTCAAATGTCAGTGCATCCACTCTGGGTTTTAGTCCAAACTTTAAAGGATATCTGAGGTGCTGGACCTATTTTGGGGAGATGTTCAGTTCAGCCTAAGACTCACAGCAGATTCACAACCCCTTTGACCAGAGAATCCACAAGCTGGCCCTTGTCAAGACAGCATAATGGGGTGTTTTATATGGCAAATTCTTATGGTAAGAAGGGCAGCCAGCATCTGCTCGACTTAATTCCATCTCTCACTGTCATCTCCTTTTCCTTGTGTGTTGTGTATTATTTAGACTGTAAGCCTGAGGGTACATAACTGTCAAATTAACAATTTGTAAGCCACTCTGGGAGCGTTTTTGGCTGAAGGACAGGGTATAGATACAAGAAAGAAAGAAAGAAAGAAAGAAAGAAAGAAAGAAAGAAAGAAAGAGATATACAGATAAGGGTGATAACATGCAGCCTTATCTGATTCCCTTGCCAATTGGAAACCACTCTGTTTCTTCGTATTCTGTCCTAAGGGTGGCCAGTTCTCCTGAGTACAGGTTACATATTAGGATAATGAAATATTGTGGCACACCCATTTCTTTAAGAGCGATCCATAGTTTTTCATGATCTATGCAGTCATAGGCTTTGCTCTAATCTCTAAAGCACCAGCTGATTTTCTTCTGAAATTGTTTGGTGTGCTTCATTGTCCAATGTATGTTTGCAATATTATTATTATTATTATTATTATTATTATTATTATTATTTATATCCCGCCCAATCACAAGGAATCCGGTTGGGTTACAACAATAAAAACGCAAGAGAACACAATAAAATTCAAAATTAGTCCCTTCCCAACCCCCCCAACCCAATACTAAAATTACAATTAAATACACACAGTTTAAAAACAAGAATACAAACGTTTAAAAAGGGAGATAATTGGTGGACAGAGTGATGTAGATCACCTTGTGTGGGGAGAGGAGTTAAGTTGGGAAGGCCTGCCAGAAGAGATCTGTCTTAAGAGCCTTTTTAAAGTCTGTAATAGTAGAGATGTGATGGATCTCCTCTAGCAGGTCATTCCACAGTTTTGGAGCAGCAATGGAGAAGGCCCTCTGGCTCACCAATGTTCGCCTAGATTATTTTGGCTGAAGTAGGTTCTTTCCCAAGGACTTTAGTATGCAGGACGGACAATACAGAAGAAGGTGATCCTTTAAGTATTCTAGTTCCAAGCCATGTAGGGCTTTAAAGGTAATAACCAACACCTTGTACCTTGCCCGAAAACTAATTGGCAGCCAGTGAAGGGACTTCCAGACTGGTGTAATATGGTCATTACGGGAAGTACCAGTAATCAACCTGGCTTCCATATTTTGTACAAGCTGAAGTTTCTGAACTTGGCACAAGGGTAGCCCCGTGTAGAGCACATTACAGAAGTCTAATCGAGAAGTTACCAGTGCATGTACTACAGTTTCAAAGTCTCCCTGCTCCAGGAAGGGGTGCAGCTGGCGTATCAGCCAAAGCTGATAACAGGAGCTCCTGACTGTCTCATCCACCTGAGCTATCAAGTGAAGTGATGAGTCAAGGAGCACCCCCAAGCTGTGGATAGAGTCCTTCAAGAGAAGTGTGACCCCATCCAGGACTGGCTGACATAGCTCCATTCCTGGGTTTGGGTTTCTTATGATAAGTACCTCCGTCTTACCCGGATTCAGCCTGAGTTGATTATCCCTCATCCAGTCCATTACTGCCCCAAGACAGACATTCAGAGGAGAGATGCCATCCTTAGTCACTGCATCAGTCCGAGACATAGAGAAATATATTTGAGTGTCATCAGCGTACTGGTAACACCCCACCCCGTGCCTCCTGATGATCTCACCCAGTGGCTTCATGTAAATGTTAAATAGCATTGGGGACAGAATCACACCTTGAGGGATGCCTGATTTGAGCTCCCCCTTGGCTGAACAACTGTCCCCAAGCAACACCATCTGGAACCTACCTGAGAGGTAGGACCGGAACCACTGCAAAGCAGTGCCGCTGATACCCAACTCTCTCAGGCATTCCAGAAGGATACCATGGTCGATGGTATCGAAAGTCGCTGAGAGGTCCAAGAGCACCAACAAGGTCACATTTCCCTCTGGCCTCTTCCTATTCTGAACCCTGCTTGGACATCTGGCATTTCTTGCTCCATGTATGGTTAAAGCGTTTGTTGTAGAATTTTAAAAATCACTTTGCTTGCATGGAAAATGATTGCAATGTTCCTGTAGTTACTGCAATCCCTGGTGTCCCCTTTCTTAGGGCTTGGAATGTATGTTTAACAGAGGGGCAGGGTATAAATAAATATGATGATGATGATGATGATGATGATGTCAGGAATTTTCAGTCTGTGGGCCATTGTTTTGTTTTCCCTATTTCTTATCAGATTTTAGTTAAAAATTGAGCGCATTCTGTCTCTGTAGCTTAAAACAGCTCTATTGGTATGCTACCTGTTCCTGGTGATTTCTTTCCCGAGGTACTTTGAGTGCACCTTCCACTTCACTTTCTAAAACTAATGGTTCAGATGGTGCTTCCTTGAACGAATCTGTCATCCTTTCACCTATTTTATATAGTTCTTCAGTGTACCACCATGGCATTACATTTATCTGATGGTGGGATTGCATGCTTCAGTGAAGCAAGAGGCTATGTTGCTGGTAACAGTACTGCTGGTAGGGTCTCCCATGTCAGACAGGCTTTTGCTGAGGACCAAGACTAAATGTGCTAAATGTGCCAAACAGCTACTTGGTAGCAGCATAGTGTGTGTGGGGGGGGGGGGGTTGACACTGGCCAAGGATGTCTCAGAGACAATGGCAGTGACACCATAGCTAACACATGTTAGTACTGTGTGGAAGAAGGCAATGGCAAATCACTCCTGAAGCCTTCTATTTTGAAAGCCTTATGATGAGACAGTTTGCCTGTACTAATCCACTGCATTGGAGATTTAGAGGAGAAAAGGCAGGTTATCTCAGAGTGGTGATGAATAGGGAAACAAGGTGGATAGACATGGGTGGGTCAGCAATAAAAGGAGAGAGAAGAAACTGGAGGCATCTAGGGCCTGAAGGGATGGGTCTGTTTTCCTCTCTCTCTGAGTCTGTGGTTTCACTCATTCTGGTATTGTGTGTATGGGGCCTGGAAGAGAAAGAGAGATGCAAGTGGGTGAATTGGCAGGTGTGCACATGCACACAGATTGCCTTCTGTGAAATGGGTGACAGGTGTTCAGTTGGAACAGAAAACTAGGTGCACATGAACATGTTCTGGAGTTCTGATTCTATGTTTCTTGGACAAGTTCTTAATCTCTCAACTCCATCCTTTGCTTTCTGTGAAATGAGTATATAGTGACTTTCCATGTCTGCCACAACAGCTGCTTTGTCAGTGGTCTCTCCCTCTGTGGCAGCCATTTTTTGATAGCTTCCACAGCAGTCCCTGAAAATTCCAAGTATGCCACTGAGGTGAAAAAACGAATGATCCCCCTTGCTCTAACTACCTAGAAACCTTTAAAAGTGATAGCCTACAATGACTACACAATCTTAACTTTACAAGTACTTGCAAATTTTCTTTTATAATCTTGTTGAAAACCTTACCACCATCACCACCCAAGTCCAACACTATATAAACTTTTTATGGCCATAGCATTTTGGGGGCCATGGCTTATAACACAACAGAAAAGCTGCTGTGAATCTCTTGCTGAGTGAGCCACCTTCACTAAATAGTGAGCAGCACTCATTCATCTGTATTCCTGACCAAATCTGGGCTACTGAGACTGATTCAACTGCCCCTAGGCTACAAATCCAAGTAATACTGTTTCAAAGCTGACACATTTTAACTGCATTTACAGACACAGCTGTGCTCCAAAATGTGAAATACATGATGTAATAATATGTTTAGAGTGTTGGCTTGTGACCTGAGATCCAGTTAGCAGTCTCTACTAAACCAAGAGGTGCCTTTCTTTCAGGCTAACTTCACAGGATTATTATGAGAAGCGGGGAGGAAAGCTGTGGACTCACAATGAGGGGCATCCTCCTGGACCTCCCAGTGATCCTCTGGAGATCCCAGAAGATAATATCATTGCTGTGCATCCAGCCATAAGAATGTGTTTGGATGTTTCTCTTCCTCTGCCCCCACTTTCCACTTGTCAGTAAATGGCCTTGTTATGGGACTGCAGCAGCTTAAAACGTGGATTGTTGGGAGTTTTAAATGTACAAAAGCCTTGGGAGGAAGGTAATGGCAACATTACATAGGAACCTTCTTTCTGGTCTGCATGTCATGGGGTGGAGGAAGGAGATTGTTGCCCTTGTCTTTGTTGGATAAACTATAAAGAGAGGAGACACATGGGAATAGTGAATCCTAAAGTTAGCAGCTGCATCAAACATGTTCTGTGTCTGGGCATCCATTGAAAATAAGTTGAGAAATTATGCCTTAATTAGCTGCTTTGCTATTCTTGATGGCCCAGCTAGGCTTTCTAAGCTTTCACTGGCTGTGTACAACCCAGTAAGTCCTCTGGTACTTTTGTTTCAGGATCATCTGTTGGAGCAGATGTTGTTGACAAAAACACAATACTTAGCAATCTAAAGCAAGGCAACACTAGGAGGAACTTTTTGACAGTAAGAGCTGTTCGGCAGTGGAACACACTCCCTCAGAACGTGGTGGGGTTTCCTTCCTTGGAGGTCTTTAAACAGAGGCTGGATTGCCATCTGTCGGGGATGCTTTGATCAAGATTTCCTGTGTGGCAGGCAGTTGGACTGGATGGCCCTCGTGGTCTCTTCCAACTCTGCAATTCTATGATTCTATGATTCTAAGTCCGTCTCCCATTACTATTAGTTTTGCTGCTGTATGCTTTTGCATTGCATTGCATTGGTTAAACTTTCAAGTTTAACCAGCACTTGTAATCCGTGGCAAAGAGGGGCAGGTGTCCAGCAGCAAAAGCAACTGTGCTCTCCATTGCCTTTTCCAGTATGGGGTGGCAACATGCTTGGATAGTGAGATTCATGGGAAACAGGAGGCTAGTACAGGAGTGTGAAACATTTGGCTCTTCAGATGTTGCTCCTGCAATTCCATAATCTCTCACCTTTGGCATTGCCACTGAGGACAGATGAGAGCTATAGTCCAGTAATACCTAGAGAGCCGTGTGTTCCTACCCCTGTGTTAGCAAGAAACACTGATACAACCAGTCCAGAACCAGTTTCTTATGTCAGTTTCCAATATTGCAACAATGGAGGAGGATCTAATGTATGGCTCATGGGTATTGCAGTGCTTCCTCAACTATTTGATGTAGGGGAAAGAAGGAAGATACTTGGAAGTCTTTCGTTGGGCATGATCTTTCTTTCCCTCTTGAGACTCTCTAATACTTACCGGTGTAGGGTATTTTGTCAATGAACACCCTGCTGTAGCAGTAGAATTCAGCAATGGAGTGCTGTAAAATAGACTCTTTTCTGGGTTCATTTTATTCTTTAGACAGTGTCATGATGAGGGATGGAAGAAATTTTCATTTCAGTTTGTAATTATGGTAAGAATTTACCAAACTTTGCAAAAATGTGAATGTGGTAGAAGGAGAGACTGGCCCATCCCTAGCTCATGATAGTTGCCAAAATGGTCAGCATTCTGTCCTCTTTAAGTCATGTATTTTACAAGCATAACATTATCCTATTGTCAGGAGAGAAGCAGTCTGATGAGCAACGCTAGTTTTCCAACTAGGTTCTTACTAAATTCTGCACTTCCACAGTATTTTGTCCCCAGTGTTGTTGTTACTAAGGGCCTAAGTATCCCAAAGGCACCAGATCATCTCTGATCTTGGAAGCTAACCAGAGTCAGTCCTGGTTAGTACTTCAATGAAAGACCGCCAGTTAATACCAGGTGCTGTAGGCTATATTTGAGAGGAAGGAACTGGCGAAACCATCTTGCCTGGAAAAACCCTATGAAATTCATGGGATCACCATTAAGTCGACAGGTGACTTGAAGGCACATACACACACATTGCTGTCATTAGAGCTGGTAGTGTGAGCTGTACCAGTGTAGGAATTATGTCAGATGGATTTGATTCTAAATAGTGTGCTTCTTAGTGTAGTCCCTCACATGGGTTGTTCCCACCAATTTTGCCTAACACCCCCCTCTTCACTGCAGCTGCCTACATCCTTGAAAATCTGCTTCATATGATAACTTGGTGGGGAGGAGCCTATTTTTTGTGTGTGCCGTTGGTGGCAATTTGGGAGAACCCCTTTACATAAGCAGGAGCTTTTAGCAATATAACTGGATGGGGTGCAGGCGATAGCAGTTCTTAGGGAAGCAGGTGGCCCCCAAACCTGTTGAGGTCACTCATAACTGTTCTGGAAGAAATATCTTTTCAACTACAGTCTCTTTTATTTGAGGAAGCAAACACAAAATCCAAGCTATAGTATCTCACTGTTGTCATAATAGTACTATTGTTCTGTAAACCTGCTACATCAGGGCATTATTTTGTTCTGCTGCACAGAACCATTTAGTACCACGGCAGTCCTGATCCAGCTTATATAGCTCAAGATTAGAATTTCACTGAAAGGCATGGGAGTAAAGCCATTTTCATGCATTCATCTTGGGGATAATGATTCATCCTGAGGATAATGAATGCATCTCAGTGACATGCTCCACTGATCTACATGCATTCATTATATTCAGGATGGAATACCTGAAAAGAGGGTTGAATAGATTTAATTCCATATACTTTTCCATGGTTGGGTTATGTGCTCCAAAAATATTTTTTTCTGCATTATTGCATAATTTCCTCTCTGGTTCTACATCAATTTCCCTTAGCCCTCAGAAACATGTAGGGATTAGATTCTCAAGATGGTACTATAAATACAGTCTATAAAGTATTTCCTGGCTGGTAATTTATTTTAACATTTTTTAAAAACCGCTACCTTTGTACACACTAGCTTTATTTCATTGTAGCTCTAAACACTGTTGCCATCATTGTGGTGGTATCCCTGCTTATTCAATATGTGATCATTGGCTTGAAACACATTTGTAGTCCCAACAATTATAGGCCATTGAATAAATGTGGTTATATATAGGTATTAACTCACTATTCTGTACTTGACTCAAAGGGTCTATTCTTTCTGGAATTACCAATAGATTCAGGTCATTGTGTACAGTTTTACTAAGTAAAATTGTTTGAGTAAATGAGTTCACTGATGATTTAGGGAACTGAATGGGCTTGTCTTTCTGAGAAATGTGTTGGAACATAAAACTTTAGGTTCTAAAGAGTGGTTTGGTTTTCTGGAGCTCAAACCCTGCTTGCCCTGTACGATGTTCATGGGCATATGACTTGTTTTTTAGCCTCAGCAGTTTGCCTTTCCTATGAAGTGGACAACTATTCTATGAATAGCCTCCCTTTCCCTTCCTCATATAACCTTTTTGTGATTGTACCCTTGGCACTTTGGCAACATTCCAAATATGACCACTGGACCTCAAAAGTTGGGGACACTGGTATGCTCCCCATTATAAAGAGATGCATGCTGTTGAAGTCGTTCTTAGAATCAGACTCTTGGAATGGAAGCCAGTAGCTAGATACTGCAATACTTACTTTCAAGGACAGTGTTAACATCAAACCGAACTTATGTGGGAATAGCCATAATGGCATAATTAAGGCAAAAGTGCATCTGTATAATCTTTTCCCTTTCTTTTTACTTTCAGGAGTCCTGTGTTGGTATTCCCATGCATTCATCGCCATGTTATTTGCCTAGACTGTTTTCATCTGTACTGTGTGACAATGTTGAACAATCGGCAGTTTGTTCATGACCCTGTCCTTGGTTACTCCCTTCCATGTGTGGGTAAGTAGTCCTGTGTGTGTGTGTGTGTGTGTATAATTTGACAAAATAGTGGGGGGGGGGCAGAATATTGGCTCAAAAAGGAAATATCTTTCTGTTACTTGCTTCAAATAAATCCATGACCTTGTGATTTATTTTAGCATTTGCTCCTTTTTGATGGACTGGCTATTGGCTTTGGCGGGGGGGGGGGAGAACCCTCTTCTACAGTAGCACTCTGCTTCCTTTGAAGTGCTGGAACTTCATTCTAAAGGGCATTTTCTTTTATAAGCATATGCATACATTTTTTCACATTAGTCTTTCATCATCATCAAGTGTTAAATGATGATAGCTATAAAGTGCAGGGGGGAAAGAAAAGCCGAATGACCTCCACATCTCTTCTTTCGAGTCAAATAAGTTGTTAACTTCATTGGCCTATCTTCAAGAGCTAATGGGAAAAGTACTGCAACAGGAATTTCAAATAACCTTTCTGGCTTGCAAAGTTATCTCTGCTAATTACCAGCATGCTGAGTGCAAGGCTGATCTCCGAAAGCATTTTTTAGGCTGGGTATCCTTTCTGCTTGACTAGGGAAAGCAACATGGATTGGATGCAACTCAAAGCTGACAATTCTGAAGCAGTCCATCTGATAGATAAAAATAAACAGTGTTGGCCTTTGCAAAAACTAAAGAGATAATTTTACAAACAGATGCTTAGGAGTCTATTCTTTTTGGCTCTTAAATTTCAAATTTGCTAGTAGCACCATGTCGTATCCTTCTTTTGCTGCATGATGAGCATGAAGGGAGAATTTACTATAGTCTTCATTCTGTTGCTTTGCTTGGCAAATAAATTATTAAAATTGTGGGTATGCCATTTTTGACAGTGAATTTGTTGCCAGAAATATTTTTCCTTGAAGAAGGACTGGACAGCATGTGAACTTGAGGCTGTGCTTGAACTCCACCTCTCAGCAGCCTTCACTATTGGCCATGCTTTCAGGGGATAATGGAAGATGGAGTCAGAAGTATTTGAGTGCCATAGATTTTTCCAATTTTAACTCAAAAAGGCATCTAGGATTGGGTTAATATTGATTACCTTTTAGATTACCTCAGATTGTGTTAGTAGTAGTCAGAGCTGGACTTCAAGGCATGACGTGTTTTTACCACTGAGCAGAAAGGGACTGCCTAGCTCAGGCAACAGTTTACAGAGAATTAAATGTACAGGGCAGCACATTACTAATTTTTTTTAGTAGATATAATATATTTACCAGTATTGTAGGAAATGAAACTGCCATTTTGATTGTCTTCCCCAGGTACCAAATTTTCTTGGTCTGATAATGTTTCAGGCAGATGCATCATTTGTGTGGTTTCTGTCACACTGGGGAATACCTTACATGACATAATAGGCATTTTATTGAAATGTATGTTGTTGTTTTAGTATGGACCCTATTTCTTCTATTGTTGTTCTTCCGTGCCTTCAAGTCCACTTTGACTTAAAGCGACCCTTGCATAGGACTTTCTAGATAAGATTACTTCAGAGGAAGTTCACCATTAGCTTCCTCTATGGCAGAGAGACTGTGAGTTGCCCAGGGTCACCCAGTGGATTTCAATAGTTAAGCGGGGATTCAGATCCTGGTCTCCCAGAGTCCAAGTCCAGCAGTCAAAATACTACACAATGATGGCTCTGTTTAGTTGGCTGGTAATCTCAGCCAAAATTAATCTGCTGATGAAGGGATTAATAGTCATTTATTGCATTTATTGACACACTTCCAAGGTTTCTCAGACATCTATAACATTTTTGCATTCCTGTTATATTTGGTTCCCTACATGTGTTTAACCTCCAATACATCTCAACCCATGTGCCTATCTGCTAATAAATAAATAAATAAATAAATAAATAAATCTGCTCAGGGTCTACATAGAGTTCCCCTGTTGTTGTTTTAATGAAATCCAGCCTTGTGAGGCTATGCTTGGAGGAACAAAGAGGGGCTACATCCAAGTCAAGTCTGATTTGGCCATTACAGTTGTCCCTTCACATTCGTGCGGGTTATGTTCCACAGACCCCCCGTGAATGTGAAAATTCTGTGAATAATGACTGCCCTCCCCCGCCAAAGCGACCACGGGGCCTTCGGAGGCCCCATATTCGCTTTTCCCTGCCTCCCCTCCCTCCCAAGGCTTTCATGGGGCCTCCGGAGACCCTCCCAAGGCCCCGTGGTCGCCTCCCCGGCCCTCCCCCCTCACTCCCAAGGCCTTCATGGGGCCCCCGGAGCATCTCCAGAGGCCCTGTGGATGCCTCCCTGGCCCTCCCCTCTCCCGCCCAAGGCCTACACGGGGCTTCTGGAGCATCTCCGGAGGCCCTGTGGATGCCTCCTTGGCCCTCCCTCCTCCTGCCCAAGGCCTACACAGGGCCTTTGGAGAGTCTCTGGAGGCCCCATGGATGCCTCCCCGGCCCTCCCTCCTCCCACCCAAGGCCTACACGGGGCCTCCGGAGGCCCCGTAATATTCAAAACCGTGAATGCTAAGTTCACGAATGTGGAGGGGCAACTGTACTCCATTCAGCTCCATGAAGTTGACCCAAGAGCCTGTTATCTACAGTGCCTAAGAGTAACTTGTCTTATTTTTGCTGCAAACACCTGATGACTCTTGTGGAATTAAGAATTAAATTATGGTCATGTCTTGTATGAATATCTGTCAACATGCACCACAGTCAGCATTCTAGAGCTGCCGCAAAAAGGAAATTGAAGATCTTCCCAACTGAACTGCATGTTCAATAAAAGAAGCTTTTCATTTCCATGATTTCTGCTTATGACAACAACAAATTAAAATTTGAAGAAATGTTTGGCATTGAGTTAATGGAATATTCTCAGATTATAATCACCCTGAATATAGAGTAAATTCTATAAGAAATGAAAGCACATTATGATATTAATGTAATAATAGTTTATGACTGCCTAATTTCAACAAAGGAATTAGTTCCTTGCTAAAACAAAACAGAACCACTGTAAGACTACAAGCTTGTGTTTGTTATTTACTTAAGGGCTTTATGTAAGGACTTACAATTAGCTAAGTACTGTAGAAAAAAGTAAGAATTACATTGTGAAATTGTCTTGGTGTTGTAATTGTAATAGATATGTAGAATAGAAATATGTAGAATAGAAATTGTAATAGATACGTAGCCCATGGACTAAATATTTCATATTATAGTGTGCTGGAGTAATAAGCTGTATTACCACAGTTTTACTTTTAAGTAAAATTTTTGTTCATAGTTGTATTTTTTTTTTCATATGTTCCATAGAAACACTAACAGAATAGCTCCCTTGTGCTACATGGATTAATTAATTAATATGTCTGTTTTGAAGTGGGGTTATTTTAGCTCTAGTTAACCACTGTGTAGTCACACTGGTATCATAAATACAGAGTTTGGAAAAGTTACATTTTCGACCACATCTCACAAAATTGCCCAACAAACATGGCCAATGGTTAGGTTGGCTAGAGTATTTGGGAAGTTGACATTCAAAAATGTAACTTTTCCAGGCTCTGCTCAATAGGTTTAGTCCTGAGCAACTTGAACATGATACGTCTTAGTTCTCTTCAAGTTGTATATGTTCACATACTTTCAAACTAGAGAAGAAGTTGTGGTTTTGCCATTCATATAGTTTAGTTTGCTTAAGTGTGCAAATTACTGCTGTTCATTCTGATTTTGTTTTGATAAAATTTATGTAGCATAATGATCATCTCAGCAGTTTCCATTAACATTTGACACTCTGCTTCTGATTTTATCAAGAGAATGTACTACAGGATTTTAAAACGAATATCATTCATTGTTTCAGTCTAGAGGTCAAAACACCTACAAGAAAAATAACAGGATTTGCCCCATTGGACCACTGTAGCTGAGAAAAGCTGTGTGTGATCAGTGAGGCATAGTAATTTGGCCATAACATTTGCAGTGAAACTATATTTCACACTGGCAACATTTTTCTAATTGATGTGCCTTAATGGTAAGTCTGTTACATGTAAACTAGAGAAGGAATAAGCAAAACGCAGTGTATGTGTTACCAGACTACATCTGTCAGTGTTTCCCCCTACTTGCTATATACTGGCTAGGGTTGCTGTTCACTGGTAAATGGCATGTGAACTCCTTCTGTCTTCATCTTTACAGTTCTGCCCCATGTGTACCTGCATTCCACCTTTAGCTCTCCGAGGTTTATTGTTCCCGCTCTGTTTTTTTATTCTGACTTTGTTCCATTCAAGACTCTTCTGCCTGGGCTGCCATTTCTCTTCTGTTCTGGTCTCTATAGTCTGATCATCTCCATGAATGATTGCCAGAAATGTTCTCACTGCTCCATATGAGATAAGGTCAGGTTGGGCAAACACTGCCAAAGATTCAACACCACTGCAGCAGCCTTACTGGGTTCCATACAGAGCTTTGGAAGAGTTAACTTTTTTTGGCCAGTAGTCATGCTGGCTTGGCAGGGATTCAGGGAGGTGTAGTCCAAAAAGTAACTTTTCAAATTTCTGGTTGCAACATAGATTAGTCTTTCTTGAGCTAGTGGCAGTGGATGAATGGGAATTTCCTTGGGTTTATTTTTGGAGAAGAACTTTCCAAAACTGGTAAATTTCAATGTAAATCCAATAGAAAGGACTTGAGATGAAACACATTTGAAAACAACAGCCCTGTATTGTCTGATTTGCTATGGTTTTCAAGGATCTTTCCTCCTCGCCTGGTTCCTGATCTTTTAGACTCAAGACACCAGTATTGAACATGTAATTTTGTGCAAGCAAAGCATGTGCTTTGTTCCAAGTTGTCCCTGGCATTTCCTATGACAAAGTAGAATTCATTATACAGATGCCCCCCACGGTATCCTCTGGGGATACCTTCCTGGATGTACCATTTATAAATGAAATTGCGAATAATAGCAAACCCTATTAAAAGAAAGGACTTCCAGTGCAAACATAGCATAGAGTTGTGTTGGAGGACCTAGCGATTCCTCTAGGCATTTTCCAGCACAACACTATGGTATATGTCCCTATTTTTTCAGCTGTGGATAACTGAAACCACAGCTATTTGTTCCACAGATGAGGAGAGCACCTCTATAACATCTAGTCAGTCCAATTTGGAATTGTATTGGGGCTTCCACCTGCTGAGCCATGAATATTTTTAAATAGTTAGCCAGATTCCTGTATGGAACAGGTGTGACAACAATCCATCATGTTCATTGATATTTAAAGTCTTATGGTTTTATTAAAGCAGTTAAGTTATGATGAGGCAGCAGCACTGCAGATATGCTGCTCTTGTTTAATAGTAACATTATTTTAGATTATATGCCTTTGGCAGGACCCACTGTTTTTGGTTGTTTTATTGTAAAGCGCCATGTACATGGATGGCACTATATAAATAAACAATAATAATTATTCTATCAGATTGTAAACTGCCCTTGTCTATCTGAGTCCTCAGTATTAATGAGGTTCCAGACATAGACATTTCTATGAATGCTGACCTCCAAATGTCTTTGAAATAATTAACAGGGTGCTTAGAGGGATAGATCTGCATATGTATGAAAGCCCATCTATGCTTACTTGGCCAGTAGGAATGACATTGAAATTTCATCTCAAAACTAAGCCATGTAGAAAAATATGTAGCATAATTTCACCTGAACCCTAGTGCCTTGGGTACAAAATAGGATGATACAGTATTCCCATGAGGGAATATAAATATGTTATAAACTGGGAATGGCAAGAAAAGAATAGCGGGCAAAGGCTGAAAGTTTTTACACTGCTGCAAGCATTTTGCAAAAAGGCTTTGTATCCATTTGCTCCTGAAGAATAAATCATAATTTGTGACATATTCTAAAGAAATCTGAGAAAAAGAAGCCATTCCCCTGTGATTCATAATGTACTTCATGTAAGTTCAAGACAGATAGATAGAAGATAGATAAGATGATAGATAATTCAGGGTACCTGCTGCTCAAACTGCTATCAAAATGTAAGACGAGGGGCACTGCTTTCTGAGCTATGTAATATCACTGATGGGAGTTGGTGTTGGCCATACATGTTAAAAGGTCTTCTGATATACAGTCGGCCCTCCATATCCATGGATTTTTTATCCGCAGATGCAACCAAAAACAGCTTGAAGGTATCCCCCCACAAGAAAAAAAAATCCAAAAAGCAAGCCTTTCTGTTCTCTATTTTATATAAGGGATGCCATTTTACTATGCCATTGTATATAATAGGACTTGATCATCCACGGATTTCGGTATCTACGGGGGTTCCTGGGACCAAACCCCATTGGATACTGAGGGCACATTGTACCATTTTCTGCAGCAGCATCTTGGGTCAGGAAGCTATATTTAGTGATGTGTCCCCAAGATGTGTGATCCTTATGGCAATCCAGTGAGTTGGTTAGTATGATTACTCCTTCCCCCATCTTGTAAACTGGGTCTGAAGGTAAGAAAAACTGACTTGTCTAAGGTAGGGATGTGAAGAATTCTTATTAAATTACTCATTCTTGATGCAACAGACTGGCTTAAGGTACCAACAGCCTATTGCAAAATTACTGACTCTTGTGAGAGTTCTTCTCTCCAGAGTGAAAAACAAGGAAAGGAGCAAGATGAGGTCTGACCAAAGCAGAATAGAGTGGTACTACAATTTCCATTAATCTGGACACTATCTCTCTCTGGCTTTTCTTCGCAAACAAAGATTCAGGAAGGACTCATCCCGCGCTTTCTACAAGCGCGCTTATGACTAAAAAGACCAATCCGAGATAAACAAGTCTGGTTGCAGAAAGCACAGCAGAAGGTCTCCTTGGGTGATGTTTTTGGGTTGTGATTCTTTCTGCGTTGTCATTTCTCTTCAAGACTTGTTCGGCGTGAGTTCTCAAGTAAGGCTGCAGCATTGTGGATTGTGTGTTTCCATGCCTCCCGATGTGAGGCCAGGGTGGACCATTGTTGGTGATCAATTTGGCCGAGCCTGAGATGTTGTTTCAGGGAGTCTTTGTATCGCTTTTTTGGAGCACCCCTCTTACGCTGACCCATGATGAGTTCACCGTAGAGTAGTATTTTTGGGAAGCGATGGTCCTCCATCCTAGAAACATGCCCTACCCAGCCCAGCTGTGTTCTCAATATCATGGCCTCAATGTTGGTGATCCCTGGTTGCTCAAGGACAGCAACATTCGTCACATAGTCCAGTGTATATTTAGGATTGTGCGTAGACAGCGCTGATGGAAGTGTTCGAAGAGTCGTAGGTGGTGGCAACAGGTGACCCATGGGTCATCTCTGGACACTATACTCTTGTCGATACAACCCAGAATTGAATTGGGTTTTTTGGCTGCTGCATCACACTGTTGTTTCTTGTTTAGCTTGTCATCTACTAAGACCCCTAGACCCCTTTCACATGTGCTACTTTCAAGCCAAGTGTCATCGACCCTAGACTTGTGCATTTCATTTTCCTGCCTAGATGTAGTACCTTACTTTTATCTCCATTACAATTCATTTTATTTGTTTTGATCCAGCTCTCCAGTCCATCAAGATTATTTTGAATTCTGTCCTTGTCTTCTGGAGTATCAGCTACCCCATCCCACTTATTTGTTGTCATCTGCAAATTTTATAAGCATGCCTTTTCTTCAATCACCTAAGTCATTTATAAAGATGTTAAACAACACCTGGCCCTGGATAGAACCCTAAGGCACCCCACCAGTCACTTCTTTCCAAGATTAAGAGGAATAGTTGGTGAGCACTTTCTAGATTTGGCCTGTCAACCAATTACATATCCACCTGAGTCACTATGTAGCCCACAGTTCACCCAGCTTGCCTAGAAGAAAATCATGAGGGACTTTGTCAAAAGCCCTACTGAATCAAGATATACTACAAAGCACAAAAAATCAGTGTGTATAGAGCCATCGTACTGTCTATCCTCCTTTATGGATCTGAAACATGGGTCACCTATCGTCACCACCTACGACTCCTCGAGCGCTTTCATCAGCGCTGTCTACGCACAATCCTAAATATACACTGGACTGACTATGTGACGAATGTTGCTGTCCTTGAGCAAGCAGGGATCACCAGCATTGAGGCCATGATATTGAGAACACAGCTGCGCTGGGCAGGGCACGTTTCTAGGATGGAGGACCATCGCCTCCCAAAAATACTACTCTACGGTGAACTCACCATGGGTCACCGTAAGAGGGGTGCTCCAAAAAAGCAATACAAAGACTCCCTGAAACAACATCTCAGGCTTGGCCAAATTGATCACCAACAGTGGTGCGCCCTGGCCTCACATCGGGAGGCATGGAGACGCACTATCCACAATGCTGCAGCCTTATTTGAGAACTCACGACGAACAAGTCTTGAAGAGAAACGACAAGGCAGAAAGAATCACAACCCAAAAACATCACCCAAGGAGACCTTCTGCTGTGCTTTTTGCAACCGGACCTGTTTATCTTGGATTGGCCTTTTTAGTCATCAGCGCGCTTGCAGAAAGCACGGGATGAGTCCTTTCTGAATCTTCGTTTGCGAAGAAAAGCCAGAGAGACATCCACAGCACTCCTCTGATCTGCCAAGTTTATAACACTATCCAGAAAAAAGATAAGGTTAGTTTGGCATTAGTTTTTGAGAAACCAAAACTCTTAGTAATTACAGCATTTCTTTCTTTTTTAAAAATAATTTTATTAATTTTATAATCATACATTATATTATCCAATCAATACTTCGTTGGTATAACACATAAAATTACTATAAACATCGCAATTTTTCTATTAACTAATTTCAAAGGTTAACATAGATTCTTTACTATAATTCTGTTCAAAAATATTAATTCCCCTACCCCCCCACCTCAGTGCTCCCCTTCACCAGAGCCATTATCCCTTACCTAACCTTTCCAGAATCTCATTTCTTCCTGTGGAGGTAACCTCCCGTCTTTTGTCTGTAACACTTTTTTTAACAAATACTTTCCAAATTTTAGCAAAATCACTTTCTTTCCAACTTCCTCTTCTTACTTTAATTCTACATGTTAACTTATCATTTATTGCCATCTTCCAAACTTCTTTATACCACTCCTCCACTTGTACATTTATTTGCATTTCCCAGTGTCTTGCTATAATTAATCTTGCTGCCGTTAATAAATTTGTTATTAAATCCTTTTCTGCTTGGTTCCCATTCTCTCCATTATAAACTGACATCAATGCTATACTCCATTTCCTTTCTATATTTCTATTCAGAATATTCTCTATTTCTATAAAAACCATTTCCCAAAACTGCTGTACAAATTTACAATTCCACCACATATGCATATATGTACCTATTTCTTGACAACCTCTCCAACAATATTTAGAGTTATTCTTGTCTATATTATGCAATCTTGCTGGTGTCAAATACCATCTCCATATTATTTTATAGTAATTTTCTTTTATCCATATTGACATATTTTTTAGTTCTCTTTGTTTCCAAATCTTATCCGATTCATGATCTCCAATTTTTTGTTTCAAAGCTTCCTCCCATATTCTCCTTTAATATTCCCCTTTGTCTTTTTTTATCCTTATTTTTTATCAATATTTTATATAATTCATTTGTAATACCTTTCAAACTTTCATTATCATCCCTCTTTTTACCTTTTTTCACCAAATTTTCAAATTTTGTGAATTCCCTTGTTTCTTTATGATTCTTTTTCCAATTTTTAATCCATTGTTCTAACTGTAGGCAATTAAACCATGAAATTTTCATTCCACATAATTTGTCTCTTATATTCCCTTTCTCACTCATCCATCCTATCCATCCCTCTATTTTCTCTAGTCCTCTTTTCTTTAATTCCTTTCATATTTTTTCCTTCAAATTATTTGGGAATTTTTTCCCATTATAACTGGTGTTAATACTGAATCAATAGGCAAAAATTCTTTCTTATATTTATATCATATTTCCCATATATTTTGCAGAAATGAGTTCTCAATTCCTTTAATTTCCTTTTTTGTAAAATTACCAAAAAATATGTTCCATATTCTCTTTTCTATTCCCCCTATATCTATCTCTAACCATTCTAAATCTCCCTGTCCTACAATTCCTTCTCTCTCTGGCTTCTCTTCGCAAACAAAGATTCAGGAAGGACTCATCCCGCGCTTTCTGCAAGCGCGCTGATGACTAAAAAGACCAATCTGAGATAGACAAGTCCGGTTGCAGAAAGCACAGCAGAAGGTTTCCTTGGGTGATGTTTCCGGGTTGTGATTTTTTTCTGCGTTGTCGTTTCTCTTCAAGACTTGTTCGGCATGAGTTCTCAAATAAGGCTGCAACATTGTGAATAGTGTATCTCCATGCCTCCTGATGTGAGGCCAGGGCGGACCATTGTTGGTGATCAATTTGGCCGAGCCTGAGGTGTTGTTTCAGAGAGCCCTTGTATCGCTTTTTTAGAGTGCCCCTCTTACGCTGACCCGTGGCGAGTTCACCGTAGATTACTATTTTTGGGAGGCGATGGTCCTCCATCCTAGAAACATGCCCTACCCAGTGCAGCTGTGTTCTCAATATCATGGCCTCAATGCTGGTATATCTCAATTGATTAGCTTCATAATATCCTTTTCTATTGGGAAGGCAAAGTCCTCCCTCCTTCTGGGATATATACCAAAATAATTTATTTAATCTTGTCCTTTTCCCTCTATTACAGTGTTTATTCAACATATTTTGCCATTTTTTTCAGTTCTGATATTTTTATTGGTAACATTCTAAACAAAAATTTTATTTTAGGTAATATTACAGCATTTCTTTCTAAGCATGCACAAACTGGCTCTTTGATTATCCATTCTAGAACATTTCCTGGTATTGACACCACACTGACTGGTCAGTATCTTCTTGGGTCCTTTTTTTTTTTTGCCATTTTTAAACATGGGGACAACATTTGTCCTCCTCCAATCTTCTAGGACCTCTCCTGCCTGCTAAGAATTCTCAAAGATTATTGACAGTGGCTCTGAGATTACATCTGTGAGTGTGTTTAGTACTCTTGGATGCAGTTCAGCTGTCCCTGGAGACATGAATTAATTTAGAGTAGCTAGGTATTCCTTTACTACCTCTTTGCCCATTCTTGGCTATAGTTTTCTTACTTCATTATTTATTCTATTTTCACCAGTTTTTCTTTTAGAAGAAAACTGAGGCAAAGAAAGTATTAAACAGTTCAGCTTTCTCTTTCGTCCCTGTTAGCATTTGTTACACTGGCAGAACCTCCCTGGCTTGCAGGGGTCTGCTGGTTCAGGATATGAAACAAGCGAAATGACTACACAACAGTTCTGGGCTTGAAAAAGAAGGCTATTTTATTAATGACAGCAGAAAGAAAAGCAAATAGGCATAGTCTCATCAATCAAACAGAAATAAAAAGCAAGAAGATACATACATGGACTGGCTATACAGAGTTGCACGCTGCTGTGAAGTGAAGCCCTTTATCATGCACTCACCATATATGTGTCCCTCTTCCTGAATCTTCGAAAACATGTTGGAGAGAAAAGAAAACTTTCCTTAGCCAATTAAAAAGAAGATTTTTTTTCATGCCCATTATGGTACCAGGTGCCAGGATGTACTGAAACATGTTTATCTCCTTGGCCATACGATGACATTCTCATCCCCTCCTGCTCCCTCCAGCTGTGGAGAGAAACCTCTCCTTGACTCATTCTACTAAAGGTAAACAGGGTCGAGTGTATCAAATGCAGCCTGAACCAGTCTTTTGCTAGGCCATGCACACAGGGCCTAACAGCACTACACCATCTTCTCTACACAGTGGCCCTACTATTTCCTCGATCTTCCTTTTGCTCTGAACATAGTGTTACCCTACGTGCTCAGGTGTCTTAAGGACCCTCAAAATACCAATATTAATTTGGGGAATTAATATACTCGGCTTGGCTATGTGACAGCTTGGCACCAGATAACAGAATATTTTGACCTATGTTTACCAGTACTAAGGAGGAAACATTAAGCTAGATAGTACAATAATTGAGCTTTATTTGAGAAAACAATAATAATAACATTCATGCACACACTTAGGCTTCAAGCATTCATGCAACACTAGCAAATAAAGTAGGAAATATTAGGGTAAAGGAATAGAGAAGGGAGGTGTTTTGTGAGAGATATGACACCTGTCCTGTAGAGATGAGGTCGCAGAAGAAACCAGCAGAGTGGTGGTCCAGAGCAGGAACGGTTGCATAGATGGACGTAGTATCCACAGGAAGGAGATCTGTGTGCGCTTCAGTGAGATTTTGGAAGGTTTTTTATCATCAATAACTGCCTTCCAGGGATGGGATTTCATAGAATCATCATAGAATCATAAAGTTGGAAGAGACCTCAAGGGCCATCTAGTCCAACCCCCTGCCATGCAGGAATACACAATCAAATCATTCCCAACAGATAGCCATCCAGCCTCTGTTTAAAAATCTCCAAAGAAGGAGACTCCACCACACTACGAGGCAGTGTATTCCACTGCCGAACAGCTTTTACTGTCAGGAAGTGTTTCCTAATGTTTAGGTGGAATCTCTTTTCCTGTAATTTGAACCCATTGCTCCATGGGGATTTAGAGTAGAAGACCATGTTTCTTGGAGTTGCTCAGGATGAGACAAAGGGACTCTGATATATTAATGGCATTTTAATCATAGAATCATAGAATTGTAGAGTTGGAAGAGACCATGAGGGCCATCCAGTCCAACTCCCTGCCACACAGGAAATCTTGATCAAAGCATCCCCGACAGATGGCAATCCAGCCTCTGTTTAAAGACCTCCAAGGAAGGAGACCCCACCACGCTCCGAGGGAGTGTGTTCCACTGCCGAACAGCTCTTACTGTCAAAAAGTTCCTCCTCATGTTGAGGTGGAATCTCTGTTCCTGGAGCTTGCATCCATTGCTCCGTGTTCCAGTCTCTGGAGCAGCAGAAAACAAGCCTGCTCCATCCTCAGCGTGACATCCCTTCAAATACTTAAACAAGGCTATCATATTGCCTCTTAACCGTCTTTTTTCCAGCCTAAACATACCCAGCTCCCTAAGTCTCTCCTCATAAGGCATGGTTTCCAGACCTTTCACCATTTTAGTTGCTCTTCTCTGGACATGCTCCAATTTGTCAATATCCTTTTTGAATTGTGGTGCCCAGAACTGGACACAGTATTCTAGGTGAGGTCTGACCAAGGCAGAATAGAGTGGCACTATTATGTGTGAATACTTTGTGATTGAATGGAGGAAGCAACTTCCTTTATTTGGGGGAAGGACAAAGGTATGAGGATTGTTACAGGTTAGTGTATCCTAGCTTCAGCTGATAGGATTAGCCAGGTGTTCGGACCTTCAGTTGCCTTGCAAGTTAACATTTCTTTGGAATTTGAGCTGGCCACTCCTTAAGTGCATACCTGACTCAGTCTGAACACTAGTCTTTGGAATTTCTTGGAATTTTCCAGCTTTAATGGTCACATGGCATGGAAGGCCACATTTGACCTTATTATTAAATATGCCAATTTATTACAGATAGATATGGGGCAGGGGGTGTCAGGGCAGGTAACAATAGCAAAAAACAAGTCAAAACTCTTTTTATTATTTTTAACTGTTCTAGTGAGCCTGAGCTCATCCTGGGCTTTAGATTTTCTAACCTTCTTCCTACAAGTATTGCTGATTTGTTTGTATTTCTTTTGATGGTTTCCCTTTTCTTCCATTTCTAATTTCTTCCTCCTAATCTTGAGCAGAGTTGGGAGTTGAAGTCAATGGGCTGGGAAGGGGTTTAAGATCTGGCTGAGACATAGTGGTAGCAAGCTGGGAAAGGGAGTGAAGGGGTGTCGCTGCTGCTGACAGGAAGTGGAGAGAAGGAAGATGGGCCAAGGAGGTAGAGCTATTTAAGCAGCAGCTACAAACTTTGTGGAACACCAACAGTAAAACCAACCTCAGTCTGCTTGGGGAAAGTGAGGGGAATCATGCCTACTCATATCATGTGACTGCTGGAATATCAGGATTTCAACAGAAGGGACCTATCGCACCACCTATCATAGTAGAAAAGCAGCAATATTGGGAGCCATTAGTGGTTTTTTCCCATCAATGAAAAGGTACACTCTAACAGTGATTGAAAGGCAAAGCAGCAACAATACAGACACAACGTCAAGCAATAAGTACTGGCCAAAGATGCTATTATCCAGCTTTAATTGTGATGTACCACCTTTGTGTGATAAAGTCTTATGTTTAGCTTCTGCTTTCTGCTGTATAACAAATCCCAAGAAGAAATGGTCACTCCCACCCATGGATCGCACTGTTTCCACCACATTGACTAGTTCATTTCTATTGGATCAAATCCAAAATAGCTGATCCCCTTGTTTCTTCCTCCATGTTTTGTACAATGAAATTGTCTGCAAGGCTAGTGAGGCATTAGTTGGACCTTATATTCTTGGCAGCAAATACCAAGGTGGTTGAAATCTCCCATTACTACTAGCTCCCTCCCATATATATATATATATATATATACACACATATTTGGTTATTTGTTTTAGGAAGGCATTGTCCAAATACTCAGTCTGGCTGGTGGGGGGGGGGCAGGGGCGTCTATAGTTGACTTTATTTTATTTTCTTGGACTTTCTTTTCTAACTATAAGCTTCTTTGCAGTTTTTAAAACTATAAGTTTCATACGTGGCTTCAGTTAAGCCATTTTTTTGAGAAGAAAAATATTAAGTGAAATAAATCAACTTTTATGTACATTTAGTGGAACATTAAAACAAGATTAAAATGTTATGTCATTTGTCATTTTTGAAAGATTACTTGTATTAAAATTTCCATCTTGGTGTAGTTTTTTTAGTGCAAGTTCAAAACAGGTGTTTCTTTAGTTAATAGTCAGGAGTCAAATAAGCTCATTTTGAGAAAACCATCTTGAGAAGAAATGACGTTTCAGTACTGTGGTAGCTCTAAACTATTTAATAAGACTTATACAGTATTTGAAATGTTACCAGGTAATGTAACCTATGGCTATATTAACTTAGGTTTGTTTTTTGAATGATGGAGAGGTAAATTGACAAAAGTTGGTCTGGGAAATAAAATGTATGTGGCAGCCCTATAATCATGCCCAGTGATTTTTTAAATTTATTTTTTAATAACCAGGGCAGAGATTCTGTCAATTCTTTTGAGGTTAGTATGTTAATGTTCCTACATGATGAAAAAAAGGAAATGTTCAGTAGCAAAAAACATAAATTATTTGTTTTTCAGCACAGATACAAGAACACCCGACCGCTCTGGCAACAATTTAAATGGCTACACAGCACACTTTTCATTAACACGTTTTTTTAAAAGAAGTTCTTAATGTCGTAGAATTATTTTTTTATTTTTTTGTTTATTTTAGCCAACTTTAATAATAGGTAGAAATGAGCAAATTTTAACAAGATAAGTGCATTTCCTGGAATTCATTTCATCCATTTGGTTTCAGTTTGGTTCCATTTGATGAGGAAAGCAAAACACAGTGTTTTGAGGAAAGTTATTCAGATTAACTTTGTTTGCTAATGTCATTATGTTTATAACTTAGGTAAAATAACAGCAATGGAAAAATCAGATTCTTAGTGTTGTTAGAGTTGTGTTCATCTGGTAACTCCTGCCTCTGATGTCAGTCAGAAGTAGATCTGTGGAGCTGCTAAACCTGCATGGTATTTGTGGCACATGTGCATCTGTCCATAAAATATACAGTTTCATGTTTCAGCTTATAGAGTGGTTACTGTTTATTCATCTCATGAATAAATGTCTCCTCATGTCTGCTGTGAAAAGTACTTTGTTTTGGGTCATGTTAAATGATATCAAAGCCGTATATGGCACTTGTTTTTCAACTCCCGTGTATACAGATTGATTATTCCTTACTGTTGCAGTTTTTAAATAGTGTCTGAATGTACATGTGCAATTTTACACTTACTAAGTAGCATATGCATTCAGAGTGGCGAAATACAGGACATCTGCCAGAGGTGGGAATCATGTGGCCTTCCAGATGTTTTTGGACTACAGCTCTCATTGCTCCTAATGAGCATAGCCAATAACTTTAAATGCTAGGATGCAAAGTCCAGCAGTATCTGGAGGTCTACATGATTTCCATCCTGTACAAAACAATGTAGGATACTTTGAGAGAGAGCAAAACATTTTTCTCTAGTCAGAAAGAAACAGCAAAGTACTTGAGGTTTAAATGAGAGCCTGTTAATCAGGGACGAAGGCTTTGATTGTCAAATAGTATAATATATTTACTATTTTGGATAGTGCTTGCATAAGATGCAGTGCAGTGGGATGGAAGAAGATGCCCACTAAAAATAAAGACAAGGCAAGGTTTAGAAATTCTAATTGCCAACACGATAATTACATAGAGAAAAGTACTGCAAGAGCAATCATAATAACAGTAGCTCTTAATAAACAAGGTCAGAGGATTCCTCTACCTAGAGCATTGCAAAGCTGCTGAAAATAACTGAAAGCGTATTTAGTACACTAATTTGTGCAATCTTTCATTAGGGCTTTGGGGTTTTTTAAAGACAAGTAAGCTCGTTTAACTTTCCATGATTCATATATATTTCTTTAGATTTTGCAATCCAGTTCTTGCCTGGGGAAAATGGGGTTGGGGGAGCTGGGGATGCATGTCTATATTTTCAAAGGCAAATTTTCATTAAGACTTTATTAAAATATTTGCCAATTGGTGAAAAAACAGAATGTACTAGAGTAATGAATGAACACATGTGAAACTGACATGAATGGGATGGAAAGAGATCCATCCAACACATTAGTATTATTACTTCTTACTAAATTTATATATTGCTTCCTATATCTAATAATCTTGCAGCCTAGCACAGATCTGCACTGCACAAATGTACCAATATTTTAAAAATGTAATCTCTTTGAACATAGGCAGTGTTTTCATTTGGGATGTTTAATTCAGTGAAGCTCAGCTTCAGGGCCTTTAGTGAAGGTGCCTTTACTTGTAGTTAAATTATCACCTCCAGGAGCTGACCTTAAGTTTGAACACGATATATAAAAGTGGAGGTGAGAAGCATCTAATCTTCCATCAATTAGGATTCCTAATGAGCTGATTCATATCTGAGAGACTACTGGGAGCAAGAGCTGTGTTCATTTGGGAAAATCTTCACCAGGTGCTTGCTTCCTACTGCCCGTCTATAGTAGTCAAGCTCCAGGGATCAAATGGGCTGTGTGCATAGACTTGCAAGCCCTTGATTAATATTCCTAGATTCACATTTTGAGCTTTGGTCTCTTGCATGGCATCATTGCTATATCATGGAATCAGTGAAGGATGCTCTCCTTTGACTATGAGGTGGCTTTAATTAAATTTCTCTGTCTGGAAAGTGAAAATCTAATTTTCTTTTTGACATTTTCTATATTACTACTTAGACAAAATTATGAAAATAATTAATCCCTGTGAAGCAGACTTTGGCCTTGTAAGAGGTATGAAAATATTGCATATAAATAATATCACTAATCACCAATCTGTTATAATTTAATGATGTAGGTTGTTATTACAAATTTTAAATCAAATTTGTTCTTAATGTAGCAAAAGATGCCAAACTACTGCCAAAAGTAGGTGGGTTTCAATTAATGATTTTACAGCTATTTTGAAACTTTTTTTCCCCATCTGCAAGAAATATATTGTCAAATGTGACAGATTTCCACCTTTTCTCAAAATATAAAATAGGCAAGATTAGCTAGTGGTAGAAGCATTGAAGTGTATTTGCACAAAATGCAAAATCAGGTGTGGGAATCATGTGTCCCTCCCAGATGTTGCTATATTGGGATTCTCGACATTCCTCATCATCAGTTAACCTGGCTAGATCTGCTGGTAGTTGCAATCACTGGGAAATTTCAGCATGGCCACACTTTGCATATTATCACACAAGGCTAGAAAAGTGGAATTAAAGCAGGATAGTAGCGTCTGTATCAGGGGGTGTCATGTCTGTCCTGGAGCTGCTGTGTATTCAAACCATTACAGTGGAATTCCTTTTAATTGATGGGAAAAGCCCGTCAATAGTTCTAAATGTTGCTATTGTTCCACTACTGGCCCTGGTGCAATAATCCCCTTTGCTTCAATTCTGGCATTACAGCAGTCAGTGCCATGAGGGGGCCTGATTCTCCTCCTTTCCTCTTCTCTCCCACTCCTATTCGCTATTTGAAAGCAGGCTAACTAGCCTGTCAGGTTTTTGGTTTTTTTAATCTTTGTTGTGTTTGCATACTTATGGCAGAATGATAAAATAAAAATAATTTTAAATCATTTCCCCTGTAATTATGCAAACACAGCAAAGATAAAAAATAAAAATAAAAAACCCAACAGGCAGAGAGTTAGCCTGCTTTGGAACAGTGAGTGGGAGGGGAAGAGGGCAAGAGAGGAGGAGATTCAGGCCCCCTCATGGACTAACTGTTGTAATGCTGGAACTGCAACGAAGAGACTTATCAGATATGGGTGTTTTTTTCAAAGCAGCATAGTTGCATGAAAGAAAAGAGGTGTGATAAGAAAAGTTTTCCAAGTGGTATGTTCCTGTTCCTTTCATAACGCTATTGCCCTGAGACAGTATCCTCATGTGATAATTTCCTTTAGCTCAGGCACTAGGTCAAGAATTGGGTCTCAATGAACAACACTGCAGCTAAATGGACTTTCTACTTGGTATGCACTCTGCTAGGAGTGAAGGTTACACCACAGCACATCCCAGCCTGCAGCTTGCTGATCAGCAGAATTGAGTACAAGTATCATAGAATCATAGAATTGCTGAGATGGAAGAGACCACGAGGGCCATCCAGTCCAACCCCCTGCCATGCAGGAAATCACAATCAAAGCATCCCCAAGAGATGGCCATCCAGCCTCTGTTTAAAGACCTCCAAGGAAGGAGACCCCACCACGCTCCGAGGGAGTGTGTTCCACTGCCGAACAGTTCCTACTGTCAAAAAGTTCCTCCTAATGTTGAGGTGGAATCTCTGTTCCTTGAGCTTGCACCCATTGCTCCGTGTTCCAATCTCCGGAGCAGCAGAAAACAAGCTTGCTCCATCCTCAACGTGACACCCCTTCAAATACTTAAACAGGGCTATCATATTGCCTCTTAACCGTCTTTTTTCAAGGCTAAACATACCCAGCTCCCTAAGTCTCTCCTCATAAGGCATCGTTTCCAGACCTTTCACCATTTTAGTCACCCTTCTCTGGACACGCTCCAATTTGTCAATATCCTTTTTTGAATTGTGGTGCCCAGAACTAGACACAGTATTCTAGGTGAGGTCTGACCAAGGCAGAATAGAGTAGCACTATTACTTCCCTTGATCTGAACACTATACTTCTATTGATGCAGCCCAAAATCGCATTGGCCTTTTTAGTTGCCGCATCACACTGTTGACTCATGTTCAAGTTGTGGTCTACTAGGACTCCTAGATCCCTTTCGCACATAGTCTCATTCAGCCAGGTCTCCCCCATCCTATATCTATGAAGTAGTTTGTTGTATAGTCTCTGCTGATGACTGGCTTGGACCTCTGGTTTTACTGAAAACAATCTCATGATGTCATATACTTCAGTAACTAGAGAGCCACTCTTGCACACACACAGTTTATACTTCAGATAACTTGGCTATTACTGGAAAACTATAAAAAGTGTGAGAGTTTTAAGCTCAGCAGATTTTGCGTCTGGGACCATGGTCTTCACTTCTTAGACATAGGACTGCTAGCTACAGATGGCCTGCACCTCACAAAGACCATGAAGAATATTTTTGGCAGAAGCATGGCAAGTCTAATCAAGAGGGCTTTAAACTAAATGCTTGGGGGGTTGGAGATGATAGTTCAGACATCAGCCCAAAGGCAAGCTCTAAACACAAGGATGTGAATTCTAAAGAATTCTAGAGGGACAGAATGGGAGCCAGAGTAAAACTTGCAGTAAAATGAAAGCTGAGAACAAACAAGGCTTTAGATGTCTATATAGCAATGAACAGAATCAGGGAAACAAACAAGACAAGCTTGATGTCTCAATGCAGGAGGAATTGAGTAAATATGATTTTATAGATATAACTGAGACTTGGTGGGATGACTCCCACGATTGGAATATAAAAATTGATGGATATAACCTATTAATAAAGAATAGATGTGGTAGAAAATGAGGGGGAGTAGCATTATATGTCAAAGACAAATTCAATCATACAGAAACCCATGAGAGTGATCAGAGTGGACCACTTGAGAGCATCTGGGTAAATGTAAATGGAGAAAGAAATAAAAACAACATTGTGGGATGAGTTTATTACAGCCTACCAAATCAAGAAGTGGTGGATGATGCTTTTCAGAAACAAATCTCAGAAATCTCCAAGATGCAAGAATTAATAGTTACAGGGGATTTTAATTATTCTGATATCTGCTAAGCTTAGGCTCTCCAGCAAATTCCTGATGTACCTTGCACATAATTTCTTCTTTCAAAAAGTAGAGGAAGGACCAAGGGGATCAGCAATCATGAACTTGATCCTAATCAATAGGGAGAAGTTGGTCACTGGAATCAAAGCACTTGGTGCTTTAGGGGGAAGTGACCATATAATGTTAGAATTCTTGACTGTGGGACAGACCAAAGAATAGTATAATCAAACATAGACCTTGGATTTCAGAAAAGCTGATTTTATCAAACTTAGGGAAATACTGAGTAGAATCCCATGGTCAGAGATGCTAAAAGAAAAAGGCACCCACCAAGGGTTGCCGTACAATGAAGAAGGAGTTGCTAAAAGCACAACCACAAAATTCCGTGGAAGAAGAAAAATGGGAAACACCTGAAAAAGCCAATGTGGCTGCACGGTAAATGTGAGGAGGAAGTGAAAAGAAAGATAGAGCATGTATAATGAATGGAAGGAAGGATGAATCACCAAGGAAGAATACAGATGTATAGCCCAAACTTGCAGGAATTGTGTAAGGAAGCTAAAGCCCAAAATGAACTGAGACTGGCTAGGGAAGAAAGATGCAACAAAAAGGGGTTATTCAAATATGTTGGAAGCAAGAGAAAATGATGATGGAAACAGTGGGCCCAGCAAGGGTGGTAAAATGCTAACTGAGCACAAAGAAAAGGTAGTTGAAGCAACACTTATTTTGCTTCAATTTTTCCCCCAAAAGGTAAACTGTGTGCTTCTGTGCATTAGCAGAGACCTTGGCAAGGGATCTGGATTGCAATCAAGATTGATAAGGAATTAGTCAGGAATTACCTAGTTCACCTAAATGAGTTCAGATCTGTAGGACTAGATGAACTGCACCCCAGAGTAGTAAAAGAACTTGCTGACACACTATCTGAACCACTTGCCATCACTTTTTAGAAATCTTGGAGAATGGGTGAGGTGCCAGAGGACTGAAGGTGAGCAAACATTGTCCCTCTCTTCAAGAAGGGCAAAAAGAGAAGATCCATGGAACTACTGGCCAGGCAGTCTAACCTTAATACCAGGAAAAATATTAGAATGGATTATACAGGACTGTTTGCAAGTATCTTGACGACAATGAAGTGATAAATAGGAGCCAGCATGGGTTGTCAAGAACAAGTCCTGACAAACTAATTGTTTATCTTTCGGTGGGAATGCTGCAATGATGTCATTTATCTGGATTTCAACAAATCATTTGATAAGGTCCCCCATAAATATTTTCATTAGCAAACTGATTAAATATGAAACAGATAGAATCACCATCAGATCATCATCAAAGAATCATCATCAAGGGCTGCACTTCAAAGTGGAAGGAAGTCTCAAGTGAATAGTTACAGAGTTGTGTCCTGGGACCATTACTCTTCAACATCACTATTAATGACTTGATGGGGTGGAGAGAATCCTTATCAAGTTAGTGGATGATACAAAAAAACTGGGAGGGGTAACTAACACATTGGAAGATACGGATAGAATTCAAAAGGACCTTGAGAAACTAGAAAATATGGTGAAAAATAATTTACTTTTTATTTTTTATTTATTTAGTTATTTATACCCCGCTCTTCAGCCACAAGGCTACCAGAGCGGCTTACAAATTGTTTTAAGCAATAGCTATTTACACATCTACACTGCATTAAACAGTTTCAGTTAATTGCCCCCACAAGCTGGGGTACTCAGTTTACTGACCTACGAAAGGATGGAAGGCTGAGCGAATCTTGGAGCCCGCTGGAATCAAACTTGCAACGTGGTGACTTGCAGTACTGGCATTTAACCACTGCACCATGTATTATTATATATCATACATAAATAATAAAATGAAATTCAACAGGGACAAATGAAAAAATTTACATTTAGGCCACAAAAACAAATGTAGGTTTGCAGATACTTGTTTTGGTAGTACTACATGCGAAAAGGACCTTGAGCTTATTGTTGATCAGAAATGACACACAAATGCAAAGAAGACATATACCTGTACTATTATAGCCAGTATTAATAGGAGCCTAGTTTCCAAGTCATAAGAAAGAATAGTTCCAGTATATTCTTTGCTGGTAAGGCCTCATCTGGAGTACTATGTTCAGTTCTGGGTGCCTCAATTGAACAATGATATAGACAAGTTGGAGCAAGTTCAGAGAAGGGAAAGAAGGATGAGGTATGGAGAACAAAACATATGAGGAAGGGTTGAAGGAGCTGGATATGTTCAGCTTGGTGAAGAGAAACTTGAGGGGTGATACTCTTTAAATACCTAAAGGGATGTCACAGAAAGGAGGGTGCAGGCTTGTTCTCTGCTGCCCCATGGGATAGAACCAGCTCTAATTGTTTTAAATTGCAGATGGGAAGATTTTAATTTTCTCAACATAGAGTTTTCATGGTAAAAGATATTCAAAAGTTGTTTACTATGCCTCCTTCTCCACAGTACTAAAGAGTATTAGAATTGTCTTTTAGAGATCCTCCGCCAGTGTCAACCCCTCCCCACTACTGCTATTGCCTAGTATCTGTTTGACATATTTAATCTGGCTCCTCAGAAAAAGCCTGTCTGACATGGGATACCCTACTAGCAGCATTGCTACCATCAACATAGACTCTTGCCTCACAGGAGCATGCAATCCCACCACCACAGAAAGATAGTGCCATGGTGAGAAGGAAATGGGTGTGTCACATTTGATTGTCCTCCTGCATAACCTGTACTCAGAACTAGAGGCTACTGTTAGGACAGAATATGGAGAAATGGAATGGTTTCACATTGGCAAGGGGGTCAAACAAGGCTGCATTTTATCATGCTATCTGCTTAACCTGTACTCATATGCTGACCATATCATACATAAAGCAGGATTAGACTCGGAGGAAGAAGGCATGAAAATTGGAGAAGGAACATAAACAATTTAAGATGTTTATACTACTGGCAGCAAATAGCAAAGGCTTGGAACAATTACTGAAGAACATCAAGGAAGAAAGTCCAAAGGCAGGTTTACAGTTGAACATTAAGAAACCAAAAATAATGACCACCTATGAGTTGAATAACTTGAAAGTAGACAATGAAGACATTGAAATATTTCAAGATTTTCCATACCTTGGCTCAATCTTTAATCAGAATGGAAACTGCAGTCAAGAAAGAGGAATAGGAGTTGGAAGGGTAGGTTTTAAAGAACTAGACAAGATCCTGAGGTGTAGAGATATATCATTAAACACTAAAATTATGATTGCCCATGCTATCATATTTCCCATTTCTATAGATATATCATTGAACACTAAAGTTTTGATTGTCCATGCTATCATATTTCCCATTTCTATGATTCTGAAAGCTGGACAGTAAAGAAAGCTGACAGGGAAAAAATTGACTAATTTGAAATGTAGTGTTGGAGAAAAGTTGTTTGGATACTGTGGACTACTCTAAAAAGACAAACAAACAAATGAAGCCTGGACTCTACCTTGAAACCAATTTGTCTAAACTGAAACTCTCGTATTTTGGACATATCATGAGAAGACATGACTCACAAGAGAAGATAATAATACTTGGTGAGGTAGAAGGCAATAGGAAAAGAGGAAGACCCTATTATAGGTGGATAGATTCAATCAGGAAAGGTACGGCTCTGAATTTGCAAGATACGAGCAGGGTTGTTGATGACCCTTGGTGGCAGCTAACAACACCAGCAAGTATAGGCAGAACAAAGCCACTAGGAAGGGACCTTTCTCTCCTTCTCCAAAGGCCTGCCACCATAAATCAGAATGATAGTGGGCATTTGCAGCAAAAGCCAAGCAGCTGTCATGCCCCATGAGGCTATAGAGTCAGAGGAGGAAGAGGACATGGCAGGGAATGGCCCTAGGGACCCTGGCACAGGTATATCAACACCTGTGCCAGCAGGGAACCCTGCCAACCTAGAGGCTCAAGAAGAGGAAGAGTCAGGTCCAAGTGGGTTGGCATCAGCCCCAGCAGAGAGCCCTGCCCATTCAGATAAGGATGAAGAAGAAGAGAGGGACTTACCTCCATCATTGTATACCCAGCAGCGAGCTCAAAAGGAAGCTCAAAAAAAAAAAGTCTCTGAGACTTTATGAGAAAAACCTGCTCATTAAGAAACACCTGACAAAGCCTTAATTACCTTATATATGCTGGGAGAAGTGATGGAGGCTTTGTCAGAGATCAGCTGATCTTCCTGGTGAAAGCTTTCTGCTGACTTCAGTGCCTGGATTCCAGTTATCATAGAATCATAGAATTGCAGAGTTGGAAGAGACCATGAGGGCCATCCAGTCCAACCCCCCTGCCACACAGGAAATCTTGATCAAAGCATCCCCGACAGTTGGCCATCCAGCCTCTGTTTAAAGACCTCTAAGGAAGGAGACCCCACCACGCTCCGAGGGAGTGTGTTCCACTGCCGAACAGCTCTTACTGTCAAAAAGTTCCTCCTCATGTTGAGGTGGAATCTCTGTTCCTGGAGCTTGCACCCATTGCTCCGTGTTCCAGTCTCTGGAGCAGCAGAAAACAAGCTTGCTCCATCCTCAGCGTGACATCCCTTCAAATACTTAAACAGGGCTATCATATCACCTCTTAACCGTCTTTTTTCCAGGCTAAACATACCCAGCTCCCTAAGTCTCTCCTCATAAGGCATCGTTTCCAGACCTTTCACCATTTTAGTTGCCCTTCTCTGGACACGCTCCAATTTGTCAATATCCTTTCTGAATTGTGGTGCCCAGAACTGGACACAGTATTCTAAGTGAGGTCTGACCAAGGCAGAATAGAGTGGCACCACCACTTCCCTTGATCTAGACACTATACTTCTATTGATACAGCCCAAAATCGCATTGGCCTTTTTAGCTGCCGCATCACACTGTTGGCTCATGTTCAACTTGTAGTCTACTAGGACTCCTAGATCCCCTTCACACATCGTCTCATTATCTTGACTTCCATTACCTTGACTTATGTTTAGACCTTGGACTGGCCCTGACTACTCTGCTGCCTGCTCCTGTTGATCCTCGGGCTGCTTTGGACCATGTTGACTGATTGCCGTAAGCTTCTGACCTTTTGGACTGTGTTACTGGACTAATCTTTGACTGTGTTTGCATTCCTGTGAGCTAATTAACAGTTGGCTCCCTTCCCAGATTAGTGCTCTTTATACTTTGCTGATACCTAATTGCTTTCTGGACAGCAGCAGCAGCAAGCAGGCAGAGCAACCACAGAGGCCAGGGAGGCTATTTTAACCAATTTAAAGGCAGTCTAATGCAGAGAAAGGATGCACTGTAAGCTAGCCTGTGAGTAGTTTATATATAGGAGGAAGAGGATGAGGCTCTCACAGGCTGGGTATTAGCAGGGCAGCTGAGGTGGTGGCAGCATGGGGGGCTGCTCCTCTTCCTCTTCCTCATCCTCTGTCCGTATGCCATGTGTGTGTCTGTTTCACCCAGGCAACACTGACAATGCCACTGGCTGGGGCGCACAAGGCTGAAGTAGCAGCAGTTCTGGGGAGCATGCTCAGTACCCTGTGAAGGAGCAGTGGCAGCCCAGGTGGAGCAGCTGTGGGACAAGGAGGAGATAATGGCAGAGTCCTGCCCCTCTGCCACTTGCATGCAGGAGGAAGGAGAAGATGAGGCAGAAGCAATGGTGGAGGAGGATAAAAGGGCATGGCTCCAGGACAGGGTGGAGCGGAAAAGGTGGCAGGTGGACCTGGGCACCTTCTCACAAAGAAGAGGCCCTGGTGGAGCAGCTGCTGCTACTACTGCTGCATGACATATGTGCCTCTTTTTTGGCCAGGCAACCAGCGGTAGCATTGTTACCTATTTTGATATCCCCCATCTTGGAATATCAAATAATTGGCTATATTTTATCATTTGGCTAAGTGTGGTGATCCATGTAGTGGCAGGTAAACCAGGAAGCCCCAAATACCAAGGTGAGATTTATGTAAGATGAAGGGAGGGGCCTTTGGAAATCCCCTCCCCCCAAAAAGAATACTCAGGTCAGAGCATTAACACCTGGAAGTGAGTCATTCACTAATCCACTCAATGACAACAGAGACCTTAATGTTTGTAAAAAGGGTCCTTCCTTCCCTCATCCCCTTCCAGTAAACGATCTCACCTGCTTCTATTCAATTCCAAAATACAGCACCCATTAACAATTGTTAACTCTTCTGGCGCACCTTTTGTTTAGTCATAGAACCTCCAAGAAACATTTTCCACTCAAACTCCTATCCTTCCGGGGAATTATTTTATATAAATATCACCCTAAAACACCACCAAATTGCACACAGATCCCCTTCCTATCAACTCCATGCCCATCTGTGTAGCACAGTTTCACCTCCTCTTGACTTCACGATCTCCCCCTGCAGGTACAGTATAACTTGCCATCCCCTCTCTCTATTCCTCTATCCAAATACTTCCAACTGCTTTTGATAGCCTTGTGTGAGTGTCTTAAGTCTGAGTGTTTGCCGAACTGCTGCTAAGGCTAATTTCCAATAAAGATAATTTAATTGTACCTTTTGGCTCAGAATCTCCTCTGTTACATAAGTTAAAAGTATACATAAGTTAAAAGTCCCCGCCATTGCCCAACCTCTCACATGCCAAGTTGAGTTAGCTAAATTCACCAATTTAATATTAGGGCATCAGAGGGTCCCCACGGACCCCATGCAATTTGTGTAACAGTATGCTGCCCTCCATGCCTCAGTTTCCCCCACTTTTCTTCATGCTTCAGTTTCCCCCCACCCACCCTTACCTGCCTATCCCCACCTGCTGCCTCCGCTGCTGCCCAATGACATTTTAAATAAGGACTTGCAAGCCTCGTCATGCATTTGCAGTCTCTCGCAGTCTCCTGAGGCTTGCAGTCCCTATTAAAAATGGCATAGGGCAAGCATGGAGGGGGCAGCAAATAATCAAATTCATGAATGTTAAACCTGCAAATGTGGATAGCCAACTGTATATCTCCTTTTTATTCTCTCTTACTTGTAATTCTGTTTGAGTAAAACAAGCAGGCCAGGCAAATCTATGTAATGTGTGACCTGTTGTTCTGTGCCACCACTTTCCTACTTTCTATTGGCAGTTAATTATCACAAATGCAAATAGAGGAAGCTATAGAAAAATGTTAACACCCAATGGTTTGGATTTCATTTGAGCCAATCAGAATGGCTATCATTTTTTCTGAACAGCTAGCATCTTAAAAACCCTGCTGAAGGAGACAATGGGATGGTGTTTCTTAGAAATGAAATTGGGATGCCTTTTTCCCAGTGGCCCTTTAACATGCTGTGTAGCTCAGGGGTGAAGAACACCTTTCAGCAGTGGTGGGACTACATCTGCTATCATCCCCCACCACTAGCTATACTGGTTGAGGCTATGAGAGACACAGTCCAAGAACTTTTAGAGGTACCACATTCCCTGCTCATGCTATGGCAGCCTATTCCTTCACAGAGAATGGTCAAATTTCCTTTGGAAACTTAACATCATTAACATTCATTTAAGCATGTAAAATCCTCGGTTACAGATAGATATTCTGTACCTCAAAAATTACTCAGTGCAGACATAATAAATCCTGATGTATTATGTGATATTGTGCCTGACAAAACACATCTGCTTTGTGGCTTAGAAAAGATCAAATTAAGAGATTTTGAAACAGTTTGATAAATGATGATATATATCACTGCTGTAGAGAATTTTTTTTATATCTAAGTGCTTAGGAGATATGGCATTCTAAGGTGTGGTCTTACTTAAGCTATTTTTTGGTAATGAATGCTGAAGATTACTTTAGAAATCTATTGAGCAGCCATCTGAAAAGCTCTCAGTTGTTTTTAAAGTACTGTTAGAACAGTACTTTAGAGTGTTGCATATTGATTCTCTTCAACAACATTTACTTAGGGCTCCAGTTGACATTAAAGCTGCAACATATTTAAGATTAGTACAGCATCTCTTAGATAACCTTCCTCTCTCCCTAGATGGGTTGGACTACAATTTCCATCATCCCCCAAAATACACCCATTGACCCAATGGGCTGAATGTGATAGGAGGGAAAAGCTAGCTGCCTTAGGATGTGTCAGATGTAATTCCACAAAATAAGGTATTAGAACTTCAACCGGGGAAAAGGGATTTGAGAGAGTTGTCACAACTACATTGATTGCTGAAAATTCAGGGTCAGGGACAAGGAAAGCAGTCCAAACAAAGTTATAGGTAGCTAAGGTCAGGCCTAACAGGGCTGATCCCAGTGCATGGAAACTCCAAAGTCTAGGAACAATGCAATATTGTGGAGAATGCAAAATGGAAGCCAAGCCACCAATACAGTTGCTGCTGCCAGTTACATAGGGAGATAGATAAAGAAATAAAGGAGGAAACTAAAAATAAGCAGTGCCATGCCATCGCTAATAATAAACTCCAGTCCTAATAAATTATTGAAAATTTTCTCCTCCCCCTTAAAAGCTTTGGTGAAATCCCCCCCCCACACACCCATTTTCTCTGTTCACAAATGGGTGGACAGTCTCAAGAGGCCATTTGTTCACAGCTCCACTTTGGATTCAGAGAGAAACTTTAGCTGTTGTGTTGCATCTGAACCTAAGGAAAATCTGCATAGTAGACTTTCTCGTGGATTTTACAAGAGCTATGTAAGGCGGACTCTGCATTTGCACTTATATTGAGTATGCCATGGTTTGCCACCTGCCACTCATACAAACACATCTCAAATGTACCTATTTTTGGCTACATATTTAATTGCATGACATTGGAGTGTACCAACTATGAGCCAAACAAGCGGCAGGCAAGCTGTCAAGAGCACACTGTTGTTGTTAGAATTCAAAGACATAGCCATGTTAGTCTGAATCAGTATGCAAGAGGTTGTTGGAACACCTTTGAGACGGAGAGAAAGAATTTGGTAGCATAAACTTTCATAGACTTGAGTCTGCTTCATCAGATGCTTCTTTCTCTCAGTCTCAAAAGGTGCTACAAGATCCTTTTGTGTTGTTGTTGTTGTATGTCTTCAGGTCATTTCCAGCTTATGGCAACCCTAATGTGAATCTATCATGGGATTTTCTTGACAAGATTTGTTTAGAAGGGGTTTGCCTTTACCTTCCTCTGAGGCTGAGAAAGTGTGACTTGCCCAAGGTCACCCTCTGGGTTTCCATGGCTGAGCAGGACTTAGAACCCTCATCTCCACAGTCATAGTCCAATGCTCAAACTATTACACCATCCTGGCTCACCATATGAGTTACCATTTAAGAAAATAACATTCCAGACATAATGCTAGATACTCTTGTGTTCTCCATTTTCTTAACTGTAACCCCTTTTCCCCACTCTGGCAGCCGATGCAATGAAATGCAATTGCATTAATGCCCAAGTGAATTACTGTAACAGTCATTGTTACAATTATATGTCAGATCCCACCACATTATGACAGTTGTGATTGACTTATTGATGACTCCATTAATTTAGTTGAAAGGATAGAGATTTCAGTATTGACTTTCTGAGGTATTCTTGTATAGGTCTGGCAGGTTGAAAAATATCATCTTGTCAAATTTACAGCTCTTTGGAATCAACAGCCTTTCTAGACATATTAGCTTTATCCATTATTAGAGGATAAAACTCAATTAACAGTTCCAGTCTGTACTACGAAAAGAAATTTCCCCAAGGTATAAATGTGTTGTTTAATAGTATTCCTAGCCAGTTATATCTTGCATTTATCCAGTATGTGAAAGCTTTAGGCGTATTTAAGAGAACTGGGTTACACTTCACATTTTGTAGCAAGTTGGTATACAAATACACAGCTATCCTTTGGAAATTTGGTAAGGGCAGTCAAACTATTCTCATTAATCATTTCTTGGTCTAAAATAAAGTCAAATTTCTACAGTATATTGAGCAAACTTGAAAAAATATAGCACATGGAAAGAATATTATTTTCAAAAAACCTTTGCAGTTTTAAATCTTTTAACATAGTGGAATTAAAAAACAGGCTTTCTATGAAAGAGTCAAGCAGCCCAGAGTGTGCCATTAAGAATAAGGTATGTTTGAAAGGCTAAGGTGCTATGCATGTTGCTTGTAGCAAACTTTTTCTCACTCTTGCAGCTGTTTTCTTCCTTTGCCCCTTTACCCCCACTAAGGACATAAACCTTTGCTCATTTCATTCCTGTATGCAAGAACGAATAATTTCAGCAATTTCCCCTCTCTATTCCTTAAAGGGTCTTGTACAGTTTTCATTCTTAAGGCTTCCTTGGGGCCAAACACATGTGATTTTTCTGCATGGAAAACCTGCATTTGAGGCAGAAAATGTGTTTTCTGGGGGAAACGTAATTATACATGCAGAGTATCTTCTCCTTAAAATGCGCTGATTCCTATGCAAAAATATTTTTTCATAAAAAAATACCTTTCCTGCCTCCAAACTCATAATTTTCTGAGGAGGAATACCAATATATTTGGCAGGAATCAGTAAGAATTGCAGAGTTTAGTGCAAACTCCTCCCTTTTCCAGGCAGTCACGTGTGTTTATTGTGCAAGATAGATGTTTTCTATGCAAAACAACAAAATCTTGGACAACAAAAATCCTGTGCAGAAAATAGCCATCTTGTTCAACAAAACCATGTGCCTGTCTTTTTGTATAAGACTGCTGTTTTGTGGGGAGGAAGATTGCTAGGTTTTGCAGAAGATTCTTGTTGTGCAAGACGGATGGCTTTTCAAAAGATTTTTGTGTAAGGTTTTTATTGTGTAAGATTGCTGTCTTTTCCATAGAAAACAACAATATTGCACAACCCCCCCCCCACACACATACAATGTCTTTCTTTCTTTGGACACATACCCCAACAATCCCCCCAAAAAACAAAATTGCATTTCTGTGCAGAATAATTTCCCTGAACACTTTGGGATGTGTGAATACTGGGTGAAAACTGCAAAATATTTGCCACTGTATTATTCTTCCTAATTTGATTTCCCAAGTGTCAGGAAACACATTTTTCAGCAAAGAAATGGATAATAGTGAATATTCTTTCCATCCCTAGTATAGGCAGCCTGGACTTTATAATGGCCAAATACCAGTATCACTCTAATTTGTTTTTTTTTTTAATGATCTCTAATGTGTGATGATATTATAGAGATGTTACAGTCTTCTTGATGGAAACAGGATTTGGGTGGTTGTTGATCAACCTTTCAAACACTGCCTATATGTGAATCTTTGATATACTTTTGTTTGTTTAAATTATGTGGTGGTAATATGATATATGGAAGATAGTTAGGATGAAAAATAATGAATTTTGCCCAGTATGCCTGGCTTAACTGTGTTTATGTGGCTCAGATTAACAAAAGTATTTCTGTTTTGTGTAGTAATTTGCACCTTGGCTATATGGGATACCTATCGTTCCAGTGGAGTTGTTACAATATTTGCCTTATGTGAATGATGATTTTCATAGAACACATTCTACCAGACTCTTTTCTGCCCAAACTTATCAAGAGTGAATATGGCTTGTAAAGGATCAGTGCATGTTCATTTCTCTGCCTGTATGGAGAAGAATAGGCTTGACTATGGCAGAAATGGAATAATGTGATCTGTAGACTTAATTCGAACAAATGCTGAAAAACATTCTCAATATCTGATAAAGGCACGAGAAAGAAGAACCCCACTAACAGTCATAATTTTTATCTTTTCATAAATCCCTGTTAATTTATTTTGCTGCCAATTGTCACTGGAGAGCTCCACCAAATTCCATTAAGTTCTGCTATTTTGCACAGTAAATAGCCATGAAAATGCCACAGTACTTAGTACAAATCCTTTGTCCCCTGCTAACACCTTCTATTACAACCGTCTAATTACCGTGTTCAGCAGTAACCTTTGGGGACTTCCATAGGTAATTAGAACTCCAGAGCTTTCCCACAATAATCCAGGAAGGACCTTTAACTAGAAAGGATTATGTGATACTAATATTCTCACAACCACATGTTCCCTTCAGTTAATTGTTTCAATTAATATTTGGCACCAACATAGACCTTCACAAAGGTAGGTGCATAGGCTCTTCTCAGGGAAGTTTTGAGATGAATGAGTTACAGCAACAGTCAGAAAGAATTACTGGGGGCAGGGCTGTTATTTTAAACACATGTTTTCATTTATGTCTAGGAAACCTTTCCTGTTGCATCTTATAAAATCATATTCTGTAGTGTTTAGACATGACCATCAATAAGCAAGTGAAAAGTGTGGTTTACAGATTGTCATCCCTAGACATGTATTGAAAAGTCTACTGAGATATGTGTCATAAAGACTAATATCCATTATGAGCTCCATTTAGTAATAGTCCTAAATTAAATAAACCCACTAAAGATGAGTGGAATTTGTTAGTTTCCAGTTACATAAGTCCCATTGGTTTCAGTGGATCCACTCTTGTGAGGATGACGATGACTACTATTGTGCTATTATTAGATTTAGATTTATATTTATTTATTTCTATCCTTGCCCTTTCCCAGATCGAGACTCAAAGCAGCTTACAACAATTAAAAAAGACCTCACTAAATATCTGCAAGATACAAAAGCTAAAACAAGATTAAACAATTAAAAAATTAAAACCACCTTAAAACATACATCATTAAGCACACACACACACCAGCATGACAAATAGCAATATCCAGTGCATTGTGTAAGATGTGCTTTGATGCCTGTCAGAATAGAAAGTCTTTACTTGTCTGTGAAAAAAATAAGGGAGTGTGCCAGTCTAACTTCAAGCTAAATTTATTTTGATGTTTCTTGAAATGTTGGTGGCCTTTCCCCACACCTTTCTATTTTCTACTTTCATTTTCTTTGGCTTTTTTTTATTACATACAAACATTTTTCAGATTTCAAAAATGTCTACAGATTTAAATTCTCCTGTTGGTGTCTGTATCTCAGCCACATATACAGATGAACTTGAATGTGGACAGTTTTGGCAGGATATTGGAAAAAGTAATGGAGAATAACGTGGTATCAATGGTGACTAGTCAAGATGTCATTTCCGCCCCTGCCCCCCGGTATATATACTTTCAATGTCAGCTGCTGAAGAACACAGATAGGAGAATGTTACTGCATTATCTTCCTGTCTGTATCTTCCCATAAGTATCTGTGTGGCCTCTTGTCAGAACAGAATGCTGGACTGCACAGAACTTTGATCTGTTCCTTCTTGGCTATTTAAAATGCAAAGTACAAAGGGTTGATTGTTACCTTTAAAGTACTACATGGTTTGGGTCTAGGTTACCTATAAAATCACCTTCTCTTGTGTAATCCACACCCTACACTTGGGTCCTCTGTGGGACATTTACTTCAGTCAGCCAGGACTAAACTGTCAGCTGTTATCCACAGGACTTTTTCTTCAGCCACCCCCAGACTGTGGAATTACCTGCCAGAAGAAATTCTATAACTGGATATGTTGTCTGAGTTTAAAACCGCATTAAAGAACAATCTATTCCTTCAGGCATATCTAGGTGGTTTTTAAATTAGTAGTTTTAAAGTATAGGTTGACTATCCCTTATCTGAAATGCTTGGGACCAGAAGTGTTCCATATTTTGGGTTGGGGATTTTCTGGGGGGATTTTGGAATACTATACTTGCATATACATAATAAGATCTCTTGGAGATGGAGTCCAAGTCTAAACACAAAATTCATTTAATTTTCATATGCATAGCCTGAATGTAATTTTATATACAATATTTTAAATTTAAATTTAAATTTGTGTACATTGAAACATCAGAAAACAAAGTTGTCACCATCTCAGCCACCCATACGGGCAATTTTGGATTTTGGAGTATTTCAGATTTTGGAATTCCAGATAAGGGATACTCAGGACATTTTCAGACACGGAAAAACAGCTTCTTGCTGTGCAAGCAGCCTCCGGAACAGTATCGAGGCTGCTGCATGGCAAGGGTCCATTTTGGACGACGACGTTTCTCTCTCGGCGTCGTCCGTGACTGTTGCGGCCAGCACTGGAGGCAACCACGCTATTTTTTACTCACGAAAGTTGTCCATGAGTAGAAAATAGTGCAGCCGCCTCCAGTGCTGGCCGCAACAGTCACGGACGACGCCAAGAGAGAAACGGCATCGTCCAAAATGGACCCTTGCCACGCAGCAGCCTCGATACTGTTCCGGAGGCTGCTTGCACGGCAAGAAGCTGTTTTTCCATGTCTGAAAATGTCCTCAGTCTGTATGAACTGATTGTTTTAAGTATGTATAGGTTTTATATGCTCTTTTAACTGGTGTTATGTGGGGTGTGTTTTTAAAACAAACAAACAAACAAACCCTGGTGTTGTATATTTTGTATTTTAATCTGTTGTTATTGCCTGCTTTGACTGATAGGGAGAGGCAAATAAAAAATAAATATTGTTGTTGTTGTTGTTGTCATCATAATCAGTTCTTATAGTGGGAAGTGCATAAACTCACTTGAGTGACAGCTTCTATTTTAGTTTTTCACTGTTTGCATAAAACCAATAAAAGACCTTAACGTACCAGTTCTGTCAGTGAAAGTGCTCTTTTCTTTGGTTTTAAAGGCCTAAGGTACTTGCCATTTTTTCCCTTGCCACTACCAGCATGTTTGAATGTTATCATTACTCCTGCTTCCCTCATACACACAGCCCAATATGGCCATAGCATGTATTCATATTCCGCCTCATTATATTTCATCTATAATAGTAACTTTTGCAGCAATGGGTGAGGGTGAGTGAGATGAAAATAGGTATTTAGGAGGGCTCATTGGGTAGGCAGATTAAGAAAGCCAAGCCATTTTTTTTTGCATTAAACTGTAGAAGAAGATAATCTCCAATATCCATTAATCATAATATACAACCTTTGATTAAACTTTTTTTTTTTTTACTACAGCAGTATGGGAGATTTGCGGGGGTTGGGGGGGCTGCCTGACAATTTACAGAAATTACTGTGAACTGTAGCAAAAAGAAAAAGAAAACAAAAAGAGTCATTTTGTTATATACTTATTAAATTAAGGGGCAAATACAATCTGAAATTCACTTCAATTAAAGTAGGCTCTATTGAACTCCACAAGATTTCCAAAACATTTTTCAGACAGCAGTATTTCTCTGAAATTTAAACACATCATAAATTGCCCCAATTTCTGCTAGTTAGCTCAACAGCTCAGTTTCTTTGAAGCCGAGATTCACAATGAGATAATTTTTGAAATGTTTCTCTAAAGGAGAGGCTTGAGATCCTCAAAATGCTTATCTTCCTTTTTTCATTTAATGACAAAATGTGTCTCAATTAGATTACATGGCAAAAGTTCCAAGTCCATAAGAGGATCATTATGGAATTGTAATGGGAATTGGTTTATCACTGTCTTTCTCCTCATCTCAGGTTTTTTGGAGCAGAACTGAAAAAGCAATGCTTAATACAGAGATACCTGGGCTGAAAAAACATGCCATGCCTGGTATTTAGTTTGGAAATGGGTAATGTGTTAAGGTACACATTAGAACCACAGAGGTGCAATGGACTTCAGTTGGTGTTAGTCCAACCTTCCATTGCAGGAATGCAGCTGCAACAGCATGTCTGATAGGATGTCAGATGTACTTATTGTATAAAGGGAATCTGTTTTGAAGACATGCACTAGTATTCAACATTAGTGATGGAAAGAATATTTGAAAATATTCAAAAAAACTGGTCCAAAATATGGGTTTCTCAAGGAAACTTGATCAGGAAAGTCCTAGGTATGCAAGAATCTTTGCAGTTTAGGACTTACTCTGTGCAAAAAATGTATACTTTTTTTTTTGCACAAAACAAACATTTTTGTGCAAAGAAATAATAGTTTCTTGTGCAGAAAATAATATTTTTGCACAGAAAATGCTGTTACCAACTTTCATGCACCTAAAGGACAAACTATGCTATAAATTCACATGTGTGTAACCAAAGCCCTGGCATATCACAACACAGTTTTAAAGGGAGACTGTGCTTGAGGAGATGGAGAAGAGCCATTTGTCAAGAAGTAACATAACAGAACGGGGCCTCTTAATTCTTCTGCTTCTGCTATTTATCTCTTCCAAAAGCCAGTCTCAGCAAGAGTCTTTTCACTGCTTGACTTTGACTGTATTCATACTGTCATTCATATTACTGGGCAGGGGAAAATCAATGACTAGTAGTCATGATGAGTTCATATTACTTCTAGTAATTATTGCTATAAATTGCTGGAAAACACTACTCATGATGGCTATTGTACTAGCTATAATGGCTATATGTTACTTCCAGTATTGGCAGTATAGCTCTCAAGGCCAGTTGTTGAGAAACACGAGGATACTGTTGCACTCAAGTCTTACCTGTGAACTTTCCATTAGCATCTGGTTGGCTACTGTGTGATAAGAATGATGGATGACATTTGTCTTTTGTTTGTCCCAGCATGGTTCTTCTTATGTTCAAATAAGATGGGAATCCATTGCATGAGAATACCTGCTTGTGTCAGTGGAGATGTGAGATCAGTTTTGGACAGTGCCCACCTGAAAGACCTGGTGTCTAGTTTGAAAGTTCTCCTGGACTTTCTGTTATCTTTGGAAGCACAGGTGGCATTGGTGCTCTTATTCACTCCAGCTGTTTTACCAGCTGCATCCCTATTTGCCAGTCAGTCGTGCCTTGATCAGATCCAGACTACCTCTATTGTAAGCTGTGATGAGGATTTTACCTTTAAAGATGATGTAAAAAAATACTATGGGATATAGTATATAATATATACTATTCCATAGTAATACTGTCAGTATGTTTTAGAAAGAGTACTGTCCCGAAAAAATACAATCCAGAATCCTACCTCACTTAGCCAAACTGCCTGTAGTTACAGTTTCCGTGGGGCTGTAAAATTAGTGCCAATTTCTTCCCAGACTTCCCAGACTGAACTGGTATTCTTTCGCTCAGCTCAGAAGCAAGATGGGAGCAACTGTGTTTTGGACGAGCTGCTAAATAGATACAGCTTTGTGAAATTTTCTAAGCTCAGTGAATGCCATTCTTTTACCCTCCACATGCTTCTTTGTTGCTTTCAGAAGTACAGAGTAAGAGAATTGGCAGCTGCTCAATGAAATAACTGTTAAGCTCACATCAAATGGAGAAACTGTGAATCTGCACACCCATTGTGTTTTCAAGTAACCAGTGAGAATCTGAATTCATCCTGTCTTGACTAGCTTCAGTAAGCAGAGGTTCTACAAACAATGCCCATAGCTAATGGGATATTGTGCTTTCCCATAAAACTCCTGCCAAAATTATAAGTTTATGAGCTTAGGTGGTCCTCCATCCAAAGTTTCATGGAGTTGCCTCTCTTCTGCCAACACCTCAATCAAGGTGGTTCTTACTGTGTTGGGGGGATTTTCCTCTGTGTGGAAATGGGGGCACAGCCTTCTTCTGAACTGACAATATGGTATACTGGGAGGCATCTATCAACTGGAAGTACTTGGTTGTAAATAACATAGTATGGGCAAACTGAGGAAAGAAGCCCCTTACAAAGTGTGATAATAGGATGCATTTAAACTACTGTATGTGGTCTTTTTAATTCAAATAACAATAAACATGAGTGTGTAATAGAATGTGGCAGAGTATGAACTAAGAAAAGAATATAAGGGGGGTTACAGTGTTCAGTCTTACATAAATGTATATGTTCTATATAGTTTTTAAAAATAATGTGAGGAGAGGAATAAATATACCCTCCAACTGTCCTGATTTGGCAGAGAAAGTCTCAATTAATCCTCTGTCATCGCACTTTTTCAGCTGCTTTTAAAATGTCCCATTTTCTCTCTCTTCTTCCCACTTTCCCTCTTGGTCCTCAGCTTACTTCCATTGGTGCAAACTGAGTTCAAAGTGCAAAGTGGGGAGAGAACAGGAGGGCTGGGATCTTGACCTTTCCTATAGCCTGAGGCAAAAGCAAACTGCTGCAGCCTCTCTTAGTTTGTGTGTCCTTCCTCATTAATAACTTTTGCCATCTTTTGACCACACTCTGATGTTACTTGACCACATGTGTCGGATTTTCATCTGTGAAATGTTAGAGGTTGCGATATATGAACACATTGTCTTAAATATTTTATTCCTCATTCTAAAAGAAAATATTCCATAATCCATGTTTTCCACTTTTTTCAGAAATAAGAAAAGTCTTTGGGGAAAATGGGGAAAACATTCCCCCCCCAATTTTTCCTGGTTTTATCCTGGCTTTTGCATCTCAGTCTAAGCTCTAAATCAGGGAAGGAACCACGGTGCCCTCTAGATTTTTGTTGGACTGCCTCTCCCAGCAACTCTAATTAGCATAGCCCATGATGAGGATTGCTGGCAGCTAGAGGGCTGCAGGATTCCCACCCTGGCTCTAGATGAACAATGGGGAAGGTATATGGGAGTTTAAAATTTGCAATTTATCTATGTGGATTAATGTCCAATGAAGTATAAAAATAATAATGTGTATCTTTTACGTGCAAATTTGTGGTGTGAGCTTTCTGAAAATATATGTTTTCCATAAGAACTTAATGAAGTCTTATGCATATGGGATTTATTGTTGTCTGAATCCCTGCTGCCTCAAAACACACACACACACCCCAGAAAAATATTCTGTTGGGCCTAGGTGATATGTCTTCAGCTTCTTTATTTATCTCACTTCGAAAGACAACCTAACTTATTTTCATGACCAAGATTATAATAGAAAGGAGAAACAGAAATAAATATATTTTTAAAAGGCCTGTAGTTTCTTCCCGCACAAGCATTGAATATTTAAATTTTAAAGGAAAGATGCTTTCTTTTTGATAGAGGTCTGAAATGTATGTGGCTTTTTGCTTTGTTACTCACACAAGATAAAAACAATTTTGAATGTGGATGCTGTTTATCCTCCCTATTTATTCCTCAAGTGGAATGAGACAATTTGTATATCCTTCTAAGCCTGAGCTTGCCTGGCATTGATCTCTCCTTTGTGATGGGGTTTTCCCATTCAGTCCAGCAGAAGAGGAAATTCTGGTCATGGAAATCGATAAAGCTGTTAAATAAATATATTGGGAAAATTGCCCCCACTCATATGTATTAATTAATCACCACCATGATACCAAAACTTTATACCATAAAAATAGATCAAGAGAAAAGCTATTATTTCATTAAAAAAAAACTTTTAAAACAAAAATAGATTGGTGAAGCAATCTTAGAATCATGGGAGAAAGATAACCTGCTAGCTGGTTCTATAGAAACATTGCCAAGGCTACCAGTCAGGGACTGGGCCAGGATGTTGAGGGATCAAGTAAAGTCAAAAGTAAGGTAACCCACAGACAACATATTCCCCAGTCCTTCAGTCCTCGTGGCATCGGCACAGTGACACTTCTAACACAAGTCCCCAGCCATCTCCACAGACAGGGGGTCAAGTCCCCTTTTCCTGCTCACTAGCACAGTTTTAAACCTGAAACATAAAAAGAAAGGTGTAGAAATATGAAGAGAGGGAGGAAAAATTCAGAAGGAAACTCTTTTTTCCCCCTAGAAGACATTTTCCCTAAAAAATGAGGAAAAGAATTATCAATATTTTAATTCAAAATGATGAATTTAAAGTTTTAGACAGTGCCCCAAATCACTTCTAAAAACTATGCAAGAGGTAGATAGACTTTTAAGTAAGATTTTGTACAGTATCCACTCATTAACATTTCTAGTGTTTTGTTTCCTTTTCTCATTTTTTTTACGAGTGTGTAGTTTGCTTGACTCTATGGAGAACTCATGGATACAGAATACTTTTTCGCTATTTTACTAATATTGTTGGTTTCTTCTGTTTTTATTGTGTGTGTTTCCCCCTTTTTGCCTACCCCACAAATTGGCAAGAAGTTCCTTATAGTTCAGATGTCCTTTACAGTTCAGGACCTTGAGCTCCATTTGTAACCAAAAATAAATGTTTAAAAAGCAAATTCAATTTCTATTTATATTCTGAATAAACTGTACTTTTTATATATCAAAAATGATAATATTATGTCAAACCAAATGTATTTAGATATATAATGCAGTTTAAGTTCCTAATGAGTTTGAATGGCATACTGCTGCTGTCTGTGTCCTTTCTCATACAAATGGAGACCACTGCAGAGTTTCTGACTCTCAAGCAGGTAGGCAAATAACTTGTCAAAACAAGTTAAGTAGGATTTGGGATATGGACTGTTGGTCTATGTCGACATTGCTGGCCTTTCATGTGACTGTTTTCATTGCCCCGCCATCTTGCTTTACCTGACTGTCGTAGGAAAGGCAGGACTGTTTTCACCTCCTAAACATATTGATCCAAATATAAATTTGTGTTCCATTTCAGTCCTGACTAGTAAACTAAATTTAAACTAGTTTAAACCTCATTTCCCCTCTCTTTTTAGTAGCATAAACTTGTTTTCTGGCACTGAGTAAATAGAAATGATTGCTGGTGCATAGCATGGAACATTGCTTGGACATTTTGCTAAGTTTAATTACATTGGCACAGCAAAGATTAAAAATAAGATCTTGTGCATTGTTGTCCACAAATACTGTGTACATAGCTACAGTGTAGGCATATGTTAAACTCTTACCCATGGATTTTTCCAATATAGCAAATGATTGTGTATTCCTGCATGGCAGGGGGTTGGACTGGATGGCCCTTGAGGTCTCTTCCAACTCTATGATTCTATGATCTATGATCTAAGAGACCATCAATCCATAAAGAGAGCAAATTGCATTTTTCAATTTTTCCAAACATTTTGTATTTTTTCGGGGGGGGGGTCATGAAATGGAAGAATTTTTTCAATATTTCAAAACTTTTCTCTGGAAAGGAGGAGAGCCCACACTGCACTTCTACTTTCTGAGCAGGAGGCCTGGGAAGGGTATATACAGCCCTCCTTAGGATAAACACTTAAGATCCTTTAAAGGAGGGGGAAGCAGTTTGGCCAAGCAGTCCTGGGGGGAGAGGCTCAGAACATACTACACAAAAGCCACAAAAGCACTCTGACAATGTGGAATATGGGGTTATAAAATAGGTCCTGGGAGTTCCAGCCTTACTGCAGGAAGGAGCAGGGGAGATGGTCTAACTTGCCTTTTGGATTCTTGACCAAAAGAAAAGTTTCATACTGAGTCAAAAGAAAGAGGATTTTAAACTCCACAGGGGACTTCCTTTGCTACAGAGCCACAGCAGGTAGGAAAGAGTCATCCTGGGACATTTGATCCAGAACCAAGCACAGATACTCAGCAAGACTGCAAGAGACACCTGTTCTTACTGGAGTGGCTCATATTTTACAGGCAGGGAGTCCTAACAAAAAAAGGGGAAGGGTTCTTAGACTTAGGCACATTTGAGCCAATTGGAGAGGGTGTTGTGTGGTCCAATCATTTGGCTCTTGCTCAATGAGCCCCAACCATCCCTCAGCAATCCATATGATTCCCTCTCTCCCCTGTTATCTTGACTAATAGGACAACCTACATTAGTCCTCAGCTCACTTTTAGGCCCAATTTAAGGTGCTGGTGTTAATATTTAAAGCCCTACATTTTGAGCCATAGTGTCTAAAGGGATGTCTCCTCTCATATGTGAATTTTTGGCCCCTTGGTTCTTGTTTGGAGGCTCTCTTCTGTGGTCTCCTGCCAATTTTTTTTATCTATCTATCTATCTATCTATCTATCTATCTATCCCCTGCTCTACAAGGCTATCAGAGCGGCTTACAATTATTTTTTTTTAAGCAATAGCAATTTACACATCTACACTGCATTAAGCAGTTTCCAATGTGTGTTGGCTAATTGCCCCCACAAGCTTGGTACTCATTTTATCGACCTATGAAAGGATGGAAGGCTGAGTGAACCTTGGCGCCCTCTGGAATCGAACTTGCAATGTGGTGACTTGCAGTCTCTCTCTCTCTCTGGCTTTTCTTCGCAAACGAAGATTCAGGAAGGACTCATCCCGCGCTTTCTGCAAGCGCGCTGATAACTAAAAAGGCCAATCCGAGATAAACAAGTCTGGTTGCAAAAAGCACAGCAGAAGGTCTCCTTGGGTGATGTTTTTGGGTTGTGATTCTTTCTGCGTTGTCGTTTCTCTTCAAGACTTGTTCGTCGTGAGTTCTCAAATAAGGCTGCAGCATTGTGGATAGTGCGTCTCCATGCCTCCCGATGTGAGGCCAGGGCGGACCACTGTTGGTGATCAATTTGGCCAAGACTGAGATGTTGTTTCAGGGAGTCTTTGTATCGCTTTTTTGGAGCGCCCCTCTTACACTGACCTGTGGCGAGTTCACCGTAGAGTAGTATTTTTGGGAGGCGATGGTCCTCCATCCTAGAAACGTGCCCTGCCCAGCGCAGCAGTGTTCTCAATATCATGGCCTGAATGCTGGTGATCCGTGCTTGCTCAAGGACAGCAACATTCATCACATAGTCAGTCCAGTGTATATTTAGGATTGTGCGTAGACAGCGCTGATGAAAGCGCTCGAGGAGTCGTAGGTGGTGGCGATAGGTGACCCATGTTTCAGATCCATAAAGGAGGATAGACAGTATGATGGCTCTATACACACTGATTTTTGTGCTTTGCCTCAGGTGTTTATTGCTCCAGACTCTTTTGTGAAGTCTTCCAAATGCACTATATGCCTTTGCTAATCTGTGATCGATCTCTTTGTCAATCTTGGCATCTGAGGAGATGATGCTTCCCAGGTAGGTGAACTGCTGAAACGGACTTGAGCACAGATTTGCCGACGGCAATGTGGGGATGGTGGTGTTTGTCCTGTGGTGCAGGCTGGTAAAGAACTTCTGTTTTCTTCAGGTTGACTTCTAGCCCAAAGAGCTCTGCAGCTGTTGCAAAGCAGGATGTTAGGCGCTGCAGAGCTGCTTCTGTGTGGGCAACAAGGGCAGCAGCATCGGCGAAGAGCAGCTCACGGACTAGATAGTTTAGAGTCTTAGTGTGAGCCCTCAGACGGCTTAAGTTAAACAAGCTACCATCAGTACGGTAGCGTATATAGATGCCGTCATCTTCTTCAAGCTCTGCAATAGCCCTTTGGAGCATTGTGCTAAAGGTGACTTGCAGTACTGGCAATGAAATTAAGTGAATGGCTACAAATGGGAAAGATCTCTCAGTGGTGCTGCCTGGCACTCTTGCTGTTCTTGTTTTGGCACCAGGCAGTAACCAGTCTCTTCTCTCAGGCCATTTTGATATGAGGTGACTACTGTGTTTGAAATGTTTACCGGCCTTTTAAATTTGTATTGTACTATTTATCTAATGTTTGTTTTTAATATGTTTATTGAGCAAATTGCCCTGAGATCTTTCTGTAATACAGTAATACTGTAATACAATTGTATATAAACACCAGCAAGAATCCAGTGCGGTCTTTACTTATGCATAAACACTGTAGCTACAGTGATATGCAGTGGATTCTGGCTTGACCGCTCCCCCAATTCCCACTTAGTGGGAAGCAGCCACTGCAATTGACAGGGAGCCATTCCTCTGTCCCTCGGGAAGAGCTGGCTGCCATTTCCACATCCTTCCATGAGCAATCTCTGGCACGACAGGGAGAAGCAGGACCCCTGTTGCAATTCCCCCTTGTGCTGGAGATCACTCACGGGATGTGGGGGGAATCATAGAATCATAGAGTTGGAAGAGACCACAAGGGTCATCCAGTCCAACCCCCTGCCATGCAGGAATACAGAATCAAATAATTCCTGACAGATAGCCATCCAGCCTCTGCTTAAAAACCTCCAAAGAAGGAGACTCCACCAGGAAGCTACCTGCTTCCTGAGAAACAGGAGAACAGAACCGTCAATCACAGTGGCTGCTTCCTGGTAAATGCAGATTGGGGAATTTTCACAGTCATGAATACAAAACAGTCACAAGTGTGTAACTCAGGATTACTCATTCATAACTGCCATACAGGAATCTGACCATAATAAGTAAGTAAATGCATAAATAAAAAGTGAAACTTAAAGCTGTGAATCCAGCAACAAAGAATAGCTGTTAAATACTTGTCAGTACCATTGCTTTCAGTGCTTGACTAAAAAGACTGTCGCTTTGGCTGGATAACAAATACAATGTGTTTGTGATATTGGAATAAAACATGGATTTTGGAATGGTGCTCTTGATTGTTTCTGGTGCTGAGAAAGTTTTCTTTTTTAGTGAACAGCCCTGAGATTTATATTAAAATATATTATTCAATTAAGCCATCATTTTGTTATAATCACAAGGTATAGCCAGATGAGTCAATGACTGGTAATGGCATTAGCCATACCTGAATTGACCATGACCCACACCAATGAGCAGCGGTGCACCACCAGAAAAAGTGGCAGTTCATGTTTAAAGCAAACAAGTGAGGTGCAAATGTCTAGTTTTTAAACTTAATGTTGTTTCTGATGGCAATCCTCTACTTTAAAACAAGAGGCACACCATCATGTGCCTTGTTTTAAGGGGAAGTTGTCACTTATTTTTATATATGAATATATTAAAAGAATATATACCACAAAACCATCAAATTGTGGTAGTGTGGCAAGAAATTGGTTGATGGCATTAGAAGAGCCAAAATAGACAAGGACTACATATTACTCACAGGCCATATATGGACCATCTCTGTACCAAAGCATGCTGTTTGTACCCACTTGTTTATATCCATACATTGAACAGACTCATCCTGTAGGTAAATACTTCAGGCATGGACAGCGGAGGCTTCCATGCCAAGATATGTGATGAATCTGCTCTGGTTTTTCTTGTAGACTTTAAAATAGTGATCCAAGGAGCTGACCCTATTTGGGCAATAGAGTCCTGCATCTTGGATCACTTCTTTAAAATCTGGAATAAAACCTAGAGCAGCACACCCCTGACATGGAAGCCACTGACGGGTGCTGAGGGGCAATGTGCCCCAGATTTCACACATTATGCCATTGATATTTGCCAAAATTCTGCATGAATTGTTTTACATGTTTCTGCTTTTAAAAGGGGGTGGTGGTAATAAATAAATTTCCCTTTGCAAATGGGTAATTTTTTTCTGGAAGACAGAGGAACACTTTATGTAAGTGAGGTACTATATTTTCATTTTCATTTTTTTTGGCATTGTGAAGAAAGTAGTTACAAACATTGCTTTTTCTTCTATGATAGCAGGTAAAAAGTGGGGGTATTACTTCCTTTTTGCATTTTCAATCCTTTTTTGACACCACAGTCCCTTCAGAAAATCAACTGATGCCACAGTACAGCTCATAGTAGTATGCCTTATTTTTAAGGAGGTAAGTGAATCCGCCATTTCAACTAGCACCTCTCCTCGCTTGGGACATAACATTTTTCAGCTATTTCCCTTTTTTCATCCTATCACTGTTGGTAAGTCAAGATATTTATCCTATCATGTAAACCAGCCATGGGAAGTAGATCAATGTAGTAAACTGGGGAGCTTACAGCATAGTTCAAGTGATTAAATAGATTTTTCAGCTTCTCTTCCTCCCACATGTCCCTGCTCCCAATCATCCTTATCTTCAGGATTAGATAATATATTAGAACTTAAGATAAGTATACTTTCACTTGCTGAGGGTTTCACACTTTTCAGGACACAAGGGCAGCATGCCACGTTTGGCTGACTTCAGAATGATTCAAACTTTTGTACTGTATATTAAATAACTGGAAAGAGTTTGTGTTGTAGTACAGTTAAGAGCATGGTACAAATATCATTGAGAAAGTAGGAGTTGGAATTCTCTTCTTGGCTATCTGCACAACCCATAAACATTCAGGTATATTGCAATTTCAAAGCAAGTTGGAAATACTGAGTTATGTATATGGTAATGGATCCATAATCTGTAAAGGGTAAATGATAGCTGACAGGAGTTCAAAATATATTTTAATGGAAGATACCCTGGTGATGAGAAAGTAGTTGGCTGCTGTAAGTTAGAGTAGTGCAATTAATTAGTAATGTTCCTCATAACTTCTTGTTTTCTAGTTTGAGGCATGATTCCAATATACATTACATTGCAGATTTATGTGCAAGTAATATGCAGACCCCCCAAGGCTCTGGCAAGGCCCACTGCTGATACCTGCCTTGGATTCCAGTCTCCCCCCCCCCTCTGCTTTAAAACAAACAGACAAACCTGTCCTGACAGTTTGGCTAGTTTCAGTCAGCTGGATCTAGCCACCCTTTTATTTTCCTACATTGTCCCTGATTTCCCATCTCTAAGTTGCACTGGAGAACACTAAAAGAATGATTGGACCAAACCACCCAGTACTGTTTGGAGCCACATTACAGCCAAAGAGGCCCACCTATGCCTGTCAACAGAGGAGGGAGACCACCAGAGGACAGTTTGCCCAGGGCTCCCTCAACCCCAACCTGCCCATGGTTATAACATATCAGCCCTTTAACATACCTATCCATGCAAAATTTGGCAGAATCCAATAGCTTTTCAGTGGAATAGAACAATCAGTATCAGGAGTACATCACAAGGGAAGCGAGGTGTTAAAACATATCTATTTTGCTGTGGTCCCAACAACCCCACCTCATTTCTGAAAGTGTGTTTAAAAGAAAAAAATAGATTGTTTTATCTTAAAAAATAATTAAAATAATAAAATCATAGAATCATAGAATTGCAGAGTTGGAAGAGACCACAAGGGCCATCCAGTCCAACCCCCTGCCATGCAGGAAATCACGATCAAAGCATCCCCAACAGATGGCCATCCAGCCTCTGTTTAAAGACCTCCAAGGAAGGAGACCCCACCACGCTCCGAATGAGTCTGCTCCACTGCCAAACAGCTCTTACTGTCAAAAAGTTCCTCCTAATGTTGAGGTGGAATCTCTGTTCCTGGAGCTTGCATCCATTGCTCTGTGTTCCAGTCTCTGGAGTAGCAGAAAACAAGCCTGCTCCATCCTCAACGTGACACCCCTTCAAATACTTAAACAGGGCTATCATATCGCCTCTTAACCATCTTTTTTTCAGGCTAAACATACCCAGCTCCCAAAGTCTCTCCTTATAAGGCATGGTTTCCAGACCTTTCACCATTTTAGTTGCCCTTCTCTGGACATGCTCCAATTTGTCAATATCTTTTTTGAATTGTGGTGCCCAGAACTGGACACAGTATTCTAGGTGAGGTGTGACCAAGGCAGAATATAGCGGCACTATTACTTCCCTTGATCTAGACACTATACTTCTATTGATGCAGCCCAAAATAGCATTGGCCTTTTTAGCTGCCGCATCACACTGTTGACTCATGTTCAACTTGTGGTCTACTAGGACTCCTAGATACCTTTCGCATGTAGTCTCATTCAGCCAGGTCTCTCCCATCCTATATCTATGCATTTCATTTTTTCACCCTAAGTGCAGTACCTTACACTTCTTTGTATTGAATTTCATTTTGTTAGCTTTGGCCCAGCTCTCCAGTCTATCCAGGTCATTTTGAATTTTGATCCTGTCCTCTAGGGTATGAGCTACTCCTCCCAATTTGGTGTCATCTTCAAATTTGATAAGTATGCCCCTAATTCCCTCATCCAAGTCATTGATAAAGATGTTGAATAGCACTGGGCCCAGGACAGAACCCTGTGGCACCCCACTGGTCACATCTTTCCAAGACGAAGAGGAGCCACTGCTGAGCACCCTTTGGGTTCGGCCAGTCAACCAATTACAAATCCATTGAACAGTTAACTTGTCTAGCCCACATTTTACAAGCTTGTTTGCAAGAATGTCATGGGGAACCTTGTCAAAGGCCTTACTGAAATCAAGGTATACGATATCCACCGTGTTCCCTTCATCTACCAAGCTGGTAATTTTATCAAAAAAAGAGATCAGATTAGTTTGGCATGACTTGTTTCTCTGAAATCCATGTTGACTGTTTGTGATTATGGCATTGCCTTCTAAATGTTCACAGACTCTCTGTTTAATGATCTGCTCTAGAATCTTCCCTGGTATTGATGTCAGACTAACTGAACGATAATTGTTGGGATCCTCTTTTTGCCCCTTTTTGAAGATGGGGACAACGTTTGCCCTCCTCCAGTAAATAATAAAAATAATTATTCACAAAGCAAAGTGCTTATGACACTCTACTACATGTATCTGAAAACATCAGTTCATTTTATCATCTGTATTAGAAATAGAAAAAGCTTTTCAGAATCCTAAATTAAACGTTGATTTCTTTTTTAAAAAAATGAAAATTTGTGTCTGGACAGCTCTGCAGTTTGAATTCTTGTAATACTCTGAATAGTGTAAGTAATTTGCAGTATATTCATTAGTCTATTAGTTTCCAGTTCATTTGTGCACAGCTCATAATGTGTGAATGCAAAATTGACTTTCAAGCTGAGTGCTAGGAAAGCTAGTCTGCTGATGAAAACTCTCAGCTGCCATAACGTTTTACATGAAGAAATGAAATATTGACAAAGAGCATATAATCTACTGATGATGCCTACAAGAGTCTTGGATGACTTCAGCCTGTCCCCCTTTCTGCTACAGAAAAAAACCCTGCCAAAACCATTAATAGTGGATCTGCTGCCACTCCCATTTCTATCATGGATCAAATTTCCACAGTGCTAATGATTACATATCAAAATGGTGCAGGCATGTGAGAGCGTATGTTTGGGTTTCTGTTTCCATCAAGAAGTCTCCAGGAGTAACTGGGTTACAGATTGCACCTCAAGAGCTATATCTTCCTTTTTAATGTTCTTATATTAGCACAGTATACTTAAAGCATAAGTAACCTCACCAACCTTTTTTACTCTGCCAGCTATATCCTGTTTTTATTTGAGTTTTTAAAAAGAAAGATTCAAATTAATTAGCCTGAATCCTGTTGCCAAATGCCAAATATGATTTGTTGATGCATTATTCAATAAATGTTTTAGTGAGTCTACTCTGATTGGGACTAACTATAGTAACAGGACTCAGGTTATTGTGGTTGTTTCAGTTGGGTAGGGAGGAGACGTTTATCGAAATACAGATGCATGAGAAATATATATCAGTGAAAGAGTATGGTGCTACATTAAATCAGTGTATTTCCAAAGAACTTCAACACATTGTTGATAATGCATGTCTATATGTGTGTGTATGCATGCACACATACACCTGTGCATCATCATCATCATCATAAAATTTATTTATATCCCGCCCCTCTACAAAATTTAATCAGGATGGCTTACAACATTTAAAATACACATATAAAACCCTCCATCCCACCCACCCCTTAAAATACAATTAAATAATTAAACATTTAACAATACTTAATAAATACTAAAACACACACACACAATAAAATAACTGGAATAGGGATCAGACCAATAAGATTTTTTTCTTCTTCTAATGGCTGGGTATCTATTCAGGAAAGGCTTGAATAGAATATAGAGTCTATGAACTCATGCAGCACAGAGGAGTTTCCTTAATATACAACAGTATTTGAATGCAATCAGAGTACAAACCTTTATTTATTAGATCTGAAATTGAAAGGGGCATAAAATAGAAATTGAGACCCATACAAAAGAAATTATGTTCCTTCTCTCCGTATAACTGCAAAACATAGGTACACTGCCCAAACTTATTGTTGTACTAGATTGTGACAGAACTGTGTGATTACCATGCCCAAGCATATGTGGAGCTAGTAATTACCACTGGGTTAGTGTGTGTTAAATTTCTAGAATGTTAACCGACGGTCAGCTTCAATTGTTAAAAAAAAATCCAGGGGTGTAAATAAACTTCTCTTCTATGTATGGCAATCAGTGCAGACAACCAGTTCACATTGTTACATGCCCACTACAGTAAGTTGCCACTTGGTAAGTTGTTCTTTACATTTATCCAGAATCCTTCTTTTAGACATCCTTAACATACTCTGAAGCTTCTGTGAACTTCAGCAATAAACTTCAGCACCTTCTAAAATACATTTTTCCTCAATCCCACATATTACACTCCAGCAAAAAGACCAATAACTATAATTAGAGACACCCTCATCAACTACTCTTGAATTCCTACCTGCCTGTCCTCCCCCCCACACTACTGGTAATTATCTTTTGATGTTACCTTTTGGCAATCACTCTCAAGACAAGCAGAGTTTTGTGTACACATTGGAAAGCAAGGGAGAGGGTATCTGAGCTGAAACCACATAGGCCAGGGGTGGGCAATTGTGAGAGGGTAGGAAGTTGCGTTAGCTCCCCCCCCCCAGGCAAACTTGGAGGGCAATAACCTCCCCGGCTGTGCCCCCTGCAAAAAAAGACACAATTTTTTTTGTTTAACCTGAGATTTTACTCAACACTACCACTCCGTATTTTCAAAGTATTGCTCCTTTACCTGTGTATAAGATGAGTTATTTCCTCATCTTCCCATGGCTATACAAACACAGCTTTGTTTGCAATGGGGGTGGGGGGGTGATTAACAAAGAGAGGAATGAAAGAGGAATTGTCTCATCTTTGTTCCAAACAGCTCATCAGGGCCTACATCAAGGGTAGGCAAGGTCAGACCTGCAAGGCTGTATGTGGCTCACAGGGTTGATGTTGAGGCCCCCAGGAGTCCAAAAATTGTATCTTTTCTAATCTTTTGCCACCAAATGCCCTCTAGGGAGTGTAGGGAGTATTTTGCCATGTTAGGTCCAGGAGAGGCCTTTTTCTAACAACAGGAAGTGAGTAGAAGTAATTTCCTGTTCACTTTCTGTTTAAAAAAAAGGCTTTTCTTGGTTCTTGACTGGCCTAATGTTGCAAGAAGCATGATGAAAATACAGAGTGGTAGTTTTGAGTAAAATCTCATGGTAAACTACATAACTACCACCAAGGTGGAACTCAAGAAGTAGCCCTCTTGAAAATTTGTGGAATATCCTCCTTTGGAAGATAGTTGGGCCCCCATTAGGGAATCTTTGTGTAGAAGAATGCTCTAGAAGATCCATTGAGTATCTGTCACAACTAGTATTCTCTTAATTGATTGTTCAGTTACTGTGAGAATGGCACTTTTTGATGCTGCTTTTGATTTGGTTTGAAATGTTTTACTGATCAAAAAAGCTTTAAGAGTAAAATATTTCTTCCATTTTAAAATTGGGTTCCTTTAGCACTCAGCATTTTTGTTTTGATGTACACACACTCATCTTTTGGTGTTTTGTAATATCAACTGCAGTGCAAGTACCATAGCTAAGAGTACAAGACACTTGCCTTAATATCTGAGAGTAGGATCAAGCCCTCAGTTGATGGTTCAGGACAGAAACTCAAGGCTGATTCATAATACTGCATCTTATTGTCAACAGAAACTAAACTTTTATTGCCCACAGTGCCAAAGGGTATATATGTACTCCTTTCTGTTCCTTGCACATTGAACCTTTTGCATTAGGGTACTGTAGCGTAAGCCAATAGATAGTGTTTTACTTTAGCTCTATGTTTTCAGTGATCATCCACTGTCCCTCAAACAAACATGTTCATGCAACAACGGTACAAACATATTTTTCAGTTAAAAATCCCCCTCTCTCCTCTGGCTTTTCTTCGCAAACGAAGATTCAGGAAGGACTCATCCCGCGCTTTCTGCAAGCGCGCTGATGACTAAAAAGGCCATTCCGAGATAAACAAGTCCGGTTGCAAAAAGCACAGCAGAAGGTCTCCTTGGTTGATGTTTTTGGGTTGTGATTCTTTCTGCGTTGTCGTTTCTCTTCAAGACTTGTTCGTCGTGAGTTCTCAAATAAGGCTGCAGCATTGTGGATAGTGCGTCTCCATGCCTCCCGATGTGAGGCCAGGGTGGACCACTGTTGGTGATCAGTTTGACCGAGCCTGAGATGTTGTTTCAGGGAGTCTTTGTATCGCTTTTTTGGAGCGCCCCTCTTACGCTGACCCATGGCGAGTTCACTGTAGAGTAGTATTTTGGGGAGGCGATGGTCCTCCATCCTAGAAACGTGCCCTGCCCAGCGCAGCTGTGTTCTCAGTATCATGGCCTCAATGCTGGTGATCTAACAGCAATAATATAGTACTACATTTTTTCTTAAGTATATTTTATTGAAACTAGCATGTTATGTGACTTGGAGGTTTCTCATTCATAGGATCACCATATGTTGAAATCAACTTGATGGTAATTAACAACAAAAACAACAATTTCATGTGATTGGGTGCATCCGCAATGGATAATTATACTGTAGTACTGTTATTCCACTTAAAGAATCTTGGGAGTCTGAGGAAGTTTGAGGAAGGACTTAGAATTCTCTAGATCCTGGAACCACAGCATTAAGCATCTTACATATTACAAATCCCAGGACTTCATAGGATGGAGCCAGGACAATTAAATTAGTATGAATCTGATATCATTACATAGTGTGGATACACCCAATGATGGGTGTAGACGTACAAGTGCAGGATTAGATATGCCTTTGCAAGTCCATGCAATGACATGGATCCAGAGAAGCACTAGCAGAAATATGTCTTTACAATGGGATCTTCCTGCCCCCCCCGATTGCAGCTCACTGTACCCCCTCAAAACCAAGTCCCAGGAGTTGCAGAGTCCTCTACAGTGGAATAGAATATGGTGCAGGGACTGTACCAGGGATTGACCAGAAATTGGTGTATAATCTTGTCCTTGAAGAAGTCCATTCTGGTCATAGAACACCTTTGAATCCAAACTTCTGTAATTAGAATCTGATAGACTTTTTCAAACACACTTTTGTTTAAATCTTTTCTCCAATTGCCGCTTGTTAGAATTATTACCTATAAATAGTATCTGTCATCCATTTGCAGATAGCAGTTGTGACACACAATCTAGTCCTTGATTATTTGATGAGTTTATAAATGAAATATATTTTAATACTCATTCCTTAATAAGTAACCTACTTTTGGCTGCTAAATTGCTTCTGCCAGAAAACTGGAAGGAAAATATTATTGTGAATATTTCAGCTTGACTAACTGAAGTCTGGTCCATTTAGAGATATGGCACAATTTGTATACAACAAGGAAGCATACAGCTTTAGTACTTTTATTGATTTATCTATTTATTTATTGCTCATATGTACCACCTTTCTCCCAAAATGGGATTCAAGGAAGTGGAAAGTCATTATGGTGAATAAGAGCTTATATTGTCAAGATGTTAAACAATTATACATAATAAGCCTTAGATGTTGTTTGCAGTGTTTCCATGTAGTCAAGCAATGAAAATAGAACAGACAATGAAGGCACTAACAATAGTGTTTGTAATGGTACTTTTGTTGGCTTCTCTGGATAATTCCTTAATTCATGTTCCTTAATTCATAATTCCTTAGATGGAATTATGTCTTCATTGTATGATCATCATTTATAGTTCCTTTGTCATTCTTTAAATGTGCTTGAAATTATTGGCTGAGATTCTGCTTCCTGAGTCATATCACTGGCACATAGCTATAATACATCTTGTAGTGTGGCAGCCTACCCCCAAGATGGCCATTTCCATGTTGGTGGAGAGTGGGGGAGTAGTGGAGATACATCCCACAGTTTTCCTTTAGCTGGGTGCACTGCAACAGGCATTCTCTGGAACCTCTGGAGGGTCCCCTGGCAGTCCCTGAGGATTATATGCTTACTGGGTATCTAACTAAGGAAATAGCTGGAGGCTTCTATCTTACATTCTCTACAGAAGTGGCTGTTTTAGCAGGGACTGCCATACTGGAAAGGGTTGTTGGCAGTATTTTGGTCATTGTGTTGCTGGAACAGTAGTCAGACCTTCTCAACAACCAAAAAAAGTGGGTTACAATGGTGTAAGTTGAACTTAGGCATCGTAACTCACAAACAGGTTGCCACACCTTGTCTTTTTAAATGAAATGTTAAAAGGCAGAAAACATTAGGTCAGAAATCCTTAATGACTTTGCTTCCACTGTTGGTGCCTTACCAAAAAAAAAAAAAAGATGGAAGTTCTTTCATTTTGTTTTGTTTTTTAATTCATACGAAGCATTCTTCTGAGCAGACATGGACATTTCAGGTGATCAACCTCAGTCTCTCTCCTCCAAACTCATAATTCACAGTGTTGTAGTCTAACTGATTTTGCATCCACATTTCATAGAATCATAGAATTGTAGAGTTGGAAGAGACCACGAGGGCCATCCAGTCCAACCCCCTGCCACGCAGGAAATCACGATCAAAGCATCTCCGACAGATGGCCATCCAGCCTCTGTTTAAAGACCTCCAAGGAAGGAGACCCCACCACGCTCCAAGGGAGTGTGTTCCACTGCCGAACAGCTCTGACTGTCAAAAAGTTCTTCCTAATGTTGAGGTGGAATCTCTGTTCCTGGAGCTTGCATCCATTGCTCTGTGTTCCAGTCTCTGGAGCAGCAGAAAACAAGCCTGCTCCATCCTCAACGTGACACCCCTTCAAATACTTAAACAGGGCTATCATATCGCCTCTTAACCATCTTTTTTTCAGGCTAAACATACCCAGCTCCCTAAGTCTCTCCTTATAAGGCATGGTTTCCAGACCTTTCACCATTTTAGTTGCCCTTCTCTGGACATGCTCCAATTTGTCAATATCTTTTTTGAATTGTGGTGCCCAGAACTGGACACAATATTCTAGGTGAGGTCTGACCAAGGCAGAATAGAGTCGCACTATTACTTCCCTTGATCTAGACACTATACTTCTATTGATAGAAATAAAATTTTATTATTATTATTATTATTATTATTATTCAGCCCAAAATCACATTGGCCTTTTTAGCTGCCGCATCACACTGTTGACTCATGTTCAACTTGTGGTCTGCTAGGACTCCTAGATCCCTTTCGCACGTCGTCTCATTCAGCCAGGTCTCTCCCATCCTATATCGATGCATTTCATTTTTCCACCCTAAGTGCAGTACTTTACATTTCTCCGTATTGAATTTCATTTTGTTAGCTTTGGCCCAGCTCTCCAGTCTATCCAGGTCATTCTGAATTTTGATCCTGTCCTCAGCTACTCCTCCTAATTTGGTGTCATCTGCAAATTTGATAAGTATGCCCCTAATTCTCTCATCCAAGTCATTGATAAAGATGTTGAATAGCACTGGGCCCAGGACAGAACCCTGTGGCACCCCACTGGTCACATCTTTCCAAGACGAAGAGGAGCCACTGCTGAGCAGCCTTTGGGTTCGACCGGTCAACCAATCTACTTTTTTTTGGGGGGGAAAGCAAATAAGACCAGAAGCAGTTATCATTACAAATCATAACATCCAGAATGTCCCACATGAGGCACAATAGGCAAGTCTCAGCACTCTTTTGTATTTTTTTAAAAAATATTTTTATTAGTAAGACAGAACATACATCTCATACATAAAAAGAACAAGAACAAGAACAAGAATCCTCACCCATATACCATCCTCTATAACATTCTCCTTATCGCACATATCGCTCAAACATACCGACCTAACTTCCTATCCAGCTTTCTCATGAGGGCTTAAATTGTAAAAATAACTTGTAATATCTGATTTAACTATACAGTGAGTATGCCTGTTAGTTCCAACACATAAACGTATCTTTTACTTGTCATTTCTCTATTCGACTGTTTTTCTCACTCTCATATTTATCTGGATTGCCTCATATTGCTTCTCAATTTTCCTTGTATATGCAATTTAAATTCTTCAACAGAATATAAAGGACTGAGATTTAAATTTAATAATAGATTTGAATTTGATAATGTTACTTATACATAGGTTTTATACTCTTGCTTTCTCTACATTATTAGACTTATTCAATAGGGGATTGTTGCGAAGTTCCCCCATCTTTTTTCCAGAAAGTCTGATAGGCTCTCCCAAGCTATCCGATAGTCTTCTACAAACTTACCTTTTAATAAGACAGTTAGTTTATCCATTCCAACCATGTCATAAACTTTAATTAGCCATTGATCGATTGACGGTATATCTTGACTTTTCCACATTGATGCATAGATTATTCTGGCAGCTGGCAGCATATAAAATATTAACTTCTCTTTCCCTCGATCAAATTTTTCTTCATACATTCCTAGCAAGTAGACTTCTGGGGTTAAAGGAATGTTGCTTTCTAAAATTCCATTAATTATTGTTTGTATTTGCTTCCAGTATTTTGTGGCATGTTCACAAGTCCACCATAGATGGAAAAAGGTACCTATAGATCACTTACATTTCCAACATTCATTTTTCACCCCCTTATACATTTTGGATAACTTGTCAGGTGATAGATACCATCTGAAATACATTTTATACCAATTTTCTCGTACATTTTGACTAAGAGATAAGTTTATTCTAAAGATCCATATTTTTTCCCAATTTGCATCTATTGGGTGTCCTACGTTTTGGGCCTACTTAATCATGCTGTCTTTAATAACATCTTCTTCCGTGTCCCACTGTAACAATTGCTGATAGAGTCTTGTAATCAATTTTTGCTTTCCAGATTGAGTTATTTTACCCCATGTTGCTTTGCTTATGCCAATACCTTCTAATTTCTTATCCATCCTGTATCTTTCTGTAATTTGTTTATAGAGGTACCAATGACATCGGAGTCCTTTCTCCATTTTCTCTTGACTTTTAACTGTCAGTTGCTCCCCTTTTATTTCTAAAATATCTTTATATGTTATCCATTTTTGAGCATATATTTTTTCATTGCTAAAAAGTGCTTCGTGAGGGGAGAACCATAAAGGTATTTTCGGACATAGTCTTTTCCTATATTTTTTCCATACTTTCAAAAGGCTTTTTCTAATTTGGTGGCTGTTAAATTCTTTATTTATTGTATCTTTGTTGTAGAATAAATAGGCATGCCAACCATATCTGTTATTAATCCTTCTAATTTCAATAATCTTTCATTTTTTAAGGTCGCCCACTCTTTTATCCACATTAAAGCACAGGCTTCATAGTAAAGTCTTAGATTGGGTACGCTTAACCCTCCTCTTATCTTTATATCTTGTAATGGTTTCATCTTGATCCTGGGTTTTTTCTCAAGCCATATAAACTTAGAAATATCTCTATGCCATTCGATTAAAATCTTTTCATTGTGAATAATAGGGATCATTCGGAAAAGAAATATCATTTTAGGTAGAATGCTCATTTTGATTGCCGCAATCCTGCCTAATAGGGACAGTTTTAGATTTCGCCAATTTTTAAAATCATTTTTAATTTCAATCCCAAGTTTTTTATAATTATTTTGAAATAACTCTGTATTTTTGTTCATAATATTAATTCCCAAATAGCATGCTTTTTTCACTATTTTATATTTAGATAGATGAATCAGTTCATTTTCTTCCTCCCGTGTCAAGTTTTTTGTTATAATTACTGTTTTTTCTGTACTTACTTTCAAACCTGCTAACTTCTCATAGTCTCTTAAAATTTTTGTTATTATTTTCATCTCCTCCAGTGGATCCCCAAGTGAGATTAATAAATCATCGGCATATAGTTTTAATTTGTATGTGTAGTGTCCAACTTTCACTCCTTTGATTTTGTCTTCTTCCCTTATTTTTTTACTCAATGTTTCCATAACTAATATAAACAAAAGTGGGGAAAGGGGGCATCCTTGCCTGGTTCCTCTTTCAATTTGTATACCTTTTGATTTTTCTCCATTTATGATAAATTTTGGCAGTTTGTTTATTGTAAATAGCTTGTATCCAATTTATGAAATCTTTTCCCACATTTATTTTAATTAGAATGTCAATCATTATGTCCCAATTAACACTGTCAAAAGCCTTTTCAATATCAAGAAAAATTAAGGCCAGCTTCTTCTCATTATGATGTTCGGAATACTCTAACAAGTTAATCACGTGGCGTACATTGTCTTTTAAATATCTTCTGGGTAGAAATCCCCTTTGATCTTCCTGTATCCAGTCAACCAATATTTTTGTTAATCTATGGGCCAAAATAGCAGTGAATAATTTATAATCTACATTCAACAATGATATGGGACGGTAATTTTTGGGATCTTGAGGATCTCGATTCTCTTTGTGAATTAATATTATATTAGCTTCTCTCCATGATTCTGGGAGAGCCCCTTTTTTATGTTATCCCATGTCTTCTTAAATGGATGAATTAATAATTCTTCCATAATTTGATAGTATTTCAGAGTAAAGCCGTCAGGACCAGGAGCTTTCCCCACTTTAAGCCTTTTTATTACATCCATAATTTCGCTGGTAGTAATTGGTCGGTTTAAGTTGTTTCTCTGTTCTTCTGTAAATATAGGTAAGGGTTCATTACCTAGGAAAGCTTCTAAGTTACCTTTTTGAGATCCTTGTTTCTTATATAAAGTAGCATAGTAGTTTCTAAATACTGTTTTAATTTTGTCCTGATCGGTATATAATGAATCTCCCTCTTTGACTTTGGCGATGTGGTTCCTCTCTTTTAACTTCCCTAATCTAATCGCGAGCCATCTACCTGGATTATTAGAATTTTCAAACTGGGCTTGTTTAGTGTATTGTAATTTTTTCTTTAATTCTTCAGTTGTTATCATTGAAAGCTGTTGTTGAAGGATTTTTATCTCTATTAGCAGATTTTCATTAAGCAGGTCTTCTTGCAGTTCTTTCTCTTTCTCTCTTATATTTTCTTTAAGCTTGGCGATATTTTCCATTTTTTTCTTTTTAGCTCTGCACCTTGCTGTATAAAAAAGCCTCTCATGACTGCCTTTGATGCTTCCCAAACTGCAAAAATATCAGTTTGTTCATTCAAGTTTTCCTCAAAATACCATCTGAGAGTTTGTTTCGCTTTTTTAACAACATCTTCGTGTTGAAGTAAGTTGTCATTTAATCTCCAATTAAATTCTGTTTTCCTTTCTTTTAATTCTAATGTTACAGGATTGTGATCGGACCAAATCCTAGGGAGAATTTCCATTTTCTGTATGGTGTTACAAATACTGTTAGATATCATGTAGAGATCAATTCTTGAGAAAGATTTGTGTCTTTCGGAGTAAAAGGTATAATCCCTAGCATCATCATACATGAATCTCCAGGCATCAGTTAACATAAGACTTTTTATCAATGTTTCAAAAGTTTGTGGAAGTTTCCCTTGTGACTTCTTTATGCTTTTGCTCGATTTCCTGTCCAGCAATGGTGAGATCACCCCATTATAGTCCCCGAAAAGAATTATTCTATCAAAATTGTACTTTGATATCTTCATCATCAATTCTTCGTAATATTTGTTTTTGTTATTTAATGGGGCGTAATGTCCGATTACTAATGTTTTCTTATTTTGTATAGTTACCTCTAAACCTATGTAATGACCATTTGAATCTTTAAACAATTCTTCTGCTTGTAATTTAGAATTTATATAAATCACCACACCTTTTTTTTTTCATTTGCAGAAACAAATTCTTTACCCAGTTTATTGTTTCTTAATAGGTTTACATCACTACTCCTGATATGAGTTTCTTGGAGGCAAACTATGTCATGTTTTTTCTTCCCTAATAGATGAAATATTTTCTTCCTTTTCTCAGGAGAATTGAGTCCTTTCACATTCCACGTTATGATCTTAAAGGTCATGATTGAACTGTTGTTGTTCTATTTATATATCTTCTTCTTCTTCCTCCTCAACTTCTTCTTCCTCTTGATCTTCCTTCTGGGCTCCCCCTATCCCTTCTTTTCCTTCTAGCTGCGTCTCTTCATCTTCCTCTTCAGTCTTGCTCCTCTGTTCCTGATTATCCTGTCTATCATTGTGTTTAGACTTCAAATCTTTTTTATATTTCTCTAAAAATTCTTCCATTTTTTTAGGTGTATCAATTTTGAATAATTTTTGTCTGAACCTGAAGGATACTCCTAGTTTCTCTCATCTGTATGGTATTCCCATTTGTCTTAGCTGAGAGGTTAGGGTGCTATAGTTCTTTCTTTTTTTCAGGAGTCGCATTGGTATGTCTCTTTGTATAACAGTACATCGGATCCTTCGACTTGAAACTTCTGCACATAATTTTGTTGAAGGATTAAATCTCTTGTTTTTTTGCGTACAAAATAAACCACAATGTCCCGGGGTAAATTTCTTTGTTTAGCTACTTTGAGGAGATTCGATATATTTTATCCACCTCCCATTCAAACTGTGTCTTGGTTTTCCCAATAAATTTGGCTAATTTAGGAATTAGAAATTTATATAAATCTTCGTTAACTTGCTCTTTTATGCCTCTTATCTTTATACAATTTTTCCTCCATTTTAGTTCCTGGAGTGCACGTTCGTCTAATTCTTGTTCCTGAGCAGCCTCCAAAGACTCAGCTTTCATTTCTAATTGTTGCATTTTATTCTCTACAACATTCAATTTTTCTTTTAGTTGTTTTGAATCCTCTGAAATCTTTTCTATTAATTCTTTTATTCCTTTTAGTTCTTATTTTATATCTTGCTTGAACTCAATTTTCATCTCTCTTATTTCAGTTCTCAATAACTTCAGCTCCTCCAGAATGGGGGATAGATTTGGATCTGAAGATCTTCTCATCGTTTGTATTGTTGTTTGCATAGCACTCTTTTGTATTTGTTGTTCCTCCAAAATATCCATCTCTTCCACCTCTTCTTTTTCTTTTACTCTCCGTCCTCTTCAATTCTTTGTTGAAAGAGCAAAAAAGCCATTGATTTGTGGTTGGTATCATTATCAGACTTGCAGTGTATGCTGGTTGTTGCAGTTTTGTTTTTCTCTCCTGACAAAAGCTCTTTTAGTGCAAAAGCAATCTGGCAATTAGAATTAATATGTGCTGAATAGCTGTTCTGATGGGGATGGGGTTGGGGTTAAGGAGAAATTCTTTAGTTGGAGGAAGATTTGACTTAGTATGCACCTTTGTAATTCCTTTGTTACCCAAATTACTGGGGGCCCATGGGACCCACTCATGATTATGATTTTATAATGGGGAATTTTAATCAGCTCAAAGGTATGGCTGCAAGAGGTTGGGTAAATTTGGGATCTTTACACCTGTGTATACCAGTACTAACTGAGAAGACTCCAAGCCAGAATAAAACCAAAATGGTTTTTAATTGAAAATAATCACAGTACCACTCACACATTCACTCATGCTTAAAGCAGTCACACAAAGCTAACAAAGAATTAGGAAGAAGTATTGGATAGAGGAATAAATTTTGTGGGTGATGGGCTATACTTTGCCTGTCCAGAGAACAGAGAAAGAACAGAGAAAGCCTCAGGTTTTGGATCTGAGGGTCACACAGCAGACTGGCAGAGTGTTGAGGTGGGAGAAGCTGTGCACACATAGCTATGGTTTGAGGGTGATATTTATATCCAATATTGGATCCTTAAGGGGTGTTTTGAGTGTAAAACAATGCTTGAGTGAGATTCCCAGAGTTAAACTATGGAAGCTCTGGCTTCATTAATTGTAGTTAATGACTGAAACATTAAGACTGATGGGTTTGAGGTAACCTTCACATTGTGGGTAGGCTGAGGTGAGAAGGAAGACCTTTGCAGGATAATGGGTGTTCCAGTAATGTGTTTGTTTTGGAGTATGACTCACTGCCAGGTGTATCCCAGGGAGATTAGCACATTACTCCCTAATAGCTATCTGAGGGGGTTTTGCTTAATCTCATCCTGGGTGTGTCTGTTTTGGGGGAATTTCTGAGACAACTTCATTAGTTCTCTGGGTGACCTTTACTTGAACCCTTCTGTGGATGGCTTGGTCTACCGTGGACCTACGTGAACTGTCAATTATTGCCAATGTATGGATTATTGCCAATTTATAAATATTAACAATCTATTAGAAGGACAGGGGTATAAAGTCATGTAACACCTTCCTAATAATAAGAGCAGTCAAAGGTTTGTCTTCCTGGTAGATAGTTGCTTACTGCTTTATTCATTTGTACCACAGCCCAAGTTGAATCTTTTATGGGGGTGGGGGAAGGAAAGGCACAGGTATTAGTTATGTTGGCATGTGTGATCATGAAGTATAAACCTATAATGGCAAACAAGAAGTGGTGGTGGTGGTGGTCAGGGAGGAGGGGTAGATAGTAATTCACTGCTTAACCTTGGTGAGCAAACACTGAAAATGACGAAGGATACAATGCTGAGGTACACCTTCAGATATAGTTAGTGATCTCAGCAGAGATTCTGCCAAAGCAAGAAATGCTTAAACAGGATTAAAGATTTGCCCTGGAATATGTAGGCATTCAGATAAAAAGCAGGTGATTCTGGTTATTAACTTATTCATAATTAAATCCTTAAATATCCATTTTGAACCTGCTGCCCCATATTCAGAAAATCTCCTTTTCCTTCTTTTCTTCCTGCCTCTGTTATTTATAAGGGATAATATTTAATGGCTTGATAGATGTGGTGTGCCAGATAAAGGTCAGGAGCTTAGGCTTACATATGCATCATAAGTGCTCCCTCTTCTGTCCTAGAAGAGATAATGCCAGCGGTCTTTTTGGGGAAGTGCCAGGAATGAAAGAATATCACAGCAGGGTAACTAGGATTTCACACCTCCTCCTCCTCCTCCTCCCCTTCCCTACATCCCTGCTCCCACTTTTCACTTCTTCCTTTTCGTTTGACATGAGAAAATAGGCCAGTAATTTAGTAAAGATTTAGGCCGCCCAGGCCAAGCTGACAGCTTTGTATTCGACATGGCTGTGCGCCATTTCCAGCTACAACTGTGTTTCACAGTATTAGTCCCAATTGTATAAAGGGAACATTGTGTCCCTTGGAAGTGCTGCTGCTGGCTCAAACCCTGCTCTCTGTGTGAGAAAAGGAAATGTACTGTCCATTCATAACTTAGCAACAGTTGGCAGAAATTATGCTATATCCATGGCAGCAGAAACACACACACCTATGCACATACACACAAAGCACAAGATTGGATTCCAGACAGGATTTTACACACCGCACTCTGTAAGGGCCTGGATAGAATTCAGGAACTATAAAGCTCTATTCAAACCAGTGGTTTTGTTTGTTTGTTTGTTTCCCATGCTGGGAACAAATGAGGATTGTTCAGCATTTAGAATTCTTTGATAGACTTTTCTTTGAGGTATGAATGATATTATGTGGGTACTTAGTAACATGTCTTTGCCATGTGAAAAGGTTTTAATATACTAATACATACAAACTGAATCGCCTCAGGATCCTAACTGCTGAATCTAGCAATGCTATGTATTTCTAAAAAGCAATATTAGACTTTATGTGAGTTTGAGGATAAGAGCATCATTTTCAATGGTTTAATGGTTTCTTTTGCTGGGGTGGTTATGGTAGTTACTGCAGACTTGATTAGACTTATCAGCATCTTTTCTTGAATAGAAGCACTTCTTAAGAACTTTATCGGGACCATGTTGGGTGGGTACAGCTACACCAACAGGCTAGATCATTGGGAGCATCCCTGACCATTGCCCAGGCTACCTACACCGGAAGAGGCCTAGGTTGAAGAAGCCTGTTCAAGATCATTAGCAGCCCCTTAAGTTTTGCCCAGACTGACTGGGGACAAACAACCGGTGGGGGGGGGAGTTGTTCATTTATATATTTATTATATCTATATTCTCCTTTCCACTCAAGACAGATAACTATACTAAAATACAGAATTAAAATAGAATTTTGGTTAAAACATACATGAAAGCCAGTCAGTTAAAATAGTCATCAATAAAGGGCAGAACCAGCACTCAGCCTTCTTCAACCACAGCCTACTTTATATGCCAAAGACTGGTCTGATTAAAAAAAGTGTTTGCCCACCATCAGAAGGACAACAGGGAGGCCAGCCTAGGCTTCTACGGCCATCATCTGGGAGCAGCCAGAAGAAATTCCACTCTTGTTTTTCCATCAAATGTGGCTGTGAATGTGGCAGGACTGACAGAATGTGAGGATGAGTGAGGAGAATATGGCCTTTCCAATAGCCTGGTCCCAAGTCATTCAGGGCTTTATACGTCATAAGCAAAACTTTGAATTATGGTCAGAAACAGATCAATAGCCAATGAATCAGCTGTAACAAGGGAATCACCCATTCCTGGTAAATGGCCCTGGAGGAGCTGTAATATTCTGGACTAGCAGACTCAGTGTGCAGCCAAGTTGTGATCCAGGGTGGGGTGGAGCTGCCAGCTCCATCTTGCTGGCTACAGCGTGCTGCTTCATCCCAGGGCTCCGTGTGACCAGGTGCTGGTCTGGGAAGAAGCAGGAAGATATCAGCCAATGAATTTAAACTGCAGTTTGAACTCATTGGCTGTGGGTTGCCTTCCTCCCGGGAATGCTGTCCTCCTTCCAGTCAGGCTGGGAAGGGGGGTGGCGGTATATTGGCCTTGCATTCCCTGGCAAGGCTAGTTCCAGTTGTTTGTTGTCCTGTCCCACCCACCCCCTTTTTTCTGGAGTTGGCCTGCATTCCAATTGGTCATGCATATGTTTCCTGCATGGTTTCGTTCATGTTATCATTTGTATATACATTTGTCACAACTTTGTGGGGGAGTGGCTTCATGGGTCCTGAATCCAGGATATCAGTTGCCAGTGTCTCCATAGCAATGGTAACAAAGAGGGTTCCCCTTTTGGGGACCTGGGTGGAGGGGTGGAGAGGATATTCCCTGGCTGGGAGGGCACCTTTCTGTACCCCCTCCGGTGACAAGGGGAGATCGCACTGGATTGTGCCAACATAGATTCTCCCATGTCACCCCATGGGTTCCAGCTGTGGGCTGGAGGTTTGGGCTCATTGACCAACAGGCGTGTTGATCAATGCCAGGATCTGGACCCATGTGTGGGTCAATCCTATCACTAGCTGTAACCAATAAAAGTTATGGCCTTGTTTTCCCAACTTCACCTAGTGTTGTGTCTTTTTTCTGGAGCGGTCCTCACCCCTGAACTCGCAAGTTTCTGGTAATTTTTCAAAAGCCACTGTACATATAGAATATATGGCAGTGATCCAAACAGGATGTAACTGAGATATATGTCAATGCAGGAAGGTGAGACCTTTCCCAAAATGGCCACAATTAGTGTACTAGCTTTGTGTACAAATGCACACTGGCCACCACTAGAAAATCAAGGCATTTTGTGCCATTTGCATTAGCTACTTATTTTGCACACCTAACTACCCATGTTCTAAATGACTGGAGCTGATTCTCATACCCCTTTCCATCATCCTGGCACCAAATGTTACTCTTTTAAGTGAATGTCCCAAAAGGGGGGGGGGATCTGCTCTTAGTAGTGCCTGTACAGTTGTTCTTGGGTTTATGAATTTTATGTACATTCATAGTGTTACATTTTATTGCCTTTGTCTTTGTTTGTATATGTTTGATGTTCCACCATTTGGTGGAAAGGGCATTATAAATAAAAGTTATTTTTTAAGGAACATGACATGTTTAAACATCAGGTTTTGCTATTGTCAGCTTCCTTCATACTTGAATCGATCCATTAGCCTGGTTTCCTCCCTGGGAAACATCACCTGGATTTCCAACCAGAATACTTCAGAACTGATCTTCCTGTTGTGCCCTGGCCCTGTTCACATTGGACCTGTTGAAAAATAATGGCCTAAATTCAACTGCTAGCCCAGCAAATATGTTAATTCATCCTGTTCCCATTGATTCAGTGCATCTACTCTACTTATATTTAACAACTGGATTTTGTCCACCATTTTCCACATTAATACATTGATTATACCACAGTGTGGGTGAAAGAATTATCTACTTGAAGAGAAAAAGAATGTCTGTGTCCAATTGGCTTTATCTTGCTTTTTACTTTGGGTACATCCAAATCAAGTATGTAGACAGTGGGTGAATTTCTAGTCAACTGACAGGAATGCTGGCCAGAATCCTCTATGGCCGTTACAAATGGGTAACCTAGAGTTACACACTTGTGACTGTTCTGTATTCACAATCCCTCTGTAGCCCCTAGCTTAGTTTCAGAATATGGGGGGAGGGGATTAGGAATTTATTTATTGAAATAAAACCCTTCTACCGAATAATACTCTCCCCCTCTCTCTCTGGCTTTTCTTTGCAAACGAAGACTCAGGAAGGACTCATCCTGCACTTTCTGCAAGCGCGCTGATGACTAAAAAGGCCAATCTGAAGTAAACAAGTCCGGTTGCAGAAAGCACAACAGAAGGCCTCCTTGGGTGATGTTTCCGGGTTGTGATTCTTTCTGCTTTGTTGTTTCTCTTCAAGACTTGTTCAGCGTGAGTTCTCAAGTAAGGCTGCAGCATTGTGGATAGTGTGTCTCCATGCCTCCCAATGTGAGGCCACGGTGGACCATTGTTGGTGATCAATTTGGCCGAGCCTGAGATGTTGTTTCAGGGAGTCCTTGTATCGCTTTTGTGTAGTGCCCCTCTTACACTGACCCGTGTTAAGGATTCCCTGAAACAACATCTCAGGCTTGGCCAAATTGATCACCAGCAATACACTGATTGTCTGCTCGGGCTTCACATCGGGACGTGTGGAGACGCACTGTCCACAATGCTGCAGCTTTATTTGAGAACTCACGCTGAACAAGTCCTGAGGACAAACGACAATGCAGAAAGAATCACAACTCAGAAACATCACCCAAGGAGACCTTCTGCTGTGCTTTCTGCAACCTGACTTGTTTATCTCGGATTGGCCTTTTCAGTCATCAGCGCACTTGCAGAAGGTGTGGGATGAGTCCTTCCTGAATCTTTGTTTGCGAAGAAAAACCAGAGAGAGACTATTTTTGGGAGGCGATGGTCCTCCGTCCTAGAAATGTGCCCCTGGCCAGCACAGCCATGTTCTCAATATCATGGCCTCAATGCTGGTGATCCCGAATAATACACCGGAGTGCAAAAGTCCATAACAATAATGCAAAAAAATAATAATTCTATTTTCTTTTTTTACTAATACAAAAATAAAACTATCTATCCTAACACTAGTGTGCCGTAGGGACCATGAAAGTCCCCCATTCCCCACTTATTGGGAAGCAGCCACGCAATCAAAGGAGTCTGTTCCCCTGTGTATCAGGAAGCAGCGGGCCGACAGTCCCACCTCACCTTTTGCAGGTGCAGTGAGGGGGAATTGTGACAGAGACCCTGCTTCTGTCTGTTGCACTGGAGATTGCTCATGGGAGGGGGTGGGACCATCAGTCAGTTACTTCTCAAGTGACAGGGGTACAGACCACCATCAATAGCAGCAGTTGCTTCCTGGTAAGTGGGGCTTCAGGTGTGTGTGAGGTCAGGATTCACAGCATAGCACAGTAACTACAGTGCTTATGCATCCATAAATCCCATACATGATTCTGGCCCATGTTCCTTCTCTTCCTCCCCTGCACTCCCCCAATACTCTGGAGTAAATTAGGGGGGCATCAGAGGGGAGAACTTCAGAGTAGAGGAAGAATATGATCCACTAGTGATTTCCATTCCACTTGTGGAAGGATACTGTTCAGAGAAATTCCCTCATTTGAACCTTTTCTATTTACAGCCATACATTTTCATTTTTCATCTCAATAAATAAATGTAAGTATCATATTAACTGGGTCTATGAAGCAATGAGACTTTACTGTAGCTGGCATGTGCTTATATCTTCCAAGATGTCTGAGACATCCAAACTAACACTCTGCTGACCCACTTCTCTTTTACATTCAGGCAACTCAGCTGAATTAGCTGGTAAGTGGGAAAACATTTAAAAAAGCAGACTTGGCTCTTTAAATCTTATTACTATTATTTTTTGTGTGCTCTTTTCAAAAGACATGCTATTCTTCTGATACCACTAAGTCAGCAGTATTATATTTGCAATTTATTGCATTTAGCTGGCTGAAGATACAGATGTATTTTAAATTAATGGTATAAATCACATAATAGTATAAATCACAAACATAAATCACTTTCCCCCTCTGCATTGAGAGGCACCCCCAAGACTATGACCCATATTTTCCAAAGGAAATTGTACCCCAACCAGAAACCTAACTGTAGATTGTCTGTGGGATTTTCCTGGCTGTGAGGTCGTGTTCTGGAAGAGTTTATCCTGATGTTTCACCCGCATCTGTGGCTGGCATCTTCAGAGAATGGTTGGGTAGGAGTGTGTGGGAGGGTTATATACTGTGAGTCTCTGTTGGGGAGCATATGTAAATTTGTGTATTTGAATGGCTAGTTTCTGGGGGAGACATGCAAGGAGGATTAGTGTCTCTTTGGCTAAAGGCCCATTATCTGCTGGAAATCCCCCTGTCCCAGGGTGGAGCTCATTTGCATATGTTGAGTTGTGATTTTGGTGTTTTTCAAGACTGGTAGCCAAATTTTGTTTATTTTAAGGGTTTCTTCTTTTCTGTTGAAGTTGTCCAGGTGTTTATGGATTTCAATAGCTTCTCTGTGCATTCTGACATGATAGTTGTTGGCCTGGTCCAGAATTTCAGTGTTTTTAAATAACATTTTGGTTCAGGTTAGTTTATAACATGTTCTGCTATTGCTGATTTTTCTGACTGGCCCAGTTTGCAGTGTCTCTCATGTCCCTTGATTTGTGTTTGCACACTGCGTTTAGTGGTCCCTATGTAAACTTGTCCACAGCTGCATGTTATGCGGTAAACCCCTGCAGCTGTGAGAGGGTCTCTTTTGTCCTTCGCTGAGCATAGCATTTCTTGGATTTTCCTGGGTGGTGTGTAGATCGTTTGTAGGTTGTGTTTCCTCATCAGTTTCCCTATTCTGTCTGTGACTCCTTTGATGTATGGTAAAAATACCTTCCCTTTGGGTGGCTGTTTTAATTCATTCCTGTGGTTTTTTCTGGGTCTGGCTGCTCTTGTGTTGTCTGATCTGGAGTAACCATTAGCCTGTACGACCCAGTTTAGGTGCTTCAGTTCGTCCTCCAGGTAGTGGGGTTTGCAGATCCTTTTTGCACAGTCTACCAATATTTTTATTGTGCTTCTTTTTTGTCTTGGGTGATGATTGGAGTTCTTGTGTAGGTTTCTGTCTGTGTGTTGGTTTTCTGTATACCTTATGGTCCAACCGTTAGTTTGGTTTGCGGATGACTAGGACATCCAAGAATGGCAATGTTTCTTCCTTTTCTTTTTCCACTGTGAATTGGATATTTGGGTGGATGCTCTTCAGGTGGTTCGGAAATGTGATGAAATCTTCTTCTTCATGGCTCCAAATGGTGAAAGTGTTGTCCCCATCTTGGAACCATGTTGTGGGCTGATTTGGTGCTGTTTCCAGGGCTTGCTTTTCAAAATGTTCCATGTAAAAGTTTGCTATCACAGGGCTCAGAGGGCTGCCCATGATTACGCCATCTATCTGTTCATAGATTTCATTATCCCACTGGAAGTAGCTTTTGGTGAGGCAATGTTTGAACAGGGCTGCGATGTCCTCAGGAAACAGTTGTTGGAAGAGTGCCATAGTGTCCATTATGGGGACTTTGGTGAATAAGGAGACCACATCAAAACTGATCAGTCTGTCTCCAGGTTTCAGTTTGATGTTGTTGATTTTTTTAATGAAGTGAGCTGAGTTCTTGATGTGGAGAGGGGTGATGTCCTAGTGGGTTTGTAATTCTGTGGCCAGAAATTTGGCCAAGTCATACGTGGGGGATCCAATGGCACTCACTATGGGTTGGAGTAGAATGGAATCTTTGTGGATCTTGGGAAGTCCATATAGTCTTGGTGGGAGAGCCTCAGATCTGCATAGATTCTGGCATATGATTGGCTGAATGGATGAGTTCTTGATCAAGGTATTCATTTTTCTGGTGATTGTGTTAGTCGGGTCTTGCTTGCGTTTTCTATATGTTGCAGGATCCAAGAGTTCCCTTATTTTTTGTTTGTATTTTTCTGTTTCCATGATTACCATCATTATTCTACCAGCAGATAAAGGCAATGCCACGGTAATCATGGAACCAAAAAACCACAGGAATGAAGAAAAACAGCTACCCAAAGGGAAGGTATTTTTACCATACATGAAAGGAGTCACAGACAGAATAGCGAAACTGGTGAGGAAACACAACCTCCAAATGATCTGATCCTACCCTCCCAAAAAACTGGCGCCCCATAGCTCTGACCAACGTAGACTACCGCATGTTGGCAAAAATACTGAACAATCGGCTGGCTAAGGTGGCTGATAAGATTGTGATGGAAGCACAGACCAGTGCTGTGCCGGGTAGGACTATGGTGGACTCTCTTTGTTTGTTTCGGGAAGTGTTCCGACTCAACAAGGAGGGAGCTTGGACTGGTCAAATCCTACAGGTCGACCAGATGAAAGCTTTTGACAATGTAGATCATACATTCCTATGGGAAGCTCTCAAGTGGAAAGGGGTGCCAGAGAGATTTATTGCTTTAGTTAAATTGTTTTATAGGGATGCAGAGGTAGTTTTGCAAGTCAATGGTCATAGAGGAAAGAGGATTAAGTTAAATTCTGGGGTGAGGCAAGGTTGTCCCCTAAGCCCTCTTTTGTATGTTATTGCTTTGGATGCTATTCTGTGTAAGATTAGTTTGGACAAGAGCATCTTGGGGATCCAAATTCCGCGTCCGTTGGACAGTTCATGGTTGGTTCGATATGAATCTGTTAAATCTGTTGCCCATGCTGATGATGTGTCCTTCTTGGTTAAGGACAGGATGGAAGTTAGAAAGATTAAAGATGCTTTTGAGGCCTACGGTCGAGTTTCTGGTGCTCGACTTAACATGGAAAAGAGTTTTTTGATCAGGATTTTTGCTGCAGAGGACAAGATGGCAGCTATTCCTCTAAAGGACGTAGTTGGAGAAAAGGAAAGGTGGCAAGCAGAGCAAGAGGCAAAGATGGATAGGGTGAAGATCCTGGGGCTGAATTTTGCGTTGGCTCCAGAGGGATGGAAAGAAAATTGGTATCGCTGGTTGGAAAAAGTGAAAGAGAGGGTGGCCCTCTGGCAGAGATGGAAGCTGACCATTTACCAGAGAGCCGCTTTTGTAAATACTTACCTGCTTCCGGTGGCAGCCAACTTGGCGGCTGTTTTCCCACCTCCAGATTCAGTGATTAAAGAAGCTGATCGGGTTCTCTTCAAGTTTCTTTGGGGAATGGCCACATTCCCCCTGGCAAGGGCAGTGGCTTATGGGCAGGTAGAACAAGGGGGCCTAGACTTCCCAGCCCTGGGACCTAAGTTCATCGCCATCTTTTCTGCTCAAAACTTTGGGAAAGTTTCTCTGTTACAAAAGGGTGAGATTCAACCTCAGGCTTGGCTAGTTTTGTTTTGTGAGTGCTGGATAGGGACTAGATGGGGAAAGACTTGGTGGGAGGAAGGCTCATTAAGTTTTAGGTTTTCTTTACCTGAAAAATTGAAAGCACCAGATTATTTGAAAGACTTTGTTTTTTACATAAAGAAATATAAAATTCATGCTGAGGAGTTGAAGGGGGAAGACAGACCAGGTCAGAGCATCAAGAGGAGTTTGTACTGGAAAATAGTGGAGGAGATTTATGTTAACCCGTTTTTGCAAAAGCGTCAGGCCAAACTAGATTTATCAGAATACCTACATCACCAGACTAACCCAATTGAGTATTTCATGGACAAAAGGGTCCCCAAAAAGTTATGGGACTTGAGGTGGAGGCTCTATCATCAGGTTCTTAATCTGAGGGGAAAGAGACCATGGACCGCAGAAGATGAGCAGACCTGTCCACGTCTGAAATGTAAAAAGGCTGAGATTTTGAGTGGCGTGGCACAAAAGGAGACGATCAGACATTTTGTCCAGGACTGCCCAAGTGCCCGGGAAACATGGGAGGAGGTGGCCCGGGTCCTGGATTGGCCAGATTTGGCACAGCAGGCTTGGGAGACGGTGCTTTCAGGGACTGAACCTCCAGAGGGTGTCAGGGGACCCAGAAAGTCAGTGGGCCAAAAGAGGAAGAGGAAGGAGCCTGGTTCCGCCATGGCTGAGAGGTTTTGGAAAGTGCCCTGGTCCACGGTGCGCTTGGTAAACCTCTATGTGATGTTAGGGTTAGTTTTCCAGAGACAAAAGGAGGTGAAAAGTCAAAATCTGCAGGATGTAAAAGGCACTGCCTATTATGTGAAGAATGTAATTGAAAATTTAGCTCTGAGTGAAAAAGAGAAATTGCCAAGCTATCGTTGGAAAAAGTTTTGGCCGTGGTTTAGTGAGATGACCCCAGCAATAACATAAAATGATATTTTAAATAAATATTTTATTAATTTTGTATTATTTTGTATTATTATTTTTAATTAATATTTTATTGGTTTTTTTCCATTTCTAAGTAGGTATAATTATAATGTGTAAATATAATGTGATTATAGTGTGTTTAGATTAAAGGGAAAAATACATTAGTGTTAGGATAGATTTACTTTTGTATTAGTAAGAAAAGAGGAAAATAATTAGTATTGTTTTTGTATTATTGTTATGGCCTTTTGCGGTCGGGTGTATTTTTTAGTAGAATGGTCTTACTCCAATAAAAAATTCCCTAAAAAAAAAAAAAAAATTCCAAATGATCTACTCACCAACCAGGAAATCCAAGAAATGCTACACTCAGTGAAGGACAAAAGAGACCTTCTCACAGCTGCAGGAGTTTACCGCATACCATGCAGCTGTGGACAAGTTTGCATAGGGACCACAAAACGCAGTGTGCAAACACGAATCAAGGAAACTGAGAGACACTGCAGACTGGGCCAGCCAGAAAAATCAGCAATAGCAGAACATGTTATAAACCAACCTGAACCAAAATGTTACTTTAAATCACCAAAATTCTGGACCAGGCCAACAACTATCATGTCAGAATGCACAGAGAAGCTATTGAAATCCACAAACACCTGGACAACTTCAACAGGAAAGAAGAAACCCTTAAAATAAACAAAATTTGGCTACCAGTCTTGAAAAACACTAAAATCCAAACTCAACACTTGCAAATGAGCTCCACCCAGGGACGAGGGATTTCCAGCTGATAATGGGCCATTGGCCAAAGAGACACTAATCCTCCTTGCATATCTCCCCTCAGGAACTACCCATTCAAATACAAAAATTTACATATCCTCTCCAAAGGGGCTCACAGTATATAACCCCCCTACACACTCCTACCCAACCGTTCTCTGAAGATGCCAGCCACAGATGCAGGCAAAACGTCAGAAGTAAACTCTTCTAGAACACAGCCTCACAGCCCGGAAAAACCCACAGACAACCTATGGATACTGGCCGTGAAAGCCTTCAACTTCACAGAAACCTAACCCCTGACATTCTTATTCCTAACTAGGGGCATTTTTGCTTTCTCTGAAATAATTTCTGAGCTTATTCAGAAAGAAGAAAAAGTTTCTAGAAACGTTGAGGCTTTCCAGATCTTTTTATTTTGTCTGCTGCCTTGTCCTCTTCCCACTGAGCCCGTGTCACATCTCAACTCAGGCAACATTTCAGAAATTCACATTCACTAATTTCCACTGAGTCCTTTTAAATTTTTATTCAGGAGTTACAGTCAAGTGGTGTAGTGGTTTCAGCATTGGACTATGACTCTGGAGATCAGCGTTCAAATCCCCACTCAGCCATGAAAAGCCACTGGGTGTCCTTGGGCAATTCATGCTCGCTCAGTCTCCCAAGTCCCTGAACATCAACTTTTTAAACTCGTGTGTGTGTGTATTTTCACCGCAAAATAGCTCAAATGCATTGAAACTACCCACAACTGTCATCGTTTACCTATGATCCCCAGCACTGCAAATATGGCCAGAAATCAGACTAAACAGAAACAAAGTGATGTGAGGTCTGGTCCACCAATGTCCTGTTCCAGAACTGTGTGTTGCTCCAGTTCTCCCCAAGAGTTATTTTGCTGCCAAATATTGATACATGTTACTGCTAAACTTGGTGGTTGTTGTGTGCCTTCCAGTTATTTTTTACTTACGGTGATCCTAAGGCAAACTTCTCAGAGGGGTTTTTTTTCTTTGCAAGATTTGTTCAGAGGGACTTTGCCTTTACCTTCCTTTGAGGCTGAGAGAGTGGTGCCTTGCCCAAGGTCACTCAGTGGGTTTCCGTGGTTGGGCAGGGATTTGAACCTTGGTTTCCAGAATCATAGTCCAACACTCAAACCACTATACCATGCTGGTTCTGGTAGTAAGTTATGTAGCAGGCAGTATACCACAGAGATGCAGTCAAGCCCTTTTGCTGATGGGATCCAGCCAATGATAGGATTGGTCCCCCAACTAATTCTTCCCACACTGTCTTTGGCCAACAATTACATTACCCGTGGCTGGCTATATGGATCACCTGGGTTGGGTTGTACTCCCCTCCAGGCCAAGGCTGATTGAAGATGGATTTCCAAGCTTTATATAGTTCAGGCGCAAACAAAGAAAATCAAAGTGTGAAAGCATGACTCACCCCCATCACATTACCTACGACAACTGCACAAGCAGATTAGCAACAGAGGAAAATTCACTCCCCCAGTCCATTCTCAGTCTTCATACCTTTTCCCAGCTTCAGACTGCCAGGTTAATGCAAAAAGTATCACACAAGGTCACTAACACTAATGAATTGTTTCTCTACAGTGGACATCTGTTAAGGATTGGCCATGATGCTAACCAGGAATCCAAAACCATTTGCCTAGTGGGTGAGGCTTAACTCACTACTGGCAGCTGCACTCTGATGTGTCCCACTGGGATTGTGCAGAGGCAAAAATGGGCTCCCACACAGTTGGCCACCCCTGGTGTACTTGAAGCTCATCTACCCATTTACTTCAATAGAGGAGACAGTTTCATGTGCATAATGTGTAAGATACCATCTCCAGTTAAGTAAATCACTGTGGCTGCAATCCTAGATCCATGTGCCTAGGAGTAAGCCTCACTAAACTCAATGATAATTACTTCTGACTAATCATGTATGGGAATGTGTTATTATGTGGCATTTGAATAAGCTCTCTGTGTAGTGTCACATATGATAGACTGTGACAGGATGGTTGTCCTATGTTTTGAAAGGAAGTTGTTAACACCCCCAATAACATTTTCAGATGTGAAGAATATAAGACTTTCACAGTATTTGGATTCTAATGAAAAGTCAGACATCTAAGAAAATACTTTGAAAAAGTATGTGGATTGAGTTTACATTAATCTGAAAAAAATAGTTGTACAATTCCATTAAAATGTCATAAAATTGGAGGGTAGAGTATTAAACAACAGTAGAGAGAAAATGCACTACATTCCAAAGAGTACAGGTACATACAAAAGTGATAGTAAATCCATTGGAACTGTTGCTGCTAAACTGGTCAAACCATTCATCTCTGCAGGATTCTAGATTGTATCATAGTTTAACTCAATGGGATAAATCTTCTGTGTATACATGGAACTGGATTGGTAGATACTGCATCTGTCACTGTAGCATTCTTCAGACACAGTCATGCCTGTTTCTGGTTCAATGTGTTTTTAACTTCTTTTTTACCATCACTTCATTAGCCATTTTTGAGATTTCATTTTATTAACTGTGCATTACTTTTATGTGACAGTATTCGCATAGTTTCCTTGTGACAAATCCCGGAGGGAGAAAGGGTATCCTTTGTCTATGCATTACTTACCCAGTTTCCGTTATGAAAAGGAGATGGTGATTGCCAAAGCAATGACTGAGCAGTGCTACACAACTAAAATCGAGCAACACATTTTTAAAAATGGCTGCAACATTTGGCTTTATCCTTGTCTTTGCAAAAAGTGGGACTCCAGAGAAGTCCACATATATTGTCTCAGTTATCCTCATCTATCTGTCTATCTATTTAATTTATATGCCACCTTTCCCTCAACAGTGGGACTCATGGTGGCTAACAAAGTATTTAAAAACAATACAGATTAAAACTATACAAAGTTGTTAATAAAAGTATAAATATAAGAGTTATTTTAAAAGTTCTTAATCCATATCTAAAACATTGAAAACATTACAGTTCATTAAATGACCATATGCAAAACTTAAAAACAGCACAGCATTAAAACCCCACTACAGTCAGTTTTTAAAAGACTGACAGCATTAAAATGTTTTGACCTGCTGATGGAAGGACAGGGCCTCTCTAAGGAGGGAGTTTCAAACTCTGGGAGCAGCCTCTGAGAAGGTCCCCTCCTTGATTCCTACCCAATGAGCCTGGGAAGGTGGTGGGACAGAGGGGCCAGTTACACAGGAGGATAAAGTGCAGGAAATTCCGGATTACCATCCTTTCGCATCAGCAGTGCCCAGTTCACATGAATTTTTGCTAAGTTGGAAGATGCGGTGAGTTTCGGGTTTCATAGTTTACACGGCATGGCCTCAAGATCATTAAAGCCAGGCAGGAGGCAGGGAGGAAGCAAGGAGGGGGTGAAGGGGGAAAAGACCGTAAATAATGACAGAGGGAGGAAAGCACAAACACCCACAAAAGAAGGATCTAATGAGATTCCCTTTTCTCTGGAATGCAGCTGAAGCCTGTTTCTCTCCCTCTCGTGGGAGGGGGAAGATCCCTGCCAGCACGCGTGCACACACACAGAAAAGAAGAAGCTGGAGGGAAGAAAGCAGCCGAAAGGAGATCGCTGCCAGAGAGCATATGCGCATGCACACACACACACACAAGGATGATTGATCGATCAGCCTGTTGATCTCTCTGTCATACAGAGAGAGATAGAGAGGGAGAGAGGGAGGAACAGTGGTTAGAAAGCAAGCCGGCTAGCTCGATGTTTTTATTTCAGACTCATCTCTTGCAAGTCAAACCCCTTCCCTCCTTGGTCAATTGAACGAATCAGGATTAAGTTCCGCTGCCCCAAAAGCCTTGAATAAAGACAAAGGACTGAAGGGAAGCACAAACAAAAGCACGACAGTGCTATTGGTCGGTTGCCGCTGCACGAACGCACACACATACACACACACACACACACCACCCAAACAGGGGCTAGCCCCATTACCGATCGTCTTTCCTGCCCCCCAAAGCCTTCCTTTGAAACAGACAGGAAGGGCTCAGAGCAGCTTTCCGAAAGTGGGCTGCAAGCAGAAGAAGGGGCAAATGGCAGGCTTGGTAGATTTCTCTCTCCAACCCCTCCGTCTATTCGGAGAAGGCACAATGGTCACTGCAACCAATCAGGATTCAGCTCTGCTCATGCTAATTCGAAAAGGTCACTGCAGGTTCACACAGATATTTGTGAATGGTAAGTTCACACGACCAATTGTGCGCATTTTCGCGAACTTTATCAAAAAAGTCAGGAAAACTAGTGAAAGCTGATACTGCGCGACTTATGGATTTTTTGCACCCCCTCCTTCTGAAAAGGGTGCGGTGGCTTCAAAATGTGTGGGAACTATCAGGCTTCTTGTCACATTCTTTGAGGATTTATTTTGCCATGTAAATGGCCCCAGAGAGAAAGGCCTCGCCAGTTACCTTAGAGAGCTAATGGGCTCATAAAGAGAGATACAGTTCTTCAAATAACCTGGACCCAAGCTGTATATGGCTTTATAGGTCAAAATCAGCACCTTGAATTGTGCCTAGAAATAGGCTGACAGCCAGTGGAGCTATTGTAACAAGGGAATTGGGTGCTTCTTGTAGCCAGCCTCAGTTAACAATCTGTGTCCAGAAATCTGGCCCAACTGAAGTTTCTGAACACTTTTCAAAAGCAGCCCCACATACAGCTCAGTACAGTAATCCAAACGAGATGTAACCAAGGTATGTATCACTGTGGCCAGATCCAACTCCTCCATAAATGGGTGCAATTGGTGCACAAGCTTTAGCTGTGCAAATGCACTCCTGGTCACTCCTGAAATTTGGGCCTCCAGGGTCAGAGCTGTATCCAGGAGTTCCCCCAAACTGCAAACCTGTGTTTTCCTGGGTAGTGTAACCCCATCTAACCCCATGGGTAGTCTAACCCCATCTGGTCAGTCAAAAGACAGACTGAATCCTTATTCCCAGATCTGTCTTTTGACTGACCAGGAGGACTTCTGTCTTGTCTAGATTAAGCTTCAGTTTGTTCACCCTCATCCAGTCCATTACAACTGCCAGGTACAAGTTTAGCACAGGAACAGCTTCCTGGGAATTAGGTGGAAAGGAGTTATAGAGCTGGATATCATCAACATACTGGTGACACCTGATTCCTAAACTCCAGACATCCTCTCCCAGTAGTTTCATGTGAATATTAAACAGGATAGGGGAGAAGACAGAGCCCTGGCGGACTCCACTGGCCAACAAGCAAGTAGGAATCCCCCAGCACTACTTTCTGAGACCACCCATCCAGGAAAGAATGGAGCCACTGTGGAACAGTACCTTCAAGCCCCATCCTAAAGAGGCATCCCAGAAGGATACTATGATTGATGGTATTGAAACCTGCCAAGAGGTCCAGCAGAACCAACAGGGACATATTGCCTGTATCCAGTTCCCTGCATAGGTTGTACACCAAGGGGACCAAAGCTGTCTCTATCCCATAGCCAGTCTGAAATGGATCTAGATAATTAGCCTCATCCAGGAACCCCTAGAGTTGAGAATCCATAACACGCTCTAGTACCTTGCCCCAAAATGGAAAGTTTGAGACTAGCCTATAGTTATCTAGTATAGTAGGGTCCAGATAAGTTTTTTTTTCCCCAGAAGAGGTCTTACCACAGCCTCCTTCAGACATGTTGTGACCATGCCTTGTTGAAAAGAGGCATTAATCACTTTCCTTACCCACTCAGCCAGTCCTCCTCTGGCCTGTTTAGTAAGGCAGGAAGGGCAAGGGTCTATCCAGTACACATGTGGTGGCTCTTGCCTCTCCAAGGATCCTGTCCACAGGCTGCACAAATTGAAAAGGATCCATCAACACTGGACAAGCAGGAACAACATTGGAATGAATACAATTTGCTGTCAGAAATCCATAACTTTTTCTTGTTTGCAGTGTGCATTGCAAAATGAAACAAATTTGTATGGCAACATGTGCATATTTAATACATGTGCAAAAAAGAAACTGCACACATTTCTGCCATTCACACAAACCCATATTAGTCAGTGTGGGGACACGTGTCCATTAATGAGTCCATTTGAAATATGAGTACAAAAAATAGATATGGATTTCAATTTCTTCCTGTTTAAAAAGATTTCTACAAACAATCTTTGAGTTGGGAAAAGGAGTTCAAGAGAAATAGACTGGAGAGATCTTTCCATCCCTACTTATTTATAGTTTTGTTATTGTTGATGTCATTGCATGATGAGAATTATAATTCATTCTCCCAGAAACAGGGCCAAACATGTGAACCAAACTTATGCCAATCCCTGAAATGGAAAATGGTTTTTCAATTAGAAAATGGCAAGGCATCGATTTACAGTAATTGTTTAAGTGTTTAATTAAATGGCGTACTCCATTTAAAGGTCACAACAAATTGAGTTTTTCTACATAATGGTGTCTTGGAATGTTTATGGAAACAAGTATTGATGCGAGTGACTTAAAAGGTTTTTAAAAGGAAGCAAAGCAGTCTGTGTTGATGACTCATGCTAAAGGTAGGCCTCAAACTTAAGAGAGATGCAACTTGGTTTCTCATTCAGAAACTAAGTGCTTCAGCTTTTTTACCCTTTGAATTAAAACAGGACTTAATAATTATGGTTAATGACCACTTATCTTCAAAAGGAATCTATCCTAGCCAAATAACAGTTGTCAAGCTTCAACAATTCTGCAACTGATTTTGAAAAAAAAAATCTTTAAAAAGAAGGTGGTTGCCTTTCTGTAGATTGGTGGAAATCACAGAAGTAAGAAATTGTGCCTTTTTCACATGGGATTGGGGAAGAACTGAGGTTTCGGATTGCTTCTAAATCTTGGGTTTTCCAGTTTTGTAGCAATTATATTTAATAGCACAGAAGAGGTTTAGAATATTGAACCCAAATGAGAAGACCCCAGAAAAGGTAGTTACTCAGTTCTGGTAGCTTTACTGGTAATTCCAGTACAAGCTGATGCTAACCTCTCTTAGTTTAAAAGTGTAATAATTTCTGCTTATTGTAATAATTTCTGCATGTGGAAACAAGAGAGCTTTCTAGGTGAACTTTTCAGTTTCATCCTGTGAGTATAGGTTAGAGCAGGTTTGTGGCCTTTTTATGGCTTCATATCCCCACCCCCACTTGTGAAGCAATGCATTTTGAATATGAGTACTGAATGACATTATTCTCCATCTGCCCATGAAGCAGGAGGATGCACTCAACATGATTATTAGCACTTATATGCATAATGATGTAAGCCTCAGGAATGTAAAATATTTATCCCTTTAAAATGTTTGTCATGCATTGCTAGAGGTGTAACCCCTAAAATACTGTAGTTTTCAAATATCAAAGATAAAATTTGTATTCATTATAGTAAGATTCTAGACAGAGTATGAACTATGAATCTCAGAAAATCTTAGGTAGCATGGCCATTGACTAGAATTGTAGTCCCCCAAAAATAACACTCTCAAGCAGAGATATTAGGATGGCTATAGGTATGGACATGTCTAAGATCAGTGGTGTGAATCATGTGACTCTCCAGAGGTTGTTGGACTACAACTTGTAGAATTCCTTACTATTGGACATGCTGACTAGGGCTGCTAGGAGTTGAATTACAACAGCAACTGGAGAGTCCTGTGTTGCCCACTCCAGCTTACATGATAATAAATACCATATTAAGAAGAATGCCTCTTAAATTTCTTAGTTGCAACTACAGTAGAGCTAACAATTTGGTTAGAGCTTGGTAAATCAACATTTTTATAAATTCAGTTGATTAAAGGGTCAGCTCTAGTTTGGACTAACAGTTGGATGTAATCCATTGTTCTACTAAAAAATAATCTGGGAAGCTGGCATTATAGAATCACAGAGCTGGAAGAGACCACAAGGGCCATCTAACCCAACCCCCTACCCTGCAAAAATACACAATTGAAGCACTCCCAACAGATGGCCATCCAGCCTCTGTTTAAAAACCTCCAAAGAAAGAGACTCCACCACACTCCAATGCAGTGTATTCCACTGTCAAACAACTCTTACCATCAGGAAGTTCTTCCTAATGTTTAGTTTGAATCCATTGCTCTGTGTCCTAGTCTCTGGAGCAGCAGAAAACAAGCTTGCTCTATCCTCAGTATGACATCCCTTCAAATATTTAGACATGGCTATCATGTCCCCTCTTAATCTTCTCTTCTCCAAACTAAACATATCCAGCTCCCTAAGCAGCTCCTCATAAGGCATGGCTTCCAGATCTTTTACCATTTTCATCACCCTCCTCTGGACACATTCCAGCTTGTCAATGTTGTTCTTGAATTGTGGTGCCCAGAACTGGACACAGTATTCCAGGTGAAGTCTGACCAAAGCAGAATAAAGTGGTACTATTACATCTCTTGATCTAGACACTATACTCCTATTGATGCAGCCTAGAATCATATTGGCTTTTTTAGCTGTCGCATCAGACTGCTGACTCATGTTCAGCTTGTGGTCCACTAAACCTCCTAGATCCCTTTTGCATGTACTGCCATCAAGCCAGGTGTCATCTATTCTATATCTGTGCATTTCATTTTTACTGCTCAAGTTTAGTATCCTACATTTCCCCCTGTTGAAATTCATTTTGTTAGTTTTGGCCCAACTTTGTAATCTGTTCAGGTCATTTTGAATTCTGATCCTGTCCCCTGGGGTATTAGCTACCCCTCCTATTTGGTGTCATCTACAGACTTGATAAGCATACCCTCTGTTCCCAAAGATGTTGAATAGCACTGAGCCCAGGATAGAACCCTGTGGCACCCTGCTGGTCACTTCTCTCCAGGTGGAAGAGGAGCCATTGGTAAGCACCCTCTGGCTTTGGTCGGTCATCCGATTACAAATCCACCTAACAGTCATTATAGGACTCCATGTACCTTGCATCTTTTTCATCATTTTAAAACGTAATTATTATAGTTATTTATTTGGTGCTATTACTTTTTTGAGTAGGAAAATTTAAGCCACAGTTTGCAGAGAGCTTTTCCTGGTCAAGTTATTTTGGAATGAATGAGGATATGCACAAGTCTTTATTCAGAATCTGTACATAAAATTAAACACTGGTCTCGTAGTGCTTAGTAGAACTGTTATCCACCTACTCAAAGTCTTCTTTCTATTCTGCACATCATTTCTGTATGCAATATTGTATGAATAATGCCCAGTGTTATTATTTCTAGCAGTCCTTTGACTGAATAGCTATTTTCCATTTCAGAGCCTTTAAAAAGTGACGATGTTGAGGTAGGCTATAGTGAGGTTCCAACCCTAGTTTCCTTCATCAGCAGTTATTTTGTTTCCCTTCCTGATCAGTTGCTTGGATGATTACAACTGGCCATTTCCATGGGTCCTTTTGTCTGTAAAAGGCTTTTGTTAAAATCAGTTCCAGTTTTTTGCCCACCAAAAGGCTAATAGCAATAAGAAGAACAACTTCCATTAGGATTTTAGCTAGAGCAGAATTCTACAGTCCTGATGAAAACCATCCTCCCATGCTTGCTATTCAGTACAATTTAGAAAACCTATCATGCTTTCTATTTATGTGTTCAGCATCACATGTTGTTTAGCCCTAACAGAGAACAAAGTATCAGGCAATCTGCCATTTTAGGACATGTGAGCGAGGAAAAAAACAGGTTTTATTTTCTTGTGTTAACGATTTACGATTTCCATTCAAGATTGTATAACCATTATGAGGGGAAACTAGAAATACACTTCTGTTTCAGATTAGCAGTCACATGACTGTCAGAACACAATTCTCTTTAATGTATGATGTTTTAGGTGAACATACAGAGAGCTCTGCTGGATCAGACTGGAAGCCTCTCTGGTCCAGCATTCTGTTCACACAGTGGTCAATGCAGTGTCTCTAGAAAGTTTACAAGCTGGACAAAAACGCATAACTCTACATCTTGACTTTCCCAGCAACGGATTTTCAAATATTGAAGGTAATAAATAGCTATCATGACGACTAGCCATGACATTTGTCTAATCCTCTGTTAAAGCCATCTTTATTGGCAGCCATCACTATACCTTCCAGCAAGTACATAGTTGTACCATGTTTGCAGAAACACTTCCATTTGCCTGCCCTGAAGGTCCTGCCATGCAGCTTCACTGGATGGTTTAGTATTATGAGGAAAGGAGAGAAACTTTTCTCTCTCATTCCACTTTCTCCACATCATGGATAATTTTATACCTTTATTTGTGACACCCCCTTATTTCCCCCCCCCCAATCTACTATATTTTAAAAACATTTCACAGGGGAGTTTGTTCCAGCACCTTGATCATTTTGAAATATTTACAACTAAGAGTCTAGTGGTACCATAATGTTTTATCTAGTGTAAACCTTCATGGACTATGCCTCAATTCATCAAATGGTACTCCATGAAACTTTGGGCCAAATAAAACTTGTTAGTCTTTAAAATGTCAATATACTCCCTGGAAATATTATCATTTTGGTTGCTCTTTTCTGCATCTCTTCCAACTCTACCATATCTTCTCTAAAGTCACCAAAACTGTATAAAGCATTGCAAGTGTGGTCATATGCAATGGTGCATGTAATGGAAGCATGATGGAAACAGGAATGCCTTTGATAGCATGTCTCAGTACATTATTATAATTTGAATAAAACTTGCCCCTCACACACACACACAAAGATGTACCATCTCCTGACAGAGGACCAGGTTCATGTGTGCACTTAGGAGAACTGCAAAGTTCTTTTGTATCCAAACTACCAGAGAAGCAGAGTATTTTCTGTCCCCTCTGCATCTCTATCATGTCTGATGCCAAACTTCCAGCTACTTTGATTAGTAATACGGTGTAGGAAGGAAGTAATGATTCTTGTCTGAAATGCTCTGTAATAGTTTTTTCCAAATTATGCTGAAGTGATTTCTCTTGCCTTCATTCCCCAGGAAACCTTGCAGATACTATAATGGGCAGTGTGTTTCAGGATTATTAAATGTTATTTTGTTTCAGAAGTATAGGATTAGGTGTAATTTATTCCTCATAGATTCTATTGGACATGACCCTGACATACTCCTAATCAACAGTCAAGGGCTTTTAGTTATTAAAGCATATTCTACAGCTATTAGCTGTCATTTAGAATGAAGAATTCAGTAAAATGGAAGAGATTGGAGGTTCTTTGTATCCTTTATTGCTTTTTCACTATATAAAAATGAACATTTTGTGTCTCGGGCTGCAAATATTCTGACACGGTTGTGATCCTGAGAACTGTGTTTTATAGGATGCTCAAGGTAACACCACTCAGGTCTTTTTGCTTACTATCTGCTGAGGGTGTCCTTCACAGAAAAGCAAGGACCTTTAAAGTGATTTCCAAGCTTTCAATCCTCCTCTATCAGCTGCTTAGTGCCTCAGGCTCATCTAACTGTGATATATGGTAAATATTTTCCCTGGCAGGGAAAGTGCTCAGTGCTATTTCTGTACATTGATTGAACACATTAGGCTAATATTTATCCATTTGAAACCTGGAGATTTAGCAGTGCATCAATTAATAGCTAGGCACCGATTATACAAAGTAATTATACATGAGAATATCAAAGAATATTAAGCCTCTGGTGGAGGAACCATCATAAATGGTTTAATGGTGATTAAATCTGGGAAAGCTGGAGTTGTTCATGCTTCTTATTAAATTTAAATAGGCACATGACTCCCACTGCATTACAAATAAATAGGAGTTCCAGCATCAATCCATCAGTTCAGTCACATATGGAACCCTGGAGGGTGTCCCCTTGATTCCTTGGTACAGTCAATTTTATTTGTTGCTGATTTGTATGCGTCAGGTAAAGCACTGTATGTATTGTTGTTCTGAAGTAAAGTTTGGATTAAAATTATTGGGAAAAGGCTGACTGCTTCTTTTTCATCTTTTCAAGAGATGACTGCTTCAGCAATTAAATAATCATAAAATGGCTTTCCATCATAACTTTGCCACTGCAAAAATGTGTGTGGTGGGGTGTTCATTTGTTGCAGCAAAAACAACAGAGTCTGGTAGCAGCTTCAAGACTAACAAGTTTTACTCGGCATGAGCTTTTGTGGACTCCAGCCCACTATATTGGGTGGAACAGTTTTCTTTCAAAAACTGTTTCATTTTTAAATGAAGTTTTAAGTCTTAAGTGCATCAACAAATGAAGAAATAAACACTGTACAGATCGTAAAACAATTAACAAGCAATATAGCAGTTGGTAGCAACAGGTACAAATCTCTCTCTCTCTCTCTCTCTGGCTTTTCTTCGCAAACGAAGATTCAGGAAGGACTCATCCCGCGCTTTCTGCAAGCGCGCTGATGACTAAAAAGGCCAATCCGAGACAAACAAGTCCGGTTGCAAAAAGCACAGCAGAAGGTCTCCTTGGGTGATGTTTTTGGGTTGTGATTCTTTCTGCGTTGTCGTTTCTCTTCAAGACTTGTTCGGCGTGAGTTCTCAAATAAGGCTGCAGCATTGTGGATAGTGCGTCTCCATGCCTCCCAATGTGAGGCCAGGGCGGACCACTGTTGGTGATCAATTTGGCCAAGCCTGAGATGTTGTTTCAGGGAGTCTTTGTATCGCTTTTTGGGAGCGCCCCTCTTACGCTGACCCGTGGTGAGTTCACCGTAGAGTAGTATTTTTGGGAGGCGATGGTCCTCCAAATATAACAGAGGATTTAATGAGGGTTATCAATCATCTAAACCTTTAACATTCAGATATAGTCACAGTCAGCCCACAGTGTTTTTCTATAAGGATCCACATCTAGCTGGAGTAATATATATACCTGTTCATTATCCTGTACAAATGTGAGGGGGGGGGGGAAATACCATATTTGATTTTCAGGGGCTTGTCTACACTACAGGTTTCCTCCAGGCCATTAAATATTTAGCTTCTTGTTGAGGGAAATAAACTTTTGCGCTACATAATTATAACATTTTGACACTACTTGAACTGCCATGGCCCCATCTTGGGATTGTTAATTTGGTGAGGTGTTTAGAACTTCCAGAGAGTTTTAATACCTCATTAAACTACCAGTTCCAGGATTCCATAGGATGCAAACAGAGCCATGAGAATAGTATCAAAGTGTTATAGTAGTGTAGTGTGAAAGAGACCAAGATATGCATCTACCTAGGGTTTGTTCTCTGGAAGAATTCTGCAAAAATATTCACCAAAGCTATTTGTCCTCCCTGTTTCCTTAGATGTGTATTCAGTCTTTTCAGAAACAAGTAAATTTAGCTAATGAATGGTTCTGTTCAGGCAAGCTTTATGGCTGTATGGGTCATTAGCATAAGAGCCAAAGATACTGGGATGCAAGACACTGGGCAAGTCAATCACAGCTCCAACTAGCAATTTGAAACTGAAATTTGAACTCTTAGTTCAGACTTGAGTAGTAAGCTTGAGAACTGAAAAACTGAAAGATTGAAAAAGGAAAAAAAAACAGTTAAATGGTTCAACATGTGCTCCCCTTCCTCTTTCTTTTAAACAAGGAATTTCTATAAGTCCTAGTAGTAAAGATAATTGGTCCTTTGACTGGAACATCCCTAACTTATCTTGAGTACTCTAAATTAACTTGCTATGTATCTGTACTATTGGAAATGCTGAAATATAATTCAACTGCCAATTTATTTGGCTTTGTGTGCCATACTGGGAGAAAGGTGGGATGTGAAAAATATTGTGTGACATACTGGGAGAAAGGTGGGATATTGGGGAAAAGGTAGGATATGAAAAATATATGGGCTGGGGAGATGACACCATACTGTCTGCCTCAGGTAACCCTGCCATTTGCTGTGAATCCAGCATCCAGTGACTTATACACAATTAATTCTCACTTGTACGCATGTAAGTTACAAACAAAGTTACAAAGTTCTCTGAAGATGCCATCCACAGATGCAGGTGAAACGTCAGAAATAAGCTCATTCAGAACACGGCCTCACAGCCCGGAAAAAATCAAAGGGAAATCGACAGCATCTATTATTACAGTGTTTATTGGTTACATTTATATCCCACATTACCTCTTTCCTCTCCTTGTTTCCTCCCACTTTATCCTCACAAAAGCTCTGTTCAGGCTGAGACAGTATGTTTGGCTGAAGATCAAGGAGGTCCTTCTTTCTGTTCCATCACCCTCAGTAGTGGAAAAATAGGAGAGGGCCTTCTTGGTGGCTGCTCCAAGGCTCTGGAACGCCATTGCTAGAAAGGTTAGACTGGCAACCTTCTAGCTATTTTTCCGCAGGCTAGTGAAGGTGTTTTGTTTTGTTTTGTTTTGTTTTGTTCCTGAAGGTCTTTAAAGGCTGATTGCTTAAGGGTCCTTGCATAATGTGACGTACTCTCCATTTGTTGTTTTCTTTTTAATGACTTGTTTTCAACTGGCTTTAATTTTATTGATAGTTTAATTACATGTTTAACTTTTGTATGAGGTGAATGTTTATCTTTGTGTATTTTGACCATTGTAAACCACTTTGGCCTGAATTGGGGGAAAAGGAGGATGAGGATGAGGATAATACCACCCAATTACTGTCATGGCTCAGTTGGAAATAGAAGCTGGTTCCCCCATGTTCCAGTCCAGTACTCTAACCACTACACCACACTGATACTCAGTTTTGTGCTATTCCCTTTATGTCGTTTTGGCCAACTTCAGGATTAAAACTGGAACGAACAAAGCCTTCATTCCATACCTATTCTGTGCCCACTTCATCCCCCCACTTTGAAACTCAGAATGCATGTTGTTTATTACTTAGATATGTTCCAGTGTGTAACTTAATTACTGGAATGTTTGATCTTGTTAGCTTTAATGTAGACTGAATGTCATTATGAAGTCATAATAGCTGGTTTAACATATGATAGAATGATCTCACTTCTACAATTAGTTTTATTTCTCTTTTGTCAGTCACTGAAATAATATTTAAATTGTAGTTCATGTTTGACTGGTGACTTTAAAACAAACTTGGTGAACTTACAATTTTCTCTTTTTGTCTCTCTCTGTTTTATCACTGCTATTGATACAACATGTGGCCAGTGTGATGACTAAAGCTCTTATAATTGGTAGCATATTATCATTATTCAGAAACTATGGTGTGAAGTCAATGTGCAACAAGGGCAGAAGTCATCTTTGTATATTTAGAAAAAAACAATGAAGTAGCTACAATGTTCGGGAGCATTGTAGAAATCCAATATTGATTAATACCAAGACTGATCTAAAACTAAAGAGCCAGAAAACAGAAATGCTCGCAAAATCCTATCTAAATAAAAGCGAACACCCTTTGAAAGAAGAAATTGACTTTCTTTTGTATTTGTTTCTTTTGTATTATTTGTCATGGTGGTTTACTTTGGTTTAATGAAGCTCCCCCCGCCCCCAGCATAGCATACTTGGAATACTTGCACAGAAAACCAAGAAGATGTGAAAAAGTAATCAAAGCTGAGGGCCAGTGTGATCTTATGGTTTAAGTGTTGGATTAGGACTCTAGGAGACCAGAGTTTGAATTCTACTCAGCCATAGAAAACTACTGGGTCACCTTGTACAAGTCACACTCTCTCAACCTAAAAGAAGGCATTAACAAAGCCTCTTCTGAATAAATCTTCCCAGGAAAACCCTAAGAGAGGCTTTCCTTAAATCAGAGTCAAATTGAAGGCACCTATCAAAAAAACCATAGCATTAGAACAAGGGTGAGCAACTAATTTTCGCTTCTCTACCCACCAAAGGACAACCTCCCCTCCCATGTACACACAGTTGCTGGGATTCTGTGGCAGGCTAAATAAACCGCTTTGAAATTTGCATTTCCTGCTTCAATTTAAATTTTTCTTTCACAGTTTGTTCCTGAATATTAGCAGCATGATTTGGGAGGGGACACATGTGGTCCACATGTTTCAGTTGCATTAGGATCAGCAGTTTTGCAGTACCAAATCAGTGACAGCTATGCTGGTCCATGAAAAAACAAGAGAAAACAAAACAAACTCCACAGTTGGGCACTAACCAGCCAAAATTCTACAGAGGTTTAGAGCATTTTTAATTCTCTATAACTTCTTCATCAGGCTAGATGGTACCAAAAATTATGGGATGGGGGAAGAAACCAAAAAATTTATAAATATGGCTAAATGTTATGCAGCTAGACTCACTCCAAAGGTGAATATTGCTGAGTGAATGAATCACTGATACTTAGGACTTTTTCGGATGGAAGAAAAGTAACGCAAGCAGCGTCGCCAGGTTGCGACGCTGCTGCGCAAGAGGGCGCCAGTTTCGAATGACGCTGATCGCGAGTAAAATATGACGCTGGGAAGGAAAAATATCACGCTCAAATGTCCCAGCGGTACTGCAACAGTACCGCTGGGAAGAGCGTCGTTCGAAACTGGCGCCCTCTTGCGCAGCAGCGTCGCAACCTGGCGACACTGCTTGCTTTACTTTTCTTCCATCCGAAAAAGTCCTTAGTTAGGTATAGCTCTCACTAGAAACAACAACAACAAAGTGCACAGTGTAACAAAGGCCAGTGGTCAGTCTCCATACCATTTCATGAAAGAGAGAAGGGGTAGTTCTTACAGTAGGGTTCTTCCTTGTGTGGCTCTGTCTGTCTTTTTAGCTGATTTTCAGACATCTGCATAACACTACACCTGGCAAGGCAGTGCATGGCAATGTGAGGAAATAAAACTTAAAGGAAAAAGTCCATCTGTGCTTTAGCCCTGCAGTATGAGCATTCCTAACAAGGGAAATTCTTCACATCATGAATAAAATGCAAACTGTACTTTAAAGCAAAATTTTAATTACAGTTGTCGCTACACACCAAGAAAGCTGTCACCAGCCAGAGGCATGAAGTCACATAATTTGACAATGACAGGTAGCAAGCCAGATGTAAGAGACTGTAAACAAATTCTCAGCCTGCAAGAACACTGTTTTAATAGTTGCATTTTTAAACACACTCACACACCCCTACAGTACCTGTTATTTTTTTAACATTATAGCAAAATGCTAAATCTTTAAAAAGGAAACTTTCCTAACCAATTTGTCAAGCAATATTATGTTAGGGTGGAGAGTTTATAATCAAGATTAGGTTATCAAAATTGTATGTGCAGTATCACAAATGATAGTGCCTTCCAGCTAGAAGGATAGTCAAGCAAGTAGGACTGTTCAGTAACCTACCAAACACTTAACTTTTATCTTGAAGTGTATTTTATAATTTTGTTGGGATTTACAAAGAGAGAATTTCTTCCTTAGATTTTAACTAAATAAGACTGTTTGTTGACTAACAGTGCTTGCAACATTAGAAAAGTAAGGTTACTGTGACTGGGAATCCATTTGAATACTTAAGCTTCCACTGAAATTGGTGACACACCCTTTCTCCTGCAGCTTCCATCTCCACACACACCCATGCCTGCAAAACCTGCTGCAGAGAGCTGGAAAGTTCTGTAGAGCAGTGGGCCTCAACCTTTTTGGCTCCAGGGACTAGTTTCATGGAAGACAATTTTTCCATGGACTGGGGCGGGGGGAGAGATCTGAAAATGTGGACCCTTCAAAAGGATCCAAGAGATACTTTATATGAAAAACCCTTTTATCCCAATTTTTCTCTTGGACCCCATTTAATGCTTACCCACCATATACTGAATAGATTCTAGAACTATTTATTTGTTTGTTTATTGCATTTGTATGCTACCTTTCACCTGGTGTGGAACCCAAGGTGACTCACAAACAATACATTTTTAAAGCACAGCAATAAAATTAAAATACAATTAAAATATTGCCATTTTCAAAATCATACATTAAACAATAAAAAAATCATTTAAAAACATAGAAAAGTTAAAACTAGAGTACCTAACACCATGAGAAGGCTCCCTGCAAGGGAACCTCTTTCAGCCCAAAGGCAAAATTCAATTTCAAGGAATTGCTCGTGGGCAGAGGCAAGAAATTTTTGAAATGGTTTTCCAGATGCTTGCTCACTAAAATCCACCATGGACGGCAAAGGGAAGGCAGTAGCCATCAGGGAAGCCACTTGGAAGAGGGAGGGGGAATCCCAGCTGGCTCCTGCCTTCCCTTTGTGGCTGGCATTGAAACTAGAGGCCAGCACCAGGAAGGATAAAGGTTTTTCAAACCTAATATCCAAGTGAATTCTTCACAGATAAAAACAGTGGGGATGTCTTTACATACAAAATGATTGCTGTGACTGGAAGGAGGCTGGCATAGAAGAGCCACTGTCTGGCATAGAAGAGAAGGTAGCTTGCTGTGTCTTCTCTGCTATGTCCCTTCAAGCAGCAACTAGTCAGCCGGGCTGAGAGAGAGATTGCTGTAGCTTCCCGCCAAGCGAGCCTCATGGCACTTGCATGATAGACTTTTTGCAAGGTTTTTGCAAGCTCTGCAAGGTGTTTTGCAAGCTTTTTGCGTTGCTGCTTGAAGGGGAGTGAACAGAGTTTGCAAAAAGCAGCAACCTGGCAGCCAGACTCAGGCTGATTGCCAACTGGATACCTCATGCATGGCCCTAACAGACCACAGATCGGTACCTGTCCAGGGACCGGTGGTTGAGGACCCGTGCTCTAGAGGAAGCTTTTGATATATGCAGGTTGAATCTCCCTTATCTGAAATTCCAAAGTCCAAAATAGTCCACATGGGTGGCTGTGATAGTGACACCTTTGCTTTCTTAGGGTTCAATGTACACAAACTTTGTTTCGTGAACAAAATTATCAGAAATGTTGTGTATAAATTACCTTCACACTATGTGTATAAGGTGTATATGAAACATAAATGAATTTCATGTTTAGGCTTATGTCCCATCACCAAGGTATCTCTCTTTATACATGCAAGTATTCCAAAATCCAAAATATTCCAAAATACCTCTGGTGCCAAGCATTTTGGATAAGGGAGACTCAGCTTGTACAAAGGCTGCAAGACAGAGAGTGTTGCCAGTTCTGGAATCTGACAATGGGATCCAGCTTAAGTATCTGCTTAAATTCTTGCCAATAAAAGCAGTTATACTTTATTTATTAGTTGTTTTTTTAAAAAAATTAGACCACAAAAATCCTATTTAGACACAGACACCCCCTTGAGCTGCCCCACAGATGAAGCCAGACCTCTGGGCATCCCTGGGCTGCAAATCTGGTGCTTCAAAGGAGGTTTTTCATTTCATTTCGTTTTGTTTTAAAAGCCCACCCAGATTCTACTGGATTTCGTTCCTTAGATGTTGCAACATGTAGGGCCCATGGGAGACTTTACACAAATGATCGATTTGATTAAGAAAAAGGAAATGTTTACTCAGAAGAGTAAACAAGAACAAAGGGCTGGGTTATGATCCACAAAGCCCTATACGACTCACCCCAGGTGACATACAGGTCTGTATCCTGCCCAGGGTCTTTGAGGGAGGTCCTTTTCCCACCCCACAACCTTCACAGGGACCACTAGAGGGAAAAGGAAAACAGGGCCTCTGAGTGGCTGCTCCCAGTCTGGGGAAATCCCTCCCACAGAAGGCTTGGATGGGCTCCTCCTTGCTGTCCTTCTGTGTGCAAGTGAAAACTTTTCTGTTCCCACAGGCTTTTAAGAACTGACCTGAAGGACCTTGAATGATGCCCCTTTTTTAATGACTGTCCTCTTTTTAATGGATTTGCTTAAAAGTTTTTCATTCTATGAATACTTTAATTGCATTTTAACAATTAAAAAACCACCTAGCCCTCCTTATGGCTGAAACTAAAAGAAATAATAGGAAACAATAAAAATGCAGTACAATGAATAATGAAATTTGCAATTTTGTGCAAATATCAGTCATTAGGTCATATTTGAAATGGAAATAAAATGGTTTTGAAGGGTTGAGAGAAGGGTTATAATAGACTAATAATACTAACTACCCACCACACTGAAACCATATATAATGTTAGCTTGATGTACCTTTTGTGCAACAAAACACCATGGCAAAGGGCTGCTCTTCAAAGAAAGAGGGCCAGGTAAACATGATTGGCTTTTCTGGTGCCCACTGTTTTTCTCATTGACATACCTCATCCCATCTGCTTCCATCTGCTAGTGTTGCAGAACTATCTTTCCTCATAAAAATGGATCTGTGATGGGGTGGGGGAGTGGGGAGAGCAGACAAAGAAGCTGAAATTTAGGGGGGAAGCTGCTGGCAGAGAAAAGAAGAGTGTGTGTCTCCAGATGGCATGCATCCTGATGAAGAGTGTTTTGGCAAGTGGAAGGCTGTAATGTATGAAGCAGTCTTGAGAGAATGACCAGTGAGGTATAGTGTATGTCATCATCATTTGGTGCTTCTTCTTGAGCAACTGCATGGAGTTGTCTGCTCAGTCTGTCACGCTGGATTCAAGATGCAGAAACTAATATTGTCATTTACACAAAATTCTGCCCTAATGACTAGTCATTTTAAAAATGCTTTCCAGAATAAGACAAAATTGCCAGTTATTTTGTAAACACGCCAGGCTATTGAGACCTGAATGCTTCCATTTTCCCAAAGTCCTCTGATTTCCAGTGATGAATTTTTCATTTCCATATAGCTTTTAAAACCAAAGTTAATCATCTGAATGTGTATATAGGGATATAGTATAAATGACTGATGGCCCTTCTGCTTACAAAAAGAATTCATTTTTCATGGCTTAACTGACACGAAGTGGTGTTGTGGCAGGATATGAAATCTGTCGTGGGTTATGTTGTTGCAGCATAGATTGCTTAGAATATAGTATTTATGTAACCTAAAGTCCAGCTTTATGAAATTATCTTTGTTGTTGTTTTTTAACAGTCAGCAGTTTAACAAAATGCAAAGCCAATAGGATACATTTCATCCTGTTTGTTATCTTCACCACCTTGAATATTTGGGGTTGTAAGAGCAACTTGGAAGACTTTGATGCCATGGAGCATCTTCAAAATGTGAAATGGATTGTGTTCATGAGAAGTGTGTGTGAAGTATCATGTGAATTACTGAATAACTTGTTCTTGACAAGACAGGCTATTTGGAAATCCTGGGAGGAGTTTATCATCTGAGAGTCATGAAAATACTTGTTGTTGTCATTGAGGTCCTTCAAGTCATTTCCAACTTCTGGCAACCTTGAGGCAGCCCTATCATAGGGTTTTCTTAGCATTGCTTAGTATATTTAGAGGAGGTTTGTCTAAGGTCACCCAGGGGCGTTCCATAGCAGAGCGAGAATTCAAACTCTGGTCTCTTGCAGTCCTGGTACAACACTTAAACCATGCTGGCCCTCCATGAGAACAATAGGAACATTTCCCCCTTGTTGAGGTTTCTATATTTGGGCAAAATATCCCTTTGCAAAGCTAGTGCCTTTTTCCTTTGTGAGGCAAAGTGTACAAATGTTCACACATGCACAGAAAAAGAGGGGGCAGAGGAGAGAGAGAGACAGAGCACACAAGGAATGACTCTTTGCTGAAGAAGACACAGCCAACCATTCTAATGTTTAAAAGGCCCTGCAACGAGTGTAGAGAGAAATGATGCAAGCCAGGATTTAAACATCTAGCAAGAAGAGACAATTGTATGAACTAGCTGTAAGTAGCTGTTGCCCAGATGCAATTGTAACTGGCAGCAACCTTTGGCAGAACCAATTTGTTCTGTCAGATACTGGGTGCTGTGGCAGTACAGTAGGACCCCTTTATCCACTGGGGATTGGTTGGGGGGGACGTGGATACCGAAAATCATAGATAATAATATCAAACACCATTGAAAATAATGGGACTTCCAGTTTAAAATACCATAGATTTGCCTTGGAGGACCTAAAATGGCTAGAGATGACACATTTTCTAGGAAGATTCTATGGTAGGTGTGCTGCTTTGTGCCCTGTGGATAATTGAATCAGTGGATAATTAATCGGTGGATACGGGGGTCCTACTGTAGTGTTTTGTTTTTGTTTTTTTTACTTCTGAGTGCTCAGTTTAGGATAGCAGGCCGAAATACTAACATCTTTTAGAAAGAAAAAGACTTCTGTATTTTGCTTATTAATTGGTTCCAACAACTACAATAACTATCTCAGAGTACTAATTCTCTAGTGTTGACCAGTTTAGTCAATACCCCTGTATTCACAGATCTGATATCCATTGTTTCACTGTCCGAAAAAATATGTTCACTGTAGGCATCTCTAGGCCCTCCAATGTGATTCTATGGTCAATTTCCATGAATAATTTGTCTCATTGAATATAATAGGGTGCCCTATTATCCATGGTTTCAGGTATCCACAGGGGGTCTTGGAACATATCTCCCACATGGGGGGTTGACCTGTATTATAAAATTCATCTGCATTTTTTTTCACTCCCAAAGCAGTTTGGGAGGAAATGGCAGGATATAAATGGTGATGATGAACATGATGATCATTTAGCATAGGGGTGAGAATTGTGATTCTCCTGATGTTCTTGGAATGCAACTCCCAGCATTCCTCACCATTGGCTATGTGGGGCTAGAGTTGCTGGGAGTTATGGTTCAACAATGTCTACAGTTCAACATTGCCTCCTCTGATTTAGCACCATGTAAGTGAGATGTTATTTTGAAAATGTAAAAAAAAAAGTAAAGTAAAATTACTAACAAAAAGTTAAATTATTACAAATTAAAATTAACATGAAATTGTAATAGTTAATCAAACTCTTAATGCTGTTGATGTTATAATTGTTTTTCAAATATTAAAATCATTGTTCAAATTATTTTTAAAAAGTATGTGATAAATGAAGTAAATGTTGATAAATTCATTCCAAGTTCTGTTTTGTTCATTGCAGTAAAAAGTATGCTTGTGTTTATAAAGCTGGGGGAACAGCGGAACACTCCAAGACAGTGCGTTACTTAACTAGGAATGTACTGTTACAAAGGATCTGCAATACACAGAGCAAAACCTATCTTATCCCAGCTTCTCTTTTGGAGCTTGCTCTTCCCATAACTAACGCAGGAGCAGCAATATGAGCAGCAAACTGCTTACTTTAAAAAAATAAAAAGAAAAATTAAAAAAAGCTAATATTACCAAATCAAGTGGTGTAAAATTTCCTGAATTCAGGAGTACTGGTACGAAGGATTTTGTCATAAAGAACTGCTGCTGCTGAAAAATGCAGTAAGATACAGCAGGGCTTAATCCAGGTATCCCCAATGGATTAGCACTCTGAAGGTAATATTAACAATACTAGTAACCACAGTGAAGTAGTTCCAACCTTCCAAGCAATTATATTAATATTGTAGCTGAACAATTGCAGACTCCACTAAGCAGAAACAAAACAAACACATTGGCACTTCAGCTATGAAAGTGAAATGGCTTTTTAAACATTTGCAACAGGGCTAGTAAAAATACCTTATTACAGTGCCTTGTTAGAAGGGTGCCTTTATTTAATAAGCTATCATTCTTTCGTCACTGTGTTTTACCACTTTTCATTTTTAGAAAAGGAAACATTCTTCATGCTCTCTACCATCTAACTATGCAGTAAAAAGAAATCATTGCTGTAATATTGTCCAAGAAGCCACACAGGTCTGCAGCCCACTACTGCAAATGAAAAGGCAATACTCACAGTAGCCAATAAAAATATTTCTGCATACTTAAAAGACTGTACATGGAAGGAGTTTGTTTAATGCTAGGCTCAGCCACACAGAGGTTCCAGCAGCTGGGGATGACCCCAACACATTTTGATGCCTGAGGCCAGTTGAACTGGTTATGGGACACAGTCTTCCAACACAATGAAGGGCAACAAATTAGCTTAGCGGTCACAGGACAGGTCACATGACACATGCTGAGCTCTACCTTTGGGACTCTGATGCTCATTCCTATCTCATCCCCTATGTCACATGAGACTGCTGCTTCATTCTTTGTTGTTGCTAATTGCCATCAAGTCACCTTTGACCTATGGTGACCTTATGAATGTGAGACCTCCAAGTCACCCTGTTATCAGCAGCCCTGCTTATGTCTTGAAAATCAGGGCCATGGCTTCCTTAATTGAGTCTATTCACTTGTAATGCAGTCTTCCTCTTTGTCTACTGCCTTCTGTTTTACCAAGCATTATTGTCTTCTCATGATATGTCCAAAGTGCAAGTCTCAGTTTAGTCACTTTAGCTTCTAGGGAGAATTCAAGCTTGATTTGTTCTTGGGCCCATTTAGTTGTCTTTTTGGCATCAATGACATCTGTAGAAGTCTCCTCCAGCACCACATTTCAAATTAATCAATTCTCTTCCTATCAGCTTTCTTCACTGTTCAGCTTTCACAACCATATGTAGAAATGGGAAATATGATGACATGGCAATCCTGAAATGGCAATCCTGATTTTGATGTACAATGATATATTTACACAAGGATCTTGTTTAGTTCCTTCATAGCTGCCCTTCCATGTTTTAGAGCTCAGTTACATGGCAGTTTTTATTGCAATAGTTTGCGCTTTAGCGCATTTTTGCAACAGTGCTGCATAGTTTACATGATTTACTGCAAAATTGGTTGATCTGTTTAGTTTTTCGCTTTGTAGTTCACACAGACTAAGGTGGGGGGGGCATGGCCTCCCAAGCACATCTGGGTGAAGATGAGAGGGAGGGAGGGAAAGAGAGTGAGAGAAAGTGCTAGCACCTTTCCCTCCTCTGATTACCAGAGGAATGCCTGCTAGTTTTCATCCCCTATCAGGGAGTCCTCCCTTTTCTTCCCAAAGTGAGAAGGGTGGGAGGAAGGAGGCAGCTGTTCAGCCACCGAGGAGCCATCCCCCCGTCAACCCCCCTTCCCCTCACCCACTCTCTCTCCCTCCCTCCCTCTCTCTCTCTCTCTCTCTCACACACACACACACACACACAAACGCTATCACAGCAGGATGAGGGAGTGAACAGCCAGAGGAGCAGATCGCTACTCAATCTCTCTCTCTCTCTCTCTCTCTCTCTCTCTCTCTCACACACACACACACACACACGGGAACAGGCTAAATGGGGATTCCTCAGTCCCAGCAGCCCAGCAGCCAAGCAAGACAGCTGGGCAATTGAGATGGGGATAGCACTGGCTGGATCTTTTCCATGGCTGGAAACAACAGTGGCTGGATATTTTCATTTGAGGCTCCTCTATCTCTTACAAGTCCACCCCCTCTGTGGTCAGTCCAACCAATCACGGCTCAGCTCTGCTGTAGTTGTTTCGGGAAGATTGCTGGTAGCTCACATAGACTTTAGCAAAATGGTAGTTCACACAATCGATAGTGTGCTAAGTTGTGCTACTTTTCAAAAAAAGTCAGGGAAAGTAGTGAAAGCCCTTATTTTTGAGTTTTTGAGCTCCCCCCTTCTGAATGAGGCAATATTGTGGCGCGATGTTTGTGAACTATTAGGAATCTTAGCGAATTCTTCACAGACTTATTTTTCCATGTAAATGGGCCCTTAGTCTTCTGATTTCTTTACTCCAGTTTCCATTCTGATTTATGACTGAGTCAGGTTATTGAAAAACTTTAACTATTTCAATTTGTTACTTTAAAGTTATGTAAACCATCTCTGGTCATTATTTGTTTTTAATGTTCAGCTGTAACTTTGCACTTTCTTCTTTAATTTTCATCAACAGTCATTTCAGGCCTTTTCTGTTTTCTTCTAGTAGTATGGTATCAGATAGGATGAGAAAAGGCAGCCTTGCCTGACCCCCTTGTCAACTGGAAACTATTCTGTTTTTCCACATTCTGTCCTGACAGTGGTTTCTTGTCCTGAGTACAGGTTATACATCAGGACAATAAAATGTTGTGGCACACCCACTTCTTTAAGAGTGATCCATAGTTTTTCATGATCTACACAAGCAAAGGCTTTGTTATAATCTATAAAGTGCAGGGTGATTTTCTTCTGAAGTTCTTTGGTGTACTCCCTTATTCTATGCATAATGTTGATGATATCCTTTTGCAGAGTACCCACCATCAGAGAGAGGTACACTGTGAAGTTATAAGATGTGGATTCCTTTTATTAATGGTACTTCAAATGTGGAATTCCCTCCCCCAAGTTTTTTATTGATCCACCTCTATCACCGTCTTTAAGAGTCAGACAAAAACGGTTCCTTTCTGCCTTGGTTCACACCAATCTGTATCCAACCTGCTGTACTTAACTGAAGAACTGTCATTTAATTCTCGCCTCAGATGTTACTCTTTTTGTTATTCTTGTTCATATTTTTTATTGTATGTGTTCAGATTATATGTTTGCTTCTTTGTAAGTACAAGTAAACAAATCATGGCTGGAGTACATATGTGAAGTTGCCACATGCAAGGAACTGTTATGTTGTTCCTGATTCTTGATTGAATGACTGAAATGCTATGCGGATGTTTAACCTGCTCCTTTGGGAGCGAAAAGTGGGGAGGTGCAGGAGTGGTATACTCAAACCCCACCACCTCAAGTCCTTGTTCACTAAGGGCCCTTTTGCTGACACAACTGTAGCACTATGATTCTACTTTAAGACCCATGGTTGCCTTCTATGGAGTCCTGGGTTTTGTGGTTTGATGAGGCTCTAGAGCTCTCTGGCTGAGAACCCCTTCTAAACTACAAAACACAGGATTCCATAGGACATTGTCATGGCAGTTAAAGCAGAATCATACTGCTATAATTGTGTGATGTGGAAGGGCTCCCAGACCCCAGCTTTCTTGTATTGAATGGGGAGATCTGAAAGGGGCTTCTGTTCACCTTTAAACATGAATAAAAGCCTCCATGTAACTAGGAACCCCAAGAAAGAAGGCTGAGCACCTGCATAGGGCTTCTGGAATTTTAAGAATATAAGAATTGTCCTTCTGCATCCGACAAAGGCTTATTGGGTCCAGCAGCCTCTTTCCCACAGTAGCCAATCAGATGCATATGAGAACCCCACAAGTATGAAATAAAGACAGTAGCCCTCCCTCACTATTTTTTTCCAAAAACTGGAGGTAATAGATATATTCATTGTAACTATTAATAACATTCATTTAAACAAAGCTGCTGGCAAATGGACAGTCAGTCTGAGCCATTACTTGCTTCTTCCCAGTGGCATCACTAGGGGGGTGCAGAGAGGCTGAACTGTACCAGGTGACACCATTGGAGCAAGAGTTAACACTGGCCTTAGTAACACCACAGTTTATTCCCATCAGTGTTATACTCCCTTAAAGTCCATAAATGCAGTCAGGAATGAGACACTCTCCAAGCAATGTGCATGATGCTTAAGGGAAAGCAAGACAAACATATGTAGTCTTGGATGTTTAAAGAAGAGAAATGATGGTCTATGAGAGTCTTTCCCACCTGGGGCCATCCAGATATTTTGGTCTTCAACTACCATCAGTTCAGCCAGCATGGCTAATAGTTAGGAACCCTGATGGTTATATTATACTCTGCAGAGTACCAAGTTGGGGAAGACTGGACTGTGGACTAGTGAGAGAATACAGGAATGGAAGTGAAAGTCATAGGCATGCTGTTTCATGGTTTCTATTGATTTACTGAGCTCTGATTCAGTCTTGCTGTGCTCATTAGGAGGCATCATTAATTTCATTAGGGGGTGGAGATCAGGGGCTAAAATGGATATTTTTAATGATCTGGTGAGAAACACAGGCTTTTTTAAAAAAATTCCCAGTGCATCATGTTTTCATCCAGCATTCACATCACTTTAATTCCATTACGATCAAGTGAATTTTCACTGTCTGTGGCAAGCACAAGGTGATCTCAATTCCTGTTCATTGTTGGAATAACTGTAGCATTTTAAATACATTTTACTGTGTCAAAAACCTTACAAAACATTTTACTGCTTTGTTTTCCCTAGATGAGGAATATCCTTTGGAGAGACAAAGTGACTCCACCTTGCACTCAAGTCTAATGGCTTTTGAGATTCTAAATTAGCACATGTCATTTTAATGCATACTGTTGCATTCTACAGCATGCTCATTGCATTAATCAAAATGTCCCCTTATTCCCATCAGTGAAGGGCATCATCTCATTTAGACACTTACTGGAATAGCCTCTTGGGGACCAGCTTGTGTAATGTTTTTATATTTTGTCCTCTGCCTTGAAAAACTACTTTCACAGGGACCTGTTACTTACAAAAGCCCGTTAAACCATCTTAGAAGTAGCAGGCAGAACAGTGAACACTTGTTATACTTTTTTATTCCCATGCACTCGGTGGACTCCATTTACTAGACATCCCAAAGATATTAATGCTTTTGATTCTTCTTCAGTATAAGAGTAACATTTGACCCACTATCTTTCTAAAAGAGATACTAGAGAGAATATGCCAGTGAACATTTTCTGCTATAATTCTTACTGATGCCTCTTATTCTATGGTAATGATATGCCTTGTTATAATAATTGGTGGGGGAAACCCTACACTTCCTTGCACCTGATTGTATCCCTGAGATTCCATAACACTTTATATTACAGTATTTGTGCCTTGCCTTTCCATTATACATGGTGCTCAAGGCAGCTAGCAACAATAAGGTGCCATTTATAAACCTATCAGTAATATTGAGGGGGGGGGGATAAACAGCATCCATCTGTTAAAATTTATGTCAGTTGCTAAAAAGTACTCTCAAAACCCAGAAGCCTATGAATAAGAATACCTTTGCCAACAAAAGGACATCAAAGAATGTGCTACTCTGAATTTGGTTGAGAGTTCTAGAGCTTGGGATCAACCACTGTGAAGACCCTCCCTTGTGTACCTATCAAATGTGCTCCTACTGAGGGAAGGACAGAGAGAAGGGCCCCTCCCAAGTACCTAAAAACCCAGACAGACTCTTAAGACAGAGTTACATTTTCATAAACATACTGATTGCAAATAATCTTAGCAGAAAATTGATATTTTATTTTGAAGCCTTGTGAATACCTTCTGACATTCTAATCATTTGGGTAGGCTTCAAAGAAGTAAGCAATCTCTCAATTATGCTCCCAGGATGTGGCTATTTGGTGGTCTTGCCTATCTGGTAATATCTGTGACAGCCATAACAATTTATGAATCATCAGTATTACAAAGTTTTACTTCTTTCTAAGTGAGTAGCTTTGGAATAGGGATGTAAATCCTTTCTAATGTTGTTCTAAGGAAGCAATGGGTAATTTCAGCAATTTTATTCCCACTGTGAGAAAGTTATGTTCAGGAACATTCACAGTTCAAGACTTAGTTCTGCACAAAAATTGCATGACTTTTTTTTCATAGGAATTTATTGTTGTTGTTGTTATTTTTACCCCACCCCTCTGTTAAAAACAATCGGGGCGGCTTACAACAGTTAAAATACAACAATACTGACTAAAACCCCTAAGCCCCACCTACACCTACCCTCCCCCATAAAAAGATATTAAACTAGTATCAAATTAAAATCCACCTAAACTAAAATAACATAAATAAACAAATACAAAAATCAACAGCCAGCGAGACTGAAAGAGGCCAGGAGACGCAGCTCCTGAGACTGGGATCTAATCAGGAAAGGCCTGCCGAAAGAGATCCGTCTTTAGTGCTTTTTTAAATATTTTCTTCTCATAAAGCATTTTCAGAAAATGTTGTTTTATATACAGCAAATGCTGTGGTTGAAGATGTATTCTGCATAAAATTTGCATGTGGGATTTTTTTTGTCACAGAAACCATGTTTGGATTTTACACAAAATAAGTCAAAAATAATAAGTCAAAAGTAATAAACATTCTTAAGAGTTCGGGATTCTTCTCATCAGTGTTTCCTAGCACTTGAGCAACACTCTTTCTTTCTTTTTACCATTTTTCAAATATTTTTGAATATTCCTTCCAGCCCTACTTTGGAACTGAATTGGGAATGGAGGCAAGGCTGCTCACTTTTCATTACTTTCAATGCCAATTGATGAAGTGGTGAATAGGCCTAAAAGGAGTTCATCTAGACTTCTGCTACTTCTTTCTGAGAAAGTTTAGAGTAAACTGGAAAAAAGGGAAACTGGATTATTTGTTATGGCTCCTTCCTATGGAATCCTGGGATTTGTAGTTTGGGAGGCACCAGTACTGTTTGGCAGAGAAGGCTAAAGACCTTGTAAATCTACTAATCACAAGATTCAGTAGGAAGAAGCCATGGCAAATAACCCAGTTTCAAATTGGATTATTTGTGTAGTGTGGATTTGGCCAAAGCTGTCCAAATCAAGATGAATTCTACCACTGCTGTGTGCTTCTATTGGTTATTTTCCTTTAGTCACAATCCTATTTCGCTTTTTTGTTGCCTCCTTTTCCTTTCTGATTCCCTTGCTCATCAAGGAAATTGTTAGACTGACAAGGGGTACGTGTGTATTAATCTGATGTGATTAAGCATTTCATTAGATTCACCTGACCACATTAAGGGTCTCTCAAGGGCTCGCAGATTCAGTTAGACTGGTCAGAAAAACAGACAACCAAAGTAGATTTAACTCAGTTGCCATGTTAGCTGGGGGCTTCTGGTTGTTGAAGTACAAAAAGTAATTTTTCAAAGCTTTGTGTTTCATATCTTATCCGCGGTCCAACAATTCTTTCATAAATAGTGCAAACAACCCTTTCTTCTAATTTACTGCATTGTATCGTAGGCAACAATCTTCCAATTAACAAGAATGGCACAGAAGGGGAGATTCACCAGAACCAAATAAAAAGAAACCCTGTGCACCTTCATCTGAATTCTAGACTTTTGATTTTAAGGATTTCCTGAATGAGATAGCTTTGTATCAATAGGATATCCTGCTATCTCAACATCAAATATTCTAAAAATGAGATTACATTAGACCCTTGGTATCCACTGGGGTTTGGTTCCAGGACTCCTCATGGATACCAAAATCCATGGATACTTGAGTCCCATTATATACAGTGGTGTAGTAAAATGGTACCCCTTATATAAAATGGTAAACCCAAGGTTTGCTTTTTGAATTTGTTGTTGTTGAATATTTTCAAGTTAATGATGGTTGAAATCTGTGGATGCAGAATCCATGGATATGGAGGGCCGACTGTACAAGAGCTCATAACATTAACCATTTTTTTTACAGTAAAGATCATTACAGTAAGGATCAATGATTTTGATTTTTGAAAAAACTGCATTAGTTGATTGACTGGCTGCTCTGGAGAGTCTTCTGTTTACAATCTCACTAACTTGTTAGGAAAGAAGAGAAGCAAATACAGAATAGAGATAATCAGATTGGTAAAAGATCTTACAGTCTTTCATAGAATACTTGTTTGTTTCTTTTGTGCCTTCAAGTCATATTGGACTTATGTCAGTCCTAAGGCAAACCTATCATGGGGTTTTCAGAAAGGGTTGCTATTGCATTCCATTTAGGCTAAGACAAGCTAAAAGAGTGTGACTTGCCCAAGATCATCCAGCGAGTTTCCATGGCCAAGCAGGGATTTGAACTCTGGTCTCCCATGGTCATAGTTCAGCACTCAAACCACTACACCGTACTTAGCTATTAAACATTTTGCAAATGTAAATGTAAACATAACACACAGAAGGGAGAAATCCCCTCTCCACAGGCTGAGTATCATAGAAGAGGAATGGAAAACCTCTGGGCCATGGGCCAGATTCCTCATCTAGTCTACAGGATCCCTTATCTTCAGTTAGTTATCAGCGATAAGATGATGTTTCAAGCCATTTAAACATTAAATAACCAGCTTATAAAGATTACTGTAATTTGTATGACTAAACCACCCTGAATACACTTGATTTTGATTGATTTTGGAAGCTAAGCAGAGTCAGGGCTGCATAATATTTGGATGGGAACTATCAGGGAATACCAGGCATCTCTATGAAAAAAGTCCTGCTTGAAGCCCCAGAAAGCTGCTGACAGTCCCAGTTGACAACAGTGGGCTAGATGGAGTCAGAAGGCAGCTTCATAGCCTACATACAACTGCATGGGATTTTTAACATGCCTGAAGAGTACTGCACATGGGCTTGCTCCTGAATAGACATGCATAGAATTGAGCTGTACTTTTTATGTTTGGTGTGGAAATGTCCAATTTAGCAGGGCTTTGCCCATATGCACTTTACTTTGGGTCCACCTAATCTGCCCTTGGCCTCACTTCTTGTCTTAGCCACACACCCTGACACTCCAAAAATGGAAATTGTCCATTGAACCAAAAAAGGGTTCTCCATTCCTGTCATAGGTTGAAACATAATGGTAGATTATTTATTTGTTTGTTTTGATTTATATCCACTTTTGTCCCAAATGGGACATAAAGCAGTTTACAATCTTAATTAAAACAGAGCATCTAAAACAACATGGAGTACAAAAACATAAGAAAGCATTGAACCATACATCCAGTTAAAACACTCAATTTATAAGAACCAAGTGGAAACAGAACATAAGTTTAGAATCCTCAATAAGAGGAACATTTATTAAAGAAATACAGTCTTCACATAGGCAAAGCTTGATCCTTTCTAAACTACATCCAAAAGGATGGCAAGCAGAAATGTTACAACATATCCTCCTTTATGAAGAGAGAGAACAGATAGCAGAGGCCAGAAAAACAAAATGGAGAGAATTCAGCCTGGGTTAGTTCCTTTCTTTACAACAGAGGGCAGTCACTTAAGTAAGCCTGGCTGAACCAGATGATGTGATCTGCCCATAATGCTTTGGGATAAGTGGCTGACAGAGGAAGCAAACAGGTAGAGGGAGAAAGTCAAGGCCCTAATCTCTCTCTGTCTAAGCCATTTTGTCCCTAGTGAACAAGAGAGTAGCAACAACAAGTGCAGAAGCTGCTGTATCTTCCAACAAGTACATACTAAAAATAGCACACCTAATTGCTTATAACTCTACCCTAATCAGTTAAGGCTGATGTCATGTTTAAACAAGAAGGTCTTTGCCTGCCAGCAAAAAGACAGCAGAGAGTGGGTAGGTCGAACCTCCCTCAAGCAGGCATTCCAAAGCCTAGGAGCAACCACCAAGAAGGCTCTCTCCCATGTCTGCACTGGCCAAACCTGGGAGGGTACACAGTGATATGGTGAATGAGTCCTTCCCTGAAGATTGTAGCACTCAGGCAGGCTTTTATGGGGACAAACAGGCTTTCAGATAGTCTAGACCTAAGTAATGTAGGGCTTTATAGGTAGAAACCAGCACATTAAATTGTGCCTTGGGAACAGACCAGCAACCAGTGAAGCTGTTTTAGTAAGGGAGTTCTATGCGCCCTAAAACCAAACCAGCCACCAGATGCCAAACTCACAACAGTATTTCTCTTTGACAGTAATATGAGACCAACAACACAAGAGGCAGTGTTCTCCTTGCTAATTGAGTAGAAGGAGGTGACAGGAAGTACTGCATTGCTCAGATTATGATATGTGTTATGATGCTTCCCTCAAAAAGGCCATCTGCCCATTTTAAAGATTTTAGTGATAAATTATGAAGACAGTTTAAACATAAAATGCAATATCGATTATGATTCTACACACTGATTATAGATTTACCTTGAAGGAGACGAGAGCTATTCTAATTTTTAAATATATTTTGGAACTATTATCTTTAGCATGTTATCATGATGTTTGTTGTTCTGTTGACAAAAAATGGTTGATCAAAATTAATTCACCGAATATGATGTGGTTTATAATTTCTTGCATGAACTCCCCCTCCTTCAAAACAGCAGCTCCTGCTCTGCTACCTGCTGTTGCAATTTCTGTTAGACTGAATGTGTCATAGACTTTGAGTTAGCTTTCTGTGTAAGTTACTATTGTATAGCCTTGGCAAGTTACCAATGCAGTATACAATTAATTACACTGTTTGTCACTAAAATGTAGATTATTTTGTAGGAACGTCTGTCACCTCCCTTCAAACAAGTAATATTTAGAGTGTTTACATGTTATGTGCAGGGTGCTTGAAGTGCCCACAAGACAGTTTATGTGGTATGATTAAACAGCGGGCCCTGTCACCAAGGAAACAAAGACCTGAAGCTATGCACAAGCGACCTTCATTGGCCAATAACAAATGTACACTGTGGGAAATAAGTAGTTATAATATTTGCAAATAGGATAGTAATATATGTAGTGAAACCTATAATTTAATAACTCTAGCTTGTGAAGGCACTAAGACTTGCGATACTGTATTACTTGCTATCCTTTGGTACTGGCCATGGCTCATGGGCAATGATGCAGGGCATCAAGAATGAATCTTCATCTACTATTCACTCAGTTATATGTTCTCATGTTACTTGCTGTGCTGTTCTGCCTTTTCCGCTTCATAATACATTATTCTAATTGTATATCCTGTCACATTGTTCTGTTCGTTTACCCTTTTGCTACTGGATTTCCTTCTTCATCCAGTATTCCTACTCCAGATAGCCTAAAGCAACTGCAAAGAATTTGACAGAATACTTTGAAAAAATGGACACACTCTCTCTCTGGCTTTTCTTCGCAAATGAAGATCCAGGAAGGACTCATCCCGCGCTTTCTGCAAGCGCGCTGATGACTAAAAAGGCCAATCCGAGATAAACAAGTCTGGTTGCTGAAAGCACAGCAGAAGGTCTCCTTGGATGATGTTTCTGGGTTGTGATTCTTTCTGCGTTGTCGTTTCTCTTCAAGACTTGTTCAGCATGAGTTCTCAAATAAGGCTGCAGCATTGTGAGTAGTGCGTCTCCATGCATCCCAATGTGAGGCCAGGGCGGACCATTGTTGGTGATCAATTTGGCCAAGCCTGAGACGTTGCTTCAGGGAGTCCTTGTATCACTTTTTTGGAACGCTCCTCTTATGCTGACCCATGGCGAGTTCACCATAGAGTACTATTTTTGGGAGGCGATGGTCCTCCATCCTAGAAACGTGCCCTGCCCAGCGCAGCTGTGTTCTCAATATCATGGCCTCAATGCTGGTGATCCCTGCTTGCTCAAGGACAGCAACATTCATCACATAGTCAGTCCAGTGTATATTTAGGATTGTGCATATACAGTGCTGATGAAAGCGTTTGAGAGGTCGTAGGTGGTGGCAATAGATGACCCATTATACCTTTGTGGAAACAGCTATTTTAGCAGAGGCTGTAAAACATATGGGGGTTTTTCCCCAGAGAAAGCAACTATATAAGTATTCTTCAAATTAACAAATTCATAACTAAGGAATCAACAGCTAATTTCTTGGAAATCATGCACAGGTATAGGATAGGGGATACTTGGTTCATTAGTACTACATATGGAAAGGAATTTGGGATTATTTTTGATGATAAATTAAGCATGAGCCAGCAATGCGATCCTGCAGGAAAGAAGGCAAATGCTATCTTAGTCTGTATTAATAGAAGCATAGCTTCCAAGTTGAGGGAAGTCATAGTACCCCTATATTCTGCACTGGCCAGGCCTCATCTGGAGTACTGCATTTAGTTCTGGGCACATCATTTGAAAAAGGATACAGACAAGTTGGAGCAAGTTCAAAGAAGAGCAAAGAGGATGATAAGTGGTATGGAATGCAAAGTATATGAGGAGAGGTTGGACGGGATGCATGTGTTTGGCTTGGTGAAGAGAAGATTGAGAAGTGGCATGACTGCAGTCTTTAAATACCTCAACGGCTGTCACAAAGAGGTCTGTACAGGCTTGTTCTCTGCTGCTTCAGAGGATAGAACTAGGTTGAATGGTTTGAAGTTACAGGAGAGTAGATTATGATTGAACCTTAGAAGGAGCTTCTTGACATTGAGAGTGGTTCAGTAATGGAACCAATTGCCTAGAGAGATGGTGAGGTCTCCTTCTCTGGACATCTTCAGAAAGAGGCTGGACAGCTACTTGCTGGGGATTCTCTAGCTGAGGATCCTGTATTGAGCAGAGGATTGGACCAGATGGCCTATAGAATCCCTTCCAACTCTGTGATTTTATGGACTTTATCAGATGTGGCAAAATCGTGGGATTACAATGTCTGGGTAGCGAGAACAGCCGCAGCTATCACATGATGTCATTGTGTGGCTATCCCGTGCCCCAACCGCAAAAAAAGCCACTGCTTTTTATTGATGGGATAACCCATCAATAGATGGTCAATATTGCTTTTTTCACACTACTGACTGCATACGAAAATACGTCCTGTTGTAATCACGAGATTACAGCATGAATGGCAGTCCTCAGCAAGAAAACATCTGGGTGAGAAGGCAAAAATGAAGCACAAGATGTTCTTTTTATAAACTTTAATTTGCACATTTTTATGTTTGTTTCAGTGCTTACATGTTCATTTACTTTATTAATTAAGGAAGGTTAGGAGTTTTAAGCACGCTCACATCTTTTCATGAGAACCACCAAAATCTCGCCCATGCCAAATTGGAGATGTAAACTCCTGTTCTTTAAAGTGCTAGTGGTCAGCATGCGATAATTTTGTGGCATTTCTGTCACATGATTACAGCAACGTGTGATAATAAGTGTTATAATCCACAATGTTTCCGCTATCTTCATTTGTGGAATTACAGCATTTTTAGACACTCGCCTGATAAAGTGCTATGACTCTGTGGCTCCATGTGATTGCTTTTTGGTGACCCAGGCAGTTTTAACCAGAGTTCTTCAACCCTCCTCCTCCCCTGGTGCAAGGCAGCTTTTCAATGCCAGCACATGCCTCATAGCTGTTTAGTGGGGGGGGGGTGGATGCTCATGCAGTTGCTGACTACAGTTTTGCATTCAGAAGAAAAGAGAGGTTGCCAGGTAGACATAACTCAGAGGATTATTTCTTCTCCCTTCTGCTGGCTGCAGAACTGCAACCTGACACTGCTCTCCTGGTGACATTGTGGTGTGTCCAGTGGTGAGATATGGAGAAGTGGTGCTTTGACAAGTAAACAGATTTACAGCCATGGGATGGGATAGAAAAGACCACAACTTTTCTTTGTTTACAGCTGTAGAAGGCTTTGCCTGTATGGTATTGGATCCCTGTATTGGCCAACCTGCCTGTTGTCTAATAACTGAGCCTGCATGCTGGGTGGCACTGGAGTGATGGAAATGGGATGATATATGAGCAAAAGCCTCTGTGGAGATCCCCACCACCTGGGGATGAGTATAAGACTCCCATCTCTGAGCTAGGTGTGCCCTCTGTTGCCTTCACTCCCAAGGTCCGATAAGGGTACCCCGCAGGGTATGAATGACATATAGGCCTCATCTGCCCTCAAACTAGATCCAGACCCATTAGAAATCACCCCAAAAGTGATAGTTACAAATATAAAGGAACCAAATAACATTTAGATTGCACAAAAGAATGGGAGGAAGGGTAGGGTGAGGGTTGAAGCTGAACTGAGACGTGGCTGGCCAGGAAGCTGCTTATATGCCTCCTTGGTACTGTGGAGTGAAAACTTCACCCTCTCTGGAGTGGTCCCACCTCCAGAATAACCACAACAAATATGATTGGCCAGTTATTCCTGCCACTACAGGGAATCTGCAAAAACTGCAAGGGCTGCTGGAAGGGAGATGCTGATGCCAGGAGAAAATGCCATCAAGCTTCCACTTCCTCCCTCTTTGCTGCAGGTTATAAAAAAACGGCACCCCAGGTAAGTCTGGGGCCATTTCTTCTCTTTTTTTTCCCTACTGCAGAAATGCAACAAGATGCTGCCTAGGTATTCCTGCTCTCCCCAGATACTGAACAAGCATGGGGGCATGTACTAATAAAGAGAAACAAAGTCCCATGGAAGAGAAGCCCTGCAGAAATATGCTGATAGGATGTTACACTCCACAAACATGATGTAGTATCAAGGCCTATAATGTAGACATGGGAGGGTTAGGTTCTGCTGGTTCCTCCATCTTCTTTTTGAATGACATAAACTCTGGATGGCATAAGCAAGATGGTTATTGGATCAGCCTGAGGCAGTTATTTACCTGTGTTTACTGAGGCCAAGTTAACTGAAACAGAATACAAATATATAGAAATATTCTGTCTTGTTGTAGAGCTACAGAAGCTATCATTATGCAAAAATTGATCCCAGTATGTTTTCTCATTATTAGTCCTTCCTGAATCTTCGTTTGCGAAGAAAAGCCAGAGAGAGATTATTTTTAAACTATGTGACATATCTCATAGGCAAATTTCAACTAGGATATTATTTTGACAAATTAACTTTTTAAAACAAAATTCTGAATCGTATATTTTTCAATCTCTGTTCTAAACTGACTTGTGTAGTTTTGTCCTGATCATTATTAAGGCTATGTGATGCTTAGCAGTTAAAAGAGCTCCCCACAGGAATTAATCAAACTCTGCAAGAATTTGACCCATGATCTTCTATGCTCTTATTTTGTTTGTCTTATGTAGCATATGCATAAAAATAATTTAAGTTCAAGAAAAGCAATTAAATTCCAACTGTTGAGCACTGTTGCTAAAAGTTATTTTGCCCACAACCTTAGAATCCAAATGGCAAGCTGTTCTTAATAATATTCCCTAGTAATTATTGTAAATCTGAATGTTTGTCACATATACAGGCATATGAGGTTGCCTTATACCAGTTTCCCAAACCTGGTGCCTTCCAGCTATGTTGGGCTAAAACTCTCACTTTCTCCAGCTAGCATGAAGAATTGTAATACAGTACCTCTGAATGCAACAATGGGGTTGTCTAAATGGCAAAAATATTTCTCACAGAATGTGAGGAGGATACGATCTGTCTCAATGGGATTCAGCATCATTTTGACATATTGGGAAGGCGTGGGGCCAAAACCACCATATACTATGTGGGAAAAGCCTTCACCGCTTTTCCTGAATTTTAAAAAAAAACAACACACACACAGTGGGGGGAATGCATATTCCTGCTCATTGGGACTAGTGATTCAATTTGATTCATTTTCCCTATATGACTGGAACTTGAAAGCTGTTTGGTCAGACATGCGCAGGGGCAGAGCTTGCTAACAAGGCAAGTCCCCAGAGCTGCCATGTTGGATATTTGACTTAGCGAGCGAGTGGTAAGGTGATAAAACACCTTTTTTTGTTGTTGTTAAAGAGAAAGGTTGCTCTTTTGCACCTTGGGTATGGTTTTTTAAAAATTACTGTCAATTGGGAGCAAATTAAAGTAAGTAAAAACATGAGTAATTCACTCATGGCTGCCATCTTAATTTGTAGGCATGCTTGTTTGCACAGTAAATGCAGATAGCTTTGCATGCCTGGATCTGCCAAAAAACCCGTTAAGATGAATAACAGCTGCTGCAAATTACCATTACTGTGGAGCAACCCACATTTTTCTGCCTCGTATAGACCCCCATGCTGGAAAAGTCTGCTGTATACTGAGACTGTATGCTGAGGCATTGGTTCATCCAGACTAGTGGAATTTTATCTACTGTACTATGTCTTTCTCTCTTTCTCTCTCTCTCTCTCTGGCTTTTCTTCGCAAACAAAGATTCAGGAAGGAGTCATCCCGCACTTTCTACAACCGCACTGATGAGTAGAAAGGCCAATCCGAGATAAACAAGTCCAGTTGCAGAAAGCACAGCAGAAGGTCTCCTTGGGTGATGTTTCCAGGTTGTGACTCTTTCTGCGTTGTCATTTCTCTTCAAGACTTGTTCAGCGTGAGTTCTCAAATAAGCATTGTGGATAGTGCATCTCCATGCCTCCCGATGTGAGGCCATGGCGGACCATTGTTGGTGATCAATTTGGACAAGCCTGAGATGTTTTTTCAGAGAGTCCTTGTATCGCTTTTTTGGAGTGCCCCTCTTATGCTGACCTGTAGCGAGTTCACCGTAGAATACTATTTTGGGGAGGTGATGGTCCTCCATCCTAGAAACGTGCCCTGCCCAGTGCAGCTGTGTTCTCAAATCATGGCCTCAATGCTGGTGATCCCTGCTTGCTCAAGGACAGCAACATTCATCACATAGTCAGTCCAGGTTATATTTAGGATTGTGTGTATACAGTGCTGATGAAAGGGTTCGAGGAGTCGTAAGTGGTGGCGATAGGTGACCCATGTTTCAGACCCATAAAGGAGAATAGACAGTACAATGGCTCTATACACACTGATTTTTGTGCTTTGCCTCAGGTGTTTATTACTCCAGACTCTTTTGTAAAGTCTTCCAAATGCGCTATATGCCTTTGCTAATCTGTGATCGATCTCTTTGTCAATCTTGGCATCTGAGGAGATGATGCTTCCCAGGTAGGTGAACTGCTGAATGGACTTAAGCACAGATTTGTTGACGACAATGTGGGGATGGTGGTGTTCATCCTGTGGTGCAGGCTGGTAAAGAACTTCCGTTTTCTTCAGGTTGACTTCCAGCCCAAATATCTCTGCAGCTGTTGCGAAGCAGGATGTTAGGCACTGCAGAGCTGCTTCTGTGTGGGCAACAAGGGCAGCATCATCAGCGAAGAGCAGCTCACTGTACTATGTACTGCAATATATATCATGTACGGAAAAGCAGCTTAAAATGCCAGCAGGATAAACAAGGGCTGGGAAAGCAGCCAAGCCTCAGTGATAGTTAATTAGGGAGAGCCAGATAAAGTTCAGAACAAGCAAGGTTCTGTTCCTTGGAAAAGCAGCAATACAGGCAAGAAGGCACACAGAGAAGAGTCCAGAATACAGTTTAATGGTCAAGGCTTACAGAAGGCAGCATTGTCCAGAGGTTGGTCCGTGGGTCAGCAGGATCAGGCAACAGGGTAGTCAGGAACAGTCCAAGGTCAAGGCACGAGTCAAGGCAGCAAGGATTCAGGCACCAAAGCCAGCAGGAAGCTTTCTCCAGGGAGATCAGTTGATCTCTGACAAAGCTTCCATTGCCTCTTCCAGCCTATATAAGCAATTAAGGCTTTGCCAGATGGTTCTTAATGAGGAAGTTCTTCTCATAAATTCTCAGACACCTCCCTTGAGCTCACTGCTGGTTATCCGATGGTGGAGGTAATTCCCTCTCCTCTTCTTCTTTCTTATTTGAGTGGGCAGGACTCTGTGCTGGAACTGATGCTAACCCACTTGGATCAGGCTCTTCTTCTGCTCGAGCATCTAGGTTGGCAGGGTTCCCTGCTAGCACAGGTGTAGATGAACCTGTGCCAGGGTCCCTAGGGCCATTTCCTGCCATGTCCTCCTCTGAGTCTATAGTCTCATCAGGGTCACAGGGCATGACAATTATCTATTGCCTACCATATTATGTATTATAATGTGATGTCCATGGCAGTGTCTTTCCAAGATATCAGGCAGATTTGTTATTGCTTTACTTCCTCCCCATGCTACTTGAGATCCTTTTGATGGCAGGGATTGCTTTGAATCATTGTCCTCATATGTACTAGATGTGTGCTCTGCTTCCGAATTTATTTAATGTAAAGATGTATACTTCATTTCTCCACTGACGGAGTCTCATGGTGGTTTACAAACACTAGCAGAAATAATAATGCTCCCCCAAAGATACAAAACCAGAGGTGAACCTTCAGACTCATTCTCTCCCCACCACTCTCGCCCTCCCTCCCACACATACCTTTTCTTTACCGTGTTTCCTGACCCAACTAGGCTTCCTTGGTTTCTCCCATTTCCTTTTGGCCCTGCAGAAAAGCCCCCCAAAACAGCTGCTACCATTCCCTGCATTGAGCCTGTGCTCCCCTTGGGTTCTGCAGTCACAGTACAACTGGCAGTTACAGCTAAGTGTTATTTTGGCTTATCTAAATCTCCCCACTACTTATGATGATGTTCTTCCTAGGAGAAAGGATATACACTTCTAACTAACCCCTTGGATGGTGAAAGAATGTCCTTTCCGATCCTGTTATTATTTTTATCTATGGATATTTCTGGGTATTTGTGTGTGTTCAAACCGTACCTGTCTGGGTTCAATCTGGAAAACAGCGCACACTTGGATGTCCCCAGAATAGTAGTAGGGTATCTTGTAAATAAAAGTATCAGAATAGTCTGGGTGAATTATGAGTAAGAAAGTAACTCAGTAGAATGACACATAGTTAAGTCATACTGTACCCTTTGTGTTTAAAAACATTGTAAGAGTAAAACTATATTATGTGTTTAGAACATATTTAGAAGAGATGTTCCTGCACGTAGTTTGATTTTGGTGATTGGTCATTGTAAATTTAATGTAGGCTTGTCTTGCAGATATTATAGCTAAAGCGTAGAACTGTTTTAATGTAATTGTAGTTAATACACCCCCCTTGCTGTAATGTATAGTTTGACCCTTATCCCCATTTTCTCAGCTCTGTCATCATTTCCCCAATTATACCCCCCTTGTCCATTCTGAAATCCCACACATACCATATTTTTTCTCTCTCTCTCTCTTTCTGTGTGTGTGTGTGTGTCTGTCTGTCTGTCTGTCTCTCTGCATTTTCTACTGGCTCCCTGGAAATGGGCCACACTTTTCCCAACTAAGGAGAACAGCTAGGAGGAGTATTTGTTATTATCCTACCATGGTGAAAAAACTGGGAAACTGAAACATGCTGTTAAGAATTTGACCAATAGGTGGAAAATATATTTTAATGTGTACATATCAATGTGCTTTTCTCCAAGGGGAGATTACAATACTCTTTGTGTATAAATTACATCATTACAACAGTGTGAATTTGACAGAGATTTGCAATATAACATAAGTCGCTATCTCCCCCTCTCACACACCCACACCAGAGCTTGAAAAACTGGCCATGTTGGCTGGGTGGTTCTGGGAGTTACTGTCCAAAAATAATAACTTTTACAAACCTCTCTCTCTCTTATATATACACACAGATGCCAGAGCATGGAAAACTGCCCATGGGGCTGGGTGGTTCTGGGGGTTGTAGTCTAAAATATAACTTTTCAAAACTCTCTTACACAGACATACAGAGAGAGAAGGAGAGTGCAGCATGATAGCAACGTGGTTCTATTCCCATATACAGCATGTCCCCCCAAAACATATGCACCCTTTACAACTTATAATTCTGGAATTTTTAAATCATTTCCCCCCGCAAATGTATACACCCTTAAAAGGATTAAAGATTACTATAGTAGAGAAGTATTGCAAATTTACAAGAGAAACTTTAAGTGAGGTTTGCAACTCTGTGCTTCAACAATGCGAGTACACTTCTGTGCAGGGATGACAATTCAAACACCTTACATAAAACTGTAATTTAAGATGGAATTTGTCACTCTGATTAAATCATTTATTCTTCAACATACCGGTAAATGTATTTTCTTAGGCTTCAAATAATCACCATAGCTGCTATTAGTTGTTAAAGGGTGGATATGTTTTGGAGCACCGTGTGTGTGTGTGTGTGTGTGTGTGAGAGAGAGAGAGAGAGACAGACAGACAGACAGACAGATACACACACACACACACACACACACATTGAGAGAGAGAGAGAGAGAGAGCATCATATTGATAAGATGGATTGGGTGTGTATTTCACACCTCATCAACATCCTTCTTCCCAGTGAGGTTTTGATCAAGTAGGAAGGGCCCATGTAGTTGGCCCTCCCCACATATTGTTACAGCATGCATAGCCATCTATAAATATGTGAGAAAACATTGAAAGGAAGCAGGTCCCACATGGTTCCATATGTGTATATGGAAGACACTGTGACCTAGTTTTAGAACTGTATTTTATAAAAACAAAAAACAGCTTTAGAATTGTATTTTCTTTAGCAGGTTTGCACATGATAATGTCCAAGTCTCTCAAACAATTAGGAAAAGGTCAATGTTGGCCATATCAAGATGGCATGTTCAGTGACTCTCAACACATGCAATAACAATATATTTACTGGAAAGATCCAGCAGTTAAAAATAGCAATAGGAGCCACATAATTTGTTGCAAACATGGTGTCTTTAGCTGACACCTATTACATTGCAATTTAGATTGCTAAGATTCTTGAAGAAATGAAGATGAATTAAATCACCTTTTAAATATTATACATATATTATGGTCCCTGGAACTTCACAAAATCCAGTGGATTTAATGTGGGAAACTGAGAAAAAAAGTTAATTAGGAATTATATGTGTAGAGTCTTGTGCACATCTGTAAATTCCAGACATTGGAGCTTTTCTGATTTATGAAGATTTATAAATGATGCTCGTTAAGCAGATAACGTAATTAGTTTGATATGTTGCTCAACCTCTCCTAGCTTCCCTTTACAGATGTGTGTGCAAAGCCCTGCCCTGCATCTCTGGTGGAGAATATTCTCATGGGGAAAAATACTGCATTTTGTCCATTAAAAATAGCTGTGATCCATTTATTATGGGATGCTTTGCCTAGGACATTTTCATAAAAAGGATTCTGAATTGACAAGGTAATGACTGAGATATGTGGTCTTTTTATAAAATCTCTTTAAGGAAATCCATTTCATCCTGTCTGGTTTACATGTATAAAAATCAGGTCATCACTAACAGATAAACTGTCTTTCACAAACGTAAGGTTGGAAAAAGTCCTTGCAATATTCATATGAATAATCTTAAATCTGTAAAGCTCTGTGTGTACAGGTACTTTTTTTTTGAACAGTCAACCTTGTGGATACCTGCTTTCCATGAAAGCTCAGGCCTCCCCCTGTGAACCTTTGTTGCTCCTCATGGCAATGGCAGTTGAACAGGAGGCGATGGCAGTTCAAGAATACTGTATACTATACTGTGCATTGTCCACTCACTTGCCATCCAAGTCTCTTCTTTTTTTCATTTTCTGTGTAATCTGTTCCTACTTTTAATGAACTGATTTCCACAGCAAATATCCACCCCCCAACTCCTTTGTAAATAAATGTCATCTTTTGTTTATTTTAGGCTGGGTCCATTCATTCAGGCATTCCTAAGGTAGTAACTTCAGTCTTGGTCACTTGGTCACCAGCTTCTATTTTGATATTGTGTCTGACGTTCTGGCTCACAATGGGTAAAATCTGGCCTTTCAATGCATAATCTTAGAACAGAATTAGACCAGGGTGCCTTCCCTGCTCTGGGCCAGGCTGAGTGGACATTTGGGGTGATGGCAAGCTATCATTTTGAGGGCCAGTTGGTTCGGACAGCAGTAAATTGCTGGAAAACTCAGATTAGAAGATTGGACCTGAGGACCCTGGGCATCAGATTGGCCCCCAATTTGAGTATAAGTGCATCTTTCATCCCTGAGCAATAAAGATGTTTCTATTCAGTTTTGCTTTTAATGCTTTGCGGGGTGTGGGGGTTGCTTTATTTATTAAATTATGTTCTTTAATAACATACAACTTATATAGTAAGACACTGGGAATTTATTTCCATACTGTAACAAAAGGATTTTGTCTCTCCCCCCCCCCCCAAATCAATCCCCACCAATGGCTAGACAAAATATTTTAATATCCATTACTTATAATTTAAAATATCTTATTAATCATTTCTCTCACTTCTTTGTAGGCTTTTAATACTTTATCATCTATATTAACTCTTCAGTTTTAACTATTCTCCAATTTTATTGTGTGGACTTTGCCTCTTCCTCCCTACCTACCTCTCTTCCTAGTTCTAATGGCAATGCATTCTCGGGGGGGGGGGCAACAGAAGAGCAGAAAAATCCATATACAATGACAATCATTAATAAAACCAAACATTCATTCACAAGAGGACACATTATTGAGAGAAAAACATTATGTTGGGTGAAAAATGAAGTTATTGTTCCAGAATTTCATCTGATGCAAAGGTGAGCCATCTGGCAGTGAGTCTTTATTTGCTGATAAAATGGACAGATACCATACAGCAGTGAATATGTCTTTTTTTTACACCCTTTTCTTTGCACCCTCCATTTTTCTGTCAGTTGTTTTCTGATAATATGATTTACAGATCTTCTCAAGCCAACTGCACATGCCGAGACTTTCTAATATTTTCAGGTATCTAGCAATTTTGCAGGAGTCAATAAGAGGGAGATCAAATCTTTGTGCAGCAATTTTTTGTTCTCCCCAGAAAAAAAATAGAGAGTAGAAACAGTTCATTGCAGTATTTTATTGGCTGACTGGTCAATGGTATCAGCACATGTTGAACCTACTTCTAGAAGCAGGATACTGCTGGACAGGCAATCCACAAATGGAGTGGTGATCCAACCTCACCATATCCTTTCCAGCAAAAAGGAGAGAGCTTGCTATATCCAAGAGCTTGGCACAGAAAAGATGCCAGCAGTGAGTGACTTTTAATAAAATTCAATTGTGTGGAAAGGGAAGAGCCAGCATAGTGTAGTCGTTTGAGTGTTGGACTATGGATATTATCAGATGCAGCAAATATCGTATGATAACAACACAATACCATGTGGGCTCCCTTATAGCATGATGTTGTACTTCTTGCATTCTGCTGCTGTGAAAAAGGCATTCTTTTTTATTAGCAGGCCAAGCCACCAATTTGATATTCCATGGCATTTTTTTTTTGGTGGTATTGCTTGTGTGTGAAACCACATCCCATTCTGCTGGTGTGATTCCAGCACACCAATGTGCTGGAATCAAAGGGCAGTCCCTGCTAGAACACTTCTAGGTGATCCCAAACTAGGTATGGGATGCTCTTTTTATGGACCTCCCCATTTTGCTGGCAAGTTTTGAAGTGTGTTTCAGTGCTTGTGTGTTAATTTTGTTTGTTAATTTAGGTGTTTTTAGACTTTCAAGTGTGCATACCGCTTTTCATGAGAACTGCCGAAGTCTCGCCCATGCAAAAAGGTGGAAATAAACAGGTCTCATGGTCATGTTGCAACAATTCATGGATGGCACTTTCTCATGATTATAGCAACGTATGGTAAGAAGTGTTATGCCAGGATACTAACGCTTTAAAATATAGTGGGACAAACACTTCTTAGAAACTTGTCTGATAATCTCCTGTGACTCTGGAGACCAGAGTTAAAATCCCTGCTCAGCCATGAAACCCACTGGGTGACCTTGGGTATGTCACACACTCTCAGCCTCAGAGGAGGGCAACAGCACCCCCCCCCCGAATAAATCTTGCCAAGAAACCCATGTGATAAGTTTACCTTAGGGTTGCCATTAAGTAGGAAACAACTTGAAATCATGCAACAATGTGTGGAAAGGGACTTAAATACTGGGGAAGTCCAAATTCAGTTCCACTGAGGGTCTGAGACAGATAATGAAGCCAGTCAACTTACCTTGAGCTGTTAAATGATCAACCAACTGTACAACTCTGATGCCTGACTTCAGTAAAATGCAGGCATTTTAACACCAAATTATTCTTACCTAGGAGGTGGTCTAACTGCCTTGAATCAGGTACATTAAGCTATTTCAATTGAAAAGAACTGAAATGCAGCTCCAAGTTGGGATAGCAAGCCCACCTTTTGGGAGTGGGGATAATTTAAAGTTCCCTTTGTGAATGTAAAACACCATCTGCAATAAACTTTTCCAAGAGTTTTTGCCATTTGGCAATTTTCTTCTGAGTGGTACTGAAGCAAAAAGAGTAACATTTTGAGAGTGTGTGATTTTATTACAGCCAAACAACAACTTAAATGATGGCCAGGGCTTCAATTTTTGCCTGACCCACTGGTGATTTCTATAAAACATCTGGTTTGTGCTACTCAGGTTTTCCTTTATGTCATATAAAATGTTCACCTCTGTATTGCTAACGATTTCTTAGGCTTTATGATATCTTATGTTTTATTATTTTTTTAAAAAACATATATTGTCTTGGGTGCCTAGCCGGCAAAGAGTTCTATTAATAAATGTAAAAAAACAAATAGATCAGAGATGTCATCACCCCCTAGTTTTTTGGTGTGTGGGTTTGCTGAATGCTGCCCCAGCTCTATTCTGTTGTTATTATGGCATTGCTTCTGTATGGTTGTCTTCCTACAAGAGAGGTGAATTTCTCAATGTTGATAGTGGATAAAAAATAAGAAAAGAAAAGAAAGGTTCTGCTTCCCAAAAGAGTTTATGTTGTCCTTCCGCCAGAGTGCACCAGTGCTCTTGCAAGAGTAATAATTTAAAAAATGAAATGACATTTAAAAATTAGCCAGTTCCTGAGATGAAACAAATCCCATCACATGTAAAATAGATAACTCAAAGGAATGGAAGAAAATATTTCTGAGAGGCAGACTGGGTTTTTTTCATGTAAATTAAAAATCATTTTTATTACATGCTGCGGAGTGTGTTCAGTCCTGTGGAACAGCAAAATTGAGTAACTAAAAGGAATAATTGGCTTGGATCCTAATGCTCCATTGGTGGGAGTTTTCCCTAAGTGGAGCTGCACTCACAGGATGTTAAGGGATGGAAAAGAGATGGCATAATTTTCACCACTGTATCCTCACCCACTTTATCACCTCCAAAATGGATTCAAAGTGTGTGGAGACTTCCTAGGATATGTGAAGTTGGTGCAGGAGGTGCAGAGGGGAGGAAAATCTGTGAAAGTCACCTCTCCCCTCCCTTCATCTGCTCACAGATCATTCATCAGGATCCAAGGCAGTATTTCTTCTTCTTCTTCTAGGAACTAATACCTTGGATAGAAATATATAAATAAAATTATTTGCTGTCTTTTTAAAACTCGTTCCATAGGTCGAAGGCTTTCACAGCCGGCATCCATAGGTTTTCCATGGTTTTTTTCCAGGCTGTGAGGCCATGTTCTGGAAGAGTTTATTTCTGACATTTCGGCATCTGTGGCTGGCATCTACAGAGATGGTTGGGTAGGGGTGAGTAGTTGATCATACATCAAAGGAGTCACATACAGAATAGGGAAACTGATGAGGAAACATAACCTCCAAATGATCTACAGACCAACCAAGAAAATCCAAGAAATGCTATGCTCAACGAAGGACAAAAGAGACCCTCTCACAGCTGCAGGAGTTTACCGCATACCATGCAGGTGTGGACAAGTTTACATAGGGACCACTAAACCTTGAATCCTAAAATGAGACTCAAGACAGCTAACAATAAAATGAATAAAACAAGTACAAGTTTTAAAAATAGAAAACTAGTTAGTTTATAAAAGTGTGAAATGCAATTAAAAACAACTCATTTTTAAGGTGGCAGCCATCCAGTTAAAAAATATCCCTTAACATCCGCCCAGCTTAAGTAACAAAGCCCTGCCTGAATAAAAGGGTGTTTCTTTCCCTACAAAATGGAAGCTAGAAATCCTAAAAGTAAAACCAGTGGGGCTCAGTGCTCATATGCTATACATATAAGGAGTGCTCTGCAGTCTGCCTCCAGATACTGATTCTGGAAGACACAGATTAACCTGCAACTCGTGCATGGTACCCATGTTGCAGAAAATAAGACTTCCTCATGCTGTCTCGCCCCATCTCACACCATTTCTCATATGATGACCTTGAAAAGGAAATTGGCAGAAATTTGGATGTTTTAAAATGATCATTACTATGTATACTGCATCTAGCTCAGACTATTAAATTTCCAGCACATCAGATTTTACACTTGTCTAAAAGGTCTGGCAAATGAAGGCCACTTGTGTTGCATGATCATCAGAACTTTGGCTTTGCTCGCTCTATGAATAAATGTTAATAACAAAGGCAATCTGTTTTGTGTAACAAAAAATCATAATGTATTATAATTTAAAAGGCCAATCTTTATCTATGTTCTGTGGTACAAACAGTTTCAGTTTCTTCTAAAGTGCAAACTCTCCAGCTGTTATTGTTATAAGAGGCATGTTTCCCCCTGATTAACTTTTCAAGGATAATTTCTAGTTCTAAGTGGTTAACTTTGTTACCCTGTTTAAGTCACTTGGCTGGATTCACAGTAATTTTATTTGAAGCAGAGACAAAGAAAAGTGATCTCCTTTTATTGAGATGTGAGGCAGTAATGTGCAGTAATTGGCTAGAAATGCCAATTAATGGAATAGCAGTCATGAATTTTGATGTCAGCCTTTTCCCTGCATCCACTTATAAGTGGGAAAGATATTCTGCTTTTGAAAAATAGAACTTCCACTAGTTGTTATGACTAAGTGGTGCAATTACCTGGCTTTCACAGATGACTGGTTGAGCCATCACTCTGAATGCGATGTTGTGTGCAAAATAACTTTTAAGCAGAAGTTTGTGTCCTCTTTAAGCACATGGAAGGCTGCCATGTTATTTTCCTTTTCTAAAAGTTGGCCATCCTTCAGTTATTAACATTACTAATTTACAAATCCTTGCAATATCTATAAGTATCTGTATCTAAGAGCCAGCAAATACTCAGTGAGAACTTTCATGGAAATGGTAAAGAATGTAGCTGATAACCTACTGGATCAGACCAAAGGCCTATGTAGTCCATCATCCTGTATCCTACTGTGGCCAAAGTGTGGTCTATGAGAAGTTCACAAGTAGTACATACATTCCATTGTAACTGATATTCAGAGGCATAATATCTCTGGTTGTGACTAGTATATAACCGGTGTGACGAGTAGCCATTGATAGCTATCATTAATTCGTCTAATCTCACCACCACCAAATTTTGTAGATGGCAACTGTTACCAAATCTGTAGAAGTGAGTCCCATATTAAAACCACAGTGTGTGTACAAATAATTCCTTCTATCTGTACTCAATCTCCCGTAATTCACTTTCCTTGATTGACCCCAAACTATTAGCATTATCAGAGGAGAAATAACATCTTCTATTCATTTTCCCACACCATGCATAATTTTCTAAATCTCTCTCATGTCCATGGGTAACTGATCATTTTAGTTACCTTGTTATGTACCTTTTCCTTTTATAATAATCTTTATGGCAGTCAGAATTGCACACAATAGTATTCCAAGTGTAATTGAATTATAGGTTTAGTAAAGGGATGATGTTATTGGCAATTGAATGTTTGCCTCTTTTCTCCATGACGCTGTATTGTGTTGTGTAAATTAGTTAACTGTTGAAAGAATTGCTCACAGTGATAGCTGTATAATTAAACTTTTCTGAAGGTCCTATTTATTTACATATTAAAAAATTATATCATCTTACTCTATATCACAAGATCTCAGGGCATTGTACAAGTAAAATCTATATCAACAGGGTTAAAACAATTCAGAACAATAACAATATTTTAGATAGACTAAACCCATTAAATAAGTTGACAAGTTAAAAACAGATTTTAAGAAGGTTAAAAGAATTTAAAAGCATGTGTCTAAATATTTTGAAGTGATAGTGAGTAGCCATGTTTTTACTTGCCACCTGATCAAAGCTAGCATTGGCAGTAGTTGGGCCTTCAAGAAGAGGGCATTCAACAGTTGAGATGGTACAGCCATGTGGTCTTAGAACCTAGAACTTACAGAGAGAGAAAAACAATGGATTCCCAATACCTTTCCAGTATATCCTAGATGGATGTAAAAATGGGACAGTAAAGAAAGCTGGTAGAATATATATATATATATATATAACTTATTTGAAATGCCATGCTGGAGGAGAGTTCTATAGATACTCTCCTCCAGCATGTTTCATTTGTCTGCCAAAAAGACAAATAAATGGATCTGAGAATCAGGCCTTTCACCCAAAGCTAGAATGGCAAAACTGAGGTGTTTGTACTTTGACCATATCATGAGATGACATGACTCACTGGAAAACATTATAATACTCTGTAAAGGGGAAGCTGCTAGGAAAAGAGGGAGACTACTTATATATGGATTGAATCAGTAAAGTAAGTCACAGCCCCAAGTTCGCCAAATCTGTGCGGGGCTGTTAATAACAGAGTCTCTTGGATGTTTCCTTCATAGGGTCACTATAAGTCAAAGCTGGTTTGATGGCACATAACAACAATATCTTGGAAGTCTCTTCTTAAGTGATGAGATATTCCTCCTGCCCACTTCAAATGTTTTCAGTGTGAAGGTTTTTGAAAATCATCTTCGGTATGGAAATTTTTAGGATTTTCATGTTCAGATATTATTATTATTATTATTATTATTATTATTATTATTTCAAAGAATTTTTTTTTCAGTTCCAATATGCTGTTCTTCACAGGGCATGACCAGAATTCAGAGGGTCTTCAAAAAAGTGTCTTCCTGTAAGCCCTCTTCTTTTTTAGTTTCCTACATGAGGGACATTGGGCTTGTCTAAATGAGGCAAAATAATGCAGATTGAAGTGCATTTGCAGCAGTGCTCTTTTGTCTCCATGGTTTTGGGGCAAGATCGCTGGTATGTGTAACTATCCATGTTTGATGTTCACATGGAGGCATGCCTGTGAATCAGGATGGTAAGTGCAAGTGAATTACTTGCATTTTTATTATCCACAAGTTGCCGCTGCTGAACAGTATTTTTTTTAACAGCAAATCTAAGGTATACAAGTGTGACCTTCTTCCTAAAAAAAGCTTTAAAAAGTTGTTTTGTTGCCTCAGCACCATGAAAAAGTACACAATTGCTACTGTGAAAATCCAAAATGGCAGTTCCAGCCACTTTATAGCTGGCCACCCCCCCACCACGTACACCTGACCCATCAGCTATCCACTTCTGCTCTTATCCACGAATGCACTGCAGTGGGATTCGGCTGTCTTAACAAGCAGGAGTGTGCATTTCCCCCGCATTTTTAAAAAACTCAGAAGTCCCAAAGTCTTTTTTTGTGTACTTTTTTGCAAGTTTTGCCCCCCACTTCTTGAATATGGCAAATCACCATGGGATGTCATTAGGACAAAAGGAATTCCTCTTGAATTCCATGAGGAGTTTTTTCACTATCTAGACAACTTCACTGACAGAAATGAAAGTGGCAACTACCAAGCCCAACTTCCTCAACTAGAGGCTGCAGTTTTAATTTTCTATGATGTCCAAAGCAAGATTACTTCAGGGACATTGCAGGTTTGAGAGTTCGTGGTCCAAAAGTGTCTGAACTTTGATTCTAAATAGATATGTACAGGCCACAGGCAATCTGTTCCAATGTAGCTGTTATTCTACACAGTGTAATATCACGTGTTTATGTGTTAGCCTTTTATGATTTTATATAGCCCCGAAGAAGGCCTTAAGAGGCCAAAATGTATTAGGCTATTCTGAACAGAAGGCCAAGACTATTCTAGTCTTACATACTCTCATTGCCACCCAGGCCTAATCATAGCAACATAAATGGATTTAGTTAAACTATTCACTTTTGTAAACATGATTTTTACTGGGGACTGTGCCTTTGCATTTGTGATAAACATGCATAATTTAAATTGCATCTAATATGTGAAACACACTTCAGTGTTGTGATCTACAGCCCAGAAAAATGCCCAAATGAGTGATTAATTTTTCTATAATCAATTACCAGAAATGCTATACATAGGGTATTTATTAAATAGAAATTAAATAATGGAAAGGCTTCACTTACCATTCAGCTGGTAGACCAGACCTCAAGGCTGAAAGCAGAATCTTAACAAGTGGCAGGAACATAATGATGGATGCAGACAGTTAGGGTGTGTTTTATAATGGATCTTCGTGGTTTTGATGTAGATCTGTTTACTGCTTGGATCTGAGACTAGGAAGAGCAGGTGTATATTCAGAGCCCCTACTTCTGTAAACTGAAAGGATGGTCTACAGAGTGGCTTGTTGTTGGGTTTTTTTGTGCAGTTTAATTGTGCTAAAAAGAATGAAAAATTGGAATATTCATTTCAGGGGGTAGTACAGTGCCTTGATAATATATTAGTTTGAAGTAATAATAGTCAAATTGGACTTGATAGGAAACGAGGAATGTGATATGGATGAAAACAAGAATAGTCTAACAATGTATTTCTTACAGCAATCCAAATGAAATTCTAGCTACTTCCCCAACACACAATAACCCCCCTAAAAGATCATTGTAATAATTCTGTGTTGTACTGAGTGAAGCAAAGTGAGGACTAGAAAGGCTTATTTAAAAAAGAAAAAAATTGCCAGCTAAACCATTTTACATTTCCACTTCTCAAATAGTAGGAACTTAAATGCTGAGGAACTGTACTTTACGATTAATCTCTGTAGGAAGAATTTTCCTGTATAAAATGAAGTTTCTTTTCACTCTTTCTCCCCCTTTCTCTCTCTCTCTCTCTGTTTTTAAACAGAAAATAGATAAGGGACACCAAAATACGAAAGTATTATGGTTGCTGTTTCTGGGATGTAAAAAGGGAGAGGGAATGAGAATACTGCCCCTAGTAAGAACTCTGTCTCCCAGTGATTTTTTTCTTTACTTCCCAAATTTTTAGCAGTGGGGGCACTAGGAGGGTGCGGAGAGGCCAAACCCCACCAGGTGACACCATCAGGGGAGGGGTGACACCAGCCTTAGTGACGCCACAGATTTCTAACATTGCAGTTGAGCATCTAGAAATACATTTTATGCATCCAAGGAAAAGGGTATGGTAGAATCCTTCAAAACATCAACATTTCACAAACTTGCTAAAACATTGTTCATGTACAAGGAAGCCTTTCTATGTATGTACACTTTGTATGTTATAGAACTCACTTTTAGTGCATTGAAGTGTGTGTGTGAAAATTCTTTCTCAACTTTTAACACATGTGCTGACGCCATATAGGCATTCAGTGCCTCATCGGGGTGGGGGGAAGCAAATGTAGTCATCTTGACTTGAAAGCAACATATTTCAGTGGAACTTTAAGGAGTCTCTCCACAAGTTTATAAATAAATTCAAACTATTATAACAGGATGATTTGCACAATATGCATTTACTTCCTATGTTTGTGTATGTGCCTTCAAGTCACATGTCAACTTAAGGTGACCCCATTAATTTAATAGGGTTTTCTTAGGCAAGAAGTACTCAGAGGTGGATTTGCCAGTTCCTTGTTTTGAAATATAGCTGACAGCACCTTATATTCATTGGCAGTCTCCCATTCAAGTGCTAACCACAGCTGACCCTGCTTAGCTTCCAAGAGCAGATGGGATTTGGTGCCTTTAAGGGTATTTAGCCCATCATTTACTTCCTAGTCACTGTTATTTAGTTTATGCAAGTATTGGCCAGAATCCTGTTGAGCAGTTAGGAATATGTAACCTACAGTTAGTTATGGTCTACGTAGCTGTAAAAGTCCCCCAAACCTCACTTACTGGTAACCAACCTCTGGGATCAATGACGGTCTGTTTCCTTGTTGATCAAGAAGCAGCTGCCTGACTGTTTCACCTCTGCCCATGCGAGCAATCTCCAGCATGAAGGGGATTTGTGTCAGTAGTCTTTTTTTTCTTCCTCTCACACTCAAAATCACTTACAGGAGGGGTTGGAATGTCAGGCAACCACTTCCTGACCAACACGAAAATGAACCCCCCTCAATGCCATTGGCTGTTTACCGGTAACTTGGGAGGGGGGGTCTGGCTGGAATCCTCTATGTTTCACTGTAGTTACGGTGCTACATAGTACTTAATGGTCCTACAGCTATCTGCTGGTTTTGAATGTATAAAATATTGTATTTTAAATTGATTCATTTTTGATGGTGGTGGTGAGCTTCATAACATAATTCCTAATTCAAAGGTATTAATTGGGTTTTTGTCATTATTTTTTTCATTATCTATGAAAACTTTTTCCACAGCAACCTTTCTTAGAGCGACCAGTGCTCAACCCTTCTGACACCCCCAGTCTTGGGACTTTATCAGACATGTCAAAAATGTGTTATAAGGACAAGACAGTAGCCCAAACGGCCAAAATTATCAGACCACATTGTTATTTACCCATTCCCGCTGCATGGGCTTTTCCTGTCAAGAAAAAAGTGACACCTTATTCCTGCCCATGCCATGCAGCAGGAATGGGTGAGGATGCAGGCATCTGATAATTTTGCCCTTTGGGCTATCATCCCGTCCTTATGAAGCGATTTTAGATGCATTTTTTGCTGCGTTTTCCCACATCTGATAAAGTCCTTTGTTTCTATCCTGACAGTAAAAATTGTTTTGCTACCACCATCACCCCATGTGTTTCCTGCCGGATCACTTGGTTCTTAAAGGAAAAGGATCTTATACTAATTTCTCATTTTGATACTAATTACTAATGATCTTCTTTAGGGTCCTGACAATGCAATCTGTAGAGTACCCACACAGATTTGAGCCCTCATTGATGAAGTGCTTATCCAGTGTGCATAAACATATATGATGTGCTTGTAATATTGGCCTTCCCCCAAGGACTGAAATGCAAATCTGAAATACATTAACTAAAATATGAAGGGGACTGGAGTAAGCATGCTACAAAAATGTAGAGAAAAACACATCTGTATCAGCATATTTGGATTTTACATTAAACATTCTCATTCTGTGCCAATAAAATCCAGTTTTTGAGCTTGAAACTTATTGCATAAGCTGAGTAGAATCATAGAATCATAGAATTGTAGAGTTGAAAGAGACCACAAGGGCCATCCAGTCCAACCCCCTGCCACACAGGAAGTCACGATCAAAGCATCCCTGACAGATGGCCATCCAGCCTCTGTTTAAAAACCTCCAAGGAAGGAGACCCCACCACGCTCCGAGGGAGGGTGTTCCACTGCTGAACAGCTCATACTGTCAAAAAGTTCCTCCTAATATTGAGGTGGAATCTCTATTCCCGGAGCTTGCATTCATTGCTCCATATTCCAGTCTCTGGAGAAGCAGAAAACAAGCTTCCTCCATCCTCAATGTGACACCCCTTCAAATACTTAAACAGGGCTATCATATCACCCCTTAACCATCTTTTTCCCAGGCTAAACATACCCAGCTCCCTAAGTCTTTCCTCATAAGGCATGGTTTCCAGACCTTTCACCATTTTAGTCGCCCTCCTCTGGATAAGCTCCAAGTTGTCAATATCCTTTTTGAATTGTGGTGCCCAGAAATGGACACAGTATTCTAGGTGAGGCCTGACCAAGGCAGAATAGAGTGGCACTATTACTTCCCTTGATCTAGACACTATACTTCTATTGTTGCAGCCCAAAATCGCATTGGTCTTTTTAGCTGCTGCATCACACTGTTGACTCATGTTCAACTTGTGGTCTACTAGGACCCCTAGGTCCCTTTCGCACGTAGCCCCGTTCAGCCAGGTTGCCCCCATCCTATATCTATGCATTTCGTTTTTCCATCCTAAGTGCAGTACCTTACATTTTTCCACATTGAATTTCATTTTGTTAGCTTTGGCCCAGCTCTCCAGTCTATCCAGGTCATTTTGAATTTTGATCCTGTCCTCTAGGGTATTAGCTACTCCTCTTAATTTGGTGTCATCTGCAAATGTGATGCATTTACATATATTTACTTTTTTTAATCACTCTTCCAATACTTCTGTCTTAAAGAGAGGAAGTACCATAGTCCTAGGACTAGAATGCCAGAGAGCAAGCAGAAAAACACAAGGGGTTGTAGATGTCGAAAGGAGTAAAAACAGGGAAATGACTACTCCACACTCTGACAAGGTATTTTGAATTGAAAGCTTGAATCCACTGAAATGAAAATTGATTTGAGTTAAATTTCATTTCTACCACCCAGTTTTAATTAAGCTAGGAATGGGAGGTTAGCCTAGGATTTTACACATGTAACCCTGAGGGATTGTAGTAAGAGGCATAAGGTTTACCACAGAGGACCATGTGTTGTGCATAAAAAATTGTATGGCTTTGACCCATGGGATGACAGATAGTTTTTAACCCTTTCTATTCTTATATAATTAGGTGTGGAGAGTGACAAAATATGAGTAACTCTGCAACACTGGTTCATGCAAGTGAGCATGTAGCAGTATGTTTCAGCTAGAACACTGCCTGAGCTGATAAAATGGGTTATTTTACAAGGAGCATTGATCTTATTATAATTTGAACTTAAATGGAAACAAAGTTAGGCAATGACTTGACAGCAAAAATTTGAATAACAAAACTTTGGGTCACAAATGTTCAAGGAATGGGTTGAGACTCTCCTTTTGTCACACATGAAGCCTACATGAAATTTCACTTGACATATCCATCACGTGGCATAATTGTTCTAATGTATACATGCAAATCAGGGTATTCATCTTTTGTTGTGTAGGTGTCAGCACAAAGCATTTAATACTTCATAGTCTGAAATCTTTTCTTTAACAATTGAACTGAACTTTATGTAAATTGAATATAATACACATTCTGTGATCATAAATGGAGGGCAATCTTATAATACAGAAATTAATTTTTAAAGCACAGTTGTAATGCTTTTACTATCACTTCAAAGAATTCTCAAGATAGCAAAGCATACGTAATTTGTGAGGCAGAAGAACTTTTAAAAAAAATCCCTCTAGAAGTGGAACTGGCATTGCTTACTACATTACATCAGCTATTTACCCATTTGGACCCAACCACTTAGTACTGATAGGTATGGTTTATTCATATAAATAATATCTAGTATACTTGGAGGAAGGCAAAGGCCAATCCCCTGAGCAAATCTTGCCAAGAAAACCTGTGATAGGTTCACTTTAGGGTCTCCATAAGTAGGAAACAACTTGAAGGCACATAACAAAAAGAAGTGCATAACCAGAAATATGACAATCTGCAATCCCAGCTCAGGATCTAAACTTACTCAAAAGCCCATTGGTTCAGATGATATGTCTTAATAGTTTGATTATTTTTTGAATAAATCCTAATGAAAGAATAGTCTGTTTTGGATTATCGTTCATGGGAAGTATATTAGCAGCAGTGACGTCATCCAATTATATGTAAATCCCTTGGAAATCAAAGAAAATGGTGCATATGTATTAGGATAGAAATGATACTGTGGCTCTATGTGTCATCAGTGAGTACAGTTTATATTCTCCAAGCATAACCTATCTTTTGTGTTGCTCCTGCAAATTCCTGGTACCCCCTAAATAAATGCTGGTTTAAGCATATGGAAGGTAAATTCACTTAAGCTTTACATTTTGTCCTTGTGTGGTTTATGGGAAATTTCTGCAGCCCACCAAAGTCCAATTAGTATATATGTGCATGAAACGATCTTACAAAGCAGATTTCATCTCTTAAATTTTTAGGGAAAGAGATGCAATTATCCCTCTGAATGGACTAATCATCTGAGGACAAGTGACGTGTTACATGGTTGGATGCCACTGGTCCATGTTTCCCCCACTCAGTATCATGTGACTGAGAGTGTGGGAAATGACATCTTGTCACATAGCTTTCCTCTCTTTCCTATTTTGCTTTATTGGCAAGGTGACACAGAAAGAAACATGAATGCAAAGGCTTTACATTGCTTTCTTTCTAAGGAGGGAAAAGTCAGAAAGTGACCCATAAGGCCTAAATGAGATAGAGACATATTGAAGAGAACAGTTTGCTTCGACAGAAAATGTGAGCACCTAGGGATTTCAAATTAAGTTACACATGTACAAAACATTCTGAGCCATGTTCCAGAACATCTTGACATGTTCTGCTGACAAAATAACAACTAGAGCACTGAAATAAGATGCAAAGAACAAGTGTGACATACATTGTTTTGAAATAGTGCTTGCTCTTTAGTGAGCTCATATGACTGCTATGTTGTTCAGTTGCTGCCACTGCACCTTTTTGTAAGAATTCTATATAAAGTTGGTTTAACTGGTTTTCTGTGGTTTTCTTCTGGGCTGTGAGGCCGTGTTCTGGAAGAGTTTATTTCTGATGTTTCACCTGCATCTGTGGCTGGCATCTTCAGAAAATGATTGGGTAGGAGTGTGTGTGTGTGTGGGGGGGTTATATACTGTGAGTCCCTGTTGGAGAGGATGTGTAAATTTGTGTATTTGAATGGGTAGTTCCTGGGAGAAGATATGCAAGGAGGTCCTACCCAACCATTCTCTGAAGATGCCAGCCACAGATGCAGGCAAAACATCAGGAATAAACTCTTCCAGAACATGGCCTCACAGTCCGGAAAAAACCCACAGAAAACCTATGGATGTCAATCGTGAAAGCCTTTGACTTCACATTGGTTGAATTGCTTGTCTGTGGTATAACCATGGATTTCCAAGGTATCCAAGTTATTGGTGAGATGTGAGTTTGTGGCACCACCCATGTTTATCATGGGCAAAGTATGCTATTTCATAACGATCTGCTTACCTAGACCAAATAACACAGAAACTCCCTGTGGTCATTGTATGCTAGTGTTTATGAATTAAAGGGACAGGAAGAATAGGATGGGGCAACATAGGGAGAAAACTAGTATAACTGTAATGTGATTGCTATATTTCTTGAACTGATATTGTTCTATGTTGAATTATGCCACTCAGGGCAGACTCATGATATTAGAACGTCATGTGTCTTGTAGCTATAGATACCATAATTATTTCTCAGACCCAAACAACATTTCCCTTTACACTGTCCATTTCCCAAGAACACCAGGTAGTAACCATCTGTAGCATCCCTAAGGCTGGTTTCACACACACACACACACACACACACACACACACACAGCAGTGTCACCTGGTGTGTTTCGGCCTCTGCATCCCCTAGTGCCACCACTGGTAACCATGCCTTTTGTTCCCACCCATTTTGAGTTTTTCCCCATCCTATTTCCTGGCATGGATCAGGAAAATATTGCCATGTTGTATCAGTTGTCGCAGTACATTATGCAAGTTTATGGACAGTTTACTAATGATGTTCTCAGTTATGTGACTAGTCTGGGTGTTACCTTCTCCCTTGCATCTGTTGTTGCCCTACCCTGGGTATAATGAATGGGGAAGAGGTGGGCAGATAGGCAAAAGAGGACCACGTCGTAGCAAATTCCTTCATTGCTGCTGAAAAAGTCCTTGGAAAGAGGGAGGAAAAGGAAAATCAACCTGTATGAATTGATAGTAGCCCCACTACATTAGTAACAAAAAAAGCAGAAAGAAATGGTCTGACTGGAAGCAGAGGTGATAACAATCAGTGATCACTGGAACAAATCTGGTTATATATGCCCCAGCATTTTCCGTAATGCTTGATAGTCCAGATCCGCCCTCAATGATATTTAAACTACTGGTGTAGTTTGCAGTTTCTGACTGAACTGACTCTAATCTGTGGCTACACAGAAGATCTAAGATTTAATTTTTGTCAGTTTTTGATGGTAGCAATGAAAGGATAAGTAAACAATGAGAGGAAACCCATTGCTTATTGAAATGATTTCATTTCAGCAAATCACATAGCATATGACATTTTTCAGATGCATGAAAACAGTGTGATCTTTATTGTTCAATTAAGTTAGGCTTTTTAATGTGCTTGCTGTCTCTTTAAATAAAATGAACCAAAATGCTGAAAGAGTAAGTTGGAAAATGGGATCCAAATATATAAGATGTGCCAGAGATACATCCCTGATCAAATGTGGTTATCACTTGAGCAAATAAACAAAACAAACTTATTTGCAGAGGGAGGTTGAAAGATTGAAAAATATTAAGCAAGCACCTCATCTAGAAGTTAATATCTGTTCATGAAAGCTATAAAAAGATGCCTGCATCAGCAGTTCAAACATTTAAAGACTTTTAATATCTATAAAGATTTCAAAGCTATTTTGTATTTCATCATTCTCTTCCCACAGTCTTTCAGTTCCACTCATGGCTGTTACAAACTGAAGCCCCTAGTTCTTGGGGGAAACCATTTAATTGGCTGCATTGCTATGTAGCTGCCTATTACCTGTATTAACTTTATTTAGGTAATACATAACCATTGACTCTGCTCACTGTTTACAGATGGGGGAGTTGGAGTCCGTCTGTTTAATTGATAAATGCTCCTTGAGATAATAAATAAAAAATCATGAACATCAGTTAGTGAGCTGACATTAACTGATTTGCTGTTGACACTAAAGAGTGTTTGTGCATAACTACTAGTAACTAGCTTTTGTTAAACTAACTAGCTTTCGTTAAATGAACATCTGTATATAAAACATAATTATGCAACAGATGGGATAGTACTGCAAGCCATGAGTGGAGTGCTTCCCATATAAGCATCCAGTGCTTGACTTCTCCCATGCAAATTCCCTTGATATATGCCCATTGAACTTAATAGGCTTTTCTTGTGAGCAGACATGCATACAACTGCTTTGCACTGATGAGTTCTGTTAATCCCAAATGAAGTAGACCTATTCAGTCAATTCAATTTAGATAAATGTAGACTCACCAAGTTCACAGTGAGTCTACTCTAGTTGGGACTAACAAAAGACCCAACTATAGTGGGTCTACTCTAGTTGGGACTAACAAAAGGATTTAGGTAGGCCTAAGTCTGTAGTGGTGGGTGTTGGACTATAACTTTGGAGACTTGGGTTTGAATCCAATACTAATGCTCAGTGCATGGGAAATAAGCAAGATGAACTTGAACTCCTAGCACAACAAATCAAATATGATATAATTGGCATTACTGAAACCTGGTGGGATGAGTCTCATGATTGGAATGTAGGAATAGAGGGGTATAACCTTTATAGGAGAAACAGGCCAAACAGGAAAGGAGGAGGAATAGCATTATATGTCAGGGATATTTACACCAGTGAAGTGATCCATCACATCAATACTGGAAGCCAGGTGGAGAGCATCTGGATAAAAATTAAAGGGGAGGGAAACAACAGGGATGTTATTGTGGGACTCTACTACAGACCCCCAAATCAGACGGAGGAATTGGATGATGCCTTTCTAGAACAGATGAACACACATGCAGAAAGGAGAGATGTAGTAGTGATGGGTGACTTCAACTATCCTGATATTTGCTGGCAATCTAACTCAGCCAAAACTTCAAGGTCTAGCAAATTCCTTACATGCCTGGAAGACAATTTCATGGTCCAAAAGGTGGAAGAGGCAACAAGGGGGTCAGCTATTTTAGATCTGATCATAACCAACAGGGATGACTTGGTTAATGCGGTGCAAGTGGTGGGATTCTTAGGTGAGAGTGATCATGTTCTCCTGGAGTTTGCTATACAAAGGAAAGGCCAGGCCAGGCATAGTCAGACACGCGTTCTTGACTTTTGGAGAGCTGATCTCAATAAACTCAGGGAAATACTGGGGGCGATCCCATGGTCAGGAATACTAAAAGAGAAGGGCTTCAAGATGGATGGGTCTTTCTCAAAAGGGAGATACTGAAGGCACAATTTCAAACAGTACCATTGAGGAAGAAAAATGGGAGGTGTCTCAAGAAACCAGGGTGGATGACTAAAGAACTTTCAACGGAGCTAAGTTTTAAATGGAACATGTATAGGAAATGGAAAAGGGGGAAATCACCAAAGAAGAATTCAAACAGATAGTGAACACGTGCAGGAGTAAAGTCAGAAAAGCTAAATCACAGAATGAGCTCAGGCTCACTAGATAGGTTAAGAACAATAAAAAGGGTTTTTTTGGGTATGTCCACAGCAAAAGGAGGAAGAAGGAAATGGTAGGGCCACTACGCAGAGAAGATGGCAAAATGCTAATGGGGGACAGAGAAAAGGCAGAATTACTCAACACCTTCCTTGCCTCAGTGTTTTCAGAAAAGGAAAAGGGTGATCAACCTGAGGATAATGGAACAGAGGACACAGTAGGGGAAATCAAGCACAGCATAAGCAAAGAGGTAGTACAGGAATACCTTCTTAATCTAAATGAATTTAAAGCTCCAGGACCAGATGAACTACATCCAAGAGTATTAAAAGAGCTGGCAAATGTAATATCAGAGCCATTGGCAATAATCTTTGAGAACTCTTGGAGAACAGGAGAAGTCTCAGCAGACTGGAGGAGGGCAAACGTCATCCCCATTTTCAAAAAGGGGAAAAAAGAGGATCCCAACAATTATCGTCCAGTTAGTCTGACATCAATACCAGGGAAGATTCTAGAGCAGATCATTAAACAGAGAGTCTGTGAACATTTAGAAGGCAATGCCATAATCACAAAAAGTCAACATGGGTTTCATAGGAAAAAGTCATGTAAGACTAATCTGTTCTTTATATACACACACACACACACACACATATATATATATATACATATACATATACATATACATATATATATAAAATAACCATTTTGGTAGATGAAGGGAATGCTGTGGATATCGCTTACCTTGATTTCAGTAAGGCCTTTGACAAGGTTTCCCATGACATTCTTGCAAACAAGCTTGTAAAATGTGGGCTAGACAAGTTAATTGTTCAATGGATTTGTAATTGGTTGACCGGCCGAACCCAAAGGGTGCTCAGCAGTGGCTCCTCTTCATCTTGGAAAGATGTGACCAGTGGGGTGCCACAGGGTTCTGTCCTGGGCCCAGAGCTATTCAACATCTTTATCAATGACTTGGATGATGGAATTAGGGGCATACTTATCAAATGTGCAGATGACACCAAATTAGGAGGAGTAGCTAATACCCTAGAGGACAGGATCAACATTAAAAATGACCTAGATAGACTGGAGAGCTGGGCCAAAGCTAACAAAATGAAATTCAATATGGAGAAATGTAAGGTACTGCACTTAGGGAGGAAAAACGAAATGCATAGATATAGGGTGGGGGAGACCTGGCTGAATGAGACTATGTGCGATCTAGGGGTCCTAGTAGACCACAAGTTGAACATGAGTCAACTATGTGGTGCAGCAGCTAAAAAGGCCAATGCGATTTTGGGCTACATCAAAGGAAGTAATAGTGCCACTCTATTCTGCCTTGGTCAGGCCTCACCTAGAATACTGTGTCCAGTTCTGGGCACCACAATTCAAAAACGATATTGACAAATTGGAGCTTATCCAGAGGAGGGCGACTAAAATGGTGATAGGTCTGGAAACCATGCCTTATGAGGAAAGACTTAGGGAGCTGGGTATGTTTAGCCTGGGAAAAAGACGGTTAAGGCGTGATATGATAGCCCTGTTTAAGTATTTGAAGGGGTGTCACATTGAGGATGGAGGAAGCTTGTTTTCTGCTTCTCCAGAGACTAGAACACGGAGCAGTGGATGCAAGCTCCAGGAACAGAGATTCCACCTCAACATTAGGAGGAACTTTCTGACAGTAAGAGCTGTTCGGCAGTGGAACACACTCCCTTGGAGCGTGGTGGGGTCTCCTTCCTTGGAGGTCTTTAAACAGAGGCTGGATGGCCATCTGTCAGGGATGCTTTGATTTCCTGCATGGCAGGGGGTTGGGCTGGATGGCCCTTGTGGTCTCTTCCAAGTCTACAATTCTATGAATCCCCACTCGCCATGGAAACCCGCTGGATGACCTTGACAAAGTCACAGTCTCTCAGCCTCAGAGGAGGGCAAAGGCAAACCCCCTCTGAACAAATCTGGCCAAGAAAACCTCATAATAGATTTACTCTTAGGGTCATCATAAGTCAGAAACGACTTGAAGGCACACAACAACAACAACTGCAGTGTGGCTTGCATTGTGAATCAGTTTATATGTGAAGATGTCCATTTGATATGCATTCCGTGGATGTTGACATAGATGTAATGGCCCTGAGATGCACATTACTCTTCCTCATATATGTTCTTTAATACAGAAATAAGTTACTTCCAGTTGCATGTAGAAGAAATGATTTTAGTTGTTTCAGGTATATAATGGGCCAGTTCTAAAAGATTTAGTATATCAGACTCATGCTCTGCAGTCATCAGCCAGGATTTCATCCACATGTTTTCCCTTATTTAGGTAGAATTGGCCCTCTGTTTCTACTGGGTTTTGGTTCCAGGACCAAATGTTTGGTTACTTAAGTCCCATTATATACGATGTTGTAGCAAAATGGCATCCCTTATATAAAATGGCGAAACCAAGGTTGCTTTTTGGATTTTTTAAAAATAATTTCAAACCATGGTTGTTTTGAATCTGTGGATATGGAGGGCTGACTGTATTCCTATTAATTTGTGCACCCTTTTAGAATACTCTGATTTATCTGTGTCATATAGCTTGTGAATTATCTTACATAATCTCTTTGTTAACTTTATACAATTCCAAATTATTCTTATTGTGAACTGTACTCTTAAGTCATGAGACATTTTTGGGTACAGAATAAACAATAGTTTTCAAGAGGTCTAAAAGTGATTTGAAAGTCGCATCCTTCCACCACATATATTGATTTATTTGGCTTGGTTTGGTTTTGTCCCACTTTTGTCTCTTGTTGAACAGGTTATGTTAATATCTTAAACCAGAGTTTGAAAATTACTCTTCATATGAAAGAATCTAATGACATGTTGAAACTGTCCATAACTGCTCATCCTACCACTGTTCATTTGTAGATGGTTTCAGCATGATAGTATGTACAGTACATTCATCTCAAAAGTAACTTTACATGTTCTTCCTTAAACTATGTAAGCTCTGCACACATAGGCACACATTGCATGCAATTACTCCATGTTCAAATAATCTTCTACTCTGTTTTTCCCAGTCTGTCAACATCCTTGTTTGGAGAAAAATATATTAATCAAGCCACTGAAAAACTTCTCCCAAATTGGACTGGAATGGTAAACATGCCACTGGAAATTCTGTATAAAGATTTCTCCAGTTCTGAGTTATCCTCTGGTCTTAGAAGCTGTTTTGAGCCTTTCGTGTTCAGATGTTAATGAGTCAGCCATTAGATAAAAATTTGGTTTCAAACCTCAAATATCACAAATTGTTCATTGCTTGCAGTTCAAAATGCTTGATTAGGAAAATTTGGCAAATCTTACACTTATTAATTAGATTTATTTTTTGTGGACCCCTGAGATAATTTCTCAAGCCACAGTTGGTCTATTAGCAGTACCTTGCTATGTCTAGATCCCATCATGTTACTTCTTGAGGACTGAAAACTAGGAGCTTTTTATTAAAGATTATTCCAGAGAAATCATTGCAGTGACATGTAATGTCCAACTCCACAAAGTGAGAACTGGAACTCAGGGAACCTGAGTCAAGTAGCAGACAGGCACAGCTATTACACAGAACTATAATATGTAGAAACAATATTAATGTAGCAATTTCACAGACATTTGTCAATTGTTTCGCCTTAGGTTTCTCTTAGGTTATGAAATGCTTTCTGTTGAGTTAACATGCTTGAGGTGATGTGAACTTTTCCTTTCTTTTTGTTTTCTCTTCCTTTTCCCCTACCATCTGGCCTCAGTCAAACACAGAGTTAAGGATCCTTAAGCCAACTGAAATCAATGGGCTTAACCATGCTTAACTCAATGTTGAATTGTGCTCTGTCTATATTAGTTTGTAATCCAAAAGAGCCAAAAGGGTGATGCCAAGGTAAGCAAGGCTGCGCAGCCCAATAGCTGCCCAAGAAATGTATTTCAGAGAAGATCTTCTTTGGTTACAAGTCCAACATCTACAGTAATTTACTATCAAACATTAAAATCCTATTTATAGTAGTTATGGATAAAATCCCACCCCTTGCAATTCAGCACAGAAAGTGGTTATTTTCTCTGTGTTATGTTCTCAAAAAGTTTGAAGAATTGTGTTTGAATATTCCAAGTGCAATTCTGATCCCATTAAGTCATCAGCGCGCTTGCAGAAAGCGTGGATGAGTCCTTCCTGAATCTTCGTTTGTGAAGAAAAGCCAGAGAGAGAGAGAGAGATGTTGGGAAAACTCCACTGGGAGTTCAACAGAATCTAAATTTCACTACCAGCCATCTCTTGAACTTCCAGATCCAATTAGATAGATGCCATGATTGCATCTTGGCCTGCTGTCAAGATGAAGGGAATTAAAGAAAGCCTTTGTTCAGCGATAGAGCACATGTATTACCGGCAGAAGGTGCTAGTTTCAGCCCATGGCTCTATCACTTTCACCAAATAGAGTTAGATGGAACAAAGATATAATTTGCTGTAAGGCAGTTAATTATCCTAAATCCCAAACAAGTAAGTACTGCAAAGATGACTATGAAGAAAACAACAACCCACAGGTGAGTTCCTGTGATACGGAAACACACTTATGCGAGGATTTTTAGATCAAGGCCATGGTATTACCTGAATTGCTGGGGGTCTGTGGGACCCATACATGACACTATAAAACTGGGGGATTTTAATTAGCTCAATAGTATGGCTGCGAGAGGTTGTGTAACTTGTGAGGTCTTTTGCACCTGTATATATAAGTACTCACTGATGAGACTCCCAGCCAAAATAATAAAAAAATGATTTTTATTGGAAAATAATCATGGAAGCATTCACACATGCTCTCACGCATACAAGACAACCACACAAGGCTAACAAAGAATCAGGAGGAAAGACTTGGATAGAGGAGACAGAGTCAGGGGATTGGGCTATAATTACCTGTCCAGAGAGCCGAGGTTTGTGCAGCAAAGAAAGACTCGGACTTGAAAATGAAGGTGGCACAGCAAACCAGCAGAGTTACGGTAAGTGAAGAACCATGCACACATGGCTATTATTTGAGGGTAACAGTTATACCCAATATCGTACACTTAAGGGGTGTTTTGAGAGTAAGACAATGCTTAGATGAGTTTCCCATGGTCAAACAAAGGAAACTCTGGCTTTGCTGATTACTGCTGATGGTTGATACATTAAGGCTGATGGATTTATGGCAGACTCCAAAAGTTTCTCCATTGTGGAGAGGAAAAGGTGTGAAGGAAGACACTTCTAGGTTAATGGGCATACTGGTCACTTGTTTGTTTTGGAGTATGACTCACTGCCAGGTGCATCCAGGGAGGATTAGCACATTCCTCCCTAATGACTGTCTAAGGGAACTTCCCTTAATCTCATCCTGGACGTGTTTGTTTTGGGGAAATTTCCAGGACAACTTTATTCGATTTCTAGGTCACCTTCACTTGAACCCATTTTTGGTTGGCCCTGGTCTACCTTAGACCTCATGAACTGCTCAATATACCAAATTATGAATTATTAAGGAGGAGGTAAGAACAGGTAACAATCCCCCCCAAATGGGATTTGTGCACAGCATAGATTTCTTTTTTGAATACCCGAGTGACCACCACACAATGTTTGCAAAAGGCATGGGTTAGGAAGGAGGGTTAGGAATGAAGTTGCCGTGTTCTAAGCCAAATAGAAGTGACTAAATGGAACTATCTCACAAAAAGGAAAACTTAACTACAACTCCTAAGAGGTCCCATTTGCAAGAACGCAGGCAGAATTATCTAGTCAGAACTATATACGAACAGGAGACAGAGAGGTGAGGGGAGAGAGGACTACTGGAGGATATTTTCAAAACACACACACAATAATCCTTATACAGTAAAACAACATATTTGTAAACACAATGCAGTGAAATAGTATGTACAATAAAACAGCAATGTGAAATGGCATTTGCAGTTTGAAACAACAGTACATATATGGCATCAATTTCACATTGGGAGGCATGGAGAAGCACTATCCACAATGCTACAGCCTTATTTCAGAACTCACACCAAACAAGTCTTGAAGAGAAATGACAATGCAGAAAGAATCACAACCCAGAAACATCACCCAAGGAGACCTTCTGCTGTCCTTTCTGCAACTGGACTTGTTTATCTCGGATTGGCCTTTTTAGTCATCAGTGCGCTTGCAGAAAGCACGGGATGAGTCCTTCCTGAAACTTCGTTTGTGAAGAAAAGCCAGAGAGCGAGACATATATGGCATGTATAGATTATTACATTTGTAAATTACTTGCAAGGTTGCAGCAGTGGAAGAGGAGAAAGGCTTTCCTCCCCACCCCCAGTAACTGAAAGAATAGTATGGTTTAAAGTCCAAAAAGTGCCTTAACGATAACAGTTCATGAGGTATCTTGCAGCAAATATTCCAAACATGGTCTGAAAACAGCTCATTTGGTGTCTTTGAAAGCAACAAGTCCAAATAGAGTTCCAGTGAAGACAAAAGTCCTAAAGTAATTAATTGAATGTAAAAGTCCAATTTAGGTTGTGAAGACGTAGCAATTCACGGGCTGTTTGGAGGGAGACTGCCCTCCCCGGTATCTGAAAATACTGGCGATGGCTGGATGCATGTCCGCTGGCCAAAAGCTGGCAAGTCCAACTGCAGTTTGGGGGCAGCTTCAGTGAAACCAAAAGCTGGAAAGTTCTGTTGCAATAGAAACAGGGGTACCAAGAAGTCTGTCCTAGCTGGGGTTCCTGGTTAGTGGGAGGTACTTGGAGAAAATTATTCATGAGGTCTCTCCAGCAGAAGCTGGGGGCGATGTAACAAAACCTTATGGGCATTAGAGTTACTAAAACGAAACGTAACTTCTATACACAGCAAGAGAAAATAAGTAAGAAAAGCGGCTTTTGCTATCCCTCCCCATTTAGGTGCTTGGGAGTGGAGGTTTGCTATCATAGGGACAGTTCAGGGAGATAGAGGGGAGTCCAGGAAAAAAGTGGGGGTTTTCTGGGTTCTGGGGGTTCTCAGTACTCCAGAGAATTCAGTTAAAGAATAAATTGAAAGGAAATACATTCAAAATGCTCTGGTGCTGCTGAGAAGAAAATTATTACCTTAACTTTAGAAAAAACAAAAGGAAAAACTATATACATTTGTGTGACCTGTCAGCAGTCATTGCTTCATGGAGGTTTCCACCTCCCGAAGATGCCTGCTATGCTTATCCTGAGTGGAGTGCCTGCACATTCCAGGGAGAGCTGTCAGGTCACTGTTGCTGGGGCTAGTGACACTGTCTCAGCCTCTAACTGCTTAGAAGAGGCTTAGGCAATCTTGTTTGGGGGCCTACCTTTCTGTTCAGGGGGACGACATGGAGAGAACAGGGTCTCTCTGCCATGGTCTCAACCAGGTCTCTGGAAGCCTCAGCAGATTCTGACACAGCCTTAAGAAAAGGCACATTCTTGGGCATGGGAAATTTGGGGACAACCTCTGCCCTTTTGTACCTCCAGTGTCCTGTCCAGGGTTCTAGAAGCCCAATCTATGTGATATCTGGCTCCTGCAGCTATTGCCTTTAGGATCGTTCTGCATTTGGCCATTACAGAGGCAACTGGAGGGGTCATAGAATTAAGGGTGCAAAAGTCTATGGTCATGTGCCAAGTTTTTCCATCTGCCTTGAGGACAGGCCATAGAAGTGCATTACAGATGGATTGCATAGAGGTGACCATGTCCCATATTAGCAAACTCTCTATGATTTTTCCTATCCTTACTGTATGTCCAGGGATATCCTAGTAAAGCTGAGGAAGGAATAGGGATATTTATGCCACCTTTGTGAAGGGGACTCTTTCCCTTCAATTAGCACACAGCCACACTCCACCTTATCTTTGGTCCAGACCTCTTGAAACTCCAGAGTCCAGGGATTGTTAGCAATTGGGGTGAATTGCTTGTGGTGCCTTAAGGGCAACACACCTGTGGATGGTAGAAATTTCTGGGGAGCCACCTTCAGTCTGCCCGAGGAGGCCATATGCTGAATCTGTGGTCCCCAACATATTGAACTTCCCTCAGGTGGTGTTATCTTAAATCTATTCATGGCAGTCATTCTCTCTCTCTCTCTCTCTCTCTCTCTCTCTTTCTCTGGTGAAACACCTTCAAATTTAAAGAAAAACATTTTATATGTTTAAAACAATAAGTGAATCCATTTTCATCCCTGCTAATAGGAAATTTACTGATAAATGCTTAGCTAGCATTTTCTCTCACAGGCAGAGATAATAGCTCTTGCACAGACTTACTTTGAAATATCTTCAAATATTCTATTTCCATAATAAAGAGCAATACACGAAAATAAATTATTGATTAAGAGGCCTGGCTGTCATCTTGAAATTCTGATTATAGCCACACATAGCATTTTTATTCTTTCCTTTCACCCAAACAATTCAAGGATGAGCCATATGGATAATCTCATCTGCTGGTTGCCACATAATTGAGAAAGTTGCTGTGCTGATATGAAGGAATGGACCCTTGGGGTTAAATTGAAAGTTTCCCCACATGAACTTTAACTAGAGAAAAAGAGTCCAAAAAAAGGAGAGCCTTATTACAGAGATAAATATAGCCAGTTTTGTTTTATACCAGTACTGGTGAATGGGGGCTAATCATACTTGTTTGTGCAGTCTTGCTGTGCATAAAATAACTTCCCAGTTGCTCTCAATGCATCTGTGGTTGCTTTTATAGAAGGCTTTGAATGTATCTATACTCATGTAGATAGAGCAGTTTGATTCCACTTAACTTGTTATGGCTCTGTTCTATGGAATCCTGGGAACTGTAGTTTAGTGATTTACCTAGAATTCCTTCCTAGAGAACACTAGTCCTGTAGAGCAGGGGAGTGTCATGGAGCTTGCATTCTTAAAATTATCTACCACAGATCCCAGGGACCTGTATGATGAAGCCATGGCAGTTAAAGTTTATTCAAACTACATACAATAACTTCATAGTGTAGGGTTTTTTTTTTTCTGGGCACGGGTTGCTAAAAGGATCCACAAAGGTTATGAAACATCCTTAAAAATGAATTATGCAGATGCCAGTTGATGGGTGGTGCCCTGATATTTCATTCTGTCCCTAAGTGGCACAGCCAAGACCAGATTTTGAGACAGAGGCCTGGAAGGCCGGCAAATATAATCTTCTCCTGGCTGCCCCCATAGCTATATACACTCCTTCCTCATGCTGACTAGTCTTCTTTTCCCTCTACCCTCATTCATTGGTTCTCCTCTGTTTGCTCTTCCTGGTGCCTGTTTACTCACCTTCTCTTTTTCCTCCAGTTGGTACCTTTTCTTCCTTTAAGTTGCAGATAAGCATTGGGCCCACTGGGGAGATTATCTGACAAGAACAAAAAAAAAAGTGTTCCCTCCCGTCCTGCAGTCTCCTCTCTCACCCCTCTCCCATCCCTGTCCCAGCAGAAAAGAAAAACTTTTCAGACCTACCTTATTCATGGATTGTTGCCTTGGCAGGGCCGCCCAGCTCCATTCACTTCCTGGACTGAAATCCCTGCTGTTCTTGTGAGAAGATGAGAGTGTAGGAAATTCAAAAAATTAAAACAAAAATACACATCAAAAAGTGAAAGCAAGCACCTAAACACACTTAAATCATTACAAGTTACCCGGGGAGGGTACAAAAAAGTGTGCCACTCACCTCAATGTCCTGATCTCACCTGGAAGTGTTCTGGCAGGGGCCTCCCATTAACGCTGGCACCACGCCAGCATAACGGGGCACCTTTTCAGATGCAGGACATTCCGTGATAGAAACAGAACGGGGGATCCATTAACAGCATAACAACATAACATAACATAACAACATAACATCATGTGAACAGGAAGCCCTTTAGCAATCTCCTGGCATTGTGATAACACCGTATTTAGAGTGTCTGATAATCTCCTGGGAAGGAAAATGCAGACACATCTGGCATCTTAATTTCTGGCTTCATGGGTCAAGAGGCACACTAAGGGAGCCAATATACTGGACAGAAGCATAGCATCTCTTTGAAGTGTATCTGAAAAAGTCATTAAGAAGAAAAAGAAGGAAAGATGTGGGAAGAGAATGGAAGAGTGATCAAAGGGGGTGTGAGCAAGCCTAGGTTGGGAGAAAGTCCAAAGAGAGAGAGTGCCAGGGAGAGTAAGAGAGGAGACAGGGGAGTGCATATATGTAGGGTGGGGGAAGAAGGAAAGAACAAGAGGGCATGAACCTGCCTGTCTGAGGGCATCTTACTCAAAGGCTGCTCAATTCCTAGAAGAACTGCTGCTGCCCAGGTCATCACCATTCATAATACAATTGCAACCAATATAAAGCTCAGAAAAAATAGTAAAATTGTTCATTTCTATCCGGCATATTAAGACTTTCAGTTAAAAGTGTGTTCATTTTCTTTTAATGTAAAGCTGGGATGGGGAATCTTTTCAGTCTAGGAGCTGAATTCCAATTCAATAACTGTCTTGAGGACTGTGTTGCAGCAATAGGTGGACAAAGCCAAAGCAAAGTCAGTGGGGCTCAGTTCCATACAAGTTGTAAACCAGAACTTTGTTCCCAGACTCTGATCAGTGAACTGTTTTGAGTCCCCCTTTTTTTGCCGGGGGGGGGGTAGAATATAAATAAAGGAAATGAAAACTAGAACAAAAAAGGATACAGATCAGATGAAGCAACTGCCTCTATCCGCATATTGTTCCCCATTTCTGATGTGGGGGCCTTTGATGATTCCCTCATTGGGCTAATGGAAAAGGTTGGCAGGCTCTGTGGGTGATAGGCAGCCTTCCAGTTGTGGAAGTTTGTTATAATGCAGCACAAAAGGCAGGACTCTGGAGTTAGAGAGAAGACTATTGAATGATCAAGGACTGGTATAATTGGGTCTACTGTGCAATCAGTCAAATAAGATTACACTCTGTTTTTTAACACATCTTCAGTCCCCCCATTTTATTCATTTTTTTCTTATCCAGGTAGGATTCAGAGAGTGGTTTACAATTCAGATTACTTGTGCATGGGATTTGCAGTACAGTTGGCCTTCCACATTTGCAGGGGTTAGGGGTGCAGGACCCTCTCAAAAGAGGGGAAAAAAAACCCACAAATACATACGATGGAGATGGGGCTCCTCGGATTTGTGAAGTGGGCAGCTGGGTGGCTCTGTGGCAGGGGGAGTACAAAGAATGTTGGCCTTGCGGCCAGGCCCCTCAGCTACCAACCTGCCTCCTGAAGCCTGGAGTAGCTATGCCCATTCACACAGCAGCCCCATGATACTGTGCTAGGTTAGTGCTTGGGGAAGGCAGAGCAGCAGTAATTTCTGTTGTCACAACAGGCTTGGGAGACAGTGCTTTCGGGGATCAAACCTCCGGAGGGTGTCAGGGGACCCAGAAAGTCAGTGGACCAAAAGAGGAAGAGGAAGGAGTCTGGTTCCATGGCTGAGAGTTTTTGGACAGTGCCCTGGTCCACAGTGCACCTGGCAAACTGCTATGTGATGTTAGGGTTATTTTTCCAAAGACAAAGGGAGGTGAAAAAGTCAAAATCTGCAGGATGTAAAAGGCACTGCTTATTATGTCAAGAACATAATTAAAAATTTAGCTCTGAGTGAAAAAGAGAAATTGCCAAACCATCGTTGGAAAAAGTTTTAGCTGAACACTTTACTTTCATTTTTATTTGAAATCTTACATGACTAACACATAAGAATGTAAAGAATACTCACAAATTTTCTCATCCTCAGTGAGAGAGGACATCTTAATGAGAGATGGAAAGAATATTTGTTGCTATTCATTTCCTGCCCACAAATGAGTTTCCTGACACTCAGGAAATTCAGTGGGAAGAATAACAGAAAGGTGAAAAATTTGCACAATTTTCAACTGATATTCACATATCCTAAAAATTTTTGGGAAATTATTCTGTGGGGACATACATATGGGAATTATTTAAATTACAATTCTGTGGGTGGGTGGGTGGGGGGTTCCCTGCAAAACTAGTATGTTCACACGTGTTCCAGAAACACACATGGTTATTCTGGTATAAAATTGGTGGGTGGGTTTTGCACAAAAAAAACATTAATTTTGTGCTAAAAACCATGTGTCTTTCTGGAAGCAGTTTATTTGTGCAAAAAAAATGTTTTTTACACAAAAAAACCTTTTCCAGAAAAACACTGGGTTTTATGCAAATTTGGTGAGTTTTGCAGAAAAAACCTATGATGTTTTGCATCAAAAATATATTTCTGGAAAGTGGAGGTTTTTGCCAAAATGGTGGGTTTTACACACAGAGATTCTGTAAAACTCCCACATTCTTTACAAAGAATAATTTCCAGAAATCCAGAAGTGTGACTACTGTGCAAAAACTGAACAGATACGTTTCTCTCCTTCTGAAGTGATGAGAAAACTATGAAAATTATTCATTCTTGCATGCAAGTATGAAATAGTTCAAGATTTATATCCCTTTTCTGGATACATCATGACAGCCTATCATGAAAATGGTTAGTTGATATAAGATTTTTTTTGTAAAAAAAAATGCATTTGTGCAAAAAAAGGACAGAAAATAGTTGTTTTGCACAAAATAGCTGGTTTCTTGTGCAAAAATGTTGAGTTGTGCAAAACAAGTAATGTTGCAAAAAGTTACTGTTTTGTGCAAATGATTTTTTTCACAAATCTCAAGGATGAAGAATGAGTGAAAAATGCTCAAAAACATTCACACTCTCACGTGGCAGGGAGATAAGGTTTTCATCCCAAGAACACACAGGGGTTTATCAGAAATAAATAGACCCACCTCTCCATCCTCCCAGTCTCGGAGGGATGTTTGGTGAGGACACAGCACAAGGCCTTCTCAACGGCTATACCCTGGTTGTATGGCTCACTCATAAAGGCGACTGGCTGGCCCTCGCCCTGTTGCCCTTTCACTGGCAGGGGAAGCATTGAGGCAGACTTGGATGTGGCTGGCTGCTGAGGAAAGGTTTTTAATGGATGGTTGCTGTACTTTCCATATTGTTTTTGAGGTGCTTTTAATTCAGTTGTGTTTTAATATTATGATTATTTTTATGGCAGTGTACCTTTTGTACACTCGATTGATGCCCCCTTGTCGTGGGAGAGAGGTTTGCGTACCCTAATGATGTTTTGAGCATAATAGCCACCGGTAGGGTCTCCCATGCCAGACAGGTCAAAACCAAAGGGTCTGACAAAGAGCGTCAAAGGGCAGGATGGGCTCTCTAGCCTTATGGCAACCATCCTAGGAGAAGGAAAAGTCTAATCCCAAACCCGGGCAGATGGTGCTCATCCAACCCTGTAAGATTACAGGGTTAGATTAGAGAAGGAAACTGATTAGAGAAGGAAACTCTAATCAAACCTATGACCTGAGGACCTCTCTGCTACTGCCCACGCTTGCAAGGCCACAGCAGATGAACCTTTGGTTTAAAGAGTGAGGCCAGTTCTGTGCACAATGCGCTCCACCAGAAAAATCCATTTGCACAGGCTTGAAGGACAAATCCAATTCCAAAAAAAGCCCTGTAGCAATAGGCGAGGGACAAAACAGCAGCTGTAAATATGCATTGGAAGCCACAGACCAAACCCTGCATGCAGGCAGTTCAGGACTTTGGTTGCTCAAGGCTGACCTGTAAGATGACAGTCTTGTTCGGCAGCATCCTAAATGACCAAGCAACCTTTTTTAAGGAGAGCACTGCTTGCTCCATATGGAGAGCTGTCAAAAAAAAAATGACCTGGATAAACTGGAGAGCTGGGCCAAAGCTAACAAAATGAAATTCAATACGGAGAAATGTAAGGTACTGCACTTAGGGCGAAAAAATGAAATGCATCGATATAGGATAGGGGAGACCTGGCTGAATGAGACTACGTGCGAAAGGGATCTAGGAGTCCTAGTAGACCACAAGTTGAACATGAGTCAACAGTGTGATGCGGCAGCTAAAAAGGCCAATGCGATTTTGGGCTGCATCAATAGAAGTATAGTGTCCAGATCAAGGGAAGTAATAGTGCCGCTCTATTCTGCCTTGGTCAGACCTCACCTAGAATATTGTGTCCAGTTCTGGGCACCACAATTCAAAAAGGATATGGACAAATTGGAGCGTGTCCAGAGAAGGGCGACTAAAATGGTGAAAGGTCTGGAAACCATGCCTTATGAGGAGAGACTTAGGGAGCTGGGTATGTTTAGCCTGGAAAAAAGACGGTTAAGAGACGATATGATAGCCCTTTTTATGTATTTGAAGGGGTGTCACGTTGAGGATGGAGCAAGCTTGTTTTCTGCTGCTCCAGAGACTGGAACATGGAGCAATGGATGCAAGCTCCAGGAACAGAGATTCCACCTCAACCTTAGGAGGAACGTTTTGACAGTAAGAGCTGTTCAGCAGTGGAACACACTCCCTCGAAGTGTGGTGGGGGTCTCCTTCCTTGGAGGTCTTTAAACAGAGGCTGGATGGCCATCTGTCGGGGATGCTTTGATCGTGATTTCCTGTGTGGCAGGGGGTTGGACTGGATGGTCTCGTGGTCTCTTCCAACTCGACAATTCTATGATTCTATGAGAGGGTCCTAGAAAACGTGGCCTAACGAAAGCTCATCCCCAACTACCTGGTTGGCTAGCTGCGGCCAACGGGAATCTTCTGATGCAGTCAAATCAAGGCAAAGAAACAAAGGCACACACTGGCCTCCAAAGCTGTAAATAAACTGACGCTTGCATGCTGGAACATCAGAGCCATGCGAGACTCTGCAGATAGTGGACGGCCTGAGCGTCATTCTGCTCTAATTGCCCATGAACTATCACGACTTAATATTGACATCGCTGCTCTTAGTGAAGTGCATATCCATGAGGAAGGCAGCCTTAAAGAACACGGCGCCGGCTACACACTATTTGTCTGGCAAACCCAAAACCGAAAAACATCTTTCAGGAGTAGGCTTTATGATTAAAAACTCCATTGCCTCCAAACTCAAAACCTTGCCAACAGGACACTCTGATCGCATTATTTCCTTACGCCTCCCACATGTTGTTCTCTTTAGTATATATGCCCCAACTATGCAGGCCAACCCTGTAGAGAAAGACAAATTCTACACAGACCTACACCACCTCATACAAAAAGTCCGCGTAGAAGATAAAATTATTATCCTTGGTGACTTCAATGCCAAAGTAGGAAAGAACTCCGAGGGCTAGAAAGGTGTCTTAGGCAAGCATGGTGTTGGAAATTGCAATGATAATGGATGCCTCTTGCTAGAGTTCTGTGCAGAACAACAGCTGACTATTACAAACACTATCTTTCAGCAGAAAGATAGCTTGAAGACAACCTGGATGCATCCCCAATCCAAACATTGGCACCTCATTGACTATGTTCTAGTCCGTCAGAGAAACATTCGCGATGTCTGTCATACTCGAGTGATGCCTAGTGCAGAATGCCAGACAGATCATTGCCTTGTAAGATGTAAACTAAACCTTCATCTTAAGTTCAAACTTAAGAGGGGTGGCATTTTAAAAAAGAGACTCCAAGTCAACAATCTTCAACAAGCTACCATGAGAGACAACTTCCAGGCAAACCTGCAAACAAAATTTAAAGACCATCCTACAGATCCTTCTCCTTACAGTGCTTTGGCAACATATCAAAAACAGTATCCTCCAAGACTGGTTTGATGAAAACAACCAAGGGATCCAGGAGCCATTGGCAAAGAAGAGAACTGCTCACCAGGCATACCTCGCCCAGCCAACTTGCCATGTAAGAAAAATAGCTTTGCACCTCACATGTAGTAAACTTCAACAAAAACTCCGAGACATGCAGAACAAGTGGTGGATCAATATAGCAGAAAAGACACAATGCTGTGCAGATCTGGGTGATCATAGAGGATTTTATGAAGTTCTTAAAGCAATGTTTGGACCTACTTATCAGGTCCAAATCTCCTTATATAGTACAGATGGTCAAACATTAATTACTGATAAAGCCTCCATCCTGAATCGATGGGCTGAACATTTTCAAAGTCTCTTCAGTGCCAACCAAGTAGTCCAAGGCTCAGCTATACAACGTATGATACAAAAACCGATGAAAAATAAATTGGACATAGCTCCCACTTTGGAAGAGACCCTTAAGGTCATACAGCAGATGAAAAACAGCAAGGCAGCTGGGATTGATGGAATCCCACCTAAAGTTTGGAAACACAGAGGTCATGTACTCCACGATAAATTCCACGAAATACTTGTGAATTGCTGGGAAAAGGGGGAACTGGCATCAGATCTCTGAGATGCAGTCATCATCGCCCTGTACAAGAAAAAAGGAGCAAAATCCAATTGCTCAAACTATCGAGGCATAACTCTGCTCTCTATTGCTGGAAAAATCCTTGCAAGGATACTCCTGAACATTGCAGAAGAACTTCTTCCTGAAAGCCAATGTGGCTTCAGAGCCAATAGAAGTACTACAGATATGGTATTTGCCCTTAGACAACTGCAAGAGAAATGTAGAGAGCAGAACAAGGGTCTCTACGTAACATTTGTTGACCTCACCAAAGCCTTTGACACCGTGAGTAGAAAAGGTATGTGGCAGATCCTGGAAAGACTAGGATGTCCCCCAAAATTCCTTAAAATGATTATCATGCTACACAAGGACCAGCACGGTCAAGTCAGATATGGCGATGCTCTTTCATAGCCCTTTCTAATAACTAATGGAGTGAAGCAATGTTGTGTTCTTGCTCCAACTTTATTTACAATCTTCTTCAGCATGATGCTCCAAAGGGCTACGGCAGAGCTTGAAGAAGAAGACGGCATGTATATACATTACCATACTGATGGTAGCTTGTTTAACTTAAGCCGTCTGAGGGCTCGCACCAAGACTCTAAACTATCTAGTCCGTGAGCTGCTCTTCGCCGATGATGCTGCCCTTGTTGCCCACACAGAAGCAGCTCTGCAGCGCCTAACATCCTGCTTCACAACAGCTGCAGAGCTGTTTGGGCTGGAAGTCAACCTGAAGAAAATGGAAGTTCTTTACCAGCCTGCACCACAAGACAAACACCATCATTCCCACATTGCCATCGGCAACTCTGTGCTTAAGTCCATTCAACAGTTCACCTACCTGGGAAGCATCATCTCCTCAGATGCCAAGATTGACAAAGAGATCGATCACAGATTAGCAAAGGCATATAGCGCATTTGGAAGACTTTACAAAAGAGTCTGGAGTGATAAACACCTGAGGCGAAGCACAAAAATCAGTGTGTATAGAGCCATTATACTGTCTATTCTCCTTTTTGGGTCTGAAACATGGGTCACCTATCACCACCACCTACGACTCCTCGAATGCTTTCATCAGCGCTGTATATGCACAACCCTAAACATCCATTGGACTGACTATGTGATGAATGTTGCTGTCCTTGAGCAAGCAGGGATCACCAGCATTGAGGCCATGATATTGAGAACACAGCTGTGCTGGGCAGGGCATGTTTCTAGGATGGAGGACCATCACCTCCCCAAAATAGTACTCTACAGTGAAACAACATCTCAAGCTTGGCCAAATTGATCACCAACAATGGTCCGCCCTGGCCTCACATCGGGAAGCATGGAGACGCACTATCCACAATGCTGCAGCCTTATTTGAGAACTCAAGCTGAACAAGTCTTGAAGAGAAACGACAATGCAGAAAGAATCACAACACGGAAATATCACCCAAGGAAACCTACTGCTGTGCTTTCTGCAACTGGCCTTGTCTATCTCGGATTGGCCTTTTTAGTCAACAGCGCGCTTGCAGAAAGCGCGAGATGAGTCCTTCCTGAATCTTCATTTGTGAAGAAAAGCCAGAGGGTACCTTTTGTACCAGTGTCTAATATTCTTGTATGCCTAAACTAGAGCAGTGCATGGAATGCCCTCTCCCCAAACATCAAAGTTCAGACAACCCAGCTGTTTTGGCACCTGGTGTGAAAAATCCCCAATGCACCTATCTCCCATTTCCTGCTGGTAGAAATGGAACCATAATAGACAACTGGAAAACTAATTAACTGAAGCCTGAAGCAGCCACTTCACTCTACCTAATGATGAGGCTAATCCCACCCACAACTTTCAATGTGTCCACTGATACTTTTTTTATTTTTATTTTTTAAAATCCTTTAATAACAAACACCTCATGTCCAAGTCCTATACAGTATGACCCCTTTGTCTGCTGGGGATTGGTTCTGGGAGGAGGTGTGGATACCAAAAACCATATATAATAACGAACACCATTGAAAATAATGGGACTTCTGGTTTAAAATACCATAGTTGGTTCGGAGGACGTAGAAAATGGCTAGGAAGGACACATTTTCTAGGAAGACTCTGTGGCAGGTGTGCTGTTTTGTGTCCCGTGGATAATTGAATCAGTGGATAATGAAACAGTGGGTACATGGTAAAGAAGTTTACCATGTGGCATGCATCGAAAGCTGCTGTTGTAGAAATGTAATTCCAAAATTCTCTTAGGAATGAATGGTGCAGTTCTTGGAGTTCAGGCATTATGTTTGAAGTTTCTGCTGCCAGAGACCTTCAACTCTTGCCACTATACCTAATGATGAGAAGAGACTTTTGGTCCAACAACAACACCTAGAGATTAGATCATAGAATCATAGATGTTTCCCAGCCTTGCCCTATAGTGTCTGCTGTAGCCATTTGGGCTCCCTGTCAGGAGCCAGTACAGTTTTGTTGGTTCTGTACTAATGTGCCACATTTTAATGACCTTCACTTTGTCCAACATAGGGTGCATCCAGACTGATTGAAAAGTCCCTGATTTTGTTCCTGTTCTCTCTGATTTTATACTGGATTAAAATAAACCAACCTGGGGAACTTGTATAAAAAAAATCTTTGATTGTACTGGGAGCTGAAAGAAAATATTCAGGGATTTTAAAAATCTATTATCTAAATATCTACAGTATATCTATATCTATATCAATATAGATAAAACTCTTGGGTGTGTTTTCTTTCCCAGTGTGCTGGTTGTTTGCTTAGGAAACGTTGCCCCTCCCTCCTCTCACTCCCTCAGCCAGTCACCACCCACATGTAAAACAATGCAATAGTTTAGAAGCTGATGAATCATAAAAGTAGTCCCCAGTGGGTTTGGGGGGGGATAAAATAATAGTGTGTAGCTGAACCTTTCAAATCTATTATAATGGCGTATGTTACACTGCGTACAGGTAGTGTGTATGAATCTCCAAAATAAAACAGGAAACGACAGGAACAAAATCTGGGAGTTTCTGGTCTTTTTAATCAGTACGGATGCACTCCTAGATTACTGTGACAAGAATGTACCACAGCAAGTTTGGGGCTTGAGCACTGCCCCGTTCCTGCTCTTTTTTTCCATGCAAATATGAAAGATGCATTTGGAAAGTTCTGCTTCTTCCTTATTTATTTTTTTTACATGAACCACAGGCTGCTACCATGCTGTAGAAATAATGCAGTTTTACACCACTTTAACTTCCAAGGCTCCATCCGTGGAATCCTGGGATTTGTAGTTTGTTATGGCACCAGAGCTCTCTAACAGAGAAGGCTAAATATCTCACCAAACTACAAATACCAAAATTCCATAGCATTGAGCTATGGCAGTTAAAGTGGTGTCAAACTGCATTCTTTCTGCAGTGTGGCAGCAGCCATAGCTAACTTATTATATTTCACCTCTTTTTGAAGAAACCATGGGGAATATACCCATTTCATCTCTCTCTGGTCATTATAGAAAATTCCCACACTCCCTAGTGAGTTGCTGAGGTAAAACCCATTTTGACAAAAGCTTTCATCATGAAGTATGTATAAAATAAATCTTTGGTAACCACTCTCAAGTATGAGAGCCAGTGAACTGAAAGACTCAGCAACAAATGTGATAACTAGAGCTACAGTGTTTTACTAATTCATCAAGCCAATTAATCAAACCTTCCAAATGGTTTTTTTAAGTGCCTGTGATTAAATGGTGTTAGATTAATTGGTGTCATTTTAGAAAAGGTATTACCTCTCTCTTTCTTTCTATCTCATTCAAAACCAGCACATTTGAATTTTGGCAAACTCATGCAAGTGTAATCTATTAATTGACTAAAAGCACTATAATGAAGCAATCGAGGTCTTTAAATGAGTGACAGCCATAGTATCCATGTGAAATTGTGTATTATACTAGCATGCTATGGGTCTTTTGTGGGTCTGCACCTACTTAACTTCAGCTACTGAAGCATCAGGCACTTCCTAACTATCCATAGAGTACAGCCACTTAACTGTGGGCATGTTCAGTGGCAGCTGGTGACTCCCATGTCAGTGGAGTGCTGGCTCTGTTCTGTATTTTAGTCCAGACTTTAAAGGAACAGTCCAAAGCACTGAAGCTGTTTTCAGGTAGGGATGGGAAAGAATATTTGAATGTTCAAGGGAAGGGGGGGGGAATGAGAAAGGAGCTTTTCAAGTATCTGAAAAACTCAGAGGAAAATTTTCCTCAAGCCATCTTTTTTTTTTAGTTTCTCCCAGTCCTTGAATACACTTGCCTCCCAATGCCATGTGGCAAGCAGGTGCAGGAGAGCCAGGAAAGGAACCTGGAAGGCTACAGCCTTTAGATCCTTGGATGCTTTCTCCCCCACCCCACCCTTCTTATGTTACAGAGACGCAGGCTGGGGGGGGGGGTATGTTCCCTCCCCCTGCTGCTGAAGATTTTCTCACCACATGAGACCTCATTGAAAACTGCATAGTTTTCAAAGATGTCTGGCAGCAGGGAGAAAAAATGATTATAAATTATTTGTTGTCCCTTGTGGGAATGAAAAATTTAAAAAAACACGTCCCTGTTTTGGGAATCTAGTTTGGCATCTTGGACAGCACCTTTCTGCTCATTAATAAATGCTGGAGATGGTTCAGCATCTTATATAGAAGTCATCCATCACCACTGGATATGTTAGCATTTGGATATGGAGCTTGTAGTGTTGTTGTACCTAGATTAGTCTTAAAGTCTAAGGACAGATTTAAGGCCCATTATCCTGAAAAAGTTTGCATTTTCTTAACAGAAGCTCTTATCTATTATTGGAAAGCAAAAAGAACAGAAAGGTTTTCTTTTTTGCATATGTAAGTTATCCACTAGTATTTTATTAATCGTAGCTCATAACATGTTTGCTTTTCTTATTAGTTTTCTCTTTGAGTAAGAGGTATAAATAAAAATCATTCTTTTTCTATGTTCTCGTCCTTGACAGTTTAATCACAGAAATACATTTCAACCCTTTTGACATTTATTTATGGTAATGCAATTGATTTGGATTATGTAACCTCCCAATGAAAACCCAGGGAGCTAATGTTCTTTCAGAATTTGTACTTAGTAAATTTAAGTGGATGAATGGAAGACGGATATTGGCATGGCAGAAACGTTCATGCATTATGTCTTGTAGATGTTGGCAAAATTCAATCCAGGTTTTATTTATGGAGAGAGGATGCAGAGTCCCATTTCCTGTTGCAGATGGTCAGAGTGGGTTAGCACTTATAGGTGACATCCTATTTCTGCTTGCTTCAGATAAGAAACTGTAAGTGGAATTGTTGGCCTTTTCGGGAAAGAAAGCTAATTCCTAGTAAAATGTGCTATATATACCTCACAACATAAAAACAAACATGCATGCTTGCAGCCTTCATAGCTTTAAGATAAAAAAAAAACTTCACAAGTCTCTGTCTCTTAAAAAAAATCATTTGTTGAATCTTTTTTATGTGTCCTGACTCCTTCTGATAAAGTCAGCAAGAAAGTCAAGGTCTAATTTGCTTTGTGTCTGATGAAGTGTAAACTGAATTTTTTCTCATTCACTGACAAAAAGCAGTTCAATACAAGAGATTGTGCAGGAATTTAATTGATATCAGATTCATACTTTTATGAGGTTACTTATCCAGTCCAAAAAAATGGTTGTATTTCTAGACTTGATAAAAGGTCTTGGTTACCTATCAGATATAAATGTGTAAATCAGTTAAATTTTGTCCTTCACTATAGTGTGCGAATCCACAATGTCCATGATAACTCAAGGGAATGTCATGTTTGAAAAAGTGTGAAGTTAATTTGCGAGCTGAATACGAGGTAGGGCAGGAATTAGGGAATGCAAAAAGAATCCACATTTATTTATATATTAAAATATTTCTCTCTGACCCTATATCACAATGTCTCAGGGGGTAATGCAAATAAAATCAGTCTGGAACTTTTCAGGGACATACCCCACTGCCTGCAACAACAGATTGGGTCCATGGATGGTGGTTCCATTGGAGGCAGGCTTTCTAATCGTTTTCTGGAGCTGGGCTCGAAGTATGTAGTTGAGGGTCCACAGTTGAGGGTCTTGTGCTTAGGAGTTTCTGACACCACAGGCTTCTGGCCTCCACCATTTCAGTCTCCAGTAGGTGACTGCTGGACTTTGAAGTCATGACTATTTTGCTCATACACTAGATTAGGAAAAAGGGGTTGAAACTAGATGCCTGTTTCTCTTGATTTCTCCTAGGTAGATCCCTCTCTTAGTAAGACAATTCAGAAAGGAGCAGGATTATGGATCGAGGGTCTGACCTTGTGAAGCACAAGTTTGTTTGTTTGCTTATTCATACATTCCATTTATATGCCACCTTTCTCCCAGAGTGGGACCCAAGGCAGCTAATGTACATTTCAGTCATGTACACATGTGTCTAGGAATAAGTCTTACTGAATTCAGCAAGACTTAACTTCTGAACAGACATGCCTAGTGACAGCACTGTCAGCCTCATTGAGGCCTGTGTAGCTTAGTTTATGTTTCTTTCAATGGGCAAAGGTTGTTAAATGGTTTCTTCATTTATCAAGGTGTTCAGTTTAAGTCTGATTTTAAAAAATACAGGTTGACTCCCGTATCCACTTGACCGGTATCTGCAGCTTCACTTATCCACATCTGAAAAAAATATATCCTCTCTTGGTATTTTCTGGGTCCTCCAGCATGATTCTATGGTGTGCTTCTGCAGGAAGTTGGGCCAGAAGTCATTCATTTCAATGGGGTTTGCTATTGTCCATAGTTTCACGTACCACGGTAAGTCCAGGAAAGTATCCCCTGTGGACAATGGGGCCAACCTATATTTAAAATATATTATTTATCTTGGGCTTGTTTTTGTTTTTTAATAGTACATTCAGAACAGAGAAACAAAAACATTACAATATAGTTACAGAATTACAAAAGGAACGTACAAGGCTATCAGGTGCCAATACATCAAAAATACTAAAGAATCTTGTGGCACCTCAAGACTGGGCAGTTTATTTGGCATATGCTTTTTATGGACTCCAGCTCACTTTGTTGGATGACTTGAAGCAAAAGTTTGTAGTCCCTGAAAGTTTAAGCTACATAAAAAATGAGCCTTGAAGGTAACACTGGAGCTCTTTGTTGTTTTTGCTGCAATAGACCAACATGGGTAACCCCCATGGCAATCAGATTTACTAACTCCTATGCAGCTGGGTATATCTTATTAGGTAAATTCACTTAATCAGGTAAATTAAAAATTGAGTTCTACAGGCTGTTTCGAGATCTCTTCACAGACTCTGTACATATTAAGAACAGGAAGGATTTCTCTATGAATTTAGCTAAAAAAGTTAAGAGTTTGATATCATTTTCAGTTAAACAGAGATTTTAATTTTCTACTAAGTAGAAATGTCCTACATAGGGCAAAAGTTTCTCCTTGAAGAGTGATACTTATGCATTAGTTAGCCAGCATTAATTAAGATTGGTGTCTGGGCTTCAAAAAGATAGCTGCACATGTGCAATTTGCTTTTATCACAGCTTTAAACTTACTCAATTTTTCTCTTCCTTGTAAGTCTTGCAAAGACAAACATGCATTTTGAAATAATGTGAACATATTTTTAAACCCTGGGAATACTTTGGAAGATGTCAGTCAGTCCAAAATCAAATGCAGATCCTCATCTACATAGTAATGCATATCATAATGTTTACAATTATATTTTGTTAGGGTGGGCTTTTTCATATATATGGAATTGAATATTTCTTCCCCATCCAAAGCCATGTTTCTGTCGATTCAAATGTGTCTTCATGCTAGGAATGGAAAGAATATTTGAAAAAAATGGTTGAAAAACTATGTTTCTTGAGTGTAAAGAAACCCTGACTAGAACAATCCTGGACTGATAAGAATCTTTGCAGTTCAAGACTTAGTCTGCACAAAATGTGCACATTTTTTTCTGCAGAAAACAACATTTTCTGCACAGAAAACAATATTCTGCTCATAAAATGCTGTTTTTTCAACACATGCAACTTTTGTGTAGAAATAAGTCCCAAAATGTAAATAGGCTTCAAAAGTGTAGTCTTCAAAGATTATCTCACATTAGGAAGAAAACTGCTAACATTACTCATTGCTTCATTGAAGTGCAACGTTAGTGAAGAATTAGATCCCTGTTCATTTGTCCATATTATTTTTAAAAAAACTTTATTTCAATATACATGATCACTGATTTCCATGGATTACTGGGAGGATGCAAACAAAAGGAAATACATTGAGTATGCACAATTCCAAAATTATTTGGAAATTCTCCGTATAAAATCAGAGGACAGAGCAAAACTGATCAATGTAATTTAATTTCCTGGCAGTGGCAACCAACGTATGGAAAAAAACAGAATGGGAGAAACCACATCTCTGACTTCAGCTTGGTCCAGCAAATTCAGCTGCAAAAAGCCTCAACTCTCAGATCATTTGTATAGGTTTGCATAGAAGTGAATCTCCCTTTATTTTAGACTGTGGAGATTTTCAGACGCCTCTTGCCACCTCTTGCCGCGCAAGCAGCCTCCAGAGCAGTAACAAGGCTGCAAGGGGTCCATTTTGGACGACGCCGTTTCTCTCTCGGCGTCGTCTGTGACTGTTGTGGCTAGCATTGGAGGCAGCCACGCTGTTTTTTACTCACGGTGCGGCCGCAACAGTCACGGACGACGCCGAGAGAGAAACAGCATTGTCAAAAATGGACCCCTTGCCGTGCAGCAGCCTTGTTACTGCTCCAGAGGCTGCTTGTGCGGCAAGAAGCGTCTGAAAATCTCCTGTGTGATTATTACTAAAAGAGAATACACTGCCTTAGGGTTAGGAGAAATGTTTTCATTTAGACGTAATTATAATATACATATTAGTGATGGTAAATCTCGATTTTCTGAGTCCCAACATACTGTATATCGAGAACAATGAACTGGTTTTTCCTCCCATAGGGGGGTTTAAAGAAAAGATATTTATGAAAAATTGGTATTTATTTTGTTCTGATGAACTTTTTAAAAATAAACCAAGACCATAATTATTCATTGATTTATACATATCCAGAGTGATTAACTTACTTAAAGGGTGGGCATAATGTGTAGCTGCATATTTTTTTTGGACTGCAGGTCCAGCATGCCTCGCTATTTGCTATGCAGGCTAGGGCTGCTGGGACCTGCAGTCCAACAACTTCTGGTGGGGCACAGTATTCCCAACCTAGATCTACATAATTTAACTGTGTGCTTTTTTGCTCCCATTATATTTTATGTATGGATAACCTAAGAACTAGAAGCAAAGCTTTTCTGCTTCATTTTCTGATCCCATATTCACTATCCAGTTCTACATCAGTTAACTTTAGTGGGGAGATCTTTACTTTTTTATTCTATAGCTAAATCCAGACATGCCTGTTACTTCCTGGAGGAATTCACATAAGCTCTTAACAGTCTTTATTTAAAAGTCCATTGTGCTAATTTGTTTGATTAATTTTGAAAGAACCTGGCGAGTCTGCCCCATTACATTAATGCTGCTGACTTTCAACAGATGTTTTAAGTAGGAAATGTTGCTAAGGGAAAACTATTGCCAGAATTGCAGTAGTCTCATAAAAGCAGGATTTTAGTTACAATAGTTGTAATGGCATGGAAGCGTTGTTATATGAGCAGTTGTGCCTGATTTATCTCCCACTCATCCTCTTGTCCTGTGAATACTTCATATCGTAGAGCTTCAGCACCAACAAAGATATTGCAGAGTTACACAACCCAGTATCATGTCACTGAATATACATAATGTAGTATATTCCTGGAATCCTGGAATCTCTCCACCATTTGCTTTAACTCCACTTTTAACTCCCATGTGTTCAGCACCTTTCCTGAGCAGCTGTTAGCCAGAAGAACATTGCAGGCAAACAGTTTTTTTTAAAGGCGAGAACCATTGTCACATCACCCAGCTTCATCATGGATACTTAATCATGTCAATGCAAGCCCCGTCTACACAATTAAAAAAAATCCGTTTGGGGGGTAAAAAAATCCAAAAAGGCAGCCGTTCGAATACATACGATCCACCTACACAATTTTTTATCCCCCCCAACTCCATATGACCCCCCCTTGCCCAGCTGGCTGGAGCGAACGATCCAAGCAGTGGTTTTAAATCTCCTGCCACTTTTTTTTTTAAAAAAATTAAAAGGTGCCTGTTATGCGGACAGTCAGTTTCCCATGTTTACAAAATAAAATTAAAAGGAATAAATGTAAAAATCATGGACTTACTGGACTCTTGCTTAGCCGGGAATCCAATATGGCGGCCGCTCCCAATTCCCCTCTTTGCTAGCCCCGCCCCCTGTGCTCAGCCAGCCAATCAGATTACACTGCCTGTTTGTATGTGTGCGGATGGGGTGTACAGACCATTGACAATATGAATGGCTGTACAGATTTTAGCTCAAGATTCGCTAATTCTCCCAAACGCCGAATCCACGTAGTTTATGGGGGATTCGCTAGCCCCCCTTTTGAATGACACGTATGCATCCGAACGGCCATGTGTATGGATGATCAATCTTCTGAACGCCGTATGTATTTATTTATTTTTTACCATGTAGACGGGCCCGCAGTAATGTCAACAGGGTGACAGAGGGGAAACTGTGCTCAAACTGTGTCAAAGCATTTCTTTCAGAAATCACATGTTCTCTCTCACACATACACACCACACATGGACACACACACACACCATACACACAGGAGGGGAACGGCTGGGAGCTGTTTTACAATCTCTTGTGTTTCATGTTACTATGATAATTTGCAGGTGCAGAACTACATCTACACATAGGCTTGGTTTCTTCCTCTAACAGGTTTTCTAGGCCTCCTTCAGGAAGGAATGGGTTAGCTAGAAAACATCTTGATTGAAAAGGGCAGCTGGGAGGCCTTTACAAAGGTAGTAAAAGCTCTTTACTGTACTTTTGTTTTCCAGGATACCTGGTCATAAAAAATAATTAGATAGCGCTGAAAACCTGAAAGTGCTGCAGTGACTTAGTTGAACCAATTGTGTAGTCTGACTCAATATAAGGCAGTCCCTTGAATTTATAGTTTAGATTTTCAGTGGGTGCTCAGGTGCAAGATGGAATGTTATTATTCTTATTTTGAAATTGGCTTTCCCAGAGAATATTATTGTTTGGTTGGGATTAAGCATTCTGCAGTTTTCCTCACTTTAGGCCTCATCTATATTAATGAAGGGAATGTGTGAAGAAAGAGCTACAGTTAAACTGAAATTGTTTTTTTTAGAAAAACAAATCTTTCTGTTGTAGGTTCATAAAAATAGTTGAGGATAGGTCTCAATTGCTGGTGATTTGTTTGTTTTAATGCAGATTTGGTTTGCTTTATTTCAAGATTCATTAAGTGGTCATGCTGACACAGAATCTGTTCAGAATAGTTTTGTTTCACAATTTACATGGAAGAAGACTTGATGCTTAAGACGATATGAAATTTGCTGTTCCTCACAGTAATTGTGTGACTTTTTTTGAATAAGATTATTTTATTTCTCTGTATGGTGAAGATCTTCTTGTACAAGCAGACATTTGCTTCTTGAATTTTACGCAGTGGCATATTTTTATTCTGTGTTTCTACTATATCTTGCAGTTTTATTGTACTTTATTGCTTTTGACTGCTGTTAGATGGTCCGAGTTGTGTGCAAGTGTTAGGTGAGCAGGATATGTGTTTTTGAATAAAGAAACAAACAGTTGGGCACTTTTGCACAACATGAGAAGCCAAAATGGTGTTGAGTTCTGTCATGCTCAGGAAGGAGGCAGTATGTTGCTTACATGCTGCCCCATTGTTCTCACTGCCAATGGGAGGGGCTAAACAAACCACTGGCTATTCATTTGTGCTTTGTTTATATTGGTTTGCATATTGGCTTGTTTCACCTTTGGCATGTCAGAGAAATAATTCATGGTTTAAGTTTATTTATCTGGTTTCTTGGGGGAGAAATAATGTGTCTGAGATGAACCAGATTGCTGCTGCATTTGGATCGCAGACGTTCTTCAGCTACTCCTGTTTATAGCAGGAGCAGTCAGGCCTCATGAACAAGCATACTGCCTTGTCCTGCCCAGTCATAATTCTTCAAAATTCTAGTTTGTTATCTCTTGAGCACATGGTCTATCACATTGGTGGCATGTTGGATTTCCCTCATAAAGCTTAAAGACAGCTGTAGTGAAAGGGCAGCATAATAGATTTATTGAGACCCTGGAAATGCATATGGGCTTCTTTCATTCAGTTTGATCTCCATCTCTTTTTAAGATGTTTTATGGCACAACACTGATGTCCATGTATCAATAGACTTTGCTGTGTAGAGTGTGGGGTGCCCTTTTAGGTGAGCAGAACTTTTGGTGCCCTCTCAGGTGAGCAGTGCTTAAGGTGAACAAAATTGCCTGCTATAAAAGGAAGATATGAAGTATGTATCCACAGATGAACTGTCTGCTGCACAAATGCTGGTTTAGAGCTTGTATTGAATGTTCATTTGTTACAGACAAAACTGCTGTCATTTTTCAAGATTCGTCAGACATCACAGGGTCAAGCATGTCAAGTTCCACTTGTTTTGTCAGTTGTGGTCTTTACCTGGATTATTATGTCCTTTGTACAGGTGTTTTTTAAGGTCTCCATAATGTCTTTTTCAGGGTCTCTGCTTTTCTTAGATTCTGCTTTGTTCATCTGTGGTTATACTTGATGGTCCTTTTGCCCAATCACACTCATGCACTTGATATATATTGTAATATCTTAATAGCAATCTGCTGTCTGACCTATTTATTTTATTATTTTCTGTTGTTACACTTAAACATATCTTAGTGTTTTCATAATCCTTTCACCAATAATCCATTGTGCAAGTGGCCTTCGGGATCATGCATGTACCCACCTTTGTATAATATGAGCCATGCTGTGCCAAGCTGCATACAAGCCAAACCCTTTCACACTGCATCTGTTACGAACTGCATAAATTCAAGCTGTTGATGTGTTCAGGCTGCCAAAAAGAATATAGGTATTTGCTGTAATAAAATTAAATAGTTTTGTGTCTAATCCAGAACCTTTTTAGTGAGATCAAACAAAATTAGATGCTTCATAGAAAAGTGTTGTATGATTCTAATTCGGGAGTACCTGCTCTCATAGAAACCTTTACTTAGATCCCAGATGTTAATTATTAACTTTCATCCTGAAGTTGTTATATTTGGACTGACACAGATGATATAGTGGCTGAATTTTTTAAAAAAAAATAAGAGAGAGAAAATACGTGATTTCATTATTTCCCCCTATAATATTCAGGGCATGGCTGAATTTTTTTACAGAATCCCTTCTCTGATAGTCTTGTGAGTTCTGTGTTCCATGTGCTGAATTGTCATCATTGTTACTAATTGTTACTAACAGGTACCATCACACAGCATTATAAGCCCAATCAAGTTCACCTGTGTTTAGCTCTACTGCCTAGTTTTGGACACTAGGACTTCTTTGCTTGTCCAAACATTATTTCTGGTATTTGGGGGTATTCAGATTCAGTTTTCTCCCATAACCTTTTGCACATACACTCCAACTGCACTTCCAGTGGAGGCTTTGCTGAGTGACAGTGGCTGCAAGTGGTTTTCATGTCAGTGTAGTGGGGAATCCTTTTCAAGTTTTAATGCAGACTCTAAAGGAACTCTCCAGGGAACTGAAGCCTATCCCCAAAATAGGTTCAGCACCTTGGACAGTTCCTTTAAAACAAGGGTGAGCAAAGTGTAGCCTGCCCACTGCATGCAGTAGCCCTTTTGATTCCAAAATTTATTCCACCTTTTCTGCCCCCAGATGTCCCCCAATGCTTTCTGTGGGGGCAATTTTGCTTTTTGTGGGCTATTTTAGGTCCAGGAGGAGATATTTTTGAAATAGGAAATGAACCAGGCTACTTTCAAGTTGCTTCCTTTTGTTCAGTAAGGCCCCTTGTGTGTCTAAAACAGCCTGGTGGGAGCAATAATGTGGCAAACTTGACCTCCCACACCCTCAAGAGATGGTTGGGGGAATTTTGGTGCTTTTAAATAATTTTTGCAGGGACCAGCCTTCCAAAGTCTCAGGAGAGGGGCACGCAGTTCCTGATCTCTGACAGTTTCCCACCCCTCCTTTAAAATTTGGATTAAAACCTGGAATGGATTCACTACCCCACTAATATGGGGGCAACACTGCTTCATTTGGAGTAGTTTATGGGAAGTCCAGAGATTTTGATCTGCAACCTTGCTGAATTTACCCATTGTCTTATTTCTTTCCAAAGAGAAACTGTTTGGCAGTGTGGTGGGGGAGGACACCTAATGCCTTTGCCCTGTGAGGAGCAGGAGCCCACAGTCTGATTTACTCAGAGACAGTCCTCATTTTTATGGTAGCTGTCCCTGGGAAAATCACTACTAATATTTTGTCTTTAGGAGGAATCTCAGGGATGCTGTTTTTAAGCGCTAAATTTCTTTAGGTTTCAGTCCCCTTTCCTTGTTCTATCTCATGTTCCATTTCTTAGTTTTAAAGATAAATAGTTCTTTAAAAATTTGCCTCTTTATAAAAAGAGCTTCCCATGCCTTTAATCACTTTTACCAGGATTCAGCAATTTTTTAAAAAATTCTGTTTTGGAGGAAAAGATTACTGGAATTGAACTTGTACAATTTATTTAAGTTCCAACAATATAAGATTTATTGAACATTCTTTGTCCTGTGCCTCATTATCCTAGCATTGTATGTGTGTGTGTTTATTTTTATTTTTAATTCAGTTAAATGTCTGTCCCTTTAAAGAGGTGTTCTCTCTCTTTTTTTTTTTAATGTTTGGTCATGAAATAGATGCTGTAATATAGTTGAATCGACCCCAAATAAATCTGCTACATTTTCTCAATGCATTGTATTTAAAAATAGAGATAAAAAGCCAGAGCATTGCTCTTCCAAATGCTGTGTTTAATTAGAATTCTATATTTCCTTTGATTGTGTTATGTAGTGTGCAAACACACACACAAACTTATATTGATAACCCTTTACTCTCTTATCAAATGAATACCAACGTCCTCTTTTATCTTTATTAATGAATATCCATGTTATATTACAACAGCCTATTTTCACCACCAAACATGGAAGTGTAGGGCAGGCAGGTACAAAAAAGGCCCCTGCATCATAAACAGATGGGCAGAGGTGGGAATATCAGCTGCTAAACTTCTGTCTTGAACTGTTAAAGGTATAGGAACTGTTCAGCAATAACTGGCATGTGTTGAAGCCAGTAAGTGTTATTTATTGTGTATGACTAAACTGAAGCTATTGTACTTTGGACATATCGTGAGATGAAATGACTCATTAGAAAAGATGATAATGCTTGTAAAATAGAAGGCAGTAGAAAAACAGAACCAATCACATTATAGATGGACTGATTCAATAAAGTAAGCCATGTTTCTAAGTTTGCAAGATCTGAGCAGGGTTGTTAATGTCCAGTGCTGCTGCCACACTGCAGAAATAATGCAGTTTGGCACTGTTTTAACTAACATGGCTCCATCCTATGAAATCCTGGGACTTATAGTTTGTTGTGTCACTAGAGCTCTCTGACAGAGAAGGCTAAATATCTCACAAAATGACAAATCCCAGAATTCCAGCGCCATGGCAGTTAAAGTGGTGTCAAACTGCATTGTTTTTACAGTGTGGCAGCAACTCAGGACTCTTGAGGGTCTATCATTCATAGGGTCACCACAAGTTCAAGCTAGATTGACAGCAAATAACAATACTGTAATAACAACATGTTTATTTAAAGAATTAAATAAGTAGTTCAGCCACTCCTTCAGTGTCTTAACATGCAATCGGTCAAAGCAAGGAAGTGCCTGATTGCAGACTTACAGGAGATTATCAGATGTGGCTAATGTGTCACCAGAATAATGACAGCAGAATGCAAAAGGATGCCAATATCACATGTCGTTGTCCTTTTGCATTCTGCTATCATTCTTGTGGCATTTCTTCCTATTGACAGGATGAGCCGTGAACAGATCACCCATCCCGTTTTGGTGCCGGCATTGCCCATTTCTCATTACGGCGTGAGAAACCTTGGGCAATTTAACTCACGTGAATGCAGTCTAGCACGAACACTTCCAAGTGAGATCACAACATCCAGGTAAGTGATGCACTTTTTAAAACTTTCCCTGGTTTACTTGGAAGTTTTAAAGTATGTGTATGTGCTTTTTTTCACTGTTAATGGTTTATTTTTTGTTTTATGTTTGAATTTCCCGTGCGATGAAGTCTCACGGGATTTCAAATGAGGAAGTGAGTGGGGGCTTTGTTCACTTCCTCTTCATTGCTGGGGAAGCCTTCTGCTGGCAGAGAAGGTAAGTGTGGTGGGGGTTGTACTTTTGCTGGCATAAAAATGGATTTTTTAATGCCGGCAAAAGAACATTTAAAGGGGATTTTGTGATAAAATCCATAGTCTAAAATACATGACACAAAAGGAAAAAGGAATGGAAAGATGAAACAGCAGGTGATCTTACAAGCAGAGCTGGTGGAGTGGCTCTTCATCTTATTTTTCTCTTCCTTTGCTGTGAGCTACTGGGATGGCTTCTAGTGGCAACAGTTAAGGGAGAAGCCGTCAAAGAAAGGGTCTTTCAGCAGGGCTGCTAGAATGGCCTTCTCGTCTCATATCCTTCTGGTGAAGTATTGTTCATCCTCTTACATTTAGTAAATGGACTTATTTAGACTTTTCAGGTGACAGTGCCTTATCCATGAAACCTTGGCAGATTCTTTCCTCCTATAACCTGTTACAACTAAACATGTTGCCTGTTGCATGCAACTTCAAGGGGTAACAAGGGAATGGTGAAGGTAATTTTTTTAAAAATGTAGTGATCAGTAACATTGTTACTTTTTAGTGTAGTATTTACTCCTAAAATGGAATTGGCAGCTTGAGGGGATTTGGGGCATTTTACATTTAATTTTTTTAAAGAAACTTAATAATTAAAGTAACTAAAAAGTAATTATTTACATGCCAGTCTTTAAATGAAGAGTAATGGGTAGTATTAATGATACATTTTAAAACAAACAACTACAGAACCACAAATAATGTATGACTTTTTAAAATAACATCTCAGCCCCTATACACTTCTTCAGATGCCTATGGCAATGAAGTCCATATTGCCTGGCAGCTGGCACCTGTGTGAGAGAGACACATCACTCTAAATCAGGAGTTTCTGAACAGATATCTCCATGGTATTTATGGAGAGCAACTGCACGTTACATTTCCAATGCATCTCATGAGCTTCTATGACCCACCCAACCATGTTCCTGCACCGCATATTTTGAATAACCTACATTTGGTCCATTCAATGCCTAGTGCAAAACTGGACTATATGTGCATGTCTGTGCAATTACCATGAGCATTAATGCTTCTGATAAGTAGTGACCAACACATCCTAAGGCAATTATGTATTTGCACCCTCAGTTACAGCTTGTAGCCATCCAGTTTCAACTCACTGATTACAGTAATAAAATATAACAATTTCATTTCCCTTCTGAGAACAGATCTATCACTGTACCCCACTCAGAGCCAAGAAGGAGTGTTAAGTGGCACATAAATTTGTCGGTGATGACTAGCTTTGCTAATGGGCTTGGTTCCATTGGCTAAACACCTCGTGTCATTAGAGAATAAAAGTGCTTTCCATAACCTAAAGAGTCTTGAATCAATTCCAGGTAATGTCTAAAATACAAAGCCATCTATCATATTGCTAATGATATGTATCCAATTTACCAAATTCCTTTTCGCAGCTATCTACTATATTGTGTTCTCCCTGCCCCCCTACACAAAATCAGAATTAATGCACTTTGTTGGCCCAATTTAGGGAAGTAAATAGTATGCTAAAGACTCCCATAAAAACAGGACCCTCGTTTTTGTGTTGGCTGCAAAATTACTGAATCAAGGAGATCATTTTTCTTTCTTATTTCCTTTAGAGCCTTTCTTGTTTTTCTCATTTTCTTCCATTCTCGTGACCTGTTTTTACTACCATGCTGCTAAATACTTGCTGCTTGTCCAAGAATGCATGCTTTCAGTAATCTTTCATTTATACCTATTACTGTTTCAACTTGCAAAGAATGCAGGGTGACCAATTAATTTCTTTTAGAGTTAAAAGTAATGTGATTTTCAGTGTGGATGTTGCCATTTCAACAGGACAAAAAGATGCACTGGGGGCGGGGCAGAAATCAAGTGACTTGTGTACAATATTCTAAGAGATGGTGTAAAGTCTGTTTCAGTATAAAAATAGAGAAAGGGTAAAGATTTGTGTCACCTTTAAGACTAACCATTTTAGTTCAGCCTAAGTTTAAGTGGACAACAGCTCACTTCTCACAGGCATCTGTAGAAGCAGGCTAAATTCCATAAAAGCTTATGCTGAAATAAATTACTTAGTCTTAAAGGTAGAGAGCACAAGACTCCTTTTTCCTTCCTCCTCTTTATGTATAATATGTGCCTGTTCAATGCATTTATTTCTCCAATCTTCTGTTACCTATACGTTTTGTGTGGGGAAGGGGGTATGTGGGTGTGACTTGAAAGGCTTATTGTTGCAGTTTTCTAGCCAAACAGGGATCACAAAGATAATCTTTTTATTTTACTTCAGGAACATTATTTAAGAAATTTGAAAGCCACTTTTCAAAGTATGAATATTTTCTCAAAGCAGCAATAATATAGTAATGTCACAATGCTCCATAACCCACAGGTAGTAACTATGTGATGATGAAGTAAAATGCAACTGAAGTTCTCTCATTGTCCTCACCCTGTTCTCTGGTCCTGTCTCTTTGTACTGCACTGGCTCTTTCATTACTTGCTAGCATGGTGTGTCAAGACATTCATCACTTCCAGATCAAACTGCACATATTTACACATGAATAATTGAGATGATAAATGGATTACTGTGACTATCTGGATTTAAACATATAAAGAATACTTTAAAATTTCCTTGTCAAGGAAAGAGGTTTCAACACTTTGAGCCACCCTATCAAGAAAATGGGTTATCACCAAGAGACTTTCCACATTTCAGGACTCTTTTGTGAATAGGGAAGAGAGTGACATTCAAGCACACACACAGCCATCCGCTCATGCATATTCACTCATACACAACAATTATTCAGCACATGTATGAACACACACAGAGGCCTGTTGCATAGTAGCCTGTGCTGGAAAGAACAGCTTGGGAAAGCACAGAATAAGGCTCTTTTCTTTTTTCTAAGGGCCGAACACTCAAGGCAGGATTGTGTACATCACACATGGACAGCACCTTCCCTGGCAGGCCTATTGTTATTTCCCACCACAACCACCACCAAATATCTCTTGCAAAATTATATACTATGACACCAGCCTTGGATATGTCAACATTTGTAACGCCTTACTATTGTTCTATCCTTCCTCGCATTGGTAGGGAATGTCACTGTGATAAACTTGGGCTTTAAGTATATAAACAGCAGCCAGTAAGATTTAGTTTGACCCAAAGAAGCTTCAGTTTCATCCACAGGAAAGGTCTTACTGAACCACATTTCAGCTTTTGGACCCTCTCTCTGTTTTTCCCCTTTTCTTCCCAGAAAGAGATCCATTGCCTGTGCCTTTATTGCACTCAAAAGTATGCCAAAAAGTGGGACAGACTCTAACATCTCCCCCCCCCTTTTTCTTCTTATGTGTACTCCCACTTTTCTGGGAAAACAGCCACGGGATCCCTTTCCTACATTTTACCAAGTTTTTATGTGACTCCAAAGAGGAAAGGCACCTGCTCTCTCTCTCTCTCTCTCTCTCTCTCTCTCTCTCTCTCTCTCTCACACACACACACACACACACCTTCCTCACAAATTCAGGTGGGTCCATAACCAGCCCCCCTTCTCTTCCCAGGACCATTTTCTCTGTCTTCATCTTCCTACCTGGAGTTGCTTAGACTTCCTTCCCCTTCCTGCACACTCACACATCCTACTCAGTCATATTCCACCCTTGTTTCTAATGTGTCTTTCCTATCACTCTAAATAAACACATTTTAACCTTTGGAGTGCATGTTCTGATTATTTCCAGTGAATCACTCATTGGTTAAGGAGTATTTATTTATTTATTTATTATTTTCTACATTTCTGTATCGCTTATCAGTGCCAAAGCTCTCCCTCAGTGGTTTACAGCATAAAACCAAGTAAAAATAAGACCATTGAAACAATTAAAAAGTAACAATTAAAATTATTTTTAAAACATATATAAGTTAAAACAATAAAAATAATAAAAACACACAAAAACACACCCCAGTAAAAGCCTCTGTGCCCACAACTACAAATTAAAAGCTTGCCAAAATAAAAACGTTTTTGCCTTATTATCATCATCTCCATCTCTATCTCTATCATCATCATCATCTTTTTATATATCACCATCACTGTACATGGTGCTTTCAAGTAAAAGAACAACAAAACAGTTCCCTGCCCTCAGGCTTACAATCTAAGAGTTGCCTCTTTAAACTTCAGATCCCTTAAACCTTAAGGCACCAGGCTTTGGGATGTTCAGTGTTCAGGTCTCTGAAGTCCTCAGGTCTCATGTCTGAAAGTACATATCCAGGCATAAATAGGTACTTGTTAAATAGCCAGTCAGAACAAAAACCTGTTGGACAGGATTTGTAAATGGTGGTTAACTTGATGCCACATTTAGAACTGGGAAATAGTAGGGATGGAAGGCAGGGATGAAGAATGGTGGGGCGGACAATGGTTATTCTTTCAGATAGTGATCCAGAGAAGACTGAATGAGTGTTGGCACTAGTTATGAAATATGGTTTGGGAAAGAAGCTGTAGCTCAGTGGTATGATTTTCATGTAGATTGTCTCAGATTCAGTCCTTGGCTCAAGTTGAATCAAGCTTCAGGTTTTTATAAAAATAATAATAATCAGAAAACAGATGATGTGAAAAACCTCTGCTGGAGACACTGGAGAGACACTGCTAATTGTAATTAAAAATATTGGTCCAGTTGACCAATGGAAATAAGGCAACTGCCTGTGCTGTAAATAAAATTATATGGCGTATTCACAAATTAATGTTATCTGTTATATAATTAGTGGTAGATACTGGCTTCCATGTTGGGGTTGCGTGTGTGAATCCACCCTAGATTTTAGTGTGAGATTTAAAAGTATTATCAAAGCTGCTGAACCTGTATTGGGGGTATGATAATGGGCTCTCCCATTATCTGGGCAGTATATCGCCAACCAGAAAAAGAAAGGGCTAAGGATATTTAGATTAAGTTACAATTTATGGGGGTCAGCATCAGGAGATAGCTGACCAGTGAGATCACCACCTGGAGGGAGCTTGGAGATGCTTCTGTGAAAAGGTGATAAATACTGCCTGTGATCAAAAGGCAGGGAGAAAAGCAAAGGGAGAAGAACAAAGACAGACCTGGGCCAGGGGGAATCATAGAATCATAGAATTGCAGAGTTGGAAGAGACCACGAGGGCCATCCAGTTCAACCCCCTGCCACACAGGAAATCACGATCAAAGCATCCCTGAAAGATGGCCATCCAGCCTCTGTTTAAAGACCTCCAAGGAAGGAGACCCCACCATGCTCCGAGGGAGTGCGTTCCACTGCTGAACAGCTCTTACTGTCAAAAAGTTCCTCCTAATGTTGAGGTGGAATCTCTGTTCCTGGAGCTTGCACCCATTGCTCCGTGTTCCAATCTCTGGAGCAGCAGAAAACAAGCTTGCTCCATCCTCAACGTGACACCCCTTCAAATACTTAAACAGGGCTATCATATCGCCTCTTAACCGTCTTTTTTCCAGGCTAAACATACCCAGCTCCCTAAGTCTCTCCTCATAAGGCATGGTTTCCAGACCTTTCACCATTTTAGTTGCCCTTTTTTGCATATGCTCCAATTTGTCAATATCCTTTTTGAATTGTGGTGCCCAGAACTGGACACAGTATTCTAGGTGGGGTCTGACCAAGGCAGAATAGAGCGGCACTATTACTTCCCTTGATCTAGACACTATACTTCTATTGATGCAGCCCAAAATCGCATTGGCTTTTTTAGCTGCCGCATCACACATGTTCAACTTGTGGTCTACTAGGACTCCTAGATCCCTTTCGCACGTAGTCTCGTTCAGCCAGGTCTCCCCCATCCTATATCTATGCATTTCATTTTTTCGCCCTAAGTGCAGTACCTTACATTTCTCCGTATTGAATTTCATTTTGTTAGCTTTGGCCCAGCTCTCCAGTTTATCCAGGTCATCTTGAATTTTGATCTTGTCCTCCAGGGTATTAGCTACTCCTCCTAATTTGGTGTCATCTGCAAATTTGATAAGTATGCCCTCTATTTCCTCATCCAAGTCATTGATACAGATGTTGAATAGCACTGGGCCCAGGACAGAACCCTGTGGCACCCCACTGGTCACATCTTTCCAAGATGAAGAGGAGCCACTGCTGAGCAGCCTTTGGGTTCGGCCGGACAACCAATTACAAATCCATTGAATTGTTAACTTGTCTAACTCTCGTCCCAACCGGGGGGGGGGTGCTTGGTAGAGGCTGGGCTGAAAGGCCTAGATTCCCAACCCCCATGAACATCCAGCACATCTGGACTGCACCCTTGTAAGTAAATTACAGAACTGTCTAGCTAGTCATGTTAGGGCTTATGTTTATTTCATAAACTTGGTTGGAATGACTAGACTGTCTGTAACTTCTAAATGCACCTGGAAGGAAGGAGCCTTTCATGGAAGAAAACCTTTACTTGCTCTAAGTGTGCCTGAAGGAAGGAGCCTTCGTGTGAGAAAAGTGCCCTTTACTTTGTAGTCTGCTTAAAATAAACTTCCTTTAAAGCTCTCCTTTTGCAGCACTCTATCTTCACATGCCTTGCTTGGCTCTTTCTCCCACATGGGTGGGCTCTGCAGAGTCAGAGTGGAAAGTACAAATGGAACCCTGTAACTTCCCATTGGATTACTTAAAAGGGGAAACTGAAGTCAATGGGTGGTGGCAATCTACCTGAATTCTCAGGGTTTCATCCTTCTCAAGTATAAGTCTGGGGAAGGGAAACCCCGACAAAAGACAGGATGGGGGGTCGGGTTCATTCCATTGGATAGCTCCTTTCACATTTAGACTACCGTAAAACAAAGAGCATATTCACAGACATAGAAGTCACCAGACACCACTGTATGTAATCATGTACTTTATCCTACTTAGTAGCAGTGTTCTCTCTTCTTTGACAGCATGGAACCAATATTTTGTGTGACTTTATTAAAAAAATACATTAACTGACTCCATGTTGTTGTTCGTAAGCAATTCCACTCTGCAGAAGAGGTGTGTTATGTGCTGCTGAAATTCATAATCTGCCTGGCTGAATAAAAAAAATTGGCACCACTCCCATCTTTCTATCACTAATAGTCTTGCAGGAATACATTTGCTGACTATTGGGTATGGTACAGGGAGGAAAATAATAAAGGATAGAGAAGGTGCTGCTCAGTATTGCAAAAGTATTATTGTCTGCATTCTGATATATGCAAGGTATTACAGGTGTAAGATAATAATACACCATTTGGGGAACAGATTGCACCAGTGAGCACAGCCGCACTGATGAAGAGGCTGCTGAGCTGGCAGTAGGCTAGGATGTGCTGATGCCCAAGCTCTGGTGCCTCAGCCTTGGAATGAATATCTTTGCTAAAATGACTATTATCTAGACAGGCTGTTGCTATATTTACTCTGTATGTCTCAAAAGTACAAAATACCAGTATTGTTTTAATTCTTCTTAAAAACTGCTGGATTTTTTTTAATGAAAATTTTAAAGCTCATTCTGATCAGTAGTTTTTAGCTCTCTCTTTTTTAAAAAAATATTATTAGTGTTGGCTATAGATTTTTCCTTTGATAATGGATTTTGCTTCCTCTGCTACTGTCCCCAAACCAAATTACTGTAACTAATGTACCACTGTAACTCTCCCCAACTGTCCACTACTAGAGGTGAAAAACAAATCCATTGAGGGAAAATATTAATATTTGAAAGTCCATTTGAGCATCAAGGAGAAGAAAAGGTTTAGCATGAGACCTTTGCTGCCCGTTTAAATCCTGAAAAGACTGACAAGATTTCGAGATGGACATTATCCTTTTTTGTTAAAACTGAGCTGCAGAAGCACAATAAAGCACAATGTTGCTTTGTTAGAAACAAAGGTACTTATACAGATTGGCTGCTGGACTCCACTTCTGGTAATGATGATCTGGCTTCCACCCAGAAAGGCCTAAGGCTAAACTGAAATATCTGGATAAAGGCAGGATGCCATTTCTTTCTGCTTGCTAACAAAATGAGGTCTTCTCTTCATTCTTCTGGAGGCTTTTTTGTGCCCAATTCCAAAAGCCAGAGAAATTTGCTGAGGAAATAGGGGAATGACATACCCTCCAATATTTCACAGATGAAAATGGTAACACATATGGCCAAGCAATATCAGAGAGCGGTCAAGATGGCATGTTATTAATGAGGAAGAACACATGAGCTGGAAAAGGCTGCAGCAGTTTGCTTTTTCCTGAGCCTGCTGGGAAGGACAAGATTCTGCCCACTTCTCTCCTCTCCTCCCTGCTGAGTTAACTAAGCACAAGTTGCATTTGCATTTTGACCTCAATATGCAGCAATTGAAGTGAGCTGAGGACAAAAGGTGAAAGTGGGAATTGGAGAGAGAAACTGGAACATGTTAAAAGCTGCTGAAAAAAGTGGGATGACAGAAGATTGGGATTGTCCCTACTAAGGCGGGACAGTTGGAGAGTATGGAATAATAGATTCTGGCTATACCATCCCTTTAGAACATATAGGGAATTTCTCTTCCAAATGCATATAATTGAGAAATGATGTTGCTGTGTAAACAAGAATATGATAGAAATTGCAGCAAACATTGGGGCTATTTGATTTGGTGGTGTTGGTGGCTGCAGTAGCGTTTTCTGGCTAATTCAATTTGGCCTGTATTCTCTCCCTCCTCTCCCCTTCAGTTACATCATTTGTGTTTATCAGGTTATGATGAGAGGTAATAGCAAGATAATTTGTTTGTTTGGATGCATTAAACAAAAGTGAATGGATGATTCTGATTTATATACCCCAGTTTTGGATTGATGCTATCTTATTAGATATTGGGCTCTGTGGTAGGAAAGTATTTTACCCATTTTTCTATGAATTTTGGAGTACTTACAGATACTTGCTGCTGCAATTATGTTTGCTGCGGAGAAGAAATCAGGCATTTGGTAATTGCAGCCAGATGCAAATCAGGGGAAATTGCAGCAAATCTGTAGAAGGGGGAGAATAAGCACAGTCCCTGGATTGTCAGGGAAGATTTTTTGTTTGTTTGTTTTACACTTTACTAAAGCTAAGCAGACTTTTTAGAGGCTTCTGAACATATTCCAGGATTGTGAATTCTATCTGACTCCAGGGAATCCCTCTTATCTACCTGCTTCCTTTCTAGATCACACAGTGCTATTTTTGAAACAGCATCTGTATGCCCAGTCAGGGTAAACTGCTTTAGAAAGCAGTTTAATGTTTCAAGAAGGAAAATGCTGGCATCTGATATTTGGCTGTATCCTCCTCATTTGCCCTGAGTAAACCAAATATTTCTATTGCCTATCTGGGCATAAATATGTATAATTGCCTTAGCATTCTATTTATTTATTTATTAAAATATTGATGCCCTGCCTTATAACAAGATATCTCAGTGTGGCTTATAGATAGCATTAAAACAGGTTAAAAACAGTAAAACAATTTAAATAAGCTAAAAACATATTAAACAATATGAGTTAAACACAGATTTTAAAAATTTAAAAGTTTTTAAAGCTATATATAGCAGTCTTCAGGTTGAATTAATGAGTTTTATGTATTTGTCCCATTTTTTCCTTTTTTTCAGCTCTGTATTTGCTATAGGAACCAGAAATGTAGGAAGCAACAGCTGGAAAAAATACTATTTGTAAAGGTTCTTACATAGCTCTCTGGGGCTGACACACTATTTATTGGCCAAGGGAGGCTATTACATTCCATGTGAAATCCTACCATTTATTGTGGAAGCTGGCAACCTGTGGCTCTCCAGAAGTTATTGAACTCAGACAGCAGGATAGTGGAAGTGTGGTCTAATATCACTAAGAAGACCACAGGTACCCAAGTCTGAATTATTGTCCTGGAGACCGAAAACTAATTTGTCCAAATTTAAGCCATTAACCCTATCCATGTTAAAATGGATCTATCACTTGATTATACTATGGCAAATTTACTTCTATTATTTTTTTATTTGAGGGAGTTTTGAAAAAGAAAAACACCAAAAGGATCTTATAAATAACAACTTTTACTAAGATTCTTCTTTCAGCTTTGCTTAGGCCTAAATCCATTTGCTAGTCCCAACAAGAGTAGAATCAGTACTGCCTGGTAGGTAAGTCAGTGTATATTTAAGTCCCATTGATACAATAGGTCTACTCTAATTGAGCAGTTGCATTTAGGCCACATTTTAATTTTAGGACACCCAAACTTTGCAAGATGAGCATTCAGTGGCTAAATATGACTTAATTCTGTGTGGGTGGTCATAATTGAGGTAGTGATTTGCAGATGACACCAAATTAGGAGGAGTAGCTAATACCCTGGAGGACAGGATCAAAATTCAAGATGACCTGGATAAACTGGAGAGCTGGGCCAAAGCTAACAAAATGAAATTCAATTCGGAGAAATGTAAGGTACTGCACTTAGGGCGAAAAAATGAAATGCATAGATATAGGATGGGGGAGACCTGGCTGAATGAGACTACGTGCGAAAGGGATCTAGGAGTCCTAGTAGACCACAAGTTGAACATGAGTCAACAGTGTGATGTGGCAGCTAAAAAGGCCAATGCGATTTTGGGCTGCATCAATAGAAGTATAGTGTCCAGATCAAGGGAAGTAATAGTGCCGCTCTATTCTGCCTTGGTCAGACCTCACTTAGAATACTGTGTCCAGTTCTGGGCACCACAATTCAAAAAGGATATTGACAAATTGGAGCGTGTCCAGAGGAAGGCGACTAAAATGGTGAAAGGTCTGGAAACCATGCCTTATGAGGAGAGACTTAGGGAGCTGGGTATGTTTAGCCTGGAAAAAAGACAGTTAAGAGGCGATATGATAGCCCTGTTTAAGTATTTGAAGGGGTGTCATGTTGAGGATGGAGCAAGCTTGTTTTCTGCTGCTCCAGAGATTAGAACACGGAGCAATGGATGCAAGCTCAAGGAACAGAGATTCCACCTCAACATTAGGAGGAACTTTTTGACAGTAAGAGCTGTTCGGCAGGGGAACACACTCCCTTGGAGTGTGGTGGGGTCTCCTTCCTTGGAGGTCTTTAAACAGAGGCTGGATGGCCATCTTTCAGGGATGCTTTGATCGTGATTTCCTGCATGGCAGGGGGGTTGGACTGGATGGCCCTCGTGGTCTCTTCCAACTCTGCAATTCTATGATTCTATGATTCTATGATTCTATGAAAAGCTGAATAAGCCCTGAGTGAATTCTACTGAAATATATATGCCAAGGAAATGTCATAAATTTTCACCTTACTGGTTGTTGCATTCTGCCTCTGTTTCTGCACACCTCTTCTCTCACATAAGAAAAAAAATATGCCCAGCCCATTTCTTCAAGTAGTTTTTCAAAAACCAGAGTATGATATCTTATCCTCATACACAAATAAGGGCAATCTTGCTGGAACAATATCTCTTTTTCAGGGCTTCCTTTCCCCCAAATTCTGAGCCCAGAATCAGGTCTGTCAAACTGAGAGGTTTACTACACAGGGCTTTGTTGCACTATCGATTAGTCATGATTAGACATGATTGCCCAAATTAGTTCTTCCCAATCGCACAAGGCAACCTCCCTTTTGTTGATAGTTCAGCTGTGGGGTCTCTTTGTAGTGCTCCTTTTCATTCATGGCAAATCCCCATGAATGAAATCAGTAGCGCTGTGAAACTACCATACTTTCTTGTTCAGTAATATCATAGTGTCATTGGAGAAGAACACATGACAGAGTGGGTATGTATTGGGCTGTCATCCAGTTTTTGCCTGTGTTTACCTATATTTCTTCGTCTCATTCGACTTCCGGTTTATCTGAAGAGCTCACCAGTGCCCCTCGGCTACTCCACCCACCTTTCCCAGAGTTTATTTGGATTCAAAATTCAGCCTTGGCTGTTGCAGGGCAGACTTAAATACTCATCCCTTTTTTTATTTAAAACAAACATGGGGGAGAGAATTGGGTATGGGTTTTTTTCAGGGGCAGGGGGTTGTGATCTGGCATGTGGGGTGTGTGTGACAAGTCTGCCTGGCACTGTTGTAGTGATGAGTATTTTTATGTGATGCTTGTAGCCCATAGAGTTGATGAACAAAGAAATCTATATTTGGAGCTCTTTGCAACCAGAAGTGGAAGAGAAAAGTTTTGGGTTTTGTGAGGAGAATTTGTCAAAACCTTTCTTCGTTTTGCTATGTTTTAAATTGAGGTTTGTTTGTGTTATTTTTTTTACAAAAATATATAAATCAGGAACATGTCTTAGCTGGTGGAAGACTTCTGGCCCCTTTCTTTCTCTCCTTTCCCATGCTGCCTTATTCGAAAGTAAGTCCCCTTGACCCCGGCAGAGTTTACTGTTGAGTAAGCATGGCTAGGCGCACTCCAGTGCTTTTCCCACAGGTTGGGTCAAGCTGTTTTCTTTCCTTTTGAAATTAAAAAGAAAAAAATTGCAAGTATTTGTTAATCAATGAATCACTACCCTCCCACATCGACATTTTGTATGTGAGTTTGTACTTTGAGAGTAAGTGCCTACTAAGTTCAGTAGATGCTGACTCCTGAGGAAGGGAGAGAAACTCCTCACTTTTCTCCTTGCGGTGGGTGAGGCTCTGATCACTTCGGAAACGGAGAACCTGCAGCCTGCTGGGTGCAAAGTGGAGAATGGTTGTATAAGGAGACTTACTTTCCAAGTGAAAAAGGGAAAAACACGTGTGGCAGTGTGTGACATATAATCTACTATTTGGTGTGAGCTTAAGCAATGTTAGGAACCACCATTTCATAGTATGTTCAGTGTTTAGGGTACATTGTGCATGGGTTTTTAAACGGGTGCCCAATTTTGGATAATGGGGATAGGTGGATGTGAGGTAGCTCTGTGACATCCCTGAATAAGCATGCGCTAAAAAGATTGTGAGACCATAAAATTGCGCTGATTTTGTTTTATTTTTGAAAAATTGTGCATGCACCTTATTGAAAATGGAAATAATGATTCATTGAGGGGGGAGGAGTGATACACCTGGGGGTGGAGGGGAAAGGGCTAATGTGGTGCCAGATGTTACCCAATGGTTTTAAAATGAGATTGGGTATAGCATTTGATAATGTTTGTTTGCATCAAGGAATCTATTTGTTTCCTTAAGAAATGGCATGAACACATATTGGAAGCACAGTGTGGTAAACCTCTGAAATACCAAAGCTGGGATCAGCATCAGAAATCACTGGACAACTGCTAAGGCTGCAGTTAATATCTCCCAAGGGTGCCCTGTATTTGTTCATTTTTTTTTTGTCTTGCCACCGAAAGCATCATGAGGCCACTACATTTAGCCACCATTTTAATTTTTCAAAATTAGAATGAAAATTTAGAATGTTGTGGGAGATTTAAATGGCAGCCAAATTCAGCCACTCAGTGCTGTTTGAAGTACTGTGCAGCTGTCACTACACACTACCCACTCTTACCCAGCATCGTTGCCAGTTAAGCCCACTGATTGGAGACTTGTGTCAGCACAGTAAACAAACAAACAAACAAACAAACAAAACTGGGAAGGGGGATCACAGAAGAGACAAAGTATATTTCTAATTGGACAAATACCATGAAGGCACCAGATCCCACCTGATATTGGAAGCTAAGCATGCTTGGATGAGGGCCATCAAAGCATACAAATTGCTATAGGGTATATTTCAGAAGATGTCAATGGCAAGCCATCTCTGAGTATCTGCTGCCTAAGAAAACCCTATGAAATTCCTGGGCTCTGCAGGGATAGTTGACTTGAAGGCACACACACACACACACACACACTGCATTGGACACTGATAGCAGCAAACTGCAGTGTCAATTAAACAAACAAACTGGGGATCTGCAAAAGGGAGCTTGAAGGATACAGACAGTCCATTGGATGCACTTTCCCCACCCCTGAACTGCCCAGATGATAATGCATGAATGCACTTCTACCATGTGAAGTGTGTGTTTCCTTCAAATAATGGCAGGAATCCAGGAAGAAATGGGAGAGCACTATTGATAATTCAGCCTTGGGGGTTCCACATAACCTTTGCTGGCCTATTGCCTCTAAGAGGTTTTCTTGATGGCCTTGCTGGTTTCCCAACAGTTCCTACCCTTGGCCAAAATGGTGATGCTGTGCCTGGCATCCCTCAGACACCTAGTTCAGGACTTGCTATCAACTTGAGTCTTGATATTCTACATTCAGTATCAACAATGTACACAGCAGCCTTTTTGCACTCTTGCATACATTTTTTTTGTTTCAGCTATTAAATATAGGATCATGTATGTTTGTGTGTAGGTAGGTAGGCAGATTAAGGATTGTGAATGGAGAAATTGCAGAGAATTAGTATGCAAGGTTCCACTTCTTGTATAGTGGAGTGTAATTTTCACCTAGGTTGTTTCTATGTGCCATCAAGTTAGCTTCGACTTATGGCGACCTTATAAATGAGAGATCTCCAAGAGATCGTATTATTAGCTGCCCTGCTCAGTTCTTGCAAACTCAGGGCCATGGCTTTCTTTAACTGAGTCAATCCATGTGTAATGTTATCTTCCTACTGCTGCATTTTTCAACTTTTGCCAGCATTACTGTAGCTTCCAGTGAGTCATGTTTCTTCATAATATGCCCAAATTATGATAGCTTCAGCTTAGTCATTTTGGCTTCTAATGAGTTCAGTCTTGATTTGCTCTACAACCCATCTTATTGGTGGTCCATAATATCTGTAAAACTCTTCTCCAGAAACTTTTGAATTAGCAGATTTTTTTCCCTGTCAGCTTTCTTCACTATCCAGTTTTTATATTACTTAGAAACTGAAAATACCATGCTATGAACGACACTTTCTTCAGTGTTCAATGATATATCTTTGTTTTTGAGAATATTATCTAGTTCCTAGATAGTTGCTCTTCCACGTTTTAGTCTTCTGATTTCTTGACTACCAATTTCTTGATCCTCATGCCATTGTCCATATGAAAATCATCCCCTCCTACATAACCTCCAACTGTACTTTAAAATGTTCTTTCAGGCTTTAGGAGATTTTCAGACCTGCCAAAATGCCTGTTTGCCGCGCGAGCAGCCTCCCGACACTGCTGCGCGGCAAGGGTCTACTTCGGACGACGCTGTGCCTCTCGCGAAACCGTCCGTGTCACTTCCGTGAAGCTTCAGACGACTCAGCGCCATATTTCAATCTCGGGCAACCTCCGTGATTGAAATATGGCGCTGAGCCATCCGAAGCTTCACGGAAGTGACACGGACGGTTTCGCGAGAGGCACAGCGTCGTCCGAAGTAGACCCTTGCCGTGCAGCAGTCTCGGGAGGCTGCTTGCGTGGCAAACAGGCATTTTGGCAGGTCTGAAAATCTCCTTAGTCTTCTTCTGATTTCTAAACTACAGTCTCTAGACCATCTACATGATGGGGGGAAATCCCAAATACTTCATAGTATTAGCATCTCACAACAGCAGCAAAATGTCTAAATGGCTTTCCTACCCTTGGAAGACCCCATAAGCCTCACATTCCTGATGGCAGCCATGAGTGATTTACTTGTGCTAGTTCTTCACCACTGCCGTTTTTTTTTAAGTCATCCCAAGGTATGCTGGTGTGATAGAGTGATTCTCCAATTCTACAAGAAAGCAAAACGGGAAAATATTGATTCTTTTTATCACCTTAGCAAGCCATTGAAAATCCAACATGGCGGCAGCAGGTGCTTGCCCTGCTAGCAAACCCCACCCTCATTCTTGCCCAGCCAATCAGCTTTGTGCTTCCCTTTGCATTTTTTACTTTTCAATAGTCCAAATGAACAAAAATGCACACCCGCCTCATGGTTTTTGAAAAATATGGGGAAATCTACAACGGCTTTTACCACATTGTTTTTGCTGTTTTGAGCCCCTCTCCTTCCAAATAGTGTGGATTGACACTGGATCCTGTTTAGACAGGTAGGATTCCCAGAGAATTCCATGAGGGGTATTTTCACTGTTTAGATGGGCCCTCTGTTATGACTGATGACTGAGTGAAGGTATAGAAAATTTGTAACAATTTCAGTGTCTTCATCATGAACTTCTAAGTTATGTAAAACTTCTGTGGTCATTATTTTTGTCTTCTTCAGAATCAACTATAATCCAGATTTTCCACTTTCTTCCTTAACTTTTGTCTGAAGTTCTTCCAAGTCTTTTCTGTTTCCTTTGAGTAATGTGGTGTGATTTGCATATTTTAAATTACTGACCAATTTTACACCTCCAGTTTTTACATATACTTCCATGATTATTTTGGCTAGAAATGGTAAGTCATAAAAAAGAAGAATAGAGTGATACTGTACCTGAATTTGTTCATGAGGCCACATTCTGTTTACAGTTCTGGATCTTAGCAAATGGCCTTACTCTCTTATTGTTGAGGGGACTGAGTTTGAACCTGTCTTGTGGTCAATCCTTGCTCAGTGATGTCACAGTAATGAATGATATGTTTTCCACATGGATCCAGTTGTCCTTCTCCACATGGGTGCCAATATCACCTGTAAACCGAAGTATGGCACTTCAACTTGTGCTTAAAATCATTTCTCAGAGTGGAGATTTGAAATATCTCTAATTACAGTTATGAAGGTAAGTTGTGAATACTGTTCTAATCTTCTGGATGGCTCTGAGGATTAAAATTAGATTTATGCATTTGCGTAATAAAAATAATGTTGTGAAAGAAAGCAGTTTGAGTGTACGAGAGATAATTGCATTTGTGTGAGTTGCCTTGGGGTAACCCTTATTGGGTTGAGCTCAGCACTAGATATTACTGAAACAGTTTGCATTTTTATATAGCTATGCAATAGAATTTAGATTTTATGCACAATTAGGCAAGTATTGATGTATAGTTTGTATGTAGGCTTAGGCAATAAAACAGTGTGACTCTCCAGAGTAGGTTTTTTGCATTGAGTAAGGGAGGGAAAAGAATAGGAGCAATTCAGGCTCATGAAATCAGACTTCCGGAGCAGAATTCAGTTGGATAATTGTAGCTGCCAGTTTGTTGCAGTCCAGTTGCTTGCAGCATCCATCATCTCTGGTGCACAACCTGTTCATCCCTTGTACTATTCTGTTAAGGGTTTTTAGGGATCTTCAGTGAATGTGGGTGGCTTCCAATGAAGAGGAGGAGGCTTTATGCAGTTTTTTTGACAGGACCTTCCTCTTATTTCCACTCTTCCCCATCTCTATCACTCTATACAGACTTTATCAGACTATACTATTATAGTGCTATTGTTTCACTTTAATTGCTGTCACTGCCTCATGTGGAATTCTGGGGTTTGTAGTTTAGTGAGGCCTAAGAGCTCTCTGTCTGAGAGTTCTAAATGCTCTTCCCTAAACTGCAAATCCCAGGATTCCACAGGAGGCAGCCATAGCAGTTAAAATGAAATAATAGCACTATACTGTTCTGGATTCCACATAGTTTAGTCCTAAAACAGAATACCATAGGTGAATATTCATGTAGTGATGAAAATGAGGATATTGATGAGGATGGGAATAAAGATTGCCACTTAGTATATCACTTTAGAGCAGTGGTGGACAACTGCCAATTGGGAGGCCATATTCCCTTCCCAGGGAACCTTGGAAGGCAGTATACATCCTATCCCATTTCTTCCTTTCTTTCTTGAATTTGCTAAAAATGGTCCCCAAACATTTTCCTCTTCTCCAGCCATTTGACACTGAGGACAAGTCTTGTTTCAACCAAGAAATAATCCAAAGGCAGTGTGGATAATGTGTATTAGCAGTTTAAAAACAAAACAAAACCTGGAGCTCCGGGAGGCCCTGGGGGGCCTCAGAATAAGCCTTGGGAGTCTGCACCTCTGCCACCCCAACCTTAGAGAGTTCAGACTGCTTCACATATTTATCTTCTTCACCACTAGAACAATTCTGTAAGGTAATGCAATATTTTCCCATTGTTGCAGACCACATTAGTAGTAAATGTGTATACAGATGTGTGTGTTTTTTCAAATACATTATCTTTTCTCACCTGAGACAGAATATGTGGTAGCTTGTACATACCCCATCCTTCATACAGGTTTATTTATTGGTCAACACCAGTAAGAGTCTAGAGGCAAATGGGGAGCAAAGGTGGAATGGGTGTCTACATTTTTTTTTTTGTCATATGCAATACGTATGTACAGTAATGCACTCCTGTGGATGTTTACTCAGAAGCTCCATCGTATATAATAGGGCTTGCCAGATTTATTAGAATGTGCAGCTGGACATATTTTTGTGCAGTGGGCAAATAAAATGTGCAGTAGGGAAGAGGTTTTTGTGCAGTTGGCAATGTGGGCTTTAATAAAGAACAGGGTTATTTCTTACAACCAATAGATGAGGGAGAGAGAAATAGGTAATTAAAATGCCTGCTGTTACTTTTCAGTCTTGATAACCATATATTAATAGTATATTATTGGGACCAACTTCCCCATCTATAACCAAGGAGGATTTATGCACAAAGGTATATCTATCTGCTTTGTGTTGCATGATTACAAGGTTCTCTCTCTCTGTGTCTCTCTCTGTCTCTCTCTCTCTCTCTCTGGCTTTTCTTCATGAACGAAGATTCAGGAAGGACTCATCCCGTGTTTTCTGCAAGCGCACTGATGACTAAAAAGGCCAATCTGAGATAGACACATCCGGTTGCAGAAAGCACAACAGAAGGTTTCCTTGGGTGATGTTTCCGGGCTGTGAATCTTTCTGCGTTGTCATTTCTCTTCAAGACTTGTTCGGCGTGAGTTCTCAAATAAGGCTGCAGCATTGTGGATAGTGCGTCTCCATGCCTCCCGATGTGTGGCCAGGGCAGACCATTGTTGGTGATCAATTTGGCCGAGCCTGAGATGTTGTTTCAGGGAGTCCTTGTATCGCTTTTTTGGAGCGCCCCTCTTATGCTGACCTATGGCGAGTTCACAGTAGAGTACTATTTTTGGGAGGCGATGGTCCTCCATCCTAGAAACGTGCCCTGCCCAGCGCAGCTGTGTTCTCAATATCATGGCCTCAATGCTGGTGACTAGCACCTAGAAAGTACTCTTACATCACTGGATTTTGTAATGGTTTTCACATAAATTTTGTCTGTTCTGATTCAGTCTATAGTGCCATCACACCTCTGGGACAATGCTAATGCTTCTTAACTCAATGTCTCATGGAGGCTTTCTCTGTCACCTTCTATACTGGCCATGCAAAATAACATGTAGATCTAGGCAGATTTGAGGAAAAAGTCTCCTTGTTACCAGCTTGCTGGTTTCTTGTGAAGTAAGAAAAAAAAAGTTAAAATAAATTCTGGGATTTGCCACCTAGGGAATGCCTTTGGGATTGGAGCCTTGGATTTGCAACAGTTCTCAGTGGTAAGGAACTTTGGGGCTTCTGGAGCCCATAGTCAGTCATACATGACCCTGAAAGGCAGTGTAAAGTGGCAACAGGAAGTAAAAGGAAATTCCCTAAATAACACTGAAACAATGCACATGGAGAAGAAAGGCCGTATTTTAGATGAGAATTGTGTTTCTAAGGGATTCTGGGAAGCACAGTTCTCATAGAAACATAGAGTTGGAAGGACCCCCATAGACCATTGAGTCTAACCTGCCCCCCAAGCTGGAAATCCAGCTAGAGCCTCCCCAGCAGGTGGGTGTCTAGTCTCCTTTTGAAGATGTCCAGTGAGAGATGTCACCACCTCTCTCTTTCTCTGGACATCTTCAAAAAGAGTTTAGACAGCTACCTGCTGGGGATGTTCTAACTGAATTTCCTGCACTGAGGGAGGACTGTGTTCCTCACAGACCATGTTTTATTGCCACACAGGAGCTCTTTTAAGCAGCTGTGGATGGCCCATGAGCTGTGTGTTGCTCACTCCTGTAACAGATCTAGACAATCTTATCTGCCCTTGACATATATTTTAAAAAAAACATGAAGTATTTCATTCCAAGACATAATACATTTTTCTAACAGGCATCTTGCTCTTCATGGAATGCCAAAAATAGATCCCCCAGGTATATTCTTGCTTGCCAAGTTAAGCCCCACAAATAATTAATTGCAGGCTTTTAGGTGCAAGCCAATCTACACTTTGATGTGTGAAAAGAACTAACGTTTTGCTTGAACTGGAGTCTCCCTGTTAAGAGCAGGATCATTAATTGCATCAGGATCTCCTTCTGAGAACAAAGATGAAAAACTATCCCAAAGTATGCTAAGGCAGAAGGGAGAGATTATAGAGGAGGCATGTATTAAGCACTAAAAATTTTAATCATTTAAGTTTAAAGGAAAACTAAAAAGAAGAAACAGGACCAATGCACAATCTGGACAAAGTTTTATATTGTTGTTTGAAAGCCTTTGAAGCTATGTGAAAAATTGTGAACATATAAACCCAATATTTCTTTTTTAAAAAAGCTGCTGTACTGTCAAGGACTAGAGTGTACCCTGGCTCATGCCTTTTCACTTTTATAGAGGTTCAACAAGGTGGAAATATGGAAAGGAGACAAATGTAATTGGAAAACAATCAAGGGAAAGTATAATCTGCTACACACTCACACACTTAACAATTATGGGAAGAAAAAGATGGAGATGAACTCTGCCTACCTCTTTTGGGGTTTGAATACAGTGCTTTCAAAAAAACCTGTTTGGATCCAGAGTTCTGTGAGCAAAGGTCTCCCTCCCCCCCAGTGAGGTGCTCTTGTCATTGGCTCCCTCTTTTCCCTGTAGGGTTTTTTTCTATTTTAGCAAGTAGTTGGACCCATAAGTTATGAAAAACTTACATTTGGAAAGCTGGGAGATGCATGGTTGGAAAATGCGGGGGGGGGGGAATGGGATGGAGACAAGTTATCCACAGCAAATATTGGAATGAAAATTGATAGCAACAACAGCATGGAGAAAGTAGATAGGTAAAGAATACTTCACAAATGTTCTTATTCTCAGTGACAAGGGGTTTCTCAACATTAAGACACCTCATCAAAAATGTGCCCCACAGGATTTTTCCTGCTCCCCCCACCCCCGCAGCCAGTGGCTGAGTTTCTCTGAGATCCTTTAATGATTTGTGAAAATGCTCCTGGAATTTTACATACTTCACTCACAAATCTTAGTAAAATGTGCATTTAACTTTCTGAGAGAGACAACATGGAACTTTTAATGTTCACTTTAGGGTTTTTAGGAAATTAACTACCATCTAGCCAGCTCATAACAGGACATTGCTGAGTCTTTTTTTGTCCAGAAGTCCAGTAAGACCTGATTAAATATAACCTTATAAATTTCTTTACCATAATAAAATCTTCTTCCATGATGAAGCTAATGGTAATGTAAAAGTGAAGATAATAAGTGCTAACTGGATCTAAGTAATGACTTCCTAAGTATGGCTATAAATCAACAGGAGTGGACATTGCTGTAATTTCTTTGGAAGGAGAACTTATATCAAATTAATCCATACTGTTATTAGTATTTTTTTTCTGAGACAATTGCATGATGAGCCACTGTGACACCTTATATGCTTACATGTTTATTATATCCCCTGATTTTTGTTTTCATTTTTGATGTCTTAATTCTTCCCACAAAATCTCATAAGAGTCCTTAGAAGCAGACTCAGAGTTAGTCTGTAAATAATCTTCTGAATGAGATGAAACCAAATCCTTGGTTCTTTCTATGGCAAGTTAGTGGGGCATGGGTTCATAATCATGTGACTTCTTTACATCCTCATGGTTTTTATCATATACTCCCTGCTCCTTCTTCCAAGTAAAACAGTGGCAACACATAGACATAAATTATACATTACAAGTACCCTATCCAGAAATCATGGAACTGGCCAAAAGCTAATTTTTGTATACTGAGACATTTCCTGTTCTGAATAATTTCATGTCTGCTCCTTCCTTTTTCCTTATGCAGCTATGGTGATGAATTGCAGAAATGGGTTCAGGCCACCCACTAGTGCTGCATATTTGCGGGGTGGGGAGGGTATTTGAGGTTGTTTGGAGGTAGATGCAACTTTTAAATACTAGGTTTCTTTTCTCATCTTTCTTTTTAGTCACATCCATCACAGCAACCCAGTCTAATTCCTGGAACAGTGAATTATGTTTTGGAATTGTGCATGGGTAGTATGTACAGTTGTCCCTCCGTATCCACGGATTTGGTATCCATGGATTTATGTATTCACAGCTTGAAAATATTCTTTAATAAATAATAATCCAAAAAGCAAACCTTGATTTTGCCATCTTATATAAGGGACACCATTTTGCTATGCCACTGCATATAATGAGACTTGAGTATTCACGGATTTTGGTATCCACGGGGGATTCTGGAACCAAACCCCAGCGAATATGAAGGGGCAACTGTAGTATTAAATGAGAGAGTGAGGATGTCCTAAAGCAGTAGTTTTCAACCACTGTTGGCACCAGAAGCAGTCTAAGTGGGACAATGGCTAACAGTCCATTCTCCCTTAATGCTATGGCCTCCTGCAAGTGTGCTGTGCCATCTCCTCTTGATGCTACTTCTTAAGGTTAATCTATCTGTGACCTTTTGCAATGCTAGTAATAACTCCAGAGACTTAGTGTTTCTGCTGATCTCCGGTTCCCACCAACATACCATCCTGAGCATATCAAATCTCAACTTATTTCAGAAGCTAAACAGCCTTGGGCCTGGTTTGTACTTGTATGGAAGACTACCAGGGAATACCCTGGATGTAAGACTAGGAAAGGATTCTGGATGAAAACTTGGGAAGCCACTGCCAGTGAAAACTGTAGTACTGGGTTGGATGAATTTAGTTCCCACATTTCCCTGCCTACCAGCAGTTGTCATTGATATGCCATATCCTGCCAGATCCCTGCAGAGAATCCTTGCCAGGGTTAAGTTGAAATTTTCAAATACATAATGGAGGAATTATTTCTATTTGTTTGATTTCACTCGTAACATTACAACTTCAGTTTTTTGTGTCCTAAAAATTTAAGTGATAAATATAATGAGAGAATGCTTATAAATATATGCATGCTCTTTTGGCAAAAAGGCTTTTGTTTCTGTCATGGTGGAACTCTATGACATAGTGACTAGCAGGACATAAGGCATGCAAGATTGAGAGCCACTGTGCCAGAGAGTGAAATGTCTGAGAAGAAGCACTTGCATTTTCTTGGTAAAAGTAGTTAGTGGGTCTCTGACTGGTAAAGGGGTAGATATAGGACTTTTTCAAACGAGCGAAAACCCCAAGGAGGTCAGGTGAAGAACGAGGCTGTTGTGCTTACAGAGCCCTGTTTCTGCCGGTGCAGTCCTCCCCTGTCCTCCTCCCGACCTCCTCCTGACCTTTCCCCATGCTGCAGATGCTGCTTTTTATTGACGGAAAACCTCCATCAATAAACAGTGGCTCCTGCAGCACAGGGGAAGGTCGGGAGGAGGTCAGGAAGAGGTTGGAGGAAGACAGGGCTGTCTGAAACAGGGTTCTGAAAGCAAAACAGCCCTGTTCTTCTCCTGACCTCCTTGGGATTTTTCCCCCCTGTTTGAAAAAGTCCATAGGTCTGGGAGCTTAGATCTCCCATTTTAGGAGTGTCTATATTTTTAAAAGAGTAATAAATAAATAAATAAATAAATAAGGGACTATATCAACCATAATAATGTACTCACCAAGAAACCTGGTTTGATATTTGATTACCTTTTTTAATAAGGAAAAAATCAGATGTGGAATTTCCTCCTCTTTCACATGAAAGGATAGTACTATATTCCCTTTTCAGCAGGGCATAGAAGCAGAACTTATTTGCAGTTGACACTACAAATGTAATTACTACTTAGGAACATAGCAAACTGTTCAATGCCACTCCAGACCAACAGCATTGTCTACAATGACCTGGATCGGTTCTGCATGTTTTCTGGATTAGAGTCTTTTCGCCACCCTGTCTGGAGATGCCAAGAATTGAATCTGGGACTTTTTTTTTCTTCATGCCAAACAGACTTTTCAAAAGTGAATATTGCAGAAGTGCTTTTAAAAAAATCTCATCTTGCACTTGGAATTTACAGAGGTTCACTGGCTCAGGTTCAGGGATTCAAAACTACTTCCCTTTCTTATTCCCTGTGAATTGTCTCTTATCTGCAAGCCAATGCAACAGCAGCTTCTGACACTGTTGTTCTAGTGCTGATGGAACAGGACAGTATTGATGTGAGAAAGAAAAACATGACCAAGTGGGTTTTCAGGATCAGGCAGTGAGAGATAGGCTGAGATGACAGCTGGTCCTTAGTGTACCCCTGTACAGTTAGTCTTAACCTTTGAGGAGCCTTGAGAAGGAATGGTGCTGATGGAGCTCTTGTCTTAAAGCTAGTCTTAAAGTTGGACAGGCCAGTCACTTTTGATTTGGCAGTTTCAAATGTATTAATTTATAATTTGATTCCATTCTGTTTCTGCATCAGTCTCATTTTTTATTTTTAAAAATATATGAACATTCACCTTGCTTTAAATGTATTTTTACCTTAAAATATGCAATTTTGTACACATTTACTCCAGCAGAAATTGTACTGCAAAATTTAGAGAAGTTTGAAAACTGAAGAAGGACAGTGTTCTGATCTATGTATTTATCTAGGAACTTCAAATTAGATGGGTTTCCATAAATATGTGGATTGAAAAAAAAAATCCTGGAGAATTCTTTGGAGATTATCACACCAGCCTCGTGTCTTGCTTCATTTATGTTAGTGAAGGAAATGGCAACATAGTGGTCCTGTAACTTTCATTGTCACATTTCTCTTCCATATGCATGACTGTGTCCATTTGTCAACCCCTGCTTCTGCCCCTGATGCAGTCTCGGAACGAGTGCAGTCAGGTGGCATGAGTGGTTCTTATTTTCCTCTTCTCCCCACCCCCAACCCATTATCCCTTTTCCAAAGCAGCGCAGAGTCAGCCTGATTTGATATAGCCAGCAGAGGGGGGGGAGAAGAGGAAAATCAGGCCCCTCATGCCACATGACTGCACTCATCCCAGAACTGAACTGGAAGAGGCCTATCGCACTGGACCAGTGGTGGGTCAATAGCAAAATTGGCAGTCACTGACGGCATTTCCCCATCAATGAAAACCTGCACTCTACCAATGAGTTGAATACAAGCTAGCAATGGGACGGAGATGATATCATGCAATAAGTTACAACCATAGATGCTGTCATTTATACAGCTGCAACTGTGCTGCACAACCCTTGTGTCCTTAGTTCAAGCATCTGCTGTTGTCATAATAGTGTGATAAGAAGGGCTGACTTGCCTCCTAAACTTGGAGACAATGGACTGGATGTAGCCTGGTGTGCAGAGACCCACGTTACCATTTTATCTAAATAAAAGAAGTACTGTAACATTTTCTTTACTTTTCTTTTATTAATCACTAACATTTTGCCTTGAGTATAAAAAAGCAAGTGTGTTCTAACAAGTTTCCATGCTGGGTTGTTATAAAAAATGCAAAAAGATGTACCCTAGTGTAGATACAGTATTTTATCTGGCAGATAGATAGCAAGAGACATAGTTCTGGTCCCAGATCAAATAGGAATGGAATTTATATTAATATTGGTATTGGGGTGAAGAGGAAATAGTTGCCAACTTTTAGCAGTTGCTGGATGCTTCTTTTTCTGCTGACTATTTGAACATGTCAGTCTATTTTGCATTGTGATCCAAGTGCAGTAGATTACTTGCAAAGATCTATTAGCTGTAGTTATAGTTACAAGTCAAAAGTAGCTAGTTACCATTAAAGTAATTTTTAAAGTAACTCTTTCCTGCTTCTCAAAGATAACTGAGATAGCTATTTTTAGCTACTTTTTAGGAGGCTTTAAATGCTACACATCATAATCCTATACTAAAAGAAAATAAATAAAAACACTATTGTTCCATCTATTGTGGGCCCTCAGTATCTGCTGGGGTTTGGTTCCAGGATCCCCCTCCCCATGAATACCAAAATCCGTGGATGGTCAAGTTCCATTATATGTAGTAAAATGGCATCCCTTATATAAAATGGTAAATAATGCAAATATTTGCTTTTTGTAATTTTTTTTCAATATTTTCGAACCATGGTCTGTAGCATCTGTGGATATGTAAAGTTAGCCCTTATTAATTTGTAGTTGTACTATAATATACTTAACATCTTTGATATTGAGTGAAAGAATGATTGCAAGTAGCTAGTTGGCACTGATTTCCAAATTCTGATTCTGAGATGAAACAAAATGGTGTGTGTGACGGAATCCTGTTTACTGAAGTATAGGATCTTGTTTTACAAATCGAAGACTCCAATTTTATAGTGTTACTTTGAAGCCTAAATATAGTCACACAGACTATAGGTGCACCTACACTGTAGAAATAATGCAGTTTCAGACAACTTTAACTGCCATGGCTCCATCCTACAGAATCCTGGGATCTGTAATTGTGTAAGGCACCAGCACTCTTTGGCAGAATAGGCTAAAGACCTTGTAAAACTACAAATCCCAGGATTCTATAGAATGTATCTATAGCACGTAAAGTGGTGTCAAACTGCATTATTTCTACAGTATAGATACACCCATTATACAGTACCTGTTCATCTAGTGTCCATCCCTCTGCTACAGTCCATACTCTTACATTCCCCTCTGTTACTCTCTTTATCCTTTTTGTTTGTTAAGTCTTATTGTGTTGTACATCTAAGAAGAACATAAAAGGTTTAAGAGGGAAATAAAAGAGAAAACAAGATATAGTCTCTGTGGCATGAGCATGCAATCCTTTGTTACTAAGGGGTGTGTGTGTGTGTGTGTGTGTGTGTTTAAAACTAGGATGAAAATGCCTCCCACCCCCCACTTTTGCTTTACAAATGTCAGGGTATAAAATTTTGAGTAGATATAAAACATACAGTTGAGGGAGTTGTTACACGTAGGGCATGAAGCCAGGCTCTAGATCAATGATTGGATTAACAACCCAGGAGTCTCGTTTCATGAGTTCCCTATTGGCCTTGAAATGCTCTTTAAAAGTAATCCGCATTATTATAATATTGCTTTTCAACAATAAAAAAACAGAATTTCAAAATCAATTGAACAGAGAAGAAGTCTTTGCAAATTCTGCTTGGCCATTTTTTTTTATCAGCAACAATAAGTCTTATTTCTGCCTCCCCACCCCACCCCCCCAAAATCATGTTTTCCTGAACGTGCCTAGAATAGATATTTCATTTGCCTGTCAACTGAAAATTTTATGATTCCGTTATATGTACAAGATTTCAGCAAGAGCTATGTCCAACCATTCTGTAACTAGATAGCAAATTTAATCCAGTAGAAGGAGGCATGCTTACCAACATTTTCACATTAGTGTGTTTTTAAAAAAACAAACCCAACACTCATGGAGCAAAACCCATGCCATTGCCAGCTCTGCAACAGATCATACTTCCAATTGATGCTGTTGGGAATTTGGATATTAAATTCTTCCTTCTGTAAATTCTTCAACACAGCAGAACTGCAGAATTAGTTCCTGCATTTTGTCTTTCTGCAACTTCTATCATCTCACTCTTATAAAGGCAAGTGATGCCACAGGTGATGTTGCTGCAATATTCCAGATAGTTATTCCTGGTACAATGTGCCATGCAAAATTTTACCCCAGCTATAAGCCTAAAAGCTCTAGGCAGGAGCTGAGCTCTTAATTATAATGGATATGGGGCTATGGGTAAAGCCTATACCTGTGTTCTGTGTATGCCCAATCATGTTTAAATGCACTTATTATTGCATTGGTCTGTTAACATGTAACATTAGCATGCATGGGAAGCCTGCCCAACCCATCTGCTGCAACTGCAGATCTAATTATTATATCAGAAGTTCAAAAAAACAAACAGATAAACAAAGAGTGATAGTTATCAGTATGGCTCAGCATTGAACTGCAAGGTGAGAACTGTACTCAGCTTACTGTTAATACCATGGCATGAGCTATTTTTAAAGCAGTCTTGCTGAGAACCAGTAGGAGAGCCTTTATATTCCTATTAAGTTCACACTAGGGCTCTTCTACACTACACAATTATAGCACTATGATTTCACTTTAACTGCTATGGCAACATCTTATGGACTCCTGGGTGTATGGAGGAGTACCCCTTGCAGTATTATTATTACTACTATTATTATTAAAGTTTATTTCTAGAGCGCTGTCAGTGTATACAGTGCTGTACAAAACAATCAAGGATAAAATAGAATGAAACCTGCCGAAGGCGTACAATCAAAGTAAAACAATAGGCAAAATAATAAAAATCAATTAAAACAAGGATAATTACAACAATTAATAACATCTACAGTAAACCCAAGTGACAGAAAAAATAAATGTATATCAAACAAAGCCAGGGAACACCTCCCTGAACAAGGTGGTCTTTAACTCAGATTTAAAAGTGGACAAAGAAGTAATGGCCTGTATTTGAGGGAGAAGAAGGTTCCAGAAGTGAGGGGTGGCAAGCGAGAAGGGACGAATCCAGGATGGAGCAGTGGAGATCCTAGGTTGGGACAGTAGGCCTTGAGTACTAGAACAAAGGGTACGGGTGGGAATGTAAGGAGAGAGAAAGTTAGATAAATAGAGGGGCTAGCCCATGCTGGGCTTTGAAAGTTAGCAACAAAAGCTTATATTGGATACAGAAAGGGAAGGGAAACCAGTGAAGAGAAAACAGCAAAGGGGAAACATGACCAAAGCGGCAAGCGGAAGTAATGATGCAGGCGGCTGAATATTGAACAGAAATTAAAGGGCAAAGATGAGAAAGGGGAAGCCCAGCTAAAAGAAGATTACAATAATCTAATTGGGAGACCACCAAAGTGTGGACCAAAGTCTTGGCAGTGGAGGCCGAAAGAAAAGGACATATTTTGGCGATGTTGCAAAGGAAAAATCTGCAGGCTTTGGCTGTGGCCTGAATATGGGGAATAAAAGACAGCAAAGAATCAAAAATAAAACTGAGACTGCGGGCTTCCTGGACCAGGTGAATAGAAGTGTGGTCAACAAAAACAGAAAAAGAGGATTGAAGGGAAGACTTAGGTGGAAAGACAAGAAGCTCCGTCTTGGACATATTGAGCTTTGACTGCTGATGATGCATCCAGAGAGAGACAGCTGAAAGACATGAAGAAACTTGCTGTTCAAGCCCTGAGGAAAGATCAGGGGTGGAAAGATACAGTTGGGTGTCATTGGCGTACAAATGATACAAAAAACCGAAAGAACTAATAAGTTTTCCTAAAGACAAGGTGAAAAGAGAGAACAATAGGGGACCCAAAACAGAGCCCCGGGGAACTCCAACGGATAAGGGTACAAGAGAAGAGATCTGACCACTGGTGACCACTGCAAAAGATCTATCTGACAGATAAGATTTAAACCAGTTAAGAACTAAGTTCAAGAACCCAGTGTCAGAAAGTATATCAACTAAAAGACAGTGATCCATGGTGTCAAATGCCGCAGATAAATCGAGGAGAATAGGCACAGAATAGAGACCATTTGCCTTGGCCCATAAAAGATCATTAGAGATCTTTGTGAGGGCTGTCTCAGTGGAATGCCGTGGGTGGAAACCAGACTGAAAAGGATGGAGGATGGAGTTGGCTTTGAGAAACTCAAGGCAGCGGGAATAAACGACCCATTCCAAAACCTTAGAAAGAAAAGAGAGAAGAGAGATCGGGCGATAACTAAACAAAGAAGAGGGGTCTTGTAGCATCTTTGAGACTAACTGAGAGAAAGAAGCTGTAACATAAAATTGCATAGACTTAGTCTACTTCTTCTGTGTGTGTCAGAGAGAGAGAGAGAGAGAGAGAGAGAGAGAGAGATTGCTGCCATGTGCACAACACAGAAAGTTACATTTAAAATGAATACTATAACTTGTTCAAGCCATCCTTAACAGAGCTGTGGGAAGAGGATGTTCAAGGTCAGTTATGGATGGCTTTTCTCAGTTAAGGATGGCTTCAGTATGTCATTATATTCATTTGTCTAAAAAAATCACTTTCTAAACTCTGGAGTGTTTTGAAGATCCACTGGTTCTTCTCGGTAATGTGTTTCTTGTTGCTTTATGCCATATGAATGCAAGAATGCTGATCTCATCATTTTATTCTAACACCCTATATTAGCCCTTGCACAAAACACATTAGCAGAGAGATACTAGTGTTTAAACCTTCAGAGAGTTAATTTATAGATCTAGAGAGAATGAGAGAAGAGAGCTGGTCAAAATGTCAGAGTCAGCACTCAGTGGTGTAGTGCTTTTACCTGTGTAGTCATGACCTTGAGCAAGATCCAGGATTAAAGGTGAGAGAAGTATAAATCAATGCCTTGGCACAAGCTGGTCACCATGTCCCAGCAGGCTACTAAGCCTTGGAAGAATTTAAATTATTTTGAAAGATGCTGAAAGGGCGAACGGATGAGGTGTCCTAAAGGCTCCATGTCTGCAAGGCATCTCTTTTACTAATACTTTCATCTCTGTTACCTTTTATGTATGTGGTGACATCCTGTTCACCCAAGCATGCTACATCCAGTTAATATTATTTTCATAGTGAGTTTTATTGCTATTTTTAATGCTGGTTCACTGGTTATCTGGTTTGAGGATGTGTACCTTTCCCCCGAAATATCTTTCTTTTTTTTAGTGCTGTTTTTAAATCGTTACTATTTCATATTTCATATAAGCATTGTTCTTTCTTCTAATATATTGCTCTCTTTCATCACTATCATTGTGTTCTTATTTGTGATAAATATTTATATTTTTATTTGCCTTTGTACTGAATAAATATATACTGTACATAAGGATCTGCCAAATACTGAGAAGACAGTCAAGGCAGGCAGTGTGTACTTTAACTGTCAGTGATGTTTCAGAGTGTCAAGCAGAATTTTTCCATCTCTGGAGATACAAAGGATTAGACCCAGTATTGGACTAGAGCACATATTCTACCTGGGATAGCCCAGGTAGAATATTAAGCTCCCCCATCCGCATTTTTACTGTGTACTGTGCTGCTTTTCTGAGGTAAAAGCTGTTACTGATGCTTGAACAGTGAAGCTCAAATTGCAAGTCCCCAACCTACCACATATACGGAGTCAAATCTTCTGAGACAAAGAAAACTATAGACCAGGCATCCCCTAGCACAGACAAATGACTCCATGTTCCCTGAAGCAGCTAGTGGCTCCAGAAGCATCTAGTGGCTCCATTGCTTTAAGGCAGTGAGCCCCACACTGGGTTTTACAAAAGCTATCCATGGTGCTAAATCCTAGTTTCAAAATAGGCCCTGGAACTCCTATAAAATCTACTATGAACTCACCTCACCAAAACAACAGAGCCATGGGCTTCCTCTACGAATTCCCTTGCACAACAGAATTGGCAGCTAGTTTGCCCTTGTAATAACTTAGTTTGCGGCACTTTTGTTCTAAGAACCTTGCAGTAGATGAATCTAGATAAGATTTTTTTACACAGTCAGAATGCTTCTCCTGGTTTACTTCTTCTGGTAAAAAGGTCTATAAATTGACATGGAAGCATTTTCTCATGAAGTATGAAATCCCAGTAAGAATGCTATTTCTCATTATAAAACCTGTCTTCTTTTTGGAATATCTTGCAAAGGATCTCAGGCATGTCTTATTCTTGCCCACCCAAAATAGGATACAGATATACCTTAGATAATGAAGTAGATATGTTCCTGGTCACAACTTTTTTAATAGAATATTTTGTGCCGGAGGCAGAAATAACATGGAAAGAATAGGGATAGGGTCCTACACCACAAAAAAGAAGTGTAGTTCAACATATTGCAGCAAAGTTTTTATTTAAAAAGTTCAACAAGTTAGCTCTATTTTGGTGGCTAAACTTATAGATCTATGCTTTAAAAAAAAACATGCTGGGGAGCTTGTGAGGCAGGTGTATCTGCTTTTCCCTTTTCATTCTGTTATGCTACTGATGCATGCTCAGTAAGGGATTTGGGAGGCAGCTGCTGTTTACCTTACCTGTTTTAGGCAAGTGCACACAGTTACAGTAGGGATTAGCTAGAGTAGAATCCCATTCTTTCCCACCTCTGTTTTAAGAGCATTGTTTACTGCAGACATGCTGCTGCAACCCAGCACTGAAAATCAGTATTTCTCCAGCCCTCCTTCCCAGTACTGATGCTGCTAAAAACCTTCCAGCTAGAAAGATTGGGGGGAAAGGAAAAGGGTGTTTGGCAGGCATAAAAAGACTTTGTGAAAAGGAACTTCACTTTCGGAGGCTTTGTTAATTGAAGTATGCCTCTGTGTCACTCCAGCTGAACTCATTAGCAGATTCTCTGATAGAGCTTGGAAAATTATTTTTAAGGAGCTTTACAGTATATGCTATAGCTGTCCAAACACTGAGCAGCAGTAGAATAGCACTTTGATTCACAGAACATCCTACTTTTGAGCAGTTAAGGAAGATCTACAGAATGTCATTGTGGTCAATTTCCTTAAAAGTAACTTCCCAAGCTCTCTTGACTTGTATGTCAAACATATGTAAATAACCATTTGTATAAAAGACAAATATATATTCCGATTCAATGAGAGGCTTTTTGTTTGGTTTGGCGTTTGTATAAAGGACACATTCAAATAAAATACTTTGCACATGTTAAGCTCACCCATCCGCTTAACATGTAACTATGTAGATGATGACAGTAATAATAAGAAAAGTCAGCTGTGATATTGGCTCTGTGTTGCTTTACATTTTAGTTTCTTTGAACCTGAGATCCCAGAGGGAGTATACAGTGACTAAAACAAATTCAAAGCCTTGCATTCATATCTATAACCGAATCCATGAGAACTGTCATAACTACTAGTTTGTGTTGTTCTGTGGCACCAGTACTGTTTGGTGGGCATATATAGTCAACACATTAATAAAGCACCATGGTTTAGAATTTTTCATTTTGTCATTTTCCTGTTTGACTTTGGTCAAGTTTATTCAACTCAGTACTGTTGCTGCATCAAATATCCATTTAATGTGGAGACATGCTTCAAAAGTAATTTGTTCAGTCTCACCAGGTCATGTTTCTAATAGAGGGGTATAACTTTTATAAGTGAAACAGGCCAAACAGGAAAAGAGGAGGAATAGCATTATATATCAGGGATATTTACGCCAGTGAAGAGATCCATGACATCAATACTGGAAGTCAGGTGAAGAGCATCTAGATAAAAACTAAAGGGGAGGGAAACAACAGGGACGGTTATTGTGGGACTCTATTACAGACCCTCAAGTCAGACAGGGGAATTGGATGGTGCTTTTCTAGAACAGATGAACACACACACAGTAAGGAGAGATGTAGTAGTGATGGGTGACTTCAACTATCCTGATGTTTGCTGGAAATCTAACTCAACCAAAACTTCAAGGTCTAACAAATTCCTTACTTGCCTGGAAGACAATTTCATGATCCAAAAGGTGGAAGAGGCAACAAGAGGGTCAGCTATTTTAGATCTGATCCTAACCAACAGGGATGACCTGGTTAATGGGGTGCAAGTGGTGGGATCCTTAGGTGAGAGTGATCATGTTCTCCTGGAGTTTGCTATACAATGGAAAGGAGAAGCCAGGCATAGTCAGACATGCATTCTTGACTTTAGGAGAGCTGAATTCAATAAACTCAGGGAAATACTGGGGGTGATCCCATGGTCAGGAATACTAAAAGTGAAGAGACCTCAAGACGAATGGGACTTTCTCAAAAAGGAGATACCGAAGGCACAATTTCAAACAGTACCATTGAGGAAGAAAAATGGGAGGTGTCTCAAGAAACCAGGATGGATGACTAAAGAACTTTCAACTGAGCTAAGTTTTAAACAGAACATGTATAGGAAATGGAAAAAGGGGGAATTCACCAAAGAAGAATTCAAACAGATAGTGAACACATGCAGGAATAAAGTCAGAAAAGCTAAAGCGCAGAATGAGCTCAGGCTTGCTAGAGAGGTTAAGAACAATAAAAAGGGTTTTTTGGGGTATGTCCGCAGCAAAAGGAGGAAGAAGGAAATGGTAGGGCCACTACGCAGAGAAGATGGCAAAATGCTAACGGGGGAGAGAGGAAAGGCAGAATTACTCAACACCTTCTTTGCCTCAGTATTTTCAGAAAAGGAAAAGGGTGACCAACCTGAGGATAATGGAACAGAGGACACAATAGGGGAAATCCAGCACAGAATAAGCAAAGAGGTAGTACAGGAATACCTTCTTAATCTAAATGAATTTAAATCTCCAGGACCAGATGAACTACATCCAAGAGTATTAAAAGAGCTGGCAAATGTCATCTCAGAGCCATTGGCAATTATGTTTGAGAACTCCTGGAGAACAGGAGAAGTCCCAGCAGACTGGAGGAGGGCAAACAATGTCCCCATGTTCAAAACGGGAAAAAAAAGAGGATCCCAACAATTATCGTCCAGTTAGTCTGACATCAATACAAGGGAAGATTCTAGAGCAGATCATTAAACAGAGAGTCTGTGAACATTTAGAAGGCAATGCCATAATCACAAAAAGTCAACATGGGTTTCAGAGGAACAAGTCATGTCAGACTAATCTGATCTCTTTTTTTTGATAAAATGACCAGCTTGGTAGATGAAGGTAACGCTGTGTATATCGCATACCTTGATTTCAGTAAGGCATTTGACAAGGTTCCCATGACATTCTTGCAAACAAGCTTGTAAAATGTGGGCTAGACAAGTTAACTGTTCAATGGATTTGTAATTGGTTGATTGGCCAAACCCAAAGGATGCTCAGCAGTGGCTCCTCTTCATCTTGGAAAGATGTGACCAGTGGGGTGTGACAGGGTTCTGTCCTGGGCCCAGTGCTATTCAACATCTTTATCAATGACTTGGATGAGGGAATTAGGGGCATACTTATCAAATTTGCAGATGACACCAAATGAGGAGGAGTAGCTAATACCCTAGAGGACAGGATCAAAATTCAAAATGACCTGGATAGACTGGAGAGCTGGGCCAAAGCTAACAAAATGAAATTCAATACGGAGAAATGTAAGGTACTGCACTTGAGGAGGAAAAATGAAATGCATAGATATAGGATGGGGGAGACCTGGCTGAATGAGACTATGTGCGAAAGGGATCTAGGAATCCTAGTAGACCACAAGTTGAACATGTCAACAGTGTGATGCGGCAGCTAAAAGGGCCAATGCGATTTTGGGCTGCATCAATAGAAGTATAGGGTCTAGATCAAGGGAAGTAATAGTGCCACTCTATTCTGTCTTGGTCAGGCCTCACCTAGAATACTGTGTCCAGTTCTGGGCACCACAGTTCAAAAAGGATATTGACAAATTGGAGCGTGTCCAGAGAAGGGCGACTAAAATGGTGAAAGGTCTGGAAACCATGCCTTATGAGGAGAGACTTAGGGAGCTGGGGATGTTTAGCCTGGAAAAAAGACGGCTAAGAGGTGATATGATAGCCCTGTTTAAGTATTTGAAGGGGTGTCATATTGAGGATGGAGCAAGCTTCTTTTCTGCTGCTCCAGAGACTGGAACACGGAGCAATGGATGCAAGCTCCAGGAACAGAGATTCCACCTCAACATTAGGAGGAACTTTTTGACAGTAAGAGCTGTTCGGCAGTCGAACACACTCCCTCAGAGTGTGGTGGGGTCTCCTTCCTTGGATGTCTTTAAACAGAGGCTGGATGCCATCTGTCAGGGATGCTTTGATTGTGTATTCCTGCATGGCATGGTGTTGGACTGGATGGCCCTCGTGGTCTCTTCCAACTCTACAATTCTATGATTTTATGATTCTAAGTGTTCTAAATGTTTCATCTTGGTTGGCCCCTTCTTGTTTCCCTGATTGCTGTTTTTTCTTGATGCCATTTCTCTTACTTATCTTTGTAGCGAGGTCAAGTTACCAGTGGTGGGAATGGTACTATGAAACTCCTCTTTACCACCAACAATGGTACTTATCCTCCTTGTTCCCCATCATCCTACAGTTATTTCCATTGTTAAAACTAAACATGTTAAATGCAGCAACACAATGGCTGGAGTCCTATCAGATAATGCCAACTAGTACAGACTTACTGATTCAGTTGTTGAATGGTGAGTCCACAGTTAGAAAAATTCAGTTGATTCAATTACTCTACTCTAGTTGACACTAACAACTGGATTAAGGTCCATGTGTTTCATTTGAATTGCTACTGCAGTACATTGTAGCAAATCCCTGTCATTTAACAGATCTTTTTGATGCCTCTTTCTTAGGGCCTTTCACACAACACAATTATAGCACTATGATTCCCCTTTAACTCCCATGTTCTGTCTTATGGAACCCTGATATTTGCAATTTGAGGGAAACGTTCAGAATTCTCAGCCTGAGAGCAATAGTGCTTCACCAAATCACAAACCCCAGCATTCAATAGGGTGTAGCCAGGGGAGTTAAAGTGGAATCACCACACTATAATTAGGTAGTCTGAAAAGGCCCTTAGTTCCTTTTGTGATACCATTTCTCTCTGGATCATTTCCACACTCTTTTCAGTGCTGTGTGTGTGAAAGACAGAGATGAGTCCATCAACTCTGGTGCTCATACATCAAGGAACATGTTTGGGCTACAGCTTGCCAAGCATTCTGTAATATTTAAAAGAATTTCATCTTTTGTTTACGTTTTATATATTCAAGGTGAGAAGCAAACATGTATCAGCAGTAAACCTAAGTGCTAGTATTATTACTGGACATAAGCATTGGAAGCAAGTTCAGTGGGAAATAGTACCATTGTTCCATGTTATACTAGTAATGCTTCAACTTGTAGACAAAGGGCACTCTAGGATGAAATCTTTTGCAGCTAACATGCTTAATATTGACTGTGTCTTCTTTACTTAGAAAAGCAGTGGAAAATTGACATGGCTGGGTGGGGGGTGAGCTGGACATACCCCTGCCATGCCACCATTTCTTTCCCTCCTGATCCGTAGATTTTTTTTATTTTTTTTAAAAAGCGAAAAATGCCTCAGTCCCTGGGGTGGAACAATTGGGCCATATTTTTGTGGTTGTTGAACTGTTTTAGACCCAGAGGATATATTTATTTGACCAGGAATTAAGCCAAAAGTTGACTTCTGTTTCCTTCCTGGTTAAATATAAGCCTCTCTTGGGCCTAAAACAGCCAGGGGGGGTACAACCAAGGCAAAATTCCCCCTACCCTTGGGTCTTAGCTGTCCAGGGTAAAAAAAAGAAAACAAATCAAAAATCAGGGAGTCCTTGAGCAGAGATAGGAACTAACTAATTAATATCAATTGAGTTACCTCTTAAGTTGGAAATTTTCTAATATGAAGGGGCACCTCAATTAGATCTATTTTGAACTAAAATGATTGACTTAAGATGAACTTTCAGCATAAACATTTCTCCAGAACTTAGTCATTAGTTATTAATTAAATGAACCAATCTATTTTATCTATTTTATATTACCCAGTTGGTTCTTTACCCAAAGCCCAATTTTGAAGTGTGTATCTCAAAAATACCATAGTACTCTACGGTGAACTCACCATGGGTCAGCGTAAGAGGGGTGCTCCAAAAAAATGATACAAAGACTTCCTGAAACAACATCTCAGGCTTGGCCAAATTAATCACCAACGATGATCCGCCCTGGCCTCACATCAGGAGGCATGGTGATGCACTATCCACAATGCTGCAGCTTTATTTGAGAACTCACGCCGAACAAATCTTGAACAGAAATGACAACACAGAAAGAATCACAATCCAGAAACATCACCCAAGGAGACCTTCTGCTGTGCTTTCTGCAACCGGACTTGTTTATCTCGGATTGGCCTTTTTAGTCATCAGCGCATTTGCAGAAAGTGCGGGATGAGTCCTTCCTAAATCTTCGTTTGCAAAGAAAAGCCAGAGAGAGGAGAGAGAGAGATCTATAATGTATAAAAAATGTGCTTAGAGGCTTACAAGATCCAAATTGAAATCTCCACAGAAACATGAAATTCTGTTTCATTAAATGCAAATGGCTAAAAGAAGCTTTGTTTGTTTTAGTTCATAATTAGAGAATGATAATTAATTTCAGGATTAAATATTTTAACAACTAAGGGGAAATTCTTTCTGAAGAGAGCTTTTTTGCATCCAGATATATCAGATACTGTGTTCTACTTTGGACACTTCATGAATTCTCCTCATCTGTCCTAGAAAACTAAATTTTGAAGCTCTTAAATCTGTGAATTTTGTGAGGATCATCATGACAGCTGATGAGCTAAAGAAATAGAACATAATAGGAAGTGAAATTATAAGAGAGAGAACAGGAGAACAAGAAAACATATGGATGGGATGAAAATGGGATTTTCAGAAATACATGCAGCTGTTTTCTTCTCTCCCAAGCTCAAAACAAGGATGGTGGGTTGGGAGAATAAAATCATAGTTGACATTTTTCAGTTCTTCTTCGTGGTCTCTGTGAATCCACACATAAAGGGTTAATCCTGCGCCTGCGCAGTAGCATTCGGAAGTCGTTAGAGTCAATTAGCCATTAGATTGAGTTTTGGCGGTAATCCCGCCCACTATCCCCTCCAGGCTATATAGGCCCTCCTCGAGCCCGCCATTTTAGTTCCTTTTTTTCCGCCGCGTTAGCAGCACGAGGAACGTTATTGGAGTCTTAGCCTTCGGACTTGGATTTTAACCCCCCACCCCTTGATCTTCCTTTCCCTGTTTTTTCTCACCGAATAGGATTCTCTTCAACTCGACAGATGGATCTTCCTCAGTACGACCCCGAATTTACCGTCGGACCTCGAAACCGTGAGTGACCACATTGTGCAGAATGGTGTCGACGGGCTTTTTCAAAGCATGCTTGACTTGCGGGGCTAAGATGCCCGAGTCGGACGGGCATTCCAACTGCCTGATGTGTCTGGGAGAAAGACATGATGTCCGGTCCTGCCGCCACTGCAGCGCCTTCACCCCTCAGGCGAGGCGGAACAGGGAGAAGAGGCTGAAGGCCCAACTTTATGAGCATGTGCTCTCGGGCTTGGCCACGACTACGGCCCCAAGGCCCTTGACGTCCAGCTCAGTGCAACAACATAAGCAACCCGCTAAGGACCCCTCCAAACCGAAATCCCGGGACCGGGGGAAAGAGGTGGCCAAGAGTTCTTCCTCGAGATCGAGGAAGTCCGACTCCGAGACTGCGGACGGTACTGTCCTGAGAGATCACGGTACCGCTACACTACAGAAAGAGAGGCCTAAGACAGTGAGACTTACCTCCCCAAAGGCCGTCCCACAGGAGGAACCGCCGAAGAAGAAAAAGAGGCGGTCCGACGACTCCCTCTCGAGTGGGACTCAAAAAGGCCGGACACCGATACCGGACCACTCTCCGGGTCACAAGTCCCCGGTAGTCTCTCCCATCAGAGTTAGCCTCTCCAAGCTTCGGTCACCGCCGAGGGATACATCCCCGATGTCAGTAGGGGATAACAGAGAACGAGAGCTGTCAGAAGGTGAACTCCAAGAACCGGAGCTGAAGATCGTTGAGGTATCGACGAGCTCGATAGAAAGAGAGGGACGGCACCGATCCCGCTCGAGATCGATCACCTCGGTATCGCATCGGTCCCGCTCACCCCAGACGATCCCGTTGAGGTCGGCCTCCCGATCACGGTCCCACTCACCGCAGCTCACCAAGCCAGCCACCCCGCGAAGGTCTCCGCGTCAGTCCCGCTCCCGCTCCCGGGATCGCCACTACTCTACGGAAAGATCTCCACAGGGATCACACACACCCCGTTGGTCCCGCTCCCCGAAGGGGTCACCGCGTCGCTCCCATACCCCGCGACGAACCCACTCACCACGCCGGAGCCGTAAGTCCTGCTCCCCGAGACGCCGACACCGGTCCCATTCACCGAGACGCCCAAGATCCCGATCTGCATCATCGGTCTCGTACATCTCCGAAGTGGGGACATCGGAGGAAGAGTGGCTGTGAGAGCGGTACAGCCGTAGTATTACGAACGCCCTCACAGGTACCACCGGTACCACCCGTTCGGGCACTACTGGGACCCCTACTACGAGGACGTCTTTGACCCCTCGCCACGCTACAGGGCTCGAAGACACAGAGACCGCCAACGGTCCCTAACACGCACCCCAGAAAAAGAGCGCCAACCCATCACTAGACCACCAACGGAATCTACACCCAAGTCGGGCACCGGTACAGCCCCGGGTGGCTTGGGCAAAAATAAGGGACCGGCCCCATCGAGATCGCCGTCAAGGTCGCCTTCCTGGGAGAGACCACTCCCACACAGCCCCCCACCTAGAGGCTCACCATCCGGAGTGACAGTGCCCCCCAGGCGCCCGACACCACCGAGAAGGCCGGTCTCAAGAACCCCCTCGGCCCACTCTTCAGACTCGGACTCGAGATCCTCTTCGCCATCACCGAGATTGTCCCCGGTACCGGGCGGAGCGCGACCGGACCCGCCGTCGCCTTCGGACGATATGAAGGCTTTCGCCGACTTTATGCACTGACTAGCAGGCACCTTGGTGATCAAAACCACACAACCAGAAAAGGAGGTGGACGACCCCATATTTGAAGACCTGCAACAGAGGGCACCGTCCCTTCCCTCCTTATCCATCTCACCATACCTACTCCAGGTATTGAAGTCGTCCTGGGCTACACCATCTTCCACACCGCCCACATCCAAACGACTGGACCATCTATACCGAGTCTGTACAGACTCTGCACCATGGCTTTCAATCCACCCAAAACCCAACTCGGTGGTAGTTGAATCAGCTCAGATGAAGACATCTCAGAGACTACACTCCACCCCGTCAGACAAGGAGGGCAAGAAGCTGGACGCCATAGGCCGTAAATTCTACTCCTCCGCCTGCCTCCTCACTAAGATGACTTCGTACGCGGCCTGCATGGGAGCTAACCAGAAGTTCCTATGGGACGCTTTGTCGGTCCACATCTCGAAGTTGTCTGAGCAGGACCAACGAATTGTCAACTCCTTCAGGGAGGAAGGTTTGGTACTAGCGGGGTACCAGCGACAAGTGGCAAAACACATTGCAGAATGCACAGACAAGATTGTAGCCAACTCAATTGCGGTCCGCCGCCATGCATGGTTGCGATCGTCTGGGCTGTCACATACCGCCCGCTCTATCATTGAGGATCTTCCCTTCGACGAGCTGGGTCTATTCCACGCAGACACAGACTCGAAGCTAGAGCATGCGGAGAAGATGAGGTCGACAGCCAAGAAATTCGGCCTACCCAGCAGCCACCACCCGACAAGACCTCGCCTGCCCTTTCGCAGGACGGGATCAACATACCGCAAAAGATACAGCCCGCCACCCTCCAGGCCACGACAGTCCTCCTCATACCAGCCCCACAGGAGATTCCAATCATTCAAGCCCAAACCGCAATTCCCCAAACGGAAACAGGAGTCTTCCAAACAACGCGCTTGACTTCGAAGAGCCACTACCACCACCAGACACCAACGCTGCCTCCCCACCCCATACTACACCCTCTCCCGCAGACCGCCTCTCAAAGGCACTCCATTCATGGCAACTCATTACCTCAGACCGTTGGGTCATGAACATTATAAGGAGATGATACTACATAGACTTCGAAGAGCTTCCGCCCCCAAACCCACACAGAGGAACCCCACGGTCTCCACTCATCGTGGAAGAGGTCAACACTCTCCTACGAAAAGGCACCATTGAACGAGTTCCCCGCTCACACACGGGAGGCCTCTTCCTCTCCAGATACTTCATCATAGAAAAGAAGGACGGAGGCGGCCGCCCCATCCTAGACCTGCGAGATTTGAACTCATTCATCCGCCCACAGAAATTCCGTATGGTTACGCTCCCATCTATACTACCTTTCCTGAGGTCAGGAGACTGGTTTGCCACCTTGGATCTGAAGGACGCTTACTTTCATATCCCAATCGCGCCCCCACACAGGAGATTCCTCGCCTTCGCGGTCGGCGGCGCGGCCTTCCAGTTCAAGGTCTTACCGTTCGGCCTTTGTACAGCTCCAAGAGTATTCACGAAGTGCATGGCAGTGGTAGTGGCTTGGCTCAGACAGAGAGGCGTAGTGGTGTTCCCATACTTAGACGACTGGCTTTTTACGGCCCATTCGGCCGAAAAACTGGACAGAGACATCAAGATGACCATCAACTGGCTCGAGCGACTGGGTCTAATGATAAACTACGAGAAATCGCATCTTCGCCCCTCGTGGCGCGTCAGGTTTATAGGGGCCTCCCTAGACTCCAGAGTAGGGAGAGCGTTCCTACCGGACGACCGGTTCCACACACTTCAAGCAGCAGTACTAAAGTGTGCAAACCGACGGAGGTCCACAGTGAGAGAGGTGCAGCAGACTTTGGGCTACATGGCCTCTACTACAGCAGTCACACCCTTTGCACGACTACACATGAGACCCCTCCAGAGTTGGTTCATCGCAAGGTTCAACCCGTATGTTCACGGGCCACACAAACGACTGACCGTCCCCCGACCACTCAGGAAATCCCTCCTTTGGTGGACGAACCCACGGATGGTCCAATGGGGCCTGCCTTTCAAACAGCTAAACCCCACAAGAACCATCACGACGGATGCGTCCCTGTCAGGTTGGGGGGCTCACGCCGAAGGACTGTCTGTCCGGGGACGTTGGTCACGGGAGGAGAGGACACTGCACATAAACGCCCTAGAACTCCTAGCAGTGTTCAAAGCCGTGAGGGCATTCGAACCCTCCCTGACCGGACAAGTGGTCCAAGTGGCATCAGACAATACCACAACGGTCTTCTACATAAACAAACAAGGAGGAACGCACTCACCGACGCTCCTGCGACTCACCCTGGAACTCTGGGACTGGTGCGTGAGACGAGACATCACACTCCTAGCCATACATGTCCCAGGCAGGATCAACGACCTGGCGGATGCACTCAGCAGATCAACAACCACGAATGGGCTATGAACAGACAGACGCTCGTCTCCCTCTTCTCGCAATGGGGCACCCCGACAGTCGACCTCTTTGCCTCCAAGAACAATGCAGTGCTCCCGCTGTTCTGCTCGAGGGGCCATCGGTCATGGGACAGCCTGGGGGACGCGTTCCTATGGCAGTGGAAGGGCCCCCTGCTTTACGCCTTCCCCCCCTTTCCTCTCATCCCCAGAGTGATTTCAAAACTACTCCAGGACAGGGCCAGGTGCATCCTAATAACTCCATGGTGGCCCCGGCAACACTGGTTTGCCCCCCTCCTCAGGATGGCACGAGGACGGTACCACCGCCTCCCACGGAAGCCAAACCTTCTGTCAATGGCAGACGGCCAGATTCTCCACCCGGACCTCGACCTGATCAACCCAACAGCATGGCTGATAACGCCGTGAACCCTCTTTCAGAGGCAGCAAGGGACATCATCAGAGCAGCGCATCGGCCTTCAACGGTGAGGGCCTACGACTACAAGTGGAAAAGGTTTTGCTCCTTCCTAGAGGAGAAAAGGATTCCACTACACTTAGCGGACTCCTCTAACTTGATGGACTTTCTAGCCTCCTTCTCAGACAAGAACTTCGCAATCTCTTCAATCAGGAGCTATGTAGCAGCGATATCTTGGCACTTCCAATGCCTAGGTAAACCATCCTGCTTTAGAGACCCTAAGGTAAAAGCCTTCATCAAGGGCTACACTAACCTACACCCCCCAACACTGGGGCCTACCCCTGCTTGGAGTCTGGAGATAGTATTAGCGGCCTTATCTAGGGCCCCCTTTGAACCAATAACTACATGCGATCTCCGCCTCCTCTCCATGAAGACGGCTTTCCTGGTGGTGATCACATCGGCGAGACGAGCCAGCGAACTGTGCGCGTTAAGGGTAGACCCCCCCCCTACACACGCTTTCACTCTGACAAGGTGGTCTTGCGGCCGGACATTGCCTTCCTACCTAAAGTAGTATCCTGCTTTCACCTCAACCAGGACATAATACTCCCTGCCTTCCCTGACCAACCGTCGGATGACGGCCAACAGTCGCTCCAATACCTGGACATCAGAAGGGCGTTAACTGTCTACATTGACAGAACCGTGCAGATGCGGAAGTGCAACAGACTCTTCATCTGCTATGCAGGCCCAAGGAAGGGCAAGGCGGTATCTTCACAACGATTCTCTAAGTGGGTAGCAACGACGATCAAGCTAGCATACCAAATGGTGAATAGACGGCTGCCGGAAGGCATCCGTAGCCACTCAACCAGAGCTACCTCCACCTCTACGGCATTCCTACAAGGGATCCCGATCCAGGACATCTGCAGGGCAGCCACATGGGCGACACCCCTGACTTTCGTCAAAGTTTACAAAATAGATTCTACTTCGAGAGAGGACGCGGCCTTGGGACGAGCGGTCCTCATGTCCTGCATGGCACAACGGACTTGACGGAGTCCATAGACATTGGACATCACAGCGCAGCTACCTCTGATAAGTAAATAAATGACCCTAAAGGGTCCCCTTTGGCCTTATCTTGACTGGCGTGTGGTGTCTCTTCATTTTTGCTTCTGCCTTGGGTTTTAGACAGGACACACCCTCCTCCTGAGTATTAGCTTGCTAGTCTACCCTTTATGTGTGGATTCACAGAGACCACGAAGAAGAAGGACAGGTTGCTTACCTGTAACTGTAGTTCTTCGAGTGGTCATCTGTGAATTCACACAATCCCACCCATCCTCCCCTCGGGTGTCCTGGCTACCTCCTCAAAAAAAAAAGGGGGGGGCTGCAACTGCGGCTATTCGGAACTAAAATGGCAGGTTCGAGGAGGGCCTATATAGCCTGGAGGGGATGGTGGGCGGGATTACCGCCAAAACTCAATCTAATGGCTAATTGACTCTAACGACTTCCGAATGCTACTGCGCAGGCGCAGGATTAACCCTTTATGTGTGAATTCACAGATGACCACTCGAAGAACTACAGTTACAGGTAAGCAACCTGTCCTTTCATTTTGTTAAGGCTTTTGGTGCAGGATATTTGGCTTACATTTTAAATAGTTTTTTTTTTAAAAAAAATAGAAATTTAAAATAGATTTTTTCCCCTTAACATGAATGTCTCCTTCCTCCTCCTCTTCCTCCTCCTCCTCTTCTTCTTCCATCCTTTTCTACTACCATCCTGGTCTCTGGCCTTAAGGGCTTCAAAATAGACTTGGGAGTGTACAGCTCACAAACCGCACCTTCTTCACTCCTGCTTTAGGAGTAGTTTTAGGGTGTAGCTGAAGGGTTCCTGATCCAGATCAGAATTATAGTATACCCAGGAGTGGGGGTTAAGCCTTTCTGATTTAAAAAATCATACCCAAAGCTGCTATTTAACCTCGAAAGTAATAATTTCAGAGCCTTCGTGAGAAAAACTAGCTTTTTTTCTGCATCCAAAATTTCAGCTTATAGGATTTTCAGCCCAGATTCTACCTGCCCCTGAGATAGAGCTTTTTGATAGTTGCTTAGACACAGAGTTCCTACAACTATACGTTGTTTCAAAGGCATATAGCGCATTTGGAAGACTTCACAAAAGAGTATGGAGTAATAAACACCTGAGGTGAAGCACAAAAATCAGTGTGTATAGAGCCATTGTACTGTCTTTTCTCCTTTATGGGTCTGAAACATGGGTCACCTATCGCCACCACCTACGACTCCTCAAACGCTTTCATCAGCGCTGTATATGCACAATCCTAAATATACACTGGACTGACTATGAGACAAATGTTGTTGTCCTAGAGCAAGCAGGGATCACCAGCATTGAGGCCATGATATTGAGAACACAGCTGTGCTGGGCAGGGCACGTTTCTAGGATGGAGGACCATCGCCTCCCAAAAATAGTAATCTACTGTGAACTCGCCACGGGTCAGCGTAAGAGGGGCGCTCCAAAAAAAAAAAAAAAAAACGATACAAGGACTCCCTGAAACAACATCTCAGGCTCAGCCAAATTGATCACCAACAATGGTCCGTCCTGGCCTCACATCGGGAAGCATGGAGTCACACTATCCACAATGCTGCAGCCTTATTTGAGAACTCATGCCGAACAAGTCTTGAAGAGAAACAATGCAGAAAGAATCACAACCCAGAAACATCACCCAAGGAGACCTTCTGCTGTGCTTTCTGCAACTGGTCTTGTTTATCTCGGATTGGCCTTTTTAGTCATCAGCATGCTTGCAGAAAGTGCGGGATGAGTCTTTCCTGAATCTTCGTTTGCGAAGAAAAGCCAGAGAGACAAACAAATAGACAAGGCACACCATGTGTAAACAGATTTACACTCACTGGAGGAACTCTTTTGATGGTTTTTGCTGATGGCTACTTCAGACAAGAAAATGTACACAAGAGGTGAAGGGGAGGGAACCTGTAGTTGAAAGATTGATGTACTAATGAAGGTTTCATTTTGCATTCATTGTGGGTCAGGTGATGATAGCAACTGTATAGGTAGTTGAATGCCCTTCATATATTTTTAGTTTGCAGGGTCAAAGGCTATAAAATGGGGCACTGAGCAATTTCTTTAATCACCTGGAGTTCTTCTAAACAAGACCAACACAGGATTGTATGAGCGAATGGAGACTTCCAATAAGTAGATGTAGACATCTCTTGAAACAGGAGATAAAATTTCTACATACAGATGTAAAAGTTGCACCCATCTTATCGTAGATATGATTGTCATGATTGAATGAATGAATGAATGGGGGAGTGTTGTTAATGGAGTACTATTTTGTATTTACTCTCAGTTATGAAATGAATAATTGTTTAGCCTGTGTCTTCCTTCTTGTTATTTGACCTTGAACTCCAAGTGAGAAGTGAAAAGCATAGCTGGTACTGCTTTCCTCATCTGTTCGGTTTTTTTAATGTTGGGTGTTCTGTGTTTTAATATTGCATGTTTAATGTTGTGTGCTGATGTTCTCGCAAATAAGTATTTTAAAGATGGGGTTGAAGAAAGGAGCAAATCCCAGCACTGCACTAACATCATGAGCTATTTCCTGATACTGCATTATTGCTCAACTCCTCCAGCACTGCATGTGTTTATTTTTGTCAACAGTGTTGAACTCTTGATATCTTTCCAATGGGGTTTCTGAAGAAAAGGAATGAATATAATCAATAGAATGTTGGCTGTAGTTAATGAAAGAATACCTATTCAGTTTTTAATCAGCAGCCCTTCAGCCATTGTTGCTGCTATTCCAATAATAACTGCAGCTGCCAGAGAGATGGTTGGATCCATATTTCAGCACGTGCAACAGGTCAGGTGGAAGCAGATTTCTTCACTCATTCCATTCCACCCACCCCAGCCTCCCCAAAATACTGCATGTGGTTTGGGGAAATGCCACAAATCAAATTTTATATACTTTGTGGCCAGTATCCTATTGGTGGTTTATGCTGGTGCAGTCCTTGGTTATGTCAGTGTAAATATTTTGAAGATTCTGGGGAAGGAATTGTACTGTGCCTCCTTGTTCAATGCTTCTGCCCTGAGTTCACAAGAGGCTCATTCCCTCAGCCACTGACTGGCTGTGCAATTGTGCCCAGGAGACAGATGGATATTCTTGCATACCCAGCAAGCTCCCCTCTTGTCCAAGGGCGACAGCTGTTTCACCTCCTCCCCAGGTGCACTTCTGTGGCCAATCAGTGGGATGGATGGATTTGAACCCAGAAGCCTCCAACTGCCCATCCTCACCTGGGGCTCATCTACACAACAACAACAACAACAACAAAACCAGGCAAGAATGCAGGCAGAATACCTTTAGTTTAGCTGAGCTCCTGCCAGGATTCGCCATATTCAGAAGGAGGGGGGCTGAAAACTCCAAATAGATCGTGATAACAGCTTTTGGTCTTTCTTGCGATCTTTTTAAAACATTGCATGAAAATGTGCATAACAGGTCATCTGTACAACCAATTTGAAAAGGGGCACAGCAGGGCTGAAACCTGATTGGTCAGACCTCGGAGGGGGCAGGCTTGCAAGGGAGAGCTTGCAATGCCAGAGCTGCCATTGTTGTTGTTGTTGCCCCAGCATGACCGTTCAAGCGGCAGAGCAAAAGTAAGGTTTCTTTAAGTGGAAAATAGCTCTTCCGCATCTGTCTTGGGTTTTTTTTGTTTGTTTGTTTTTGTTTTTTTGTTTTTTTGTTTTTTAAGACGGGGGTGATTTTCGGGACACACCTCACTTATGGCCACCATTTTTTTCATGCTGCTCTGTGTGAACTGGAAAATTGCTAATTTTCCCTTCCAGCAAGCTTGCAAATGAGTCGTGGGCACAAATGGACACTGCAGCTATAGGGAGGTAAGGTGCCATTTTTCGCAACAAATTCTCCCGTCTAGCTGCATCCATGGAGAAGCAGCTGATCCCTACACCCCCACTGAGCACCAACATAGGTCCATTGGCAGAGATTCAAGTTCTACCAAAGGTCCTATTGTATCTGAGCCTCTAGGAGCTACTGTGGAAGTGTGTCATTCTGCCAGCCTTGATCTACTTGCCAAATCTTACTCATACAAATCTGTTGAATGCTGAGGGATCTCTCTCACACACACACACCAAATCCATTTTTATGTTTGCATTTTGTTTTGCTTTTAAGCCTGGGCAACTCAGTTTAAAATCTCGCATTTTAACTGAGTTTTTAATTTTAATGATTTATACCTATACTGTGTTTTAATATATTTGTCTCTGAGCCATGGAGACACCTGTACAGCAGCTATACATATATTCAAGCATGCAGAAATAAATAAACAAATGAGCCAGCCAACCACACAGACAAACAGATAAAGTCATAGCATGCTGATGTCGCATGAAGTGGTGGCTGGTGCATTCCATGCCAGTGGGGAAATGAAATCTGCTCTGAGTTTTAGTCTGAATGTTTAAAAAGCTGTCCAAGGCATTGAAGGGGATAGGATGCAATACCTTGGATAGCTCTTTTAAAGTTCATGCTAAAACCCAGAGTAGATTCACTATCCCACTGACACAGAAGCCATCACTCACACTGGGCTTCAAGCAGGGCTAAAGCTATGACTTCAGCTTAGCTCTGACTTTTGTTTGATTGTCAGGTCTGAACACCTCAATGTTTGAAGTAAGAATAGATAAAATATCCAGAGCCACTGCAGACAGCATTTCCCTCGCAATGAAGTAACTATAGAGCATCTGCACACATCAAAAATTAGGAAGATACTATATCAGATGACATTTCCAGGCAGATTTGAACTCCTGCATTACTTCTTCTAGGAAGTAAGCTCTTTCTGAGAGTTCAAGTGACTCGTGTATAGTTGTCCCTTCATATTCGCTAGGATTTGGTTCCAGGATCCCCCGTGGATACCAAAATCCATGAATACTCAAGCCCCATTATATGCAATTGCATAGCAAAATAGCGTCCCTTATATAAGATGGCAAAATACTATTAGCCACAGAGTAATACAACAGAACTGAATTTGACAGGAGAAGGTCATGTCCAGGACCGATCCTGACACTTCCATAGTTGGCAAAGAACCCTTGTTAACAAGCACAGAAAAATGAAAACACAATTAACAGCAAGGTTACATGGAAACACTGACATTGGCAGGAACAGGTCACATCTCGGACTGATCCTGATACTAGGTTACACTGGAACTAAACTACATGTGCTGGTACATTACATGACGTTTTCCTTCTGGATTTGTGGCTATATAGTATGGTCAGCTTTCAACCATGGGGTATTTTGAATATCTTGCTTTGATATCAGCATTGAAATATATATTGTGAAAGACTTAGAACTGTAGGAAAGCATGGATTGTCAAAAATAACTCAAGACAGTTAAGCTGAAAGCTGTCTGTGTAGATTTAAAAAAGTAAGACTTAAGATGGTAGGAGTGGGCGAAGAAATGAGGCGATAAAACGTGCTGCTAAAAAGTGCAAAATTATACACATGGGAAAAATATAATATTGAGTATATATATGGCGTGCACTGAATTAACTGCTGCTGTTCAGGACAAAAAGTTTGGAGACATGTGAATAGTTCTCTTAAAACATCAGCAGGACTGGATACAATATTCTTAGGAAGATGATAAAATATAAAGCAGACAGTTGGTGTGGTGTCCAAGCCACTTGTTGCCTACAGTTCTGGTCACTGCAACTTAAAATAGGTTTAGGGGGGAATATGTAGGCCAGCATTCCAAAAGAACACACATGGAGGGGGGGTGCCCTCTGTTTTTTGCTACCAGAAGCAGTGGGCCATCTGCTTATGGACCTCCTAGTTCATCCTCTGAATTTATGGCCTGTTGTTGAAGGTTTGCTTGTTGCTCTTTTGTGCTTCAAATTGTTTCCAACTTACGGCAACCCTAGAGTGAACCTATCATAGGGTTTTCTTGACAAGATATGTATTGTCTTTGCCTTCCTCTGAGCCTGAGAGAGTATGACTTGCCCAAGGTCACTCAGTGGGTTTCCATGGCCAAGCGGGGATTCAAACACAGGCCTTTCAGAGTCCTAGCCCAACACTCAAACCACTGCACTATGCTAGCTCTCATTGCTGAAATTCCGGGCTAAATTCAATATTACTTATTATTAACAACATTACAAAATTCTGCATTGAAATGAAATTTAGGAGATTATCAGATGTGTCAAAAATCACAAGAGCAGCACATAAGGGTGATGTTACTGTCCCATGAATGGGACCCAGGAGATTTTCAGATGCGATTTTTGGGTCTATATATTCCAAAACAGCTCCGTTGCTGCCGCACAGCAGGGGAGCAGTTTTGGATGACGCCATTCCTCTGCCGAACCCCTTCGTGTCACTTCTGTGACAGAATGGAGGAAGCGGCGTCATATTTCACTCATGGGCAACAATCGTGAGTGAAATATGATGCAGCTTCCTCCATTCTGTCACGGACGTGACACGGAGGGGTTCAGCAGAGGAACGGCGTCGTCCAAAACTGCTCCCCTGCCGCGCGGCAGCAACGGAGCTGTTTTGGAATATATAGACCCGAAAATCGCATCTGAAAATCTCCCCAGTTTTAGATGATGTCATCATCGTTGTGTGCTGCTTCTGCGCTGCAGCCGTGAGTAAGGCATCACTCTTCATTGACAGGACCACCCCATCAATGAAAAGCGACTCCTTACTTGCAGCTACAGAACAGAAGCAGCACACCGATGATGAGGAGGACATTGAAACTGGGTACCATTCACGGGACAGTAGCATCATCCTCACGTGCTGCTCTTGTGGTTTTTGGATGTGACTGATAATCTCCTTTGTTGCCAGTAAGTTAAGTCCCATGGATTTCATTGGTCTGTTCTAGGTAAGACTAAAGGTGGATTTTGCCTTCTGTGTTTCATCTCCTGCATTTGACATATAGGGCTCATCCAAACTCAGCAGAAGCCCCACTGTTTGGCCTGACTCATCTCTGCAATGGCTTTTTTTCTGGAAGGGCCAGATGACACTCCTGTTCCTTTGAGGGTGCTTTTGCAGGTCCAATCGCACCTCTTTTACACCAAGGGCAGAAAGAGTTTCTTTTAAAACTCCTAGGAGCTTCTGAAGGATTATTTACACTGAAGCTAAAATTCCAGATGAAATGTGTACTACTTTGGAGCTGCACCACATGAAATTCAGACTACTCTGGCCCAAGTTTAAGCACCACAGTTTAGCTGGGCAAAGCCTGAATATGCATCACTCATCAGTGGACTTGTTTACACAATAATTTATTTGGATTTTTACCCCCAGTGAATCTGAGGATCTGTTGCCACTGCCTAGCCAGGCACCTCTGCAGCAGTGGCACTACTGGCATGGGCTGGAATAGCAACAGTGCTCTGCCTTCCCAGTGCTCAATTGATTGCATGACTGCACGCAATTGATTGCATGATTGCATGACTGCAAAAAAATCATTCTGACCTCAGAGAGAACAACTATGTGCTATCTGCCTTCCTGATGCACAGTCACCCACTCTGAGGTCAGAATGAGTGGTCAGCTCCACCATCATGTCGGGAAGGCAGAGTCCTGGAATATAGCCTTATGAACACGGGGCTGGCCACCTTGGGGTGTGCCCTTTCTAACCTTATCAGCATTTATCTGTGTAGGGGAAGAATCCCCACCCACCCTAGATATCAGTCAGAACATCAAACTATGGTATGTTTGAGGCAAAACTGAATACAAGGACACGAACAACTGCACGGAGCTGTACACTCCACACACAGAATGCCAAAATATTTCCTGGGGCTTTTGGTCTGTCAGGATACAGCCCAAGTGATTTCCTGATCATTCCTATTTTTAATTGATAGTGGGCTGACTTCACCAATGTAGGGTCTGGGAGAATCACATCATGAAACATATTTGACCAGCAGCCACTTTCTGTAGATTAACCAAAGGGAAACTTTCAGAGATCTTGAACTCCAGAGCATAGATTGTCACGTCTGTTCTTCAGTCTGATCTTTGCTCTTTTCAACTTTTTAATTTTTTTCCTTCCCACACTAACACTTAAAACACTGATGATAAAAATTCTGATTCTTTGAATGCATGTGATTTTTCTCTTTTTCAGTTCTTGTGTATGTGCTTGTTAGCATTCACCCTTGATCAGGCTGCTGCAGACAGATTATTAGGTTGGAGTTTTGAAGCTGGTTCAGTTTTGGGCTGTTTGACTGGATAATTGGGTCCTGTTAGAGTGAAAAGAATTTAAAAGCAGTCCAATGATCAGCACATTTCCCCCCTTTGTTAGTGTGCAGTTTACTGATGTCATCATTTTTAGGTATAGCTAAAAGCAGATAGAATCATAGAATCATAGAATTGCAGAGTTGGAAGAGACCACGAGGGCCATCCAGTCCAACCCCCCTGCCACGCAGGAAATCTTGATCAAAACATCCCCGACAGATGGCAATCCAGCCTCTGTTTAAAGACCTCCAAGGAAGGAGACCCCACCACACTCTGAGGGAGTGCGTTCCACTGCTGAACAGCTCTTACTGTCAAAAAGTTCCTCCTCATGTTGAGGTGGAATCTCTGTTCCTGGAGCTTGCACCCACTGCTCCGTGTTCCAGTCTCTGGAGCAGCAGAAAAGAAGCTTGCTCCATCCTCAGCATGACATCCCTTCAAATACTTAAACAGGGCTATCATATCGCCTCTTAACCGTCTTTTTTCCAGGCTAAATATACCCAGCTCCCTAAGTCTCTCCTCATAAGGCATGGTTTCCAGACCTTTCACCATTTTAGTTGCCCTTCTCTGGACACGCTCCAATTTGTCAATATCCTTTTTGAATTGTGGTGCCCAGAACTGGACACAGTATTCTAAGTGAGGTCTGACCAAGGCAGAATAGAGTGGCACTATTACTTCCCTTGATCTAGACACTATACTTCTATTGATACAGCCCAAAATCGCATTGGCCTTTTTAGCTGTCGCATCACACTGTTGGTTCATGTTCAACTTGTGGTCTACTAGGACTCCTAGATCCCTTTTGCACGTAGTCTCATTCAGCCAGGTCTTTCCCATCCTATATTTATGCATTTCATTTTTCCGCCCTAAATGCAGTACTTTACATTTCTCTGTATTGAATTTCATTTTGTTAGCTTTGGCCCAGCTCTCCAGTCTATCCAGGTCATTCTGAATGTTGATCCTGTCCTCTAGGGTATTAGCTACTCCTCCTAATTTGGTGTCATCTGCAAATTTGATAAGTATGCCCCTAATTCCCTCATCCAAGTCATTGATAAAGATGTTGAATAGCACTGGGCCCAGGACAGAACCCTGTGCCACCCCACTGGTCACATCTTTCCAAGACGAAGAGGAGGCACTGCTGAGCACCCTTTGGGTTTGGCCGGACAACCAATTACAAATCCATTGAACAGTTAACTTGTCTGGCCCACATTTTACAAGCTTATTTGCAAGAATGTCATGGGGAACCTTGTGCTTTGAAAGTTCTTGGTTAAAAAAATTATTGCAACAAAATTACTGTCATAAAACAAACCATTGATTGATGCTTTTTCTGCCCTGTGTACCATTTATTTCTGCTCCCCTCCATTTTTTTTTTTTACTATAACCTCAGCAATGCTTATTTAGATTTCTTTTAAACTTGATAATCTCTTGGAAAACACATTCACAAAGCACTGTCAAAAACAAGGCCTGTGTGTGTGTGTGTGTGTGTGTGTGTTTAAAATGTGATTGTTTCCCCTTAAGACATTTAGTTGTAGAAGACTTAAAACCACAAAATGAATCCTTTTGTGCTTTCTTTTATTGAAAAGAATTTATTGGACTTTCCTCCCATCTAAAATAAATTTTGCCTAGATTGAAAAAAGATGGAAAACACAATTGGCTAGAATTATCTGAGATGTGGTTGATTAAGTGTTATATCATCTGAGTCACTTTTCTCTGACAGCTCTTTCCAATCAATGATAATAAGGCAAATGGATCATTCTACATTTTAGATATTTGGTGAGTTGATTTAATACCCTGATTTAGTAGGATAAAGGGCAGACAGTCTCTACTGGGCTATTACCTCACTCAGCATCAGCCACTAAAAGGATGAGAACAAAATCATAACATCACACAGACTTTAAAGAAGTGACAAGGATAATTTAATTAAGACCCCAGTACTCAAGTATATGGCAGAGTCTGAATGTAGAGGACATTGATGGCAGAAGCCTCTCTAACATCATAGGATGATTTGGATGTGAAAACTCATGCAGCCAACCAGTGGTAAATGGTGGCTGCCATGTCAATGGGGTCATGGGTCCACCTCAGGTTTTAATTCTTAAAGGAATGCTATATTAAAGAATGCTATATCCAAGGTGCTGAAACTCTATCCCCATGAGAGCCAGCGTGGTGTTGCAAGGATACTCCTGAACAGATTAGTTCCTGCTATTGCAGAAGAACTTCTCCCTGAAAGCCAATGTGGCTTCAGAGCCAATAGGAGTACTACAGACATGGTATTTGCCCTTAGACAACTGCAGGAAAAATGTAGGGAGCAGAACAAGGATCTCTATGTAACATTTGTCGACCTCATCAAAGCCTTTGACACTGTAAGTAGAAAAAGTCTGTGGCAGATCCTGGAAAGACTAGGATGTCCCCCCAAATTCCTTAAAATGATTATCTTGCTACACGGGTGCCAGCGTGGTCAAGTCAGATATGGCTATACTCTTTCAGAGCCCTTTCTAATAACTAATGGAGTGAAGCAAGATTGTCTTCTTGCACCAACTTTATTTACAATCTTCTTTAGCATGATGCTCCAAAGGGCTATGACAGAGCTTGAAGAAGACGACGGCATCTATATACGTTACCGTACTGATGGTAGCTTGTTTAACTTAAGCCGTCTGAGGGCTCACACTAAGACTCTAAACTATCTAGTCCGTGAGCTGCTCTTCGCCGATGATGCTGCCCTTGTTGCCCACACAGAAGCAGCTCTGCAGCGTCTAACATCCTGCTTTGCAACAGCTGCAGAGCTGTTTGGGCTGGAAGTCAACCTGAAGAAAACAGAAGTTCTTTACCAGCCTGCACCACAGGACGAACACCACCATCCCCACATTGCCGTCGGCAACTCTGTGCTTAAGTCTGTTCAGCAGTTCACCTACCTGGGAAGCATCATCTCCTCAGATGCCAAGATTGACAAAGAGATCGATCACAGATTAGCAAAGGCATATAGTGCATTTGGAAGACTTCACAAAAGAGTCTGGAGCAATAAACACCTGAGGCAAAGCACAAAAATCAATGTGTATTGAGCCATTGTACTGTCTATCCTCCTTTATGAAACATGGGTCACCTATCGCCACCACCTACGACTCCTCGAGCGCTTTCATCAGCGCTGTCTACGCACAATCCTAAATATACACTGGACTGACTATGCGATGAATGTTGCTGTCCTTGAGCAAGCAGGGATCACCAGCATTGAGGCCATGATATTGAGAACACAGCTGTGCTGGGCAGGGCACGTTTCTAGGATGGAGGACCATTGCCTCCCAAAATTAGTACTCTACGGTGAACTTGCCACGGGTCAGCGTAAGAGAGGCGCTCCAAAAAAGCGATACAAGGACTCCCTGAAACAACATCTCAGGCTCGGCCAAATTGATCACCAACAGTGGTCCGCCCTGGAGACGCACTATCCACAATGCTGCAGCCTTATTTGAGAACTCACGCTGAAAAAGTCTTGAAGAGAAACGACAACGCAGAAAGAATCACAACTCAAAAACATCACTCAAGGAGACCTTCTGCTGTGCTTTCTGCAACCAGACTTGTTTATCTCGGATTGGCCTTTTTAGTCATCAGCGCGCTTGTAGAAAGCGCGGGATGTGTCCTTCTTGAATCTTCGTTTGCAAAGGAAAGCCAGAGAGATATCCAAGGTGCTGAAACTCTATCCCCATGAGAGCCAGCGTGGTGTAGTGGTTTGAGTGTTGGACTAGGACACTTGGAGACTAGAGTTCAAATCCCTGCTCAGCCATGGAAACCCACTGGGTGACCTCAGACAAGTCACATTCTCTCAGACCCAGAGGAAAGCAAAGGCAAACTTCCTTGGAAGAAATTCTGCCAAGAAAACCCTGTGATAGGTTCACCTAAGAGGTGCCACAAGTCTAAAAGCACTTGAGGACACAACAACAAACTCTATCCCCTAAACAGCTTTATATATATATTTTTATTATCACATTTATATGACATATTTCTCCCAGTGTAGGACCCAAAGCAGGTCACAAACAATAAAACAAAATTAGCTAAAAACGTGACAATGAAATTAAAACATGGTTAAACAATCATTATTTTTTTAAAATCATAATCTAAAACCCAGATTAGATTCACCACCCCACTCACATGGAAGCCAGGTGCTACCACAGCAGCCAACAGAAGAGTATTTCCAGATGAGACTTTCATTGAGCAAATCACTGTGCCTCATTCATTCCTGGGAATCCAACTGACATTATCTTCAATTTGTAACATTCTTCATGTTACCCCAACTGCTACATCTTTGGTTTGGTTTGGTTGTTAGCACAGAAAAGCTGTAAAGGACTAAAAGAGGGAATAGCTGTCCAAAGTCTTTTGATTGGTGGCCTTATAGGAGACAGTCCTCTGGAAGCAGCCTGGGCGTAGTGATAACTGGTACAATTTTCTTCCATGTGTGATGAGTCTGCACTGCCAAATGAATGCAGAAGTAACAGTGCATTGGCCTGGCTGCTTATGTGACTTTGTCAAGATACCTGCTTTAAAAAAAAACACCCTGTATTTATGCAGAACTCACAACTTCAGTAGCCAATTTATTTAATTTAATAGGATTTAGTCTTACCAGTGACTTCTCCTTTGTTTTGACATAGGTTACCTTTTATTTGGGGAAGTGAGTGGGTATGTGAATCTTATTATAGTGAGCCCTCTCGGATCAGTTTCACAGTAGCATATGTCCTTTCTTTCCTTGCTTGCATAGAATCCTTTGCCTTGTAGCCCTAGTTGCAGCAATGGAGTCAAGATCGCTCTTAACTGTTTGTATCGGATGTTCTGGAGCTGGGTGTTCATAAGGGATTGGAGATATTACTCATTAGCTCTTCTTAAATTTATTAAAAGGAGCATATGGCACAGAGTTCCCCCTTGTGTGCTTCTTGTGGACAGTAGATCAGAATGACACAACCCCATGGCCTGTATCATGATCTTTTATACTTTAAGTTTTGTTTTAAGTGTATTTTAAACTGTTTTAACCCTGTACCTTTTTGATATAATTATTTAATTTTACAGTAATTTTTTTAAACTTCTGTACAATATGTTTTTAGCTGAGTTTTTATTTTAAACTAGTTGTATCCAACACAAGATACAATGTTGTAGTAGATTTGAAACGTTCACACAATTCAGCTATATGCTATTATTTTAGCTCTAAAAAACACACTTTGCAATAGTATACTAACTACATTTGACTGTATTTCCCATTGGGGACTGCTTTTACGATTTATCATATATCTAAAATTGTTTTTCTAAGCATTGAAAAACATTAAATTTCTAAGCATTGTTTTACATGTGGGTGGTGAGCTACTGAGGGAGTGAGAGGAAGGAGGGGCCCTTGTGAGGTTGGGGGTGTAGATGCAGATTGAGTGGCAGGAGTGGATTGTGAGGTAGACAGAGAATTTGCATGTGGGTGGTGATTGGCTGAGATAGTGAGGGGAGTGAGGGGATTGGTTGGGTAAGCAGCCAGTCAGCACACTGGAAAAGGAAACATATCCAAGAGTTTTATATATACATAGATTATTGGAAGACACTTTGGATCCCATGACAGGAGAAATAGTAAATTAAATTAATAAAATGTGGGAGCTACATGTCCTTTTATCCATCCTTTGCACTATGTGCTAAATGGTTACTAGCACCCTGTCATTCGGGTTGGGGTTGTCTGTTGATTCTGGTGGGTGGGTGTATTATATGTCGTTATGGCTTTTTTAATAACATAGCTCTGAGTGGATTGCATCCCATCCCAAAAGTTCTCCATCATTTTCTGAAGTGCTTCAGAATAATAGACACAGTGTTTTCCCCATCCCTTGCTGGATGCTTCATTGTGTGATAGAGAAGAGTTGGAGTAGACTTGCAGTGACAGCTCTAGCTTCCAATCTGTGGCAAAAGTCTCATTAGTGTTTCCAACTGCAGCATTCACAGGGAGGATTTGCATGTGAGGTCACTGCAGTTATTTTCCCATTTCCAGCTTTCTCCTTCATTGCTTAGCTTTGGGTCTGCCATGGGCCTAGGTAGAGAGTCTATAGAGAGATGGCAATGACTTGAGGCTGTTGTATATGCATATGCATTTATTTGTTTGCTGTTAGTTTTGTATTTTCCTCATACTGCTGTTCTAGAGATTCTTGCATATGCATGCTTGGGAGAGATGGTTTAGGAAAATACATTTTTCCCCAGTCATTTCTCTTTGACTTAAATTTAATTTAATTGTTCTGGAGCTGTGTGTGAGCATGTATTTCTGAAGTAGGAGAGGATTTTTCCTTAGGTTTAAATTTATTCAGCTATTTTGGGTGAATAACAACCTGCTTTTGACTTGGAAAAATTGCCTTTTAGGAAGGGATGTGGAAGTGTGCATGTGTGTTAGGAGACACTTTTTACTACCAATACTCCACTGTTTATTTATTTTATTTTTTTGAGTTTAAGTTGGTCCTCTAGTTATAATCATTCTACATTCTCCACACAGGCACGTTAGTCTGTGGACTGTTTGTTCATTCAGAAATGGAGTCACTAAATAATTTGGCTATCCTGGATTAGTGCATCAGTCAAGAAAGACACTCAGGGCTTGTCTAAACAGTGAAAATACTCCTCATAGAATTTGAGGAGAATACCTTTTGTCCCAATGAGATCCCACATAATTTCACCGTATTTGGAAGGAGGAGGACCAAAACTGCAGTATACTCCACAGGGAAAGCCTTTGTGGCTTTTCCTGAAGTTTTTTAAAAACTGTGATGGAGACACTCTTTCCTGCTTATTGGGACAACCAATTTGCTTTGCTATGCTTTCCCAATAAGAGTGGAAGTGGAAAGCTGATTGGTCAGATGTGCACGGGGGGCAGAGCTCGCTGGCAAGGCAGTGGCCAGAACCACTATGTTGGATTTTTGCCATAGCAATTGTGCACTGTGGAAATGGAACAGCCTCCCCCCCACCATTTATTTAAATGGAAGGTCACATTTCCACAGCTTGGATTTGCTTTTTTTTTTTTTAATACTGTTTGGTGGTGGCAACTGGCAAAAATAAAAATGTGACTAATTCACTTGCACCTGCCATGTTAATTTGCAGGCATGCCTGTTTGAACATCAAATGTAGATAGTTTCACATACCAACAATGTTGGGGGATGGGGGAATGTGGCGCCAAATGAAAGCTGCTGCAATACTGTGCACCAATTTATATTTTATAGCCTTGTATAGACAAGACACTAGGTTTTCCCAAAAAAGTAGAAAGTAAAGAGATTCCACCTAAATTTTAGGAAGAACGTCTAATGGTAAGAGCTGTTCAGCAGTGGACTGCATTGCCTCGGAGTGTGGTGGTAGAGTCTCCTTCTTTGGAGATTTATAAACAGAGGCTGGATGGCCATCTGTCAGGAGTGTTTGTATATTCCTGCATGGCAGGGAGTTGGACTAGATGGCCCTTGTGGTCTCTTCTAACTCTATGATTCTATGATTAAATGGGAATTGTGATGCAGGTCTGGAATCTGATTGGCTCAGGGAAGACCAAACCATCCCAGAGCAGATTGGGGTATGATCAAAACCTGGTCCCCCAGTCAAATTGGGGAGGCTGGCTACAGCTTTGTTTAATTATTTATTCATTTTACTTACTTACTTACTTACTTTCTTATTTTCTACCTGATATGGGACCCAAGGTGGCTCACAATATGAGTTAAAATCAAATACAATTAAACTATGGCAAATACAAAAGTTTTTAAAAACATATTAAACAAACATTCACATTAAAAACATTAATTTAAAACAGTTTTTAACAGGCACTTAAACTATACAAATAATGAGAAAAGTACAAATAGAAAACCCAGAATTAAACACTGTCTACATCACTCAAACATTTGGATGAACAAAAAGGTCTTTGCCTCTTAGCTGAAGGTGAGCAGCGATAGGGGTACTGGGTACTGATAACAAAAGAATGAACTCCCTATAAAAATGAAGTTTGATCAATTAGTTTCAAAGTATGTTTCTTTTGCACTTTGTAATTTGATGTCATTTATTCTGGATCAAAGACAGCAGAACAGAAATTGACTTTGAGGCAACACTATCAAAAGGTTAACAGCACCACAGAGGTTCTAAATCAGTACTTCTCAAAGTGCTGGTACATGGACCACTGCCAATCCCCAGCAAGTTTCCAGGAAAGAAAGAAATAATTGTAGTGAGGAGGCCAAAATATGATACCAGTCCTTGGTATGTTTGAGCGGGGTGGGTTGCTAGTTCCCTATATCAGCTAAACTGAGAAGCATTGTTTTAAACAGCTTGGCATTACTGTAAAAATTATGTGGAGCATCAAAGGTACTTCTCACCCAGGGCACTATTTATTCTAGGGCTGGCCCTATTGGCATAAGGAATTTAATAGCAATCTTGCCTTTGTCTAATTCAAGGATAAAGGACTACACTGTTAAAATATCAACTTGCACCATGTTTTGGGGAAAGGTCAAGCTAAAAAAATTTTAAAAATTGAATTAGGACTTTATATGCCTTTTAAAAAAAAAATAGACCTGCCAAAATAGTTTTTTTTTTAAGTCATATAAGAAACATTGACTAGTTAATCTGAGGATTTCTTTTTCTTTTTTTTAATGTGTGTGTGTGTGTACACACACTGGTTTGGATTAGCTTGCACTGATTGTATGCCTCCCACATATCCCATTAATGTAAGATAGCTTACTGAGAAAAGCACTGGAAATTAACCTCCAAGGCCTGTGTCTATCCATTCAATTTGTGATCCTTAAAGGGGAATCAAGTAATCTTGTTACATCTAGCTTACTACAGCCTGAGGTGTTTGGTTTTTGTTTTTTTAAAAAAGTATGTGTGGGGGAGGGGGAGGATATCCTGGCATGAAGGATAAATTTATCAGCACTGACAATCTTTGTCCAGGTAAGCACAGGAACTGAGCCACAATTGAAAGTAAATCCCGAAGATGAGATGGGAAGATAGCGTGAAGAAATTGTAATTGACTCAGCCTCTCTAGAGACAGAGGGCACAATCTTCTGGGAAGTGCTCTTATGTCAGCCCCATTAAAATCAATGGAAGCTGTGCAGGAGTCACAGACATATTAACACATTTACTTAAGATTCATGTCTCTGCTCATGTTTAAAATATACTTTCTGTGATGGGCACTTGCGAAAATTCAACCAGGTGCCAGGAGAACCTCTTCCATCTGCATCCTTGGCTCTATGGGTGCCAAAGGACAGGCTGCTGTCAGTCAGAGGGGCCTAAGTCCAGTTGCTAGCACCAATTAGAGCAGTTCCATTGAATCAATTACTCGATGGTAAGTAAACTTTTGTCAATTCTATTGATTCAATGAGTCTGCTCTAGTTTTAGTTGGGTTTAGGCCAGAGGTGTGAACAATGTAGTCCTCCAGATCATGCTGAGCTGAAATTTCAGCAGCCCTAGCCAGCATAATCAATGGTGAGGAATGCTGGGATTTGCAGTCCAAGTTCTGGTGAGCTGCATGATTCATACCCCTAATTTAGGCCATAGTAATTTCCATGTACTGGAAATTAGCTCTTTTTTACCAACACGAACTCAGCATAGGAATTGTGGTCTGGATAGTGGAGCATGATCATAGGGCTTCAAGCAGGAAAAAAACAGAGCTGAGGTGAAAGTTTTTCTAGAAGTTTTTTTAAGTGTGTGCCTGTGCATATGCACACATGTGTGCTTGCATGTGTACATGCACACACAAACATACAGTAAATCCAAGGCAAATTACAAATCAGTTACTGAAGCCTAGGGGCTTCCAAGTCGAAGGGAGGCAGATAAACTGAGGAATGGAATGAAATCAGTTTGATGACAATATCCAGACAGGAAAAAAGGGGGATAAGTGGGCAAAGAGAGTAATTTTTAAAAACTAACAGTGGGAGAATGAAAAGTTGGCATGTACTTCTTCTTAAATCTGCAGAGGTGCAAAGAGGAAGTGGGGGGGGGGGCGAAGCAAGTGCCTAAGTGGTGGGATAAATGCAAAAAGCCAGGGTAAATGGGCATTCCTAGATCATGTTCAAGTTTTCCTGGCTAAGATTGGGGTGTGATATGGAGAAAGGATGGATATTCAAGCTAGGAAATTCAAACGTCAGCAGTTTCTGCTAACAAGACTGCTCTCTTTATTTCACTTCCAAGGGCCCAACAGCAGTCATTAGGAAACAAAACATCTAAATGCCTGTTGAAAGGGGCTTTCCAAATAAGAGTTGGGGTGAGTGCAGTACTCTAGATGTTGCACTGCCATACCCATCAGCCCTGACCAGCATAGCCAATGGTGGGAAGTACTAGGAGATGTAACAGCTGCACTTTGCCCATCCCTAAGCTATGGTTAGGGAGGCAACAAAGTCAGAGAATATGTAAATAGACAGGTACAACATGGAAGTGAACTAAAAACTCAGTGGTGTTCTTCTGCAGTAGTCATTCATTTCCATTGGACATGAAGAAAAGAACTTTGGGAATTATTATACCTTAAATTAGAGGCTGCCCCCCCATATCAATGGGGGATATGTTCCTGGACTTACCATTTATAAATGAAACCACAGACAATAAAGAACCTTATTAAAGTAAAGGACTTCTGGTACAAACATACCATAGAGCTACATTGGAGGACCTAGCAGTTCCTAGAGAGGATACCTCTCTAGGCATTTTCCAGTATAACTCTATGGTATTTGTCCCTATTTTTTTCAGCAGAAGACAACTGAAAGCACAGATATTGGTTCCACGGATACGGAGGGGCAACATGCTATAACATGCTTTTGCATATGCAGTTACAGAATTTACTGCATATACATTCACTCACTCTCTCACACATACAACATACAATTGCCCCCCCCTGCAGTGCTATATTTTGGGGGGGGGCATATGTTCAGGGCCAATATTCAGATTCATAGAATCATAGAATTGCAGAGTTGGAAGAGACCATGAGGGCCATCCAGTCCAACCCCCCTGCCACAACAATAAAAATACATTATTGTTACTAATAATGTATTTGCAGGAGGAGGGTTACAATGCCCCCCCAATGATGGGGGCCTCTGCGGCTGCAGGGGCTGCAAGGCCCTTAAACTGGCCCTGAGGAAGGAAGAGGCTTGAACCCCACCTCGGTTGAGAGGCTGAGGTGCCAATGTGCTTGGCGGAGCCTGGGGCTGCCCTGAGAGAAGTTCTAGGCTTTGTGGGACAAGCAACTCTGAGGGATGGGAAGGGACGGGGGAAAGGAAGGGCTCACCATGGCGAAGCCAGAGAGCAGTGCTGAGGTCCAGCTGGAGGCTGAGCTTGGCCCAGCTGAGGTAAAACTTCTGCAGGAGGCCTGGTGGGCAGGAGGGTGGGTAAGGAAGGTGGTGCACATGTGACGGGGAGCTCTGGGCCTGGCCCTCTCCAATAGGCAGCACCACAGCTTTGGCTCCAGCTTCTCCCCAAGCATCGTCGCTGGTGCTGAGGTGGTGGCTCAGGTGGGCATCAGGGGCAACAGGAGTGTGGCACTGGTGGGCAGGGAGGGGATGGGAGGTGGGGACTGCCAGTTGCCACTTCTTCCTCAGCTCCCTTTCTCCCTGCCTGGCTGCACTTGGCTGCTTGGGACGCAGGTGGCTGGAGCAGCAGGAATTGGCTAGGTGACTGGGAAAGGAGGGGGGACCCCATGAGAATGCCGCCCCGCAGGGAATGCTGCCCAGAGCGGACCATGGCTGGGGGCGGAAGTGCATTGTGGGTGGCAGGGAGGATCGGGCACATGTGCTGGACTGCTGTGTCTGTGTGTGTGTGTTGCGATGGGACCCCTGTGGCTACGGGGCCCCCCGCAGATGCTGATTTGGTGGTATGCTTTATCCGGCCCTGCATACACACAAGCATTAAGGAAATCTTCACAGCTCTTTGAAATTATATATAAAGTTTAGGGTTCTTCAGGAAATCAAAGTGTTACAGTAAGAGGAAAAGTAACACATGGAAAAGAGAAGTAATTGAGACTGGGATATGGCAGAAAAAGCTTTTAGGAATTATATCTATGTTAGTGATTGTGAAGGAGTGTTCACAAATTGCACTTCTCTTTGGAAATGCAAATAAATCATCACTTGAGTTGAAGCAAATCCATGCAATCATTCTTACATCAGATGATGATAAATACATACATAATACATACTGTACATACATACCCCAAACAGTCTCCCTGTCTTAAGCTTCAGTTGTGTATATTTTTCTATATCATCACTTTGTCAATAATAAAAAGGATGAAGTGAATTAATAAGGGGAGGGAGCACCATACAAGCTTCAAACCTGACACTCTGACAGTTAAGCAGTTAAGATGGAATCTAACAGCTACAGGACCAGCATGTCAAGTGTCATAATGAGCAGTTGCATTGTTCTGGAGCATGTTCACTTTCTACAATTACCGCACTATGATTCTACTTGTAATTGCAATGGGGGGGGACAGATCATGTTCAGATTGTCACTGCTACAATTGCGATGGGATGGGAGGAAGGAGAGAAGAACTGCAAAGAAGTGAGGGTTCTCACAACAGAGAGATTATCCCACTACTTGTATACTGTGAGATATATTACTTCTGTTTGAGTCAATGGGGTTAATATTCTATGGGGCCATTTATGCTCTGCTTGGCAAATGCTTGTATTCCTGTGGTTTCTTGCAATAATTATATAAAATGCTATTATGAGCCCAGAGGGCAATAGGCCCTTGGGACTGAGGTTAAAATCCTCAGATTCTACCCAGACTAGCTGACTTTTGCTAAAAGTAAAATAATAAGCTGACCCTTTCACCAGAAATCCAAAACCAGACAGCTTCTGTTTTTGTCCCATGTCACCAAAAAGATGTCAACATGTTTTTGCAGACAATGTCACATATACTAAACTGAATTCTCAAAAAAATGAGACATGACCTAACTAGGGCATGGGGGTCTGGATGGGCAGCCGTCAGGAGGGGGAGGTAATCTGAAGGAATGGAATGGGTGGTCTAGATGGAGGCATATCAGAAGACTGTGCCCCCTAAGCCAATTGGCAAAGAGGGAGGAATCATGCGGCCAGTAGGTGGGGAATAAAATAGGCTGTCTGCTTATGCTCAGGGTCGCCATCTTTCCTTTGCAAGGGGTGTGGAGGCTCAAATCTAGATTTGAATAAAGTCGCTGCAACAGTGCCTGCTTGAATCAAAAGTCTTTGTCTGTCTATTTATTTTTGGTTTGTTTCTCTGGTTTGGTGAGATCTAAATATAGGCAGAGTATTTCGAACATATACTGTTATAGTGCTATTATTATTTAACTGCTCTGGCTGCTTCCTGTGGAATCCTGGGATTTGCAGTTTAGGGAGGGGCATTTGGAACTCTCAGCTAGAGAGCTCTTAGGCCTCACTAAACTACAAACCCCAGAATTCCACAGGAGGAAGCCAGAGCAGTTAAATTGGAATAATAGCACTATAACAGTGTAGTGTGATAAGAGTCTCATTTATTATCAGTTGAGACTTCTTGATGCTGATTTTGAATTGAGCCAGTACCTCTGCAGACAGCAGGGTGTGGTTGGATGAAACCCGATATGCAATTTGACCAATAAACATTTAGATTTCATAGTGCTATAGACAATTGGCCAAGCATCAGATCTCTTCTGCATTTTTGCTCACAATTGGCTCTAGAGACCTGGAGGGACATGTCTTCTTTTTTAAAGGTACAGTGTTCCAGAATTTCACTGTTCTGGCATAAAAGTCCTGTGCTCTTCCTCCCATCCAGCAAGAAAGAGCAATGCTCTTTAATTAAACCTATACAACCATACAATCCTTTTTCTGTGAAGTAACTTGGAATAAATTTTAAAAAGCCAGGCTCTGTGTAGGAATAAAATATTGCCACCACAATGCAGGCAAACATTGCCTGTAATCAGTGCTCATAATAATTGGTAATAAGTTGTTACAATGCAGATGAAGCTGACATTTAGCAAAGAAGAACAGACCTACCCAGCTGACTTCACACAGAAGGTTTCTCTAGGGATATGTTTGTTTGATTGTTGTTGTTGTTTACAGTTTCTTGTTTGCTTGTTGGTTTCATAAGGCTCAGGTGGCTCAGTGGTGCAGAGTGCCTTCTGCCAGATTTGGCTATGTCCCAGCTGTGTGGATAGGGATAACTTGGCTTTAGAATTCTATACTCTGGTAAATTCCTGGTTAAATTATGGCAGTGTAGTCTGGGTGACAGTTGAAACCATTTGGAACCTGCAGCTTGTGAAAATGTGGCAGTGAGACTGATAGTGTCACACCAGTCCTGGTCTGCTTTGCATGGGCTGCTTGTACATTTCTGAGCCGAATTCAACATGCTGGTTTTAACGTATAAAGCCCTGTTTGGTTTGGGATCACCATACTCAACAAAGTGGCCTTGCACATCTTGTTATGAACCTATGGGTATTCTAAGATCACATCTGAGAGCTTCCAGTGCCTCCTCTGGGAGAGCTTTGGATGGCAATGACAAGGGCCTTTTCAGTTGTGTCCCCACTCAACTGGGGACTTGAATTTTCTTCCCACTGAAGCTCACTTGGTGCTCATATCCTTTTAATGCCAGGCAAGGACTTCCCTCTACTCCCAGGCATTTCAAGGTGTGTGACAGGCTGTTTTAATACATCACTTGAATCATGTTAATTGTCTATGACAATTGTCTAGTTGCATTGTATTGCATTACTTTATTCAGACCTTGTGTTTTCCAAACTAGGACTCAAGGTGGCTTAGAAGATAAATCTTGTTCTTTGCTACTCATTTTACTTTGATATAGATAGCTCTCTTATTTTAATTATTTAAATTGTGTACATTGCAGTGTTGCTGTAAGTCACCTTGGATCTTTTTGAAAATGTTATCTAAAAATGTTGTTGTTATTTGTTTAGCTATTGTACCTTAAAATACCCTTATGGTGCAAAAGCACCATTCAAGGGTGATTTACAACATTTAAAAGTTGGCACTGTATAAAAACAATAGTATAAAACAATGAAGAAGACAGGGTCAAACATAGAAACATCTGCCTGATTCAACAGCATCACCATTCCATGGTGGGCATCCTGTGGGTGATTTACATACATATGAGTCCCCTTATGCATGGGGCTGTACAATATTTCTTTGCCCTACACCATTTTTACTAGGGACTTCTAAATCTTGCCTGATATTTGCAGTCTCTCTGCAAGCTTAGCAAGACTGAGAAAACTGTGATAGACTGCAAATGCGTGTCGAGGTTTATAAGTCCCTATTAGAAATGGTGTAGGGTAGTAGTAGCAGCAGCAGCAGCAAGCTCCATCAGCCACCCACTTCTACCTTGAGAAGGAACCCCATTACCTTGAAATCATCCGCAGTGGGTTGAATCTGTGGGTTGTATTCAGTTCACAGTTTCTTCAGTGGTGTTTCACAAGTGTAACTGTTGCACCTGCAGTTTCACATCCTTGGATGATATATAATTACAGTACACATTGATACCTTCAGTGTACCACCTAGTCACTGGGATTTTAGAGATGCTATATTCATGCAATTATTTACATAATATTGGTATTCAACCCCAGAGTGGTGTAGCACAACCACCACTTAACTTACATGAATATATATTTACACTATGCAAGCATAGTGTAGGATCTGTTTTCAGAGCTAATAGATCATGTAGCTCCATATGAAATACAAGGTTCTTCCAGATGGCTTTTGGCCTTCTAGATGTTTTGGACTTCCACAAGTCATAGCTAGCATGCCCAGTGGTGTGGAATGGGAACTGTAGTCCAAAACATCTAGAAGGCCACCCTTGTCCTAGGTCATTCAAATACAGATATGGTTTTGGACTTTGTGTAGATTACATGATGAAACCGAGTATGACTTAACACTGTACAAATGCTTGATGTGCTCCATCAATACTGCAAGGTTGTATAAACAGCATGTTGGATTAATCTGGAGCCAGTTTTTGTTCTCCAGAGTTATCCCTTGGCCAGTATCATATTGATGTCTTATGCATGCATAAGTTCCCTTACAGAAATGGTTGGATGATTGTGTCCAATGCATAATGTCCACATTCAGTTCAAGGTCATGAAAGTAGTGTTGTGCATATGTTGCCATTCCACAAGCAGATGCACATTCTTAGCTGATGCTTATCTATCTGCCCCTGCTGAAACTGGAAGTAGTACCCCTTCAGTTGTGCATTTTTCCATTTATCATGGGAGTTGCATAGTCAACATGCTAATACCACATGAGGGAATTTTGTGCTACACAAATCTGATGTAGGATTTCAGCCAAAGTTTTTTTCAGATTGATCTCTATCACATAAGCCTTATTTTTATCATGTTAAGGTGGTTCATTTTTGTATGCTTCTTTCTTGGGTCATTCAATTGGCTTGGCATCATTTAAAAACCCAGTGGGGTAAACAGGCACAAAATGGCCTAAATACCCTAAGGGTACCAGATCCCATCTGATCTTGAAAGCTAAGCAGGGTCAGCTCTGGTTATTACTTGGATGGGAGACTGCCAACAAATACCAGGTGCTGTAGGCTATATTTTAAAAGGAGGAACTGGCAAACTCACCTCTGAGCATTTCTTGCCTGAGAAAACTTTATGAAATTTATGTTGTTGCCATAAGTTGGTAGGTGACTTGAAGGTACGCATACACACATGCACTAAACTTTGTTTATGTACCTTAGCAAAGGTACCAAAAGCAAGGCTGAATGTGAAACACAGAAAGTCTTAGTAACATGTTTGATGAACAGGAGAAAGCCCTTAAACACTTCTGAAATAGTATCAGTCTTTGACCTGGGAACTATCCAGGATAAAGAATTTCACCATTTAGGGCCAGTCAGTCAAAGGGCCTCCAGGTACACACCTTTGTCTGTGGACATGTAGTACATGTAAAGTATTGAAAAGGGTCTTCATATCAGATCTGTGCTGCTTTAATGTTAATTTAACCTTGGGTTACTGTGTTTCAGTCTAGTTGTACACAGAGCAACATTGCGGGGTTGAAAGTCACATACACTCTTTGCCAGTGAGTGATGATGAGTTGCAGGCTTCCATGTCAATGGGGCAGTAAATCTGCTGTGGGTTATAGTCTGAACTTTAAAGGGGATGTCCAAGGTGCTGAACCTGTTTGGGGACTATCTTAATAATTCCTCCTCTACATTCAGTGTCAAACCCAAACTGGAGTGCCACCACACTGGCATGGAGGCCACCAGGCAGCAGTGGTCACAGTAATGGGGTGGGGGAAAGGGGAGTTGCTTAGGACATTATCAGACGTGGCAAAAATCATGGGATTACAACATCATGGTAGTGCAAATGGTCCCCACTATCACATAACATTATTGTCTTTGTATTATTACTCTGTGTTCCAGCCTCGAAAAAGGTGTTCTTTCTCATTCACAGGACAAGCCATCAATAAATCATCAACAGCACTCTTTTCACACTATTGACTGAGTGTGAAACCACATCCTGCTGTAGTTGCTAGATTACAGCATGAATGGGTGTCCTCAGTGAGAAAACGTCCGGGTGGGAATGAGAAAACAAGGCACAGGACACTCTTTTTATGAATTGTCCCCTTTAGTTTGCATGTCTTTAGGTTTGTTTCGGTGCTTGTGTGTTCATTTACTTTGTTAATTAAGGGGTTTTGGGAGTTTTAAGCATGCTCATGTCTTCTTGTGAGAACTGCTAAAATCTTGCACATGCTAAATTGTGGAAGTAAACCTCCATTCTTGAAGCGCTAGTGGTGGTCATGAGATAATTCTGTGGCGTTCTTTCGCGTGATTACAGCTATGTGCGATAATAAGTGTTATAATGCCACAATGTTCCTGCTTCTCCATTTGCGGAATTACAGTGTTTTTCGACACTAGTCTGATAATGTCCTTAGTCTCAGCAGTGGCCACTGAAAGCATCTGAAGCAATGCTGTGGAGGGGCTGGCCGTTTACTAGGCCTGTACCTGCCCAATGCTGCTCCATCAGTCAATGCTTCTAAATGGTACCCACTTTTAAGTTTGTGCTGTCCCTTTCCCCTTGGTTGCCACTCACTGGTGGAGGTCCTGCTTCACTTTCCCTGGCCCAACTGCCAATAGGACAGAATGACTATTGAGTAGAGTAGGAGGGGAGTAGCAAGATGGAGCTAGGCTGGGGAAAATAAAATTATGTTAAAACTTTTCCTTTAGTATCCAGTTCTGTTTAAAGGAAGAGAAAGGAACCAGTGGCCCTCCAGATATGGTCAAACTGTATCCTTCATTGTTGCCCAAGAGGGCAAGGGCTGATGGGATTTGGAATTTAGCAGTACTTAAAGTGCCACAGGCTACGCTACCCATCCCTGAATCAAAGAAACAAAACTTTTGGCAGAGCCTAGATGAGTTAAGAAGATTGCCTTTTTTTGTCCTAGATATGTATTAAATGTCTTTCTGAAAGAGGGTCCAATTTTAAAGTGTTATTTTTATTTCATAGGGAAAGAATAAATGTTGCCCTGTGAAATTCTTCTGAAATTCATTGACAGATCTGAAGCAATGCATTCTTTATGAAATACCATTGCATTGCTAATAAAGTGATCCCAGCAGCTAGGTTTGTGCTGCTTAATTTGTTTCCACAGAGTGATATTGTAATTCTGACACACTGAAAAAATGCCTCACAGAGAAGCATGGTGGCCTTCGTTTTTCACCAATTTTGGTATAGTATTTTTGATTGGGGGCTTCTAAGTGATATTGTCCTAAATTAAGTGGGGTGTGTTATCTCTATAATGTAGCTGATGCTTGTGTTCAATTTGCAACATATATTAATGTTATTTACTTATTTAATCATTTAAAACAGTAATGAGAATCATGACCCCTTTCAAATGTTGTTGGACTGCAACTCCCAACAGGCCTGGCCAACTTTAGTCAATGAAGCTTAGTGCTGGAAGTTGCAACCAACAACCTCCGAAGGCTTCCATGATTCCCACACCAATTTAACTTTTTTTTTTCTGTTCAAGAAAGGCTCAAACTGTTGTGGCAAAAATGAAGGAAACCATTATGCTTTGCAACCATTACACTTTGGTTTCTGTTTAAGAGGTGAATCCCATTGCAGTTCAGCGGGGTTTACTCCCAAGTAAGAAAGCGTACAACTCAGTTCAATTGACTTCTGAGTAGACAAATATGGGATTAGATGGTGAATCAGCAGAGCATACTAGCATACTCTGATGCAGTTTATTGTGGACTAGAGCAAAAGATTCTGCCTTGAGAAAGAGCAGTGGATGGCCTTTTCAATTACTTGTCTCCTTTTGACAAGCAAGATATATTCACCATTTTTGCTAATTTCCAGGATTTTCAATTTCAGAATGCCTGTTGTGTAGTGTAAAAGCAATGGCATGTCATACACAATGTTATTTTGACTTTTGGCATTGTTGCATAGAGTCCAGTATTGTTTCCTTTCACCCACCCTATTATACACACTGAAGTACAAGGCTATAAGAACAGACCTGGTGATATCAATATATTCAATCAATATCATCAATATGTTTATTGTGCTAGCCAAAGGTCATGACAAATGGTGATATCATTTATTCAGTTTTGTGTTGGTTTAAATGAGGGCCAAATTCCCCCAATGTGCAGTGCATTTCAATTTCCAAAAAAAGTAGTGTAAAAATAAAGGTAGTGCAATGTCCTGATACATGGGGAGGTTTTGGAACGATGGCACGTGTGGAATGGTGACATTTTTCATAATTATATTGCCTGCAGGGTTACCAGCTGTCCTAATTTGATCTGATTAAGGTGAAATGCAAAACTGTCCTCATTTTGCAAAGAGGGAAGAAACAGTGCCAGGTTCTATCACAGGGCACAGAAAAGGAGAGGATGCGATTACATATGTTGGCAATGAGGGAGAGAAAGGGAAATGTAAGATGTCAGTAAAGCAGGAAATCAAGTGTACGAAAATAATACCAGTCAGTCATCTGTAGAGCTTTGTTTTGGTTCTGAAAGGACCAAGCTGCCATTTCCTGTCAAATATTTAATTAATTTTGTGCATCATATCGGTTTTCTGTGGCTTTTAAAAAAAAAAACTCTCTGGATTCAAAGTGTATGTGAATGTGGGCTTTTAGTTTTTTAGAATGGGGGAATTCAGGTGGGATAACTGGAATTTAAAGTATGAAAAGTACAAAGAATATTTAAGTGCGAAAAATATATGAATGCTTGAGGGGGGAGTAAGAAAGGAGCCTAAAATGAGGGAATGTCTAAAATGAGGGAAATCCCCCTCAGGCCCTTTTCTCACTTTCCCCTTAGTCCTCCCAATGTCATGTGGCAAACAGGCATGGGAGAGCCAGGAGAGGATTCTGGAAGTGACTTCCTCCAGATCCTTGTTCCTCCCCTCCATGATGTCACTATAGCCTTCCAAATTCTCAATGGCCTTTTCCCCCCACTTGCCCTGCATGACTTTGTGGAGGGTAGAAGGCAGCCAAGGATCTGCTACAGCCTTTCAGATCCATGGCTGTGTCCCATCCCCCCTATTTCATGTGTGTTAGGCAAGGAGGAAAGGAAGTTGAGGATTGGGAAGACTACATCCTTCTAGATCCACAGCTGCCTTCCCCCCTCTCCCAATGTAGGATGGAGATGGGCCAGGGGGATCTCCTTGTCCACTGCAAAAGACTTTCTCCCAGTGCAAGACAACTGCATGTTTTCTGAAGACATCTGGCAGTGCTGATGACAAAAGTGAGGCATGTCCTCTTTTCTCAACTCCTCCTCAATTCCCCCCTCCATGTTTTGCAAATTTCCCTACTTCTCATTGGTGTGATTTCTCAGTCTCCTCCCAGGAGCCATCCGTTCAAGGGCTTGACACCCACTGCCTGCCTCTCGTTCCTGCTCCAGAGCTGGGCCAGGAGCATGGCTCTAAAAGGAGCTGGGTAGTGGGAGCTGTAAGATGCTTTATATGCTCCTTCCTGCTCAGGAAGATCCAGTGGTCAGTCTGGGTGGGTGAACTCTGTTCAAGGCCTAATGTGGATTTCACTGAGAAGCCACCCTCTGGAGTTTGGTCATTCACCCAAATGGACAGTTGCATATGGATCCATCTCTTCTTGATACTCACTGCTCGGCTGCCAGGGCCCTTTCTTTCAGCTAATACTAGCAGTGCTCAAAGCTTCTGTTTGTTGTATTATTTTTAAGACAAACATTATGATAAAGGTAGATGGGAAGGATAGCATTTGCAGGCAGCTATGAGAAGACAGAGAGAGAAAAAGTAGACCCAACAGTAAATGACACAATATCTGGAAACTCCCTCAAAGCCAAACCCTAATTCTATACACTGTTTAATCCTTTTCTTAACAGACTGAGCTGGTATTTCTCATGTGCGCAGTTTGTATGATTGCATTTTATTCATTTAAAAATCTAAACTAATTTCCAACTGAAAATGCCCATAGTGGTTTACAGTCTCAATAAATGAGCATAAAAACCATCAGATGTCCGTTATAATGCTGGATGAATTTGATACTACAGTTGTCCCTTCATATTCTCTGGGGTTTGGTTCCAGGACCCTCCATGGATACCAAATTCCATATATACTCAAGTCCCATTATATGCAATGGCATAGCAAAATGGTGTCTCTTATATAAGATGGCAAAATCAAGGTTTCCTTTGGATTATTATTTTTTTAAGAATATCTTCAAGCCATGAACAAAATATAAAAAAGCAGAACATGCACAAACATATTTAATTACAATTACCTGCTTAATGTCACCTAGTGGTAGAACACAAGAGAATTTGTCAGTTGAAACTAACTGTACAATGATATTGCCTTGTGGCAGTGAGACAATACAGCAAAGGTTCATGATTGCTTCCATTTTCCAGCTAGGAGTATGGTTGAACCTGACCCAGACCGTACCGCCCCTCCGCCCTCCTGAATAATGCACAGGCACAAAACTCTTTTCTTTAACTTTGTATTGGTTACATATTCAGAATATAAGGTTAGGTACAGGTTAGTAAAGCGAATATATATAGAGGTAGATACATATTTGAGGTATATGTTTTCTTTGGCAATAAAATTGGCCGTAATTTGCAAGCTGAATGGTTGGTGGCCATGTATGGGTCGTGACGTCCTCATTGCCCATCCATGTGGGCCAAGGGTGAGTTGGTCCATCCGAACCTGCCTCCTAGAGGAGAGAGCCAATGGCTGGACCACCCACTCGACGCTCTCTCCTCCCCTGCAAACAAGTACATGTTAGCAAATAAAAGGGGGAGGGGCCTCCTTTGAACTTGAACTTGTACTTGAACTTGAAGATGGTGGAGGTCCTCCTTCATCCTGATTTATCACGACCCAATACATCTGCCACCAAGGCGTTCCCCATGGGAACCGCCTTCCGCCAACCATTGCCCCATCAACAGGCAGGCCTACCAGTCATCTGGGGCCTGCGTCCGCTCAGGCAGCGCCCTCCCTGCCTTACGTAGCTGACAAACGACCTGGATTGCCATTGCCCCAATCGCATGATGGACTCCTTGGACAAGTCAGCCTCTGCTGCCATGGTTGTGGCCCCTATCCGAAATGAATGGCTGCCAAAATCCTCAGAATGCCATCTTCAGGACACTCACGAATTGTAATCTGGTAAGCGGGACCCCGTCCGCATTCCGGAACAGCGGCTCCCGGTCGTTGCCCCTGACTTCCATGTAGACTTTCAGTGGAACCCTCCAACCTCCTCAGATGCATGGTGGTCCCACGGCTATGTTGATCTGCTTTTGAGCACCGGATGCATAGGGCCAAGTCATTCGCCCTGATGGTGACATCCCCAAGTTGCAACGCCCTGCCAGACGTGTCTGCTTTGGAGGAACACACTGCCTCCCCGACCCTCAAGGCCCCAAAGAATGTGATCGTGTAGGCTACCCCAAATAGCAGTGCCTCGTAGGTGGAGTGGCAGATGGACGGCAGAAGAGCAACCAGCTGTGCCAGCATCTCATGAGACACCGGCCGCCTCGCATCCGGTGCACTTGGCGTTGCCCTCTTCCAACCTTCTAATGCTTTCCTCACCAGGAAGGTGGCACAGGAATCCCCCAGCCCTGCTGTTTTGCTGAAGAAAGAAATACCTGCCACCTGGCCAGCTATGGTCTTGGACACTAGCCCTCTGTCTTTTAGGGAGGCCAGGTAATGCAGCACCTCTCACTCTGAAGCTGGTCCCGTCGTCCTCCGGAAGACTGCAAACTGCGATGCTGCTCTCCTGTAACATGCCTGCGTGGAAGGCGCCAAGGAGTCCGCTACTCCCTGTAACACAGTTCGTTCCCAAGGCTCCAAAGGTCTGCTAGGAAAGGGACTGCTGCCTCGTCCGCGTCCGGTGCTAGCAACCAGAACCGGTCCGCCTGAAACCGAGATAATGCATCTGCGATCTCGTTATCCATGCCCAGGATGTGCCGTGCCTGGAAACTGATGTTGGCCCTTAAGCAGGCCAGCCCGAACCTGCGCACCAGCCGCATGACCCTTTCCAACCTGGAGGACTGCCTGTTGATGATCTTAACCACTGCCTGATTGTCGCACCAGAAACAAACCTTCTTGTCCCTGAATTCCCTGTCCCACAGGGTAATGGCCACCAGAATGGGAAAAAATTCCAGGAAGGTGAGGTCTCTGGTCACGCCCCTGGTTGCCCACTCGGGCAGCCAAGGCTGGGCACACCAGTGTCCTCATAGTAAACCCCGAAGCCCAGGCTGCCTGCTGCATCTGAGTGTACCTGCAAAATACCCCCGAGCTCCAGGCGTCCCTGCCATGTGGTGACACCATTGTAGCGTTCGAGGAAAGTTAGCCACATCCTCATGTCCTCTTTTACCCCTTTTGTGAGGCAAATGCAGTGATGCAGTGCACTGACCCCCCTGGTGATCCTAGCAATGCATGCGCAGAAAGCCCTCCCGGGGGACACCACCTGGCATACAAAGTTCAGATGCCCCAACAGTGGTTGCACTTCCTTCAAGGTGGCTTTTTCTGTCCTCAAGATGCCATCCAGTAACATCTGTAGGCCCTCAATCTTGTTGTCAGACAGTCTGGAGATCCCCTGTTCAGAATCGAGCTGTATACCCAGGTACACCAGGGATATCATTGGTCCCACAGTTTTGTCAGGTGCCAACGGCACCCCCAGCTCGGTGGCAAGTGCCTGCAAAGAAGAAAGCAGAAACCCACATTCCTCCCCCCAGCAGGGCCCATCATCAAGAAGTCATCCAGGTAGTGAGTGACAAAGGGGGAACCCACCCTGCATTGCAGGGCCCATTCGAGGAATGTGCTGAAGGTCTCAAATGCAGAGCAGGTGATGGAACAACCCATGGGCAATGCCATGTCATAGTACCACTTGTCCTGAAACTTGAAGCCCAACAGGCAATGGTCATCAGAAGCAGCTGAAAAGCCGACTGTATGTCACACTTTGCCATGAGCACCCCTTGACCGCAACTCTGCAGGAGGCGGAGTGCGTAGTCCAATGATGCGTATCTCACCGTACAAAGTTCCTGTGGGATCGCATCATTGACTGATGCCCCTTTCAGATAGGAAAGATGGTGAATGAGGCGGTATTCTCCTGGGGCCTTCTTGGGCACTACCCCCAATGGTGAAATCCTCAAGTTGGGCATGGGGCGCAGTTCTCCTTTGCAATTTTGCATGCCAGCACCTCAGGCAGCTGTGCTGCTGATTTCAAGTTGCCTGAGGTAGTGGCCTCCCTCTTGCCCTGAAAGGGGATGTGGAACCTGAATTAAATCCTTCAGCTCTGCAGCCTGCTTCTTGGGGTAGGCTGTTAAGAGAGGATGCATGGCCTCCAGTTTGACTGGAGTGAAAGCCATGTGCCCTCCCGCCCCCGCGTGCACCTCACTTTGTGGTGCTGCTGCTGGTGGTGCCACTGGATCCCGCATCCTTCCTTGGGCAAGCTGCTGGTGGTTGATTGCTCTGAAAGGACTGACCCCTGCTGCCCTGCCAGGTGCAGTTCACCTTTGGGTGCCCCCCCTGCAGCTGTTGCAGGAATGGTCGAACCTGCACTTGTACCTGGAGCACTTGCCTCCATTATACTCCCAGCACAATGGCTTCTTCCCCTCCTTCTTGCATGCCGCCTTTTGGGGGTTACCCTTCTCCCGCCTGCCCGGCCCCGTGGCCTGCAGCCAAGTGGGGTAGTCGACAGTTTCCCATCTGTGCATGGGAGACTGGGATGCCTTTTTCCTGCACTCAATGTTGTACAAGATGGCATTGGCGTCCCCTGCTTGAGCCCTAACCATCAGGACATGGCGGAGGTGATTGACCAAGTGCCAGGCCCACTCTGGGAAGACTAGTGCGACCACCCCCATGAAGACCTTGTGCCCGTTGAGCCAATTGGCAAAGATGCGCTCCGATGGTTCTGCACTGCTCTTGTCAGTATCTTTCTTGTCGGTCTTGTGCATCCTGGTCTCAGCCCCAGGAGGCGGTGCCAGCATGAAAACATCTACATAATAACCTTGCAGAATTTTTGACTGCACCTTATGATCCAACTGGCCCCCAGGAGGGTCCTCCTTAGATTTTGCCTCCCGGAGCTCCTCCCCATCTGGACACTTGCCCTCCACCTACCTGTCCTCCCCCACCTTTTCCCTGGCTGTTCTGAGTTTGAGAGCCCATGCTGGCAGGCCAGGCTTGAAGGCTCCCTTTTCCCAATACCTGTACTTGTCCTTGTCCAAGGACTCACCTGATGCGGAACCCAAACGGGATCGTCTGCGCTTCCTGCGAGGGCTCTGCCTGCTGCTGGACCTGCTGTGCCACCATGATGAAGAACCTCGGGATTGCGACCTCCCCGATTCTCTGGAACCACTCCTCTCCTTGGATCTGGAACGCCTGGACCGATCACTGCTACTGGGTGCACCTACGCTGGAATAGGTATTGGGGTTCCCTGCCTCAGGAACCTCGGTGACCCCAGGCATGGCAGCACTACTACCAGAGGGGGCATCCTTGTCCATTCTCTGAAGGACTACGGACAGGACCCCCATGACATCAGCTAGGGTGGGGGTTGATTGGCCAAACGCCTCCACTGGAGGCCAGGGGGCTGACGACTGGCTGGTGATGCTGTTGCCCCCCTGCTCTGGCTGCCCTACCCCCTCACTACCGACTGCCATCTCCATCTCCTGCGGGGGCCACGCCTCCGACATGTGCCATTGTTATGATACTCTCTTGGGCCCCATGGCAGCTGCAATAGACCTCCTGACCTCTTTGTATGGAAGGTGCCGTGTTCTGTGCTTTGTGACATTCAGGCTTGTGTATCTGTATTTGTTTTTTTTTTTTAACTTTATTCAAAAGCCGCCAGCCGCCCCGCGGCCTGAAGCCTTGCCTGGGGGTGGGAGGGATCCCTATGCGGCCCTTTCTTTGGCCATGACAGAGCACCCTGTTGCCGCCTCCGTCGTGCCCTCCCTTGACCAATCGGGGCGAGGCAGGCTCGCCCCCATTGGCTTGTTCCCTCCTCCTCCGTCCCAGCGGCAAAGGCCGCTGGGAAGGAGACAAGAAGATGGCGGCCCCCATGGGCTCGCCATGCGGCCACACTTCTCCCCCCCCCTGGGCCCAAGGCCAAGTGGTGCGGGGGGGGGGCAGGAGGGCTAGAAAGAAGGCGGCTGGCCGGGCCACAAAACAGCCCACCGGCTAGCAGTGAGCCCTCTTTTCTCTTGGCAGTTGTTTTTGTGTCATTTTTTTTCTGGCTAAAGCTTTTCTCCCCTCATTCCCAGAATGATCCCATATATTCAGCTACAAAGTGAATAGGACATCATGAAGGGCAAATAAAGGTAATTGACCCTGAGTTCCCTGCATCAGTGACAAGAGCAATCCCAGCAAATCAGATCACTCTGGCAAGGCAGACTCTCTTTCTCCTTCTGTCACTGCAGTGCCCCCAAATAAAGAACTGGGTGCTTTCTGATGATGCTGAACTCATTTATGAAAAGCATCACACACACCCATGTTTGTTTGTTTTTTGCTCAGTCCATATATGAGCCTCACAAAGTGCAACCTAAGATTATTGCAACACAAGCTGCTGAATGTATGCTTGCCTGTTAGAGATAGAAAGTACAATTTTGATTCCACATTTCAAGAGAGTTAGCAAAATAAATATTTGCTGTTTCTTCAAATCACTTTACCCTAAGCCATTATGGTATCAGACTATTAGTTAAAAGAAGTGTTCTAAGTTTAATTTCTCCTTTTAAAAAATGAATGACTTTTTTGCCTTCTACTTGTTTCATTCTATCACTCATTCCGCCTCTAGTAACTAGAAAGTAAAATTCTTAGGCAGCTGGTTTTTGCTCCATGGTGACTTTTATTCAGCTATAGTTGGTCTTTCTTTAAGAAGACAATCTCTCCTCTTAGAATCCTTCCCACCACATGCTGAAAAATCCTGACCTCTGTCTAGCCTTCTGAGAAAAAAGTCTGATAATCATCAAAGACCCTTGCCAGCGTGAAGGTAGACATCCAAGACCAGAACTTGCTTTGGAGATTTCAAGTACTTTTTGAATAAAAGATAAAGAAGAAAAAAACCTTTTCATGGACTGGGCTGATTGTGCTAAATACCTAGTATGCCAACAGTAGAAAGCGCCTCTCACCCCATATTCATGCCACGAGGTTTGTACTGTAATATTTATGGAAAGAGTGCCAATAAAGCAGGGATGTGTTCCAGGGGAAGAAGGTTACAAATACACCCCTTTAAAAAGGCTTTGATATGACTTTGTTCTCTAGGTGTGTCATGCCTACAACCTCAAGCTGCGAATGATAGAGTTCTACCAGATTTAATAAGTATCCATTGTGTGGCTTTCTGCACCTTTAAGATGACTGTTTCTGTCATGAGGGGGAACAAAGTCACTGCTGTCATGAAGGGGCAAGTGTCCTTTCTGTGGAAGATGTCATGGCCAGCCAGGACTCTGAGGAGTCAGAAGACGAGGAGGCTGAGGTTGACTCTAGCCCTGCTTTGCCAGATACAGATAACCCAGGACTCAGCAGCCTAGCCCTCCCCCAGAACAGGGCCCAAGCCTGGGAGACATAGTTGAGCAACAGCAGGAGGTGGAGGAGCAGGTACCTACCTTTAGCCAAAGAAGAGCAGAAAGGGAGGGGCTGCGACGCTCTCGGAGGCTAAAAGAAAGATCCTCATTAATCACCAAGCAGCTGTCAGTAGGAGCTGGGGCCAACATAAGCAGCTGAGGGAGAGCTGGATTCCTTGTCATAGGCTATCTGTGTTCCCTGGAGAAAGCCTCTGCATTTGACTCTCCTAGCTTTTGGAACCTTGTTTCTTGAAACCTCAGATTATCTTGACCCTGGACTGTATTCGTTGACCCACCTGCCGGACCCCTTTTGACCTCGGACTGCCTCATTGTTCTTCGCTCTCTCTGGACTCCTGACTTTCTGGACTGCTATTGACAACACAAGGTACTGTGCTTTGGAACTGAGTTGTTGCTGAGCCGGGCTGTTTTATGAACTATCGACTTGGCGGCTTTCCCGGACACCTCAGTAAATAATCTAGGAGAAAAATTCCATGGTTCAAATGTTGTCTTGTTCTTCAGTGGTTTTTTTTTTTTAAGTAAACATTTTAATAGCTATTATAACTGATTTGGACCTAAGTCCAGTCTGAACCTGAATTGAAATCTAGAACTCCAGGTTTTCACACTTTCCATTGATAGATCCAACATGGCTATACCTATCTTGTTTGTTTCCCCATAGAATTGCATGAAATGAAATGAACATGGTTTGTTTTTCAAAGCAAATAAACCTTGCCAAATTAAAGACAGGTAGTTCTAGGCATTTTGTGCTAGCCACCTTTAAAATCTTCTTTCTTCAAAAATTGAAATTAATTTATAAAAAAAACACATATAGTCAGTTGAGTGCTCCATCCTGTCCCCACAATAGCCACACAAGTAAACAATAGGACTGGCCTGAGCTGAGATTAGAATGATGAGGAAAAGAAAAATAAATTCCTGTGTTTTCAATATTTGCATACTTTAAAAAAAAATACTTGCTTAAAATGCCAGCATTTTTCCAATTTCAGTTTCCCCCCAGATTAGCAAGGAAGTATCTTTGAAGCAAATAGCTATAGCGGTTCATTTATTTAGAGTAATTTATCTTTAAAGCGCCCATTAAAATGGAAACAGCTTCTGCTAGCAGAGGCCAGAGCTGAACATAATCAGTCCAGCAGCATTTTCCCCATTGCAGCTGACACACTATGTACATTGCCAGTAATGCATTTCATGTCATTTGTTTTATCTGTTCCATTCTCTAGTGAGTCTCTCTTGGCAGGTGCTGTGCAAGCACATTAGATGTTGTACACAAATTGTACTCTTTCTGCTTGTGATATGTAATGAGCGAAGAGACAGGAAGACAGTTAAAACAAGTTGCCATGAACCTTTCCTAAGAGGCTTGTAGGTTAAACTCCAAGCATGCTGAAAGCTGGTTGAAGCCTGTGGTTCTGAGTATTGTACTTATGATTTTATCAGATGAGGAAAATATGGCATCATAAGGACACCACATAACCGCGAAATGACACACAGAGCAGACAACGTTTCCCTTTTGCGATTATAAAGAGGCAAAATCACATACTTTTTATTGACAGCTTAAGCCATCAATAGATCTCCCTGCTGCTTTTTTGCTGGCATTGCCAGCATGTGATACCTCAGGCCATTTAGTACTTACCCCAACAATGGCCGCTCGGGTGCAAACATGTCTGGGTGAGATCGGGACATTCAGGTAAGTTTCGCTCTCTTTATGACCCTCCCTGGGTTACTTGGGACTTTTACAATGTGTTTGGGTGCTTAGTGTAACTTTTAGATTTTTATTTTTGTTTTTAAGTTTGAATTTCCCATGCAATGAAATTGCATGACATTTCAAATGAGGACGTGAACAGTGCTCCATTCAACGTTAAGTTGGAGGCTTTCACAGCCAGCATCCATAGGTTTTCCATGGTTTTTTTCCAGGCTGTGAGGCCGTGTTCTGGAAGAGTTTATTTCTGACATTTTGCCTGCATCTGTGGCTGGCATCTTCAGAGAATGGTTGGGTAGGAGTATGGGGGGGGTATATACCACCCAGAAACTAGCCATTCAAATACACAAATTTACGTATCCTCTCCAACAGGGGCTCATAGTATATAACCCATACACACACACCCCTACCCAACCATTCTCTGAAGATGCCAGCCACAGATGCAGGCAAAACATCAGAAATAAACTCTTCCAGAAAACGGCTTCACAGCCTGGGAAAAAACCATGGAAAACCTATAGTGCTCCATTCATTTCCTCTTCATTGCTGGGAGCCTTTGCCAGGATTACAATGTTAGTGCTGTGGCTGAGGGGAGTCCTTTTGCTGGCATAAAAATGCTTTTTTTTTCAGTGCCGGCAAAAGAAAGTTTAAAGAGGTTGCATCTGATAAAGTCCTTAGATCTGGGAGCCTGAGGTTTTAAAAAACACAACCTGGACCCAATGGGTAGCTTTGGGCAAGACACCAGACAGCCTTCCGCAGCCTCAGAATATCCATTTGCAGAGGAAATGTGAGGGACGTATGTTTGGAATACAAAAGTAACTTGTTAGGAAGTGGCTACAATTCCCTGTTAATACATATGGTCGTGACCCCAGATTTATTGATGCGTTAAACAGTCTTTACTTTCAAGGGAATGTTTTGGCATTGAGGTGAAGGCTTCTTCGATTATCTGTCCCTCATATCCTACAAAGATTGTACTGAGTTTTGCTGCAACTTGAAAAAGAGCATGCATGACATTTGTGAGTCTTCTTAACATATTTTTGATTCATTAGGAAGAGCAATTAAATTCTGTACTGTAAATATACGATGAGTACTATATAAATGTTGTGTTCCCTTTGCCTTTGATATAGAATCAAGAGAAACAAAATATCCTGGTAATAATCATCCATAGCATAGAAAGAAAGAGAACAAAATGGATTTGTTTTCACATGTGAAATATAACTGATTTTTCTGGAGTTTTTTACTCAGTTGCTAACAGTTGCCAACATCTCCAGTAGGGAAATATAATTGTAACTAGCTGGACCCGGCGTACCATACACTGTTAAGAAACTCCCCAAAGCATGCCTGGTAGACCTCACGACAACCCTGTAAGGTAGGCCAGTGGATTTGAATTCCTCCTCCCCCTTCTCAGCGTTTCACACTTTTTCCAGAATTGCTGAGGGTGACTCACTCTGTTACCCTGCTGCCAGTTGACTGCCTGGGTCCCACTGCAACACGAATAGAAATAGTATTACTGTGTAGACTTACATCATAAGCAGGAATTGTGCAGCCTGAGACACTGGTTAACCGGAAAGGCCTGCAACCTTAGTAACTATAGCCAACACTGCAGCACATTGTTTGGTCACTTCCTGTATGACATTGGAATATATAGATTTGCATGTGAGTGGTGATTGGCTAAGAGAGTGGTTGGGTGTGTTTCCTAAGCAGCCAATCAGCACACTGGGAAAGGCAACATACCCAAGATAATTTTATATATAGATAGACAGATGTAGACAGACATATAGCTGCCCATTTACTAGCACTGGAGCATAGCTGAAAGGAAAAGCTGGCTAAGCACATTTTGAAAACAAGTTGGATGGACTGAGTTCAGGTGTCAACTGTATGAGATGCCCCAATTGTTGAATGAAGGCTTTTTTATTTTAAATAGTTTGTGGCATTTGTCTGACACAGTCAGTTTAATCACTCAAGACAAAACAGAACCATTAGGAGGAGGAAAGGAGCTCAGTCTTGATTATTTTTTTGAATTTCATATTATTTATGAACTGTGCATAGTAAGACAGTAAGAGCTATTTGGAAGTGGAATACACTGCCTAGTAGCATGGTGGCGTCTCCTTCTTTGGGGGTTTTTAAGCAGAGGCTGGATGGCCATCTGTCGGGAATTATTTGATTGTGTATTTCTACATGGCAGGGGGTTGGACTAGATGGCCCTTGTGGTCTCTTCCAAATCTATGATTCTGTGATTCTGTATCTATATACCAGTATACCTCAACATGAAAACTCGCCTGATCTAGTTTCCCTGATGAAGGGCCATTAATCTCCAGAACACATGGAATCACAGTAAATCTTGATTACCATAAACTCCCCCCCCCAGTTATCCCATTTCCCCCACCCCACCCAAAAAAAAAACAGAGTTGGGCAAAGTGTTGACCATTTTTTGTGGCCATCAGAGCCCACAGGAGTCAATTTCTTAAACGCCCCCCCACAAAAAATGTTTGCCAGTTTTGTCCTCCTGTGCCATTTTAGGCCCAGAAGAGGCCTCTTTAAAAACAGGAAATGATCCTGGATCACTTCCTGTTTTAAATAAAATGCCTCTCTGGGCCTAATATGGCTCATGGGGCAAAACATGACAAAATGCTCCCAATGTCCCAAGGGTTATTTCAAGCGGGACATTTGATTTATTTATTTTATTTTGGTGAGGGGTGGTGATATGGGTACAACTCTCCAAGGAAGCTTATATGACCCTCTGCTCTCCAACAATTGCCAGCCTCTGCCCTAAAATGGTCAGAGAAGCCTAGATCTCTCCAAGGAACAAAGTAGACTAGGAACTTCCCAGCATCAGTTGATGTTTATTGGAATATAAGCGTGTGAAAAGTGTGCTTTTTGCTACCCCCATGGTTTACTAGAAACACTAGAAGTGTTGTTAGCTCTAGAAGTGTTGTTAGCTCTAGAAGCGTTGTTAGCTCTTCAACCCGTGCCAACTGGGACAGCAATTTATAACCTAGCTGTTACCTTAAGAGACACTGATCCCAATCAATCTGTCAATCAGCCTTTGCCCTCCTTAACCTCTCATTGTCTCTTTACCGGACATATTACAATCCTTTTGTGTTCTGCTGTCCATTAACAATGAGCATCTTGTGCTTGAGTTGATCTAAACCCTTCAGCCCAACTTCTTTTCTTTCAAAAGAGGACAAACCTTGTGAAAGAGACAAGGTTGCTGCAAGCCTCAAAACATTAATTAACTCTAGTACAATGAAGTCACTAAATCCTTTGGCATCACTGTCTGACACCTTCAGAGTGATTACAGTGTCATAGAGGTACAATTCTTCAGAAGTGGATTGGACATGAGAAGGATAAAGGTCTCACACTTACCTCAGCATTCTAATTAATTTCAACAGTTGAGAGATTTGGAAAAAGTTGGGAGGGATGATTCTGTATTTAGGAACACATTGTGATATCAATGCCATGTCTTTGGCATTGTTTCCATTGCAAATCATATAGGAGATTATCAGATTATCGGCAAAAACCACATCAAAATATCGCTAGAAGAACAGGGAGGGGCGACCTTACCAAACAATGACGCCCTCCAGTGTTCCGGGGCATAGCACGGCCATGAGTAATGCATCCCTTTTTATTAGTGGCTTGTATCCATCAATGCAAAACCTAATCTGCAGCAACGCTGTGTCCCCAGAACGGTTGAAGGATGCAGGCATCTGGTAAGTTCGCTCTTTCTGTTTTTGTAGCCATCTTTTGACACGGTTGGGAAGACAATTTTTGGCACGCCCCCCCTCCAGTCTAATAATCTCCTGAGTCTGTGCATTCATAGATCTCATCCCAATACTTAAATGCTTCGTTTTTGCTCTATATGTAAACCTCAAGGCTGATTAAAACAAAACACATAAAACATTAAAAACACCAACAAATCTCTTGTTACAACTGCTCCATTGGCTGCTGGTCTGTTTCTGACTATAATTCAAAGTGCTGGTTGTGACCTGTAAAGCCCTATACAGCTTAGGTCCAGATTATTTAACAGACGATATATGACAGACCAGATGAGATTTCCTGGGCCTTGAGATCCTCAGGAGTGGCCGTTCTCTGAGTCCTAGCACCTTCACAGGCATGGCTGGTGAGGACATGTGATAAGAGCCTTCTTAGTGGCTGCCCCTAGGCTCTGGGACTAAGGCTAAAATTCTCACCCCTTTTCAGTCCTTCCAGGCAGAGACCTAGGTTTAACTAATTTATTGTCTGTACTGTACACTGCCCTGGAACCTGATCTGATGAAGGGCAGGATGGAAATATGCATATGTGGAGCCAGGAGTGTGATATTGCAACAAAGCAGGCAAATACTATTTTAGGAGATTTTCAGACAGGCAAAAATCGCCCCTTGCCGCGCGAGCAGCCTCCCGAAACTGCTGCGCGGCAAGGGTCTTTTTCGGACGACGGTGTGCCTCTAGCGAAGCCGTCCGTGTCACTTCCGTGAAGCTTGGGACGGCTCCGCGTCATATTTCAATCACGGGCAGCCTCCGTGCTTGAAATATGGCGCGGAGCCGTCCCAAGCTTCATGGAAGTGACACGGACGGCTTCGCTAGAGGCACAGCGTCGTCCGAAAAAGACCCTTGCCGCGCAGCAGTTTCGGGAGGCTGCTCGCGCGGCAAGGGGCGATTTTTGCCTGTCTGAAAATCTCCTTAGTCTGCATTAATAGAAGCATTGTTTCCAAGTAAAGGAAAGTAATAGCCCCACTATATTCTGCACTGGTCAGGCCTCTTCTTGAGTACTGCATTTAGTTCTGCAAGCCCCATTTTAAGAAGGATATAGACAAGTTGGAGCAAGTTCAAAGAAGAACGATGAACGTGATAAGAGGTATGCAGAACAAAACATATGAGGAAAAGTTGAAGGAACTGGGCATGTTCAGCTTGATGAGGAGAAGACTGAAGGGTGGCATGATCACATTCTTAAAATACCTCAAGGGCTGTCACAAAGAGGAAGGGGTAGGCTCATTCTCTGCTGCCTCAGAGGATAAAACTAGATCTAATGGTTAGAAGCTACAGCAGGGTAGGTTTCGACTGAACAGTAGAAGGAACTTCTTGACAGTGAGAGTAGTTTGGCAACTGAACCAATTGCCTAGTGAAGTGGCAAGTTCTCCTTCTCTGGAAGTTTTCAAAAAGAGTCTGTATAACCACTTGTTGGGGATGCTCTAGCTGGAGATCCTGCACTAAGCAGTGGGTTGAATGTGATGGCCCCGAGGACCCATTCCACCTCTATGAATTTACGTGCCATCATTGAGGGGGTGGAACTAGGGCCACATGTTCCCATTTCCTCCTTCAAGCATTCAATCTGAACACCTGAAGGGCTCAAGCAGAGGTGAGCATCCTCCAGAGGTTGGGTGAGCTTCACTAGACCTCAGTGGAAACTTGGTGGGCCAAGTGATGTACCCCAACCCCACCTTTTTTTATAGGTTGCCATATTGAAAACTAGAGAGCTCCCTACAAAATTAGCAACCATTTTCAAGATGCTTGGCAAAAAATTGAGCTAAAGTTACTGTATGAAAAAGCAGAATTGAGGGGAAACAACAAAAGACAATAAGCAACTTCTTCAGAAAAGCTTATACCAAATACAATTTGCTAGACTTTAAGGTGCTGTGAGGCCATTGTTAGGTTTTAATACAGGTGCCTCCCTGGAAATTGTTAACAAAATTGTATGAGTTGTTTTCCTCACCCTTGCATCTGATAAGGTGCAAATTCTTGCACGGCCATTGAACTAAATGAATTTATAAGTAATATTCAACATATTGGGGTCACATAAGTAGAACTGAGGCAATCATAAGGCCTTTCATTGATGTTTCCCATTTCACTTTAAAGCCATTTATTGACAGCTCCCCAAATTTCCTCTAAGTCTACAAAAGTGATGCCACAAATGAACCCCAAAGAGTATATCTGACCTTTGATTAACAAAATACTTTACCATTTAGAAAATGTTTTGGTAGAATGCTTCCTTTAAAAAAAAATACATAACACCTTTCCAAAAGGGTTATTTCTGTAGCACTTCGAAATGTATAATCTGAGAATTAACTATTTCCCAAATTCCCAGAGAGCTATCATTTTCTAGCAGTGGGCCACAGTGACAGAATAAAATGGATGGGTAGATAGAGAAAGAGAGACAGAGAGAGAATAGTAAGTGTGTCAGGAACATTAACTCTTTTAACAATTTTGTATTTTAACCATGACATTTTAAGTGGTTAAATAAAGGTAGAGCAGTTTTATAATAACTGGTTACATTTATATCCCATCTTCCCTCCAAAGAGTTCAAGGTGCTATTATATAGCTGCCTTCTTCTCTACTTCATGCTTGCAACAACATCCCTATGAGGTAGGTTAGGCTGAGAGGATGACCCAATGTCACTGAGTGAATTTCATAGCAAAATGGGAGCTAGAACATGGTTCTCCCAAATCCCGATGCAGCATTCCAACCACCGCTCTGCCACATTGGATCTCCTCCTGACACAAATTTTCTATATAACAATTCAGTAAATAATTCATCACACACACACACACTAACCCATTTGTGTCTTTTTCATGGCAAGATGACACAGGGATACACATATTCATCAGCACCTGTGATCTTTACACATGCATACACACACACTCCCACCCTCCAGGGGTGCAAAGTATCCAGTAAACAGGGTGATTCCATTTCTACCTTGTTTCGCGAAAGGCATTCCCATACCTCCATGACTAAGAACATTGGCACCTGCAATATATGATGCTTCTTTTCTCTAACACATTTGGATGGAGGGAAGGAAAAGCAAGGGTGTTTTCCTATTTTAAAAAATCCCCTGTTGGTATTAATGGACTCAGCCTCTTCGGATCTCCTATAATACTGATACTCAAGCCTGCTTCATTCATAAGCTTTGGTTTTAGGGAAAGGGAAAGGGCAATAAAGAGTCCTTCCCTGCAAATCTCCCTCTTTCTCTTCATCCTGTGCAGGAAAGGCCAGGACATAAAAAAGAAGAGCACAATCCATCAAAGTATTTCTAGCATGTTCTGAAATATGGTATAGCTGGATTGTTGGCTAATACAGTATATCTCCTCCAGTTTCAATAACATTTTATGATGCTACTTAAGCTTGGTATCCATCTTTGGTGCTCCATCCCTGTGTCTATTGGCAGTATATCACTCCCCTAGAGCCAATGAAAATAAGTTCTAAGCTGTATTTCTCTGTGCTTCTTTATTGCAGCTGGCTGTCCCGATTCCTTGATTAAAGAGCTGCATCACTTCAGAATTCTGGGCGAGGAGCAGGTGAGTTAACGTCTGAAAGGTAGCGTCATGGTGTCATGAAAGACAGATGCTAATGAGACAGCTTCTTCTCTCTCCAGGGAGGTAATATGTGTCTCATGACCGTCGTGATGCCCTGAAAATGAGAGGGACACACACACACACACACACACACACACACAGAGTATATGTATATGCATGTGATAGGAGACTTCTTAAAAATTCTATCCATCAACCTTGACAGATTATTAATTGGTACATCTGCTATCTGCCACAGCTCTTCAACTCAAGACTCATGCAGTAAACAGGAAGTATAAAATGGTACATACAAACACAAGCAGAAGGATGAAGCCTGCCTGAACTGCAAATAGATATTTGAAGCTTGGTACTTTCTACTGATATTTGCCCTTTTTAAAATACTTCTGATCACATTCCTCAACCTCTGCCTGTCAGTTTTGTTTTGTTTTTGGATTTAAGAGTTGTAACTCATGCCACAATAAAGGCTGATTTAGTGGTACATGCCTTATTTTACACTACACTACACACACACATTCCCTTTTTCAATGAAAGACTTGTGTGGGCTAATGAAAGTGCTTGAATAGCTCTATAAAACCAATCACATTTGGAAGGAACAGGAATGTGACTAGGGTTGCCAGATCTCATATCCTGGTCCTGAGTCTCCAGTTTTCATGGCTCATCTCTAGGTGGAAGACAAGGGCACAAATTCTCCAGTTTTTGCTGGCTCAGCTCCAGACAAGAAGAAAAGGCTATGTGCAAATCTCCAGCCATGTTAGTAGAGCAGCAGCATGCTACAATTTGCAAGGCTTGTTTCATTTGTCACTACAATTTGTAAGAGACTATTTGAGGGCTCTGTGTATTGACTTAGCTTCCTCCTTCCCTTCTAGTTGTTGTGGCACTTGGGCTTACTCTCTGCTCTGATCTACATCCACCTTTTGGCTAGAAGCTAAAATTTGTCTTAATTTCCAAACAGAAAAATATGTGTCCTCTCCCTCTTCCTCTCTCTCTCTGTGTTTGAATTATCAGTTGTGAGCAACTGTGGTTAGTACTCAACACATAGCACTTAATGTATCACCAGGGATGGCCCCTAGGTTTCAGGTTTTGGCTTGGAGATCTCAAGAATGAATTTCAACAGAGAGAAATGCATAATACTACACTTGAGCAGTAAAAATGAAAAGCACAGATAGAGGATGGGTGACACCTGGCTTGATGGCAGTACATGCAAAAGGGATCTAGGAGTCTTAGTGGATCACAAGCTGAACATGAGTTAGTAGTGTGATGCAGCAGCTAAAAAAACCAATGTGATTCTAGCCTGCTTCAATAGGAGTATAGTGTCTAGATCAAGGGAAGTAATAGTGCCACTCTATTCTGCTTTGGTCAAACCTCGCCTGGAATACTGTGTCCAGTTCTGGGCACCACAATTCAGGAAGTATATTGAGAAGCTGGAACGTGTCCAGAGGAGGGCGACCAGGATGGTGGGAGGTCTGGAGGCCATGCCCTATGAGGAGCGGTTTAGGGAACTGGGCATGTTTAGTCTAGAGAAGAGAAGGTTGAGAGGTGACATGATAACCATGTTTAAATATTTGAAGGGCTGTCATACTGAGGATGGAGCAAGCTTGTTTTCTGCTGTTCCAGAGACTGGGACATGGAACAATGGGTTCAAACTACAAGAAAAGAGATTCCACCTAAACATTAGGAAGACCTTCCTGACAGTAAAAGCTGTTTGGCAGTGGAATGCACTACCTCAAAGCATGGTGGAGTCTCTTTCTTTGGGGATTTTTAAACAGAGGCTGGATGGTCATCTGTCAGGGATGCTTTGATTATTTATTCCTGCATGGCAGAGGGTTGGACTGGATGGCCCTAGTGGCCTCTTCCAACTCTATGATTCTATGATTCTAAGGACCTGGGATAATCTTGAACTATCAATCCTATGTGTGACCAGACTTTGCAAAAGGCTTAAGACCTACATAAAGGAATCAGCCATCTTAAATTTATGATTAAGATTATCATCCATATAATCATAATTCTTGGAGTGCCATAGGTGGGCAGACAGCTTAGTAGCAGCACCCATATTTTAATGCAGAAAAGCTGTTTTCTGCACAGAAAAATTTTGCAATTGGGGATATGCCACAAAAATTCACATGTGGTTGATTTTTAGCGAAAACAGCTTTTTCTGTATAGGAGACAGCCTTTTCTGCACAGAAAATAACATTTCTACACCAAAAAAGCTAATTTCTATGCAAAACAACCACATGTCAATTTCATGCAGAATAAATTCCAAACTGCAAATAGGCTTCAAAAACTATGGTTTTAGAAAGCAAGGAGATCTTGTTACACCTTTGAGACTGAGAGAAAGAAGTTGCAACATAAGCTTTGGTCTACTTCCTTAGATGCATGGAGAGAACTGGTGCCTAGGAACAGACCTTATACTCAGGCTGTTGAATAGCCATAGAAATGCAAAACTTGTGGGTGTGGTGATGAGGTGACAATTTTAGTTTAACAATGTTCATTGATGGACAAAGGCAGGAGGAGAGATGTTGCCAAAGGCCAAGGTAGGTGGATGACCCTATAAATGGTGGAGGCAGTTTTGATGTTGTGATGCTGGTTCTGAAGCAGAAAGGAGATGTAATAAACTGTCCAAGAGTGTCCTCATGAGACTAGGGTGTTAACTACTGATATAATATGTGTAGTGTACCTGGAAACCACTGGCTTTGTTTAACCTACTGTTAATAGACTGGAATTTGTTGATATATTCCAATTCAGCTGTTTCTCTTTCCAATTAACTGTTCCAAGTTAACTGTTCAATGGATTTGTAATTGGTTGACCGGCCGAACCCAAAGGGTGCTCAGCAGTGGCTCCTCTTCGTCTTGGAAAGATGTGACCAGTGGGGTGCCAGAGGGTTCTGTCCTGGGCCCAGTGCTATTCAACATCTTTATCAATGACTTGGATGAGGGAATTAGGGGCATACTTATCAAATTTGCAGATGACACCAAATTGGGAGGAGTAGCTAATACCCTAGAGGACAGGATCAAAATTCAGAATGACCTGGATAGACTGGAGAGCTGGGCCAAAGCGAACAAAATGAAATTCAATACGGAGAAATGTAAAGTACTGCACTTAGGGCGGAAAAATGAAATGCATAAATATAGGATGGGAGAGACCTGGCTGAATGAGACTACGTGCGAAAGGGATCTAGGAGTCCTAGTAGACCACAAGTTGAACATGAGCCAACAGTGTGATGCGGCAGCTAAAAAGGCCAATGCGATTTTGGGCTGCATCAACAGAAGTATAGTGTCTAGATCAAGGGAAGTAATAGTGCCACTCTATTCTGCCTTGGTCAGACCTCACTTGGAATACTGTGTCCAGTTCTGGGCACCACAATTCAGAAAGGATATTGACAAATTGGAGTGTGTCCAGAGAAGGGCAACTAAAATGGTGAAAGGTCTGGAAACGATGCCTTATGAGGAGAGACTTAGGGAGCTGGGTATGTTTAGCCTGGAAAAAAGACGGTTAAGAGGCGATATGATAGCCCTGTTTAAGTATTTGAAGGGATGTCACACTGAGGATGGAGCAGGCTTGTTTTCTGCTGCTCCAGAGACTGGAACACGGAGCAATGGGTGCAAGCTCCAGGAACAGAGATTCCACCTCAACATGAGGAGGAACTTTTTGACAGTCAGAGCTGTTCGGCAGTGGAACACACTCCCTCGGAGCGTGGTGGGGTCTCCTTCCTTGGAGGTCTTTAAACAGAGGCTGGATGGCCATCTGTCGGGGATGCTTTAATCAAGATTTCCTGCGTGGCAGGGGGGTTGGACTGGATGGCCCTCGTGGTCTCTTCCAACTCTGCAATTCTATGATTCAATGATTCTATGATTCTATAATCTTCCTTTGTAGTGTTGTTGTTGTTGTTGTTGTTGTTGTTCAAGTACAGCTGTCCTGAGGTCAGAGATAGAATGTCCAGGAAGACTGAAGTATTCTGCAATCGGTTTTTGTGTATTCCCATTCCTAATGTGTGATTTGTGTCCATTTATCCTCTGGCACAGAGACTGGCCTGTTTGCACAATGTAGAGTGCTGTAGGGAGGGCATTGTGGTTTTAGAAGTCTTTCTCACAGTGGGAGAAAAATTGCTAAATTACTCATTCTTTCCTTTAAGAAGAGGATTAGTGATGGATTACTCCCTACTTCTGCCTGAAATCTTGGAGAGTCAGCACTAGTTGAGGTAGACCTTGTTGGGCTAGATGAATCGTAGGCCTACATCCAATTGCTGGCCCTGTTTAGAATAGGCCCAGTTACTAAAATGGTAAACAAACATTTCCAACCCATTGCTTCATTGTGTTTGCTCTAGTTGGAGCTACCAAATGTAGAACACAGTGTGAAGCCATTGTTGTGTTTTCATATAATTCTGGTCACTGGATAAAGCAAGAGAAACAGATGGCAGTATAGAAGAGGGCCAAATGGAAGAAATGATCAACCTGTGTGACTGTTCAAAGTCAAAGGGCAGAACGGGGTCTCAATCCATAACAGAATATGCAACTGAGATTCCAGTCCTTATTTTAAAAACAACAAGTAGTGGCAAAATGGAAAATGAATTCCAAAGTAGAACAGAGAATGGTACTTTATCACACAAGAACAAAACACTGCAAAACACACCAATTTAAGCACATGTTGAGCCTTCCTTATCCAGAATTCCAAAATCCAAAGTATTCAAAAATCCAAAATTGTCCAAATGAGTGGCTGAGATAGTAACACCGTTGCTTTCTGTTAGTTCAATATACACAAACTTTGTTTCATGCACAAAATTATTAAAAGTATTGTGTATAAAATTACCTTCAGGCTATGTGTATAAGATGTATATGAAACATAAATGAATTTTGTGTTTAGACTTGGGTCCCGTTTCCAAGATATCTCATTATGTAAATGCAAGTATTCCAAAATCCGAAATATTCAAGGACCTAAAATACCTCTGGTCCCAAGAATTTTGGGTAAGGAAGATTCAACCTATACATTTTCTGGTGTGCCACAAATGTGCATAGATGAAAGACAAGTCTGAAAGAGTACACTGTATCTACTGGCATCCCACTATAAAACTTCAAAACATCTTAAAATGATTTAGGACAGTGATACTATGTGTTTGGGAGAGAGCTCAAAAGTATTTCCCCTGTCTTCCAAATATGCCTCTCTTTGTAAAATGTTTTATTACAGATATCTAATGCTGTTGCTGTTTTTCATTCTTTTTCTTTCCTTGATCTGATTTCTTTGAGTAGACTTATGACTTTGGATCTCCTTTTTGTGAACAATAAAGGCAGAACATATTCTCAAAGCTTTGTGCAGAAGTAATTTAAATACAGTTAGTGGGCTGCATAAATTTAAAAAGTTGTAGAAAATATTCTCATAAATCTGTTTTAGTAATTTTAATGTCCTTTGGAATGACTTTTTGATAGCCATAATTTCCTCCACATGTGTGAGCAAGTGAATGAGAATCTGTTCCACCTAACTTTGAGAACTGTCCTAAGGGACCAAGGAAGTACATAGTGGGAATTCCATCCCTTCCCAAATCTTGCCAGCTCAGACAAGCCAAGGGAGATGGTCCCAGGGTGGGGAGGAGGCAGTTTTCCCTGAAGTTTCAACTGGAGATTCCTCTTTTTAAAAACAAAAATCAAATTTGGGTAATACCTTTATTAGGACTACTGAAGTGGTTCATACATGGTGCAAGATTTAAAGTTACTCAGTTATAAAAGCTATTAGCATTTAAAATTGTTGGTCATGATTCTAGGTCTGCTACTTATTTAAGAATATAGGTCACACACACACCATATCCGCAGGAGATACATTCCTGGACTTACCATTTATAAGTGAAACCACGTATAATAGCAAACCCTATTCAAATAAAGGATTTCCTGTACAAACATACCGTAGAATTGTGTTGGATGACCAAGCGATTCCTAGAGAGGACACCTCTCTAGGTATTTTCCAGTGTGACTCTATAATGTATGTCCCTGGTTTTTTTCAGCTGTGGTTAACTGAAGCTGTACGTATTGGTTCTGTGGATGTGGTGGGGCGACTTGTACTTAATTTAGTTAAGTACTTAACTTTGTTAAGTGTCTCCTGGTCCAACCACCACCCACATCCTGACTTACTGAGCATTAGCCACTGTGAGCAACAGGAGTCTGTTCTCCTGTCAGTCAGGATGCAGCAGACTGACGTTTCCACCACCCCCTTCCCCCAAGCAATCCCCTGTGTCACAATCAGAAGCAGGATCCCTGTTGCAATGCCTCCTGGCTCTGGAGATTGCTTGGGGGAAGGGGTGGAAATGTCAGCCTGCTGCATCCCGATCAACAGGAGAACAGACCCACCACCACCACCACTCACAATGGCTGATACTGAGTAAATCAGGATTTGGAGAATGTTGTGGTCTCTGTGTGTTCCCTACACTATGGAATATGTAGGGATCGTGAATATGAATCAGGTACAGATGTGAAACTCTTGGCTATTCATTTAGAACTGCTATTGTGAATTCCATCCGTTGTTTCCCCCCTTGTTTCTTATCCCTACACATAAACACTCTTTTGTCCACTTGCATGCAAAATGGTTTTTACATAAAGGACCATTCCAAAATGACATCCTGTACCTTTAGTTAGTATTATGTGGTACAGTCCTCCTGCCACCTTAGAATTCTACCACTTTGTCCTGTTAGTTCTAGAGGCTCCAACCTTCTCTCTATTAACTTAATTTCATAGGTTTGTGACAGAGAGTTAAGACTGGTAACACAGATTTGTTACCTGAAAGACAAACCACCAATATCACAGTAGTCTTTGTACATCAAGGCTCTCTCGGGATAGAGTGGGGGCAGCAGTTTTCAAAGAAACAGCTGAATTAGTCTCTTGAAGCATCAAAAGGAGGAAGGGAGAGCAGGGAAGGAATGTGGCAACATCTTTAAGACTAACTGGTTTTTATTTTAGCATGAGCTTTCATGGATATAAACCCACTTCTTCAGATGCAGTGCAGAGTGATATTAAGGCCTCAGGTATAAAACATATTTATAACTTTATACAGTTGTGTGAATGGGATAGACTGTAATAGGATCCAGAAACATGCAAATCATGCCTCTTGCCCTGAATTTTCAAAGGGCTGCATCATGTGATACAGGCTTTTCAGATCTTTACAGTGCTCAGTTAGTGTTGATGTGTGAAAGCAATAAATCTACTTACCAAAAACAAATGTGTAAAATATAGGTTTATAGACAATTTCTACCAGAAGCTGATGTGCATGAGGGATGACAGAGACTGGCTAACACATACTTTTGGGTGAAGTTCATGTCAGAAACATTGGAGCAGGATTAATGTGGCTGCATATGGTTTTGTTGCTATCTGGAACCACTTTTCTTAAAACAGTGCCAGAAGTTAAGTGGATCATAGACCTGATATGTACATTCACTTTTCAAAAGCTCACATTTAACATCCCTTTGAGGCTTAAAATGTAAACCAAGAAGTATGATTCAAAGCAGAAATCCTATAACCAATGAAAATAGCATATTTCACAACAAAATAGTTTTTTGATATAGTGATAGGTTTGCACAGACAGGACTACATAATTTTCAGGCCGAAAAAGAATTAAGAGACACCTTGAGAAATGTGCTTTAATTCCAAAGAAAGGAGACAGCTTTGTGACTGGATAAGGAAATGTGTGAATGCTTTTAGCAGGAGCTTCTCTTTTCAGAATCATCTATTTCCTTGCGGGGGAGAGTGTTTAGTGCCAAAATAATACTTGGTGGTGCTGTAATAGCATAATGATTTGACATGATTTCTATACTAAGCCCATAGAAAATGTCAAATTCCTTGACAAAATATGACTCCCCCCACAATCCAATTCAGTAAATCAATTCTCTTGCTTATAACTTCCAACGACAGAATTGATTTTTTAAAAAGTAGTATTTGTACATGAAAATTAAAGGGAAAAACAAAACAGTACAGCTAGCAATTGAGTCCTCCTTGCCATAGCTGTTAGGAAAAGGGCAAAAAGATGGCCTCAGCCTCAAATCCTACTTATAGTGTGCTCAGAAGCAGAACTTAGGAGACCTCACCTTTTTGGACATCCAGAATTCTACAGACAACCTTGCAGTGTTGGGGGGGGGGCAGTCTTAGAGTTGTCATCCAAGGTCAGAGTCTTGTTGGTGCCCTAAACTAGCACTTGCATGTTTTCCAGGATCCTGCATTGGTGGTGAGGAACGGTTGGCAAAATTTGCTGGCTCCAAGCAGCCTATTTCTCAGATGCCTGATTTCTTTCACTGCCACTAGATCCACAGCCAATGCTTTTCTACTGTCATCACCTGGTCCATTTTAGTAACACCAGTGTGGTGCTCCAAAAGATTTCATGCCCCTCATAGTAATTTCTTCAAGCTCTACTGACTTACTCTTAGTGATGTAAATCTCTGTAAATTCTATTCTTGCAGGCAAGAACCAATAATTTTACATTTTTTTACTGCAAAAAGGTCTTTAAACTTGCACAATTTTCAAAGATTATTCACAGTTTAGGAAAAATACATGTTTTTTTTGGCACAGAAAACTGCATTTTCTGTGTGGGAGAAGTCTCTGTATAGAAAACAGTACTTTCTGCACAGAAAACAACATTTCTGTGCAGAGAACAAGTTTTCTGGACTTGTTTTTGTGCAGGAAACTTATTTTCTGCATACAAAACTTGTTTCCTCCACAGAAAATACAATTTTCTATTCAGGAAATGTGTTTTCTATGAAAAAAAATTTCTGTGAGACAATACTGCTTTCTGTTCAGAAATTATATCTTCTGGTGTAAAAAAAGACCATGTACATTTTTTGCTTAGAACAGAACCCAAACTGCAAGGATCTTGCCTGTGTAGGATTCAGGGTTTCTCAACACTCAAGAAACCTAGGTTCTTATACCATTTTTCAAATCATTTTGAATATTGTTTCCATCCCTAGCTCTTACTACTCATATGAAGGAAATTGGAATGACAGGTGTGTTGTTTTCCTTTGCAGTACAACCGTTACCAGTGCTATGGTGCTGAGGAATATGTTCTGCAGATGGGTGGTGTCCTGTGTCCCACCCCAGGATGTGGTGCTGGGCTGCTTCCTGAACCGGAAGTGAGAAGGATAGTGTGCGAGCCAAGCAATGGAATGGGCTGTGGGGTAAGGACAGTGAATACTGCTTACAGTTCCAAGGAACTCATTTGAGATTGTTATGGTGAAAAAACATGATCTCTGAATTTCTCTCTTGCACAGATGACTCTGAATACTCTTTGTACCATAATAGAATTCTGTGGATCCCAGTGAGCCATTTGAGGACTTTATCAGATGAGCCAAATCTTGCAAAAAAAAAAAAAAAAAAAGGAGAAGAAGAAGAAGCATCATTTAGGACGTGATAGCACAAAAGGCAAAATTATCAGATATCCTTGTCACTTACCCGTTCCCGCTGCATTGCACTGGTGCTAATGAAGCATCACTTTTTATTGACGGGCTAAGCAGTCAATAAAAAGTGGCATCTCATTTATGCCAGCGCAACACAGTGGGAATCGGTAAGCAATGACATTGTCTGATAATTTCTGCCCTTTCTGCTATCATCGCGTCCTAATGCTACTGTTTTTGCTGTGTCTAATAAAGTCCTTAATTTGGTGCTACAGTGCAAAAATGACCTGTTTTGTCACATAAACAATGTCCATCCCAGAATGCTTTGCTTTCCTTGTCATGTTAGGTTGCTGATCTAAATGATTATCCTAAAGAGTGGGGCTGTGATACTGACAAACCAAAAGCTTTGACTCTTTTGAAAATCCCTAGCAGTCAGCAAAATGGTAAAGGTTTCAAAGCTGAGGGATTTGCTATTTTATTGACGGCACTCTCTTTAAACAAATTTGAGCGGGGGTGGGTGGGTGAGAGGGAGTTAAGTAAAAATGACACTGTGTACTTTGAGCAAATCAGCAAAGATTAATGCAGATATTATAGATATATTAAATGGAAGCTGGCTTTAAATTGTTGGAACAGAACTGGAATGCATGCAGCAAGAGATTGCCTCTGACTCCTTTCTTGTTCTTTTCCAATAGTTAAGGATGTGAAGCTCTCAGTTTTGCTTTTGTGGCATTTCTTTGAATTCCTGCCTTCATGTCCCATCCCTTATTCACATTAGGCTGTGTTTTTTAAAAAAATTCGCATGGAGATTTGTATACATTTTCCATGTACATTTTCTGTAACATACAGGCATTGTTTACACATTTTTCCTCTCTGGATCTTTCAACTCTCTGCAGGGTTGGGGTTTTTTTAACCATTAAACTTTTTAAAATGTTAAGATTATTATACCTTCATTTTATTCCTCTCAAATGTACTCCAAGCCTTACATAAATGGACAGACATCTGAAACAAGGTGCACTCTCTCTTGCAACAAGTTTTGGGAAGTGCAAAATAGATCCTTCTGATAAAAATCTCAAAATACCCAAATAATTTTCCATCCCTGTAAAAAGTACTATCAGCCAGTCAGCAATATCCTGCATTCATCAAATTAGTAAAGTTAAGATGAGCAACAAAGCCGCTTCATGGTGCTGGAACATAGAAGTGCAAAAATGTTTGAGTTAGCCTATGCACTTAGGCCAGGCTAGACCTATCATTGGGCAACTAGTGTGGAATCCTGGTTGGAGTGCTGGATAAAAGCATCAGAAAACCAGGGCTTGAATCTCTGCTCAGCCATGGAAATTCAGTGCGTGGCCTTGGGCAAGTCACACTTTCTCAGCATAAGAGGAAGACAGTGGTAAACCTCCTCTGGATAATCTTGCCGAGAAAACCACATCCTACCTTTCCCTTAGGGTCACAAGTTGGAAATGACTTGAAGACACACAACAACAATAATAACAACAAAGCCCTACCATTAGGCAGAATGAGGTTTCAGAGTGCAGATTTTGATTGTCAACAAATGGCCAGAAAGTTTTAGTTGCTGAATTTGTTTTTATTGTATTTTCACTGGTAGGATAGGGAAGAAATGTTTGTGGGATTTTCTGTCTCAAGTACCAAAATAACTTGACTGAGGACCACAAAAACCTTCCAGCCTATCCCTTCTTGGATTTAACTTCCCAAAGACAGAGGAATCCTCCACCTTCTATCACTCCAAATTTAAGATGTGACAGAGAAGCATCTGGGTGCCTCCTCCCTGGAAGATGTCTCCAAAACTATATCGCCCTTTTGCAGAGAGAACGATTGAGAGAGGGAAGAGTTGTAAACTCAGAACCTGGATTCCCTTGCCAGGTGATCCTTCAGTTTTAAATATGAGCACATAGAGCCTTCCCACATAATGTAAATAATCCTCACAAGGAACCCTAGTGGTGCAGTGGTTAAATGCCAGTACTGAAAGTCACCACATTGCAAGTTTGATTCCAGCGGGCTCCAAGGTTCACTCAGCCTTCCATCCTTTCAGAGGTCAATAAAATGAGTACCCAGCTTGTGGGGGCAATTAGCTAACACACATTGGAAACTGCTTAATGCAGTGTAGATGTATAAATTGCTATTGCTTAAAACAATTTGTAAGCCGCTCTGATAGCCTTGTGGCTGAAGAGAGGGGTATAAATAAATTAAATAAATAAATAAACTATAAAAAATATATGTGTGACAGAATAGATGGATGGGTTGGCAGAGCTTATAAGTAACTGTAAATTACAAACAAAAAAGGCATATAATTAGTTCCCAACAAATCTGCTTAAGTTCCAACAGTGTGAAATCTGCCTACCTGCCTGTGGAGTCCCAAAACCGTGAAATAAAGAGGGGGGGGGTGACCTAGTTGTGTCTAACTAGACACCCTCATCTAGTCACACCTCTGTGGCTTAAGCTTTCAGTCCTTCCTAAGGCAAGGATGGCACTGGGACCACATGACTATGCCTCAGAGCTCCAGTAGCCTTGCACAACTCCTACTCCTCTTGTAGAAACAGACCAAACCCCTGCTGACTTGTTCTGGGATCCTACTGAATCAACACACAAATAGGGGAGCAAGCTAGCCCAGCCCCTCTATGTCTTGTTCTGTCCCTCTCCTCATGTGGAGAAGGACAGGACTGCACAGGAGTGGTTCCCCTACCTATGGACACTTGCCATACCATTGGGAACCCTGAGCAGTTATCAGTACATGCTCGCACTCATGCAGTATGTAGCTGAGGTTGCTGTTCGCATTGAATATCACATCTACTCTAATCCAGCAGACACAAAATCACAAGGTGTAAAGGCTAGATGAGGAATGCTCCTTGTCTAATTTCTTGGTAAGTGTTTGGCTTTGTTAAAATCTGATTTATTTCAGGTTTGTGCATTCTTGCTCACTCTGAGTACTTCTTTTTTTAAAAATGTTGGGATACTCCATATACTGTAATTACAATTACTGTATCTCATTTTAAAGGCAAGGCACAGTTGTTATTTCTTTTGATAATCATTTGTATGAATGATTGGGAATCCATCTCTCACCATTGTCAGTGTGAATGAAGGTCACCAACAGATTAATTCTGTGCTGAAATCATGTTCAGTAATAACCACAATTGCTGTAAGGGACCTGCGTGCCACTTGTATTCTAACGAACAGCACAGTATTGTATTTTGCTGTAGTGGACCTTTAGAAAGGGAAATTCTGGACAATGTGCATCTTCTCTAAAGTTTATTTTGACTCAGAGAAGAGGAAAAAATATTTTGTAATTCCAAATGCTGCTTACCTAAGAATGATTTTTCCATCTGGCTCTGCTGTTAGCTAATCCTTTCTATATACATTTTTTTTTATTTTTACTCATAAAAATAGTAATTTGATTTCCCAAGGTGTTGCCATAACACACCATTCTTCCACCTTCATTGCTATTCATCAGGCCAATCTCTCTTGCTTTCATAGCTGTGATGTAAAATGCTGACATGTTTAACACAGGAAACCAGCAAGAAAATATGGAAGCTGTTACACTTGGTGCCAACTAGCCTGCTTGCTGAAAAAGCTGGAGTAATCAAGGCTCATGAGAGCTTGATAAATAAAGCATTTTTGTCTTGTTCTGCACTAGACCAGCACATTGCTTCCTATATATCAAAAGGAATGTTTACTGTTTTTTGAAGAAGCAGAACTTCCATATCCAACCAAGTGCCAAGCAAATGTACATGATTTGCCTATTGCAACGGATGCCCCATCCAGTACATGTGTAGTTTACAGTTCTGTCAGTATGCAGAGTTCTAATTTTGGAATGCAAGTACAATAGCAAGTGGTAAAACAAGGTTCTTGATAACCCATGCAGGGCTTTATATGTATATATATATTGGTAGATGCTGTCTATGCAGTTTGATAAAACAATGAGTAGCATATAATGAGGCTGTCAAACCAAGTTGTTAGTCCATTTCACCAGTCTTGTTTCGGATCTGTTTACTTATTCAGTGAATCTAGGTAATTTGCAATATAAGCACTCTTCACTCATTACTATGAACTGCTGTCACTGCTTACTGCAAATTGTTAACATCTAACTTCCCACTCCAGGCATAAGCTGTAGTGTTCATCATGGCCCTGTGCTGAGTTTCTGTCATTCTTTCACAGGCATGGAGAAAGTGTGCTGTGCCATTTTGTGCCCCCTAGTCCAATTTTTTTGAAAAAAAGTTTCAGTTTTTTGCCCGCAAATACCTTCCATGTCCCATAACAGGCTTGGGAAGCAGTTTTGCCACACACACACCCCTGAGCTGTTTTAGGCCTTTTTTCCTAAGAGAAAGTGAACCAGAAGATAGCTACTAGGTTACTTCTTATTTTAAAAAGGCCTCTTCTGGGTCTAAAATGGCCTGGGGTGCAAAACATGGACAGATTGCCTCTAGAGGGCATTTGACAGGGGAATTGTTTTTTACCAGGGAAGCGCAGCAGTTTACAACCCTCCAACCCCTTGTGTGAAGACAATGCAGCCCACTAACGCCCAACATTCATCCAGCCCTAATGGATGGTTTATATACCAGTTAGATATTTGTAATATGGTAGGGTCACTTCAGCTGCCTGACAGATTCAGTTGCATAGACTCTGTGTGTCTTAGACCCACCACTCTTCCACTGATAGCAATTCATCTGCAAGGTAGTGGTTGACCACAGCATAGGATACTATGCTATATCCATGTTGTCTAAATAATGTGTCTGTTGAGGATGTGGCCCTTAACAGCTATACTTTCCTAGAATTTTGGAGTTTAAGTGAACATGGCAAGCTCTTAACACAACATGTCAAAATGAAAAATGTTTTGTCAATGGAATTAAACATGGTCACCATGTAGAACTAACAAGAGTAGAGGCTATTTCTGTAATGACCAGCAACAATTTTTTCTTATATTTAATTTTTTTATTTTTAAAAAATCCCACCTAAGACTAGAGAGGGTAATTTAACAGTGAGAACCTACCATTGCTCAACACAGTGAGGTCCTTGAAGCCACATTATCTCAGACCCTCCCATCTTGTCTTCCTTTTCACTGTTTACTTATCAGAAGTCTTTATGTCCATATGGAGCAAGTTGTGAGAATAATGGCTGCTCAGAGCATTTGGATTTTCACTGGCCCTTTGCTGGTGATTTTGACCCCAAACCTTTGCACATCCATATAAGGTAGCATACATCTAAAATCTAATAGGCAAGGTTGAAAGGAATACAATCTAAAAAGAAATTTCCTAAATGATTTATTTCCTTTCCTCTTCAGCAGTGTCAGCATGTATTAGTGGCAGTGTAGGTTAGGAGTAGGCATGTTATGGCCTTTCAGATGTGGTTGGAGTGGAATCCCTATCATCTCAGACAGAATAGGCAATAGTGAGGGATCCTGGGAGTTGCAGTACAGCAACATCTGGAAGTTCTGCAAGAATAAAAAGAAGATATAGAGTAATAATCATGATCACAGCTGGCCCAGGACATTTTTGTGCCTATGGTGAAGAACAAGATGGTACACATTCTTCCCCATCCCACCCACAGGAGCTGACTGGTTTAGCAGTTGACTTCCTTCAACGTTGCTCTGGGGCTAGCATATTCTACCACAGCAGAGGACAGCAGATTGGTTTAGGGGATCAGGACAGGGCATATAGAATACACATCTTTCTCCTGCATGAGAATGAAACAGCCAGGAAGTATAGGACAAACAGCCAAGGAGCTGCCGCAGCATCTCTTCAGCACCTGCCATCTAAGGAAATTACTTAATGGGTAGGGCTATCACTGACAACAATAATATTTCATGTGGTGCAAAAAAAATAGCTTATTTATGAATGTTCAGAGTAGAAATAATGAAGATAGCCTCTCTTAAGTAGTATAATATGAGATTTCTTCTTCTTTACGCTTAGGTGCCTCCTATCCTTTTGCATTTTGATCCAGCTGTACTTTTAAGATGTAGCATGAATATATTATTATGGGCAAGGTAACACTGGAGGACATTGCTGAGATTAAAGAGCTGGCTCACAGCAAAATTGTTTTGGGACATCATGTTGTGATGTTTTTGACCCAAAGGGAATGAAAATGAGACAGGCATTTTCCATTATTGCTAAATGTTGAGTTGCTAGCCACAGGCTCTAGGCAGTAATCATGTATAGCTTTCTTCTATTGAGTGGGCACTCTAGCCTGTAGAAAGTAGAATTCCATCTTGTTGACACATTATGCTTCACTTTCGAAGCAAGTTGTTTCATTGGTAAAATATGACAGGCTCTCCTAGGATGACTGAGATTCTGTTTTTCTTGTAACGTTCTAACACATTTTGCAATGAACTGTGAGAAGCACAAGAGCCATTATCATGTGCTAAAATGTTGATGAGCCTTAATGTCACCTTTTCTCCATCATCATGCAGTGTGGTTAGTATGCCACACAGCTGGCGAAGGACAATATTATTTCCAATGGCTGCTGCCATTCTGGACTGCAACTCATTAATACTGTGACAGATAAGAAATTCAGGTCTCAGCGCTGTCAGCATATAGCAGTCTGGAGAAGCGTTTCCATTATTGACAGCATAGATCATATTGTCATCATGATCAATGGCAGGACACAGAGTGCTAGTCATTTATAACTATTTGGCTTTATATCAGTGAAGAATATATGGTTTTACTTAGACTAGGGGTGGTAAGTTAGGAAGAACATCCTGACAGTAAGAGCTGTTCAAGCAGTGGAATACGTTGCCTCAGAGTGTGGTGGAGTCTCCTCCTTTGGAGGTTTTTAAACAGAGGCTGGATGGCCATCTGTCAGGAATGCTTTGATTGTATAATCCTGCAAGACAGGGGTGGTTGGACTGGATGGTCATCATGGTCTCTTCCAACTCTATGATTCTGTGATTCTGAGTACTTTATCAGACCAGGCAAATATGGCATCATAAGGATACTTAATGATCACAAAAGGGCACACACACCAGATGACATCATCCTTTTATGGTCCTATATTGTTAAAAATCCATTCTATTTTATTGACGGCCCAAGCCATCAACAGATCAGCAATGGCGCTTTGCTGTTGGCATTGCTGGTGTTTGAATCCTTGCGCCATTGTACTCACATGAATACAATGTCAATGGACAAACACTTCTGGTTGAGATCGCAGGTAGGTAGGGAGAGAGGGAGATGCTCATTTTATGACCCCCCTCCCATGTACTTGGGACTTTTAAAGTGTGTTTTTGTGCTTTGCTGTACTTTTTGTGTGGTTTGTTGGCTTTTATTTTTAAATATCCTGTGCTAGCGTCTTCTCGCAAGAACTGGTAAGATTTCAACCCCAGAAGTAAATGGAGCTCTGTTTGTGCTCCGTTACTGCCAGGGAAGCCTCACTGATGCTGCTCAAGGTAGGTGTGGTAAAGGGGGTTCTTTTGCTGGCATAAAAACACCATAATTTATGCCAGCAAAAGAACAGTAACATGGGGTGGTCTGATAAAATCCTAAGCGTGAAAGCTTTCAAGATTTTTTGACCTACAACTCCCATCAGCTCTACACAACCTTGCCAGTTGATGGAGTTGTATACATCTAAAAGGCCAAAGGTACAGCTCCCTAACTAGACCTTAATAGTGGCACTAAGACTGGCAGTGATACCAAGCAGAGTTCCCACCCATCCGCCCCCACCCCCACCAACTAGTACTGGGAAGCAGTGGATAGATCATAATGTAATCTTTAGAACTGAGACAAATAGGATAAATTGAGTTATAAGTCACATGCCATATATAATGATGTAAGAAATAATGAACTTTCTGGAGAGTTTTCACCCATATGAGTATTTGTATGCATTCAGACTCATAGAATCAGAATCATAGACATGGAAGAAACCACAAGGGCCATCCAGTCCAACCCCCTGCCATGCAGGAATAAACAATCAAAGCATGCTTGACAGATGACCATCCAGCCTCTGATTAAAACCCTCTAAAGAAGGAGACTCCACCATACTCCGAGGCAGTGCATTCCACTTTCGAACAACCCTTACTGTCAGGAAGTTCCTCATAGGTGGAATCTCTTTTCCTGTAGTCTGAATCCATTGCTCCATGTCCTCTATGGAGCAGCAGAAAACAAGCTTACAAAACAAGAATGTACAAAGATGTCTGAGAATGTGGTGAATTTTTATGTCTATCCATAATCAATTCCTTAGAAATTTCTGTGGCTGTAAATTTCTCTGAAAACACTGGATAGTGATTGCCAGTTACAAAATAGAAGAGAGCTAGACATTTTTTTAAAAAAAATCAACATACCAGAAAGCTTTTCTTGAAGTTGGTTCAACTAGACTGCCTCAAAGTATAGTTTCCAATTCTTTTTGTTTTCATTGTACCTGCATATTCATGGGTTTGCACCCAGTCTCCTCTTGAAATATGACCTCCTCTTTCCCCTTTCCACTGATCATCTGTCACATTCAGTTTCATGCAACTTTTCAGAAACTGATTTTCACCAATTTCCACCGAGCCTTTTTTATTATTATTCAGGAGTTATAGTCAAAGTGCTAAAGTGCTTTAGCAATAATATTCCAGCTAAGCACTAGGATCATGTTTTAGTGCTAACATCATATGGATCTCCAAAAACATCATATGGATCTCCAAAATAAAATTTGTGTGCACAGGAACAAACCTGGGACTTCCAGAGACTTTTTATCCATCTGGAATTCAGCTGAGAGGAGTATCCTTTGGTGTTGTCAGGATCAGCCTGACAAAGAACTAATCGCACAAGTAGAAGCTAAAGCTTATATGTATGGAGGCAAAAAGTTAAAAGCCAAGTTAAAGTCAAGAATGACTGCAAGACAGACTAAAACGTACTTCCAGATAAAAGCATGGACATGGGGCCAGAACTCCAAATACAACTGAAGCCTGACATCCTATAAGGAGCCCTCGTGGTGCAGTGGTTAAATGCTGGTACTGCAGCCACAACATTGTGAGTTCCATCCTACAGTGCTCCAAGGTTGACTCAGCCTTCCATCCTTTTGTAGGTCAGTAAAATGAGTACCCAGCTTGTGGAGGCAATTAACTAACACATTGTAAACTGCTCAGTGAGTGCCTTGCACTATAATGCAGTGTAGTTGTGTAAGTGCTATTGCTAAAATAATTTGTAAACCACTCTGAGAGCCTTTGTGGCAGAAGAGTGGGGTATAAATACTCTATTAAATAATAACTGTATTAGGAATATAATCCTTTTTTTCTTTCTGTTTTCATAAGCTTTCTGATCTTATATTGTGTCTGTGAGTAGACATCTCTCAGAAAGATTCTTCTCCTGTTGACTTTAGGTAGTGCATGAGGATAAGAAGTTAGCTGCAGCTCTGAGTATTCAAGACCTGAGCAGAGTGGTTAAGAGGGGGATTTCTTGGCAATCTCTCATTCACAGGGTCACCCTAAGTCAAAATTGATGGTGGCACCTAACAACAACAATGCAACAAATAGTACTTGAAACAGGGGGAAACCTTTCATCTTCCTTGCCAGGTGAAGAGATCTTCTGGCCAGAGCTTGGAAAAAAGTACTTTTTGATTTCAGTTGGCAGAATCCTCCCAGCCAGTGTGGCCACTGACTGTGCTGGTTGGAAGTTCTCGGAACTGCAGTCCCCAAAATCAATGTTTCAGACTTTTATTGCTGAAGCAAGATAGGAAGGAAGAAAAACTGAGCCATCTACATAGGTGAGAGAAACTACAGCAAATTTGATTGTGACATCAAAGGCAACACTGTGATGCTGAGACTAAAACTACCTTTGCACATGTGCTCCCTTTCTTTGTGTTAAAGACATGGGTGGGCAGGGAGGGAGATAAAGGTGAATCGGAATTTGGGAATTCATTTTTTCCTATTATAACTATGATGAGATTCTCAAAGACTCCTCTCAGGGCACAACAGGGTCTTTGCTGCTCTCCCATTGATAGTATATCATTTTCAACTGACTGCATCTGAAAACAGATAAGGCAAATCAAGATGAATCCTAAAATTAACATAATTGAGGACAAGAGCGGTGAGCGTTCTGCTTTGAACAAAGAGGTGCATCACTGAGTCATAGAAGATGAAACATTAATGCAATCAGCCAAGGCTATGGGCTGACTGGGAGTGACAAGAGACCAACGGCAGGTTCCCAATTATAGAACAGCCTTATCGGAGCAATCATCTACACATTTTTGCACATACGACCAGGATTAAGGCACCCAGGCTGAATTATGAATATTGTTAATAAATGTAAAAGAAATAAATGGAAATCTAACTAAGCATTCCACCAAACAGTGCTTTGTATTCTTCTTGTAGCACTGTAAGTGAAAGCTGTATAATCAATGAGAAAAGGTGGGATACAAGATAACAAGGTGGATTATGATGAGTTTTATTGACCCAGGATTTCTAGTTTATGTTTGCTCAAACTTTTGATAAGGCAAACACAAAGAATGTCCTCCTTGCCTGTCATTTAATCTTTGAAATGACCAGTAAGCCAGTTTCACAATACATTCAGGCATAATAGGATTATAGCAACTCATAATCAGACAGAAAGTCCCCCAAATGAGCATTGATTAAACAATTGTGATTCTGTAATCCAACTTTTGAAGACAAATGGACATGGTGGCAACCCTGAAAGAAGAAAACTAGGACCTGCATCCTGGTTCTGCAAGGAACAATGTAATGTGGCTGAGAACTGTTGTTATCTTCAGTTTCCTAAGCCTTTGAGTATGTTACAGGACTTTAGTCTGTGTTTTAAGGTGTCTGACTATGATTGAGGGTCAAAGCAGAAATTAAGGAAAATGCATATTCACTGGTTTCCTTCTGACAATTAAATTACTGAGAGATATGTGTGCTCAGTGACCAATCACAAAACAAAGCACACCAAATGGAAGAAACCTAGGTGAGGAAAACCATGTGCTATGACAAATGTCTTTCACCAGTTGGGAAGCACCTCTTTAAAAAACATACTAAATGCCTCACCTAGTTTGACCCTAACCTTACACGCGATCACTCGGGGGTGGCTAAAGCTGCTCCAAACATTAATATTTTAATGGATGCAAGTTAAGAGATCTAGGTTTTATGCCTGCTAAACTGTGATGATTGAACAGCTGGGTACTTTGAAGTTTGGTAAGTTGCTGGTGGGTCACAACTCCCATTGACACCTACCATCAGTTATTCAGGCTAGGGTTGGTGGAAGCTGCAGTCCAATACCAGATGGAGCAATACAACTGGTCCATCTTTATTTAAGAGCAGCTGTGTGTCTCTCATGTATCGTGCAAATGTTTTTCAAGGAGCGAGGAAAAACAGAGTTTTTGTAACCTGTCTCCACAGTATTCATGTGTTTATAGACACCATCAATTTTTGTAGGTGTACAAGATGAGGCTTTGATGTGTATTGTTAAAACTACAACAGGGGAGGTAACTTTAAAAGAATGAAACTTCAAGAGCAATGACCACCCCTTCACTTTTTCTATATACAGTAATACGATTAATTAGGTGGGTTAGTTAAATTGGTTCCTTGCTTTCCTATAACTTTAGCAAGTGCTTCATTCATGCAGTGAGACTGAGGAAAGGGAAAGACTTTTTTTAACCTGTTCATCTGAACAATGCATGACTTAAAATGGATTGTAGAGGCAAGCTTATCCTTTGAATACAATTGAAAAAGTGTGGAGGAAATCATTATGCATAAACCATCCCTGATTATTTGTTGGAACAAATGTTTATAAGGATTAACAAATCCATTGTGAAGTGAGGATGTGAGTGCCTCCTAGCATCTTTCTTTCCATTACTACAGATCAGAGCAATTTAATCTGAAAATCTCATTTTGAGAACATAAACAGGCTGCCCATATTGGATGTTAGGTGAAATATGGTTTGTGAAACAAAACTAAGGATGGACTCTGTATAATAGGGAAGCATGGGGGTTAAAAAAATGTTCTGAAAATAGAAAATAGACAAAATCCCCATTGATTGATTACCATAGTAAAACATTTTAGTGCCTTAACTGGATGAGGAGATTGCTGAGGGGAGAAACCTGGGAAGAACAGCAGAGTTTGAGAGATCATGTAGCTGTAAGGCTGCTGTACAGGGCCAATTCTAGAGAGCAGGAAGGTAGGACATTTCTCAAGGCCAACAGAGACTGTCTGCACAAGGAATCTAGTAAGATAATGTGCATGTCCCTCTATTCCAGGTTAAGGAGCCCCAGTGAAGAGCCCCCCAAATGGTGAAGGGTATCATGCACGAGGTGGGTTCCTACAGTCAATTTCCTGCTAGCTTTCCAGTATCCCTTTGAAGCTCTCTGAGGGAGCTAAACAGGCCTGCAGGTTATTTAAAGAAATGGGGGGTTGTGGTGTTCTACGGGTGATTATAAAAAGTGGCCAGCCTCTCTCTCACACTTTCAAAGTGTTTTTAGACCTCTTTAAACTGGGTATTGCTCAGAACTTATATTTACTAATTTTAATCAACTACAACCAGAAGTAAAGTCCATATTGTGGTAACACCTTTTTCAACCCAGCCATAAAGATACAAAAATCTCTGTTTAAGCTTTCTAAACCAAAAGTTTCTTCATCAGGCGAAGACTTTTTTAAAAAGCATGAAAGGGGGTTGGGAAGGAAGTGTTAGTGTTAGATACTCATCATCTGCAAGTTGTTTTTGGATGATTCAAATAAAGGATCAAATTAAACTCCTCAGACCACAACCTGAATGAGATTGGGTCATCTGGAAACAAGACTATAAAAGCAGAGCAATGAAATTTAGTCTCCAGAGACTTCCCCCACCACTACAGCCATACCTCAAACCTGTCTCTATCCAACATGAACCTCATAAGCCCCATTGTAGGAAGAGAGTGATGAGTTCCTCAGGTAAATTCTACATTGTCAGGGCTGGAGATGAATTTGCATGCTGCTTCTGGCAAGGCAAACCAACAGAAGCCAGTTAGGACCATTTTAACATTGACTGGAGGGGGGTGGGGAATCTTCAGAAAATAAAGTCCCAGTTTATTTATTTATTTAAAGTATTTCTACCTCGCCCTTCAGCCAAAAAGTCCCTGAGTGGCTTACAAATCATTAATTTGATAGTACCCTGCTGCTACCCAAATTATAGAGGGTTCATGGAAACCCCACATGTGTCCAGATATTAATATGGGGAATTTTAATTAGCTCAATATGGCAGTGAGAGACCAGGCAATGACGGGATCTTTTGGCCTGTGTATACCAGTACTAACTGATGAGACTCACAGCTAGGAAATAAAGTAAAAAAAAAAATTGAAAAATAATCTCGGAAGCATTCACACCAACACTCAGGCTTCAAGCACTCACACAAGGCTATCAAAGAAAATAGGAAGTATTTTGATAGAAGAATAGAGTTTGGGATGATGGGCTATACTATACCTATCCAAAGAGCAGAGATTCATGTAGCAGAAGGTACTCAGTATGCAGCTCTGAGGGTCGCACAGCAAATCAGTAGAGTAACGAGATGAGAGAAACTGTGAACACTTTGGCAATGTTTTGGGGTTATATTTATACTCGATATTCCCCCTGAAGGGGAGTTATAAGCGGAATACAGTGTCTGCCAGAGTTTTCCAGGGTTAAACGATGGACTCTCTGGGTGTGTTAACAATCGATAATGACTGAACCATTAGAACTGATGGGTCTTGGCAACCTCTATTCTTCTTAGGAGAGGTTTGAGGGAAAACCAGTTTTGCAAGGCAAAGAGTGTCCGGTCACTTTGATTGACTTAGTGAATGATTCACTTCCATGTACATCCAAGAGAATTAGCCCATTTCCACCCTAATGCATCAGTTCAAGGGGGGGTTCACATAATTACTACCCGGGCATATATTTTAGGAATTTGGGATGGCTTCTTCCTTAGGTTTTCTGAGCACACCTTGAGTCTTTGGATTTGGGAGGCCCTGGTCTACTTACCAACCATATGGAGTGCAAATAATAAGCCAAATTATGATATATAGGACTTTATCAGACCACCTCCCATTATTGTTCTTTTGCTGGCATATTTTTAAATGCTTTTATGCCATCAAAAGAACCCACTCCCACCAGACCTACCTTCTGTAGTGTTAAAGAGGCAGTCCAGACACTAGCAGAGAGTGAACAGAGCTCCATTCACTTCTGTACTCATGATCTCCACGAATCTTGTGAGAAGATGTGAGCACAGGAAGTTTAAAAATAAAAGTAAAATAAAGACATAAAAAGTTAACACAAGCACACACGCACACACTTTAAAAGTCCCAAGTACACAGAGGGGTTCATAAAAAGTGTGTCCCCTACCTGTCTGTCCTGATTTGATGCTGCTGCGTTCATGTGAGCAGAATGGCACAAAGTTTCAAACGCTGGCAGTACCAGCAACAAAGTGCCACAGCAGATCTATTGACAGCTTGGGCCATCAATAAAAAAAGTATGCCTTATTGGCAAGATATGATCACGAAAGGACGTCATCGTCAGGTATGCGTGCCCTTTCGCAATCATTAGGCATCTATATGATGCCATATTTTCTGCATCTGATAAAGTCCTAAGTCAACTGATTAATTATTGGTAGGGAGGGGGTATCAGGGCAGGTAACACCGCCCTCAGGCTTACAGCTTAAATGATACGGGGAATGTTGATATGGGGAAATAAGGAAAGGGGAATGTCGGTGGGGGAGAGGATTGTGTCCAGCAGATGCTGGCTGCTGTTCTCTTCCTTAAAGGCCAGAGCAATGGCAATTGGAATATGGAGGGAGGGGCTCTCACCAACAGCTGGGGTCACGGCATGATGCAGATGTGCCTGGCTGCTCTTCTGACCTTTAGAAGCCAAATCAATGACAGTTGGAATATTGAGAGACTCTCATAGTCACAGCATGATGGAGCTGCCAGTTTATGATGGAATAAACTCCTCTTCCCCCTATGCAGCATCCTAAGCAGCTAAAGTCAGAGCTTTTTAAAAAAAAATGGCTTACCCATCACAGGAAATGTTTGGACTTTGGATTCTATACTTGTTTGCCTTGCACAATTGCCACGTATACAATTTCAGTGTTGCCTAGGTCTCTGGGAGACCTGGGTTTGAAATCCAGCTCAGCCATGAAAACCCTCTGGGTGACCTTTCTTAGCTTAACGGGAAGGCAATGGCAAACCTCCTCTGAATCAATCTTGAGAAGAAAACCTTAGGATAGGTTCACTATGAGCTGTAGTTGACTCCAAGGCACATAACAGCAACAGTTTAATTTAAGCACTGTATCAACCCTGTGCAGACCCCAGTAACTACCTCAGTCATGTCAACTCATATCCTGACAACTTCACACTTGGAATTATTACTATGTATGATTTCAATATATTTAACAGTATCCAGATACTGGTAATCTAATACAATTTATGCTATGCTGATATTCTCCCTGCTCCTTAACTGCATTCTGAAAGCCATGCCCCATGAGAGTGGCTTAGGTTGTTACGGTTATGTGAAGAACCCCATTTTTAAAAAATGTTCTGAAATGTATAGCCCAGTCCCTGATCCATATCAGGTGCGTGAGACATATTTCATATCTGAAAGTTTAAAACAAATCTATGGAATTATTAGAATCTGTGCCAAAAAAAATTATTAAATTAGTTAGATGCTGCAGGAGAGCAAAGCTTATTTTCTTTTGTGTTGGGTGTAGGAGGCTTATGAAACTTCAAATACCCATCTGAATAGAAAACCAAACATTTAAAAACATCAGGCAAAAGAAGATATATTTTGGAACTGATTCAAGTATCTGAGAATAGGCAGAGAATAGAAAATGTGTCTCAACCTGAACAATGGCATTGTTACTGCAAAGCTATATTACAAAAAGTAAAAGAAAAATCATTTTTTTAAAAAAAGAAACAAACCTGAAATGATCTGTGAAAAGAAAATAAAGTGATCCAATTAAACAAGAGGCATCTCCAGCACATAAAAGGGAATGGTCTGAATTGAAAGCAGGACTGTTGTTGAGGACAGTGGGCAACTGTAATTCAGAGAGAGAGAGATGAAATGTAATAGACAGACAGACATACTCTGGTTATATATTTAAAAAAAAAATCTTACAGAAGAAGAGGGGAAAGTCCAATGTGGATAATATATCCTTGAAAGGAAAGCAATGAGTAATGGTTGGAAAATCATCTCTCCATACATTTATCTAACATTAAACCATTGGTACTACTAGTAAATCCTCCCCAGCCAAGACATCCAATCATAATTCAGACAGTAGGGAGTAACCTGTGATGGAGAATCTATTTTGCAGGTGTTTAGCAGAGAAGAGCCAAAAGATAGAGTGGGACACTTTTTAAAATATGTTGATTTTTGCCATCTATAGATGGCCTCAACTGCTGGACAGGTCTGGAATATATCGCATGAGCATGTGAGCCCTGGGGCCTTGTTACAAATTATGTAACGAGAACTCATTTTTTTCTTAGTTGCATTGCTTTTTTCACTCTAAGGAATATGACTGTGAATCCCAACACTATTTAGAGCACACAGTGTTTCTTTGTTTTGGAAAATTGATACCCTACCCTCATACAGTAGTCTCTCTCAGAGTAGCTAACATAAATTCAAAATATTAAACTGCCTCACACAGTAATCAATTGCATACAAATACAGCAAAAGAATAACAGAACAGAAAAATAATATAAGCCAGGTGAAAACAGTCCCTTCATATCTCAACAGGTAAAAAACCTGGGCTAATAAAAAGTGCCCAAATGATATCAGGTTGCTTTCTTTTTATCTTTTTTTTTCTTTTTCTCCTTCTTGGGGGGGGTGTCTCTGTAACAGAATAATAATATATTACCCAATGGTGAATGTTCTCTGTGCAGTCTGCAATAACAACAGAAATAAGAGCAATAAAACAGAAAAAGAAAATCTAAAACAGAAGAAGACAAGGAACAGTACAAAATTATAGTAAAACTAGCATAAGCAAATAACCATAGTACAAAGGATCTAAAAAAAAAAACACCACTTAAGATTTTGAGAATGAAAGGCCTGGGGAAATAATAAGGGAACGTGGACTGAAAAGGCTACAATGCTGTCAGCAAGCACACCTATCTGAGGCACCTGCTCTACCTTATTTGGCAATGTATAGACTTTTTTTTTCCCAGGGGAAGTTTTTGCATTTCCCAAATGGAGAACCATTTATTGCTTCCTATTTCTTTTCCTGTTCTAGCAAACCTAAGAGCCATTCAGCATGAAACTTAGTACCTGATGAGTCCAGTTTGAGAGTCTGCATATCTGTTTTCCCTTTATGCCTTTAGACAATGTATCACCTTGTCCCTGTCTCCTTTTTGTAACAGGGTGCCTAAGGAAGGCTACTAGAGGCACTGAAAGTTTGCACTAATTTGTGCCTATTTGTTTGGTTTAAGAGAGGTATTACGACAATATGGATTTTGGAAAGAGGAACAAACAATCTTTCAAAAGTGACTGGGGAGTTTTTGCCTCCTGCTTTACTTAAGAGTGGTGTTTTTGCTATATGCATTACAAGCTTTCATCATACCCAGTACCACTCATGTTAATGTTATTGTAATGTTTTCCTTTCAAGCTATGCATAGTGTTTATCCCAATGGGACATGGAATTAATTATTAGCAAATGATCCCTTATATGATTTCAGTCAATGGAAAGCCGAATAACTCAATCTTCATTTACAGTGTGACACGTAGCTATTGAAAATTGCATTAAAGTACATTTAACCCATGGAGAGAGTTCCAGCTGAAGAGTTGACACATGACAGAAATAAATTGCCCTCAAAAAATTTACAAGGGTTGCTTGATTGTAGAAATGTTATCTGTGTAATTTCAACATGTTATACATTACCACACTACAGGAGAATCATTGTTGTGATTTCTCAGTGTGAAGGGACTGTATGGGCCTTGAACAACAAAATAAGACTACTGGCCTGAATGTTTCCATTGGCATATGAAAGGTTTGGGAAATATATTGTTTGGAACTACAATTCCCCAACTAGCACAACAAGTGACTCTGGGATTTGTAGTCTAAAAAACAATGTTTTTAATCTTTGGAAATAGCTTCCAGTAGCCCTGATGTAACGTGTGTATGTGCATTTGTGCATGTGTGCGCTCTTAGATTCTATTTATTAGTCCCAATTAGGGCAGACACATTGACTCAATTATTAAATATTGAAACAACACATAGGTAAATCCCACTGGTTTGATGGTTCTATTCTACTTGGGACTACCAATAGGATTGAGGCCTGTGTCAGGTGATGGTGGTTGTAATTGGGCAGATGTTGGTATGCCCACTTCTAAACACCTGTGATTGTCAGTTATTCTGCAGATATAGCTGTAAGTTTGTAAAAACAGACTAGTGCAGAATTCCCCAAATTGTCATTCTCTTTGCCACCTTCCTCCTTTTATGTTTCCAGTCACATAAACTTTAAACAATGTACACAGTAAATGAAAGCAAGATACTGTCTCTTAAAACAAACACACAGGAATTTGGTTGTAAGACTTTTGAATGTGCCTCTGTGAGTTACTCTAGTGACAAACTAGGTAATGACTTTAATGAAGCAACAAATGAACTATCCCAGCAGTATGCATGCATATGTACAGTATATGATAATTCTGCACGCTGTTCTTTAGAAAGACCATTTGGAAACAATGTGGTGTTTTGGGTAGAATATCACATTAGGATTGGAGAGACTCAGGTTCAAATCGTAAATTATCCATGAAGCTCACTGGGTGGTAGACCAGTTCAACCTATTTCATGCAATTACTACAAGAATTTAAAACAAAAATGAGGATAAAAATGGGGAGGGCATAGCCAAACATCCCTAGTATAAATTCTTGCCTTACCCTTAAATACAATTACCAAGGAAAAGGAAGTTCAGTTCTGTTTTCCTCCAGTAGAGTTGAGCAAAGTGCAGCCCATTGCCTGCATGTGGCCCACCAGAGCAGAAAGTGTGACCCTCTAAGCCTCTTTCTCCATCACCAGCCTGAAAAGTGGAGAAACCCCAAGTTTTAGAACTGCTGGTACTGCTTGGAGCATCTTGACATGAACAAGTCTCAGCTTGCCACGGCAAGACAAATGTCCTTCCTTCCCAACAAACTTTCCCATCCCCACCTTCCATCTCTTCTCTCTCCAGTCTTTGCCTCTGTTGTTCATTGCTCATTTTCCTTCAAGACCCCAAGGCACTTTAAGAGTCTGGAAGCTTTAATCTACTTGTGAAGAAACTGAGCAGAGAGCCCATACCTTGATCTAAAGTAAAATATTTTCTCTTAAAGGCAAAATTGTACTTTTTTTTGCAGCAGCAGCAATGGAACAAGGAGCCTTGGGGGTAGTGTGAATGGCCCACAGTTGGTTTGGTGAGCAGTATAGCCCCCAACCATAAAAGTTTTGCATTCATGCTCTCAAAAAAATATTGAGAAGCACTCGGCCCTTCTCCTTGATGAAAGAATTGACATGTATTGTTCAGATGGGGAGTTATTTTTCAACCCTACACTCCTGCAGTAAAATATGCATAAAGAAACCACATTGATAGGAGAAATAACCTGGTTGCTTCACACACAGAATAGAATCATAGAGCTGGAAGAGACCACAAGGGACATCCAGTCCAACCCCATGCCATGCAGGAACACACACTCAAAGCACCCCCCACAGATGGCCATCCAGCCTCTGTTTAAAAACCTCCAAAGAAAGAGACTCCACCACACTCCAAGGCACTGAATTCCACTGTCAAACAGCTCTTACTGTCATGAAGTTCTTCCTAATGTTTAGGTGGAATCTCTTTTCCTGTAGTTTGAGTCCATTGCTCCATGTCCTAGTCTCTGGAGCAGTAGAAAACAAGCTTGCTACCTCTTCAATATGACATCTTTTCAAATATTTAAACATGACTATCATATCATCTCTTTATATTATCTTCTCCAGGCTAAACATACCCAGCTCCCTAAGCCACTCTCATGGGGCATGGCTTTCAGACCTTTCACCATTTTGGTCACCTTTGTGATGCAGCCAAACCAAACCAGACTGCAGGGATTAGTGACTATAGTTCTTGGTATTTACTTATTTATTATAATATTTCTATTTTTAAAAATCTCAGGGCAGGGTACACACAGCTTTTTACAAACGGTTTCTTTCTACCTTCTCTTCCTCCACCTCAGTCTCAATTGTTGTAATTTGTAAGATTATTGCCTTATGTGGAGAAACGGTTGGAGAAGGTATTCAAGAAAACTTTTTCATAGCTTCTTATTTCAACCTTTTCATTAACACTGTCTGAAAGACATAGGGCAATGTAGTGAACAATGAGGTCTGCTGAATACACAGAGACTTGTTCACTGAGACTCTTGTCACACAATATTGTTCTGTTGCATTTTAGCTTACGCAATGCACTAGATGCTTTTGTTGTCAATATAGTGTTATTTCTGTGAAAGGGTACAATTGTATTTTAGTAACATGCTATTACAGTCAAGACTCTGTCATCATTCTTCATCTGAACCATCATTTTCCCAACTTATTTCACACCTGTTTTCCATGGTCCTGAAGGAGATTTGTTTTGAAGCAATGCACGCAATGAAAGAGATGTTATTATGAGAGGTTGAGACATGTTGTTCAGATCTGACTTGATCCAGATTGTCTCCAAGTGAGGCCTTAGCTGAGGCTGAGATTGCTTCATAAATGTATAGTCAGATGAACAGGTTCTCTGGTTTTCCATAAATGAACTAAGTATGGGTCAGACTAAAGATGATAAAAGCTGGCCACACTGGTTGATAAACTGCCTACTTTGTTCAAGCATAGAGCTGAGGGTGGTTGCAGTGTGGAGAATTGAACCTACCCCAGTCCTCTGGCTTATCTTTCTATTTTCTAGACTCTTTTTAGCACCCTGGTTCTGATACCTGAAGTGATCTGGGATGAGAAGAAGGTAACTGAAATGGCTGAGCAAGAGGACATAAAATGGCAGAGAGGCTTCTCTCCCCTGAGCCACATGCCCTTTTGCTGCCAAAATTAGTTTCCCCCTCCCCCCCCCATTCTACATGAATTAGACATGTCTGAATAGGTATATGGTAGCAGAAAGGACAAAATGGTAGCAGAAGGGACAAACATAATTAGGCCATGATCAGTTCAATAAAAAAAATTCAAAGCCATCAAAGTCAATTGTTCTAGTACTGGAAATGTGTCCTAGACAACAAATTTAGAAGTTCATCTTGAGGAGAAAGGGTGAAGTTTGGAAACAAAAATGAAGGCTAAACAAAGACAGCAAGGCTTGAACTGATATCTTTGACTTCAGTGGAATGTTCTAACAGACTAAATTTTGTGAAGTCGAAATTTTGTGAAGACTAAATTTTCTTTGTGCTCCTCCAAAGATGCTTCAAAATGGCATCCCACTTTGTCTGAAAAAAAATTCTTGAACGGATCATGGTCTAATTATTTTTGCCCCTTCTGCTACCATTTTTTTGCTCCTCCAGACTGTTACCCTAGCCTAGGAGGTAGGGGGTGCTTTAAAGTCCCACCCATGATGCCAAAATCTCCTTTAATATCCAGAGGAATTGTTAGCTCAAAAGGAGGCCTGCAAGAAGAGTTAGATTTCCAGCAAATATCAGGATAGTTGAAGTCACCCATCACTACTACATCTCTCCTTTCTGCATGTGTGTTCATCTGTTCTAGAAAGGCATCATCCAATTCCTCCGTCTGACTTGGGGGTCTGTAGTAGAGTCCCACAATAACATCCCTGTTGTTTCCCTTCCGTTTGATTTTTATCCAGATGCTCTCCACCTGGCTTCCAGTATTGATGTCATGGATCTCTTTACTGGTATAAATATCCCTGACATATAATGCTATTCCTTCTCCTTTCCTGTTTGACCTGTTTCTCTTATAAAGATTATACCCCTCTATTCCTCCATTCCAATCATGAGACTCATCCCACCAGGTTTCAGTTATGCCTATTATATCATATTTGTTTTGTAGTGCTAGGTGTTCAAGTTTATCTTGCTTATTTCCCATGCTCTGTGCATTAGTGTAGGGACATCTAAGACCATGTGTTCCCTTTACTTGCTGCCTGTGCAAGTTTTTTTTGCCTCCCACTGTTGGGTCCTTGCACTGTTTGCCTTGTTCCCTCTATGACAGCTTGACTATTTTCTCCAGCTCTTTTGCCTTCCAGAATATTATCTCCCTCTCCCATATGACTCAGTTTAAAGCCCTCCTGATCAAATTCTTGAGACTGCAGGCAAAAATGTTTCTGCCAACTGTCATGAGATGCACCCCATCTCTTGCCAGAAGTCCCCCCTCATGGAAGCGCAGCCCATGATCCAAGAATCCAAATTGTTCTTGGTGACACCATCTATGGAGCCAGTTGTTTACATTGGCTATTTTCCTCTCCCTTCCTGGACCATGCCCTTCAACTGGCAGAAGAGACGAGATGACAACCTGTGCATCCATTTCTTTCAGCTTCCTCCCCAGAGCCTCATAATCTCTTCTGATCTCCGGAAAGCTGTGCCTTGCCGTATCATTGATTCCCACATGGACCAAAAGGAAGGGGTAATGATCCGTAGGCTTGTGTCAGCCTCTCCGTCACATCATGGATCTTTGCCCCAGGGAGACAACACACCTCCCGAGACATCTTGTCAGGCCCACAAACCACTGCTTCTGTACCCCTCAGCAAGGAGTCCACCACCACCACCACATGCCTCCCCCGAGATTTTGCAGCTGCTGTTCCTTGCGGTGGTACTCTCAAGGTCCCCTGCTCTGCCCCTGAAGTCTGTCCATGCTGTTCTTCCTCATTGTCCTTGATAAGAGAGAGGGCTTCGAATCGATTCTGTAGCTGCAAGCTGCTCGAAGAATCCCTGGATTTTCTTGTTCTGTGTGTGACATTCCTCCAGCTGTCTACCTCCAGTGTCTGTGAAGTGACCCTCTCCTCCCCAGCCACTTCCTCTGTGCGGTCCCCATCCAAGACTGTTTGTTCTGTTCTGTCCAGGAAAACCTCTTGCTCATGAATATGTTGAAGTGTAGCTACCCGTGTCTCCAGCTGCTGGACTTTTTCCTCCAAGAGGGCTACCAACTTGCACTTGGTGCATGTAAAGTTCCCTACGTCTGTAGACAAGAAGACAAACATCGCACAAGCGTTGCAAGTGACTGAAGCAGTCCCCTCAGTGTCCATGGTGAGAGCTTTTAGGTAATCTAAGAGCTCTTAGGTAATGCTGAGAACTCTAAGCTGTACTTTTAGGTATACTGTATTTTTGCTTGGTCACTCAAATTCGCGTGCCGAATTAGGAGGAACTTTTTGACAGTAAAAGCTGTTCAGCAGTGGAACACACTCCCTTGGAGCGTGGTGGGGTCTCCTTCCTTGGAGGTCTTTAAACAGAGGCTGGATGGCCATCTGTCGGGGATGCTTTGATCGTGATTTCCTGCGTGGCAGGGGGTTGGACTGGATGGCCCTCGTGGTCTATTCCAACTCTGCAATTCTATGATTCTATGATTCTAAGAGGGTAACCTCAGGGAGCTTTCACCTGTGTATACCAGTACTAACTGTAGAGAGTACTTCAGTTAAAGTAAAACCAAGTATTTTATTGGAAATAACACAGAAAGTAAACTAACATACACAACATACATTCTTAAGATCTATACAAGGCTATAGCAGAGTAAGGCAGAAAGTTGGATAGAAGGAGAGAGGTCCAGGAAGATAGGATGATACTTACCAGTCTTGAAGAGTTCTGTTCAGTGAGTATACTCAGACAGGTGTCTGAGGGTGGCACAGGAGGTTCCAATCCAGGGCGTGCCAAGAAAGAGAATGGCCAGGTTCATCTACTGTGGCAAACTTTACTATTATTAGGGATCTAATATTTATACCCTATTCCATACCTTGGAGGGGAGAATTTGGTAATAACAAAGCTTGGATGACTCTTCCATGGAATACACTAAGGAAACTGAAACTCAACTTATTGCTTTAATTCCTGGGAATTAGAAATGGATGGGTTTGCGACAACTTTGCAAGGTTGGACAGGAGGGAGTGTAAGGGGAGATTTCTGTAGGGTATAGATTAAGGAATGGTCACTTAATTGCTTGAGTGTATTATTGCTGGGAATGGCCAAGCCTGGAGGAAATCATTAGCACATACCCCTGTAATGATTAGGCTGTTACCATAAACCCATTACAAGGGCTTCCTGCTAAATCCTAACATGGGCTTTATTTCAAGACATGTCTCATGACTCTGTGACCTTCAACTGACCTCTGGTGTGCCCCCAAATGTGTCCAATATTCCCAGTTATGAGACACTGTGGGGAGGGTGTAGTAGGGCATACAATAATCACTATTCCACTGTAAAAGTCAATCCTCTCAATTTTCCTTTCTTCTTCTCTTAGCAAGAAGTTATTTTGTAGGCACTGAAAGGGAAAGAACAAATTATGCAATGGGCTAAAAAAGAAGGAAGGATACAGGAATCCCCTTCACACATGACTTTTATGAAGAGGCAAACCATATTGAAAGGAGTTGCATGATTGCGCCTTCAGCTCCTTCACCAAGTTACTTGGTCTTCCTGGTTCTTCTTTGCTGTTTACATGTTAGCATTAATGTTTAAAATGGGAAAGCTTCACAATACACTTTCACACATGGGTCCTCCATGCATGGAAGCATATATATGAAGGCTTTCCCACTTCAGACATTCACACCAATACACACACAGTAAAGTCAGAGCTGGCTAAAGCTGTATGAAATGTGGAAATGGTTACAGGCACATATGTCTCTCTCTGTGTGTCTCTCTCTGGCTTTTCTTCACAAACAAAGATTCAGGAAGGACTCATCCTGCGCTTTCTGCAAGTGTGCTGATGACTAAAAAGGCCAATCCAAGATAAACAAGTCCGGTTGCAGAAAGCACAGCAGAAGGTCTCTTCGGGTGATGTTTCCAGGTTGTGATTCTTTCTGTGTTGTAGTTTCTCTTCAAGACTTGTTCGGTGTGAGTTCTCAAATAAGGCTGCTGCATTGTGGATAGTGCGTCTCCATGCCTCCCGATGTGAGGCCAGGTCGGAACATTGTTGGTGATCATTTTGGCCAAGCCTGAGATGTTGTTTCAGGGAGTCTTGTATCACTTTTTTGGAGCACCCCTCTTATCCTGACCCGTGGTGAGTTCACCGTAGAGTACTATTTTTGGGAGGTGATGGTCCTCCATCCTAGAAATGTACCCTGCCCAGCGCAGCTGTGTTCTCAATATCATGGCCTCAGTGCTGGTGATCTCTGCTTGCTCAAGGACAGCAACCATCGTCACGTAGTCAGTCCAGTGTATATTTAGGATTGTGCATATACAGCGCTGATGAAAGCGTTTGAGGGGTCGTAAGTGGTAGCGATAGGTGACCCATGTTTCAGATCCATAAACGAGGATAGACAGTACAATGGCTCTATACACACTGATTTTTGTGCTTCGCCTCAGGTGTTTGTTACTCCAGACTCTTTTGTAAAGTCTTCCAAATGTGCTATATGCCTTTGCTAATTTGTGATCGATCTCTTTGTCAATCTTGGCATCTGAGGAGATGATGCTTCCCAGGTAGTTGAACCGCTGAATAAACTTAAGGACAGATTTGCCGACGGCAATGTGGGGATGATGGTGGTGTTCGTCCTATGGTGCAGGCTGGTAAAGAACTTCTGTTTTCTTCAGGTTGACTTCCAGCCCAAACAGCTCTGCAGCTGTTGCAAAGGAGGATGTTAGGCACTGCAGAGCTGCTTCTGTGTGGGCAACAAGGGCAGCATCATCAGAGAAGAGCAGCTCACAGACTAGATAGTTTAGAGTCTTAGTGCGAGCCCTCAGGCAGCTTAAGTTAAACAAGCTACCATCAGTACGGTAACGTATATAGATGCCGTCTTCTTCTTCAAGCTCTGCCGTAGACCTTTGGAGCATCATGCTGAAGAAGATTGTCAATAAAGTTGGAGCAAGAACGCAACCTTGCTTCACTCCATTGGTTATTAGAAAGGGCTCTGAAAGAGCATCGCCATATCTGACTTGACCGTGCTGGCCCTTGTGTAGCAAGATAATCATTTTAAGGAATTTGGGGGGACATCCTAGTCTTTACAAGATCTGCCACAGACCTTTTCTATTCACAGTGTCAAAGGCTTTGGTGAGGTCGACAAATGTTAGATAGAGACCCTTGTTTTGCTCTCTACATTTCTCTTGCAGTTGTCTAAGGGCAAATACTCCTGTAGTACTCCTATTGGCTCTGAAGCCACATTGGCTTTCAGGAAGAAGTTCTGCAATAGCAGGAACTAATCTGTTCAGGAGTATCCTTGCAAGGACTTTTCCAGCAATAGAGAGTAGTGTTATGCCTCGATAGTTTGAGCAGTCGGATTTTGCTCCTTTTTTCTTGTACAGGGTGATGATGACTGCATCTCAGAGATCTGATGGCAGTTCCCTTTTTTCCCAGCAATTCACAAGAAGTTTGTGGAATTTATTGTGGAGTACATGACCTCCGTGTTTCCAAACTTCAGGTGGAATTCCATCAATCCCAGCTGCCTTGCCATTTTTCATCTGCTGTATGGCCTTAAGGGTCTCTTCCAAAGTGGGAGCTATGTCAATTCATTTTTCATCGGTTTTTGTATCATATGTTGGATAGCTGAGGCTTGGACTACTCGGTTGGCACTAAAGAGACTTTGAAAATGTTTAGCCCATCGATTCAGGATGGAGGCTTTATCAGTAATTAATGTTTGACCATCTGTACTGTATAAGGAGCTTTGGACCTGGTAAGTAGGCCCAAACACTGCTTTAAGAGTTTCATAAAATCCTCTGTGATCACCCAGATCTGCACAGCGTTGTGTCTTTCTCCTATATTGATCCACCACTTGTTCTGCATGTCTCAGAGTTTTTGTTGAAATTTACTACATGTGAAACGGAAAGCAGCTTTTCTTACATGACAAGTTGGCTGGGTGAGGTATGCCTGGTGAACAGTTATCTTCTTTGCCAACAGCTCCTGGAACTCTTGGTTGTTTTCATCAAATCAGTCATGATTTTTCTTGTGGGAGAACCTGAGGGATTCTTCCACAGACTGGAGGATACTGTTTTTGATATGTTGCCAAAGCACTGTAGGAGAAGGATCTGTAGGATGGTCTTCAGGTTTTGTTTGCAGATTTGCCTGGAAGTTGTCTATCATGGTAGCTTGTTGAAGATTGTTGACTTGGAGTCTCTTCTTCAAGATGCCACCCCTCTTAGGTTTGAACTTAAGATGAAGGTTTAGTTTACATCTTACAAGTCGATGATCTTTTTGGCATTCTGCACTAGGCATCACTCGAGTATGACGGACATCGCAAATGTTTCTCTGGTGGACTAGAACATAGTCAATGAGGTGCCAATGTTTGGATCAGGGGTGCATCCAGGTTGTCTTCAAGCTATCTTTCTGCTGAAAGATAGTGTTTGTAATAGTCAGCTGTTGTTCTGCACAGAACTCTAGGAAGAGGCACCCGTTATCATTGCAATTTCCAACACCATGCTTGCCTAAGACACCTTTCCAGGCTTTGGAGTTCTTTCCTACTCTGGCATTGAAGTCACCAAGGATAAAAATTTTATCTTCTACAGGGACTTTTTGTATGAGGTGGTGTAGGTCTGTGTAGAATTTGTCTTTCTCTACAGGGTCGACTTGCATAGTTGGGGCATGTATACTGAAGAGAACAACATGTGGGAGGCGTAAGGAAATAACGCGATCAGAGTGTCCTGTTGGCAAGGTTTCGAGTTTGGAGGCAATGGAGTTTTTAATCATAAAGCCTACTGAAATATGTTTTTTGGTTTTGGGTTTACCAGACAAATAAAGTGTGTAGCCGGCGCCGTGTTTTTTAAGGCTGCCTTCCTCATGGAGATGAACTTCACTAAGAGCAGCGATGTCAGTATTAAGTCATGATAGTTTATGGGCTATTAGAGCAGAATGACACTCAGGCCGTCCACTATCTGCAGAGTCTCGCATGGTTCTGATGTTCCAGCATGCAAGTGTCAGTTTATTTACACCTTTGGAGGCTGGTGTGTGCCTTTGTTTCTTTGCCTTGGTTTGACCGCATCAGAATAATAATAATAATAATAAATAAATAATAATAATAATAATAAAATTTTATTTCTATCCCGCCCCTCTGCAACGCAATCGGGGCGGCTTACAATATAAAAACTCCATAGTCCCAGTACCCTAGCCCATCCACCCCTTAAAATAATATTAAATTATAAAAGATTAAAACATACAGTAATTAAAAATATATAAATTAGAAAAAAGATTAAAACATACAATAGTTTTTTTAAAAAAATCTGATTACAGCTCAGGGAGGACAGCCGAGTCTTGGGCCGGGATAGTTATTCAGGAAAGGCCTGCTGGAAAAGATCCGTCTTGACAGCTTTTTAAAAGCTGTCTAAGGTGTTAATAAGACGGATCTCGTCCGGCAGGCCATTCCATAATCTGGGAGCGGCAGCAGAGAAGGCCCTCTGGGATGTCACCGACAGCCTTGTTTTCATAGGCTGTAACAGATTCCTCCCAGAGGACCGAACAGCGCGGGGAGGGTCGTACGAAAGGAGGCGGTCCCGGAGATAAGTTGGACCCAAGCCATGCAGGGCTTTAAAGGTTATAACCAACACCTTGCACTGTGCCCAGAAACGAATAGGCAGCCAGTGGAGAGCTTTTAGCACAGGTGTTATATGCTCTCTTCTGGAAACACCAGAAATCAACCTGGCTGCCATGTTCTGAACTAGTTGAAGTTTCCGAGTCAAGCACAAGGGTAGCCCCATGTAGAGCGCATTACAGAAATCCAGACGAGAGGTTACCAGTGCATGTACCACTGTTTCGAGGTCCCTGGTTTCCAGGAAAGGGCGCAGCTGGCGTATCAGCCGAAGTTGATGACAGGCACTCCTGACCGTCGCATTTACCTGATTAGACATCTGGAGTGTCGGGTCCAGGAGCACCCCCAGACTGCGAACACAGTCTTTGGAGGAGAGTGTAGTTCCATCCAGGACTGGAAGTTGTATTCCCAGACCTGGTTTCGGGCCTGTAACTGTTAGTACCTCCGTTTTGTCTGGATTCAGTCTCAATTTGTTTTTCCTCATCCAGTCCATTACTGCTTTAAGACAATCATTGAGAGGAGAGATGCCATCTGAAGTCGAAGCTGATGACCGAGACATGGAGAAGTATATCTGGGTGTCATCAGCATACTGATGACAACGCACTCCATGCCTCCGAATGATCTCTCCCAGAGGCTTCGTATAGATGTTAAATAGCATCGGGGACAGGATGGCACCCTGAGGAACGCCACAGTTAAGCTCTATTCTGGTAGAGCAACTGTCCCCGAGCCTCACCCTCTGGGATCTGCCCGAGAGGAAGGAACGGAACCACTGCAAAGCAGTGCCTCCAATTCCTAACCCCCTCAGGCAATCCAGGAGGATGGAATGATCTATTGTGTCAAAGGCTGCTGAGAGGTCCAAGAGCACCAACAGGGTCACACTAGCCCTGTTGATACCCAAGCGGAGGTCATCAGCCAGAGCAACCATGGCAGTCTCCACTCCATATCCCGTCCTAAAGCCAGTTTGAAATGGATCTAGATAATCGGTTTCATCCAAGACAGCTTGGAGTTGGGAAGCGACCGCCCTCTCAATCACCTTGCTTAGAAAAGGCAGCAAGGAGACTGGTCTATAGTTGTTCCTGTCCAAAGGGTCCAGGGAAGGCTTTTTCAGGAGCGGCTTAACCGCCGCTTCCTTCAGACAGGGTGGAACGGATCCCTCCCCGAAGGACGCATTGATAATATCCCTAAGGAGTACTCTCGATGCGTCACCCCCTTGGGTGGCCAGCCAAGATGGACAGGGATCGAGGGGACAGGTCGTCTTTCTCACTCTACCAAGGAGTTTGTCCACGTCATCGGTACTCACAGATTGAAGCTGATCCAATAAAATTTCATCAACGGAGTTGCTGGACACCTCGTCTATAGATTCTGTCATAACACTGGCATCTAAGTCAGCTCTTATCCGAGAGATTTTATCTGCAAAGTGGATGTTAAACGCATCGCAGCGGGCTGTTGTCGGGCTGAGTAAGGGGTTCTGCGCAGGTGGAATCTGCGTCAGCTCCCCCAACACCCTAAACAGTTCTGCTGGACGGGACTCTGCAGACACAATACGTGCAGAGGAGAAAGATTTCTGCGCTGCACATATTGCCTCTTGATAGGAATCAAGAAAATTCCTATGACAAGTCTTGTCGGATAAGAGTCAAGTCTTCTAGTCATTGTCCAGCCCGCTTCATCTTCCTAAGCTCCTCTGAATACCAGGGCTTACGGTTAGGAGCAGGCTGGAAAGGACGTTTGGGAGCGATTGTGTCGATAGCCTTGGTGAGGTCGGTGTTCCAAATATTAACCAAAGCTTCAACAGAATCACCGGCGTTACCAACCATTAAACCCTCCAAGGCTTTCTGGAATCCAGTTGGTTCCATTAGCCTTCGAGGGCGGACCATTCTAATAGGTCCACCACCCCCGGTGGGGCAGACAGTGGCTCTTAGCTCCATCTTGACCAGGAAATGATCCGTCCATGACAATGCAGAGGTTTTAATAACCTCCGCCCACGGATATTCCTGTTCCGTACTAAAAGCCGCATCGAGGGTATGACCTGCACAGTGAGTAGGCCCGACAACCAATTGGGATAGGCCCATGTTTGTCATGGATTCCATGAACTCCCGAGCTGCGCCAGTTAGATTTAGCAAGCTGGTCTCGAGTGGGATGCTGAAGTCGCCAAGAACTAAAAGTCTGGGTGACTCCAGCAGCAACTCTGAGACCAGCTTTGTTAGCTCGGTTAGGGAGTCTGTTAGACAACGGGGTGGCCGGTACACTAACAGAATCCCTAAGCTATCCCTGGACCTCAGGCTTAGGTACATACACTCGATGTGGACTGTGTTCCGGATAGGCTTCCTGGTCAAGGTTAGATTGTTTTTATGAACCAGAGCCACTCCACCCCCCCGCCCACTTTTCCTTACCTGAGCACTAACTGAGTACCAGGCCGGGAGTGCCTGTGCCCAAGTCACAGCACTGGCCTCTCCCAGCCAGGTCTCCGTAAAGCATGCCAGGTCGGCAGCCTCATCGAATAAGAGGTCATGGATAATATGCATCTTGTTTTTAACCGACCTGGCATTGCAAAGGAGCAGAGTAAGGGTCTGTGGAATGGTTGGTGCGCTCTCCAATTTATTCTGTAAAACAGAGTGAACTGAAGGCGGGATAGATATTAAACATCGATCCTGCCTTCTTTTGTAACAATTTTTCACTCTGTCGCTGCCATACCTTCCCTTCCCCCACACAACCTCAATTCCCGCTCCCAGATCATTCCCGGCCCCTGGTAGGTGTTCCTGGGGTGGGAGTGGTGGAGTGACTTTTAAGGCCAGCCACTCCTGGCCACACCCCAACTCCCTGCTGCCTCAGCTGCCTTTACCCCGGTGTAATGGGAAGGAAGGAAGGCTTCCTCACAGCCCTGCAGAGTCTTCTTCTGGCTGGCTGGCTGGCTGGTAGGTGTTCCTGGGGTGGGAGTGGGGGAATGACTTTTAAGGCCAGCCACTCCTGGCCACACCCCAACTCCCTGCTGCCTCAGCTGCCTTTACCCTGGTGTAATGGGAAGGAAGGAAGGCTTCCTCACAGCCCTGCAGAGTCTTCTTCTGGCTGGCTGGCTGGCTGGTAGGTGTCTGTTGGCCACAGCTAGCCAACCAGGGAGATGGGGATGAGCTTTCGTTAGGCCACCTTTTCTAGGCCCTTCGCCATATGGAGCAAGCAGTGCTCTCCTTAAAAAAGGCTGCTTGGTCGTTCAGGGTGCTGCCAAACAAGACTGTCATCTCCTGTGTCAGCCTCGAGCGACCAAATTCCTGAACTGCCTGCATGCACGGTTGGGTCTGTGGCTTCCAGTGCATCTTTACACCTGCCGTTTCATCCCTTGCCTATTGCTACAGGGCTTTTTCGGAATTGGATTTGTCCTTCGAGCCTGTGCAATGAATTTTTCTGGTGGAGCGCAATGTGCACAGAACTGGCCTCACCCTTTAAACCAAAGGTTCATCTGCTGTGGCCTTGCAAGCGTGGACAGTAGCAGGGAGGTCCTCGGGTCATAGGTATGATTAGAGTTTCCTTCTCTTAGATGGTTGACCTTACAGGGTTGGACGAGCACCATCTGCCCGGGTTTGGGATTAGAGTTTTCCTTCTCCTAGGATGGTTGCTATTAGGCTAGAGAGCCCATCCTGCCCTTTGACGCTCTTTGTCAACCCTACGGTTTTGACCTGTCTGGCATGGGAGACCTTACCGGTGACTATTGTGCCACCACCAGCATAGCTGAAAACATCATTAGGGTACGCAAGCCTCTCTCCTACGACAAGGGGGCGTCAATGGAGAGGAGGCACATATGTAGACCATCTTTAACTATAGTTTCACTCATCATGTCAATAACAGTGAAGGAGGGCAAGGTCTCTAGCCTATTAGATTTGGACAGAACATTTACCAGTTTCTTTCATTGTCAACAATCACTGTGCTAAGTGTGCAGACTGCCACTTGCATCCTAAAAACAAATTGTGGTGTCTTACTTGAGGGCTGGCAGTCCTGCAAATAAATGGAGGGAGGGAGGGAGGGAAGGGGCTATGGTATTTATCAGTGGTGTCCGTTGGCTTCTGTTCCACATGGGCTGTGAATCCTCTGCCCATTTCAGTTTTGATTTTAAATGAGCTGTCCAGGGTACTGGAATCTGTCCCCAAAATAGATCCAACACCTTGGATAGTTTTTTGAGCAGACTGATTGCCAGAGAAGCCACCAGCCACTGCTGATATTTACTTCAGATCCAAGAGCACTGTCATTTTACATCTAGACTGTTTAAAAATGTACTATGTAGAATACTTCACTAACAATGTGTAGAGCCAGTGATCTGTAACTTCTGGCCCCCGTGATGAAATAAATGTCCCAGTATCTTCTTTCCCAATTTCCTGACTGTTTTGGGATGGTAATAATAGATTTACTGGCTGCAGATGTGTGGTTCTCCATCCAATTAAAGCACCACAAAATAACTTTTGACATGAGAGCCTCATGGCTGTGTAATTCACATTTGCCTTTAGGGCAAAGTTCGACATAATTCTTCTACAAGTATTTATTCCTCTGACCGGTGCAAAAACAAAACCTTAATTTTAAAAGAATAATTTCCATCCGTTTTCAAAACTGATGTCACTTACCATGTATCTGATAAAGTAGTCTGCTGCCTATGAAAACTCATGTCATAATCTGCAAAATAGATAAGTGAAGTCTCTGAAAACCCAGACCACCTGTCTTTTGCAACTGCAGATTAGCAGATTACTGCCTTTCTGGAAATTCATAAAAAAGGCTAACTATAGGGGAGGAATGCTGCATTTTTAAAAGGTGACCACCCACCCACATGCCAGTATCATTCTTTGTAATATGAGGTGGTATTTAGAGAAAACTGCCAAAGTTGTTCCTGTGTAAATCACCTGAATAGGCTATCTCTGGTAACATTTCTTGCTACCTGGATATGAAAGGCCTGCCACCTAGTGTTTCGTATGTCTCTGTGGCTGTTTCTGTTTTCTTTCTCTCCTTCAAACTTTGCTAAACTTCTAAAGAAACAAAAGCTCTGCAAATAGAAGTGGATGCCTCCGGACAGCTCAGTGCTCTGTGTTTTACATTTTCCATACTCCTTGGTTAGGCTACTTACTAGAAACACCAGTTTTCTGTAGCCCTAAGACAACTAGGATGTCTTATGTTGTGTACTTCTAGAAGCTGTTGCAGTGCCCTGTAGGGCATCGTAGCTGTTTGTCCTAAATTGAGATGACAGTGTTGTTCATATTAAATTGCCTTCTTGCTTGGCTTGACATGCTGGGATCCGTATCTATTAATGCAGGAGTGTCCAAATGTCCTGCTAGGAAAGCAATTTGTTCCCCAGCAGGGTGCCTGTAGAGCAGCTGGTCTAAGAAGCCATCAGAGGGGATGTTAGGGGTTTGTTGTATTTTTCTTGATTTAATGGAAATTTGTACTGATCTGTATCCATTCCTCTCCTTCACCCTGAAATCATCACCAAAGCACCACATATTCATCTTTGGTCACCTCTCTTCCCTATCTTACAGTCCTGTCATATCTTGTGGTGGTGAGACAGTTTTCACAGCCTGAGCCTCATAGCGGACACTCTGACAACGACAAATGTGCTATTAATGGAATTTGTGAGTGTGGAATGCCCTAGAGAGATGACATAGCTTTGAAGCATTTCTGCTAGATATTAGCTTTGCATCTTTTGCTCAGAGATACAAGAAGCTGGTATCTGAGTTAGCAAGTAGGGATATATGCATGAGCATAAACAAAACCATGCTGAAACCTCTGTAGATAACTTGTAGAAAAGTCTGCTTGAAGTCTTTCCTATCCCATATTCCTTTCTCATTTCTGAGTCAGAAGTGCTAATACATAATGGCCAGGAATGACAGAGAAGACATATGGCAACTAAAAGGAGAGAATGAAAAAGATGCATGTATGGATTATTGCAATGTTGGATTTACCCACAAAGTAAGTACACTACAGTTTAGGGTTTCAGATTATGAGAGGCCTCCAGATGAAAAATAATACAGCAGGACTCCTGTATCCACTGATTCAATTATCCGCGGGACACAAACAGCACACCTACCATAGAGTATTCCTAGAAAATGTGTCCCCTCTAGCCATTTCCTAGGTCCTCCAAGGTTCTATGGTATTTTAATACTCCATTGTATTTTAAACCGGAAGTCCCATTGTGTTCAATGGTGTTTGCTATTATCCACGGTTTTGGGTATCCACGCCCCTCCCAGAACCAATCCCCAGTGGATCTGGGGGTCCTACTGGACCCACACCACCAGTCAACAAAACCCCTCAATTTCAATACTTCAGTGCTCAAGATATGCTGATGTTTTGTGCTATCCTGATGTAGTTTAGGTGCTAAATGGATCTTAATCCAAACCTGGATTAGGGCTATATCACTTTTGATATTTTGTAAGGGATAGACATAGATAGATAGTTCTTTAAATGTATAAATAAAACCTCTACAATTTAAGAATCTAAGAGCAAAAAGGATAAATAATAAAAATGATCATAACCTTTAGTGTCCTTGATTAGGACTGTATAATCTTCACGTTAGCCACATCAGCATTCCCTAGCATCCTGATCAATGCCAGTATCATTTGTGCACTCTGCTAATATAGCAACATAGTTTATCACACAGCATGGTTTGTGGCACTGCAGTCACACAGCAACGGATATACTGCCTCACTGTAAGCTACTGTTTTCTTCTGACTGGTCATACAGCAGATTAGGACAAAAGTATGCACCATGTAATTCTGTTTGCTTATAGAGGACTGTGTATAGTTAGGGTAGCTGCTGCAATTCAAAATGCTAGATAAACAAGAATACGTCTACTTTTAAATGTAATTAGTTATAGCTATCACTTCTAATAGTTGCCATACTAGTTGCAATTTTTTATAATAGCATATTACAAAATTCAAAATACAGATTGTGGTGATACTTTTGTTAGGCCAAGCAAAAGGCTCAAAAGATATTATGCTAGCTTTTGAAAATCATACAAGAGAAGAAAAGTGGAGGAGTTGGAGTCATGGCCTTCATCTTGTTTAAGATGTTTGTAAAGTTGGTGTTTAAGGTGGTCCTGAGGGAAGGTGGATGCAGATAGAAGCCACCCCTCTTCTTGGCCACGAGGGGACCAAAAATAAAGGCAGTAAAAGCTAGGCAATAACATTACTGTCTCCATTAACAACAACAAAGCAACTGCCTTTGAGATCTAAGCTGTCTCTGTGCTGTGTGAAAACAAGATGTGATATTTTCTCCAGATATTTTCCTCGCATTATAATGAATGCTGTGGAAAATGTGGTCTTATTCCTCTCATGGGGGCCTATTGGATAGTTTCTCCAAATTCATTGATAATAATACACATGTTTTTGTGACACACACACACACAGAGAAAGTTTGCCCTCTCCATGCCAATAAAGTGTGGAGGGCTAACATGAAGTCCTTTTTTAAAAGAAAGGGAAAGTTGCTGAACACACAAGGCTGCCCTTTCCCATCCCTCCAAAATGCCCTGTAATGGGGTTTCCCCCTGTTTCTTCTACTCTGTTCTTAAAATATAGTCATTTTGGAGGCTGTATGCTCTCTCTTTCAAGGTCAGGATTACAGATCTTCCTTCTTTAAAAAAACAAAACAAAACATAGCTTACAATAATTAAATAACAGAAATGCTATCAACTCACAGCAAGGCTACCCCTTTTGTCTATTAATTTTTAGATGTGCTGTTCTCCATAGTTGTGAGTTTAGAAATGGTACTAAAATAGCATTCAGAATCAAACCCATGTTAACTGGAGGGACGAAGGGGGAATCATATATAATTGGGTGATAACTTGTCCCAATCCAAAATTGTGAATCTTCCCTGCTGCCAGCATCAGTGAGCCTCTTAAACAAGCATGGCCTGATCAGACTTTAGTTTTCAGCTTTTTCAGATTCAGTGTCACCTTCAACACTAGGGGGTCAGTTACACAGCAGTTTTTATAGCGATAGTTTGCGCTTTTTCGCACCAGCGCTGCATAGTTTACATGATTTACTGTGAAATTGGTTGATGGGGTTAGTTTTCCGCTTTGTAGTTCACACAGACAAAGGTGGGGGGCATGGCCTCACAAGCACATCTGGAGGAAGATGCTGGGAAGCTGAGAGGGAGGGGAGGAAAGAGAGAGAGAGCACTGGCACCTTTCCCTCTCTCTTCTTCCCAAAGTGAGAAGGGTGGGAGGAAGGAGGAAGCCTTTCAGCCACTGAGGAGCCATCCCACATTGCTGGAGAGGTGGCAGGAAGGAAGACAGGTCTTGTGGGTGTGATCACCCAGCTGACAGAAGCAATGGAGTCGCAGGCTCCCCCTTTGCCCTGCTTCCCTCAAGCCCCCCTTCCCCTCACCCACTTGGCCAGCGGAGCAGACTGCTTCTCTCTCTCTTTTTCTCTCTCTCTCACACACACGAACACGATCACTGCAGGGCAAGGGAGCGAACGGCCAGCAGAGCAGATCACTTCTCTTTCTCTCTGGACATTTTCAGACGCGATTTTCGGCAGCAAATATCCCAAAACAGCTCTGTTGCTGCCGCGCGGCAGGGGAGCGGTTTCGGATGATGCCATCCCTCTGCCGAAACCCTCCGTGTCACTTCTGTGATAGAACGGAGGAAGCCACAACATATTTCACTCACGGGCAACATTTGTAAATGAAATATGCCGTGGCTTCCTCCATTCTGTCACAGAAGTGACACGGAGGGTTTCGGCAGAGGGACAGCGTCATCCGAAACTGCTCCCCAGCTGCACAGCAGCAACAGAGCTGTTTTGGGATATTTGCTGCTGAAAATTGCGTCTGAAAATGTCCCCCCCTCTCTCTCTCTCACACACACACACAGGGGAACAGTAATTATGGCTAACTGGGGATCCCTCAGCCGCAGCAGCCAAGCAAGCTGGGAAGCAGACATCTGGGCGATTGGGATCTTTTCGTGTCTATGTTTTTTGAAGCTAGTGAAGGGTAATGGGGTGATTTTGCCAAAATCCTTCCTGCTTATTCCCACACCTCTGTAGAATGATAGTCCTTTCTATCCTCCACTGAAACCTTACTGCTTTTTTGTTATTTTTGTTCAGTTGTCTGAGGCCTGTGGGCCTTTGAATGGAAAAAAGAAGGAAAGATAGCACTTGCTTCCTGCATTGTCTGACTTCCTATTAATAATACACAGAAGCTCCTCCCTCCCCCCCCCATAGATATATTATTCTCGTCTCCCTTCCCCTGCCTTGATGGTGTTTAATCATACCACTGTCTGCTGAAGCACTGCAGGAATAATACAAGAGGTGTAGCAGTTGTGTGTGTTTGTATAAGGAAAGTTGACACTGGGTCTGTGTTCCAGCTGAAAGCACACAGCAAGTCTAAATTGTTCTTAGAGATAGTGATGAATACAATTGTAGGAACCATCCCACCCAGGCTAAGATATTATTTTATCCTGGCTACAGTTCTGTTTCAGTAGCTAGAAAATGTTCTTACAAACAGGGCCTCTACTCCTAGTGCTTACCAGTAACTCTCATCTTTGGGCTTATTCTGATCTTGACCCAAGGTTAAAGGAAAGTGTGATAAGGCTTGTAAGCCTGGTAAAATGGCTTGCATCTTATGGAAACAGACTGCCTTTTCCCATCCCTCCACTACCCATACTTCCTAAATTACCAGATTTATAATGTAATTCTACTACTGTGTGTGTGTGTGTGTGTGTGTGTGTGTGTAAATCACCTGTCGACTTAAGGCGACCCCATGAATTTCATAGGGTTTCTTAAGCAAGAATTACTTAGAGGTGGGTTTGCCAGTTCCTCCCTCTGAAATATAGGCTACAGCATCTGATGTTTCTTGGTGGTCTCCCATCCAAGAACTGACAAAAGCTGATCCTGCTTAGCTTCCAAGATCAGGTGGGATCTGGTGCCTTTAGAGTATTTAGGCCCTTTGTTGTTGTTAACTGCCTTCAAGTCGACTTCAACCTCATACTTTGCATGAGGGACCTCCAAGTCACCAGACATCAACAGACCTGCTCAGGTCTTGCAGACTCTGGTCTGAGGCTTCCTTGATTGAGTCTATCCATCTGGAATGTGGTCTTCCTCCTTTCCTACTGCCTTCTACCTTACTAAGCATTATTGTCTTTTCTAGAGAGTCATGTCTTCTCATGATATAGCCAAAATAGGACAGTATCCGTTTAGTTATCTTGGCTTCTACGGAAAGGTCAGTCTTGATTTGCTCTAGGATGCATAGGATTGGGCTTTTTAGCAGTCCACAGAAACCATAGAGCTGTTCTCCAGCACCATATTTCAAATGAGTTGATTTTCTTCCTATCAGATTTTTTTTCACTGTTCAGTTTCCACGACCATACATAGAAACTGGAAATGCAATGGCATGGACGATCCTAACTTTAGTATTCAACTATATGTCTTTGCACTTCAGGATCCTGTCGAGTTCCATGGCCTAATCTTCTGATTTCCTGACTGCAGTGTCCATTCTGATTAATGATGGAGCCAAGATATGGAAAATCTTTAACTATTTCAGTGTCTTCATAATCTACTTTAAAGTTATGTAAATCATCTGTGGTCATTATTTTGGTTTTCTTAATCTTCACCTGTCAATGGTCTGTTCCACAATTTGCTCCTGGTCTTGTTTTTGCAGAGAGAATGGAAATTCTCTATCTTCTGCTTCCAATTACGTAGTTTACAGTATTTTATTTCCATATTGGACATTAAGTGATGTCAATGTATACAGTCATCTCTTTGGTTGCTTGAAGAATGTGTTTGTGATGGACAAACTGTTGGCCTCACAAAATTCAATCAGTCACTCTCTTGCTTCATTTATTGATGCTAGGCCAAATTTTCCTATAAACTTTTATTCTGCTCTGTGTCCTATTTTGCATTTCCAATTGCCTTTGATTAACAAGAAGTTCAGTTTTGGTGTGTGAACAATTTCCTCCTTGACTCCAGCACAGAATCTTTCCATTTCTTCTTCTTCTGCCCCTTTAGTTGTGTCATAAATTTGGGTTATGGTTATATTGATGGGTTTTCCTTGAAGTCTTATTGGTATGATTTGGTCAGCCTTTGCATTTTATCCTTTGACTGATTTTGCTACATCTCTCCTCCCTATTAACACCACCCTATTTCTCATACATTCCATTTCTTGTTTTACTATGTCTAACTTCCCCTGATTCATGCTTCTCACGTTCCATGTTCCTATAATATGTGTTATGCAACTTTGGACATTCCCTTCACTTCTGAGCACATCAACAGCTGAATGTCCTTTTGGCTTGAGCCCAGTTTTGTCATTAGCCACAGCGCTACTCATAGTTGTTCTCTGCTGTCCCCAGTAGCTTGGGAGTCTCAGCTTCTGGCACTATCTCTTTGTTTCATTTTGGATTGTCTCATCATTGGGTTTTCATTGTAAAAGACCTTCAAAAGGGATTGACCGTGCCTCCTTCTGTACAATACTAGCAAGTGTTAGCTATGCTGCAACTGTTATTGTCTCTGAGAGATCCTCTGCCAATGTCGAACCCACTCACCCACTACTGCTGCCCAGTAGCTGTTTGACACATTTAGTCTGGCTCCTCAGCAGAAGCCTGTTTGTCATGGAAGACCCTGCCAGAAGCCTCTTGCCTCACAGGAGCACACAGTCCCACCAGCACAGAAAAGTAGTGCCACTGTGGCTGTACTGATGCAAAAAAAAAAAAAAGACATTTTGAGGAAGAGACAATCTGGTTATTGTTTTGTTTTTTCATCACTTTACTCTTGACTGGCCTTATGGACTGCCCAAATCCTTCTGTTGGCAATTGATTCTCTCAGAATCGGCAAGATCCCTCCAAAGTTTCTGTAGAACTGTATCCTCAAATTTTGTGGGGTGAATTATTATGCAGACGTGGTTTCATTACCTCTAGTGTAGGAGACTAGAGTTGATCTTGAATATCAGGTCAGTAACTAAAAGATCTATATCAGGGGAAGGCAAAAAGGGCTTTTTAAAAAATCAAAATGTTTGTTGCTTCCCAATGCCCTCTAGCAGCTGTGGGAGGCAATTTTGTCATATTGTTGCCACTGGACTAGTTTTGGCCCTGGAGAGGCCTTTTTAAAACAAGTGAACTGGAAGTGACTTCTTGGCCACTTTCTATAAAGACATGATAAAAATGCCCCTCACGCCCCTTAGAAAATTGGGGGGGGGCATTTGGGGGAAGTGTTTTTAATTTTGTGGATTTGTCATCTATGTCATCAGGTCTATGTCATGAATTCTGTTTTATGGTGTGTTCGCACAGCAGGTGTGCACACACACACACACACACACACACACATATCATATCCCCCATAATGTATTCTAGGACTGCAAGAGGATGATATGGCTGGTAGGCCCATTGCCTAGCCAGGAACATGGAAGCACTGATTATATGAAATGTTGTCTATAGGTAGGAATAGACACAAGATCACTATGTTGAGTAATCAGTGCACCTCAAACACAACAAAAAGCCATTCTTTTTGTGCAAATCCTACAGCTCATCTGTTCAGTTTTCATGCAGATATCTCTAGCTGCCTAGATTTTAGGAAGTAAGTGTGTGTGTGTGTGTGTGTGTGTGTGTGTGTGTAAATAAAAACTGAGATACTATCTTTATATATAATTCTCTTGGGTATGTTCCCATTCCCAGTGCACTGATTGGCTGCTTAGGAAACTTACCAACCAAGCAAAGCTTTCCCTTGGGCAGCCAATCAGCACACTGTGGGATGAATCATGTGGAAGTTTAAGTCTTTGTAAACATGGCGGCAGCAGAAAGGCTTTCCAGCGAGGTGTGTGTAGGGGGGGCTGTAGGGGGGGGCTGTAGTGTGGGGTGTTTCTGTGTAGTGTGGAGGTTTAGCATGGGGTGTGTGTGTGTGTGTGTAGCAGGGGGGTGTAGTCCTTTGTAAATGTGGTGGTAGCAGAGAGGCTTTCCAGTGAGCTCTGTGTGTGTGTGTTTAGGTGGGGCTGAAGCAGGGGGGAATGTAGCATGGCGTGTGTGTAGCATGGTGTGTGTGTGTGTGTGTAGCATGGGGGATGTGTATGTATCGTGGAGGATGTAGTCCTTTGTAAACATGGTGGCAGCAGAGAGGCTTTCCAGCGAGGTGTGTGTGTAGCGGTGGGGGGGATGTAGTGTGGTGTGTGTGTGTGTAGTATGGAGGGATGTGTGTGTAGCGTGGGAGGTGTAGTCCTTTTTAAACATGGCAGAGGCAGAGAGGCTCTCCAGCAAGGTGTGCATGTAGTGGGGGTAGCATGGGGGAATGTGTTGTGGTGTGTGTGTAGCATGGGGTGAGTGGGTGTATATCATGGGGGGATGTGTGTGTAGTGTCAGGGGTGTAGTCCTTTGTAAACATGGTGGCGGCAGAGAGGCTTTCCAGCAAGGTGTGTGTGTAGCAGGGAGATGTAGCATGGGGAGATGTAGTGTGGTGTGTGCGCGCGTGTGTGTAGCATGGGGGGTGTAGTCCTTTGTAAATATGGTGGTGGAATAGACACTTTCCAGCAAGAGGGGTGTGTGTGTGTGTGTGTGTGTGTGTGTAGCATGGAGTGTGGGTGTGTCTGTAGGATGGGGGAATGTGAGTGTAGCATGGAGGATGTAGCATAGGGTGTGTGGGGAGATAGCATGGGGGATGTAGCATGGGTGTAGCGTGAGGTGGGTTGTGTGTCTGTAGTGTTTGGGGTGTAGTGTGGGTGGGTGGGCATGTAGCATGGGGGGTATAGCATTGGGGGTCACCAGCTGCTGCTACTTTCAAAGGTTTTAAACAAAATTGTAGGAAGCAGAAGAAATCTGATTCCAGCTTAAAGGCAAGATAAGTGAGATAAAAGGGTTGAGGAAAGATGGCATTCTTAGGAGACTGAATATTGTTTTAGTCTTACATTGAAGCAACATCAGAGAAGCTTTATCAAGATGTAATGTGTGAACATTGTTGTGGGATGGAAATAGTAACAAGTAGATTTCTTTATATGTGGAATACACAACCACCAGTGTTTAAACTTCTGAGAAAAAGGTGTAACAGCTATCATGATTAAAAGAAAATCATCTGTATGCCAGTGAACCACAGAGTCTGAAGGAAAAGATACAAATATTTGGCAGGCAGTACAGTATTTGTTAATTCTTTATGCTACTCAGTAGACATATGAATGAGCACAGAGGAAAGTTAAAGCATATACTGGTGTATTGGCCAAAAGAGAGCCTGATCCTCACAGATGATGAAGAGGGTATCTTCTTCCTTCACTGTGCTATTTTGGACCATGAGAGGGTGGGGGGGTTGTCACAAAATTGACTGTTCCTTCATACACAAAACACAATCTCTGCACACAGAAAAACAAATGTAAAATATTTCCTGTACACTTTTTCAATTACCAAGCATTTCATCCTATGTTCAGAGTACATTTTGAAAGAGAAAAATAATTTGATGAAAAGTACTCTTGTGGCTGATGGTGAAAAAGTGATTGATAGACTTAACATTTTCCATTTCAGTGTCAGCCATACACATCCAATGCCAAACAATTGCAATTGCCAGAGTGGCTACTTTTTAATGTAAATAACAGTATGATAATACTACAGCATTTGTCTTTTGTGCTATGGGAATGACAGGATCTCAGAAGAACTTTGGTGAAGAAATTGAACCTATTGATCATTAAAAGCCCAACTGTAAAGCTGCTAAAATGAGTTGTAGTACTAGTTGACATTTAGATACATTCACATCATTTTTACTAAATGTGGAAATATTAGAGAAGCGATCAATGTTTTTCTCATTCAAAATGAGCTGTCACTGTGATAACTACTTCAATACAATGCAAATACATAGTTTCAACTAGATTATGAGTTTTAGATTCTGCAGAATTTACATTAATCCTACTACACCTTCAAATTTGCATTAATCTTACTATACATTCAGAATAGATTTGGGCTACAATCAAACATCTCCCTTGAACACAGTGTGGAAGAGTTACTTTTTTCAACTACAACCCACACTGCATTGCACCTGTGTTTATAAGTTACTAAGTAGCTTAAAATTAGTGGTGACGGAGATAGTCTGATATAAGGAAAGTCCTTTGTGACAATCCATTACTATTTAGAAAGGCTAAGTTCTCATGACCTATATTTTGTAACTTTGTTAGTATTGAACCAGGGAATAACATACATTTTCATGACATAGAGAATGTCATGGAACATCAAGTTTCAAAAGTTTTTCCCCCTCTGGGTGAGGTTCCAAGAGCTTTTATACATTGTTGATTTTTCACATTTTGGAACCTTCTAGCAAAACTTCAGGGACAATTTTGCATTAAAAATATAGGGGGGGGCTATATATTTTTTTCACAAATAAAATTTTCACCAAAAAAAATCTCATGTGGATTGACCACATTTATAAACAGGGTGTCTTGATGTGCTAAGATACTCTTTCTTGTTCCTCTATGGAAGAATTGTGTGTACCTTGGCGCTATCACGTGCACCTCAAGCTGAGAGCACAAAGAGACCAAAATGTTTAAGGAGATTATCAGACAGGAATACAAAAACTGTTCCTGTCCCACAATCTCCACTCCCGCCCCTGTACCGCCCTGTACCCCTGCCCTTGTCACACCACAATCACCCTCCCCACCTCACTTACTTTCTCTTCCGTTGACAGGGCAGCCCAGGAGTGAATGGAACTCTAACGGAGCTCCATTCACTTCCTGGAGTGAAATCATGCGGATTCTCATGAGAAGACGTGAGTGCAGGAAATCCAAAAATAAAAACCAAAATACACCAAAAGAAAGTTACAAAAAGCACATACCCTTTAAAACTTCCAAGTAAACCAGGGAAGTTTTTAAAAAGTGTGCCACTTACCTGGATGCCCCGATCTCACCTGGAAGTGTTCTGTCATGGACCGCCTATTGACGCTGGGATCTCACCAGTGAAACGGGACACCTTGTTGCACAGAGGAAAATCCATCACAGAAACAGAACAGATCTATTGACTGCCTCTCTCACCAATAAAAAGGAGAGCCAACATAATGGCAGCAGGATGGATGCATAACGAGGGGGGAATGACGTCATCTGAAAAGGGAGCCCTTTTGCGATCTCTTGGCGTTCCTGTAACACCACTTTAAACATGTCAATCTCCTAAATCTGTAATTTTGCACTGTGGTTTCTATATAACATAAGGGTTTTGGAGAAACTTCACAGAGCACACTCTCTTTTTGTACAGTTTGTATGACATGACTGACTCCAGCTGCTTTGTCGTTGGTCTTTCTATTTCTGGCCTGGCCCACTCATTTCACTCCATTTGATATATTATTTGCTTCCAGTGTCAAGAAGCAAAGGAGTAGGTCAGTTTTTGTCAATGAGAAGAATGGTGGTTAGAGCACAAATAAAAATGACCCAGTAGGCATCAGTGCCTTATTCAGTAGGAAAGGTAAAAAAAAAAAAAAAAAAAAATTAAAAAAATCCAAGGTCCCTAAAGGAGCATTTGAAGCTGCTGGCAGGCTTACATATCTTCACAGAAGTGTTTAATTAGTCTCATTTAAAATAAATCCTTGATGTTGTGCAATTCACATTGTACAGTAATAATCCTTTTCTTAATTCAGATTGAACAATGTGATAATAGGAACATTAAGTCTATAGGAAGTTCTATTCATTGGTCAGTGAATGTACATAGTTGAGATAGAAATCTCATATCATAAAACACCATCATATGTCCCTCATTTACAAATGAAAGATTGTGAAGCACTTATCGGCAACAAAAGACTGATAGAAAGCCCAAGAGAGACAATAGTAGTTTTAAAGCTCTCCTATCTAATCTGGCTAACATTTACATTAGGAACAAAGAATGTTTGGCCCTAGGGGAAGTTTAGTTCAGTTTAGTTTGTTATTGTGGTCTTACTTCTAGCAAGGATGTTCATGTAATCCTTTTTAAGTCTTGTGATAATGTTAACAAGGAACATCTGGGGAAAATATACATCTTCTATTACCTTATGTTTCTGATTTATTTATCTGGACCTCTGATGATCCAATGATTTTGGATTTTGGATCATGGCATTGTGACTGCTAAGTGACCTTTTCCCCCTTAAATTGCTTGATTTTGCCTGAATGGGAGTTAGTGAGTGGAAGCCTCTCCCTTGACTTTGAAAAGTGCAAAAGGTAAAGCCAAAACTAACCCATTGTCATGGTAGTTTTGTAGTTTGGATTGGGAAACAAGAGCCAGAAGAAGAGTTTGAGATTTGGGAGCTGGAGCTTTTCTTTCTTATTTATTTTTTAAAAAATACAGTAAAGTACATTTCTGGTCTAGTTTTATATATATATATATATATATATATATATATATATATAATTTCCCCATTGATACATTATAGTAGATTTCTCATCTCATAAATTTAACTCACATTCATAAATAACAATATCCTAATTTTTAATCTATATCTAAACATTCCTGGAGATTATAATTTTAAATATCTTCTCTTCTTGACTTCCAATATGTTTTTCCAGTCCTTTAAGGTAAGATAAATGATACCATACTTGACTTTGAATAGGTGAACAAAATAGAGAAGCCATAAATTGTCACATTAGCATAAAAGAAATTCATCAATAATTTGTTTAAATCTTTATTATTTTGTCTACCTTCCTTCAGATATTTTCCTTTTTTAAAAAGGTAAACAAACAACAACAACAAAAAAGATAGCATGTTATCCTATGGGATATTTTCTTGATTCATGATTTATTTATTTATTCACATTTATCATTTTCTCCCTTTTCTCTCTCCTATATGTGAAATTTGTTGAAATCAAATTTACCTATGATTTTATTTTGGTTTTTATTTGTTCTCTCTCCCACCTCTTCTTACAAAAATCCATTATTGGTTTCCATTCCATTTCTTGATATTGTGTAGATTTTAGTCTCAGTTCAAAATTAAGTTTGTCCATACAAACCATTTCTACCACTTTTTCCAGCCAACAATCTACTGTGGGGACTTCTTTTAATTTCCATCTTTGGGCAATTGTCATCCTGGCCCCTGATACCAAATACAACATTATTCTCCATTTGGTTCTTTCAACTTCTTTTTTAAAAACGTGTGTCATATTTAGTAAGTAGAGCTCAGGTTTCATAGGGAAATGAATGTGGAAATTTTCTTCAATTGCCCTATTAGATTTGGGAGCTGGAGTTTAACTGGGCTTGGCAGGCTCTGGAGAGCTAAGTATTTGGGAATACGGTGCAGGATCAGCATGCTTGCTACTTGTTGCAGGAGTCCATTGCTTCAATGATGTTATGTTTGCATATCTGTAAATAAAGCAGATATTGCAAAGTTATTATAAGTCTCCACCACTCTCTCATTAAATATATAACCACACTGAGGGTCCATTCACACTATGCAATTATAGCACTATTTTTCCACTTTAACTGCTATTGTTCAGTCCTGTGGAAACATGGGATTTGAAGTTTAGGAAGGGATATATAGAATTCTCAGACAGAGAGCTCCAGTGCATCATTAGACTACATACAGGATTGCATAGGATGTAGTCATGGCAGTTAAAGTGAAATATGGCACTATGACTGTGTAGTGGGAACAGACCCTAGATTGCGCTATCACCTGGATTTCTTACCACCCCGGGAAATGTGAAGCAAATATCAATAAAAATAAATTATGTTGTGTTATAGTAGGTACCCAAAATGAAGGGCACATTTTTAGTGTAGATCTTTATCTCTTAATACTACAAAGTCTCTAGAGATTGGTCTGTTTGTGTAGAATGAACTGTACTTTTCCTCACCCTTTGCTGTGATATTGAAACTAGTACAGATTGAAACTAGTAGATATGGAAACTACTACAGTATTTAAGACTGGTCATTGTTTCATTGTTCTTGTACTAAGAACTGTGCAAGTGGACCTCATTTGTTTATGCAATGTTTTAAAAAGCCAATAATATGGCACCCACTGCTTCCTTGAAAGATTCTGAAATTTGGTAGAATGAGGCCATATTGACTTAGGATATTTGAAAGGATGTCATACTGAAGATGCAGCAAGCTTGTTTGCTGCTGCACAAACTACAGGAAAAGAGATTTCACCTAACCATTGGGGAGAACTTCCTGACAGTAAGAGCTGTTCAGCAGTGGAATACGCTGCCTCAAGGTGTGGTGGAGTCACCTTCTTTGGAGGTTTTTAAACTAGGGGCTAGTCTACACAGGCAATTTACCCCATCTTGCCCCCATCTTGGAGCCCTGCAGTCCCGACAACATGTGGCTTTTGCCCCATTTTGCCCCTGGGCAGTCCTCACAAACCCCAGGGAAAAGATGGGGGTGGGAGATGGAGTAGGGCCCAATAAAATATGTCAATAAAATACCTATTTAAATGTGTCCCAGCCAAAATAAAATAGATTGGGAATTGCGTGACCATAGGAGCCTATTCCAATAAGCCAGCCCATCTCTGTAACTGCAGCTGCCTTGCTCTTCTAGATCCAGGAAGGGGGCCCACAGCATGTGACCAAGCTGGTTACAGGCAGGGGTTCTTGCTCACTTGCTGCGGGCATCCTGTCTGGATCTGGAGAGTGGGACACAGGTGGCAGTGCAAGCAGCTTCAGGAACAGCATGCCCGTTTAGACTCTGGCCCATTTTACCCAGGTAATGGGGGGGACGGGCCTGATCCTGGTGTATCCAGGCCTGTCCAGATGAGCCCAAAGCTGGCCAGCCATCTGTCGGGAGTGCTTTGATTGTGTATTCCTGCATAGCAGGGGATTGGACTGGATGACCCTTGTGGGGTCTTCCTACTCTAGGATTCTAGGATTTATTGATGTGCTGAAACTCTGATATATATTTTTTAAGGTTTATAAGATTAGTTTGGTGTTATATCAAGACTTTTAAATTGTCAGTTTACAGTCATTGGCAGAGATCCTACATGGGGAGATGGAACATAACGTTCTGCCTAAGCAGACCTTTCTACCTCCCCTTGCATGGGACTCACTCTCTTCCCAAAACAACCATGTTGGAGCCAGAGGAGGTCAAATCAGCCAAAAAGCATCTGGCTAGGTCCATATAGTCAGACGCACAATGAAAACAGTATCCTCTGGGATCTCTGGAGGATCCATAGAAGGTCTTAGAGGATCCCTTTATTGTTGGGCAAGTCCCGCTATAGTGACATAGATGGATGTTTCTCAGCAGCTCCCAGCCTCCCTAACCACTACATGGTTGTGTCAGTGTGTACCACCAGAGGAAAGATACATCCCAATGTCAGGGGATGATAGGACACTCAATCCCCAGCAGAAGCCCAAAACTATCTCAGCAGACTTAGTAGCAACCCATTCCCAAGAATACTCACACAGAGAGTGTTTGATGTCAAAATAAACAGGAAGCACTTTTATCTTCAAAGTCAAACAGTTGCAATATATATACAAATATTTATAATTGAAGGAGAAACGGCTTCGCCAGGCATCAGCATTCACAAAAAGAGAGTGAGCTTTGGACTAGTCACACACACACACACACACACACACACACAAAGATATATATATATATATATATATATATATATATATACAGGACATTGCCCTCTAGTGGCCTGGCTAGGCATGACTTGATAGTTCATGGAGTCACCCATTATGACTCAGCATGATTCTGCAGTTGTTTGGCCATTTTATAATGGAGTTCAGTCTCTAACTCCTCACACCCAAGGGGGTGAGGGTTGTTGCACAAGTGAATTGTTGTTGCACAATGAATTCTTCCCTCTGCAATGGGGAGAAGACATATGCTGGCATTACACCACTGTATGTAACTTACAGGATGCCAGCTGCAGATTTGAGGACTGTCTAGGCCTACAGAAGAATGAATACAAAAAACTGTTTGCATTTCTGCCTTTTGTTCCTCATTACTCTCTTCCTAACATTTTCCAAAGAAATAATTTCATTTAATTCAAACTCTGTGAGTCTGTGTCTCTGTGGGTGCTGGTACTCCTGTTCCCTTCCTAGCTGACTTCATAAATTTGATGAACTTTGGCAGTTGTTAACAAACACCGAGTTACAGACTGTGTAATGTGACAACAAACCAGCTAGTCTGCAAGATGCTGCAGCTGGAGGTTTGTTTCAACACAATGCTATTCTAAATTGGCATGTGAGGAAATTAAAATAGCTATGTTAATTAACCTCTTCTGAATCTCTAACTAAAATTTTGTATCCTGTTGACAGGGCTGATTTAGGTTTTCAAATACTGTATTTCCCTTTAAGAAAAATCTTTACTATTCATGCAAGTCTTTTAGGGCTTTTATTTCTCTCATTTCCAAATAAGCTGTATGGAAATGAAAGCAATATACAGCATGAATATGTTTGCAGTGTACAGTACACAGATGTATTATAATGTCATGAACTGCCACCTCTAGAAGTAGAAGTAGGCCCAAATAACCTCTTTAAATCCTTCACTTTATTAGTGCCTAGAGAAGTTGAGCTGGCCATTTTGCTGAAGTTTCTGAGAGGCATGCCCATCATTAGCAGTGACCATAGCACAGCTTTATATTTTTAAAATAAAATTTCTTTGTTAGTTTGTGTGCTGCTTCTGCAACTGGCAGCAGATGCAAGCATGTTGGCAATGTGGTCACCGTCTTCCGTCTTCTTCCACATTGACCTAAACCTAGGAGGGAAATGGCTGAAATAAAAGAGTAAATGGGTTAGAGTCGTAAGATCTTGCAGGAGTTCTACCAGAGGAGGGGGTTGATTTTTGCTGATTTTCCTTCTGTTGCCCTCTGTACCCTTTGAGAAGCTGCTGGGGTGGGGGGTGGTACTAGGACTGCAGGCAAAATCAGTGAAAATCCCCCCTTGTGTGTATGCATGCTCTTCACAGATACTTCTTGGAAGTGGGGAGTCTCTGTAAGATTTCATTTCCTTCCATAAATGGAAAAAAAAATCTGTACAGGTATACCTTAGTTAAAGCCTCTGAAAAAATTAGGTCTATCTACACTGCAGAAGTAGAGCAGTTTGACACCACTTTATCCACCATAGGTCTGTTCTATGGAATGCTGGTATTTGTAGTTTTGTGATGCATTTAGCCTTTTCTATCAGAGAAGTCTGGTGCCTCAGCAAACTACAAATACCAGGGTTCCATAGGATAGGACTATGGTGGACAAAGTGGTCTCAAACTGCTATATTTCTGCAGTGTAGACAGGCCCTAAAGAAGCTCCTTTTTACAAAGTCTTTTTACAGGCGCCTAGCTCATCCCCCCACCCGCTCACCTTTACTTGTCTTCTGTCTAGCTCATAGAATAATGGAGTCCGAAGAGACCACAAGGGCCATCCCGTTCAACTCCTTGCCATGCAGGAACACACAATCAAAGCATTCCCAAAAGATGGCCATCCAGCCTCTCTTTAAAAACCTCCAAAGAAAGTGACTCCACCAGACTCTAAGGCAGCGCATTCCATTGTCAAACAACTCTTACCATAGGGAGGTTCTTCCTAATGTTTAGGTGGATTCTCTTTTCCTGTAGTTTGAGTATATTGCTCCATGTCCTAGATTCTGGAGCAGCAGAAAACAAGCTTGCTCCATCTTCAATATGAAGGTTCAATGGCTGGAAGTTGTTTGCAGTGTTGGCACTGGGAGGATGGTGAAGGAGGGCTGGAGAAAGACAAACTCTCAGTGTTGGGTTGTAGCAGTGTGTCTTACAGTAAACAATGCAATAAAGCTTGACCTGGGGAAGAATGGGATCTCCTCTGGGGATCTACTGTAGCTGTGTGTGCTTAACATAAAACAGGCAAGGTAAACAGTTGACTCCAGAATCACTTATTGAGCATGTGTGAAGAACAAAACAGAAGGAAAGGAGGAAAGCAGATTAGCCTGCCTCACCAACTTAACCTGGCATGTTGCAAAAAGCATAGATCTGTTAGTTTTGCCACCAAAGGTATCTTCCAACTCGATGATTCGATGATTCGATGATTCAAAAGAAAAAATGGAGCTGTTGAAGTGGGGGGGGGAATCAACCTGGGATGCATCTTGGAAGAAGTTTTCAAGTGGTCTCTAGACGATTCAAGATGTTTTTGTTTAAATATGCAAGGAAAAGAGAGACCACCTAAACATTAGGAAAAACTTCCTGATGGTAAGAGCTGTTCGACAGTGGAATGTGCTGCCTCAGAGTGTGGTGGAGTCTCCTTCTTTGGAAGGTTTTAAACAAAAGCTGGACAAATAGTCCCCTGTCTATCAAGAAGCAGCTGCCTGATGTTCCCACTCTCTTGCATTCAAGCAATCCCTGATGCTAGGCGGATTTGACAAAGGTCCTTTTTCTGCCTATCACACTGAAGATTATTCATGGGAGGAGGTGGAAGCTTCAGGCAGCTGCTTCTTTATCAACAGGGAAATGGGCCCCTGCCAATCCGAACAGCTGCTTTCTGGTACATGGGGTTTGGAGGGGGGGTCTGGCCAGAATCTACTACCTAGCACTGTAATTACAGTGCTACATAGTACATGATGGTTATACAGGATTCTGCCAATGTTTTCTGTGCAGAAAATGAGGGGGGGCAGTTTGCACAAAACCTCATGTGTCTTTCTACACAGAAAGGTCTTCCAGAACAGGTGGTCTTCCAGGAGGCTCAAATACAGGGAGAATGTGATGCAGAAATATTTTTTGGGGGGGGGGTCCCGCAACAGTGGAGAAAATACTGTAATAATTTGTCCTTGCAATGCAAGGATGAAATAGTCAAGGATTTATATTCCAAGTTAGAACTTTAACTGTAAGTCATACTGTGCTGTCCCTGTGGCAGAAGGCATGAAACAAATAAGTAGTTGAATATGCAGTTTATTACAAAACAGAAAGGGTTACCTGAGCAGCATTTGAATGTGACACTAAATCTATAAAGGTCAGAGATGGAGGGAAAGGACTGAGAGAGGTGAACAAGTGTACACATGCTTTAGAGAAATGATGGTGGTGGGGCTGATTCCTAATTTGGAGATAGGAAAGCTATAGAAACCAGAAAGACAAGCACAATTGAGTTGAAGACAGAGATGAGAATGTAAATAATTTGGCCCACAGCAACATGAGTGTCTGCTCAAGGAGAGAGAAAAAGTGGGAAATGAGGAATATCATTAGAGAGCAGATATTACCTGTTAAACGAAAGGATGGAATTTTTTTTTTCCTCAAAGGCCTCTTGTGTTCCATGAGTTCATCTTTAGGACCAGACCACTAAAGTTGCATGCATTTTTTCTCAGCAAATTATGGATTGTGAAACCATCCTGACCCTTACATAACTGATACAGCTGTCTCATATAACTACAGACATCCAGAGGTACATCTATAAGTGGTGACCAAGCGTAGTTTTGTGCCTTCATGGGTTCCTGGAAACCCCATAAGGTACAGAACTTTAAAACAAACAAAAACCTGGTTTCTCCTTGAGTACTTCACAGTGGTACAAAATTGTTTGTGTATATTTGTAGTTTATGTGGCCAAAGAGAGGGGAAGGATGTCTTCTCTAGCTTTGTAATGAACTGGTGACACTTAACTGTTTTGGTGAAGCTGGGGTGAGAATTATTTAGTTTCCCAGATGTTCTTGTACTTCAAACCCCAGCAGCCTTAGTGAGCATAGCCAATGATGAGAAATTCTTGGAGCTGCAGTCCAACAACATCTGGAGGGCCATGTGGTTCTCCCTTGCTATAAAGAATTCCTTTTTTAAAAAAAAACATCTTATTAGGGCAGGGTTTTTTTCCCACATGGAAGGATGCTAATAGGATTTGATACTTCTGTGAAGTTCCAAAAGACACAGAGCACTAGAGGGAGTTGTGTGCATGTTTATGATCTCAATCCCTTATCTTGACAGATGCTAAAGGGTGCTATGATGGGTTTTCTGATGGGCTTTTCTCTGTTCTCCAATGTGATGCTATGTGTGAGGGCTCAAATTGTCAATAAAACAGGGGAAGATATCCAGATAATTTGATCTCATTAGGAAGCTGGTAGAAAGCAAGGTATCTATATATTCCAGACTTCCCAGGCCTGCTAGTCAAAGCAAGGAAGCCTCTCCCATGTGCTATGGTAATAGAGGACAGCCTGTGTATATTGTGAGTTTTCTTTGTAAACAGAGTTTCTGCTTGGTTTGCCATTCCAGGCAAAATTGATTTTCTTTAAGCCAAGATACAAGGGAGATACTCAAAAATGGAAGCCAAATTGAGCCTCCAGGTAACAAACCTACGAGTGCATTCAGGCTGTCTCCTAGCTCCTGAAATCCACACAGCACCTAATTGTGCATGCAGAATTATTCAGTAATAACATATAGCCACTTTTGCCAAACTCTTGGAGAACCCTGCACCTCTTCTAAAAGTTTTGAGTCTAGTTTTGTGTTGTGGATAGGCAACCTGGATAGGCAACCTCTGAGGGCCATTTTTGCCCTTCCTCAGACTTTGTCAGGACATGCACCCAACCCCTAGAACTTCTCCTGAACTCTGAGGGAAAACATCACCCTCGATATGGGAAATCCTCAGAAGCCTTGGGAAGTGTGATTTGCTATCTAAAGTCAACCCCCTCCCTGCAACTGTCACCCTATTTTAAGCCAGAATGAACTTCTGTAGAAGCAGGAAGTGATAGACATGATCAACACTTAATTTGCTAGCCCTGCTATTACCTTCATGGCCATCATAACATATTATGTTACATATTATTAATATATTAGCATTAGCATTGCAATGAGTTTTTTAAAAAAAGTTTGGAAACCATCCCCAAAAGTGTCAGCTTCCGAACCCAGTGGGGCTGCAGCTCCTGTCCCCCAGTCATCTTCCTTTTGGTCTTTCTTATACTTCTGCATTTTCTCTTTTTAGAAAACAAATTCCAAACTGTGGGGGACATGTGTGGCTTTTCTGAAAGGCTATCCTAGGAAGCTTGACATGCTAATGATGTCATTTCCCCCAAGGCATTGTGTACGCTATAGTCCTTGAGTGCCACAGAGTTATAACACAAGACTGCTATGCCTCCCTGCATAGTATTGTCATATTTTGATTGCAGTGCCATAAGGGACTGAGGTAAAACTGTGCCTTTTTGCTAACCAGAAAAACCATTTTGCAAAGAGGCACTGTTTTAGCTCTGTCCCCCACAGGACCAGAATGAAAGGACACCAGGAGGATGTTGACGTCATGCAGGAAGATAGCTTTGCCACTTTTCCTCCGAGTGTGGTAAGGCTCTAAGGCCAGGCTTCTCAGCCTGTCTGGGGAACTGGCAATTATTTTTTCCAGTGAGCCAGGGACTAGTACTGTATTTGTGCCCATTACATGCAATTGTTTCTTTCTTTCCTGGAAATTTACCAGAGACCCACAGCCAATGGCTCAAGGATTGGCACCAGTTCAGGGACCACCACTTTGAGTAGCACTGATCTAAGGCAATGTATATGTGTTTTCGCACAAACATTCCACAGGCTGCACCCATGATTGTTTGCAGTTTCAGGTGAGTTGTGGTCATTTTCCAATGAAAAATTACCTGGGAAATGGCCCAGATTTTTTTTTTAAAAGAATGAGGGTGATAGAGATGCTTGGGGATAATAGAAATGGGGCTTGGGAATGGCATTCAGCCTGCAGGCTGCACATTGCCCATGTCTACTAGACAGTGATAGTGTTAAGCTATAGTGATACTCATTGCAACCTGCAACAGGTGATATGAGAAACTGCCATGCTTCTTGCAGGGAAAAGGAATGTCACACAGCCTCATCATGCAAGGAGAAAAACGAACATAGTTATGCCCTTATCATTGCTTGTAACATATTACCTCTGCATTCTAATAAGGTGCAGCTCTTCTTTAAAGATTACCAGTCACGGAGGATTGTATGTAATTAAGGTTAACATTCTGAAGAAAACAATGCTATTAGATAATGCTATTAGATAATCAGTGCTATTAGATAATTTAGAATGCTTGTCACTGGCCAAGAAAGGAAGAAGAGGTAAGGAAACAGGGTACCATTTTCCTTCTAGCAGGGCCCATCAAATTTAGCACATAAAACCTGAGTTAGAGGATTCAAGGGGAAATCTGGCATAAATGATGGTGCACTGTTTGGGGAGAACTGGAATAGGCAGAATGTTGAGGTTCCAGGGAATCTTAAAGAGGAAAGCCTTTGAGGTCTTAGGCTATTCTCCACACTTGGTTTCACCCTGCTCTATTTGTTTTCCTTTCATTTTGGTACAAGAAATACAATGGATTGACTATATGCATTCTGATACAAATCAACAAGAGAGAGTGGCTGTCACAAAGAGTCATTCTTAAACCAGGTTAAAAGAGTTGTAGCAGGCTTATAATATTACTCTGTTTCAAGGGAATCACATGTTGTTACTAAACTGAAGAAGATTGATGATATTCCAGGAGCTGATGGCTAGAAGCAGCTCCTCTGACCTAAATGCACACTGAATCTGATAGGAGATTGTGGAGAGTGCCTCTGGGCTATGTTAGTCTTGCTGAGATGACTCCCCAACATAACATTTGTCTTCAAGTAAGCAGCCAAAATATATCTTTATCAAGGTCATGTGTCCAGATTTTGCTTTTAGATGCATATAGAGTTGGTCACAACTCCCAGAGCATTTTGTCCACATCCCTGAACAACATCACTTGAAACTGATCAAAGATATACCCATCAGCATGGCCCATGAAAACCTCCCATATGAATACTATACTAATATTATATCTAATCACAGATATCATGCAAGCATTTATTTCTGAAAGTGTTTTTCAAATATGTTACAGGCAAAACAAGCCACAAAATGATTTCCTGGTTGTACTAGGACAGGAATGGGGATCATGCTGTCATAGAATCATAGAATTGCAGAGTTGGAAGAGACCACAAGGGCCATCCAGTCCAACCCCCTGCCACGCAGGAAATCACGATCAAAGCATCCCCGACAGATGGCAATCCAGCCTCTGTTTAAAGACCTCCAAGGAAGGAGACCCCACCACGCTCCGAGGGAGTGTGTTCCACTGCCGAACAGCTCTGACTGTCAAAAAGTTCCTCCTAATGTTGAGATGGAATCTCTGTTCCTGGAGCTTGCACCCATTGCTCCGTGTTCCAGTCTCTGGAGCAGCAGATGTTGTTGGACTGCAGCTCCTAGCATTCCTTGCCATTGACTCTATTGGCTAGGACTGCTGGGACTTGCAGTTCAAGGATGTCTGGCAGATCCTATGAGTTTCATTTCTGTTCTAAAGGAATGGGCTTTGGATTAGGGATGCTCTAGTTTTGGATTTCCTGTTCTGACTGGACTTGATGGCTAACAAGCCCTATCCAGCTCTGGAAAAGCTCTGGTAGACAACACTCTGCTGCTTCAATGCTGTCAAAGGAAGTTGCTATATTCACCAATATGCTGAGCTTGTTGTATATCTCTTGTTGTTTATCTCTTTTTGTTTCTGAAATTCGAACAAAAAAATAAAGAGAAAAAGTTCCTATGCCCTTTCAAATATGCTTGGGCTATGTATAGTCAGATTCGGCTTTTTACCTCTTACATCCAAGCAATATTGCCTCCATCTTCATCTTCCTGAGAAAATCAAGAATACTCCTGATGATAGATGAAATAGAGGCTATGTAGGAGCAGTTGTGTCAATCCCATGTTTCAAGGAACCAGAAAGCAACTGACAGGCATGCCATCAGGGTTGTCACTGAAGTTGTAGTCTGACCTTCAAAATATAACTTTCACAGAGCTTATAATAATTCACTTCAGTGGCAATATTATAGGCAGGGGCGATGCTGGGAGGGGGTGCTGAGAGGCCGAACCACACCAGGTGACATTGCTGGGGAAAGAGGCGACACCAGCCTTAGTGATGCCACAGATTATAAGTGAGACTGTAATGATCACCCATACCTCTTTGACTCAGACTTTAATCTAAGCCAAAGAGGAATTCCCAGTTAACACTACTACCACCTCACATCCCATCCACATCCCATTTTTAGCCTCCCAGCCAAATCTCTCTCTCTGTCTCTTCAACCCCGCTCACTCTCAGGGCTTTGGTGATGCCAACAAGTCACAGGGACAGGAAAGGGAAGGTGGTCTGTTCCAGTGACTAGCACACTGCATAACATCAATGTCATGTTACAAGGCCATAGCTGGGCTCTTAAAGAGCTAGTATGGGATACTTCCTCTCTTTTTCTTCCCTGTGGTTTATCATGGTCAGAGTTGGGGGTTATCAGCATAACCCAGAAGGTGGAGAGAGGAGGAAGGGATTTGGTGAATCAGTAGTGTACAGGCTGCCTGGCTATGTAGGGAATTGGAGGGCGGAAGTGGAGGTGGAATTTGAACTAGCTCAGAAAGAAGTTCAAGTTCTTCATGAACTAAATAGGTAGATATTTACAAAGCTAAACAAGCATGTTCCAGAGACAGTGGCATCACTAAGACGTGTGGGGTGTGTAGACACCATCAGAGGGGCTGACACCAAAATGACTGTCCATAAATTTTTTGTGCAGTTTTTCTGCAGAAATTTATTTGTTATAAAATATATCCTTGGCACTACATCCAGCCAGGTGAGCCTTCCTTCTTGTTTGTCACCCAAATGTAGGTTTTCAGTGACCCCCCCCCCAAAGTCGTATGCAGTTTGTGTAGATTGCTGGGATTACTAAGGATTCTGTATGGTCTGGTAGGGGAGGAGTTCCGTGGAGGTGACACCATGAGTTACCGCACTGGGTGACACCAACCCTAGTTATGCCACTGTCCAGAGGAAGTTTTCACATTGCTGCTGGAAGCCCACCGAACCCATGAACTATGAAGGATGGGGCCATTTTAAGTGGCCTTATTCCTCTTGTAGAAATTAAACTCCCCCTGTCTTTCTCTTTCAGAACAACAAAAGATGACTTTTCATCCTTCTCTCAACCTTCATTCTGAAAAATGGAATCAGGCTGTTTAGAGAGAAATAAACTAGAATAAGCTTTCCATCTACTATTAGTAATGATGTCATCCCCTCCTCCATACATTTAGAGCAGAATCATGGCTTTTATATTCTGGTTTGCAGATCATAACCAGATTCCTTTTTTCATTAGTCTGAGTGAGATGAATTAGCCCATTAAATTGCCTTTTATAGAAGTGAAGTTTCTTTATTGTTTGCTAGAGATCATACTAGTAATTAACTTCAAACAACAAGAAATGTCAGTGGTCTCAGTGGGAACCCTTCAAAGTATGTTTTTCAAGATATAGTGATAATTGTCTATCCTTCATGTACTAGCTCTTTAAGGGCCTACCGTAAACCTTGCTTGTTGATTAAAATGTTTTAAAATGCTGGATGCAACTTGATACCTACTACAATGACTACATTAATTCTAACAGTGTACTGGCAGACATTAATCCAAAATACTAGCTTCGATAGTGCAGTATCTTACTAACATAGGGGGCTGTCTACTGGGCATAAGTAATAACCTTTGCCTTAATATTTAATAATACTCCAGCTGAGATTCAAAAGTGTCCACCTCTTTACAGGAGCAACTATTCTGTAAACAGAAGGGACTTTGATTTCATGTTTTTTTAGTAAGGGGGGGGAGACTTGGGGGGCTGTTATCCTTTCCTTCTATAGCCCTCGTACAACTTCTTTTTCCACCGTAGAGGTTTCCCAGATTCTCCAGAGTGGACACTGGAGGGTCACAGGTAGAAAAGGGAATTAGCAAAAAATGACTTCCCTCTTTCCGTGAGCATAAGCTTCTGTTGTCTGAAAGACACTTCCATGAGTGGAAGTTCGCTCGCAGAATCTTAGGACCCTGCCTAGTGTAAACTGAAGCACACCCCACATTATTGATTGGATCCAGAGATTCTGTACCTGCCTGATGTGTGAAACCAAACCATGCCATTTTATTTACCCTCATCAAGAGATTTCAGTTTATCGATGGACCATTACAAGAATAAACGAGCTGTTCCATCTTCACATTCCATGTGATGCTGATCTTCCATCTGGCCCTGATAAAAGTTGCTACTCCTCATATGAACTCTTGCCTTTTAGCAACTAAACTGAGGCAATAAACTAATTCCACATAGACGACTTTACAGCAAAGTCGGCAGTAATTGAACTACATTTGAACCCATGACCTAGATATGACATGCTCCATTATCAATTCCACAGCCCAGATAGATTCCATCTATAGAATACACTATGCCTTTTGGAGATATCTATCACATTCCTTTGCCAAGATAAGAGTAAAACAATTTTCCAGAACTTTCTTTTTTAGCTTATGAATAAAGGCTTTGATAAATATTTGTGATAGCAATCTCCCCATTACTTAACCCTGAGGAAAGATTTTCAGAGCTTTTTCACAGCTTCCTTAAAATTGAAAACATAAAACAAAACAAAAACATCTCAACCAGCATCCCAATTACAAAGGCACCCAATCCTCTACTTCAGTGATTTGTATTACGGGTGTATCCTAGGAACACTAAAATGAATAAAGATGATTGATCTAGATGGTACTCAATGAAATAAATGAAATTACCTCTTTTTCTTAGTATACATGAGAAACAGGAGAATAATAAAGTCTGAGAGATCATTCATCTCAGGTTTCTTCTTCAAGAAAATATAGAATCAATGTATAGTAACAAAAATTGAAGATATTGGCATGAATCCTGTTGTTAGTCCCAACTAGGGTAGACCCATTGAATCAGGGGGATTTATCCATGTGTTGATTTACCATTCAACAGTTGATTCAATACTCTTGGGATGAACAATAGGATTCAAGCCTATATGTTACAAACTGACATGGTTAAGTGTTTCACTGAGGCATAATTAGATATTTTTAGAATCCATCCTATTACTTCCCAGTCAACATTTTTGAGACCGCATACAAATACGAAAGAGGAAACAATGAGGAGCCATGCTGTTTATACACCCCATAACACGCAACATTGTTTGGACACTATGGAAAGTTGCCACAGGAAATAGCTTTCAAGTTGCTTTGGGATAGTGTATGCATGGAGCCTGAAACTTGTCAAATTGAAGAAGTAGGACTACTATCAAAGGAAAGCCATTCTTCCCTGAAGTATGTTGTACAATTAGAATTGAGACTTAACAATTTAAAGGTAGGCTCAACTCAGCATCAGACTGAAATACATGGTCCAAGTAATGCATATGTCAAAAGTAGCTAAGACAAGCAGAGAATTAAACTTCAGAGAATCTCCTTTGTTTACCAACTCTGATGTGGTTCAAGCTCAATTTGGGGGGGGAATGGCAAAAAAATAAAATATTTTTTCATATTTTCAAAATATCAAGGCTTCAAGTAGAAGTATAGAATCTGTGACCCTCCAGATGTTATTGGACTTCAGCTCTCAGAATCCATGACCAGTGTGCTGATTGGAGTTGATGACACTTGGGACCTTGCAACATCTGGAGGAGCACAGATCCTATTCCCATGATGGAGTGAGGCTTCATGAATGAGATTTCCAGAGATAGTTCAACTATAGGTCAGAAAATGTTAGGAGGAGGGAAAACTAAGAAACTGGCTCCTTAGGTCTGATGGAAGGTGAATTGTTATCTCTCCAGTGGCTGAAGCACAGGTACCAAACAGTGAAGATTAATTAATGTACATCCCATCTGTTCAATAGATGGAATGGAAGGCCCAACTGACTAACCAGGGCTTTAAAAATTTACAGAAGTTCTAAGATTCAAGGCTGTTTCCAGACCAATATAGCTGCACTGAAGTCCCTTTGCAAATAACATAAAATGTTAGATATAAGCATGACTAATTTATGTTACATTGATTTCAGTGACAGCTAAATTCAACTGTGTCTGTATCCAAACCTCAGTCTTTCTGCCATTAATCTAAGAGGCATTAGATAGTACATGATACTCTTTTTTTCTCCCTCAACCATGCCTTGCTCTCTACCTGAATTGTTCTCCTTCTCTTCAAAAATCCTGAACAATAATAGCAAAAGGAAATGATGCCCCATTGGTGTAATATGATCTCTTGACCCGCATGAAAGATCACAAAGAACCAATGATTTGAAGACAGCAGTACCAGGAGAATGTATTAAAGGACTAGGAAAAACAGTGGTTCAAAGTATAATGATTTCTCAGTTTCCCTGCCACTTAGGGTTCCCAGGTATTAAGGCTTGGCCCAGTGTCTAAGACCTGGTGCCTCTTTTATGGTCCTCAGAGTGAAAGGGAGGAATGAATCTCAGAGCATGTGCTCTGCCTTGAAAAGTGTGTGTGTGTGTGTGTGTTACCTCATTTGTCAGGCTTGGTGTGGTTTTTTTTAACATGCAATTGATGCTTAATGTGTCATTCTTAATGGTATCACCAAGGGTTCCCATTTATAACATCACCCTTGTAAAGTCACCAGGGCCTGCCTTATGACCTTGGAGTCATAAGGGACCTTGTCCCTGAAATCTCAAGGGCCAAATGTAGTCCTGATCTCACACCTCTACTATCATTGCATTTTCCTTTCTACTTTTTTAATTTTCTTATTTATTATTACATTTGTATCCTACCTTTCTTCCAAAGTCCTCAAAAAATAATTTTAGTCACACAAAATTGATGAAATCTATTAAACCAAGAGAGATAATTTCTTGCACAAGGCCTCCCTGCAAGGTTCATAACTGAGAAGATGTCTGGATCTGGGTTTCCCTTATTGACTGCCATACCCCCACCCCAGTGTAGCCCCTATTCCATATAAGTTCTTCATCTCACAGAAAATTGTCTTTTGATTTAGAATAGAACATTCTGTGGGTACTCTCTGTGCTGGAGGCTGCCATCTGAGGAGAGCACAAGAATGGGAAAAAAAATAAACTTAAGTGAATTTTTCTTCTAGGAGTCTCACTGGGTAGCAATTTATCCCAATCTGATAGGTTATCAGTTTGATGCCTTGCTTGCTCTGTATGTTTTTTTATTCTGACTGTAGATAGTTTGTAGTGGTTAGTACAAAGCTAAAGAATGAAAGTTACAGTTAAACAAAGGAAGAAATGTTTATGTGCTTAGATCTTTTGGAGATTTTTATTTAAGGGCCTAAGAAAATATAAAACTAAACATGTCTCTCAATATTTAATGCACTAAAAAAGCTGCTACAGGACCTGGTCTATGAGTAGCCAGTGTGCTTGAACCACCAACCCTATGAGGTAGTACAGACCGCAAGATACCGTTTATCTATATTCCTCAGAAGTAGGCTGCCAGTACCCATATCACAGCAAAGTTCAAAAACAATACAATAATTAATTTATTGATCTGGTAATTAGCTAGCTTTTTCTAATGATTTCTCCTTAACTTCCTAAATTCCCCAATTAACTCTGAATGCTGAAATATGTTTTAGTGAGTTGTTGTTGTTCATTGCCAGTAAGCTGAGTGTGATTTATGGAGTCTCTGTGAATGAGAGCCCTCCCAGATCTCCATCATCAACTGCCCTACTCAGATCTTGCAAACTCGAGGCCGTGGCATCTTTGATTGAGTGTATCCAAATGTGGTCTCCCTCTTTTCCTACTGCCTTCTGTCTTACCAAGCATTATTGTCTTTTCTAATGAGTCATGTCTTCTCGTGATTTTATTAAACTTAGTGATATTAGTGAATTAGCTCATAAGAATTCATCAGGGCAGGTGCCTCTCTGTCATGTTGGGAGAAAGGTGGGATATCAAGTTAATAAAAATAATAAAAATAAATCTCTCTCTGACTTTCCTTTGAAAATTTGGCTGAACCTGAGATGTTGTTTCAGGGAGTCCTTGTATCACTTTTTTGGAGCGCCCCTCTTACACTGCCCCATGGCGAGTTCACCGTAGAATACTATTTTGGGGAGGCGATGGTCCTCCATCCTAGAAATGTGCCCTGCCCAGCGCAGCTGCGTTCTCAGTATCATGGCCTCAATGCTGGTTATCCCTGCTTGCTCAAGGATAGCAACATTCGTCCCATAGTCAGTCCAGTGTATATTTAGGATTTTGCATATATAGCGCTGATGAAAGCATTCGAGGAGTCGTAAGTGGTGGCGATAGGTGACCCATGTTTCAGACCCATAAAGGAGAATAGACAGTACAATGGCTCTATAAATGTCAGGAAAAGGAGGACTCCTACCTCAAGAGAAATAGTATTAGGATTGGAGGAAATGCATCACATGCTCTGTTGTTAGGCTGGAAAGAGAAACTTTCTGGAGCCCAAGTTAGAGTTTCAGAAGAAGCAACAATCATTATACGCACTACAAGAACAGAAAGGGAGATCTTCCCAGACACTGCGTCCTGCTACCGTTCCTGGGGCCTAGCACTGCTGCAGATGAGGCTTCCCTTTTGCATCAATGAGCCACTAATAAAAAGGGATGCCTTACTGACACCTGTGCTACACCCCTGGAACGCTGGAGGTTGACATTGTCTGGTAAGGTCACTCCTTCCTGTTCTCATGGTGATCTTTTGATGTGGTTTTTGCCATGTCTGATAATGGTCAATAGTGTCAACCTCTGTGCCATTTTCTGTCAGTTCCATTGTGTGCCCAACCTAACTTTTTAATCAATGAGTTGAGAGTATCTCAACTAATTTAATGATTTTAATTATTAGTGTTGATGATAATGAAGTAATATTCTAATTTCTAGCATTCAACATAATCAAATTAATTTTTAAACCTAATGTTCTAAGCTCCATATCATATTTTATAACTCTTACTTAATACTTAATAACTCATAAGCTAAGTGAGAATCCATGCATATGTGTTTTCTGTGTGAAGAAAGATATCATCCCTACCCAAAGCTTCTTTTAAACAAGTCAGTGTGTTTTTGCTAAGCAGTCCAACACACGGATCAAGCCACACAGAGGAGATTATCAGATGGGAACGCAAAAAGTGTTCCTGTCCCACAGTCTCCACTCCTGCCCGTCCCATCCCTGTCCCACCACAATCACCCTCCCCACCGCACTTACCTTCTCTTCTGATGACAGGGCAGCCCAGGAGTGAATGGAGCTCTAACGGAGTTCTGCCCACTTCCTGGAGTGAAATCTTACAGATTCTTGCAAGAAGATGCAAGCATGGGAAATTCAAAAATAAAAACCAAAATACACAAAAGAAAGTTACAAAAAGCACATACACACACTTTAAAACTTCCAAATAAATCAGGGAAGTTTTTTAAAAGTTTGTCACTTACCTGGATGTCCTGATCTCACCCAGAAGTGTTCTGTCAGGGACTATCCATTGATGCTGGGATCTCTCCAGCTAAATGGGGCACCTTGTCACACACACAGAAGTCCGGAACAGAAACGGAACAACAGATCTATTGACGGCTTCTCCCGTCAATAAAAAGCAGTGCTGGTGTAATGGCAGCAGGACGGATGCATAATGCTGGGGGAATGATGTTGTGTGGTAAGTGAGCGCTTTTACAATCTCCTGGCATTCCTATAACACCACTTTTGACGTGTCTGATAATCTCCAGCGAGAACTGAATCTAGTTTTCAATTTCAAGCAGAAATAGCCAGTTGTTTTTAACATAAAATGAACATAGGCATTTAGCTAACATTTATGAGGATCCTAAGAATAGCTCATCAAAGCAATTTCCTTATGCTGGGGTGGAGTGTGGAAGGATAAGGTTCATAACTGGGAATCTCTAATACAGTGAATTCTCAATCTTTGGGCCTCTATTTGCTTTAGACTTCAGTTCCCAGAAACACTAATCAGCATGGCCCAAAGAGTTGAAGTCCAAAACATCTGGAGAACCAAAGGTTGACAACCCCTACCCTACTATTGTAATGCTAAGGCTAACTTCACTTCAGCCAACACAAGCTCTCAATAGATTCAGAAGAACTTTAAGCAGAGTTGATCACAGTACACAATTGTTGTCAGAACTGAAGGTTTATCTAGTTACACAGTATACTTAAAGCCCATACAGTTCAACCATTACAAAAGTGTACATCCCATTTGTTAGCAACTCAAAACATTCCATCTTCCCAGCACAACCCTTCCCTTTTCTCCCATAACAGGCTTCCTACAGGAACAACTTTGACTACTCTGCAACTCCAAATTCCTTCCCACAGGTCTGCTTATTATCCCATGCCACAAATATACACAATATTTACTTCCCAGCATTCCCAATGGTATAGCATACCCCATCATCCTACATTATCAAATACAAGCCCAAGCATGTCAAACATGATCCTGACCTTATAACATAAATCTATCTTGCCTTTTTGCTGCTGATGTAAAGACAGGAAGAGGCATTCTGCTGGGGACTGAGCAGCTCCTAGGGAGAAAAATTCTGAAAGTCTGTAGCCTAGGACAGAGCTGGGCTACATGTGGCCCCCCAAACCCTCCCAAAAATTCAACACACACACACAATTAATTTTTTTCAGGCATATTTGTACTGAAACACCCTCTCCCTCTCTCTGGCTTTTCTTCACAAACGAAGATTCAGGAAGGACTCATCCCGCGCTTTCTGCAAGCGCGCTGATGACTAAAAAGGCCAATCCGAGATAAACAAGTCTGGTTGCAAAAAGCACAGCAGAAGGTCTCCTTGGGTGATGTTTTTGGGTTGTGATTCTTTCTGCATTGTCGTTTCTCTTCAAGACTTGTTCGTCGTGAGTTCTCAAATAAGGCTGCAGCATTGTGGATAGTGCGTCTCCATGCCTCCCGATGTGAGGCCAGGGCGGACCACTGTTGGTGATCAATTTGGCCAAGCCTGAGATGTTGTTTCAGGGAGTCTTTGTATCGCTTTTTTGGAGCGCCCCTCTTACGCTGACCCGTGGCGAGTTCACCGTAGAGTAGTATTTTTGGGAGGCGATGGTCCTCCATCCTAGAAACGTGCCCTGCCCAGCGCAGCTGTGTTCTCAATATCATGGCCTCAATGCTGGTGATCCCTGCTTGCTCAAGGACAGCAACATTCGTCACATAGTCAGTCCAGTGTATATTTAGGACTGTGCGTAGACAGCGCTGATGAAAGCGCTGTCTGAGGACTCACACTAAGACTCTAAACTATCTAGTCCGTGAGCTGCTCTTCGCTGATGATGCTGCCCTTGTTGCCCACACAGAAGCAGCTCTGCAGCGCCTAACATCCTGCTTTGCAACAGCTGCAGAGCTGTTTGGGCTAGAAGTCAACCTGAAGAAAACAGAAGTTCTTTACCAGCCTGCACCACAGGATGAACACCACCATCCCCACATTGCCGTCGGCAAATCTGTGCTCAAGTCCGTAACTAATGGAGTGAAGCAAGGTTGTGTTCTTGCGCCAACTTTATTTACAATCTTCTTCAGCATGATGCTCCAAAGGGCTACGGCAGAGCTTGAAGAAGACGACAGCATCTATATACGTTACCGTACTGATGGTAAACACCCTAACATTGCACAAAAATGTGGTTTGCTTCTTTTAACCCCTATCACCCCAAAATTCATAAAAGCAGTTTAAAGTCAGCCCCTGTGGGAACTGGAATTTATTTGACACCACTTCCTGTTCACTGGTAATGTGTTGGTGCAGCAGGGACAAAAACTGAACTATTTTCCCCTCCCCACTCCCCATGGAGTTGCCCACTCGTAGCCTCAGAGGGCCTGGTCTTGGAACCGTAGAACCATGTCCTACATGTTTGGAGATATCTTTTATACTCAGAGACATTTCTTAAAAAGTAGAGTGGGAGACATGGTCTATCACTGGTATCATGGAAGCTTTTTGCCCAAACAAATAGTGTGATGGGAGCGAATTTTGTCAGGATCATAGTATAGAAGAAAAATATGCTTTAAAAACCCTTCCCTACATGCTCTTGCCTTGGTTCCAATCAGCTCCTCCACCAGTGGCTGGAAATTAAAAGATGGGATAATATGTGAAACTTCAGGTGATAACATTTAGCATCCTATGTAATTTCATCCCTCAGTGTGCTCCATCTCTGGTAGGAGGCAATCAGGTTGGGTTATTTTGTGAAAATTCCAGAAGGAAAAGCCAGTCAACACTCAATTCTCCATCTGTAGTTTTCCATTCTAAGTATCTTAGTGACGGCATGGAAATTAAAAGCGTTTTCTCTTCACCTTTTTTGATACCCTACAGCAGGCTCTGACGAGAGTATTTTAAATAAGAAGTAAATGATAATATTTTTCTGCAACTGCAGGAAGAAAGAGGCAGAGTTTGTATTTCTTCTGTAGACTTCTCACTTATTTTCAGCTGCTTATCAGACTGTCCTATTAAGGCTCTCATCTCAGAAACCTGCTAAACTAGTGACTTCTCAAATGCCATTCTGTATGGCAGTGTGCCAAGATCTTGGAAATATCTGAAAACTTCAAGGAAACCCTGGTTGATCGGTGACTTCTGGGAGAATTGTGTGTAAATTGACCATTTTGACACACTGCCATTGCTGACGGAAAGACTGAACCAAACTAAAGAAGGAAATGCACATAGCCCTCTGCAAATGCAATATTAGCAGTTCCCTCGTTCCTAAAAATGAGATTTTCCATTGCAAAAGCACACTGACAGATCTGCTACAGGATTTGTGTTCTGCCCTGTGCTTTAATAACCAATCCTGGTTTGATGGATTTTGTTGATGAATTCCAGTGGCAGAAACATGAGGGGCTAGTAGTAGGGATGTTAAAGAATGCAAAAAGCTACCCCCTTCACTACTTTCCTCTCTCCTCTCCTTCCAGGTTCATCCCACCCAGCTTCTTAGCACATGGCATTTTGTCTGAAAAAGAACATGTAATTTTGCAATTCAATCAACTAGATTTTGTCAGTTTGGATATTATTGTCTGGTTGTTTCTCAGCTTCCTGCCGATACTAGAACCAAAGGCAAGTCACAGTGTGATTTTTAAAATAAAGGTAAAAATTAAAAACACATATTAAAAACACACAATAGGTATAATATTAAAACAGAGTTAAATAGATTATCATAATAAAACAATCACTACATTGTAAACGAGTCAAAGTTTGAAAACACAAGAGGGAGGACAAGTAGAACATTTTGGGTCCCTTGGGGAGAAAAGTGGGATATAAATCAAATAAATACAGTAGGACCTCCATATCCACAGGGGATCAGTTCCATCCCCCCCCCCCAAAATACTGAAAACCACGGATAACAATGAACACCATTGAAAATAATGGGACTTCCAGTTTAAAATACCATAGAGTTGTCTTGGTGGACCTAGAAAACATCTAGCGAGGATGCTTCTCTATGCGTTTTCTAGGAAGACTCTATGGTAGGTGTGCTGTTTTTTATCCTGCGGATAACTGAAACCGTGGCTATTGGTTCCGCAGATAAAGGGGTCCTACTGTAAAATGAAACAAATAAACTCTCCCTCTGCTGCCGCCACCACCATTTACCCAGCAACCAACCATTTGCAAAAAATAGAAAGGCCTGCCATCAAAACAACAACAGAGAAGGCCTAATTCTAGCCTCTTTGGGAAGTGAAGTTCCACAACCTCAATTCTGAAACTACCAGCCATTAAGACTGGTGACACTGCTGCACCTTATCTACATTAGTGATATCCAGCACCCAAGTATCCTGCATTTACACTAGTGACAGATTAGGTGTGTGATCAGTACTGTCTAGTACATTGTAGCTAATTTAAGCATAATCCCATTTGTCTTCTAGTCTTCTAAGCTTTGTCTGTGACATTATTTGAAGAACTTCTGACGTTCAGTGCATTAATTTTCTTGAAACATTTGCCAATAGCAACATTTTACAGTGGGCCCTTGGTTGCCACTGGGGTTTGGTTCCAGGACCCCCCATGGATACAAAAATCCATGGATGCTCAAGTCCCATTATATACAATGGCATAGTAAAATGGTGCCCCTTATATAAAATGGCAAAATCAAGGTTTGCTTCTCGGAATTATTTTTTAAAAAATATTTTCAAGCTGTGGATGATTGAATCTGTGGATAAAGAATCCATGTATGTCGAGGGCCGACTGTAGCAGCCTCTTTGTCCTACTACTGTAATAACAAGTCGTTTGCTCCATAGATAGCATTCAGAAACAGAGACAGCTCTAGCATTAGGCCAAGTGGAGCAGCCACCTCATGCATAAGATACTGAATGGGGAACAGTGGCAGTCACTGCATTTCTCCTGAACTTCCTCACCATTCACAACTGTTAGAAAACAGAGATCTGTGTGCCAGGTGACCTTCCTTGTGCCTGCTAAGGGTGTCTGCTGTCCACAAGTGTAGTGGGAGATGCTGATCTGTTGCAAGTGTTGAAGCAAGAGTTATCTGATAACCCATTTACCATCTGTTTATAGGTTTTGAGGGGAACATCTTGCCCATCTCAGAAAGCCAAATATTTTCAGCTGACCCTGTCTGTAAAATATATAGCATGTCCTTGGTAAATAGTAACTTGCTTGCAGAAGAGGAACAAAAAATATTAAGACTTTCTATTCTCATTTGTCATGTGCAAAATGAGTGCCCTTCAGCATAAAGATTCTCGGCACGCACTGCAGTTTTCCACTAAGCGCTATTCTTATGAGCTGCATGTGCCAAAGCAGGTATGCAGTGATGATCATGATGTGGCACCAGCTTGAAAACATGAAAGATTCAAGAATAATCTGTGTGCTCTGTTTTAAGTGGAACAAATGAAAAGCTGAACCAAAGGGGGCCAATTAGGTTCAATTTTGATCTGTTTCTAAACAAAGTTGAGGCCAGATTAATGGGGACTTCCACTTAGGATGGCGGTTGGGGGCCTCTCTCTCTCTCTCTCTCTCTCTCTTGGTAGTAGTGTTGGCAAGAATGGAATATGTACACTGCACAATTATAGCAGTTTGATTTCACTTTAACTGTCATAGCTCCATCCTAATTTTTAGTCTGGTAAGGTACTTAGAATTCCCTTCTGCTCTGAACTGTAGCAGAGAATATTAAATCTCCATAGGAGGGAGCCATATCAGATAAAGTGCTATCAGATTGATGTAACTGTGTGGTGCAGATACACTCTGTGGTTACTTCTGGTAATAGCCATTCTCTTAAATATTCCATGGAGGATCTAGCTAATGCTAGGGGTATGGGGCATTTGTGTGCTGGTTGACATGTGCCCCTTAAAATTACCTAAAATAATGTAATATCTGGGAGATTCTGAAGAGAGGGGGAAAGAGCCACTAACAGGAGTTGTTAGTCAGCTCTGCTGCCATGGCAAGTGACCTAAAAGGAGATGGGGGTAAAACAAAACAAAACAAAATGTACAGAACAGCAAAGCCAAATGTCAGTAGTGAAACACGTGGTATTCTTTAAATTACTGAAATGCATTAAAATTGAACTAATGTGTTCTAAAAACTAATGATTTTTTTCCCAGTAATAAAAACAAATACACTAATAAATGAAAATCTTGCGCACTTCTAACTTGAAATAGGCTGCAAAAGATGAAGCAAGCTGAGCCCTGGACAGAAGATGAATAAAGTCCAGAGGTCTGGTCATTAGTCAAATTTTTGTTAGCTGGGAACTATTGTGTATTCAAATTCATCCCAAAGCCAGCAGATCAGACTGCCACAGTCCTGTGTGTATTGGAACTTGAACAATATATGGCTGACAGACACCATGGCAGGATGGACATGTCCTATTTACCAAAGCCCAATATATCCTCCTGTTATGCTAGTGCAAGCCTGTCTTGAGCCCTGTCACAGCTATGTGTCTGTCTGGAACTGGCATATCAAAAAGTTGGCATATTTCCACAATATGAATCATTTGTGAAATACTTTAGACATCCATAAATGTTCTGCAACATTACTTCACATCAGGGACTCAAGGCTCTCACATCTGTCTCTCAAGACACCCTGGTAGTCCTTGTCTAATTCCACTCAGCAAACCAGAAACTGAATCCACAGTTATGGTGAGTCATACATCTAATGTGTTCCTTTTTTTTTCAAACACCAAAATGTTCTCCATTCAGTTGCATTGTAAAGAGCTGCCTTTTAGTTAAACAACACAACCATTGAGTTGAAAACTAAAAATATTAAGTAGTCAAGTGTGAAATATCTAAAGGAATATGAAGTTGTGGATACCCTTATTTTTAAAAATTACTTCCATTCATTTAATATGTTTTGACACACCGCCATGTGGTATGCAACACTAAAGGACAATTGCATATTGTTGCATACAAAGACAGTTGCATATTGTTGCTGTTGTTAATTCATCCCAATGCTATTGGGGTCAAGCCAGACTGCCACAGCTCTTCATACCTAATATTGGAGCTGTATATATGTATGGCACATATTTTGTATGCAGGAAGTCCCATGTTCAGCAATGGCCATCTTAGGGGGTTTTTTTAATGATTGATAGCTGACATGGGATAGATGCCAATTATGTCAATTATCTATTAAGTTTTTTTAAAAAAAGGGGGGAGCCTAAAATGCCCAGTTCTTAATGTAAGAATTCATGAATTCCAAGTACAAGCCATACATGAGAACCTCCTGTAGGAAGTGTGGAGGAAGAAGATGCCCAGTTTAGGGTTTAAGAATGGAGGCATAATGAACTGAAAGCAGCACTTTATTTAATGACACAGTGCTGGTCCAGGTGTCAGAATGCAGACTGATTAATTTAGCACAGAATTACACATACATCATACCATTTATAATACAGCCAGACCCACGTATCTGTGGGGGTTCAGTTCCCAGATTTACCACAGATACCGGAAACTATGGAAAACAATGGACTCTATTAAAATCAAGGACTTCTAGTAAAAACATACTGTAGAGTTGCATTGGAGGACCTAGAAAATGGCTAGAGAGGATGCCTCGGTAGGCATTTTTCAGTGCAACTCTATGGCATGTGTCCCTATTTTGTATCTTGCAGATAACTGAAACTGCAGATACTGATTCCGCCAATACTGGGGTCCAACTGTGGTTTTGGAAAATTTACCTAGCAACCATATATTAAAAATACAACAAAACATTGGAGGACTAAGAGAATATATTAACCTATCATGAAAAAGGAGACATTAAGCCAGAAATAACCAAGCAAGTACCAAGTAAAAACTATTCATGCTGAACCTTTTCCTTACATTTCAGATTGTTATTGTTATTAGTAGAAAGCTCCAGTTAGTTATCAGAATATTATAATGCTTAATCTGCTTTTCCTTGAGATAATTTTAAGATAAGGGGTTAACTTTGCAACTTCATTTTTCTTTATTCAGAATACTTCTCCTTTAGCATGGCTCTACCTTATTTTGGCCTTATGCCCAACCTCTGTCCTTCTTCTTCAGTACACAGCTTTGAGGGAGCATTCAGCAATTTGCCTTCTGGTAGTCCCACCTCTTATACTGGTGCCCCACTCTCTTAAGTTTATATAGCATTGGTGGTGGCAGCTACTGCTCTTCCAGAGTGGGTGGGAGCTGGCATTTTAATTTCTCACATGAAAGACAAGACCCCTGTTACACCACATACTCCAATGGGCTGCATGGCTGCTTATTTTATTTGTTCGTTTATTTAAATATTTATATCCCACCCTATATCCAAGGATCTCAGGACAAGTTTACAATAAAAATGAGTCAAACAGTTCAAAACTATATGTGTAGTGTGCCTTCAAGATGATTCTGATTTATGACAACCCTTTCCTAGGATTTGGGGGGGGCAGGGGGGTAAGATTTATTCAGAGGAGATTTGCTCCTGCCTTCCTCTTAGTATGAGAGAGTGTGATTCATCCAAGTATAGCCAGTAGGTTTCCATGACTGAGCAGGGATTCAAATTCTGTTCTCTCTGAGTCCAAGTCCAACACTCAAACCACTATACAGTAGGACACTTGTATCCACTGATTCATTATCCACTTACTCAGTTATCCACGGGACACAAAACAGCACACCTACCATAGAGTCTTCCTAGACAATGCGTCCTCTCTAGCCCTATTCTGGGTCCTCAAGGCAACTTTCTAGTATTTTAAACCAGAAGTCCCATTATTTTCAATGGTGTTCGTTATTATCCATGGTTTTCGGTATCCACGTGGTCCCCTAGAACCAAACTCCAGCAGATACGGTGGTCCTACTGTACCACACTGACTCTCTTACAACAGCAAGAACAATCCAAGCAGACTAAAAATGTATTAAGCAATTGAACAAATTAAAACAAGACAGTTTAAAACCAGTTAAAATCATTTAAGGCAATTTAAAACTGCAAACATGTGCAGATTTGGATGAAATCTATCAGGGCCAAAAGGCTTTAGTAAAGGGGATAAGAAAGTATCATTCCATCCAATATGATACTCAGGTGTACTAGCTTCTTCAGACTCAGTAACCAGCAGCTTCAGAGTTAAATAGAAAGTTTAACTACAATAGTCTATGTCAGGATAGTCAGCCCCTCTCAGCAGTTTGTACATGCCCAGAGGGAACAACAGCAGAATAGCAGAAGTGTGAGGAAATAGATGCCCCTCTGCATATCTAGGTGTGTAGATAGATGGAGACATGGAGACAGATGAAAAATAATCTTTTCCAGTTTTATTTTAAAGTTCTACGAAAGTACTACAAAAACAGACTACATTCATACTGCATGAAAATGCAGCCTCTTAGGTAGAAAGCAAGAACAGCTCTGTGTATCATTCCCACATCCTTCCACAGGTGCAAGGCCATTGAGCCCATTTCCAGACACATACCATCCTCCCCTGTCTCCCTCCAACACATCAACTTGTTACAGTGTTCTCAAAGAATGCAAAACATCAAACGGTCAAGCATGAAAACACACAATATACTTACGGAGAGAAATATTGGCAGGAGAGGGTCGCTTTTACGGACCAATCCTAACAACAGGGCTGTAGCCAAAATAGATGTGCGGGGAAACAAGAGGAAGTCATTTATGTTCTCAAGGGAACAGTATGCTTTTCTGAAGTACAAAAAAAGGAGATGGCAGATTGCGGCGGGGGGGGGTGGAATTCCAAATAAGGACTGTGCATCATCTGTAGCCATATAATGCTGTGTCTGTTGGGGGAAAGATAGCAGGGGGAGAAGCAGAGAGAGGGAATGGAATGTAGTGTCCCAGAAGAGGGTGTGGCAATCTGGGAGCATTGAACATGAACATTCTATATTGCATAATTTTATCTTTTGTACATTGATCACAGTTCCAGTTGTATGTATTTGCAATAGCACGGCAATTAGATAGGGAGCTGTTCAATTAAATCCAGATCCTTAATTCCCCTTTTAAGAGTTGATTGACAGTTGGCAGTGTTTTTGTACATAGTTCCTTACCTAGCTGTGGCTATACATACAGAAACCAGCTTCTGCTGCATATGGATTCCCCCGACTGCATTAGGGTCAATCAGCACTGAGGCTGAAATTCAGGAGTAAACAGCTGTTCTTTCTCTGCAATTATCAAGAAGGGCCACAGGCAAGGTTGTTTCTTCCATGGGCTGGATGACACATTTGTTTCAGGCACTGTCCCTGAATGGCAGCAGGGGGGAGGAGGGTGGATAGTGCTGCTGCTGCTGTAGTGAGGCGGATCAGAAAAGTGGTGGCAGTTGAAAACTTATTCCACTCTTGTCTTGTCTGCCTCTGATGTGGGATCACAACTATCTTTTGTTTAGTGTGGTGATCCTCATGTGCTATATTAGGGTCATCTGGTGTGTGTTTATTTGTGTGTACATATAAAATGTATCCAAACGTGATTGGAAACTGTATTCTGTTACAACAGAATAGGCTGAAGGGCCACTGCTCTCTAATAATTAACTCCATCGGTTTATTGAGCGCTTCCAGCTTTTTTCCTCAGGTTAGTTTGCTCTGTGGCATCATCCAAGTTAATTAACGGACAGACCTAATGTTTCTTTTTCTCTGTTTTGTGCCTCACCACTTAATTAAGAGTTAAATGTCCTGTTTGTATTAGCCAGTTCATTGTTTCCCTTGTTATAACTTTTAAGAACACTTCAGGGTATCGTTTTTAGTATTTAGTTGGGAGGTTCTTGCTTTCAGCAGCAACAACAACAACAACAACAACAACAACAACAATATTCTTCAACACATCAATCGCAGTTAGGTAACACCTTCACGGCTGATGTGAAACTGTGAAGTATGGTTTTGTTTCCTTGTAATTATGGATTGCCCCAGTTAGAACAAGAGGAGGGGAGACCAGGGAAGAATTACAAACACTAATTCTACTGAATTTCTAGCCCTCTCAGAATTGATCACTAGGTGACTAATAAGCAACTGGCAGCGATACAGTTCAGCAGGTCTTCAGCTGTCAGGCTCTAACAGCTTTTATACACTGTATCAGAAACATTGCATCTTGTAGCTGTTCTTAATCGCTTCCTCAACAGTGGAGAAAACTGTAGGAGATTTTCTCAGGCTCAGATTTGTTTATCCTTTCTTCAAGCTAGAGAAGATTTAAAGACATATAGCTGTTGTTTTCCTCTGCATTACTAATTTTTCTAGGGAAAAGAGAATCCTCAGGGAAGTTGATGGCTACATGTAATGTGTCATTGGGGGGAAAAAAACCTTGGAAATTCAGGGTAGAGATAGCCTGCTGGGTTTAGATGTGACTTTTGCTCTCCAGTTCCCTAGCAATGTTTCCAGATATGTTTGGGCTCTGGGTGAAAAAAAATGTTTTTGTTGTTGTTAAAAAACTGTGACAGCCCCAAATTTACTACAGATTGAAACTTCAATAGTAACTTGCTTGCTAGTAAGATAAGCACACAGGACAGCTAATAGCACATACTTTTGTTGCCACAACTAAACCAAATTATTTTTTTATTTTCTCCATTTCTTTGAAATGAGCATCCAGGTGCTTTCTTGTAGGTTTGGGCTTCTAATCTCCCATTATTTCATAGTCTATGAACAAAATGGTGGCCATAAGTAGGTATTTTATGATAACGTTCTGGGGATTGGGCAATATTAAAGATGTCTGAAATAATGACATTAATACATTTTTCTACAAAATTCATTTGGGAATGAAGACAACTTTTATTTGGTTTTCTATACCTTAACGTTGAGAATAATTCCATGATTCCTGACTAGCTCTACCTAGTATGTTGTCAAACTAAGGCATCCAGAAACTGGTTGTGTTATAAATTCAGAAGGCTCCACAGCCAGAAGAGAAAATTAATTACAGGGATCCTTTTCATGGTGTTACCCGAATTGTGTGTGGTCCATGGGGATCCCATTAGTGTCCGAATTCTAATATGGGGAATTTTAACTAGCTCAAGATGTCAGTGAGAGGCTGGGTAACTGCGGGATCTTTTAACCTATGTATACTTGTACAGTACTCACTGATGAGGCTCCAAGCCAAGGGATGAAATAAAAATGGTCTTTATTATAAAGGGGAATGCACACACACACATACACTCAGGCTTCAAGCCATCACACAAGGCTAATGAAGAAAGTACAAAGTATTGGGGTGGAGGAATAGAGTCCAGGATGATGGGTTATACTATGCCTATCTGATGAGCAGAGATTCATGTAGAAGCTGTAACCCTGGTAACACAGATTGATGGAGTGGTGGGAGGAAGGGGATCTGTGCACACTTTGGCTGTGTTTTGGGGTCATATTTATATTCGATTTTCCCCCCTGAAGGGGTGAGTTTGAGTGGAATTCAATGTATGCCTGTGTTTCCCAAGCTTAAACAATGGATTTTCTGGATGTGTTAACAATCGCTAATGGTTGAAACATCAAAACTGATGGGTCTCAGGCAAACCTCTATAGTTATAGGGAAAGGTGCAAGGAAAAACCTGTTTTGTGGACAAAGAGTGTCCAGCTACCTTGGTGAGGTTGTTGAATGACTCATTTCTGTGACTGTCCAGGAGAATTAGCCTATTTCTTCCCTAACTCCAGGTTATGGAAATCCAGGGGGGTTCACTTAATCATCACCCAGGCATGTCCTTTGGAATGTTAGCAGGCTACTTCCTTAGTTTTCTGAGCAAACCTTGATTCCTTGTATTTGGGAGTCCCTGGTCTACTGCCAACCATATGGAGTGACAATAATAAGCCAATATATTAAATTTAGCCAATTAATGGATTATTACAAGAGTGTGGGCAGGGAGCATATCAAGGCAGGTAAGAATGGCTTCAGAAGAATGACTTCCTCTAGAAATTCTCTCCTTTGGAGCACACAGTCTCTTGTGAAAGTCTTCTCCCTGTGCTGTATAATCTGTGTATGTTTCTCATGATGATAGGATGCATTTTTTTATCTTGTGGCTTGCTGCTTGAATGGGGAACAAGATAAATGACTTCTAAGGAAAAATGGAAACCACCCTGTTTCCTGGACATTTTACAGGGCTCCTTGAGTGAGAAGACAAGGAGCCTGAAAGATAGTTCATGTAATGGGCCTACACAATCAGCATGCTTCATTGAATGCAAGAACTTTCCATGTGTACAATTATACATGTGGAGAACTCCTTGCCATGAACTTCTGAGATATTCCTCAGGAAATGTTGGTGAGCCCAGGACCCACATCCTTCCTCCAAATATTTATATGAGCCCCCACATTATAGGGTTAAAGAGGAAGCATATGGTATCAAGCTCCTTTTTGCTGTTCTACTTGTTGTATGTATGAAAAATGCTTTTTTGGTATAAACATATAAATGTAAAAGTATGTCAAAAAGTGATATGCCAGACATCCAAGTTGGATTTAGAAAAGAAATAGGCATTAGAGATGTTGCAAACATATGTTGGCTAATGGGACACACGAAAGAATTTCAGAAGAAAACCAGCCTGTGTTTCATAGATTACAGCAAAGTCCTTGTCTGGTAGATCATGAAAAACTATATATTACTGTAAAAGAAATAGGTGTGCCACAATATTTGTCCTGATGTGTAATCTATACTAGTAACAAGAGGCCACTCTCGGAACAGGGTATGAAGAAAGAGATTGTTTTTCTGTTGGCAAGAACATCAAGCAAGGGTGTATTTTATCACCCTGTCTGTTTAAATATATGCAAAACATATCTGGAAAGCTGGGTTAGACTTGGAGAAAGGTGTGAAAATTGGAGGAACAAACAACAGTTTAAGATATGTAGCTGACACCATGTTACTAACTGGAAAGACTTGGAATGACTACTGAGACAAGCTAAGGATGAAAGTGCACAAAAAGGGTTACAGCTGAGTATTAATAAAACAAAAATAGGGCAAAAGATTTATATAACTTTAAAGGTGGTGGTGAAGATGTCAGAATAGTTAAGATTTTATATACCTTGGCTCAATATTTGACCAAAATGGAAACTGTAGTCAAGAAATCAGAAGACAAAGGTTTGAAAGGGAAGCTATGAAGGAACTAGGTAAGATAACTAGATAAGATCTTCAGGTGAATACCAAAGTCAGGATCATCCAAAGCGTAGCACAGTTGTCCCTCCATAGCCACAGATTTGATATACCTGGATTTAAGTATTCACGGCTTGAAAATATTCTTTAAAAAATAATAATCCAAAAAGCAAACCTTGATTTCGCCATCTTTTATAAAGGACACCATTTTGCTATGCCATTGCATATAATGGGACTTGAGGATTCACGGATTTTGGTATCCACGGGGGGTCCTGGAATCAAACCCCAGCAAATATGAAGGGACAACTGTATTTCCATTTCCTACATATAGTTGTAGAAACTGAGCAGTGAAGATAGTGTATGGACCAGGGGGTTGGATTGGATGGCCCTTGTGGTCTCTTCCAACTCAACAATTCTATGATTCTATTATTCTGTATTTGACGGGAAGAGAATCAACTCACTTGAAATGAGTTACATTTGCTGGAGGAGATTCTTTAAATCCCACAGACTGCCAAAAAGAAGAATAAATGGTTCCAAGAGCCAATCAAGCCTTGCACTCTCACTAGAAGTGAAAATTATTAAACTGGGGCAATTGTACTTTGGACAGTTATAATGCACAATAAAGCAGAAAAGAGGAAGGCCACATCACAGATGTATTGATTCAATCAAAGAAGCCACAGCTCTGAGTTTGCAAGACCTGAGTGGTTCTTTTAATAACAGGGTGTCTTGGAGGTCTCTTATTCAAAAGGTCACCACAAGCCAAAGCCAATTTGACAGCACTTAGCAACAACAAAAACAAAGCTGGGCCACAACTGTAGCACTCACTTTACCACTGCCTCCTTACATTGGAGGGTATTAAACAAAAGTTGGGTAGCCACCTGTCTGGACTACTTTAGTGGTGGGTTTTGACACTGGTAGGATTAGGTGGCCCTTGTTGTACCTTCCACCTATGCTTCTGACCACTCCATACTTCCACACTTGAGACTTAGCTCTGTACTTCATCTTTATTCTCCACTAGTGCCTCACTCATTCAACTCTGCAACTGTAGTTCATCTTTATTCTCCACTAGTGCCTCACTCATTCTGTTCTCCCATGAAGAGGCAAATGATGGCCTTCACTTCTGTATACTTCTGGAATATCACAGACCCACACCACATTCATTCTGACAGTTGCTCTGCCTAAGCAAACTGGAAACACCAGCAGTGCAAGATGTGAGATTTCCACATGTTGAAAGTGCAGAGAAAGGCAAAGAGTAAGCAAATGAGAAAAGTTGCTTCCTCTGGTGATAGCTGCCAGTGAAGAAGAATCTAGTATGAGTAGAGGGACTGCTTTTCATGTATGTGAACTTTAAAAGCCAAGGTTGTGAATCAGACTTTAAGAATAGTATTTATTTGCCTGTTCATCAAAATGATATGCTGATACTCTTAGGCTTGGCTGACACTCGCTCACATAGAGGTTATGATGGCATTCATTCTGACATGTTCATCATCAGCACTGAAGCACCAGCATTTTTTTCTTTACTGTCTGAATGCTAAATGGTGCAAACACATTCGGGAGCATCCGCAAAGTCATTTTTTCATCCTGGTCACAAAGGGCCAAGTTTTCCTCTGAGAAGCCAACATTTGCAATTTTATATATGCTATCTGTCTAAATCTATGGTCACTTGGGTAGTTTTGCTAGGGTTTAGGTGCCAAGTAATTTAGACAGCACATGTGTTTGTATGGCACTGTTCCATTCCAACTCAATACTCAGAGGCAGCCAAGAGATCATCTATGGGCATGAAGCATAGCCACAGAAGGTAGGGTTTCCAGCCAAGGAAGGCATCCAAACAGCTGTTCATCCCTATGTTCTGTACCTTTGGTTAAGATGCTATATGATCATCAATCTGCCCTTTTCAATAAGTTGAATGTCAAAATAAAGCATCCTGGCCACAGTACTTTCAGATAGTGTTTTAATCCCACTGGAGATAGCTCAGCACTTGTAGAGCTAAGGAGTAAGAAATTCTCTGTTGCCTTGAAGCTTCTAAGAGATGGAGAGACAGAGCTATACTGCCTAGCATAAAAAACATGCAGTATTTTGGCTAAAAGATCCCTGTTGTTGTTTTATATCAAAAACAATTAGCAAGGAATATGAATGTGAAAAGCAGACACTTGGCACCTGGTAGCAAAGCTTCTTACAGCTCATGCATTCTTATAGATTTTTAACCTTTTCTGATATCTACAGGCACTGATGTACATAGTACTAATACTTGGTTTTTGGTCCATACACTAGTGCAACACCAAGGCCATCAGAGTAGGGACAGATAAACATTTTAGAATATGGGACAGATTCTAGTTTTTGGAATCTATGGAAAAGAACAAACATATTTAATTTAATGCTGCAAGAAAAATTGTGGGCAAAGCCTTCACTATTAAATCGCCACACTGGGACTACCTCTGACAAATGGTATGTTTGTACTTCTAACACACTTTGTCTATATTCTGGAGATAGTGTTGCTCACATTCACAAGTATTAATAATAAAACTTATCCTCCAGAATTTTTAAAATGTGTAGAAAAATAAACTCCTTTATCAGTTGCCAAAGCTCCTGGTTGACTGAGTCTTGAAGAGAGGTGAAGGGGGAGACTTAGTCATGCATAGAAATGGAGTTTTTTTTTTCAGAGATGTTTCTAGAAAGGTGGAGGGAAAGGCTGGATTTGTCACTCCAGTATAAAGTGGTATACTGTCATGTACTGGCTTCTCTAGACTCAGTGACCAGCAGGGTCTAAAAACAGAAAACATTATTGTCACAGTACTCCAAAGAGCTAACTCTACAAGTTCATTGCTCAGAATGAAACCTAACTAACAAGCAGTGTTACCTACCCTGATACCACCAGCCCCATATCTATAATAATTTGGCAATATTTAATAATTAGGTCAAATACAACCTTCCATGTAGTGTGGCCATTAAAACTGGGGAAATTCCACAACCAGGAATCCCAAAGACAAACATTGCTCAGTCAGTAATGCATTTAAGTAGGGGCCACCAAATTCCAAAGACATGTTAATTTGCAAAGCAACTACATGTCCGAACACCTGGCTAATCCTATCAGCCAAAGCTGAGATACTCAAACCTGTAAACAATCCCCATACCTTTACCCTTCCACAAACAAAGAAGGTTGTTTCCTCCATTAAGTTAAAGAGTATCTGCACATTAAAGACCATTAACATATCCAGAGTGTCTATTGTCTCACCCTGAGCAACTCCGAGGAGCATTGTCTTTCACTCTAAATCCTGTCCCCTAAAGGCAAATATCGACGATAAAACCCCTTCAAAAGAACATCAAACTGTCTTCAGTCTCTTCAGCTCCTCCTACATCCATGCTGCCAGTTTGCTGACTTCTCAGTTCCCACCAAAACTGGTCTCAGCCCATTTTCCCCATAGCTGAGGCCAGGTGCCAGCTTTATCAGACAGTTATAGACATAGAGCACATACTCCCTTTTCCCAGTTTGACTGCATACTCGTTAGCAAGTACAAAGGAATGCAAACACAGTTAGCTACAAATTGATACAACAGAACTGAACCTGGCAGGAAAAGGTCATGCCCGGGACCAATCCTGACATATACTCAACTGATAAGACTGTATAATTCAAAGACATAGCAATGTTACTCTGTAATCTCAGTATGTAAAAGGATCTTGTAGCATCTTGAGACTAATTGAGAGAAATAAGCTGTAGCATAAGCTTTTGTAGACTTGCATCTGAGGAAGTAGACAAAAAAATCAATCTTTTTGCCCAGTTTTTCATGTCTAGCTTCACTTCCCGCTGCTGCTTTTGAGGTACTTCCCCCACATACCTGATCCAATCAGGAATCTAGCAGGGTTCATGATGTTACAGTGTTACTTAACCAGTCAAATTTGTCTGCAAGAGTTTGAGAGTTTGGGAAAAGGCAGTATAGCAAAGGAACACCACATCACATACCTCAGGCAGTTGGTTCTTATCTTAGCAGTACCAGGATGGGTTCCCCATCTTTCTTCACTTTAATGTGAAAAATAATTCCAACTGCAAGGAGCACTGTAAGGGGCAATGAAATCTCCACTTCAGTACTAAAGAGAGAGAGAAAGAGAGAGTGACATTGGTCAGGTACTTTGGCAACATAAAAATGTGTTCCTTTCCTCCCTTCTGTACACATCGAATGTCTACTTTCACCTTTGTGCACATCTCCTTCAAAATTTTGCCAAAATCATGGCCTTACTTCAAGAGAGTAGGGGAAACATAACAGTTTTCCCTCAAAGGGAAGCCACATATCAGCTTGGCCCTGTTTGCTAAGTAAAGGCTGCTCTCTCTTTTGGAACTACATAATGAGGCCTGTCTATTAAATAACAAATAACCCATCTTTGTTTATATGTATTACAATTCTAATGCTTGTCCCCTTCAATATACTCCCCATTCACACTCACACATCAACATAGTCTTGTTTTCCACAAAGCTTCTTGACAAAGATGCTCCTGTTCACAGTCTATATGCACCCATTCAACCTCTCCCCTTTTCCTCCTTGTCCTCTGTCTAGCTAGAAGCTTTTTTAGCAGCCTTGGCATTGAGCGGGTGATAAAGGAGTGCTGGAGAAACACATTTTGGGTGTCAGGATGCAGCAGTGTATCAGTGCAATAAAACCTTGATCTGGGGGAAATGGGATTTTGCTCTAACTGATCTTACTGTAGCTGTGTGCCTGCTTGTAGGCAAGGTAAAAGTAGCTGTCTCCAGAATTCTTACTGAACACATTTGAACAATAAAACAGGGGAAAATGGGAGAAGCAGATATGCTTGCCTCACAAGCTACCCTAGCATGTTAAAGAAGCCTAGATTTGTTTGTGTTTTTTAAGTTTGGGTACCAGAATAGATATCACAAGGAAAGTGGAGGCTGGTGAAAGAAAGAAAAAAATCAACCGAGGATGAATTTTGAACAGACCTTTCAAGTGATCTCTAGAAGGTTTAAAATATTTTTATTTACTTATGTGAAGCTTACCTGACCTGCTTGCTTGTTTCACTTCACAGCTGCATATTACTAGTTTTGAATAAAAACTGAAACATGTTGAATCACTCTCTTTTTGTGGTGTACAAACCTATCCCTATACTTCCATATTGTTTCTGCCTCTGGTATCAAATTTTCTGTTGAAACAGTAATTCCAGGGGGGAAGTCTACTTTGTTAACTGAGGTGTGCCTGTACAGATGTCACAGTAGCAATAGTCAATGAAAAGAGGTTAGATTTCCAGGTGCATCCACAGCTGATCAAGTATCCACAATATCTGTCCTTTTTATAAAGCAGTCAGGACATGGCAATTGCCCTCCCAAAACCCTTTTAATAGAGATAAGAAATATTACCATGTTAGCGCAATACAGGCACTTTAATGTTAAGTATCCTATATTTGCCTTGGGCCATTGAACTAATTTAGAAAGTTATTAACATCTGAAGGAAGTATGTGTTCATTATTGTCCATCAAATACTAAATCAGTTCTACTATAACATTCAGCCATGAGATAAAAGTTACTGTATTTTATGTAATAAACCAAAATGGAAGCCAGTTCAGAGGCAATTGTTGTGAGATGGATATGACGATAAAGATGAAGATTAGCATCACCTCTGTATAGTGTGTGTATTTCATTTGAATGAGGGAAACAGTTGCTAGTGATGTGGTCGCTGCTGCTACAGTGTACTTTTACTGGACCAGAAAACATTTGGTCACCAAAAAAACACACACAAAAAAACCCAAACCCTAGCAATATAACTTCCTTGACTTCTTACAGATACTGTAAATTAGAAGAGTTAGACTAGTATTTTGTACAGTTCAATGTGGGCCATGGCCAGCTCAGACACAGACCTTCAGCATCTCCAGATATAAAGCTTCTTTGTTTGCAGACTATACTCTGGGACTGCATTCGTGTCTTCTTTGCTACAGATTCCCCCATCTAACCTACCATTCCCCCCCCCCAAAATAAATAAATAAGGAAATGTCACAATCCAATCCTCATGTTTAATTTTGTAAGCCAGCAGCATTTCCCATTCACTGACTGCTTGGGAGATTTTCCCAGCCACAGGAGTGCAAATGAGAATCCAGTAACCACCCCACAGCCTCACCCCAGCCAAGTGGGAGAACATATCAAATTAAATACATCACTCTTTATTCCATTTGTCCTCAGCATTTTGAAACAATTGGGTGAATGAAAAAAGGATCCCAGTGGGAAGTTTTGATTTAGCTCTTAGAGTCAAATGACCAGCAAGAGCTTTTCAGCAATATTTTCAAAACAGGATAGCCCTTGAATAGAATGTATTGGAGTAAAAAGCAACAAAGTGTGGATTGCAGCCTACCTCTGGAAGCCACAGGTAGTCCCTAACATTTGCAAAAGCCTCTTTTGTTTTACCTGTGCTTAATCTCACAGCAGTATGTTTGTACAAAAGACATTTATCTCTGGTTCAGCCACAGATGCAGGTGAAATGTCAGAAAGAAACTATTCCAGAACACAGCCTCACAGCCCGGAAAAAAACTAAGGAAAATCTGTGTTTTAATCAATTTCATAACTGCATGGTACACCTCTACTAAACATTTAATTTGGCTGAATACAGAGCATAGCAGTAATTAGCGCTCAGGTGAGATCACACTGAATAATAGCAATAGCCCTCTGCCTCTTTTATATCCATCTGGCATCCTGTTGGGGATTTACAGTGTTGTAAACCAACTTACAATCACACCATATAGAACTGTGGCATCATGCATCAGTCATACAGTATTTCCAAAAGGGAGCATTGTCATAGTTACTCCTCATTGTAGGACCAATTGCCTTTGAGCATTGACAGCACATGAAGAGATGGAGCAGTAGCCCCCAATACAGCTACAAGGCACTAGTAATCAAGAATGGAGGTCAGTGGAAGGTCATGGGTGCCCTGCATCTGGCTGTAAAAATGTCCTCACCTTTCACAGTGCCTCCTTGTCCAATGAGAGCACCTGTTACACAATGGACATCTTGCACAGTGCCCCATTCCATATCACATTTCTCTAAGATGGTTGTGTATTGTGTCAGCAATGTGGTTCCACCATCATAAAGTTACACATCATAGCCCATGATGCTCTTCCTAATCACTAAAATTACCACTGTAGTGTGTCATTCAATTTCCAGAAGGCTACCAAAATCTGAGGTGTATATGTGTTTATGTGTGTGTCCATGTGTGTACACACGCATGTGTTTGTATAAAATGCAAATACTGTCTATAAAAAACAAAGACTATGTTCTTTCACCCTTATTCATCTGTTTGTCATGGTTCGTGCATGTATTTTACTTCATCAAGCAATTTGGGCAGTGTTTTTGCAAAGTAATGTAGTTGTGCTTTCAAGAATGATATGTATTTTCTCTTTTCTTGAAAGCTCACATATGTGGGTGAGGGCCCATTTCCTGTTTTTCCTCCTTATCATCCTAAATATATCTCTGGAATACAAAGAGTTATTTACCTGTTGTGCTCTAATTTAATGCCTGTCAAAGTAAGGACCTTCAAGCATTGTATCTATGATCTAAAATTGATGTATGCATGTATTAATTTTTTATTTATTTGTTTTTTGGTGGTGGTGGTGGTTTTTCCAGAAAGCTTTTCAAAGGAAGGACAAGACGAGTGCATTCACTGCTTTTATTTTAGTGCTGTGTGGTAGTCCCTCTGAATAACAGACCCCCTAATTTCCTTAGTTCTAATGTTATTGTACTGGAGTATAAAAGCATGGAAAGTGCAGCCTTGTTTCTTTTCAGCAGCAAAAATGACCCCCTTTTAGAGAAAAATGTGCTTTAATAATAGGCTTATTTTTTCTATAGGTTGTTGCTTTGTGGCATTAGTTGAGCACGTGCATTCTGCACATTGGACACTGTATAGAAATAACTTGCCATTGCACACTATTTATTAACAACATTTAATAATTGCTTCTCATTAATGTATAGCCACTAGCTATAGGTAGTCAATTGTGTACTACTTGGAAGTGGGTTTTGGTTAGGTAAAAGGTTTTTAAAATCTTTTCCTCCCTCAAAGACCTTGCAGCACTGAACCGGAGTAGCATCCAGGGAAGATGGGCATAGGAACAATGGAACAAGGGGCATGTTTGTGGCTCTTATATATTGAGTTGTTGTTGTTGTTATGTGTCTTTGATTCTGAATTATGGTGACTCTAACATAGGGTTTTCTTGGCAAGATTTATTCAGAGGAGGTTTGCCATTGTCTTCCTCTAAAACAGAGAGTCTGACTTGCCTAAGGCCACCCAGTGGGTTTCCATGAGCAAAAATTCAAATCTTTATCTCTCAGACACCTCAAAGAGTCGTCATCATCAGTGTCTGTACTTCAAACTGGAAGGAGGTCTTGAGTGGTGTGCCTCAAGATTCTATCCTAGGGTCATTACACCAACATTTTTATCAATGACGTAGATGACAGGGTGGAGGGAATCCTTATCATGTTTGCCAATGACATAAAACTAGGAAGGGTAGTTAACATAGAACAGAATTCAGAAGAACCTAAATAAGCTAGAAAATTTTGGCAGAAATTAATAAAATGAAATTCAGTAAAGACAAATGAAAACTCTACAGCACAGGAATAGGTTGAGGGAACACATGGCTCAGCAGTACTACATTTGAGAAGGACCTTGGGATTAATCTTCATCATAAATTGAACATGAGCCAAGAATGTGTTGCTGCAGCAAAGAAGGTGAATTCTATTTTTGTCATGCTACAGCCTGCTGGAGTCTATGTTCAGGAGTCCAGCCAGCAGTCAGGTTAGCAGAGTAGCAAAAGCTTGGTCCAGATGCTTCCAGCATACTCAATGTTCAATGATTGGATGGACATATTTAGTGTCTAAAAACTAACAGTCTTTATTGTTTACATCCTAAACTACAAACAAAATCTTAGCTCTAATAGCTAAGCTTACACTTAGCAGTCAGTCAGAGAAGTCCGTTGAAGAAGTGAAGTGGGCTGCCTTGCACCATGACTTATATAGGGGTTTCTATATAAGTCCTATATAAGGGTTTCCTATTATAGCAAGTTCTTGCAACTCCCCTTCATTCAGTTGGTGACTGGTGACATCATCTGACATCATCCCTAGCATGTTATCTCCCCTTCTATTAGCCATACTGAGATAAGAGGGTAGAAAAACATCAGCTGCCTAGCTAACTGCGTAGCTGTTTAACCTTCATCATTGTCCTCTACAGATAAATGGAATATATGGTATCTTTTTATGACATAAATTTCCAAGGGCTACACATTCAAAACCCTAACACCTCTCTAAATTTATGCACAAAGAGATGTATTTTATACATCTGCTATGACACCCAACTTGTTGCAAAGGTACTGATGCTTGATTGGACCTAAAGCTTTTGTGAATAGGTCATAGAATCATAGAATTGTAGAACTGCAGAGTTGGAAGAAACCACGAGGGCCATCCAGTCCAACCCCCTGCCACGCAGGAAATCACGATCAAAGCATCCCTGACAGATGGCCATCAAGCTTCTGTTTAAGACCTCCAAGGAAGGAGACCCCACCACGCTCCGAGGGAGTGTGTTCCACTGCCAAACAGCTCTTACTGTCAAAAAGTTCCTCCTAATGTTGAGGCAGAATCTCTGTTCCTGGAGCTTGCATCCACTGTCCGTGTTCCAGTCTCTGGAGCAGCAGAAAACAAGCCCGCTCCATCCTCAACGTGACACCCCTTCAAGTACTTAAACAGGGCTATCATATCGCCTCTTAACCGTCTTTTTTCCAGGCTAAACATACCCAGCTCCCTAAGTCTCTCCTCATAAGGCATCGTTTCCAGACCTTTCACCATTTTAGTCACCCTTCTTTGGACACGCTGGTCAGCAATGTTCTCTTCAGATGGGCAATATATCATAGTGATTAGCCCAGCGTGAACAGCATTCTGGTACCTTACAGCAACATGTTTGGTCCAGGATTTTACTCCTTCAGCAATAGCCATTTGGATACACGCTTGTGAGCAATCAAAAATTTTCACTGGCTCTTGTATTGGAATACCCAAATCAATGAACACCTGATTAATCCAAATCAATTCCGAAATCAGAGTAGATAAGGCCCTGAATTTGGATTCTGTGGAACGTAACACAATGGTGGATTGCTTTTTGGTCTTCCAATATATGGGGGTCCCTGCATAAGTGACTACCATTCCTGACACTGATTTTCTGTCAGAACTTTCTTCGGCAAAATCACTATCACAATAGCAAGCAAGTTCATGGCATCCTTGTGAACTTATGAGCACACCATACTCCATGGTGCCTCTTAAATATCTCAGAACACATTTTAACCCTTGCCAGTAATTTTGAGATGGCTTGTTTACCTTTCTGGATAACACATTGATTGTATGTTCAATATCAGGACATGTCCAATTAGCAATACAGTCATCCCTTCACATTCGCGGGGGTTAGCTTCCCCAGACCCCCGCGAATGTGAAAAATCCACGAATAACAACTGCCCTCCCCTCCCCCACCAAAGCAACCACGGGGCCTCCGGAGGCCCTATAGTCACTTTCCCCCACCTCCCCCTCCCTCCCCAGGCCTTCATGGGACCTTGGAAGCATCTCCGGAGGTCCCATGAAGGCCTCCCCGGCCCTCCCCACTCCCTCCCCAGGCCTTCATGGGGCTCCAGAGTGTCTCCGGAGGCCCCATGATCGCCTCCCTGGTCCTTCCCAACCCCTCCCCAGGCCTTCATGGGGCCTCCGGAGCATCTCTGGAGGCCACATGATCGCCTCCCTCGCCCTACCCACCCCCTCCCCAGGCCTTCATGGGGCCTCCGGAGCGTCTCCGGAGGGCCCATGATCGCCTCCCCGGCCCTCCCCAGGCCTTCATGTGGCCTCCAGAGAGTCTCTGGGGGCCCTGTGAAGGCCTCCCCGGCCCTCCCCCTCCCACCCAAGGCCTTAACCGGGGCCTGCAGAGGCCCCATGTTGCAGCTTTTGGGAGGGCGGGGGCCCTCCCAAAACGCGTGAATATTCAAAACCGTGAATGCCAAGTTCGCAAATGTGGAGGGGCAACTGTATACAGTAAACTTCCAATTACAGAATGGAATAATTCAGGATATTCAAACATTCTATCATCAGTTACATTGACAAAATCAACAGTCATTGATGTTTTTGCACTTTTACAATTGTTCATATTACAGTCTAACAACAATTTCTCAATCTTTTGGGTCTGTGTCATTTTGAAACCTCCAGTCTCAAGTCTTTGATAATTCACCCCTAGATATTGTTGTATGTCACCAAGATCTTTGATTTGGAATTTTTGAAACCAATTCCTGTTTGAATTTATTCACCTATATCTCAGTTTTTGTGACTAAACATAAGTCATCTACAAAAGCTATCAGGATTTCATAATTTTGGTTTGTTCCTCTAGTATACAAACATGGATCAGCAACACTGTTTTCAAAACCAATACTTTTCAGCATTTCATTTAAACACAGGTACCAGCAGCGACGACTTTGTTTTAACCCATAGAGAGCCTTGTGTAATTTATACACATAATTAGGAGCACCACTATGAAAACCTGGTGCTTGTTCCATATATATTGTCTCTGAAAGTGGTGCATTAAGATAGGCTGAAGCAATGTCAAAATGATTTACTTTAAAATTGTGTAAACTGGAAACAGACAGAGCAATTTTAACACTTTGTACTTTTGCTGTTGGTGCAAAAACTTCGTCGTAGTTTTGGTATTTAATCTGTGAGAAACCTTGCGCCACAAGTCTTGCTTTATATTTCACTTTACCATTGCATATTTGTTTCTTTTTAAATACCCATCTACAACCAACAGCCTTCTGTTGTTCTTGAAGTTTTACTACCTCAAAAACTCCATGTTCACAATTTGCCTGCATTTCCTGTTCCATTGCTGATCTCCACTTTTGTTGCTCATCAGTTGGCAACTTTAACATTTCATCAAAACTTTCAGGCTCAAAAAACACTTGACAGACCTTTATGTTTTGAACTGAAAACCTCTGTAGAGGAATTCCTTTTGTCTCTCTACTTGAGCATCTGGGTGTAAAAAATTGCACCTCAGATTCACTCTCAGAGTCATTGTTTTCAACCTTTAGGGATCTCCACTGCTGCCACTCTGGCCTCTGTGGCACAGCAGGGGATTTGGGGCTTTTTGGTCCCTGAGAGGTGGATGGCCTCTGAGAGCTCTGAACAGCTGGAGCAGCACCAGGGACAGCGCTAGGCTGACTCTGCCAAGACAATTGCTGCTGCTGCTCCTGTGCTTCATCATCCAAGGTCAAAAGCACTTCAGGATTGGAATGAGCTTGGCGCCAATTTGAGTGTTCCTCAAAATCAGCATTCCTAGAGATTAAAACTGTGCCATTTGGCAAAGCAAATCTATAAACTTTACTGCCAATTTCATATCCAAGAAACCTTAGTATTTGTGCCTTTGGATCACCCTTTTTCCTAGAAACTTTGGGAATGTGTACCTATGCATAGCTTCCAAAAATTCTAAAATGCTTCACTGATATTTTTTTTGCCATACAGCATAAAATATGGCGTATTTAACACAACAGTATTCCAAATTCTGTTATGCAAATAATTCGCTGTCAACATAGCTTTGCCCCAATACCTTTGATCAATGGCAGCATCTATCAACAGACTATCTTTCATAGTCTGCAATGCTCCAAAATGAGCATTACATCTGTGAAAAATGCCCCTATGTTTTACCCACCTTTGAAAATTTTTAGCCATGAATTCTCCTCCATGAGCACTCTGCAGAGAAGAAACCTGAACTTGGAATTTTCTTTCAACAAACGCACACCACTGTCTGAAAGTTTCAAAAAGCCTCACTTTTGTTTTTAAGCTAAAACAGATAGGAATATCTTGAGAAATCATCTACGATTACCATGGCAAACCTTGCTCCTCCAAAAGATGGCTGGAATGGTCCAGCCAGGTCCACGTGGACTAACTCAAAAATGTGTTGTGATTTATGATCACTAACCTTTGGGATTGCTTAACAAAACTTTTCCTCTGTTTACAAACTTTGCAGTCCAGAAACACATTACATTCCTTAACTGTTAGATCATGACACATCTGTGGCATTTGCCATAATACCTTATAGCTGGGGTGCTCCATCCTCCTATGCATCAAATGAATGCAATTATCATGGGATGGGGAATTTGCCATCTAGACTACATCAGCATGTGTTATCTCAGATTTACATTTCATATAATACAGCTTATCCTTTAAAACACCCTCAGCTATAATTTTCCCAGATTTCATAACACAACATTTTTGCCCAGTGAAATTGATCTCATGCCCCTCTTGTGCAAGAATGGCAACAGAGAGGAGGCAGAGATTCATTTTTTAGACATATTGTACATTTTTTACATTTTTCCCAAGACATGAAACATAAGTTTCCCGCCCCCAGACAATTTTGTTTTGACCCATCAGCCAAACTAACTGTACATGGTTCATCTTTATTGATGGAAACACAATGTTCATTGCAGTTTGAGATATGATTACTGGACCCTGAATCCAGAATCCAATTGGTTAATTCACAGTCCTCGTCTGCTTTTCGTCTGCTCACAGTCACTGTCATCACCTCATTAGCATGGCTTGGTTTTTTAGTCTTTTTCTCACATGATTTATTATCACAGTTTCTGGCAATGTGCTTTTTGGAGCCACATAGCCAGCAGGATCTTACAGCGTAAGCAGTCTCAATTTCTTCACTTTGACCTTTGGCACCTTTAAAATTATGGGCAGAAGAGTTTCCTCTGACCCTTGGCTTTACATCTGCATCATGCTGGCAACATTTTTCTTCTTTCTCAAGGAGACACCCAGCAATGAAACTGAACTTTAAATCAACTTCTGGGATCTCGTCAACAGAGTTAATCAGAGAATCAAAACTTGGATCAAGGGTTGACAGAACCAGATAAACCTTATCAGGTTCAGAATAATGAGTGCCAACCTCAGACAGTCTTGCAAACAGCTCACAAAGATTAGCCAGGTTGGTATTCATATCCTCACCAGGCTGCAGCTTTGCTTTATACAGCCTTCTGGTCAGCAGGATTTTTGAGCCAGTGGTTTCTCTCACATACACTTCCTTTAGGGACTCGCAGCATTTCTGAGCAGTTTGCAACTCTCTAATGTACATCAGCTGGGAGTCTTCCACCCCTAGGATGATTGATAATCTAGCCTTGTCTTCAGCTTTAATCTGGGCATTTAAGGGAGCCGGTACTGTTTGGAGTATGGGATCCTGAGATTGTTCACATTTCAGATAAGCCTCAAGACGCAAAGCCCAATTAAAATAGTTCCTGTCATTTAGTCTCTCAAAAGGCAAACCTCCTCCTGGTACAAATGCCATTTCTGCAATCTATTGAACTATCAAGCCTCTCTCAGCTGGTTACTCCCACACACAGAGCAGTTTACCAGCAAGGACCTCCAGACAGCCCTCAGCTTTCAGCAGAATGCAAGCATCTTCAGCACACAGGATTCAACTCAGCCACCTAAGTTGACAGGTGTAGACTGGAACTCACTGGAACGTCACTGAACAGGTAACACCTTTGGGCAGGTGGAGAGCACCTCTGGATAGCTGGGAACATAACCTGTTGTGCTACAGCCTACTGGAGTCTATGTTCAGGAGTCCAGCCAGCAGTCAGGTTAGCAGAGTAGCAAAAGCTTGGACCAGATGCTTCCAGCATGCTCAATATTCAGTGAGTAGATGGGCACACTTAGTGTCTAAAAACTAACAGTCTTTATTGTTTACATCCTAAACTACAAAGAAAATCATTGCTCTAATAGCTAAGCTTACAGTTAGCAGTCAGTCAAAGATATCAGTTGAAGATGTGAAGTGAGCTGCCTTGCACCATGACTTATATAGGGTTTCCTAGCTGTTCTAGCAACTCCCCTTCATTCAGTTGGTGACTGGTGACATCATCTGACATCACCCGTAGCATGTTATCTCCCCTTCTATTAGTTATACTGAGATAAGAGGGCAGAAGACCATCAGCTGCCTAGCTAACTGCATAGCTGTTTAACCTTCAGCTTTGTCCTCTACAGATAAATGGAATATATGGTATCTCTTTATGACATAAATTTCCAAGGGCTACACATTCAAAACCCTAACAATTTTAGCCTGCTTTAATAGAAACATAATTTCCAAGTCACAGGGAATAGTAGTCTTATTATATTATGTGCTGGTCAGGCCTCATCTGGAGTACTGTGTTCAGTTCTGGGCACCACATTTTAAGAAGGATATAGACAAGTTGGAGCAGGTTCAGAGATGGGCAACAAGGATGGTGAGAGGTATGGAGAACAAAACATATGAAGAAAAGTTGCAGGAGGTTCCGTTTGGTGAAGAGAAGACTGAGGGGTTACAAGACTGACATCTTTAAATATCTCAAGGGCTGTCACAGAGAGGAGGGGGCAGGTCTGTTCTCTGATGTCCCAGAGGGTAGGACCAGGTCTAATGATTTGAAATTACAGAAGAATAGGTTTTGGTTGAACATTAGAAGGAACGTCTTGACAGTAAGAGCAGTTTGGCAATGGAACCAGTCACTTAGAGAGGTGGTGGGGTCTCCTTCTTTGAATGTCTTCAGAAAGAGGCTGGACAGCTACCTGCTGAGGATGCTTTAGCTGGAGATCCTGCACTGAGCAGGGGGTGGACTTGATGGCCCATGAGGCCCCTTCCATCTTTATGATTCTATGATTCTACGACGTAGTCCAACACACATGCCACTATACCATCACAATTCCCCAAGGATCTGTTTTGGCATTCCCACTTTTTATCTTTTTCACAAATAATCTGAAATTAGGGATGAGCAGTCAGGTGGCCAGTTTGAAATCTCAACTTCACATATACATTGGTGGGTTCAGAACTCCCAGGCAAACAAATATATCTTGAATCTATGGTAGATCAATATACCGAAAGGTGTACCCAGCACACAGGAGCTGTTAAAAAAAGAAGGCAAATTTCATGTTGTGGGATCATCAGGAGATGAACTGAAAATAGAAGTGCCAATATCATACTGCTTTTACATAAAACCATGATGCGAACACTTGAAATAATACCTACAATTCTAGCTCGCACTCCTCAAAAAGAATATGGTAGAGCTCATGAAAATGCAGAAAAGGGGACACAGTATGAACAAAGGACTGAAGCAGCTTCCCTATAAAGAAAGGCTAGAACATTTGGGCATTTTAACATAGGAAAAAACAAGTAAGGGACACGATCAGCGTATATAAGATATAATGTGTGGTGTGGAGAAAGTGGATAGGGTTTTCTCCCTCTTTCATAATACCATAGATTTGAATTCAGAGGGTCACCCAGTGCTTTACAGATGAAAATTGGGACACATATGGCCAAGCAACAATAGTGTGAGGTCAAGATGGGGAAAATGTTTAATGAGGGAGAACACACAAGCTAGGAGAGGCTGCAGCAGTTTGCTTTTGCTTGAGCCTACTGGAAAGAGCAAGACTCAGCCCTCTCCTCTCTTTTCCCACATGCTGAATTGAGTACAAACTACTTTTGCACTTTGAACTCAGTTTGCAGCAATTGAAGTAAGCAGAGAACAAAGTTAATATTAGTTAAAAACACATATCAGTTTAAACTTATCAATTTAAAAAACAAGACTAAGGCATTTTAAAACAATCAGTACACAGATTAAAGTTCACAATTTAAAATCATCTGGATAGGCCTGCTGGAAGTAACACATATTACTTACATGGTATGTGCTTAAAAACCCAGAGTGTGACAAAGTTCCTTTTGGGACTGTAACTCCCAAGAATTCCCCTGCCAACGTCAAATATGGACTGGTATCTCAAGCAACAGTGTAAACATTGTAAATTAGCTGAAAGTTGTTTTGCCTTCAGAGTTGACTTAAATGGTGTCCGGCCAGCATAGTGTAATGGTTTGTATGTTGGGACTATGGACTTTTTCGGACGTTTAAAAAGCAACGCAAGCAGACTTGTCAGCTTGCGAGGCTGCTGCACTGCAAAGTGTCAGTTTCAGATGATGCTGCCCTCTAGCGGTACTGCTGTGGTACCACGGGGAGAGTTGAGCATCATATTTGCTTGATTTTTACTCACGAAAGTTGATCGTGAGTAAAAATCAAGCAAATATGATGCTCAACTCTCCCCGCAGTACCGCAACAGTACCGCTAGAGGGCAGCGTCATCCAAAACTGACACTTTGCAGTGCAGCAGCCTCACAAGCTGACGAGTCTGCTTGCGTTGCTTTTTTAAATGTCCGAAAAAAGTCCTATGACTCGGGGGGGGGGGGAATTTGAAGGCACACAACACACACACTATTACCATATAGGTGATAAGACTGGATACAAGGATAGGAGCAGAGCTAATGAAAGAGGGGAATGCAGTGAGGCATTGCTCCTGTGCCTTTGTGGAAATGTCAGTAGCCTTTAAAAAAATGTACTGCATAAGCTATATATAAAATTAAAAGAGAGCTAGAAAAAGAAACTGATGATATTAGAAGACAAATTTTGTTACAAATAATGTACTGTTTCAAGCAGAAAATTGTCCATTATTTATTTGTAAACATAATAAATATTGCTTTGTCAGCCCTTATCAAGCAAAAAGTCTCATAATAAAATAAATATTCTTTTATATCTGTATCTCGATGGCAGCATTTTTATCTCTGTAATAGGTTATTGTACAAAACTAAATGTTCTGGTTTTTCTGTGTAATAGCCAGATGTGACAGATAAGATCTCTTTAGGTCTAGGCTGTGGGGAGAAGTTTAATTTTGCAGCTATATAACATGGTGGATACAATAGGTTAGAGTAAACTAGCTAAACCAATGTTATTATTTCTTTCTGTCACAATGGAGTGATCATAAGAGGAGCTAAGCATTGACAGGAAATGATTACCAGAAATGTACTTCTATAGCCCCGCATGTCTGAGGAAATATAATTATTAAAATATATTTTCCTGATAAGAGATATAGCAAGAAAAAATAGAGCCACCCAGCACCATAAAGGTTTACACATTTACAGAAGAATAAGCTTTTTGTGTGTGTGTGAACATTGTCCATTTCATCAGCACCACAAAGTATTAATCGGTTCAATAATAAAATAATCTCTGTGATCACCCTATAATGGTTTTGTGAATTATGAGTATCTTTTTGTTCTGCACTTCAGTACCCTTTGATCTCCCAGTTCCACCCACCCACTCCAAGCATGGTATATAAATATGCCAACTTGAGACCAACTCTTATGCATATGATGAAGTGGGCAATGTCTTACAGAGTTTTTGCCATAATAAACATATTTATTAGTCTTTGTGATCTCCCAGAATCGTCATTGTTTTTGATGCAATAGACTAGCTTGACTGCTCATCTGGAAACAGAAAGGAATACTGTTCTGTTTCTATGGCTGCAATGCTATGGACAGTATCCTAAGAATCAGCCCTGTTGAAGATAGTGGGACTTACCACATATGCTTAAATGTGTGTGGGATTGTACTGTATCCTATATAGACTCCAAATATAACCTGATCTGGGTTTGTTTGAGTTTTTTACACATTTGGTACATAATAATATAGGGGAACATTTTAAATTAGGGTTTTTCTACCTGGATACCTGAGCAGGTTCTAAATCTGAGCCAGATGCCTTATCATTTGTGCTTTGAAGTGGAACAATTTTAAGAACATGTCTTTGTACCCTTCAGGTTTGATGTCTCTCTCTCTCTCTCTCACACACACACACATATATGTTTTCATGCTTCGGTATCTATAACTGGCTACACTTTTATAAGGAATGGCCTAGTAAGTTTGGATTTACCATATAGCACCCAAGATATATATTGTTAATGGGCTCCAAATACACATTTTGGTATACATTTCTCTAAGTATATCTCTGGATATAGTTGAAGATAGTCCAAAATGTAGTGGATGTTCATTAAAGCTTAAAGCATACTATGACTTGTCTTGTTGCAAGACTGTTTGTCCAGTATTTGAGTGTCTTAAAGGAATGTTGCATTTGGTATGGGAAGGGTATGGGGAGTATTTCCCATTGTTTAGAAACTAGATAAAATTAATGTTAGGTGTCTGAATGACTTTCAGCATATATATTTTTCATCAAGTGGAGAGAAAATCAATCCTCCTGGACTGGACTGTGTTTGGTCCAGTAATTCTGATATTCAGGAAATTTTGCCTTGAGCATCCAGGCCACATAGGAATGATCAGAAAACATTATTCATATCTTTAACCAATGTCCAGATAGTTACATTTAGAATGATGGATGTTTTGCTACTTGCTCAGACCTAAGCAGGTTCATGTGAAATTAAGAGCAGAGGATCAGAAATCACAGACTTGGGCTACATCAATTTGTTTATCACTCCCACTTCAGTGCACACGGATGGGAAATGTCTCTGACTTGAAGAAATATAAAAACTATATCAACTTACTTGATTTGATTTATAAAGAACATATCATAGTTCCCCAGTCAAAGCTCTGTTCTATGCCTGACAAGATTCAAAATCCACAAGAGGCCTAAAATCACTCAGCCACAATATACAGATACTTCCAAAATGGAAAGGAAATGGTATTGTTGCAAAATAACTAATACTTCAGCACAGCACATCTAAAGTGATATCAAAATTGAGGATTGGATCCCTGAAAAATCATCCTATTATGCAAGATGGGATTACAAAAGAAGTGGCAAATGCAATGGCCCAAATCTGACAAGTGTACGGGGATAATCAACCTTGTGGAATAATGCAAAACTATTTAATGTGCTGCACATGAAAGCACCACTCAGCAGAGGCTACTTGTGAGTGCAGTAAGTAGGATATGTGTGAGATCAAACTGCCCCCAGTCACGTCAGTGATATCCTGTAATTGTACTTGCAAGGTTCACACTACCTGTCATATCACCCTCATGGGTCATGAAAACATGAACATTCCATGGACAGTGGCAATTCTTTTCTATTCCCAGATATGTCAGAATAGTTACCAAACCACTACGTCTAGAGGCTTGTCTACACATGGGGCCAAAAGTCCTAATTGAGTCCTGCCCTTCATGCCCCCACATTCACCCCAAAGCCCTGTGCAGTATTTATTCTCTGCAGGGACATTGGGTACTCGTCTTCACTGTGCCTGTGGAATTTTGTCTGTCACCACCGCTACAACCATTTTAAAGCTTAGGAGTACAGTTCCTAGCTGAAGGGAGAGGTTTTCTCCCTTCCCCTGGCTTCTGCCCACTCTCTGCTCACCCGTCACTTGCTCCAAGCACATCTTCCTGCGATGGGCGAGCAGGCGGAGGCAGCGCTGCTGACCAGGAGAAAGGAGAAAACATCTTTCTTCAGCCAGGAACTTGCCTCCTGAGCTTTAAAATTTTCATGGCAGTAGCAGCAGCAGTGGTGGCAGATGAAAATGCAGAGAAAACCCTGAATCCAACATACTGCTCATCAAGCTAAAATACCCCGAAATGCCCCAAATCTGGGCCATGCACCATGTGGCCTGATTGCCCCAGATTAAGGGGAAAGGACTATGTCGTGTGGCCTGATTGCTGCAGATTCAGGGGAACTGACAAGGGGATTCAGGGTTTTTAATAGTGTAGACAAGCCCTAGGATGCAAGTGTATTAATAGGTATATCCTTTAATCCAAGAAACTAGTCACAAGTCTTTATGGGCATATAACCTGTTTTGTTTGTGCAGTGAATATACTGGTGAGTGGCCAATCAGGATGAAAACTGTATTTGCAAGTCTTCTGTCTTTGACAAGAAAGTGTGCCTTTTTGACATGAGACACCCCACTGAAAGAATCATCAACAGCTGCGAGATTTTTCATCTCTGTGGTACAGCAGAAAGATCAGTGCTTTTTTGTCATTAGAAAAAAAACTGCTACTTTTTTGTCCCCAAAACATTGTATATTGCTCAAAAAAGTTGTATATTTCTCTATTTAAAAAAAACATTTAAAAATAGTTGCAAAATGTGCAATGTAGGTGAAAAATTCGCAAAAAGACATAATTCTGCCAATGGAGAGCTTTTGAACTTTTCATTCTCATGCACTATAACAAAATAAGCATTACATTGCTTAAGTGGTCAGTGTTTGTTATAGTCATGAAAGGAATTGCTGTTTGACTGCTGTCATTAAAATGACTACATTTCAACATTCTTGAACAGAAATAGGGATGTGTGATGTTGGCCTCAGCAGATTAGCCACTCAGTTCTCAGCTCTGGCTGCATGTCATTGTCACCCTATGTTAGGTCCCCATCTGTTATCCCTTTTTCTGAATCTCCAGGTGACCCTATCTGTAGATAGATTTATATAATACAGTGTATTCCTTTGGTTAGTGTGACCTTCCCTTTATTATAAGGAAAATAATTCAAGATGAGTCAGTGAACCAGTTAACAAAAGAACTTTTTTGGTTCATTATATCACTGTAATAACAAATCACAAAACTGTATAATACCAAATATATACACTGGCTATTTCATTTAGTGACAGACATACTACACTCAGACATATGCTTTCTCTATAGTCTCTCTCAACTGATTCACACACCTTTCCCTCAGCATAGTTCACTCCCCACTCTCTCACACACCTGACTCATCTAACTACTCTCTCTCAACTGACATTCTCTCAGGCTCACTCTCACAGAGGCCCCTCCCGTCACAGCTTCCTGTGCTGGGATTGGCTGCTTCTCATGCATACCTTAGACACAGCTCTTCACTGGATACTGTCAGTCTAGTCTGGGGGCTCTCCGCTTGGAACCCCCAGAGTTAGCTTCCCTCTAAAGGCAACCCTGAGCAGCCTCACTCAAGGGTGCCCCCTAGAGGCCAAAACGCTGCCATCACTCGCTGAGTTGAACCCGCCTTTCCACACAGCGCAGCAAGAAGGTGTGCAGAGTCTCTGAATAACCAGTGGGACTACTTGCCACTGTAGAACCAGCCATCTCCTCCCTCCTATCCCCAGAGAGAGAGAAATGTAGCAATTACCAAGAGATAAGGTGCGTGCAGCATCAGCTTATAGGAAGATTAGGAAAAGCTTATTTTATTCAAGCAAGTTCAAGTCATGTAAATCTCTCATGAGGGCAGGCACCTTCCATGCCCCCAGGTACACTTTAGAGCTACAGAAATAGCAAAAGAATTAAAGTCAAAGCATTCAGTTATTTTAAGCTACATTCAGCCAAAGCTTAAGAAAATAACATAAATTTCCCTGACTCCATCTAAAACAGTCTACTCACAATCTCAAGCAGTAATACATAGGATGCAGTTCACATCCATCTGGAATCAGGGGAGCTGTGAACTAGGCTAGCCAGCCCTGCTCTAACAGCTATCTCCAGCTTTTCTTTGTTCAATGCATCACTCAGCTCCAAAACATGGTGTTTGTTTCAGGGTCTCCTTTGTCTCTCTCTTACCTCATGGTCTGACTCAGCCTTGTCCTCACACAAAGCATTTCTAGACTTTTTTTTTAATGTCCCTCTGGCATTCTGATTGGTCAATTATCTCTCTGGTGATCATGCATCATGATGATGTTAACTCAGGTGATCCTGTGGAGGTGGTGTTTTAGACCCTCACCTCCAGTTAACCCTTCCCTTTCCTGATGCCATGATGGCAAGACAGTTGCTGTTTGTAGATAATGGGACATTTGGTTATTGCAGAATGATGGGAGTGCTATCACTTTTGCAGGATGATGGGACTGCCTTCATGACAGATCCCATAAACATTATTCTGTGCTTGACTCAGTTTGAACCCAGGGGTTTGGAGGACCCAAATGCAAATAGAATACAAGTTTATCTAAACCTGAACTTCCTCTTTTGCGTGCTCAGAGTGCCAAGGAGAGGATGCCTAAATGTCTGTGAACATTTAGAAGGCAATGCCATAATCACAAAAAGTCAACATGGGTTTCAGAGAAACAAGTCATGCCAGACTAATCTGATCTCTTTTTTTTGATAAAGTTACCAGCTTGGTAGATGAAGGGAATGCTGTGGACATCGCATACCTTGATTTCAGTAAGGCCTTTGACAAGGTTCCCCATGACATTCTTGCAAACAAGCTTGTAAAATGTGGGCTAGACAAGTTAACTGTTCAATGGATTTGTAATTGGTTGACCAGCCGAACCCAAAGGGTGCTCAGCAGTGGCTCCTTTTCGTCTTGGAAAGATGTAACCAGTGGGGTGCCACAGGGTTCTGTCCTGGGCCCAGTGCTATTCAACATCTTTATCAATGACTTGGATGAGGGAATTAGGGGCATACTTATTAAATTTGCAGATGACACCAAATTAGGAGGAGTAGCTAATACCCTAGAGGACAGGATCAAAATTCAGAATGACCTGGATAGACTGGAGAGCTGGGCCAAAGCTAACAAAATGAAATTCAATACGGAGAAATGTAAAGTACTGCATTTAGGGCAGAAAAATGAAATGCATAAATATAGGATGGGAGAGACCTGGCTGAATGAGACTACGTGCGAAAGGGATCTAGGAGTCCTAGTAGACCACAAGTTGAACATGAGCCAACAGTGTGATACGGCAGCTAAAAAGGCCAATGCGATTTTGGGCTGTATCAATAGAAGTATAGTGTCTAGATCAAGGGAAGTAATAGTGCCACTCTATTCTGCCTTGGTCAGACCTCACTTAGAATACTGTGTCCAGTTCTGGGCACCACAATTCAGAAAGGATATTGACAAATTGGAGCGTGTCCAGAGAAGGGCAACTAAAATGGTGAAAGGTCTGGAAATGATGCCTTATGAGGAGAGACTTAGGGAGCTGGATATGTTTAGCCTGGAAAAAAGATGGTTGAGAAGCGATATGATAGCCCTGTTTAAGTATTTGAAGGGATGTCACGCTGAGGATGGAGCAAGCTTTCTTGCTTTTTCTGCTGCTCCAGAGACTGGAACACGGAGCAATGGGTGCAAGCTCCAGGAACAGAGATTCCACCTCAACATGAGGAGGAACTTTTTGACAGTAAGAGCTGTTTGGCAGTGGAACACACTCCTTCGGAGCGTGGTGGGGTCTCCTTCCTTGAAGATCTTTAAACAGAGGCTGGATGGCCATCTGTCGGGGATGCTTTGATCAAGATTTCCTGTGTGGCAGGGGGGTTGGACTGGATGGCCCTCATGGTCTCTTCCAACTCTGCAATTCTATGATTCTATGATTCCACCCACTTCTGCTGCTTTGTTGCCATTCTGAAAATTGTCTTCACTACCACCCCCAATGTCAAAGCAAACTCCATCCCTCCCCTTTTCACCTTTCCTCCTCTCTGATATCAACAGCCAAAAGACAGCAATTTTCCCTCTGTTCCTCCCTCCCCTTGAAAAAGTTACCTCTTCTAGAGACCATCACACCTTGTCATACTCTTACACTCACAGCAAGACCATTTGAATGACCCTCTCTCACAAAATTCTTTGCAAATGCTGAGTTAGAAGGAAGGGGAAACAGAAATAGAAAAGGGGAGTGAATCCTAGATGCTTCCGGATGGATGGCATTAATAAATAATTGCATTTCTGATGAAAGAGACAAAAAAAAAATCTCCGTAGATTTCCCACTAAGGACAGGTGGTAGATCCACCACCATCTAGGGCTAAATCCACAGTATACAAATAATCCAGTTTGAAACTGGATTATTTGCCATGGCTCCTTCCTATTGAATCCTGGGAGTTGTAGTTTTACAGGGTCTTTCGCCTTCTCTGCTAAAGCGTTCTGGTGCGTCACCAAACTACGAATACCAGGATTCCATAGGAAGGAGCCTCGGCAAATAATCCAGTTTCAAACTGGATTATTTGTGTAGTGTGGATTTGGACCATGTTTGGTTCTGCTGCTTCTCCTCCCACAGCTATTCCAAGTTGTACAATAGCTCTGCCAGTGCTGTACGCTATCGCTTTAGACATTTCGCCCCACAGAGCTCTTGTGCCACTCACACCAGCTACAGGAGGAGCCATGATAAAATCAAGAGTGGTTTTGCACCCCCTCTCCATGGTGGCAGATCCACTGGTGACACCTTGCTTTCCACACTATATAGAGAATAGTGTGCCTTTTCTGTGTGTATACATCCCACTATGTTCCATCCACACCAGTGCTCTTAGCACTACTCTTTCATCTTTAAAGGTTGTGGGTTTTGACCTGCATAGTAAGCACCAAACCTTTCATAGTTCTATACCCCCCCTTTTTTAAAGGATATCATTTAACTAGCACTTTTCTAACTATTTTTAAATATTAAAATACTAAAGAAATACTACAGATGAAAGAGTGTTACAGTGTTATATCCTTCTAATGGAATATATGTTAGTGAAAATGACTTGCAAAACTGTTTCTAGTCAACATCATTTTAGAGAGATGGTTAATGGCACTTAAAAGGTGTGTTTTTTTTAAAAAAAAAAGTGTTATAGGGATATAGTGCCATAACTGTATAATGCTATAATACTTTTTATTGAAAGTAACACTCCAGGACTACAGCATGACCGAGGAAAGTACTGCCTCTGAACTTCAGTTTTGCCACTCCTGAAGCCCCCAGCCAAGCCCCCTAAAACACCTACAGTGTAATTTTTGTGACATGGTTATTAAGTGATTTTCACCCCAAAAAATCCACACCAAAACATCTGAATCTCATGCAAATGTGGCAGTTTGCCCTCCCGCACCACCCAGCATCTACCACCATCACCACCAACGCAAAACCTTGCATCTTCGACCATGCCTCAGCACAAAATGATGACCAGAAGTGAGGCAGTAGCAGTTATGGTATGAATAGATGCAGAATTTTGGCCTGCAAGGTGGATCAGATGGCAAAAAATTGTCCCTGGCCCTCCACAGCTGCCCACCCCTGCTCTAATATATCTTAATCTAGTGTTAAGCTTCAGGGTTGGGACTCAAGGCCACTTGAGTTGGTGACATGGGAGGCATTAGGCCTCTGAACTACCATTCAGCTCTAGGCTGATAAAAAGGCTTCCAGGGAGTCTAGCCCACAAGCAAATGCCACAAAAATGCAGCAAAGTGGTATTCTTTGACATCTGTAAAGCCCAGCCTGGAAATGTTACTTTTTTGTTCTATACCACCACCACCACCACCCCAATCCCGCAGGCAACTTGGCCACTGGGCAGCTGCTGAGATTTGTAGTACAAGAAAGTAATTTTTCCATGATCTGCTATCAATGTGTCCAGCTCAGAGCTGCTCATATATCAGGGTAGCTAGGAGTCCTCCCTTTGTTGACTTCCATCTTTGCCTTCCTCCTCTTCTGCCATTTTCTAATTTGTCTTCGACTGCACGAAAACTGCATCGAACCCCTAGATACATCAGCTGATAGGAGAGATATTCTCCTGTGCATAAATCCCCTTATCTGATGGGTCATTTAGTTACAGGAGTGTGTGTGTGTGTCTACTGTGTATACTATGTACACACACACACACATTCTTATACTCAGCAGGGTGCCCTAAATTGTTTTCAGTCAATCCAAACTGTCATTTCATGATCCTTTCAGTCCAAGGTTATTTCCAGTAAGTGTTTTTGTTGTCATTCTCCATAAGACATATATAAATTCCCAAGGAATTTCCTCTGTTTTTTGTTGAATGACAACTTAGCAGAGAAAGTTAAGTCACCCAGAATGAACTTGTGCCCATTAGTATTTCCTACTCTTGTGAAAAGATATCCCTCTGTGTCAAAATCCGACCCTCAGGGGAGCTTAGTAAACTCATAATGTTCCCCCGACAGAAGTACATTTAGCATTTATGCCCAAGGTGATCCAGCCTCAAACTGTTTCTGCTTTATTCGTGCTGTCATTTTTTATTCTTCACCAGCAAGTGCGTTCTTGATGTGCAGTGGTAGCTCATGTGCCTGTAACAATTTTTTAAAAAAAACAAAAACACCCTGTTTCTCTTAAGTGGATCAAGCATCCTCTTTTGATGGGCATGGAGGCTACAGATAATGACTGCTTAGATTTATTTCCCTTTGAAACAAACTGACATCTGTAAACATTTGCATGATAGTGGATCACAGCTTGGTAAAACCTGCATGTTGCCTTCTCTCTAGTTTATTTATTTTTTCTTTCTTTTTTTAACAAGCAGTGATATCTGCCTGCAAAAATTCAACAAAAATCACCAAGGCTTCATGACAGGGAGATGGGAGGGAAAAGAGGTGCAGGTAACGGAGGGGGGCACATAGTAAAGTAAAATCCAACCCACCCCACTCCAGAGTTTCTCAAGCTGCTATCCCATGTATATTTACATAGGAGTTCACGCCCCATTGGATTCAGTGGGACTTATTTTTGAGTAGACATATTTAAGGATGGTGGTATTGAACCTTTCTAAATTATCAGGTCTACAGAGCTGCCCACATTCTCTTTTTCTCTATACATGGCAAACAGCCCCCAGGCAAATTAAAGGACAAATGTATATAGTTATGGCAGGGCATCTGAAATCTTTAAATGTAAGAGGCCAATCCAATTGCTTAAAGCAAATTCATGGAAGATCAATACAGATCACAATTTTTGTTAAGTCAAAGTGGCAGCCCTTTAAATGGTAACATTAAAAGAATCATACTGGATTAGATCAAAGGGTGATTTCATCCAGCATTCTGTTCTTAGAGTGGCAAACTAGATAACTCAGTGGAAAACCTGTAAGCACGTCATAAATAAAATAGCAACCTCCTGCTTCTGTTCCTCAGGAAACTGTATTTAGAAGTTTGTGGCTACTAGCCACAAGTGTTATATATGCATTGCTTGCTGTATTGGAGGCAATTTACACCATATTAGCAGTTGCTCAGAGATACCAGTTGCAGGAGAGGGTGTTGCATAATGGTGGAAAGGGTGTGTGTGATGCTTACCCATGACTCCTTTCTGGTCACTTGTGAACTGAAGAAAGCTTGAGTAAATAAATACGGTACACAGTCTAGGAGTAGTGCTGTGCTCAGTTTCTCCATCCAAATTGATGGCTAGATGGGGAACAAAACTGCATAAGAGTACTGTTCCATATCTTTTGTGATTTGCAGAAGAGCTCTCTTAGCTCTTAGTTTTTGTCTGTGTTTTATGCTAGATTTTCACAGCCTTTTGTGACTTTTCCCACACAGATTGACAGGTGACATGATAGCCATGTTTAAATATTTAAAGGGATGTCATACTGAGGATAGAGCAAGCTTGTTTTCTGCTGCTCTAAAGACTAGGACATGGAGCAATGGGTTCAAACTACAGGAGATTCCACCTAAACATTAGGATGAACTTCCTGACAGTAAGAGCTGTTTGGCAGTAGAATGCATTGCCTCGTAGTGTGGTGGAGTCTCCTTTTTTGGAGGTTTTGAAATAGAGGCTGGATGGCCATCTGTTGGGAATGCTTTGATTGTGTATTCCTGCAGGACAGGGGGTTGGACTAGATGGCCCTTGTGGTCTCTTCCAGTTCTATGATTCTATGATACTACTTTACCTACCATAGCTCCACCTTATCAAATCCTGCGATTTGTAACCTGGTGAAGTACTTAGATTTCTGTACTACGGAGCACTTCTTGCACAGTCCCCTGAATTATAGCACTAGAGCTCGCTATTTGGTGAATTCTAAGTAACTCACCAAACTACAAAGAATGCCTTTCCCTCTCTCCTTTGTAGTCAACTATACAGTTGCGGTGAGTGACTACATAAGATGAGAATGCAAACTATCTTTGAAAATAGTGAGCTCAAGCATAAAGCCTAGAACAAGATGTGAGGCTAACAAATTATAATGAAAACAAATGGCATGACAGCCTGCTTGCTTAAACAAAGGGTGTGGAGGAAGGTAGGAAAATGCACAACCTGGAAGTAAAGCATTAGGAGTAGAGATGTCCCCTATAATATATTACCTTTGTATAACAAAGGCAAAACAACATGATTTTTTCCAGATAAAGGTTTTGACTCTTAACATTATGGACGTTATCAGACACACCAAATACAGCATCATAATGACACCACATAAACACGAAAGGGCACGCATACCAGACAATGTTGCCCTTTCACATGTATGTACTGGACAAAACCCATCATATTCTATTGATGGCTTAAGCCATCAATTGAGCTTCCGTGGCACTTTAGTGCGGCATTGCCAGTATTTGAATTCCTGTGCCATTGTACTTACATGAATGCAGCATCAATGGCCGGTCTGGCAAGAACACTTCCAGGGGAGATTGTGACATTCAGGTAGGTGATGCACTTTTATGACCCTTCTCGGATTACTTGGGACTTTTATAGTGTGTTAATGTGCTTTTTAAAACTTTAACTTTGTTACTTTGGTTTTTATTTTTGAATTCTCCAAGGTATGTATTCTCACAAGAATATGCAGGATTTCAATAGAGGAAGTGAACTGAGTTCTGTTCACTCCTCTGTCATTGCTGGGGAAGTGGAAGCCTTTGGACAGAAGGGAAAGTAAGTGTGGCATGGGGAGTTATTTTGCTGGCATAAAAACGGCAAAGTTATGCTAGCAAAAGAACGGGGTTTAGGGAGGGTGGTCTAATAAAGTCCTATTACTTTCCCCTATGCAACAAGAAACATTCGCTTGTTACTTTTTTCTTGTTACAGGGAGGGGTATCTACAATACTTTGGGGATATTTTGTCACATTTTAGTCCTTTTCTTAAAAAGCAGTTAAGGGCAGCAATGCAACAGGTTGCTAACATTTTCCTGTTAACGTCAATGGCTACAAGTCATGTGGAGGGACCTCCATAATGAGTTACAATCACTTCTCAGAAGTAGCTTTCTAAACTTGTGAAAGTGGTAGTCTTAGGGTTAAAAAGCTAAAAACCTTGAGGAGAAAAAAATGGGTCCAAAGGGCAATTTCAATCCTGCCCCTAATAAAACAACAACCAGTGAAATCTGAGTTGAATAAAATATTTGTTTCAAGTTTTTGGGAACACTTCTTCAGATGAAGTACCAAATGTGTTCCAGCCCAGGTAGCTGTAAATTAAAAATGCTCCTGTTCCCAAGGTTCTGTCAACTCCTTTCTGGGATGCTACAGCTCTTGATGTATCAAGGACTTTCAAGCTTGACAGGCTACCTCTCAGAGACTTCACTTAATAAGATGCTAAATTTGAAGAGAGTCATAGGGAAAATCACGCCATCTCAAATAGCTGGGGGGAAGCATTAATCAGTGCTGTGCTAATGAATTTTTAATTCATACCTGGAGAAGAAATTGATGGTGGGTCCTAATCTGGTTTCAGTAGTGTTCTTAGCATAAAAGTTGTGCAGTCACAGGTAGTATGTAGAGAAAGTGTATGTTCTATATACATACTTAAAAGGCTTGTTGAAGGAAAATCAGGATAGAGATAAAAACTTGACAGGTGAAGAAAAGGATCTGTTCATGGGAAGGAAATACAATGCTTCTACATGTATTTGAGGGCATTCTTGCAAAATTGAAATAAAATATAGGTACACCTCAGGAGCCAGCATGGTGTAGTGGTTTGAGTGTTGGACTATGGACTTTTTCAGACTGGGACTTTAACCTTGTTCCTGTCTCGCAAAGCACCCTCTTGTTCCACTCCCATCCTTGCCATGGAATAAAGGTAAAGTTTTCACACACCTACCTTTTTCCACAACAGGAACATCCTCCCCCTCCCCTTGGCTTGCCGGGAATGAATGCAGCTGTTGTAAAGATGCATTCACATCCTATAAATGAAATCCCACCCGTTCTCACAAGATAACGATGATGCGGGAAATTTAAAACTAAAACTAAAAATAAAAGTCAAAAAAGAAAACCAAGCCCCAAAACATTCTAAAAATTTTACAAGTAACCCAGGGGTGGGGGAGGGTGTCACTGACCTCCTCATCCCGATCTTCGCCAGAAGTGTCCAGCATGGACCTCCCCCCACAGCTGGCATTGCACCAATATAACAGGAAAGGAATGGGGCACCTTTCAGACCATCCGTGTGATTCCGTGACTGAAACGGAACGGGTGGTCTATTGACGATGTTTCCCTGTGATTGAAATTTCATGGGAGCAGCACGGGAGCAGCACGGAATGAGGTCGACGTCATCCAAAAGGGAAGCCCTTTCTCAACCCTGTTCCGTGTCTGCAACAGACTTTATAGCCCATCTAATAATGTCCTATGACTCTGGAAACCAGGGTTCAAATCCCTGCTCAGACATGAAAACCTATCTTGGGTAAATCATACTCTCAGCCTCAGAAAACCTCGTGACAGGGTTGCCATAAGTCAGAAACAACTTGAAGGCACATACTACCAACAACAAACCTCAGTTAACAATGCAGATATGTTCCTGGGTGTTGCTTATTTAACAGAAAAGTTGGTACCGGAGGCAGGATTAACATAGAAAGCATACGTAGAAGAACAGCGGCTCAATGTGTTTCAGCAGCCATTTTGTTCACAACTAACAATATGCACATGTGAGATGAAATAGCCAGGTCAGGTAACCCTTGAATAAGTAAGCAAAAACATTTTGAACCTTCTAAAGACAGCTTGAGACCTTCTTCAAAAAATGTATCCAGGGATGATTTTGTCCTGCACCAGTATTCACTTTTCTTATGATTTCCATTTTGGTGGCCAAACTTTTAGATTTATGCTTTTTAACATGTGGGGAAAAGTTGGTAAGTCAGGCTTATCTGCGTTTCCTCATTTTCTCTGCTTTGGTAGTCATGCATGTTCTGTAAGGGCTTCTGGAGGCAGCTGCCGTTCACCTTGTCTGTTGTAGTGAGGCATACATAGCTACAGCAGGATCAGCTAGAGTAGAATCCCACTCTTTCCCAGCTCAAGCTTTATTGCACTGTTTAATGCAAACATGCTGCTGCAATCTGGCACCTTAAGCCTGGGTTTCTCCAGCCCTCCTTCACCATCCCCTCAATGCCAAAGTTGCTGGAAAAAAAATATCTAACTACACAGGGGACAAGAACGAAAGGGGGCTTGCTATGTGCATCTGGTAGGTTGCTGTAGGAAGCGATGCTTGTGGTCTGATGCAGCAGGGCTCATTTTATGTCTTTCAGTTATGTTCTCGTAAGCTATTTTTAAAAGAAGAGTATATTTACTTGTCACAAACTGGTTCTCTCAACAAAATTTGAGAAACTAAAAGCACATCTCAGTGACAGGCTTTCTGGAATGGATGTGTCACATATCTTCAGGCGTGTTGATGAGTCACCTGAAACCCAATCCATCCATATGGTTTCATTAACAATGTGATCAGTGCATTATGTAAGATGCAGGTGATACGGCAGCTGCGGCAGTGACAGTAGTTATGGGAAATGACAAGCTGGGTGTCATTAAATCAGTGAAGCTGTCAGATATTCTCAGGCAGAAGAAAGAGCCCATCTCCTATGCCTCGCTCCCTCTTAGAGTGAGTGTAATTTTCTGTGAATGATAAGCGAGTGAGTATTTAAAACCAAAGTCCATTAATTTACAGCCCATGCATAATGTAATCTTTGGCAACTATAGAACTCCACCACAGTGCTCAGCTGATATTTTGATCTACAGAGACCATCCTCTGGTGGATGAAAAGAGTAATTTGCCTTTCATGCCACTTCAGCCTTGAGCTTCATCTGAAAAAGACTGCTTGATTTGGCAGGGGGGGGAGTGGGGGCAGCAGTGGAGGTACAGAAAGAAAGAAAAATAAAAGATTCTTATTGAAACAACATATAGTACTTCTGCAGTGTAACGTGGATGCTTTTGAAAGAAAGTGATCCCTTTAAACAGCCCAGCTCATTTAACTTACAGTTTGATCTGTATTCTTCTAAGAGAAGTCATAAGGTCAATGAATACAGTAATTAACTGCACCATGTATTCTCATAGCTGACACTTCCAATAACATTCAATATACAGAAGAGTCTGAGCAGCAAACTGCCCAGTTTTGGGGGGTACTCAAAGGCAGGATGGCAATATAAATCTCTTTCTTGCAATAATCTTGAGAAACAAAGTCCAGAATTGGATGCAGGACTTCCATAGGGCTTAGGTTCTGGGATTTTATAGGAACCTGTGTTTTCATGAAATGACGGAAAGACTTTGATGTGGCTGATCTCATTTCAAACCTCATCATCTCAGCATGTTGCATATTTACTTTTATGCAGGGGTTCTCAAACTCTGGGCAGTGGGAGCCTTCCTTAATTAAGAAAAAACTGTCTGAGCCTTCCCCAGGTGTAAGGAAAATTAAATAAGGGGATCTAGTTCAGCTAGTAGCTCTGCTCTTTACCTAGGATGCTAGCAGATCAAAGAAAAGGAGAGAGCAAGGTGACATGGTTGTTCACCATCCTTAAAAGCTCATAAGTACAATAAGCCCTAAGGAAACAAATAGTTTGTAGAATGTGGAAGGCTTTCTCATTGGCTTTGGCAGTGGAGATGAACTCAAAGGACTGGGCACAAAGGCTTCTATGTCGCACTGATTGGGAGTGACCAATATATCGTCACCCCACATTTTTACCATCAAAGTACACCCTGAGGAATTGTTGGGGATGAATCACCAAGGGTGCCTGTGTTGCATTTTGAGAATCATTACAGTCTTTGTCGGGTTATATGCAAGCTCTGGTTAATATAGAACTGGCCTGTATGGAATTGATCAAAGAGAGCTGAGTTGGAGAAAATGAAATGGGGCAGTGATGGGAGGAAAAACTTAAGAGGAATGGAAAGAGTGTTTGCAAATATTTTTACCCATGATAAGGAGCATCTTGATATATCTGTTGAAAAAATTGCCAGCCTCCATCAGATTTTGTTGGCCTTGCACAAGAGTAAAAGCAACAGCACTATTTCCATGAGTGGGGTTTTTTATTGTTCATGTATACAAAAAGACATATTTGCACTAAATCCAGTGGTTGGCATCCTGTTGGTTAGCCCCAACTAGAGTAGACCCATTCAATCAGTTGTTAAATTGCGAGTCAACACATAGATAAATCCAATGGATTCCATGGGTGTACTCTAGTCAGGACCAAAAATAAGATTTAGGGTAATGTTTTTTGCTCACAGACACACAAAAAGCCTTTCAAAGAATGTTCAGAAAGAAGTCCCAAAATATGGGGGGGGGGACATTTTTCAAATGTGCAAAAAAAAATTCATAATCTTTTGTGTGTGGGATGAAATAGGCAAAAAGTTGCTTCTAGAGGCAAGGATGCGGCCCAGGGAGCTGTTCTCTTGCCTTTCATGCTTTGGCCAAAACCTCCCCCTCCACAAATGTCAGGCCAGGATTGGTGTGGGGCTGCTACTCTATATCATTGGACAGTGGAGGCAATTCAGAGGAGAAAGAAGTGGTTGATCTTCATTGTGAGGAAAAGAGAAAGGACAGTTTAGTCCATCTGGGAGCATACCCTCGTTTCTTTTCCCCTATGCACCCAGACCAGCTGCATTTCCCTCCCCTCTAAATTGCCTCCCCCTTCTCTCCCCTCCAGGGTCTTGACAGCTAACTGAGTGCGTGGGACAGAGAACTGCATGGGAGCATTATGCTATGTCCCTAGATGTAGGATCACAGCTAATGTCACACTTTATTTTTGAAAGGTCAATGTATATCTTGTGTACTTCCAGACTTTCATTTTCTACTACTCTCTAAGTTTTTTGAGGGGGGCAGTTGACTGACAATCAAAATCAATTTTATTGATTTTGCAGGAGTAAGGAACTTGTATTGTTTCCAGGCTGTACTTATCAGACCGAGAACTACTAATACATAAACTTGCCATAGCTCACCTTAATATACACTAACTTTTTTTGGTCATCCTTTCTTGTGCACTGACACAAAGATCACAGAAACCAAGTGCATTACATGATTTTTCTCACAGATACTCACCTCCTTCTTCAGAATCTAGCAAAGTGTGCTAATAATTGGGCATTTCAACACATATGGATGTAAAGAATACAGTATGCATTTTTTCAGCTGCTACAAGGCTGTCACTGCAGATTGTAACACTTCTATGCACTTTTGCTTCTATGCAAAAAGGCCAGCACTTTTTTTTCATCTAGATTGTGGGATATGCAAAATAACAACATTGGCTTCCTACAAAATACAATACTTTTTTGAGGAAAGATATATTTTGCACAAAAACCCCAACTTTGCATGATTTTCATCAAAAAGTCTCTAAATGCGAGAAACCATCAAAAACATGAAAATTCTTGTAATTTTGCCCAGCAGAGAGAAAATCTTTCAAATGGTTCAATCTCACAGGCAAGAACAAAATAAGTAAAGATTTTACATCCTCACCGGTGTTCAGTTACATCCTTGAACACAGTTGCAAGAGTCCATTCTAATCACTCATATGGTCTGATTCTTAGTGCTGATGCGGATAAACTTTGGCTTGGAAGTGCTAACTTCAAAATCAGACTCTTTGGGGTTTGGACTTGGACTCGATCTACATAGTACACTATCGACTCAACTCGAGCTAAGCAACCCTCACTCCTTTCCTTTTCTGCTGCCCTCTCACCCAAACGTATCTGGTCTTGGGTGGTGGCAACAGTAGCATGCTCTCCCACTTTCCACTGCTGGGGAGCACTGAACTCAGGACTAAAGGTGTTGTTATGTTCTTTCAAATCAACGCTGACTTTTGGTAACCCTGATATAGGGTTTTCCGTGGCTGAGCAGGGATTTGAACAAACGCTTATCTCCCAGAGTCCTAATCCAACACTCAAACTGCTGTACCACACTGGTTCTCACAGGAGCTAAGGGCGCCATAGAAAACATAGGTTTCCTTGTGTCTAGAATGCTGTTGTACTGCTTTCTCCTCAGGTAAAGAAGAGGGGGGTGGGAGAGAGCAAGAGATTGCTTTCTTTCACTGCAACCACAACTATTGCCCATGCTTTCACCACTAGGTAAATTTGGGAAGAAAAATAAACAAGGGAGTGGAGAAGGGATGGGGTGGGGATTGGCTGAATGCTTTATTTTTGTCAGGACTGGTCCCAGATGTGACCCATTCTTGCCAAGTTCAGTTCTGTTGGATCACTTTGTGGTTAATTTATTTGCATTCCCCTATACTTGTTAATGAATATGTAGTCTGTGAAAAGGAAGTATGTGCTTTATGTCTGTAACTGTCTGATAAAGCCAGCACCTGGACTCAGCTATGGGAAAAGTGGGCTGAGCCCGGGTCTGGTGGGAACTGAGAGTGGGGATGATGAATAGCCTATGACTATATAGCCCACCAGATTTTGTAGATTGTAGAATGCTTTTAGTTTACTGCTTGTAGGTTAGGTTTCATTCTGAGCGACAAACTTGTATGGTTAGCTCTTTGGATTACTGTGACAATAAAGTGTTCTGTTTTTAACTCTGAAACTGCTGGTCACTGAGTCTGGAGAAGCCAGTACCTGACAATTGTGAAATACCACTTATAACTATCACACATTTAGAAGGAACGTGTATAAGGACTATCAGACACGTTGCTTTTAAACATTCTTTTGCCAGCATTAAAAAAAATGCTGGCAAAACATCATCTCCCCTCCCCTGCACTTACCTCCTAATCCCCGCAAAGGCTTCCGGCAATAAAGAGGAAGTGAATGTGCCACTGTCAACAAACCTGGCCCTCTCTTTCTCAGTGCGCCTCTGGATTGGAACCTCCAGTGCCACCCTCAGATTTCTGTCTGGGTACTTCACTCTTCAAGACTGGTAACTTATCGCCCTATTTCCCCTCAATCCAATCTTTCTGCCTTACTCCTTGGCAGCCTTGTGTACTTCTTAGGAACGTGTATTGTGTGTGTGAATGCATTTGTTGTTATTTCCAATAAAAATACTTCATTTCATTTTAACAGGAGTTCTCTGCAGTTAGTACTGGTATACATGGGTTAAAAGATCCCAACAGGTACCTCCTCTTGCAGGCATACTGTTTAAACTAATAATTCCCCATCTAGACCCCATCTAGATTTTTGGTATCACAGGTGGGTCTCAAAGCACCCCCCCCACCTCTTAGGGCAACAGCTAAACCTACAAGCAAGCCATGAGTATCCTCCCATTCATGTTGCCCAGCAACTGGTCTTAAGAAGCCTACTGCCTCTTACACTTGAGGCAATGTGATAGCCATCATGACACAAGTAGCCACTGATAGATTTGTTAGCAGTGGGGAGAGAACTGAGATATCAGCCCCATTCACCAGACCCGGAGTCTATTGGCGAAACACCAGTCCTTAGGATCCTGACTCCCTGTATAAAGGCATCTGCTTATCTTTGGCCAAAGATAGTTCTTACCCTCAAACAAAGACCCATGCAGTCAGTGTCAGGTGCAGGCAACGAAGAACCACTTTATTACTGGAAGCTAAGATTTTATAGACCTCGCCGCTCCTGGGTCTTGTACACGTGTTAGAGAGAAAGGTTCTCATGAGCTCATCCAGTTTAAGTAGCAAACTTCAGCTAACATGTTAGTAAGACAATTGACCATTCATGGGCTTACGCAGGCTTCGTTAATGTTACAGAAAAAGATACATTCCTCTCTGCTGGGAACTGCAGCTCCTAGCAGTTTCTAAATGGTTACTATCTCTCACATACACAGTCAAGGTCTACCACAGTTTTAGCATTCTCAGCAAAGATGGCTTTACTTTGGTTCATTTCATTACCAAGTAGTACTTGTTACTGATCAATATACCAGGATGCTCTGTCATTCTATAGATATCCCACTCCAGCTATGGCTAACCATGCAAGTTTCTAATAAAGCAATGCAGCATTATGGAATTATGAATACAGATTTGTGTTTCAGCCTTCAGATTTATCCTCCACAAATCTACATGGTCTATTTTTAAAGTCACATTTTTTAGCAGCTAAGTCCATAAATTCAGTGCACATAGTGATAACCATTTTCTTTTGTTCATCCTGAATCTTCTTCCAGTTTTATTGGATGCCCCAGGTTCCAGTATTATGAGATAGGGAGGGGAAAACCCTCTCCCTATCCATTTTCTCCACACCATTTGAAAACCTCCATGTGTGCATAAACAAGCTCATAAACCTCTATTTTATTCTTACCTTTTTTAGGAAAAAAAACCTAGAAAGTTCAAATGTTGTGGCTTTTTCCTTGTAGGGAAGCATGAGATCAGGAATACAGAGCTTGGAATTTTTGAACTACAAATCCCAGAAGCTCCTAGAAACTGTAGGATTGTGACATTGGTAGATGTAGAAGTGCACTCTGGATTAATACATTTCACCCTTGTGCTATTGGGTAGGTTGGAGCTGTTAGCCCAACAACTGCCAGCATCACAATCTGCAGCACAGTAGCATCACACAAAGCTAGTATAGAATGATGTCAAGCTAAATAACTGGAGGCAGCTTATGTTTGTATTATACTAAAGATATTCTAACCCATGAAGTCACCTTAAACCCTAGCAGTTGCCTCCCTTGAAATAAATAAATAAATACCACCCTGCCACCAGCCACATTGGCACTTTCTGAGAGTCAAGTGGAAATAAAATTTAATGAAAATAATAGAGCAGCTAGTAGGGTTTACCCAGTTTGGAGCTATGCACAACTTTAGGACCAGAATGCCCAGTGTTGTTGTTGTGTGCCATCATGTCATTTCCAACTTATGGCAACCCTCAGGTTAATTTATCCCAGGGGTTTCTTGGAAAGATTTGTTCAGAAGGGGGTTGTCTTTGCCTTCCTCTGAGGCTGAGACTTGCCTGAGGATGGTTTCCATGGCCAAGAAGAGATACGAGCCCTGGTCTCCAGAGTCATAGGCCAGTGCTCAAACCACTACACCACGCTGTCCCTCTATGCCCAGTGCTTCCTATTAAAAAGTTGTCCTCTCCCCCCTGCAAATGCATTCATACTATTCTTTTACTTTAATGAACTTGGAAGATGAGAGGAGGCAAGAGAAATGATATAGCATCAAAATCATATTTGTTCTTAAGCTTAGCAGGATCCAATGAAAATCTATACAGGAATATATAGCACTCTTTCTGGGTTTTATACATGGCCTAATATAATTCAGTCTCACTGTTTAGACTTCCATACTCTCTCTGAAAGAGTTTTTGAGTCAGCTTCCTTGCTGAAGTGTGAGATAAGGTCATTTTTATAAGCGTTACTCAGATTTACTAAGATACATAGCCGTTCTATTGATCTGAGAGAACTATAAAAACTCTGGTAATGGGGGGAGCAGTAGAAACATAACTGCAAAGACCTGCTCTCTCTTTAAGCCAGCCTTGAAGTTTGTATAACATCCAACTGACTATAGATGGAAACTGGTTTGCTGCTTTGGATTTAAGCCAGATTCTTAATTTCTGCTCTATTGTCATTGTATGTTGTAGCCCTTCTAAAAGTTGCTGCTTCCCTGCATTAGACTATGTGTGTACAGGGGCGGGGGGGGGCACTGTGGACACATGCTTCCATATGCACCTTCATACCCAAATACCCGATGAACAGCATGTGCATGTGATATCCCCATTGTCTGTTATGCTTAGGGATCTACTTCCATATATTATAGCCTGAAAATTAGTACCTCTGCAAGATCTGAAAGTTGCAGTGGCGGGAGGCGGGGGGGACGGAGAGATTCTTAAAAGAATCATGTGTTTTTCAAAAATACACTTTCTCTGCATCCATTTCTCCTTCCATTTCCATTAGCTGTGTGATTTGATAAGCAAAAGCCAGGAAAGTGGAAATAGGGTCAGGGTGGCTTAATCATAGCAAAGTTAGTAGAAAGGGGTTGATGCATTTAGCTAATCATAAATTACCCCCTCCAAAAAAATCTAATTCCATTGCATTTATTTTAAAACTGGGGAGGAGAATTAACTATTAAGTTTAAGTCATTTAAGTTTAAGTTAAAAGTCTGCACTAAAAACGTTACAGAATGAAGCTGGAAAGTGTCGCCTGTACTTTTGTTCCCACTCCATCCCCGTCTTCAGCTTGGGAGAAAAGAAAACTGATGCCCACGTTTTGGGAAAATCCCATTTCTCATCCACTCCACTAAAACCCCCTTTTCTGTTTTCCCTTTCCCCCTCCCTAATGATCTTTTTTCCTGAAATTTGCCCTTTCTTTAGCTTACTGGTTCTCATGTGAATTCAAGAAGAGTTCCCAGGATTAAGGACTTCAAAATTCAATTTCCTGGGACAGATGAGGTGGCTCTGTGCAGTGTTCAGAGTACAAAACAGAAAAGCCACCCAGATGCAAAGAAGACCAACCCTTTCCAAGCTACTCTTATTATTCCATAATCTTAGTACATTTATTCTCTAATCTTAGTACATGTTCACCCAAGAGCTGAATTCAGTGGGACTTACTTCTGAATACAGACGCGTGCAGACTTTCATTGTTAACACGCACACCTACGACAACACCATCTTTTGACAATACAAGAAATAACAGTCAGAAACCAATGGATGAGTTAAATATGTATCAATGTATGACTTGTGAGTTTGACAGTCATGACAGGAAGGGCATAACCTAGTGGGAGAGCAGATATTTTATACGTAGAGGGCCTCGGCACCAGTCCTTAGGATCTCTAGTTTAAAAAGGAAGGCAGGAAGGCAGGGAAGGCCTCTCTCTGCCTGAGAACTTGATAAGTTAACTAGCCCTCTGTAACCATTCACCCAGCACACATGAGGGTTAAGATGGGAAGGGGGGGTACATGCCCCATACCCCACCCCATGTCCCCATCCTTCCCTACCCATTCTCAATTATCCCATGTTGACAAGGGGAGGTATGAAGGAAGCCTCAACTTGAACATATGTAGAAATAAAATTGGGAACCTTGATAATCCAGGATTCCAGATTACATGAGATAATCAGAAACTGAGTGGTTGAGGAAATAGCTTGTGTGTGCATGTTGTTATTGTGTGTCTTCAAGTCATTTCCGATTTATGGTGATCCTAAGGCAACCCTATCATGGGGTTTTCTTGGCAAAATTTGTTCAGAGGAGGTCTGCCTTTGTCTTCCTCTGAGGCTGAGCGAGTGGGCTTTGCCCAAAGCTACCCACTTGGTTTCCATGGCCCAGTGGGGATTCGAACCAGAGTGATAGTCCAATGCTCAAACCACTACATTGCACTGGTTCTCAGTTAATTTAATTAGCTACATTAATTCTAAAATATATTAGTGCTGTCCTGTACAACAGCCTGTGCGCTATGTAAAAAAAGAAGTTTTCCTAGTCTGTACGCACAGGTACAGCAAAGATTCTGAATGGGTTTGTCTGCAAAGTGTCTGCCTTTACTAGTCCAACTATAAAGATAGCATTGTACTGTTAGACAGGCTCCATGTAGGCTGTGATGCATGGGAGGATGTTCCCTGCAGGCTGCAACCCTTCCTTTACCACTTCCTGAATACTGGAAGTCCTCTGCAGAGCCCCAGCCTCTTGGGCAGATTTGGGTGCCTCCAGATAGCCTTTGGTTTGCATTCTCGCCTCTTTTAGCTCTTACATGAGCATGCTGAATACCGTGCATAAGGCTATTGTCAATCAGACTGAGCTGAATGAACCAGTTCTCTGACTCAGTATAAGGCTTTGGATATTCAAGGTATGTATCAGTGGTTGTTTGTACTTCATATAACAGCTACTGTATAAGAAATGTTGGTGCTGTCTTTGTCAGAGACTCATATGAAATCATCCTGGATATCTGATTATTTTTTTTCCTATTATGAACATCTGTAAGCCAAAAAGTACTGTTCAAATGGGTTTTGGTCATAACTACATGAATTGATAACAGAAAAACTTCATTCATTTCCTCTCCCTCCCTTTCCCCCTTTCTTTCTGGACTGATTGTTCCAGAGATATAGCAGTTGTTTGTGACATCATAATTCAGTTGCTTGTAAGTAATTGTGATGCTGCAGACAATGCCCTGTGGCATTAACAGAAATGAATCAGTAGAAGAGACTGTAACAGAACAAACCATTATTTACACTCAAATACCTCACTAATCAGCACACATAGATGAAAATAATAATAATAAAAATATTTGTCAGAGCAGAATAGGGATTATTAAATGCGAGAGAGATTTGAGATTTGTTTGTAGAAAACTCCCTAAAGCACTTGGTTTAAAACACAGCTGCACTGCTGAAAGCAAATCAGATGTTAAATAGTATTGCAGGAGTAAACAATGAAACTCAGAGTTTAGGTGGTAGTGTTATTGTTACATAAGACACCACTCGCATTGCATCAAAAGTACTGTAAGCAATATTGTGATCTACACTGTGGGGCTTTTGAAAAAGAGAAAATTCAACCAACACAGCGAAGAGACACAAAGCCATTAAGAAGCAAAAGGAAGAGAATATTGGAAGGTTTCTCAATATTCATCCTGAGATAATTCCCCCCATGTTGACTACATATGTAGTTATTACCTCCTGCAGCAGAAGAACCCCATGGGGCCAAATAGGGGGTTTTACCAATGTGGTCAACCTGGCCCTCAGTTGATTCCCCTAAACCCTACCCAATACAGTGGTCATAGCTGTCACCAACATGGGTTTTCTGGGTATTTGTGGACGCATCCATTAATCTTTCAAAAATCTGGTATCAGTAATACAGAGCAGTACTAAGAACAGCTAACTGTGTAGTTCTTACAGTGTTTACTGAAACATACATTTCATGGAGTTCACTGTACCTCACTCCCAGGTGAGTGGGAAGAGGACTGAAATCTGAAAGCAGGTAAACTGAAAGAGTTCAGTCAGCAAGCACAGTATTGCTATGACAAGGCAGTGGGGGCCAGCACTTTCAAAGGTGAGTAGAATCACATGGCATTCATAGATGAAGGGAGGAATTCTAGAAATGGATAAAATAGCTCTTAGCCCCTGAACGATGAAAGAAAGAAAGAGATCCTGCATACAATAGCATACTTACAGCATGGATGAGTGTGTGGCAGGCGGGAGCGAATTAAATGTGTTTGATTTATAATTATTTGAGCCTCTTTTTAAAATAAAAATGTTGATGAATTTTCTATTATAATATTAGTGTGTCCTAACCCATATACCATCTGTGGAACAACACACAGGTATCCAAGGTAGGTAACATCCCTGGGCATTGCTATATCTAGCAATATGCAAGCAGAATGGGAGATATATCTTTAGCATAGTCTAAATCTCACCAGCATTGTCTGGATCTTTTATTAGCCAGGAACAGCATTATCTTTGTTAAAGATGTCATGGACAGCTGTCTTCATGCACTTGATCAGGCTGACTTCTATCTCTTCTGGGCCAATTATATATCCTTCCAAACCTCTGTTTGACCATTCAGATTTAAAATGTTTACTAGCCTCCACTTATATAAACAATATTTCCTTCAGTATGGAAACAAGATCTTAGGTCTTGTTTATATGAGGGGGAAGAATACAAACAAGTCCAAAAAAGCAGGCATTCGCAATGATGAGACCTGTCTTCACGATCAAAGGAGCCCCCTAAACTCTGCCCGACCCCCTAGCCAAGATGGTGGCCGTGAGTGATTTACTCGCGATTTTAAATCTGCCACTGCCATTTTTTAAAAAAACCAGTTTCCCATAGTGCACACAAGCGATACTTCGTATTTCCAAAAAAAAAAAAAAAAGAAGAAGAACAAATAGTATAAGATCACCATGTTATCGATTTTCCAGACCCTCGCTTAGCTGAAAATCTGGTGCTTTCTCTGTTTGCTAGCCCTGCCCCCCAAGTTCATCCAGCCATCACATTATGCTGCCTGTTCATATCTGTGTGAATGCGAGTGTTCAAACAATTGCACATTCGCACGTTGTACGGAGCTTTTTTTAAAATCTGGACAAAGCTCCAGACACGGCACACATAGACTTTGTGGTGGATTTGGCTGCTTCTCTTCCAAATGACACATATTTATGCGCATGTCCATACGAACAGATCGCCATAGATTTGAATCCCATTTGTATTATTTTGACCATATAGACAAGACCATAGTATCTTTTCCTCCATGCCGTTAACACTCAAGGGCTACTTAGTTCTTGGCTGCCTTCCATCAGATTGCATCAACCATCTGATTGCAATTGCTGTAACCCTTTAATGTAGGACCTTTCTTAGGGCTTCTCTAGACAGGCTAAATACCCCATCTTGCCCCTGTCTCAGATCCCTGCAGTCCATATGACACAGGTCATTTGCCTCGCTATTCCCCCAGTCAGTCCTCACCACACCGGGGCTGATGGGGGAAGATGGGGTACAGCCCAATAGAATGGTTTATAAAAATATCGAATTTACTCCATTATCACTGGCATCAGTGGAGGAACCCATCCCTGTAGGCCAGCCCTTGCTGCTGCTGTGGTCTCCCTGGCTCTCCCAGAAGGCAGGAAGGAGTCCCACAGCATGTGACCAAAGCTGGTCATATCCATGAGGGCTCAGTCACATGTTATGGGCCCCCGTCTTGCTTTCCAAGACAGTGAGGGAAATGACAGCAGCTGCAGCAATGGAGCTGGCATACCTGTCAGGACTTCCTCCCATTCTGTGCAGGGAACAGGGAAAGAGCACACCAGATCCGTGAATGGGATACACCAGCAGGGAGCCAGCATATCCTGCCTTGTATAAATGAGCCCTTGGATGCATTATACGTCAGTTCACTGTTTATGTTTTTTCATTAGCATATCCTTTTGTTTTCATTAGGCTGGCTTTATGCCCAGAACTAGCCACTGCCTACTGTCTTAGCAACACACACAGACATTTCATAATATACAAAGTTTTCTACCTTATATTTTATGCTTTGCAAACACAGTATTCCATCTTCAGCAACTTTCTCAAAATATAATCCAAATTAGCACTCACCCTATAACATCAGTGCTATTTCTCTCACTGGCAATGGCTCACCAAAGCCTCATTCAAAGCTATTTCTCGGCTTTGCTATCTCCAACATATTTTTTTTTTTAGTTTGAGATGTCCGTGGTGGAATACTGGGGCTCATCTCCTTGTCCAGAATATGCTTTGTCATTCAGCTATAAATGCAAGAAAGGAACATTGATTGTCAAAGCTGCTTAACTATATTACATGATAAAGGTCACAGAGAGAATATGATCTGGCCTGTGGCTTAGTAAGACATTGAATTTCACTGCTGGCAGGTAATTTTGTGTTGATCTCTCTCTCTCTCTCTCTCTCTCTGGCTTTTCTTCGCAAACAAAGATTCAGGAAGGACTCATCCCGCGCTTTCTGCAAGCACGCTGATGACTAAAAAGGCCAATCCGAGATAAACAAGTCCAGCTGCAGAAAGCACAACAGAAGGTCTCCTTGGGTGATGTTTCCGGGTTGTGATTCTTTCTGCATTGTCGTTTCTCTTCATGACTTGTTCAGCATGAGTTCTCAAATAAGGCTGCAGCATTGTGGATAGTGTGTCTCCATGACACCCGATGTGAGGCCAGGGCGGACCATTGTTGTGATCAATTTAGCCGAGCCTAAGATGTTGTTTCAGGGAGTCCTTGTATTGCTTTTTTGGAGCGCCCCTCTTACGCTGACCCGTGGCAAGTTCACCATAGAGTACTATTTTTGGGAGGCGATGGTCCTCCATCCTAGAAATGTGCCCTGCCCAGCGCAGCTGTGTTCTCAATATCATGGCCTCAATGCTGCTGCTTGCTCAAGGACAGCAACATTCGTCACATAGTCAGTCCAGGGTATATTTAGGATTGTGCGTATACAGCGCTGATGAAAGCGTTCGAGGAGTCGTATGTGGTGGCGATAGATGACCCTTATTTCAGACCCGTGAAGGAGAATAGACAGTACAATGGCTCTATACACACTGTTTTTTGTGCTTCGCCTCAGGTATTGATATTTCAACAGGAATATAGCTACTGGAGGTGGGCAACATGAGAGTGTTGCCCTACAAATGAGAATTCTGTCCCCTTCAATGAAATTCTCCTCCAATTCCCAAATTTCGAGCACTACAGAGAATGAGATACTGAACATCATTCACACATGAATCTCATATTTGCTGTGTTTGCATTCCCTTGGCAACTTTGCCTGCCTGTTTTCTTGGGTGACTAAACTGCATTTCTAAATGCATGACTGAAGTTTTAGTTACTGAAATGCTTGAAATTTGGGGACTGAAGGAAAATTTCATTTTGGAGTGGCAGAATTCATATTTGCTCCCCCATAGCTACACCCCTCTGTTATAGGTAACTGTGAGGATTCAGGAGTCTATTCTTATAGTGTAAGCATTAAGTCAGCCTTCAGATTGCTATCAATAATTAGAAGTAGTAATGATTAATGTGCATTCATCTTGATCTTAGCTGTAGCCTCTTGCGATTGAGAGCTGTCAGTCCAAATTGGATGGATTATGTGTGTGTGTGAAATTAAAACTAGACAATGAATTCAGTATGTATGATGCAAATAAATTATTCTTTCTTTTTTACTTGCAAATAAGTGCATGTGGTGATCCAGATCTGGATTAAACTTCCCCCTTCTCCATTTTTCTCTAAATTCTTCCCTGCAAAGGCTAAAAAATTGTGGTACCATTAGGAGAATTCAGGAAAGGTTTACAAAAAGTCACTTCCTTGCAAAAGGTTACAGACTGAGAAGAATTTGGGGGAGGGAAAATTTAAACCTTTTTTTTTTACTTGCACCCAGTAGCCCAGTAAGTCCCCAGTAGGGACTTACATATTTATTTATAAGCTTAAAAAAAAAGAAGATAATGCTTTTCTGAATCCTATGCATTTGACATCTCATCTAGTTCAGCCCTGAGAACGAAAGAGGGTGTGTATATATATAATTAGATTCCATTTAGAGGAACATTTAAACTGACAAATGAAAATCTAGATAATTTCTTCTAATCTATCCATCATGCCATTTCTTTTATGAATTAATGATGAACCTTGTGGGAGAATTTCTGTGCTTGGACAGCATGAAAAACACACCTGACATTTCATTCTGCTCACCTGTGACCTCCCTATTATCCTCTTCAGTAATCCTTGAATGAAACATTTCACGAGCTATTTGCTCTTTTCTGGCCATGTAATTATTATGTTCCTTATTCATTTTGTTTCATTGATTAATAAAAGGCATTTAATTTTTGAAAGTTTGAGGCTATTTTCTAATTTGGTATGCTTCTGTAAGGCCTATGTTTGTGTGTTACTTTAAGATAACACTTTCCGGTCACTGAAGGCATTTGGCTTTACCTCACAACACCCAAAAGGCATGCGTTATCTCAGAATAACACATGCCTTGTTAAGTCTTCTTGGATCCATTTTTGAGGGACAAGCTACCTCTTAGTCTCTTAAAAGAATGGTAGTTTAAATTATTTTGGCTTTACCCATAGTCTACTACTCAGTTCTGAGATGCATATTTTTCAGATATCTGATCCATGTAATGGAAAGGGCTTATGGGAACCATAGCCCTTGATTCTGGAAACACACATCGAGCAGCTTTTCGTTTTCCATGAGAAGACATTCTTCACCCATTAAGTATTTTCAAAGTAGCATCCATGTATATGAAATGCTTTAACAGGCTGGGTGGGGGAAATACCTACAAAAGGAAGAAGTAAATGTGAACATTTGAGATTTACACAGATGTAAAACTTCTGTCATTTACATTCCAATCCTACATGACAGAGATGGAGAACCTCTTTAAACACAAGTGGATGTAACCCACGGGGCTTTCCCATCTGGCCTATGATGTTCTGCAGTGATGGGAAGATGAGGGCTTTTTAAATGTTGGGAAACTGTTGCATGGAAATGAACAGCTTTTTAATCCATGATGGTGTTGGCATGGAACTGAAGTTTGCTGTTGCACTGCATGCTGTTGGCAAACCAGGGGCCCTTTCAAACCTACTCATTTATAGCATTATGATTCCACTTGCATCCTATGGAATCCTGGGGACAGTAAAGCTCTTCATCTGAGAATTTTAAGTACTTCTCCTTAAACAGCAAATCCCTGCATTCCACAGGATGTTACCATGATACTTAAAGTGGAATCACAGCACTATGATTGTGCAGTGTAAAAGGGTCCCAGGAAGCTGTTGCACTGGAGCTTACTTCTGTATTGGCAACCATGTCTTATGCAGTGTCTTCTATCCCTGGTAACAAAGTGTTAGGAATACCATCATCTTTATTTATACCCTGCCCTCTTTCCCAAAACTGGGGTTCAAAGCAACCTGCAAATTAAAACAAATACAATATAGCTAAAAACATATGAAAGATCAACATGGAAATAGAATTAAACTATTGATGAGATTAGAAGAATTTAAAACATGCAATTAAAAATAATAGGAAGTAGTTTCAAAACAGTACAATTAAAACAATACAGTGCCTTCTTAAAAGCCCTTTCTTTCCAACCTACCACTGGCCCTGCTCAGTCTGTTTTGTCCGTCCCTGTGCAGGGCCAGTGCTGGTATGTGCCTTCTCAAAATTCAGCCCCCTAAAATGTGGTTTAATGTACTCTAACCAAAGATGGCTGAACGTTAGCAGCACAGACTCCATGCTGTCCCATCTTTGTAGGATTATTACTATCTTTATATTAATAAAAATATGGACAGAATCCCCAAAAGGTGGAATCAGTCTCCTGGAGTCCTCTGACTCAATGTTGGGCTGGGGGCAATCTCTCCCCCCTTCCTTGAAGAAGTACTTAGGCTGATAACCCCGGGAGACATCACAGCCAGCAATCTCACACACACACACCACCCAATGTGCCATCACTTCTGCTGAGGGCAGAAACAGGCACCTGGACATGTGATCAACAAGGATGTGGTCGCTATACCCTCTCCTCATTGATCTCACGGGCACCCCAGCAGAAGTTAACGGTGCACCAAGCAGGCTTTCCATGGAGCCGCTTGGCTAGTGGCAAAGCAGTTGCGCAGCTCCAGAGAAGATCCATTCCCTTCCGTGCACTTCTCAGTGCACCATCGCTTTTGCTGAGGGCAGAAATGGGGTGCCCGTGCGATCAATGAGGAAAGGGTAGAGCAACCCCATTCTTGTTGATCACATGGTGCAGCACCCCATTCTGACCTCACCAGCAGCAATGGCCATGGCCTGGCTCTGCAAAGAGCTGTTTGGCTGGTGGGCAAGGCACTGGCAGCAGTGGCACCAAGGGGGATAGGCCAGCAGGGCCAATGTGGTGTCAACCCATTGCCGACATCTGGACTATGGTACAGATCAGGAACGGATCTGCGCCGGTACGTGTAGGTGGCATTGTGTCAACCTGGGGCAGCTCTGGAGCATAATGCCCCAGACTGGTCCTGGATTATGGTACTGATGTATATGAGCCCTTAGTTTAGTTTAGGGTATTAGTTTAGGGTATTAGTTAGATTGTTAGTTACTTTCTGGTTATTGTTTTAGCTAAAATCATTGGTATAGTGTTTAGTATAATGTTTAATCTTAGTTTAGTTTTAATTTTAAGTGAGTGTGTGTGTGTGTGTGTGTGTGTGTCATGATTTTCCTTTTCTATATTTTTCTCTCTTTTTTTCTTTGCTTCTTTTTTCTTTCTTATATTCTTTGTGATGTAAATGGTTTGTATTAAAATTAATAAAAATTATATAATTTTTAAAATGTGACTTAAAAGGTTTCCCACCCCTGCAATATGCATTGGGCAAGGAATGTCTGTTTTACTCTTTTATAGGGAAGTTGTTTTAGTTTGTTTTTTGGTATAGGGCCAGGTACATCAATGGCACTATATCAACACCAACAGCAACAAAACAGAGTAAAGCATACCAAAACCTATTAGAATCAATGGTCTCTGTTGTGTGAAGCTAATGGGCTGTCAGTCCTTAATGGTTGGCTTTGTAATAGGCTCCTCCAGACAGGTATGTGCAGGTGCAGTATTGACACTGATGTCAATACAAATTGATTGAAAATAATTCTTCTTATTCTATTCATCAATGATAACAGATATAGGAATTGGTGTAGAGATGTAAATCCTCAGTTATTTTATCCCCATTTCCACAGAATGACTAATTATCGTAATTTTATACCTGCTGTGGGAGAAAACAAATATGTCTCCATGCAATTCTCCCTGTTTTCAGGTGTCCCAGAGTGTTGTAAAAGAATTATTCTACACTTGGGGGGGGGTCACAAAAATACTGCTTTCTGTGCAGAATACAGGTTTTGTGCCAAAAAAAAAAAAAAAACCAAAAACCAAAAACCAAAAATACATTTTTCTAAATAGAATAATTTGTAAGCATCAATTTGGAACATTTGAATACAGGAAGAAAATTGTACAAGATTCTCACTGGCCTATTATTTTTCCCAACAGGGTTTCCCGAATGTTGGGAAGCTGAGAACAAATAATAAATATTATTTTCATCCTTAAGACAGTGCCCATGACAAGCAAAAAGTATGCATGCAGGGCTGGAGGGGACATCTGAATAAAATATTGGAATAATTGTTATGTCCTGTTATACACCCACAATGATTGATGCATTTTGGAACTTTTTCCTTAATGCCACTACATGTTTGTTTAAGAATAATTTTATTAAAATGAAGCTTAATTGTTGTTTTATGTCTTATTGCCACTACAATCTTTGTTTAGGAATAATTTTATTAAAATGAAGCTTAATTATTGTTTTATATCCTATTGCACCTTGGAAATATTTGTAACACGAACAATGGGATTTAAATTATTACATCAAAAATTTCTATCTGAATACTAAGAGCAAGACTACAGCTATCAATTGTTCTGAAAATGTGAAAATCATGTATAATCTAAAGCCAAAATATTATCAATCAATGGATGCTTTGGTTAACTGTTTCCACGTAGTAGGTCAGATGGGGCAATAGCAGCCCTCCAGATATTTTTGATTTGCATTTCTCATAATCCATAACTATTATTTAGGCTGGATAGGGCTGATTGATATTTTAGACAAAATAACATACGGAGGGCTAACAGATGCCCATCTCTGTCCTATGTAATTTATCCACAGTTTCTTAAATTATTTGGGTGATATTGAGGCTGATCCAGATCTCTCCACATTCAGTTTCCATGTAAATCAATGAGAATTGAAAGGTAGCCATACCTAACTTTTCACTAACTTTTGGAAGGAGTTTCATGGGTCATCAAGTCCAACCTCCTGCTCAGTGCAGGATCTCTAGCTAGAGCATCTCCAGCAGATTGCTGACCATCCTCTTTTTAAAGCTGTCCAGAAAAAGAGACCGTGCCACCTCTCTAGGCAATTGGTTCCATTGCCGAGCTGCTCTTACTGTCAAGAAGTTCCTTCTAATATTCAATCAAAATCTACCTTCCTATAACTTAAAACTATTAAATCTTGTCCTGCCCTGGGGGCAGCAGAAAACAAACCTCTACCCTCCTCTCTGTGACAGCCCTTGAGTAGGTATGGAACAGAAATTTATCAGTTTCCCTACTGGGGTCGAATTTGGAGTTCCCACCCCTTGAGAATCTTAAAACAATTAGACCTGCTCCTCTGGAGTAGCATACTGGCATTTGAAATATATTGCAACTAGATAGCAGTGTTGCCCAATTTTACACAGCTTCTAGTATTAGGACCTTCTTCCTGCTGCCCCTTCAGCAATCTATCTTACTGAAAACTTCCACCAGAGGGTTTCCCAATCGCAATGAATTTCAGCAAGGAAGCAATGGTCTCCTTCCTGATTCTACTGGCATCGTTTGTTCTTTTCTGGCAGCCAGTGGAAGTACCTCTTTCTTTGACATGGAGTCAGCAGTAAACCAGTCTGAAATATCCAGTGTTGCTTTTAACTGCCAAAGAACCTAAACTGCTAAAAATGTTAAAGACACTGCTAATGAAAGGACTCTGAGGAAATGATAATTATATATAAGGCAATACTTTTGCAATAGAGTACAGAAATTGTTTATTTAATCAATTTATTTAAACCATTTATGTATCACCCTTCATAAGTATTTTGTGTCAGGGTGGTTCACTATAGAAGTTAATACCATATCAAACCAGCAACAGGAGCATATATATTAGACTGGTTTAAATCAATAACACAATACACATAAAATGACAACAAATTAGAACTGTGAAATTGGACAGTTCATGTTCAGTGTTTATAATACAGATTCATTCAGTACTTAAAATACAACTCTTTGAAATGTCCCAGGGAATAAAAAGCCACATGGTCAAACAAGGTAGAACCATAGAATCACAGAATCTTAGAGATGGAAAGGACCACAAAGACTATCTAGTCCAAATCCCTATCATGCAGGGATACACAAGCACTCCTGAAAGACATCCATCCAACCTCTGTTTAAAGACCTCCAAAGGTGGAAAATCCACCACCCTCCATGGCAGTCTATTCCAGTGTTGAACAATTCTTACAGGGGGTGGAAAGTTCTACCTAATGTTTAAGTGGAACCTACACCCTTTAGATGGCAAAGGGAAAGCGATTAACCCATGTTCCTGCCCAAAACAGGATTTCTCATTATACGTGCCTCAGCAAACTCACACATTAAGCCTGTGTTCACCATCAAATGACCAATCACAAAACAAAGCATGCTGAATGCAAGATATATAGGGGAGGAAAATAGCATGCTATAACAGTGTCTTTCAAAAAATATGATGAACATGTCATCTAATTTGACCCTCAGCCTGACACCTAAATAAAAATACCAGGCAAGCTTCTTTGGGGAGGAACTTCCACAACCAGGGTACTGCAGATGAGAATTTATATTATATTATTATATACCACTCCTTTGCTGCCTCCCCTTTATTTCTGATGGGGGCAGCAGTCTAAGGAGGCAGACAATTTTAGCATTTGGGTAGGATGACATTCAAAAGGTAATACCTAAGCTTACTTGACCTCAAGCCTTTATGGACTTTAAAGGTTAAACTAGCACTTTGAACTGAGCCTTGAAGCAAGCCAGGAGCAAGTGTAGAACTTTCAAAGCTGAAATGTTCCCAGAAAGCTGTCCCATTAAAATTCTAGTCACTGTATTTTGAACTACTTGCAGATCTTGTAGAATAGAATAATGTTGGTAGTAGGTGCAGCTCTCTGGTATGGCAAGCTATGTCTGCTGAAATTCCACATGAAACTTTGCTAGTCATATTAAAGCTCTCTTGTCTTCTCCTGCTTGAAGAAGAATTTATTTATTTCTGTCTAAAATTAAAAGTAACATTATAAATGTTATGCCAATCTGATTGGGCTTCAGAAGTAGTTTTAGTAGTAGCCATATTAAGATGTAGAGTAGATATATGTCTTAAATCATACTGTGTTTTAGCATGGTATAGCAGTGCATGTGTGATCTGGGAACATGTTTAAGCATGTCATGGATTGTTGTTGCTGCATGCCTTTTCCTACTTATGGTGATCCTAAGGCAAACCTATCACAGGGTTTTCTTGGCAATATTTGTTCAGAAGGATTTGCCTTTGCCTTCCTTTGAGAAAGTGTGACTTTCCCAAGGTCACCCAGTGGGTTTCCATAGCTGAGCAGGGATTCAAACCCTGGTCTCCAGAGTCATAGACCAATGCTCAAACCACTAAAGGGAGATTTGTTGGTTTGTGAAATTGATGGTTCAGGGTTGATGGTTATAAAAATATACAGTCAGGATTCTTGTACATTATATAGTCTTGAAGCCACAATTTTGAGCATATTCCAATCAAAATTCATCAGTTTTTAATCTTACATGTTTCAGTAAAAGAGAGCTAAGTATATGCATAGATTTAGCTGCATATCCTCCAACATTTCACAGATAAAAACTGAGAAGATTATTAGATGTGGCAAATATAGTGTGATAACAATGCCAAAAGAATGCAAAAGAGCACCCATAGCGTACCATGCCGTGCTTTGGCGTTATGCTGCCATGAAAAAGCCAATCTATTTTATTGATGGGCCAAGCCATGAATAGATCACTGATGGTGTTTTTTTTTCATGGCATTACCAGTGTCTGAAACCACGTCCCATTCTGCTCTCATGAACACAGGGTCAATGGATGGTTCCTGCCAGAATACTTCTGGGTGAGAACGTGAAAACAGGCACAGCACTATCTTTTTATGAACCTCCTCGGGTTGCTTGCCAATTTTGCTTGTGTGTTCATTTTTTTTTTAATTTTGCTGTTTTTAGACTTTTAAGTGCACTCACGTCTTCTCCACAAAGATCAACCACAAAGATCAAGCGCCCCAGCAAACATGGAAGTTAATAGCGTTAGCATTCATGCTCCAATAATGCTGGGGCTGCTCTTTCTCGTTATTACAGCGACGGGTGATTAAAAGGGTTATTGTGCCAGGACACTCACACTTCAAAATATATTGGGACAGGAATGTTTTAAAGGCTTGTCTGATAATCTCCTGAGACGTGTATAGCTGAGCAGTGTTAGAGTATGATCAAAAGGGTGTGGCCAGGCAGCAAAAAGGGAAAAGTTATTAATGAGGTATAACACACAAAGCTACTATTTTAAGCAAAGAAACCCTGGAATTTATATAATGAGGTTAGGAAGGCCTGAAAAAAAGAAAAGGAAAAGAAAATACAATGCTCTCTGTGTATAGATGCATGTGCACAGCATGATTAACAATAAATATTATATAATATGTTATTCTAAAATTAAAATGCCTTCATCAGACCTGCTCAAAATTATTGCTTTCCCTCAGATCCACTGTATGAACTCTGTGTTCATAACCACTCTCTCTCCCAATGCACATTATACTGTGCAGATCAAATCAAATCTCAGCTTCCTCATAACATAATACTCATGTGGTCACCTTGAGCCAATCATAGCTTCTCAGCCTTGCCTACTTTACTGGATTGCTCTTAGAATAAAAATAGTGGGAAAAATAAAATGCAATACTTTTAGCTCCAGGACACAAATGGAATGTAATTAGTTGAACTGGAAAAAATGTGATTGTCATAAAGAAATCCATGCATTCCAGTGATCTTTTAAACTGTCTCAGGCAACAGCCCTATGTACAATCCTATATGCATTTACCTAGGAGTGAGTCCAGCTGGACTCGTTTGAATTTACTTCTGAGTAGATTATGTATTGGTAATGTACCTGCTCTACTGGGGGGGGGCGGTTTTCTCAAAGTAAGTAGGCAATAAAATCGCCTCCAGTGTTCAACGTCTACTAGTAAAGGTTTCTTTCCTGTGGCACTGTGCAGCCCTGGCACATACAGAGGATTAGTGCATCAAAAGGAAGGGAGGGGGAGAAAAGAAAACTAGTAAAACTGAAAGTAAGGTTGATAGAAATCTCTCCAACCCCCCCCCTCAAAAAAACTTAAGGGTGAAGAAAAAAAACAGGAATGCTTCTTTGCAATATTGATCACTGGGAGGGCATCCATGAGGTGGGGGCATCCATTTGTATGTGAAAGAGAGAGACTGAAAAAGTATTGAGCGCACAGTTCAAGGGTGCTGTAATTCAAAGTGGCTCTCCTCAAGGAGATCTCCTCTTAATTGGCAAGGGTCTCCCCTTTCCCTGGTTTTTGTCAGGTGTGTTTATTCCTTTTGCTTACATCAAGAAGCAAATTGGAGACATGCAGTACTGTTCCAAAGCTAGGAAAAGCTGCAGCAGTTTGATTTTGTCTGAGTTTACCCAGAAGGGGAAAACTCTGTTAGGGGATAATAGGACACTCAATCCCCAGCAGAAGCCAAAAAACTATCTCAGCAGACTTAGCAGCAACCTGTTCCCAAGACTACTCACACACAGAGTGTTTGACATCCAAATAAGCAGGAGGCACTTTTATCTTCAAAGTCAAAGAGTTGCAATATATACAAATATTTACAGTTGAAGGAGAAACTGCTCCACCTGGCTTCAGCATTCACAGGAAGAGAAGAGAGGAGGAAATGAGCTCTGTTCTGAGCTCTCCCATATATACATCTACAGGACATTGCCCTCTAGTGGCCTGACTAGGCATGACTTGGTAGTTCATGCAGTCAGCCATTATGACACAGCATGGTATGGTTCTGCAGTTGTTTGGCCATTTTATAATGGAGTTCAGTCTAACTCCTGACAAACTCTGCCCATCCTCTCCTCTCCCTCCTGCTAAATTAACTGAGCACAAACTACCTTTGCATTTTGAACTCAATTTGCAGCAACTGAAGTAAGCTGAGGATAAAGGTGGACAATGGAAGGAGAAAAGAGAAACCAGGACATTTTAAAAACAACTTAGAAAGTGGGATGTCAGATGATTAACTGGGACTTTTGCTGCCAAACCAGGACAGTTGGAGGGTATGTGTCTGAATTTAAGGAGATTTTAAATTGCTTAGCTTTGAGTAGTTTATGTTGTTTATGAGGACAATTTGTCCCTCTACAATTATGGGGTTATCTTTGCATAAACAAGAGAAACATACTGAGAAATCCTACATGCTTTTCCTCCCACTTCAAAGTGTTTGTAGTTGAATTTTTTTAAAAAACTGCAAATGCAATTAGAACTTGATGATATTTTCTCTTGGATTATAATTATATCGAAGCAGATGAAGCACTGGGGGGAAATGCTTTCAGTTTACCTTTGCTTTACATGTTCATTCTCAGTTTATATAAAAAGCATAGACAACTGTTGTGCACAATCAAAGCTATTACAGGTATTCATGTTCATGTAGCAGAGATTAGGTATAGACAGACAGTTTACTCCATCTGTTTTTTATTTAACTAAAACTAGAAAGAGTCTAAGCCTCTTATGCCTCCCCCCTTCCCTTCTTCTTGATTAATTGTCTACTTGTACACACATTCAGGAGTTTATGATAATAGAATTTGGATTATGTCTCAACTTGTTATTGTTTAATTTACACATAGCCCTGTAAATGTACATGATGAGATATGCTAGGTAATCTCTTCCAAATAGAAATTGCCTACAAGGGCAGCCCATGCTTATTTGGCTTTTATTCCTAAAACAGTTTCCAGTGGGAAGAACTATTAATGTTTAATGGAGATTTAACATCCAATCTTCTGCTGGTTCCTGGAAAAAGATCCCACGTTCATTAAAAAGTCTTTCTACAGTCCATCAACGAAGTTTTGATAACATCCATCACTTGAAAGTCTGGCCAGCTATGTGGTATCTAAAAATAAAGTGAGATCATTAGACCAAGGTTTAATTTCAAACTTGGCTTTTTTACCACTCTGTATCATTAAATAGTAGATGACGTTCAGTTTCAAGATGCAGCATTAAAATAGACATGTCAGTTCCTGTGACATGGACCTATTTTTTTTATGGAAATCTGAGCAGAGGTTTATTTGCTCCCCCAAAAAATCTATCCCTGATTGTCTGGGTTTCTGCAAAGATTTGATTCCATTACCCATTTGAATTTCCCCAGGCGGCATGGTAGCTGCCAGTGCCAAACCTGTACCTGTTGGGGAAGTAATTTCAGAGTCATTCACATTGACACCTTAAAACAGGGACGTCATGGTAGATTGGAATTTACTGATAGATCATTGGGTGATTTGCAGTCGATCACCAAGAGTTTCTGACACTCTGTTGTCTAACAGGAGCAAAAGCCAAAAGGCCTCTGTTCCTGAATTAAGATGCTAGAAAAGAACACTTCGGGGGTGGGGGGATTGCATTGTCATTTGTGAGCTTTGTTCTGGTACTGATTTTCAAAAATCTGGGCTGAGCATTTGCTCAGAGGCCCCCTACTGTTTAATTCTTAGGGCTTGTCTACACAGGCCAAATACCCAGGTTTGCTGCCATTCTAGAGCCCTGTAGTCAAAACAATACAGGGCATTTGCCCCAATCTGCCCCCAGGCTGTCCAGACAACCACCAGGGCAGATATGGGGCTGAAACAGGCACAAGCCAGGATAGGGCCTTTTACCACATTTTAAGAAAATACTTGATTTAATCCACTTCCACCAGATCAGGCCCTGTGTCCCCACGGGACCCTATCCCAGATTATGTTCCTCACTGTCACCATGAGTTCCCTGGCTCTTGTGGAGGCCAGGCAGGAATCCTGCAGCATGTGGCCAAGGCTGGTCAATGCAGGAGGCCTTGGTCACATTTTGCCAGACTCCTGCCTGGCTTCAGTGTTAATGAGGAAAACGTGGCTTCGGCAACAGGCCAGCATCCTGTTTGGACTCTGGCCCATTTTCTGCAGGTAATGGGGGAGAAAATGGGCCAGCTCCAGAGGCAGGATATGTCGGCGGGGAGCCAGCGTATTCTGCCTGGTGTAGATGAGCCCTTAGTCTATATCTGCCCATCTCACATCCTACTTTGCACCTAGCACCACTTGATGGATCTCAGGATTCTTGTATAAAACAACAACACCACAAATTCCACAACCTTGAAATCTGCTTGTGTGTTTGTGCCTTCAAGTCGCCTGTCAACTTAGGTGACCCCATTAATTTCATAGGGTTTTATTAGACATGGAATATTCAGATGTGGTTTTGCTAGTTCCTTCCTCTGAAATATAGTCTACAGCACCTGGTATTCATTGGTGGTCTCCCATCCAAGTACCAACCAGGGATTACCCTGCTTACCTTCTAAGAACAGATTTTGGCCCTGAAATCTGCCTGGTCCAGCTTCAAATCATCAGTCTTCCACATTCTGACCTGCAGCACTGTTAGCCCATATAAGCATTTGGGAGCCAATTTTCTAACCATTTTGTATGGTGATAGAGCTGCTTTTCTGACATAGGTTGAATCCACATGAGGGCTAAACCCCAGCTCCAGTGCACAGTATCACTTTGACAGGAAAACAAGGGTACAGTGAACATGCCAGAAATGCCCTATTGTACCAAGGTGACTTCAGGGAGAGAGAAATGTGTTGCTGTCAATACCAAATTGAGTTCAGATTAAAACTGATACATGTGACTTAACAGGGGTCAAACTGTGGCAGGATACAGTACAGTGGAGCCAGAATGTAGCCATCATGTGGATTCAGCCTAAAAGCAGTGCTTTCACTTCAAAAATAGAGAAATGTTGTGTGTTCCAACAAGACTGGGATCAAGGTTAGGACAAATTATTTTGCAGGTGTGGATTCATCCTTATTTCAGGCTAGCTTTGATCCTGTGGTGGTCCCTTCCAATCAGTTGAACACCAATGCCTTAAAATATAATAGTTATACTAAAGTAACTCCCCCAATTTCACAAACTGTGCATAGTAAACTATGTGTTCTGTGACTGTAAGCACTTGATATGGAAGCTGAGTAGGATGGAAATTTTGTCTAATGCAAATGTTCTGTATTGCAGAGAAAGATAGCATAGAAATGTCCCACAGAGATGTGTGATCATTAAGCATTTTTAGAAATCCTGAATAAAGCCAAGGAAACAACAAGCTGCTACCAGTTTTGATAGATTTGGGGGGATATGTTTATCTGTGAAGCAGCTAGTATTGTCAATACATGTTGATTTATTTCAGCTGGAATCATTTGAGTTGTGAAAATAATTACTGTATATTACTGCAGAAATGTAATCATGGTGTTTAATAGCTCAATGGGCCTTTCAGTTCTGCTAGGAACTGTGAAACCTGGGAAATGACAAAATGTTTGATTGTATGTTAACCACATAAAGAAGAACTCAAGACTTCAGAACAACAATTCACAAAAGGATTGAACTAAACATCTAATGTACATTCATATTAATGATTCATGTGGAGATAATTAGACAAATGAAACCAAAAGTAGCTGGAATTCATACTGATCTTTAAATCCTAAGAAAACTTAGCACTAAGTCCAATTTAACATGGTTGTGGGACTTGGATACAAATTTTCTCAAACATAGTTTGAAAAATGATTTCATAAACACATTTGCCATGGACATAACTAGTTCTTTTTCTCAGGACTTTATCAGACAAGTCTAAAAATGTTCTTTTGCCGGCATAATTAAAGCCATTTTTATGCCAGCAAAAGAACACCTCCCACCACACTTACCTTCCTTCCTGGCAAAGGCTTCCCCAGCAATGAAGAGGAAGTAAACAGAGCTCCGTTCACTTCCTTGTTCAAAATCCCATGGATTCTTGCAAGAAGATGCTCATGAGGGAAATTTAAAAACACACACACTCACACAAAAAGTTTTTAAAAGATCATATACACACTTAAAAACTTCCAAGTAACATGGGGAGGGTCATAAAAAGTGTGTCACCTACCTGGATGTCTAGATCTCACCTGGAAGTGTTCTGGCCGGACCGGCCATTGACGCTGCATTCACATGAGTTAAATGGGGCGAGGTTTCATACACCAGCAATGTCGGCACTAAAGCTCCACAGGAGATCTATTGACGGCTTCAGCTATCAATAAAATAGGATGGGTTTTTGCCAGGACATAAACATGAAAGGGTGATGTCATCTGATGTGCGCGCCCTTTCACATTATGTGATGTCATTATAACGCTGTATTTAGTGTGTCTGATAAAGTCCTTAGTCATGGAAAATAATCTGGCAAGGAATCATTCTGTAAAAGCAACACCAATAATAAAGGGGTAACTAAATGCTATAGGGATCACAAAATGACAATGAGAATCCAAATTGTCTCTATGAAACACAATTGAAATATTATTTATTTATGTATTTTTATTCATTCATTTATTTATTTTTATTCATTTATATCCTGCCTTTTTTCCAATAATGGGACTCAGGGCAGCTTACAGCTAGTTAAGCACAGTACAGATTTTAAAACTATACAAAAACATTAGTGAAAAATATAATAGTTACTTTAAAAACAAACAACCTGTAGTGTTTAAACCAATTAAAATCATTAAAAGACCATATTTTTAAAAAATCAACAAAACAGCACAGCACAACATTAAAAGCCTATCCCTGTCAGTTTCTAAAAGCCTGATGGAATAAGAATGTGTTTTAACCTGCCACCGGAAGGAAAGCAACCTCAGGTTTGCCTACCTGGATGACCATTACCAATACAGAGTCCTTTCATTCACTCTGTTGGCATCTCTCAGGGTGTTTATGAAGGTGTTTGTAGCATTGGAGGCGCATCTATGTGTACCCATATTTGGATGATCAGCTGGTCCGCTCACCCTCCCTGTGGGCCATCATGGATTGTCTGCTGTTTCATGGCTTTGTCATCAACAGAGAAAAGAGCTACCTAGATCCAGTTCTGAGAATCCAGCACTTGGGAGCCATCATAGGCACAACCCTGAACAGAGCCTTCTACTGAAAGGCAGTAGGGAAAAACTAAGGTCCCTTATCAAAGTAGTGTTGAACCAGTCAAGTTTGGAATTTGTGGTATTTGCCAAGTTGCTGGGGTTGATGGTGGCATGTGTAGATTCAGTCCCATGGGCCAGGTTCCATCTGAGGGAGTTGTAGTGGTTCCTTCTACCCTTTCAGGATGAGATTGCCAAGAGACATATGCTGAGACTACAGCTTCCCCCGACAGCAAGGTCTTCTCTGGTTTGGTGACTGCCTGAGGTTCTCATGGTAGAGATGCCCATCTGAGAGCCACAGAGAGTGGTGACCACCAATGAGGGAATGGGGGGCACATTGCAATGGCCAAGCGGCACAAGCTCTGTGGTCTCCCAGTGAGAAAATATACAGTATCAACAGGCTGGAACTATAGGCGGTGTGTCTAGCACTCCTCAGTCTGCAGTTTAGGGCACTCATGTGTTGGTCCAGACAGGCACCATGTCCATCAAAAGTCCACAATAAGCAAACAAGGGAGGGCTTGTTCTTGGTCTCTGATGGCAGAGGCATCCCTCCCTTTGCAATCGAGTCTCATCTTCAGTCATTGAAAGGGGAGTCTCTTAAGGGACAGGTGAACTCTCAGGTGAATTCTCAGGTACAGGTAGAGTCTACACCAGGGAGAGTGGGGCTCTGAACTCACTGGTCTTTCACAGAGTGGTCCAGAGTGGCACCCCATGGGTAGATTTGTTTGCATCTCTAGAGAATCACAATTTTCCTTGATTTGTATTCAGGTCTTGCATGGAGGGGGCATTAGACTTTGATGCTCTGATGATCATTTGGCCAAGAGTGTTGTTTTACACTTTTCCTCTGGTTGCACTGTTGTCCAGGGTGTTGAGGCAAATAAGAATAGAGGAGGTGGGGTGTATTGACAGCCATGGTTTTCAGAGATAGTCAGCATGCCAATTCAGGAGAGTTGGGCTCTACCAAATTGGTCATATCTTCTACATATCTGTATCTGCTGGGGATTGGTTCGCGGGGAGGGAGCGTTTATATCAAAAACCATGGATAATGGAGAATGCCATTGAAAATAATAGGACTTCCGGTTTAAAATACCATAGAGTTGCTTTGGAGGACCTAGAAAATGGCTAGAAATGATACATTTTTAGGAAGACTCTATGGTAGGTATGCTGTTTTATGTCCCGTGGATAACTGAATCAGTGGATAATGGATCAGTGGATACGGGGGTCCTACTGTATATAAAAGAGGTCTTCTGCATCCTAACCTAGACTGGTTACAGTTACACACTTGGAGGCTGAAGCAGGAAAGATTAGTGGCTGAAGGGTATGATGAAGATGTTATTCAGACCATTCTGTTGGCTAGGAAACCATCCACTAAGCGCCTGTATGCAGGGCCGGTTTAACCAGTCTGCCAAGTCAGCATTGGCGGGGGGGCCCCAAGGTCAAGAGAGGGTCCCGTACTAGCCTCCTTAATCTGACGAAGGAGACAGCCAATAGGAGCCCCCTCCTACCCTCCTCCTCGAAAAACCTCCGCTGGCTTTTTTTTGTTTTTGTTTTTTAAAAGAAAACAGCATCTCACAAACCCAAAGAGAAAGAGAAAGAAACAGCAGCCCTCCGTGGCAGAAGCTGGAGGGAGAGGCATGGAGGTGAGTGTGTGCGTGAGAGAGAGAGAGACAGGGAATTTGAGTGTTGTCTCCCTCAGAAAGTATTTCTTTCTTTCTTTCTTTCTTTCTTTCTTTCTTTCTTTCTTTCTTTCTTTCTTCCTTCCTTCCTTCCTTTCCTTTCCTTTCCTTTCCCTTCCCGTCTTCGTTCCTCTCCCCTCCCTTTCCCCCTTGGTCTTCTTCAGTTTCCTCTCCTTGCTGCCAACTGAGTTCAGCCTGCAAAAGGAATTTGTGTGTTTGCCCATGTGCCTTCAAGTCATTTCTGACTAAGGCAAACATACCATGGGATTTTCTAGGCAAGGTTTGTTCAAAGGGGGTGTGCCTTTGCCTTCCTTTGAGGCTGAGAGAGTGTGACTTGCCCAAGGTCACCCAGTGGGCATTCATGGCTGAGTAAGGATTCAAACCCTGGTCTCCACAGTCATAGGGCAATGCTGAAACGTCTACAACACTCTGGTTCTTTTAACAGAAGAATATAAAGAATACTGTATAAATAAAAATTGGAGTAATATTACTGGGAACAATGGTTTTATTGTTGTCACTAAAACACCAGTATCCCATTAGTGTTATGTGACAGGCAATGGCCTAGAGCAGTTGTTCTTAACCTTTTCTTTAGCAGGGACCCCCTTTAAATATCTTTTGTTGCCCCAAGACTTAACTCAAGATTTAAAACCCTAATAATAATAGCTAACACCAACAACAATACAATTACACCATCCATTAACCTTTCCCTCAGAGGCACTCTTGCTTCTTCCTGCAAGTTTGTGGCTGGAGTGGATTGAATGGCAATGTGCAGGCCAAGCCAGCCAGCCTTTGCCTTGGTTCCTGTCACGTGGCTACTCCACTACAGAGAGAAGGTGGGCCAAGCAGCCTTCAAGCCTTTGTGGACTCCCTGTAAGGACATTGCAGACTCCAAGTTAAGAACCAATGGGATAGAGAATGCTGGAAAAGGAACAATGCAACCAGACCTTGAGTAGGATGCTGTCAGGGGGATTCTGGGAGGTGTAATCTAAGAATAACTTTCCCAGGCTCTGAATGCAGCCTAGAATCATAGAATCATAGGACTGGAAGGGACCCCAATAGCCATCCCATCCGATCGGCTTCTGCCCTGCAGGAACACACAATCCAAGCATTCCTGGCAGATGGCCATCCAACCTATGTTTAAAAAAAACCAAAGAAGGAGACCCCACCACACTCCAAGGTGGCAGTGTATTCTACTTCCGAACAGCTCTTTCTGTCAGGAGGTTCTTCCTAATATTCAGGTGGGATTTCTTTTCCTGTAGTTTGAACCCATGGCTCCGTGTCCTAGTCTCTGGAGCAGCAGAAAACAAGCTTGCTCCTTCCTCAGTATGACATCCCTTCAAATATTTAAACATGGCTATCACGTCACCTCTCAACCTTCTCTTCTCCAGGCTAAGCATACCCAGTTGCCTAAGCCGTTCCTCATAGGGCGTAATGGCTTCCAGACCTCCCACCATCCTTCTCAGTATCTTTCTTGAATTGTTGTGCCCAGAACTGGAAACAGTATTCCAGGTGAGGTCTGACCAAAGCAGAATGGGGTGATACTATTACTTCCCTTGATCTAGGCACTACTCCTATTAATGCAGCCTAGAATTGCATTGGCATTTTTTGCTGCTGCATCACACTACTAACTCATGTTTAGCCTGTAGTCCGATCTTTCTTTTATTTGAGGAAATCTACACCATTATGTTAATTGCTAATAAACAAAAAATATTATGTTAGTGCCTATAATATAGTTTTTAAACTAAATTATTGGTGGCAAATTATGTAATACAGTAGGCCCCTCTTATCCACTGGGGATTGTTCGGGGGGTGGGGTGGATTCTGAAAACCATGAATAATAGTGAATGCCATTGAAAATAATGGGACTGCTGGTTTAAAATACCATAGAGTTGCCTTGGAGGGCCTAGAAAACAACTAGGGAGGACACATTTTCTAGGAAGAATCTATGGTAGGTGTGCTGTTTTGTGTCCCATGGATAAAGAATCCATGGATACGGGGGTCCTACTGTAATCTGAACATCCTGTAAGGTGAATAGGTTAGGTTACATTGACCTGAGATAAACATATGGGGGCCCCAAAATAAAGCATTGCAGGGGGCCCCAAAATTCCTTAAATCGGCCCTGCCTGTATGAATCCACTTGGAGGGCCTTTTGTAGGTGGTATAAGTGTAAAGGGGTGTTTCCCCAGTCTGCTTCAGTGAGGGTTCCATGTTGGTCCTTCTGCAGACAGGGGTGAATAAGGGCCTCAGTACCAATATGCTCAAGAGGCAAGTATCAGCTCCATGTTGAAAGGGGAGTGTGACAAGCTGCTTGAGTCTCATCCTCATATACAAAGTTTGCTGAAAGGAGTTCGTTTATTTGCCCGGGGATGGTTCATCAATTTCCTTCTTGGAATTGACCTGGTGTTTTGGAGCTTATTGAAGGCTCCTTTGGAGCCTTTAAGATTGGTGGATTTGAAGTTTCTTACCTTGAAGTGGTTGTTCTTCGTTTCTATAATGTCTACTTGCAGGAACTCTGAGCTCTGGACCCTGTCAGTCAGGGCTGGCTTAAGGGCCCTGCAGCACCTGCAGCCACAGGGGGGGGGTGTCATTGCGGGGGGCCATCATAACCCTCCTCCTGCAAAAACATTATTAGTAAGAAGGCTTCTGACCCTCCCCACATATTATTGGTGACAAATTATGTAATTATCTGAATATCATGTACTGTGAATAGGTTAGGTTACGTTGACCAGATATAAGCATATGGGGCCACCAAAATAAAGCATTGCAGGGGCCCCCAAAATCCTTTAAACTGCCCCTGCTGTCAGTGCATAGAGAGTGTGGGTTTTTCATAAGGAATCAGTAGTTCCTCGTTTAGATCCTTCCTTTATCCCTAAGGTGAATTCAGCTTTCCATTGACAGATTGTTTTTCCTTCTTTTTGGCGAGATCTTAGGGCAGCGCAGGAGAAAGAGTGGCATAGGTTGGGTGTGTGCAGGCCTCTGTTTGGAGAGAACTAAAGATTTCCACCAGTCAGATTAACTTTTGGTTTCCTTTCAGGAGGCTACTAAAGGGCAGAGGGTGTCTTCCTCTGCTTTCTCTCCTTGGTTGAAGCTTTGCATTGAATTAGCCTATGTTCACAGTTGATTGATGGTTCCTGATGGAATTCAAGCAAATTACACACACACTGCTTATACTTCTGCAGCTCTGGGTAAAGCAGTGTCTTTGGTAGAGATTTTCAGGGCAGTCACTTGGGCCTCCTTGTCATTCCTCATCAGGCTTTCTAAGATAGACAAATTTGCTTCTGCAGATGTGTTCTTCGGCAAAATGTTTTGCAGCAGGTTGTATCTTTGTAGTTTTGATTTATGGAGAGTTAGCTGTCCAATGGGTATGGTGACCACTGATGTAGGTCCCAGCTTAAGGATTACCTCCCCAGACTGCAGGAAGATGGAACATTGGAACTTTTCTGCAGTATTGGGGAGGGAATCCTTTCTGCCCTTTGATAGTGGGTGGTAGTGGTGGTAGTTTCTTGGTGGTATCTTTGTGTCTGTCTAGAGTTTGTTACTTCATCACTGGTGGAGGGGCTAGCTCTCCCACTTAGGGTGGTGAGGTTGATTGACATTTCTTAAGCACTGCCTCGAAGGTGTGTGGGAGGAGCAAGACCCAGCATGAAGATTTCCTCCCCACTACTGCGGGAAAGGAACCTTCACAGTAAGGCTCACATTTTCAAATTTAGCACTTCAACTCATTAAATACAAAAAATGTGGACACACAGGTGCACACCAGGGGGAAATGCCCACAAATATATCCTGCGGGAAATACAGATGTAAACGGTCACTTATTTCATTTGCACCTGGAAGAATGAAGAGTTTCAAAAGTTTTCTCCACACTAGACAAGATTAAAAGATTTCTGGCACACTTCCCAATATTCCCCCCCACACACACATTTTGGAACATTTTCATGAATATTTTGTTTGTCCAAAAACAATTTTCTGATATAAGATATGACAAAAGCCTGCTGCTTTCTTTGTAAAAACATTGTTATTTGATGGGGGAAACATGATTTTTCAGAAACAAAATTTTCCCAGAAACATCCCAAAATGTGAAATATTTCACAGTGGATGACCAGTTTTTCAGTGAGCAGTCACAGTGTATTGAGACATCCATTCTCATTGAGGATGAGAATATTTGTGAATTTCCCTTAAATCCTTATGGGGAAGTGTGCACAATAGTGAAAAAACACAGAGAAAAATTATGTATTTATGCATGATATATATTTTGTTAAATTTCCCACACTGTAAGTGGCCTTTCCCCACTGCTTTTTACCTATGTGAATGAAGATGGGGTGTGAGTAAGGGGAGAGATGATTACTTTGATTAATTAGTACAATTCTTATTCTCTGGTCACCATCTTGAGAAAGCTGTGGCCACATTCAGCCTGCTTAAGAAACCACTGTGACCTTGAAATGGCCAGTCTTCCCTCATAGATTCTGGTACATCTGAATACCATTTCTCTTTATGAGGCAGGCTTGTCAGGACCAGTTTTGTGTGTATCAGCTTTTAGTAACCCTGGACTGAGTCCTGGCTGTTCAGCATGACTTTCATTCAGCTTAGCTGAGCTTTCCCATGGTAATTAATTCATGTACCACTACTGCCATCTTCTGGAAAAAAATACACTTCATATGTTATTTTTTAAAAATTAAAAAATTGATTTATGTTGAGTTCATGTTCTACCAAGCAGCCATAATTTGGAAGTGTTACAACCATCCTAATCCAAGTGGGATAAATGAAAAAAAGCACAAAACTGTTGTCATACAGAATATAACAACAGAAAAATATACACAAGCAATTCCCAGAGGTTTAGCGATGTTAGTCTTGTAGCAAAAACAGCAGAGAGTCTGTGTTATTTTAAAGACTAACAAATTTATTATGGCATGAGCTTTATGTCATTTAAGCTTTAACAGAAATGTCTGTAATTTTTTTGCATTTCAATTCCCTTCTGCCACAGTGTTTACAATGCCTCTCCCTTAAAACTGCTTACAAACAGATGACAAAAGTACTAAAGGAAGGTACACACATTGTTTCCACCAGTTATACAATACAGTATTTGTCTTTCACTGCTGAGAAATACTGACATCCAGTAATAAGTGATCAATGCAAGAGCCAGAATTCTGAAACAGAAATAAGTAATAATAAAGAAGGACCCAGCATGGTGTAGTGGTTTTGAGTGTTAGACTATGACTCTGGAGACCAGGGTTCAAATCCCCACACAGCCATAAAAACCCACTGGGTGACCCTGGGCAAGTCACATACTCTCAGCCTCAGAAAAACCCTGTGATAGGGGCACCATAGTAGGTCAGAAAAAACTTGAAGGCACACAGCAGCAACAAAATAATAAACAGGGTATACCACTGGGAATAGCCTTCCATCCTTTCATAGGTCAGTAAATTGAGTACCCAGCTTGTTGGGGCAATTAGCTAACACACATTGGAAACTGTTTAATGCAGTGTAGATGTGTAAATAGCTATTGCTTAAAACAATTTTGTAAGCCCCTCTGATAGCCTTGTGGCTGAAGAGCGGGGTATAACTAACTAAAAAAAAAAATATGCAAAGGACTTTTCCCCCACTAGCCTCCCAAAAAAACTTAGAATGATCTAACAGGAATTTACTGTTTAAAGCCCCATCACCTCTCCCTGTAGAATGTTAGCACACTTCCATTGTCAGCAAATGACAGCAGAACAAACACATTCTGTTCCCTGGCGCACCATAATCCATTCCTTTGTTTTTCCTCTTCCCCTCACACTGTGAGAGAAGCAAGACATGCTAACCAATAGTAAAAGCACTCTGAGCCTCAGCTTCTGTAGCCTACATGGTAAAAGAAAAGGAAAAGACACAGAAGAGAAAAGAGAGAGAGAGATGCCTAGACCAGTGCTTCTTAAGCTAATTAGAGGACCAGAATTTTTTTCCCCAGTATGCAGGAACTGGTACCATATTTGTTGTTCTTGTTTTACCCGAATTACAGGGGGCTCATGGGAACCCCACACGTGTCTAGATATTGATGTGGGGAATTTTAATCAGCTCAATAGGGCAGTGAGAGGTCAGATAACTGCGGATCTTTTGACCTCTGTATACCCGTACTCACTGATGAGACTCACAGCCAGAAAATAAAATAAAAATCTCAGGAACACACACTCATTCAGGCTTCAAGCACTCACACAAGGCTATTGAAGAAAGTAGGAAATATTGGGATAGAGGAATAGAGTTCAGGAGGATGAGCTATACTGTACCTATCTGAAGAGCAGAGGTTAGTGCAACAGAAGATACTGAGATGGAGCTCTGAGGGTCACACAGCAGACAAGATAGAGTGATGGGATGCAGGAAGCTGTTAACATGTTGACTGTTTTAGGGTGATATTTATACCTAATATTACCCCTGAAGGGCTGTTATGAGTGGAATACAATGTCTGCAGGAGTTTCCCAGGGTTAAACAATGGATTCTCCGGATCTGTTAATTATCACTAATGGCTGAAACATTAGACCTGATGGGTCTCAGGCAATCTCTGTTTTTTGAGGACAGGTGTGAGGGAAAACCAATTTTGCAAGTCAAAGAGTGTCTAGCTACCTTGATTGAATTAGTGAATAACTCACCTCCATGTACATCCAGGAGAATTAAACCATTTTCATCCTAACTCACCAATTCAGAGGGTTCACATAATTACTATCCGGGTGTGTCTTTTAGGAATTTGTGATAGCTTCTTTCTTAGGTTTTCTGAGCATATCTTGAGTCCTTGCATTTGGGAGGCCCTGGTCTATTACCAATTACATGGAGCACTAATAATAAGCCTATTTATGAGATATAGTCAATTAGTGAGGAAGGTAGGAGTATCAGGGCAGATAACAGTAGTTGTGTCCCTTCAAGTTGTTTCTGACTTACGATGACTCTAAGGTGAACCTATCACTGGATTTTCTTGGCAAGATTTGTTCAGGGGGGACTGCCTTTGCCTCCCACTGAGGCTAGAGAGTAGGGCTTGCCCAAGGTCACCTAGTAGTTTTCAAAGGCCGAGTAAGGATTCAGATTCTTGTCTCCAGAGTCATAGTCCAACACTCAAACCAGTACACCATGTTGGCTCTCACCATATTTGTTAACATTGGCTGAAGTTCTTTCTTTCCTTCCTGAAAATTCTCCAGGGACCAGCACCAGTCTAGGGACTACCACTTTGAGTAACCCTGATCTAGATGACCTGACTGTCTGTCAATATGAATCTGCCTGAGTTTTGAGATTCCCCAGAGGAGGGATTTCCCTAAACCCCACCACTGTTATAGGCATGTTTGGTGAGGACACAGGAGAGAGCCTTCTTGCTGGCTACTCCAAGGCTGTGTGGAACTCCCACAGGAGGCTAGTCTTGGCACTTTTCTACTCTTCTTTTGCTGCCAGGTAAAACCTTTTTTTATTTAGAAACACTTTTGACTATTAACTGCTTGCTGCAGACTGGTGTGACACTCCTGCCACTTTATATGAGCTTGACAAAATCAAGGTGGTTGAGAGCAAACTTTAAAATGCCAGCCCCACTCTTCCTCGGGGTTTAGCCTGACTGCCTTTGCCCTCTGTTCCTCCCACCTTTAATTTATAAAATTCCCTTAGTTCCGTCTTTGAACCAGGGTTGCTACTTTCACTTAAATGTGTGGAGTGTGTTTTGGTAGCCTGCCTTTTTTATAATAGGTAGGAATGGACAGAGTCTGTATTTGAATTAACAAGAAGAATAACTTTATTGAAGGGGATGAATAAAAGTAACGTGGAATCATATTTAGAACTGTGCTTAAACCCTTATAACGTTATCCCTTATTCCCCAGACTCATTCACTCTTTGTCCACTCATTCCTCTAATTCAAACTATTAACCTCTGCACACAATTTTACCACATCCAAGACCCTCTCATACATACAGCACACAGATGGAGCCCTCTGCTCCAGGTGACTGTCATCATTTGACCTCCATTCTTAACTGAACTCCACTCAAACTCTCATGCAAACTTCAAACACCCAGAAGCCTCTCCCATTTCAGCTTCCTGCCATAGGATTGCCTCCTAGAACACACTTCTCCCATTCACTCATCCAGCCATCCATCACAAGGATGCTGCATTTTCCCCCTCATTGCTATGTTTTAAATGCTTCTAAATCATTTTAAAGTAGTGCTGTCTTTGATGCTAATTTCTTGAGTGGTTTTTAAAAGTTGCTTTACTATTAAGGCTGAGTTTGTTTTCATCTGTATTGTACACCACTATGTCCTATGTTTAGGAAAAGACCATATATTAAATCAATCAATTAATTGGTCTGGGGGGGAAAAAGGACATTTTGCAAGTAGGTTTTAGTTGGGATAGGACTTGAAAACGTACCAGATCCTGTCTGATCTTGGAATGTAAGCAGGGTCAGCCCTGGTTATTACTTAGATAGGAGACTGCCAACAAATACCATGGTGCTATTGGCTATATTTCAGAGGAAGAAACAGGCAAACCACCTCTGAAAACCCTATAAATCTCATGGGGTTGCCAAAAGTTGACAGGCGACTTGAAGGCACACACTCACACACACAGGGCTTGGAGAAATCTGGCAATCTTGACCAAAGCAAGATTGTTGAATGTTATGTGCAGGAACCCAGTTTCTTACACTGTCTATCTTTCCCAGCCCAAATACTTTTGAATCTCCAAAACTAGTTGATATTACTACAGATATGACTAGATTAATTTGTACAGCTTTTGGTTCTTATTTCTGGTCTTTCCAAGCATGCTACTTAGGGCTTGCCTATACAAGGCAATAAAATATAGATTGGTACACAGTAAAACCAATTCACAGCAGCTTTCATTTGTCTCCTTGGGCACAGGCATGTGAAGCCATCTGCTTTTGCTGTTCAAACAGGCATACCTGCGAGTCAAGATAGCGGCTGTGAGTGAATTACTCGCATTTTTATTTTCCCCAAGTTGCTGCTGCTGAACAGTATTTTTTTTTAAAAAAAATCCTACATCCAAGGTGCAGAAGTATGATCTTCCACTTCAGTAAACAAACAAACAAAAAAACCCTGTTTCATCGCCCCAGCGCATAATCGCTACAGTGAAAATCCAACATGGTGGTTCCAGACGCTGCCTTATTGGCAAGCTCCATCTCCTGTACACATCCAACCAATCAGCTATCCACTTCAGGAATGTGCAGCGATGCAATTTGGTTGTCCTAACAAGCAGGAATGCACATTTCCCCTGCAAAAAGTCCCGAAGTCTTTTGTAGCATAGTTTTTGTGGGCTTTGTTCCCCCCTCCTTCTGAATGCCACAATTCAATGCAGGATCTAATTAGGACAAATGGAATTCTCCTCAAATTCCATGAGGAGTATTTTCACCATTTAGACAAGCCCTTGGGGTTGTGGTCCTCCATCTCTAGTTATGAGTGTTGTACAGAGTTCTCATTGCTCCTTCTGCCTCTTCTCACTTGAAGTTTGGATAGATCTTAAATATATTTTTTTTATTTGATTGGTCCATGGGATATAGACATAGGTAGATATAGGAACTTACTACCCAAGTTTGTTTGGAACCTGCAGGTAGAGTGTGGCCATTGGGATTGTTTTGAACATCTTTTGTGAGACAGATATTTATAAAAAATATCTGAGAGCAAATGCTATACAGTAGGACCCGTGTATCCACTGATTCATTATCCACTGATTTAATTATCCATGGGAGACAAAACAGCACACCTACCATAGAGTCTTCCTAGAAAATGTGTCCCCCCCCTAGCCATTTTCTAGGTCCTCCAAGGCAACTCTGTGGTATTTTAAAGCAGAAGCCCCATTATTTTCAATGGTGTTCGCTATTATCCATGGTTTTTGGTATCAACAGACCCCCCAGAACCAATCCTCAGCGGATATGGGGGTCCTACTGTATAAACCATGGCAAAATGGCTGAGTGATACAATACTGGCATTTCTTTTTAGGCAAAACCAAACTTCTGTCACAATGCCACATTTTGGGACTTGGCATGTCTGTGCTACCCAGCCTAGGGACAGTGTTTCTCAGCAAAACTGATTCACCTACCCTTTAAAATAGGTCTGCACCATTTATTTCTTTAAATATTTTTGTTCTATGTTTCTCTGTTACATTTTACAAAGCAGTTCAGTTCCTTGTGCCGCACCGGTCCAACTAACTGCACATTACCAGCCATGAGCACTCCGAGATTTTACACACCATCTTATTTATAGCAATCTCCATCAAGCAGCAAAAAGCAGTGTTAGCATGCACTATTACCACCACCACCCAACCACACACCCACGACTATAATATCTCATGATTGGTAATATTGGACACTTAGAAAGGGTCAAGTAGACCGGGTCGATCCAAAGTGAGGGCAGATGGCAGTCACAAGGACCTGGGAAGGTGTCTTAGAAATGTTTTAGTAAGCACCCCCTAGGTAGGATTAAGCAGAAGCCCTTAGTAAACAAAACTATTAAGGAAGCATGTGCTAATGCCTTCTTTGGGTCCCCTGGTGGTGAGTCACACATCCTAAACAATCAAGTGACCTACACAACCCAAATTCCCAGGAAATATCCCTCAGAACCCCCTCCTGTCCTACAATGTGAGGTTGTCATAAACCCATCAATACCTATCCCCCAGCCATCTAAGACAATAAGTGGGGTTTTGTTCTCTTTTGTTCCTCTCATGGGAGAATCATTTAGCCATTGTTGTAGCCAAAATGCTCCTTCAAGACACAAAATGGAGTACAAATATCTCAGCCTAGACGATAGCCAGGTGTGCCGCTGTGTACAAGATCCAGCCCCTCTCTCTGTCGGCACACCCCTGGATTGGAACTTGCATTGCCACCCTCAGACTTTGGTCTGAGTACTTTGCTACTCTTCAAGATTGATAACTATCACCCTATTTTCCAGATCTATTCCTCTATCAAACCTTTCTGCCATAACTCTTTGATAGCCTTGTGTGGTTCTTGTGAGCATGTGTTGCATGAGTGGGTGTTTTTTGTGTTATTTCAATAAAAAACATTTTATTTTACTTTAACCTGGAGTTCTCTGCAGTTAGTACTGTTATATACAGTTGAAAAGATCCCAAAGTTACTCACCTCTCGCAGCCTTCCATTTGAGCTAATAATAATAATTCCCCAAATATTAACATAGTTATGGCATCACATGTGGAGCTCTAAAGCTGCCCCCTCTTGGGTAACAGCAGAAGGTTTGGCAGTCTATGTAGTTGATTGGATATATACCAGCTTTCTAGCTTACAGGTTGTGCAGGCCAGCTCAGAGTTTGGGGAAGTTATATTTTGGATTACAACTCCCAGGATCTCCCATACTGTCTGGGCTACCTGTCTAGAAGCCATTAGGTTGGGAGAAAGCTGACTTAGATTTTCTCTGAGGGTACGCTGTTGTAGAGGGGGTTGTGTGCACATGCATGCACGTGCAGGCCCAGCTTGTGGCTTCTTTTGCTCTTCTTTCTTATGCTGAAAGAAAACTGTGTGGCAGATGATCTCATCCCCTTGCTTTCAATGGAAATAAGGCTGATCTCAGGGCGAGATGAGGAACTGTTTTCACATCTTATTAGATAATGGATGAGATGTAAAATCAGTTCCATGGTAGAAGAACACCCTGGAGGTTGATAAGTTTGTCAGAATAAATAGGCCTTCCCTAACACAAATGCATTAAGCACTCCCCTGTTACAGCACAGCGAGGATTACAGAAGAAACAAGCATCAGTTTGAGGAAAGATAGGCTGGTTGATGGCAAAGCTCCCCCCCCTCCTTTTAAGCCTCAGTCTCATGGAACTCTTCCAGTCCTTTGGGACTAAAATTAGCATTTGCATGACTTATGGTCATGTGTTAATAGTCCCATGGAACCCCTCCTCTTGCGTTCTTCTGATTAGTCATGATGGATTCATGAGGAACGTTCAGGTTCAGAGGCAGTACGGCCTCTAAAGACCAGCTTTTGGGAGGCAGGCAGCAGAAGGGGCTGCTTTGCAGGAGAAACAGGACTCAATAGGCACATAATATTATGCAGCAGGGCTCTTCTTAGCCATGTTCGCTAATTAAATATGTGGTGGGAGAAGAATGTCACGTGTTAATTTGTATTTGCCATTATTAGAGGCAAAACTGCTTGTTAAGCAACCTTCTCCTTCAATATTTTCTTGAATGCCTTTTTTCTTTAAAAGATTCCAGGGAATTAAAATATACAAACAATAAAACGGTACAATTAAAATATGCAAACAATAAAAACAAAATTGACTGAGTTATTATTACAGTATTGTTGTTGTTGTTTGCCATCAAGTTGGCTGTGACTTCTGGCGGCCCAATGAAAGGGAGGCCTCCTTGAACCCTGAACATCAGCAGCCCTGCTCAAGCCTTGCACTCTCAGGGTCATGACTTTCTTGACTGAATAAAGGAAACCATAGCTACCTGTGGTCAGTCCCCTTTTCCTACTGCCTTCTACTTTTCTGAACATTATCATCTTTTCCAGTGAGTCATATTATCTCTAGACATGACGCTAGAAGCCAAAATGACTAAATTGAGACTAAATTGAGGCTGTCACACTTAGGCCACATCGTGAGAGGGCAGGACTCACTAGAAAAGACAATAATGCTAGGAAAGATGGGGGGCAGTAGAAAGAGAGGAGGTGTCAAGATTAGTCTCTGGTGTGACCTGTTCCTGCCATTTTCAATATTCTTTTATAACCTTGCTATTAATTGTGTTTTCATTTCTTTGTGCTTGTTAACGAGTGTTCTGTGGCAATGATGAAAGGGGAGTATAACAGTTGCTGGTGGGAATGGAGAGATAAGCCTGCAGCTGCAGAATCTGCTTGGGAAAAATGGGACGGACACTCTATGGGAAGAGGAGGTCAGGGGATGATGGAGCCCACCAGATTTCATGGATTGTAACATGCTTTTAGTATATTGTCTGCCTTCTAAGTTTCAATTCTGAACAACAACCTGGTATGATATGCTTTCTGGATTTCTCTGTCAATAAAGTTTTCTGATTAATTCAGAAATGGCTGGTCACTATGTCTGGGAATTCAAATACATGACAAGAAGACTGCATACCAGATGGATAGACTCAATTAAGGTGGCCATGGCCCTGAGCCTGCAGGACCTGAGCAGAGCGGCTGAGGACAGACGGTATTGTTATCGCATTCACAAGGTCACCATGAGTCTAAGTCAACTCAAGAGCAGTTACCAACAACAACAACAACAACAAGATGTCATAGAATCATAGAATTGTAGATTTGGAAGAGACCATGAGGGCCATCCAGTCCAACCCCCTGCCACACAGGAAATCACGATCAAAGCATCCCCGACAGATGGCCATCCAGCCTCTGTTTAAAGACCTCCAAGGAAGGAGACCCCATCACACTCCGAGAGAGTGTGTTCCACTGCCGAACAGCTCTTACTGTCAAAAAGTTCCTCCTAATGTTGAGGTGGAATCTCTGTTCCTGAAGTTTGCATCCATTGCTCCATGTTCCAGTCTCTGGAGCAGCAGAAAACAAGCCTGCTCCATCCTCAATGTGACACCCCTTCAAATACTTAAACAGGGCTATCATATTGCCTCTTAACTGTCTTTTTTCCAAGCTAAACATACCAAGCTCCCTAAGTTTCTCCTCATAAGGCATGGCTTCCAGACCTTTCACCATTTTAGTCGCCCTTCTCTGGACACGCTCCAATTTGTCAATATCCTTTTTGAATTGTGGTGCCCAGAACTGGACACAGTATTCTAGGTGAGGTCTGACCAAGGCAGAATAGAGTGGCACTATTACTTCCCTTGATCTAGACACTATACTTCTATTGATGCAGCCCAAAATTGCATTGGCCTTTTTAGCTGCCACATCACACTGTTGACTCATGTTCAACTTGTGGTCTACTAGGACTCCAAGATTCCTTTAGCACGTAGTCTCATTCAGCCAGGTCTCCCCCATCCTATATCTATGCATTTCATTTTTCCACCCTAAGTGCAGTACCTTACATTTCTCCATATTTAATTTCATTTTGTTAGCTTTGGCCCAGCTCTCCAGTCTATCCAGGTCATTTTGAATTTTGATCCTGTCCTCTAGGGCATTAGCTACTCCTCCTAATTTGGTATCATCTGCAAATTTGATAAGTATGCCACTAATTCTATCATCCAAGTCATTGATAAAGATGTTGAATAGCACTGGGCCCAGGACAGAACCCTGTGGCACCCCACTAGTCACATCTTTCCAAGACGAAGAGGAGCCACTGCTGAGCATCCTTTGGGTTCGGCTGATCAACCAATTACAAATCCATTGAACAGTTAACTTGTCTAGCCCACATTTTACAAGCTTGTTTGCAAGAATGTCATGGGAACCTTGTCAAATGCCTTACTGAAATCAAGGTATGCGATGTCCACAGCGTTCCCTTCATCTACCAAAGCTGGTAATTTTATCAAAAAAAGAGATCAGATTAGTGTGGCATGACTTGTTTCTCTGAAACCCATGTTGACTTTTTGTGATTATGGCATTGTCTTCTAAATGTTCACAGACTCTCTGTTTAATGATCTGCTCTAGAATCTTCCCTGGTATTGATGTCAGACTAACTGGATGATAATTGTTGGGATCGTTTTTTTTCCCTTTTTGAAGATGGGGACAACGTTTGCCCTCCTCCAGTCTGCTGGGACTTCTCCTGTTCTCCAGGAGTTCTCAAAGATTATTGCCAATGGCTCTGAGATTATATTTGCCAGCTCTTTTAATACTCTTGGATGTAGTTCATCTGGTCTGGAGATTTAAATTCATTTAGATTAAGGAGGTATTCCTGTACTACCTCTTTGCTTATTCTGTGCTGGATTTCCCCTAATGTGTCCTCTGTCCCATTATCCTCAGGTTGGTCACCCTTTTCCTTTTCTGAAAACACTGACGCAAAGAAGGTGTTGAGTAATTCTGCCTTTTCTCTGTCCCGTTAGCATTTTGCCATCTTCTCTGCGTAGTGGCCCTGCCATGTCCTTCTTCCTTCTTTTGCTGCGGACATACCCAAAAAAACCCTTTTTATTTTTCTTAACTCTCTAGCAAGCCTGAGCTCATTCTGCGCTTTAGCTTTTCTGACTTTACTCTTACACGTGATATTTAATCATTTTGGCTTCTTGGGAAAGTTCAGGGTTGATTTGCTCTCAGACCCATTTATTTGTCTTTTTGACAGTTCAGGGTATTCATAAAATGGGTCAATTTTCTTCTTGTCCATTTTCTTCATTGTGGGGGTGTGATATAGAGAAGAGACAGAGTCAGGGTACAGAAAAATAAGATTTTATTCTAATTAGCCCAACACTTTTCAGTCTACCAATATTTAATGGCCTTCTTCAGGGGAGTGCAACTTCAAAGCCTTCTGCAAGGATTCCCAAAAGAGTGTCTCCAAAGCTTTTGCCTGTCAAGCTCATGCAGGGCAACTATCTCTTCTCTATATCCCTTCTATTGGGTATTAACTGTCCTCTTTGCTTTTTGTTTTCTTCATTGGCCAGCATTCACATCCATACGTAAAAATCAGAAATACAGTTGTCCCTTCATATTCGCTGGGGTTTGGTTCCGAGACCTCCCATGGATACCAAAATCTGTGAATACTCAAGTCCCATTATATGCAATGGCATAGCAAAATGATGTCCTTATATAAGATGGCAAAAATCATGGTTTGCTTTTTGGATTATTACTTTTTTAAGAATATTTTCAAGCCATGAATACTTAAATCCATGGATACCAAATCCGTGGCTACAGAGGGACAATTATACTATGAATGATTCGGACCATAATATAAAATCCCTCACTACCTTGCAAGGGAGTTTACATGTTACGTGCATACAATGAAACATCCAAAAAATTTTTTTAAAAACCCTGCCTTGAAGTGGGGTCTTCTTCCCCTCACAAGTTGCTTCTGTACTAGGCCTTAGCTTTACAAAGGTGAATACTTCTCTCCCTCCCATTGCTCATCCCACTCAAAATCCACAGCTTGGGAAAAGTTACTTCTTGGACTACAGTTCTACCTGTGGGAGATTATAAATGTCTCTGTCAAAATCATTCTCATGTGGCTGATTTTCATTTTGGAAAGATGGCATGTAAAAGATTTATACACATTTTTAACATATTAAAGATTTATACACATTTTTAACATATCTGCTCAAGTACAATTCTGATGATAGTTGGAATGTAAAATATTGAGAAAACTACTACTACAAATAGAATTACTGGCCCTATGGGATGCTCACTGGTGTACATTGTTAAGATCCTTCAGTGTAAATGGCTGGTGGAGTCCTTGATGTATAACTACAATAGCAGCACAGTAAAATGGAGGAAAGGGAAGAGATGTAGTGGAGGAAGCTCTGCTGAATGGCTCCTAAAGGAAAAGGGGACTAAACCTCCTTGTCTTCAGTTGCTTTGAAGAAGCAGCGGCCTCTCCCTTCTCAGCGTACCACCTCACTGGCAGCTGCTGTCCCTATAGATGTGTGAATAGCGTTCTCAAAGGTCTTTGTATCTCAGCTTTTTCATTACAAGGGACACCCAAGTAATCCATAACTGAATCAAGTACAGTACTTCTGAATTGCCCAGTTATCTCCCTACTACAGTATTTACTATGAAATCCTATGAATCTCTACTCAAATGTAAGTCCCATTGAGTTCTGTGGAACTTATTCCTAAGTAAGAGTGGATAGGATTGCAGTCCCAAGAATTTCTGGCTTGATCGCCTTGGACCAGATAATTGTTAGGCTGGAGATTTTCTTAGATAACTGTTCAGTACATAACTTTGGGCTTGTCTATATAAGCCCATAAAAAATGGAGCCCCTTGTAGTAATGACAGTTTGCAGCAGCTGCAGCCTATCCTAATGATTTTTTTGGCCCCATAAGCTTTGCATGCCCGCTAGTAAACACGGCAGCCATAAGTGATTTACTCATGTTTGCACTTACCTTAATTTGCTGACGACGACCTAATTTTTAGAAAACAATGTCCAGGGTGCAATTGAGCAATTTTTCACTTGAACACAAAAGCAACAAAACCCCAACACCTCATTTTCTCACCTTAACGCTTGTCCACTAAGGTGAAAATCCAACATGGTGGCAGTGGGTGCTTTTCTTGCTAGCAAACCCTGGCCCTATGCTCATCCAGCCAATCAGATTTGTGCTTCCTCTCATTTGGGCAAGCAAATCAGATTGACTTACTTGTTCTAACAAAGCAGAAATGTGCACCCCCTCGTTATTTTTTTAAAAGACAGGAAAAGCCATGAAGGCTTTTCTAGTGAGGTTTTTGGCCTTTTTTGCCCCCTCCTTCACAATGCGGCGAAAGCACACAGAATGTCATTAGGACAACTAGGATTCTCCTCACATTCCGTGTGGAATTTTTTCACCATTTCGAAAAACCCCTTGTTTTAAAGTACACATTTCCTAAAATGGTTTGAAAGCGAGAAGGGTGAGGGTGGATTCCTGTACATTGTGTATGCCTCTCAGGACACAGCTGGTTGCCTTGGACATCACAGATAGATGATGATGATGATGATGATGATGATGATGTCAACCCATTTTTATTATTACGCACATTTTCATTTATGTAGTGTCTACAAAAATAGGTACTTAACAGTTACGTTAGCTTTAAAAATGTAGGCATGTGTTTATATTTCAAAAGTTCCAATCTGTTGTCTCAAGCCATGCTTAAATATGTGCTACTGATAGGTTTTTGTTAAGAATGAAAATATTCTTCTCAAATTCATGCTAATCCAGAATCCTTCAGCATAGTACAACTCCACTGTATGGAAGGGACCTCCAAGATGCAGATAAGGAATGTGTATATACTGTATGTCACACTCAGCCTTGTCAAAGTTCTCTTTTTACCCCCAGCACCAAGCCCATCCTGACATAGTTCTGGATCAGATAGGAAACGTTTGTTTACCTGCATGAAGATGTGTAGGTATTCTCTCAAAATGAGTGGTGCACATTTTTTTAAAAAAAAAATGTGGCACATTGTGCAAATATTTGTTTTCAATATCACATCACAAACAGAGGAGTGTACAGATTTCTAGCTGAAAATGCATTCAGGTCCATGTTGTTCAGAGAGAAGCACAAATTGGGTGAACATGCATTAACTTGGGAACCAAACCCATTTTCCACCCATCCTTAATGGACCCCCAAATACAGGTATTACATCCACTGTACCCTCTAAAATATGTCCCAATAAAAGACTTGCTAGGCCCTGCTTTAGTCAATTAAGGAACATGCCATTGTAGGTCAGAAATATCTTTGTGGCACAATGTGTTTTGGTAGTATCTCTACATACTGGGAAGGCATATAATTCATATGTATGTTTTAATGCTATGCTGCATCATATTTTATTGCTCCTTTACATTATTTTGTTCATTGTTCACTTGTACGGTTTTATGTTGTTAGCCAGCCTAACCTTTGTTATAGTGTAGCTTATAAACATTGTAAATAAATAAACTAAAATGTAAGTGCTTTTGAGTATACTATGGCTAGGGGTACTAAAAAGTTATGGTGTTAAGACACTGTGTAGAGACTGACAAATTTCATACACATGCAAATGTAATGTTAGAGAAACAGTAAAGAAGGTTCTTTGAAAATATAATGAGTGAAGCAATGAAGACCAGCATCCTTGCAGATTTGAAGAAGGGGATGGCAGTGCAATAGTTTATGGGGAGATGTTTGGTGAGTTGGAAGATGGAGCTATAAGGGACCAGAAAAAGAAAGGGGTTTGTGATTGCTGTTGCAGAAAATGGAAAACCACTCAGGCTGGAAGGCAAAAGAGTGGGTGACATGGTCAGGGTAATGAGCCACGAAAATGCTTTCAAGTACTGTTTTGATTGGTTGTAAGCTAGACGAGAAGAGATTCCACATGGGCTGATTCCTCCTGGATTAACTACATTGAGTCTTTCCATTTTTCCCATCCTGTCTTTTATTACAGCTGAGAGATAAATGAAATCAGGCACTTAGGAACTAACTCATTAATAACATGGCCCACAGTATTTTGTCTTTTTGCTGCTGCACGTGAAACCAACTACTCTTCTGGAGTCAATTTCAGCTAACAAATCACCCAAGCATGCACAGAACACCCAACATAAATTCATGTTCCAGTCCACAGTGGATTTGCATGAATTTTGTGAGTCATCATAAGTTCTGCATTCAGATGGTGTTATATCGTGCTGGGCCTCCATTGTCAACTATTGCCTATGTGTCTCAAAAGGCCTTCATAAGGAAAGGCAGCTTATAAAACATCAAAAGATCAGACAACTGCTTGGTAATCACTACAAACACTTCAAACAGGTGAACATGTGAATCTATCCTGTGTCTGTTAAGTAATTCATGTATTGCTGCTCTTCTGCCCCTAAGGTACTCAGAGTGGCTTCACAGCATACGGAATAAAAAATAAGAAATAAAATGAAATATGGGCATTAAAAACACTACCATAAACAAACAGAATAGGAACATAAGCCTCCTTCAGGCTGGTTTTATATGAGAGGAACATGGTGTAGGCTGTCCTTCTACCTGTTTGTCCAGAAGATGGATGGTTGGATTGAATCAGGGGATGTTGCAAAAGGCAAGGGCACAGGGATGGTGAAGGTAAGGCTGGCCACTAGGAAAGCCATTGAGACTCAGTATAGGTGTTTAAGGAACATCCAGCAGACTAAAGAGGCCAAGAATGAAAGAACTTAAGTTGATTTACATTCAGAGCTTGTCTCATGGAATCATGCTGGATGGAGGGCCTAACTGATCTAGTATTACTGCCATCCTTGCTAATTTTGACCCAGTTAGTAGCTCGAAGGACTACTAAAATTATCCAAAGAACAAAGTTATCCTGGACTCCCTCTGGTTCTCACTTTACAGTTTTCTGGACCCAGGGCTGATGAGAGGAGGGGAAGCCCATATAAATTAAGAGGGTCCAGCAGTCTACAGGGACCCCAGGACCTGACTATGGTGTGTATGTATATACCCTCCAAAATTTCACACATGAAAACCAGGACATGTGTGTGGCCAAGCAGTATCAGAGCGTGGTCAAGATGGCAATGGTTATTAATGAGGAAGAATGCACCAGCTGAGAGAAGCTGCAGCAGTTTGCTTTTCCCCAAGCCCACTGGGAAGGGCAAGATTCTGCCTGCTCCTCTCCTTACCTGATGTTGACTTAATTGAGTACAAACTGTTTTTGCACTTAGAATTCAGTTTGCACAAACCAAAATAAACTGAGAACAAAGGGAGAAAATAGGAAGAAAAGAGAGAAATTGGGATGATTTAAAAACAGCTGAAAAGGGGGGGGGGTGACAGAAGAATAACTTAGACTATCACTGCCAAATCAGAATAGTAGAAGGATATGTATGTTTTTCTCTTTGAGACAGAGGAATTCCAAATCTCCCCCCCCTTTTTTTTTTTTTAATCTGGTGAAAGCAGAAAGGTGCAAACTATTCTTATAACAAAATATCCCCCAGACATTTAGTACATAGCAGAGTGGTCTCAAGTTATATACAAAATGCTGCAGGGATCTGTTTGTTGCGAGTGCAGCTTGTGTCCACTCTTCCTGCTTTCACTTCTACAGGTCCAGGTGTTATGCAAAACACTATTATCTGTGGAAAGCCCACACAAAATCTCAGCTTCAATAGGGAATTAGAAGCGTCTCAAATGGCTTAGTGAGAGGTCCCGTAACATGCGAGACTGTAAACCCTGTGTATACAGCTGAAGCGTACGAAAAAAACACAGTCAGATGTCCAAATAACTGATTAACCTTTATTGAACTGAATTAAAACATCTACACATCCCATGCATCTGTTTATCAAGCAAACAAGACTATCAGAGTAAGGCAAGAAATAGTTAGAGGGGAATAGACTAAAGCTTTGGGTGATACTGCAACTGATTCCTGAAACTAAGTTCTCCTTCACAAGAAGTGCTGTTAGTCTCAAGCAGCAAAAAATGCATGGGTGGAATGTGAGGAGGGGATGTTGGAAACAGAGTGCCTGGCTCAGCAGGGAAGCCAATCAAGCTCCAGGGAATGTTAGGGAGAGATTTGGGAATGAAGCGGTGGCTAGGAAAAGGAGCGGAGATAAGGGACAGAGCAGCATAGATTCAGATGGAAAGTGTTACTGAACCAAAGATCTTAAGTTTTCCAGCGGTCTTTATAAGGAAAATTCCTTTGAATCTGCGCTCTGCATCAAAAGAACATTTGTCTTCAAATAACTCTCAATTGCGTCAACAAAGGATTTCCAAACCAGTCAGGAACTGGGAAATTGGGGCGATTGGGTATCCAATGATTGACAGGCATTCTCTCTTTGACTAGAGAATGGTGGAAGATGGGACATTGATTTGCAAAGGAATGAAATCTATCCAAAGTGGCAAATAGCTGTAATTCAGGTTCTGCATGTTTATAGGAACAGCCATGATTGTTGTAAAGGTGTGAATGCTTGGTGATTTAGCAGGCCCTTTTCCTCGCAGGCAGAGTACATATGTGAAGATTTTCCTTGGTTTTTTTCTGGGCTGTGAGGCCATGTTCTGCCTCACAGCCCAGAAAAAAACCAAGGAAAATCTATGGATGCCAGCCGTGAAAGCCTTCAACTTTACGTATGTGAACTTTGTGTGACTTCTGGCTCCACTCCTGGCTCCAGAGCACCCTTATTTCTGTCAGCCTGATTTACTGGACAGATTAAGATTAAGCCAATTAAACTTTTGGTCCCAGCTTGGAGGGATGGGACATACAATGGTTGCAGATCAGGATAATGGGTTCTGTTGTTGGGGTTACACAGGTAACTGAGATGAGTAGCACATGAGTCCGGCTTTTATAAAGCCCATCTCAAGCCTTGTGAGAGAATGGGATTTTTAAAACAGATGAAAAAGTGGGGCAACAGAGGATTAACTGAGACTGTACCTGTCAAACTGGGACATTTGGAGGTTAGGATAATGAAATTAGCTGCTGGCATCAAACCAAGAGTATAGCTAATGGCAATGAGAAATAAATTGGTCCAGGCAGGATTTCTGAGAGCATGTTTGGGCCCCAGTGAAATTTTTTAGGGTACTCCCAGCTAGGGCCACCAGATTTTCCAAACAACAGTTCAGGAAAGCCCTCTCAGTTGCCAGGCTAGCTCAAGACTGGCTGGTACATGTGAGGCAGGCCTATATAAAGCCTATCACAAGTCTTTCAAGAGGAGAGCCTGTTCAAGTGGCATATCTGTTCAGAGATAGACTCATAGAACCATAGACTTAGAAGAGATCACAAGGGACCAACCACCTGCCCTGCAGGAATACCTAATCAAAGCACTCCCGGCAGATGTCCATCCAGCAAATTTGATAACAGAAATTACTAGAAATGCCAAAAACACCTGGGAACCTTTTTCCATAAGTGCTGGAACTGCGGCCTAATCAAAAAATTCTGGGGGGAAATCCACATGGAGATTCAAAAAAATATTAAATATTCAATTCCCCATGAAGCCTGAATTATATTTGCTAAACATGACCCACATACTTAAAAAAGAGGACAAACAAAATTTCTGGAAGTTAATTCTTTATATGGTTACAGTTGCCAGGCTCATAATTGCCCAGAGTAGTTTGTAAAAGTAGTTTGCTTCAATTAATTCAGCAGTGGAGGGTGGAGATGAGAGGAAGGGTGGGAATCTTGCCCTTCCCTATAAGCCAGGCAAAAGCAAATTACTGCTGCAGCACTCCCTAGTTTTTCTGTTCTTCCTCATTAATAACTTAGCAGCTCTGATGTTGCTTGACCACATGTGTCCTGGTGTCCATCTGTGAAAGGTTGGAGGGTATGCAGTATGCAGTATGTTGCCATAGTTTCAAACATATTTCAGTCTCTCTTCCTTAGCAGTGCCTAACTGGATTGTTGTTGTTGTTAATTGTGTTCAAGTCAATTTCAACTCATGGCAACCCCATGAATGAGACATCTCCAAGACTCCCTGTCCTCAACCACTCTCAGGTTTTGCAGGCTAAGGGCCATGACCTCCTTGATTGAGTCTATCCATCTGTATGCGGTCTACCTCTCTTTCTGCTGCCCTCCACCTTTCCTAGCATTATTGTCTTTTCTAGTGAATCATACCTTTTCATGATGTGTCCAAAGTATGACAGCCTCAATTTAGTCATCTTGGCTTCCAGGGAGAGTTTGGGCTTGATCTGTTCTAGGACCCATTTGTTTATCTCCAGCACCACATCTCAATGAGTTGATTTTCTTTCTGTCAGCTTTCCCCAATGTCCAACTCTCACACCCATACATGGTGATGGGATGGACGTGCTCACACACATCCTTTCACCTCCACTTGTAGACATCCTCCTAAGTGGGTAGGGAAGGGCGAAAATTTATTTCCTTTCTTCTTGGTCCTGTTGTTTGAAGTGAAAGAACCTCCATTGCTACCAAGAAATTTGCAGCCCAAAGGCAAGTTCTCAAGAGGGAACAAAAGCTAGAACAGCAGAATGCATCATTCCAGCACCTTCTTACTTCCCAAGCCTTCACTTTTGCCATGTAAAGAGTGGAATGGGATAATTCCATTGTCCTGTTTCATTTTGCATAAGCATCCTTTCTGCAGTGCTCCAATGAATTGTGATTTCCTATGGTACTTAAAGTGACAATAGAAGTGTGACAGAGTGCAAAGTGGAATTGCAAAGATGAAACATGAGGCAGATAAACATTTTAGTGTCAAGTACTGTTGATATGTCTATTTGTTATACGCAAGAGCCAGCTCTACTTCAAGAAACCAAGAGTGGTTTATCATTTTGTTTTCTTTGTGTACCTAACCGTTGAGAAATGCTTCAGTTTTCCAAAGGTAGGTCAGAACTGTGCTGTGTAGTTCCCAAGGGGCATTCTGCATTGTTGACTTGTCTTCTTGCCAGCAAGAACACTGAAATTTAATTGAGAAATGGTAGTTCAGAATTTATTGGCATGTGTCAAAGCAAATTTCTTCATTATAAGGAAGATAACAGATATAATACAAGGGTATCATTTTTATCTATGTTTTGTTTTAAATGTTTTTCCCCATTGTACCTTGCCTTGGGGGCCCTGGCAGATTGGAAGGCAATATATAAATGTGTGTGTGTGTGTGAGAGAGAGAGAGAGAGAGAGGACAGGACTTTTATCAGACCACCCTCTTGAAAAGTTATTTTGCTGGCATATTTTGAAACATTTTTATGCTGACAAAAGAACCCCTTTTACCAGACCTACGGTACCTCCAGCAGCATCAGAAAGGCAGCCCGGGCATTAATGGAGCACAAACAGAGCTCTGTTTACCTCTGAGTTCCAAATCTCACCGATTCTCTTGAGAATATGCGAGCACAGCAAATTCAAAAATTAAAGCAAGACAAAGACATAAAACGTAGACACAAGCACAGAAACACACTTTTAAAGTCCCAAGTACACTGGGTGGGTTCATAAAAAGAGCGTCCCCTACCTGGCTGTCGTGATCTCACCCAGAAGCGTTCTGACAGTTAAGGCTGTATTCCCGTGAGCACAATGGCACGAGGTTTCAAACACCAACAATGCTGGCAACAAATTGCCACAGAAGATCAATTGACGGCTTGGCCCATCAATAAAAAGGAACAGCTTTTTGACAAGACATGATCACAAAAGGATGATGTCATATGTTATGTGTGCCCTTTTGCAATCATTAAGCATCGTTATGATGCCAGATTTGCCACATCTGATAAAGTCCATAGATAGATAGACAGACAGACAGACAGACAGACAGACAGATAGATAGATAGGAGATAACTTGTTATTTTATTTGCCACATAAATTATTTTTTTAAGATCCCCCTGGGCAGCATAGCTTATTTGCAAGATTTCCTGATAGATAATAATATTAGTCCTTATACTTTAACAATTTAATTATTTGAGGTGCGGGGTCACTAGGGACTTTATCACACCAGCCTGGTTTTTCACAGCAATCATGTTAGTGAAGCAAATGGGAACATACTGGTTTGAAAATGTTCAATATCATACTTCCCTGCATTTGTTTGAGTGTGCTGCTTTGGCAAGCTATGGTCCTTTCTGCACAAGCTCCCCGACCCCCCTGTATGCCCTACTCAGCACATGTGTGCCTTTCTATTTTTTTTATTTTTATTTTTGCTGCGATTCCATAATTACAAGAAAAAAATAAAAATATTTTTATTTTATCATTTCAGCATAACTATGCAATCTCAGAAAAAATATATGGTAAATTTAAAAAAATGAAAGGCCCCGAGTACAAACACCCCTTTGCCCTGCTTGGGAATAGCAAGGGGCGGGGGGGGGGGAGAGGAAGCAGAGGAGAATCAATCACCCTCATGCCACACAACTGCTATCATATTTTTACTGCAGTGGAAGGGACCTATTGCACCAGAGGGACTAATGGAATAGCAGCGATATTGGGAGCTATTGACAGGTTTTCCCCATCAAGGAAAACTGCACTATAGGAATGAATGAAATGCAAAGCACCAACAGGATAGAAATGATGTCATGTGTTAACTACTAGCCAAATACACTAATATCTTGCTGTAATTGCAAAGTACCAGCCTTGTGTAATAATGTCCTAGGATTCATTAAAGGTTGGATGGTTCTTCCTCTACAGCTTCAGTGAAACATTAAGACAAGAAAGTCTTGGGAAAAGAAGGGTTAGGATTGGAGGAAATACCTCACATGGCTCCTTTGCTAGGTAGGTGAATTTGTCTGCTGTATATAACTGTCTAGACAGACATTAGGAATGAGAATACACAAAAACCAGTTGCAGAACACCTCAGTCTTCTTGGACCGAACCCAAATGGTAGTCACCAATGGCTCCTCTTCATCCTGGAGAGAAGTGACCAGTGGGGTGCCACAGGGTTCTGTCTTGGCCCCAGTGCTATTCAACATTTTTATCAATGACTTGGATGAGGGAATAGAGGGTATGCTTATCAAGTTTGCAGATGACACCAAATTAGGAAGAGTGGCTAATACCCCAGAGGACAGGATCAAAATTCAAAATGACATGATCAGATTAGAAAGCTGGGCCAAAACTAACAAAATGGATTTCAACAGAAGAAATAGAGGATACTACACTTGGGCAGTAAAAATGAAATGCACAGATATAGGATGGGTGATGCCTGGCTTGATGGCAGTACATGCAAAGGGGATCTAAGAGTCTTAGTAGATCATAAGCTGAACATGAGTCAGCAGTATGATGCTGCAGCTAAAAAAGCCAATGTGATTCTAGGCTGCATTAATAGGAGTATAGTGTCTAGATCAAGGGAAGTAATAGTGCCACTGTATTCTGCTTTGGTCAGACCTCACCTGGAATACTGTGTCCAATTCTGTGCACCACAATTCAGGAAGTATATTGAGAAGCTGGAACATGTCCAGAGGAGGGCAACCAGGATGGTGGGAGGTCTGGAAGCCATGCCCTATGAGGAGTGGCTTAGGGAGCTAGGCATGTTTAGTCGGGAGAAGAGAAGGTTGAGAGGTGACATTATAGCTATGTTTAAATATTTGAAGGGATGCCGTACTGAGGATGGAGCAAGCTTGTTTTCTGCTGCTCCAGAGACTAGGACACGGAGCAATGGGTTCAAACTACAGGAAAAGAGATTCCATCTAAACATTAGGAAGAACTTGCTGAGAGTAAGAGCTGTTTGGAAGTGGAATACACTGCATCATAGTGTGGTGGAGTCTCCTTCTTTGCAGGTTTTTAAACAGAGACTGGATGGCTACCTGTTGGGAATTATTTGATTGTATATTCCTGCATGGCATGGGGTTCCAACTCTATGATTCTGTGACATTCCATCTCTGACCTCAGGACAGCTGTACTTGAACAAAAAAGAACTGCAATGGAAGATTGAAAAGAGATACTGCTGAAATGGAATATATCCACAAATTTCTGTCCATCAAATGTGGGTTGAACAAAGACAATGATTTCCTGGCACACTACACATATTCTAACACTAGATAACACCTTAGTCTTATGAGGGTGCTCTTGGCCAGTTTATCTCATCTCCTTTCTGGTTCGCAACCAGCATCACACTACATTCCAAAACTCCCTCCACCATTCATATATTCATCCACCCACCCTGGCTTTAGGCAACATCTTTCCTCCTGCCTTTGTCCCTCAATGACCATTGTTAAACTGAACTTGTCACCTCATCACCACACCCACACATTTTGCATTTCTGCCTCATTATAAGGTCTGTTCCTACGCACCCATGCATCTGAGGAAGTAAACAAATTCTACACAAGCTTCTTTCTACACGTTCCTTCTCCCAGTCTCAAAGGTGCTACAAGATCCCCTTGCTTACTGATATTCTAGACCATGGCTATGTCTTGGAATTCCATGTCTGGAAAGAGACAGAGAAAACTTTCAAGGCCACAAGCAGAAGCAATTACTGGGAATTAACTGAAAATTTGTGACTAGGATGTAATTGAAGATGAATGGAAAGGACGAAAAGTGTGTCCTGGTCTGGTATGGAGGAATGGAATGGAGGGGAGTGATTTGTTAGCTTAGCCCTCAAGTAGCCATGGCCCTTTCAGAATGTTGAAACTTAAAGTGTTGAGAGTGTTTGGGGGAGAAGTTGACTTGGTTCAGCTCTCCACCCCCACCCCACCCCCGCATTTATTTCATTGTGGTATCTATTGTATATTATTGTATTATATACAATGTCTTGTAAATTAATATTTGGGATGAGCTGCCATAAATCTTTTTTCACTCCTTAGTATGTTTATTATTTCACATCCAGTGCTGGATACTTAAGTGAAAAGTTTTATGCACACACCAGTTGTTCATCTCTTAGTTTCTTCCTTTCTTTTCCCAATCTGCTCATGATGCTTTTCAACCACCTCTTTCTTCAGTATGACACACACTGTGGGTTTTGGTAAGGCTGGAACTTTGAACCAATGCTCTTAAAAAAAAAAAAAAAAGTCTATTCAGAAATGCCATTCTGAGCTAAGTGAGCAAAATGTATGCTCTCATTCCCCTGATTTTTTAATGGGAGTATTGAAAATTATCAATGTTTCCCCCTGTACTTTACTGGAAGTATCTTACAAAACAGGTGCCATAAAACGGATGGCTTTTAACCTCCTTAGAAAGTACAGTACTAATCAGTAGAGTTTCTCTATTTAAAAATGCATATGCAGCAGACACGTATTGATTCCAGCATGCAGGCTTAAGATAAGCATCCACAGAATTCCCCAAGATATATTTCTAGCATAAAAAGGACTCAGAAACACTTAAAAGTAGTTTAAAAGTATAAAAACATGTTTACTCACAGCCTCAGTGCATTTCTCATAGAATATCAGCAGCATAACAATAAGTGAAGGCTAAACTAGTAAAAATAACTAAAAACTACAAAATATGCAGGACCCCTGCAAAGAAGATACTTACTCGGAAAGGGTATCATGGTGACTGGTAAACCTCATGGTGGTTTTCCAGACAAAGAGAAGGACTCGAACACACCTCTTCCTCTGGAAAACCAATTACATTTCAGTAAGAAGTTATATCAAGCATTCTATTTGCTTCTATCAGTTAACCCTTTAGCAGTCAAACATCCCAACTTATTGGATTGCAAACTACATAGCCCAACAATTTTCTCATATCACACTTCTTGATTGGGAATGGAGAAGTCAAGGGGATTCAGTGATTCAGTAGTACAGAAAAATGTCTTGCATATATTGAGATGCACTCAAAACATTTCTGACTCCCTTGATTCACTGTGTGATCTTTATAGCCAGCCACTTATATCTGTACTTGCAGTGAATTCATGTTCCCTATCTGAAATAAACACATCATTCCTTACTAACCCTTAACATCATTCCTTAGTAACTAACGGGTTTGAAGATTAAGTGAACAACATGCATGTTGATGAGGGTGGGAGGGAATAGAGAGAAGAAAAATGCTGGTCAGTGATGAAATGTAATTGAATAGGCTGTAAAATAAGATACATGCTTTCACAGTTTCCAAACATGTTAGACTCCCACTATCCCCAGACAACATCATATTGTTGGGTTTTGTGGCCCATCTGGGGGGGAAATGATCCAAGTTGAGGGAAGACAATTTTAAAATAACAAAAAGAGCACTTGAAGGTCTTGGTAACAAAATGTGTCCCTACAGGTCAACAGCAACAACTTCTATGCCAATTTTTGTAAATCCCATATTCTATTTTGGAAACTAACATTTCAAATAACAAACTAATTGATGATAATCTACCTAATTAAATGTGTGTGATTATTAGTATTAGGAATGAAGAATTCATATCCCAGTTTAACTTTTAACATGTTGAATTAATTTTCAGACCTGACACATATGGCCTTTTTTATTGGCTGAAAAGCTCAATATGTGTTCATTTCCCTAGTAAATGGTTTTTAAGTTTCCGGTTGAGAAATTTCTGAAGTTTTGATTCTAAGTGGGTCTTCATAGGCCAACACATATTGGGACTTTCAGCTAATAAGCGGACCATCTTTTGATGCCTCTTTTGCTTTTCTTATAGATTTCATTGGCTACTCCCCAGTTTTTGCTTTCTTTTCTCCAGGAAAAATTGCCACCACCTATGCTTGGGCCTTTAACACTAACTTAGTCTCCAGAATGTAACAGGTGAAAAATTTACAGCAAAAAGACAACTCTTTCCCCCTAGTAATTGTTGAAATTTAAAGGCATCACAAAATGGGCTAGTTTAGAAATGGCTAGTCCTAACTGAATGTAAGGTATAGCAATCTTCTCAGGCTATTTGATTTGGGGGGTTGGTGATTATTTTTTCCCAATGTGCCAGGCATCAGCATCATATTTGTGCCCACTAGCTACAATTGTTTCTTTTTCCCTGGGAATTCACCAAGAACTGGCAGCCAATGGTCCAGGGACCATCACTTTGAATACCACTGTGTATAGAACAACCGGAACTGCTGTGATTTGGGGACTCTGTATCTCAAATAGGTAAAGAATTTGAGCCTTGACTGTGACAGGGCCTTTAGTGCAAAAAGCACTTCCTCCCATTCCATTCCCCATCCTCATTCTTTCTTTAAGCAATATTTTCCTTAAGCAATATTAAGCACTTGAAGACCCCCTTATTCTCCAAGGCAAAATATACAAAATTCACTACTTGTGTGGCTTAGTGAAAGGAATCAGTGAAGCTTTCCCAGTTGCCAGTCCAGAGGTTAGCTCAGTGTTTCTCAACCAGGATTCTCTGGAACCTTAGGGTTCCCCAAGAGGTTACTAGGGGTTGCTCAAGAGATTGTGATTGTGGGGGGAAAGCAATAGCAGCATATAGAATAATGTTTATGCAGGGGTTTCCTGAGACCTGAAAATTATTTCAAGGGTTCCTCCAGGATAAGGTTGAGAAAGGCTGGGTTAGATGGTCTTAACCACCTTCCAAAAGGTCTTAAGCACCTTCCAAAAAGGCTCTTGGAGCAATTGTATTTTACTTTGGTCACAGTTGTTTGCAAAGGTTTTCTGTGATTCTATGAACAGAAGGAAAAGAAAGGAACCTCCTTTGTAATAGAAGTCATCTTATTTCATTGCAGAAAATTATACAAAAATGGGGTTGTGCTAATGAGGAGGCTGGGTAATAAAATGCATGGTTAGAAGCAATTATGAGAATGTAATGGGCTAAAAGAAACGATAGATCAGCTGGTGCAGAGCCCTCTATGACTGCAGTATCATAGCTCTGTCCCTGATGTTTGTTTTATTTCTTCTGGCTTTCTTTCTCCAGTTTGTGTTCTGCCGTGAATGTAAAGAAGAATACCATGAAGGCGAATGTCTCACACTCCTCGAAACTCAAGGAGCCACAGCCCAGAAGGTATTCCAATCCAAATCCGTAGTATATCAAATGCATCTCATTGAAAATTGGCTCTGACATAACTCAAAAAATATTTGGTGAAATACAATCAAGAGTAGAATCAGTTATGGCAATTCTCAAACTGGAGGTGCATGTGGATGGCTGCGCAGGACAGAAGGACCCTTGGACAAATCCATGACATTCCAGGGTGGGAGATCCTGAATTAAGTGAACATAACAAATAAGAGTTTCAGAAGTTTGAGGCTCTGGAGATATGTAAAGTTGCATCCTTTTTGCACACTCCACAGTTGACATACATTCTAGATGGATATCTCGCTCTGCCTCAGTTCCATAAACAGAAACATATACTTGTACATTCAGGCAAGAATGAAGATGTAGAGGGTTGCAGCCACCAAAATTGTTATGCTAAATGTAGCAAGGGGAAATACAGATATTTATTTCTCATCTGCCTTCTTTCCTGCATGTGTGGCTTTAGGGGAAAGAGTCTAAGATGCACTATTGTAGTCCACAGCCATGATTGTGCACCAGGAAATGTAGCTACTAGGCGCAGTTACCATAGTCTCCTCCTGTTCAACCCCACCTTTTCTGGGTTTATAAACTGCAGCCATTTCCTAATCAGTGGAGAATGAGAGGTTCAGCAGACAAGAATTCAAGCTATTTTCTTTAGCTGGACACACACTAGCAGGCATTGGCAGGGAACCCCAAGGATCCTCCAGAAGTTACTTCAGATGACATGATTGCTCTGCTTCCAGGTGTAAGAAAATAGCCAGACACTTGTCTGCTGCTTCCCCATTCTCCCTTGACCAGGTAATAGCCAGGTTCAGGAGGCTGCAACTAAGAAAAGGTGGGTTGCGGGATTTTGGTCATGTATAGCTGACAGAGAATTCTGACCTCTGCAATGACCAAAAAGTGGAGTTGCAATGGCATAAATCAGACTTACGCCATTGTAATTCACCAACAGGATGCCAGCCCTCTTGAATGTCAGTTATCAGTTTGGTCCTCCAGACCTCAGACACTTATACATAAACTGGTGAGCAGCTGGCATAATGTAGCGTGCAGGGATTCTGTGCATTCACCTGCAAAAAGATAAGTCTGCCAGGGGCAAGCCAGCATCCCTTATCCATGGGCATTTGTCATGGCTATCTTGCCTGGACAGGGTCACCATTGACACATGCAATGACACTTGCTCTTTTGAAACTGTCTGGATCAGCAAGCTTCCATCTGAATTATGGATTATGCCCAGGAGTGGTACCGTGTCAAGGCCATTTGAGCAAATTAACATTGCAGCCCAGCAGCAACCCAGAGCAACCTGGAGTATTATATCCCTGGACCAGATAAACTATATGAAGGACCCTGACACAGAAGGCACTTTGCCAGGAGCCCCATGGCCATGGAGCTCAGGAGGGGGGATGTAGATATTTTATTGTTTCAATCTCACATGCAAGAACAAAGAATGCCAAAAGTTTTCTTCTGTCCAGGCAAGATTTTAATAATTTTGTGAATTTTTCTTTCTTTCATTTTCTTTTCTTATTTTGTGGGGGGGGGGGATTTCATTACCTTTTTTGCAAAAACATTTGCGCTAAAAACATTGGATTTTTAATAGAAAACTGTAGGCTAGAAAACACTGTTTTCTATACAAAGTTGTTGTTGACAGGTATTAATTTTTGTGTATCCTTCCTGGAAAAGCTACCCCAGATATTTTCTGGAACTGTATCTAGCCTTTTTGCATAAAAGCACTTCCTTTCTTTGCAAATGGTAATACTGTAGAGCTGTAGTTCATTAGCAGAGCATGTGTTTGTTTGCAGACACCCCCAGGTTCAATTGTGTCATCGCCAGCTATCATAAATCATAGAAGAGACCACAAGGCCCATCTAGTCCAACTCCCCACCCTGCAGGATAAACAATCAAAGCATTCCCAACAGATGGCCATCCGGCCTCTGCTTAAAAACCTCCAAAGAAGGAGACTCCACCACACTCTGAAGCAGTGCATTCCAATGCTGAACAGCTCTTATAGAATCATAGAATCATAGAATCATAGAATTGTAGAGTTGGAAGAGACCACAAGGGCCATCCAGTCCAACCCCCTGCCACGCAGGAAATCTTGATCAAAGCATCCCAGATGGGGCTTTTTCTGCAGGGCAGGCACAGAACAGGGTCATGAAAGGGGCTGTTGTTCAGATGACTTTGACCTCTTCTGTTCTGTTCCCGTCCTGCCCCCATGCTGCTCGGATATTCTATTCACAATGAAAAATTGTGAATAGAACACCCCTTCTGTGCCTGTCACGGAATCAGGAACGTGGGAAATGGAGCCCCGTCCCTGTTCCACGATGACAGGCATCCTGACTTCCTGCCACGATTGAGGCAGGCAGGTAAGTGCCACCCTTCTCCCCCCTCACCGGTTCCTTTTTTATTTTAATTTTTTAATTTTATTTTGTGTTTTGACAGCTGGGGGTAAAATTTGAATTTCCCTCCCATTCATTCTCTCGTGGGAACGAGCAAGATTTCCCCCGGCTGGTCATAAAGGAAGCCTTACAATGGCTGCATTTACGGCCTGCTGGGCAAGGAGGGAGGATGCCCGTTCCTGGAGCGGAATGGAGGTAAGTGCATGAACATTTACCTCCGTTCTGTTGCAGGAACCGGAGAGGAGGTGACGGGGCAGCAACAGGGCATTTTGGCCCCATCTGAAAATCTCCTTATTCTCAGGAAGTTCCTCCTAATGTTTAGGTGGAATCTCTTTTCCTGTAGTTTGAATCTACTGCTCCATGTTCTAGTCTCTGGAGCAGCAGAAAACAAGCTTGCTCCATCCTCAATGTGACATCCCTTCAAATATTTAAACATTGCTATCATGTCAGCTCTTAACCTTCACTCCTCCAGGTTAAACAGCCCAGCTCCCTAAGCCACTCCACAGAGGGAATGACTGGGAAAGACTCCCATGGCTGGGAAAGACTCCAATATGAAAACCTACAGATCTATTGCCAGTCATATAGTTCAGAGTTGGAGACCTATGGTTCTCCAAATGTGGTTACTAATTCCCATTGTGCCTCACCTTTGGCCAGTCTGTCTATGGCTGATGGGAATTAGAGTTCAGCAACATCTTCTGAGTCACAGGTTCCTAGCCCTGGTACAGGCAATCCTGAGATGGATGAACTAATGATCAGACTTCGTTTCTGTGTGCGTTATGACTGACAAAACTTGCTGTCCAGGTTGATACAGGTGTCCCTTTTTACATGTTGTATTGCTTTTCCATATGATTAGGAGGTATTGGAGAATTAGGAGTCCTGAGAAACATGACATAGTGACACAGCAGCACATACTGGTCACAAACCTATATGGCTGAGTGTAGCACAGTAAAGCTGCATGTGGATCTACACTAGGCTGAGCCATATATCACCATATCCTGACTTACTCTGAACAGACTGTGATGCCCCCATATGACCATTCTGTACTTCATGGGGAGTGGGCAGGAAAGTAGAACATCCAGCTATGTTCCTGTAGCCAGATGCAAAATAATTACAGCAGCACTGAGACCTCGGGAGGAACCTTGTATATCTCAGCACTGATGTCATCATTTTGCATTCTGCTGTGATGATGTAGCCAGATGCTTTGGTTCTGTGATCCTGCTCACTCCCTACAAAGCATGGTATGGTTGTGCAAGATAACTTCAGAGGCTTTTCAGTAAGTCGGGGGGCGGGGGGCTGAAGAGGGAGAAAGAGGATACCAACCCTGGTAGCAACCCAAAAAAGATATATGCATACATAAGGAAAAGTTACATGCATATATGTCCTTAGCAGTATGTCAGCTTATGTGTGCTGAATCTTCCTAAAAGCTGCAGATGAAGGGTAAAGGTATAGATGTAGTGTGGAACACTGTTTTTATTAATTGATTTGGATTAAAGCCGAGTGATACCAGTTGTCACTGGATGATAGAAAAGATAGTTTTGATTTCTGCAAGATTTCCTAAACTGCTTTATCAAGAACTTGTATACATGCATTTCTAAACATCTTGTCAAGGCTTTATTACACATAACATGATCCTGGATTAAGGGACTACGACAAATAGCATATCTGAAGTTATAGATTCTGGATATATACAAAATTGGATCTCTTTGGTATATTCACATTCATCATGCCTTGATGGGCATGACTCTGCATCAGCTTCACAAACAGAAGGGTATTTGCTCATTCAGTCTTCCCTTGTCGAACTGAGCTATACATATTATTTCAGTATCACATTTGTTTGTCTTTGATGATTTAAGAGTGTATTGTGATTATCAATGTACTTCCTCACTTGCATAATTTTTGAGATTAGGGGAGGTAAGGTTGTTGCTTTTTATCTATACACATGAAGAGAAGTGTTTGAATTTGATCACTGACCTTTCCCTGTTCAGTTACGGTATGTAGAATGTTCCTTCTTTGACTTCTTGTATTCCTCATATCTTGCCACTTGGTGGCACTCTATTACTAAAGAAAAGCCATTTCAGGATTATCTTACTCCTTTGATTATTCAATGCAATAATTTTTATTTTAGTAAGTATTTTCCTGCAGTCAGTGAATCTGTCCTAATTTTAAAAAATATTTACAAAATTGCTTTTGTGAACAATTTGGAAGTTATCTACCTTCTTGTTCCTAATTTATGGATAGGAAATACTTTGCTGTAGATGATATACTACAGATTACAGGCAGATACACAGAGTGCTTACTGAAACATTAGAAGCCTCTTTATCACCAAATAACCTTCTCTTTTCAAAGGTATCTTCGTGCTTACATCTCAAAAGTTCTGAAAAGATGGTGTCATCATAATTTCTTATTATTTGTGGAAGTGCCTAAAAATATGTGCTGGGGTGGTCAACTGCTGAGGAGGCAGAGGCCATTTTCCACCCCTGAGCTCCCCAATGGGATGCACTGGTGACACAACCGGAAGTGATGTCACAATACTTCTGGTTTCATTTTTGTCTGATTTCAGACAATTTATTTGCTTTTAAACAGGTGGTATGTAGGTATGTAAGGTATGTAAGAAATTTGGAAGTGTATTAGGGTGAAATCACCACTTTTGCAGTGGTTTTGACCTGTCTTGAAGAATTTAGTGGGTGAAAAATCAGTGTTAGGGGGTTTTAGGAGGCCAGATTTGGGGGGCTGGGGGACCTCATTCAACCCATGGGCCATATGTTCCCTACTCTTGATGTATGTAAATAGGGCTGCTGGTGCCCCCTGAGGCTGGTGAAACGAAGGGCAGGATCACCAAAGGAGAGACAACATGTCTACCTTACTACTTATGCTCTTGTCTTGCAGAGACCCTAAATATTAAGCACTACATAAGACCAAGGAGATTATCAGATGGAGACAAAATTAGTGTCCCCATCTCACTAGCTCCTCTCCCCAACCCCCTCCCGAGCCCTTCCTGGCACAGTAACGAACAGCCCAGAAGTGAATGCAGCTCACATGGAGCTGCATTCACTTCCTGGTTTAAATCCCAGGCTGTTCTTGCGAGAGGATGAGCGCACGGGAAATTCAAAGTTAAAAAGAAAAATATACACACAAAAATAAAATCAAGCACCTGAACACACTTTTAAAAAAGTAACCTGAGAGGGTACAAAAAAGTGTGTCACTTACCTTATTGTCCCAATCACACCCAGAAGTGTTTGGCACAGACCTTCCACTGACACTGGCATTGCGCCAGCATAACGGGACACCTTTTCACTCACCCGTCATTCCATCATAGAAACAGAATGAGGGATCTTTTAATGGCTTAGCCCATGAATTAAAAGAAATGATGGCGGAATGGAAGGAGCATGGGGGCATGATGACTCAGGGACAACGTCATCTGAAATTCAAGCCCTTTTGCGATCTCCTGGCATCGTTGTCACACCATATTAAAGGCGTCTGATAATCTCCCAAATCCTAATCTTAACCTCAACTAGAATAGACACGTTGCATAAATAGGATTTACTTGTGTGTTGACTTACTAATCAACTGATTCAGTGGTCTACTCTAGTTGGGACAGCCTTCAGGATTTATGTTATTAAGTCTCACTTTGGTACAGAAGGCCTCGGTGCTACTACATTTGCTTCTGTGCTGGGGGGAAAGGTGCGTAGTCTCATTACAGTCACCCTGATCCTCCAGTTATGCCTCCCACACCTTGAATGCCAATTGGCTCCAACACAGCTCACATTTGAAAAGGTGTTTTGAGCAAAGACCACAACTAGAAAATATGGGAGTTAAGAGGTCTGTGGAGCAGCACACTTGCTTCTATGGTGGAATAAAAACTGCTATTGCTTCCTCCCACCCTTAAAGCAGAGGTGGGGATTGTGCAGCCTTCTAGATGATGGTGGACTGCCATTCTGAGCAAGCCTAGCTAGCATAGCCTCTGGTGAGGAACAGTGGGTCTTTTGGTTCAACAACATCTGAAGGGCCACACACTTTCCACCCCTGCTTTAGAGCCAATTCATTGCCAAAAGTAAAAAAAAAAAAATAGGTGCTTGGTGGGAATGTCCAAAAGAGCCTGACCAAGACTGTATATAACTCAGCCTTGAAATGTTATGCCAGCTAGTTGTTGGGGGAAGGCGGAGCTGAAGTTCCAGGAGATGGACTATATTATCGTGGGGCCATTTCACACTGCATCATTGTAGTGTTATGATTCCACTTTAACTGTCATGGCAACAACATATAGAATCTTAGAGTTTATAGTTTGGTGAGGCACTAGAGCTCTCTGGCTGAGAATTCTAAATACAGGTTGAGTCTCCTTTAGCCAAAATTCTGAAATTCAAAATATTCCAAAATCAAAAATTGTCCATACAAGTGGCCAAGATAGTGGTATCTTTGCTTTCTGATAGTTCAATGTACACAAACTTTGTTTCATGCACAAAATTATTTAAAATATTGTCTATAAAATTACCTTCAGGCTACGTGCATATGAAACATAAATCAATTTCATGTTTAGACTTGAGTCCCATCTCCAAGATATCTCATTATGTATATGTAAGTATTCCAAAATCTGAAATATTCCAAAATCCCAAATACCTCTGGTCCCAAGTAGTGGCGGCACTAAAGGGGTGTGAAAAGGCCAAACCACACCAGGTGACACCATTTGAGGGAGGGGTGACACTGGCCTTAGTGACACCACAAGTCCCAGGCATTTTGGGTACTGGCAATTAAAATGGAATTATAGTACTATAATTGTGAAGTGTGAAAGAGGCCCTGGTAAAGAGGATGTGTGGCTTGCTGGAAAACTAAACAGAAACACCCCACCCTAAAACAGTTTGTTGAAGGGTCCACTTGTCCAAGATTTGAGGGGCGGGGTTAAGATCCATCAGAAAGCCATTTCATGGAGGCTAATAGATATGTCAATTGACAAAAATCATGATTGCAAAGGAGAGGCTTGGCCTGATCACTACAGCATGCTAACACCTTCCCTTGAGCAAATGGTTCTGTGGTGTGCAAGAACCCACTTCACAGAAAAGGAAAACTGAGATTAGCTACAGTAAAACTGGGATCATGCCTGCCAAACAGAAAGTTGGAGTAGGGAATCTCCACACTATAAAAGTCTACTGAATACACAAAAGAAACCCTTAGCAGAGAGAGGCAGTGAGCCACATGAACTACAACAACAAGTCTGAAAACCAGGTGAGCTGGTGTGGTATAATAACCATATCCCCAGTGCAACACATGGCCACAGTATTCTCTGGGGTTTGGTTTGGGGACCCCCCGTGGATACCAAAATCCATGAATACTCAAGTCCCATTATATGCAATGGCATAGCAAAATGGTGTCGCTTATATAAGATGGCAAAATCAAGATTTGCTTTTTGGATTATTATTTTTTAAAGAATATTTTCAAGCCATTAATATTTAAATCCGTGGATACCAAATCCATGGATACAGAGGGACAACCTTAGTTCAGAGGGGAAAGTGAGGCACAGAGCCTCAAGATCCTACCTGCAAAAGAGAGTGTAGGATGGGTTGTGTGGTAAGATACAATCATGGTAGTATCTACAGAACAACACAGAACAGTGGTCTTTGAAATCCAAGCAAGTTAACTCTGACCCCAGACCAAGTGCAAAGCGAGAGGTTAGACCATTAAACAGAAAAAGGAGGAAGAAGGGGAAAAATAGAAAGGAAAACTAACTAAATTGGACCTTAAGTCAATGAAAATATTTCCTTCTACATGTTCAGGGTTATTGTTCCACTTGGGTATCACACTTGTTTCATTATTAATATTTTACTATAATATGAATCACTGTTAGTCCAAGTAAAAATCTAGGGCAGTGGTTCTTAACCTGTGGTCCAGGGACCCCCCCAGTGGTCCACGATGTCCTCATAGGGAGTCCACGAAGGCTTGAAGGCTTCTTGGCCCACCTGCCTGCCTGCAGCGGCGTGGCCACGTGGCAGGAGGGCAGGCAAAGGCTGGCTGGCTTAGCCTGTGCATTGCCATTCAATCCTTTCCAGGCACAAATTTGCAGAAAGAAGCAAGAGAAAAGTCTTCCCTCCCCCTCCAGTGCCTCTGAAGAAAGGTTTAATGGATTGTGTAATTGTGTTGTTGTGGTTTTAAATCTTAAATCTTGGGAGACCATGGCAACAAAAGATACTTAAAGGGGGTCCCTGGTAAAGAAAAGGTTAAGACACACTGGCCTAGGAGAAGACAGAAGGCGTTGTCAATCTTTTGAAAGCATTTCCCAGAAAGACTTTCTGAAAGTGAAACTGGGAGATCAGATGAATGCTGGATGATAAATGCAGTAGAAGTGTGCTGGAACGGTTTTAAGCTTGCAGTTCTGGTTATTACCAGAAGATGGCGAAAAGCTCATGAGTACAGTACTATTACTGTTCAAACTACTGTACTGTATACAGTACTGTACTTCCTACCAGTTGAATACTCTACCCTTTCCCTTTTCTTTTTCTTTTTTAAATGGATCTGCAGCGGGTATGTATAGTTGCAGGTGCAGGGCATCATTACATAGGTGGCAGTTTTTTGTAATCATGCAGCTTTGCATTGCTGGTAGCCACAACTTTAGCCCTTGTTTTCACTGTGGGGTTTTGTGGTGAGCTTTCCCAAAACATGTTAGCAGGAACGCCTATTAGAGAACCTGCTCACCTTTTCTATGAAGGGTCTCCTTTTATAAACCTGACTTAATTTGTTTTGCTGGGATGATGTTGCACGAGCGCTGTAGTGAAAAGTGTTTCTGATATGCGCAAGTAGGTTTTGTGTCCCTGCTGCTTTGTTGCTGCTGTTCTTGGGGGCTTAACTCAGCGGCATGAAATTACAGAATGGGAAAAACAGAATCAAGGAAGAACCTTGTGGTACAGGTGAAGAGGGGGCAGAAGCTGGGTGAGGACGGAGGATGTTACCATGGGGATTTGTCAGCCCAAGTTGTAGTAAAAGTGAGCAAGAAGGAAGCTGGTTAACTTGATGATTTGGAACAATGGGCTGGTTTATATATGACAGGATGGGAAATGCCATCCTGTTCCCACAATCACTCACCATTGGCTAGGATGACTAGGACTGATGGGAGTGGCAGTCCAAAAACATCTGAAAAGCCATATGTTCCCCCTTACATAATAAGTTTTGTGTTGTCTGTGAAATATGGTACACAGAACATCTCTTGATTCTGGTGCACTCTCTGCTTTTGGTAATACATAAGATCACCAAAAATCAGAGGGTAGTCCCCCTTTCTCTCTGAAGGGTTTATTTTAATTATTTTAAGGTCTCATTTCTACATTTATGTGATTATCACAGTAGAATTCAGACAGAAAAGACAAGTCCTGGTGGCTTAATTTTTTTTTTTAAGGGTTGAAGGTGATACATTGGCTAATATCAGATTCTTCCCCCACATGTACACAAGACTGCATTTTTTCAATCACTTTTTATGTATCTTTCTCTTATTTTCTCTCCCTCCCTCCTTCTTCCTTAAAGACAGATTTTATTCCCTGTGTGTATGTCACACATTATAAAAAAATCTTTCATACCTGTGCCATTAGTAGAGACTAATCATTTTTAATGCAAAGATCCAGATTACCAAGAGCACAATCTTGAGTCTTCTGAGAATTGATTTGACTTAAGGTCTATTAGTCAAATGAATTTGAAGAAGGATATGAAAGGACATCCATCAGTATTCTTTTATTAGATTATTTTTATCATTCCTGACTCACTCTGGCTACCTAAAATGAAATTGAAAGATTCTGCAGTATGATAATCTATGAATGCAAAGAAGATCTAATAATGTATGTACAGGAATATAACTTACTGAGTCTCATCAAGGTTATACGAGATAAATAAGTCCGGTTGCAGAAAGCTTGTTTGAACAAATAATATTTTAAACTTTTCAGAGTCTATCATGGTCTAGATTAAATGTTAAACCCCAGTGAGTAGAACGTGAAAGCAGATACTTCTGATTCTGCAGCCTATGCAGAGGAGAGGTAAGGAGAAAATGCCTGAGCCTGAGGTTTGTTCTCATAGCACTAAACAGTGCTTCTGGCTGGAATCCTGTTGGCATTATAAACATAGATAAATTTCCCTACACATACAATTGTGGGGTTTTTTGGCTGTTGTGCAACAGATGTATTCAGTTGGTTTTGTAATGTTACATGCCCTAACCCCCCCTCCCTTCCAATAATTCATTTATTGGCAATATTTCAGTATTTGGCTTATATTGACACTTCACGTAGTTAGCAGTAGATCAGGACAGCCCAAATATAGGGTCTAGTGCAGGTTTGCTCAAAACCTAAGAAGAGGTCTTGGACATTTCCCCAAAACAGACAGTCCTGGGAAGTAATTATGTGGTACCCCTCAGACTGTGCTAATTCTCCTGGGCACACCTGGCAGTGAATCATACATTAAAGCCATTGATTGGCTGGAACACCCGTTACTCTACAAATGGTTTTCCTTCATACCTCTTCTATACACAATGCAGAGGTTGCCTGAAACCCATCACAGAATCATAGAGTTGGAAGAGACCACAGGGGCCATCCAGCCTAACCCCCTGCCATGCAGGAATACACAATCAAATCATTCCCGACACATGGCCATGGTAGTTAAAGTGTTTTATACTTTAACTACATCTGTTTATAGATAATTTTTTATTATTTTTATCTCTTATGTAACAGTACAACATCATACTTTATAATTACTAACATGTGTGTCATTGACATACTTTACATTAACTAAGATATATTTTGACATACACATACTGTTTAAAAACCTCCAAAGAAGGTGTAGTGTGATAAGGACCTAGGTAGGACTAACCAGCAAGATTCCAACCATGCAGTCAAGTATTCTTGGCTAGTGCCTAACTATTCATTAGTACCTTCACTGTACCACTTTATCCACTGGGACTCCAGCAACAGCCACTGTACATTCCTGTTGCACAATGGGACAATGAGCAGACATACTGAAAGATATGCAGTCAGTTGCACAGTGTCAGTATTTAGCAGAAGTGTGGTATAGCACAACCACCAGATAAACTATGTGGCTATACATTTACTCCTCACGATGAAGGATCTCAGCCCTCATGTTTTCTAAGAATGTGAGCATAGTATCCCTCCGGCTTGTAAAGGGGTTGTCAATTGCTTTACTGTTTTAAAGCATGAGTGAGCAGATTGTGATCCACTGGCCACATGTAGTCTTAGAATCTTAGAATCTTAGAATTGTAGAATTGGAAGAGACCACAAGGGCCATCCAGTCCAATCCCCTGCCACGAAGCTCTATCCCCCAAGGTTTGAGGTCAAAAGTAAGCTGGTGGGTAACAGATAAATCAATGAGACTCTGTTTAGCATTTACCCAGAGAATAAAAAGCCCTGTTTGGATATGTCATGGCCAAATCTGAGCCTATCTTAGTGGGCATTTGATTTATTGGACATTAGTTGATGCTATATGTTATCTGGAGCATGCTTCTTGGATATGGGAATGCAAAATCTTTTGGGGGGGATACCCCCAGTGAGGAGGGAACACAACTCATGTCTTGACATTGCTCGTTTTTTGCACAGGATCAAGCTGGGGGAAATAGACATTTGTCCCATTTGATGTGCATTTGGCAACATTCTGTTGATAATTTCTTGTCTCTTTGCAGAGATATGAGGTTGATGAGCATGCAGCCATACAGGCTCGGTGGGAAGAGGCATCCAAAGAAACAATCAAAAGAACAACCAAACCTTGCCCTCGCTGCCACGTTCCAGTAGAAAAAGATGGTAGGTTTCATTAAACCATATCTGGTAGCTGCTGTGACTCACTTTGGCAATAACAGTTTTACTTAGAAGCCAAAGCAATATAATTTGGCCTGGGTTATTTGTTGTCCCCCCTGGCTTAGCTCAGGAGTCAGGTTTGTTTTCTGTACCTGGATTACACTGGAGGTATAACTCTGGCCTCTCCAGACCCAGCTTATAATTTTGTGTTCTGTGACTTACCTTATGAAAAAATTAATGGAGCAGCTTTGTGAACCTGCTAGAAATCTTGTGTGACCCACTTCTCAAACATACCATATTGGGTATACCAGTGATGACTGAACCATAGGACTTTATTTTAGAATAATCATGAAATGGCAAGATTATAATTTTACATGCCTATAAGCAATGGACATGTAAAGTCGCCCTTTAGAAATCTTTTTTAAAACAAAGCCGCAAATTACAGTACGACCACTGTATCTACGGGAGATTGGTTCTGGCTCCCACTGTGGATAACAAAATCCGCAGATAATAACAAACAACATTGAAAATAATGGGACTTCCAGTTTAAAATACCATAGAGTTGCCTTGGAGGACCTAGAAAGTGGCTAGAGAGGACACATTTTCTAGGAAGACTCTATGGTAGTGCTGAAATTGAAACTGTGGATAATTGAATTAGTGGATAATGATTCGGTGGATAAGGGGTTCCTACTGTATATAAAACAACATTCATGCTACTAGGAATCTCGCATACATACACAAAACCAGAGTCTAATGTTAAAGAAGAGCAAAACAAAATAAACTTAATAAACCTCAGGTCATCCTAGCACTGGATATCCTTCCTTTTAAATATGATACCAGTATTTCGTACCAGAGCTCTGGGCTGTTGCTTCTTCTCTGCATTCAGGTGTCCATAGAGATTACCAGCATTTCATTTGGCTGCCCCATCTCCCTATGGCACCCTTGGACTTGGGTTCCCCTTAGCAAGTGAACGAAAATCCCTGGTTGTGTTTTTAGTGTACTGTACCCATGAAGAATAATTATGTTCACTCTACATTTCAAAGTAAACTGGCCTGATTTTGCACCTCCCACACTAATGTGTAGATTGGAATGCAGATACTCTTACAGCAGCAGCTAGGGGCTTCCATGTCAATGGGATACTGAATATGCTCTGGGTTTTAGTCTGAACTTTAAATTAGTTATCCAAGGGGCTAGACCCTACCCCAAAAGAGGTTCAGCACCTTGAATAGCTCCTTTCAAGTTCAGGCTTAAACCCAGTGTGGATTCACCGTCTCACTGACATGGAATCCACCAGCTACTACTGACTTCCCATGACTGCTGCAAGAACAGTCCAAGCTGTTAAGAGTCTTGCAGGTTGATTTGCATTGTCATCATCAAATTCAACTATCTGCAGTTTCAATTTCAGCACTACCATAGAGTCTTCCTAGAAAGTGTGTCCTCTCTAGTAATTTTCGAGGTCCTCCAAGGCAACTCTATGGTATTTTAATCTGGAAGTCCCATTATTTTCAATGGTGTTCACTATTATCTGAGGATTTTGTTATCCACAGTGGGAGCCAGAACCAATTACCCATAGATATGGTGGTCCTACTGTAATGAATCTTGATTTGCATTGTCATCATCACAAAAGATTGTTACAGGTACAATACAGAGTTGCTGGTGTTGATTTTGATTTTTTTAATATCCACCCTTTCTTCCATGTTATTAACAGCAGTTGGATTTTTAGGAGGAAAAAAGAGCATTTGACCATGTTTATTCCCATGCTGGAAAAGCTTCAGATCAATGGTCCATAGGACCAAAAAGCTTTCTCTGATATTATGCAACTGTAAAAGAATAGGAAAGCATTTCTCCCTTATGACAACCCTTGATTGGCTGATAAAACCCATCTCTATCTTTCAGTAACTTTGAGCCATGCCATGTAACAGTACTGTCATTTTGGCCAAGAAGTTTGGGCCACCTTGTGAGGGGTGTAAAATGGGTTCCCATTTTATTATTCATTAAGCCCAAGAATATAGCTTGCTGTGAACCACACAAAGTTTTCATCTGTGTGGAAAGTTGTCCCAAAATCACAAAAATACTGCTGCCCCTTCCATAAACATACACACACACAGCCCAAATTCACTGGGGAGTGGGGTGGCTCAAGTGAAACCCATGCAAACTGGGTTCAACCAAATATGTGTCAGATTCTTTCATTCTCTTTACACTTTTGCTATTAAATTAACTTCTCATTTTTATTTATGTTGCTCTTGTTTGGTGATGGTGTTTGTCGTTTTCTCCAGGGGGATGCATGCATATGAAGTGCCCTCGTCCACAGTGCAGATTTGAATGGTGCTGGAACTGTAGCCTGGAGTGGAACAGAACTTGCATGGGAGATCACTGGTTTGACTGATGACCGAGCCCTGTGCACAACCAAGAGCTTATGCAACAGCAAGCTGGCATGACATAATGTAGAAGCACAAGTGCAGTTACAGTACTTCCATCACAGGACCAAGTCCTGACTTTCTTGTTCTTTTTTTTCCCTACCTGCCTTCTAGCTTAGATAATCAATGTATATTCAGATGATCTTCATGCTTCCAAGCTTGGGATTAAAATCAGTGGGTTCAGGCTGTCATGCAGTAGGATGCATGGCCCCCTTCACTTTACCTGCACTCACTAGCATTGGCATATGGTTGCTTCCATCTTAGTGGGGCTGTGAGTTTGCTTTGAGTTTTAATCTGAACTTTAAAGAAGCTGTCCAAGATGCTGAACTCTCTCCCCAAAATAAGTTGAGCTCGATTGAAGTGTGAACTAAATCCAAGAGCGAATTCACTACTCCAGTGACGTGGAAGCCTTCAGCTCACTTCTGATCTTCCTCTCATGTGGATACGGGTTATGTTACCAGTGGCAACACTTCTTTAAAAAATTGGTTTGTTCTTTGATCTAATGGTGGATCTCTGTAAATATTTTATTTGTCAAATTTGTTAACGAACTATGCATAATTGGGCCACTCACAGCTGCTTCTACTATTCTGATGTTATAGCCATTATCTGGGCTCGATACATCGCAATTTCCATTCTAAAAGAGTGATTCTTCTATAGTAGCTCAGTCTTCCCAGACAGATTTTTAGTTCAAATACTCACAGACATGACAAAAATGGCATTTGTTCTGTTTTTTGTGTCTGTTTGTCATCATTTCCCATAGTGTGTAGATTTTTCAGCCTATGCTATGCTGAGGAGTTCCTTAATATATTCGTTGCTTAATATGTGAGACATTGCTTAAAATATTCATCACACCTTCATGCAATGAAAAGTATACTTTCGTGTTTCCATGTGAGCATCCATTAAAGGAATATGTTGCTGTCTTTATCTACTTTGCAGATGATTAACTGGTGAAGTGTAAGCTTGGGTGGGCAAATGATTAGTTCCCCAAATTGCCTGCAGGGGCATTTTTTGCCATGCTTGTGTCCCTCCAGGCCATTTTAGACCCAGGAAAGGTCTTTTTTAAAAAAATCAGGAGTGTTGTAAAATACTCAAAAACATGGTAAAATTCCCACATATGCACCCACTAGAGTGTGTTTGGGTGTGGATAAGAACAAAAAAAGAAGAAGAATTTTGGTAGGGAGTGTGGTCCTTCAGTACCTCCTGGGGAGCCAATGTGGTCCCCTAGTCTCCAATATATGCCTACAGTGTTAGAGAGATTGCATTGGGGAATTTAATTTGTTTTCCACAGGAATTTCTGATACATTTTTCAGAAGCTGCACTAATGTTTTAAAATATCATGTTTTATGCATGCAGGTTTGTGCAAAGGTTTCCTTTGTTTGAATGTTCTGAAGTACATGTGGATAGGCTACTTGCAGATATTATATGAAATCAGTTGTCAGGTTCACCTAATGCAGAACTGCCTTTAAGGCCTTTGAAGATTATTCTAAATATTGAGGCCATTGGCTCTCACACACAACATGCTGTGTATCAGTGCATGAAGTAGGCAGATTATACCACCATTTGCCCTCATTATAACTTAGCACTCAGTGAATGGTGAAGTATCAAAGCCAGCACTTCACCAGCTACAATGAGATTGACCGGAACCTCGTGCTGACAGAGGACAGATCGCATAAGCTGTATTTCAGGTGGCCTGGGCAAGTCATGGCAATAGTGTCACAATCGTGATTAAGTAGCAATCGTGAATACAAAACAGTTATGGGTAACTTCTGCATGCACAATCGCTGCTTTGTTATGATTGTGACACTATTGTAATTCTCACCCAAACTTGCTTTACCTGGCATCATTTGCATGGGGAGAAGGAGATCCATTCTGCTGGCAACTGGAGCAGGGGTGAGTGATGTTTCTCTCAGGTTTGAGGGGGGGTCGGACCAGAAGTTACTTAGTTAAGTATACTTAAAGGCTGAAATCCTGTACCAGCTGAGTAGTTATCAGCTGGAATCTGCTAAGTCACTTACGAATGTCACAACAGATTTGTGACTGTTTCGTATACATAATCCTTACCTAGCCCCTCATGTAGGGGATACATAGGAATCATAAATGTCCCCCAGCAATCCCCGCCATGAGGGAAGATGAAACAGGGCCCCTGCTTCTGCCTGTCACACTGGAGATTACTTATGGGAGAGGGTGGGACCATCAGTCAGCTGCTTCCTGACCAACAAGAGCAGACCCCCCCCCATTGATTACAGTGGTGGTGGCTGCCTGGTAAGTGAGGATGGGGGGGGGTTAGGCCAGGAGTCATTGTGTAACTATGATGGTTACATGTTTGTAACTGCCCAAGTCGATTTCAGCTATTGTATCATCATCATCATCATCATCATCCCAACAGAACTGTGAGTACATTGGGACTTATAAATAAAAACCAAGCTGAACAACCCCAAAATGGCTAACCTCTAACAAAACCTACAATGCAGAGGTTCAGTAAAGACTAGTGACTGTTAAGAGGACTGCATGAGCCAGCGTGGGGTAGTAGTGTGCACATTGAATTATGACTCTGGAGACCAGGGGTCACCCCGCTCAGCCACAGAAACCTACTGGGTAATTTTGGGCAAGTCACATTCTCTCAGCCTCAGAGGCAAACCTCCTCTGAAAAAATCTTGCCAAGAAAACCATGTGTGTGGGTTCACCTTAGGGTCGTCATAAGTCAGAAGCGACTTGAAGGCACACAACAACAAAGCACTAACTGCATATTATAAACAACACACTCATAGCACATCCTTCCACCCCAACCAGTTAAAGTTTGAAGACCTGTTTAAATAAGAAGGTCTTTGCCAGCAAAAAGAGAACAGAGAAAGGGTCAACTAAGCCTCCCTGAAAGGTTTGCCTTAGGGTCACATAAGTCAGAAGGCACACAACAACAACAACAAATGTACCTGTGTATCATACACACATAACTCAATTAACAAAGCCTCTGACAAAGAAGCTCTTTTGTGCACAGTCTCTTTACACACTCCAGCCCCTCCCTTTTTCTTCTTTGATCTCTCTTAAGCTGGAATTTTTTTTTAGCAGCATCAGCATTGGTAGTGTGGTGAAAGAGTGCTGGAGAAACATAGACTTTTGGTGCTGAGTTGCAGCCGCATGTCTGCAGTAAACAGTGCAATAAAAGCTTAATCTGGGAAAGAATGGCGAGTCTACTCAGGCCAATCCTACTGTAGCTGTCTGTGCCTGCCTACGAGAGGCAACGTAAACACAGCAGCTGTCTCCAGAATCTCTCAGTGAGCACGTGTGAACAGCAAAACAGAGAGAAAAGGGGAAAGTCTAGACAATCTTGCCTTACCACCAACCTTCACCTTGTTACAAATGCATTAGATCCAAAGCTTTGGCCACCAAAATGGAAATCATAAGCAAAGTGGAAACAGGGGGAAAGAAAAAGCCATCCATGGATGAGTTTTAAACAAAGCTTTCAAGTGGTCTCTAGAAGGTTCAAAATGTTTTTGTTTACTTATACAAGGCATGCCTGGCCTGGTTGTTTGATTTCACGTGTGCATATTGTTAGTTATGAATAAAACATTTGCTGACACTTGTTGAACTTCTGTTCTTTTTTGTGGTGTAGGAATCTGTCCCTATTATTTCCATGACATTTCTGCACCTGGTACCAACTTTTCTGTTAAGGTACTTTCACCCAACAGCACGTGTACCTCATAAGTGACATACCTGTTATTTGGAATATATACAATAGGCCTATAAATTGTGATAGCAATAAAGTGTTTTTGAGCTCTTTCTTTCTATTGTGTGAATGTTGGTAGAAATTGTCCAAGGTGCAAATGGATTTTAGTCCAACATGCTATAGAACAAACCCACTTATTCAGATACCTGGGTATTGGTTTCAGTGAGTCTTTTGGAAATGGCATAGGGAGGCAGTGAAGCTGAAAGCCAAGAAAACAATAGGAGCACTGGTGAAATTTTATTACAACCAGGATGGGCTGTTGATTGAACCTGCCCTAAAAAAAAGTAGTAGCAAAGTGCACAGAGGCTTTATGGTGCTGAAATCTGGGGGTTAAATATGAATACCTGCAAAGCCTTGGAAACTACAGAACAAATTTCTCTGATAATGTTATTCTCTTCCAACTGGAACTCCTGTAACTTTTTAGCATACTGAATCTGGGTTGGCTGTCAGTTAAAACAAGAGTAGATTGTGCCCAGTTAAGGTACTTTAAATGAATTGTCATTCTATCAAATGACTGTCTTCCAGCATTGTGTTACATGGAAATGAGTAACAACCAATATTGGAAACCAAACTTACAAAATCTCCTACATAGTTACTACTTCCCCAAGGTAAATTCTGCCTTAGGTATGAACAAGAAGCTATTAAGAGACTAGGGGGTCGTTTACACGGCAAAATAAATCCTCAAAGAATGCGACAAGAAGCATGATCGTTCCCATGCATTTCGAAGCAACAGCGCCCTTTTCAGAAGGGAGGGGTGCAAAAAACCCATAAGTTGCTCAGTATCAGCTTTCACTAGTTTTCCAGACTTTTTTGATTAAGTTCGTGAAAATGCGCATAATTTGTCATGGGAACTAACCATCATGTAAACTGGCATCGACCTTTTCGAATTACTGTGAGCAGAGCTGAATCCTGATTAGTTGGTGTGACCATTCTGCTTTATCCGAATAGACTAAGGGGTTGGAGAGAAGAAATTCACCCTTCTTCTGCTTGCAGCCCACTTTGGAAAATCTGCTCTGAGACCTTCCTGTCTGTTTCAAAGGAAAGCTTTGGGGGTTGGGAAGATGATCGCTCCAAGCCCCTGCTTCGCTGGTGTGAGTGTGTGTGTGTGCATTCGTGTGTGCAGAGAAACAGACGATCGCATGTTCATCCTTTTGTTTGTTTGTCCTTCCATTCACTTGCCTTTATTCAAGGCTTCGGAGGCAGGGAAAACAATCAGGAATGAGGCAAGCCCCCTGCTTCTGTGGTGTGTGTTTGTGTGTGCATGCATGAAGGGAAGGGAAGGGAAGGGAAGGGAAGGGGATCGTTCCACCATGCTTTTGCTTGTTCGTGCTTTCATTCACTCCTTTCTTTATAGAAGCCTTTCGGGGCAGGGGAAGACGGGAAAGTTGACAGATCACTCTTTCTTGTTTGTTTATCCTTTTCTTTCCTATCATTATTTATGGTCTCCATGACCCGCTCCTTGCTCCCTCCCCGCCTCCTGCCTGGCTTTAATCATTTGGAGGCGATCCCCCCCCACCTTTGCCTATGTGAACTAAGGAAAACTGAAAGTGGCTGCATCTGGCTGCATCTTCCGAATATGCCAGGATTCGTGTGATTTATGTGCTCCTGATGTGAAAGAACGGTAATCCAGAATCTTGCGAACTTTTTCCTGTTGTGGAACCGGCCCCTAGCTTTTTTGGATAGCTCCAAGAAGATTTACAATCAATTAGAATCTCAAAATTCTCTCTACAATTCTCCTTAAAAAAAAAAAAACCTGAACCAGATATTTGATCAAACTCAAGTCATTTTTCTTAAGAATTGCCTTCATTAAGCTACAATTTCAAGTACAGTACTGTAGTGCCATTTGCCGTTTTAGAGGGATGCTATAATAAGGTGTTATTTGAAAACAGACTATGTATTTGTAGCCAATGTCAAGTGGAAGAAATTGTGCATCACACACTAACTTGTCCCCTGTATAGCAACCTCAGAGAGATTTCTGAATCCTTTGCTGAAAAATACAAATGGGAACGCTCTTGTAGAATTGGTTTCATTTCTTTTGAGTGATACCAATGCAACCCATAAAGTGGCCCTTTTTGCTTTGGCTGCAAAAAAGATTAGTGTTAGATAAAATTGCCACAAATTGCAACAGAGACTCAAAGTATTCATTTGATTTTCATGTTAGCAACTTAGAAATTTACCTATAATTTGAAATGTTTTTACCCTTTATACTAGCTTGGTAACTTTAGTTACTGTGTTACCTGAATTACTGAAGTCCATGGAAATGGCTACCAAAAATCGATATTTCTGCGGGGAACTTTAATTAGCTCAAATGTGGCAGTGAGAGGCTGAGTAACAGCAGGATCTTTTGACCTGTGTATATCAGTACTCACTGATGAGACTCACAGCGAGGAAATAAAATAAAAAATGGTTTTTATTGAAGAATAATCAGGGGAATGTATGCATACATACCCTCAGGCTTCAAGCACTTGCACAAGGCTATCAAAGAAAGTAGGAATTATTGGGATAGAGGAATAGAGTTCAGGATGGTGGGCTATATTGTACCTATCTGAAGAGCAGAGATTCGTGCAGCAGAAGATACTCAGGCAGCATTCTGAGGGTCACACAGCAGATGGACAGAGTAATGAGAGGAATGAAGACTGTGCACGTGGTGACACAGACTGGCAGAGTGACAGGAGGACAAGAAGCTGTGCACACTTTGATGGTGTTTTAGGGTGATATTTATACCTAATATTCCTCCTGAAGGGGTGAGTTTGAGTGGAATATAATGTCTGCCGGAGTTTCCCAAGATTAGACAAGGGATTCTCCAGATGTGTTAATGATCACTAATGGTTGAAACATCAGTCTGATGGGTCTCAGGCAAACCTCTATTGTTTTAGGAAAGGTGCGAGGAACAACCAGTTTTGCAGGCAAAGAGTGTCCAGGTACATAGATGAGATTATTGAATGACTCATTTATATGTACATCCAGGAGAATTAGCTCATTACCTCCCTAACTCACCAATTCAAAGGGGATTCTCTTGATCCTTACCTGGGCATGTATTTTAGGCATTTTAGCAGGCTACTTCCCTAGGTTTTCTGAGCAAACCTTGATTCCTTGTACTTGGGAGTCCCTGGTCTACTGCCAACCACGTGGAATGCTAATAATAAGCCAATATATGAAATTTAGCCAATTGATGCATTATTAAAAAGACTGGGGGTGTCAGGGCAGGTGACAACTGCATCTAAAATTATTGGGTCCCCTTTGTGCTTTTTATCTTGAATGTTTTGTATATTTTAAAGCTCTCTGTCATGGCCCTTGGCTTGCACAATGAAGATATTGATGATGATTTAGTGTGAATAAGATACAATACTTAACTAGATGAAGAACAAAACATTGCAAAGTATAAACTGTTCAATTTCTCGATCAGTAAGAAGAAATGGGAGAAATGAGAATGGAGCAGGGCGTAATTTTGTTGAACAACTCGCATTACAGATCAAGCCCAACAATCTGGTTCTTTGTATACCAAATTCAGCAAAATGAATGGCCAGAATCCACAAAGTCATAGGATCATAGAACCATAGAGTTATACATTCATGGCTGTTTCATATTCATGATACCTATGTATTCCTTAGTTTAGGGAATACATAGTGACTCTGAAAATCCTCCAGTCCCCATTTAGCAGGCAGCAGCTGCTATTATCAACAGAGGTCTGTTCCCCAATTGATCAGAAAGCAGCCGGCTGACATTCCCACCCACCTCCTGTTGTGAGTGCTCTTTGGCACAAGAGGGGGGTTATGACAGAGATCCTACTTCTGTCTGTTGCCCCAGAGATTGCTCACAGGGTGAGACCATCAGTCAGCTGCTTTCCTGATTAACCAGGCAACAGATCTCTGACAATCGCAGTGGCTGCTGCTTGGTAAGTGAGGGTGGGGGAGGGGCAATTGCACCACAATGCATCTAACTACATAGGTATATAACTACAATGGTTAGGTATTTGTAACTGCCCAGGTAACTTCCAGCCATTGTCTTTTTATATGTGTGTGGGAAATCATGGTTGGCATCCTGTACATATCAGCTATTCAGTTTATACTCAGTAACCTCTCCTGCCCCAGCTTCCCAAATCTGATGGAAACGTCACTCCCCCATGCTCCAGTCTCCAGCAGAATTATGCAGCTGATGCCCAGTAAATTAGGTTTGGGGGGAGTTATGAGCATGGCAATATGGAAGTAACTGTTTTATATTGGTGATTGCCTCTTAGTTATAATTGTGACACTATCGCCACAATTGTAACTTCCCCCAAAAAAAACCTGCTTTACCAGGCATTAGCTGCATGGGAGAAGGTGATACTGTACATTTTGCGGGGGACATTTCTGTCAGGCTTGGGGGAGTCCAGTCAGGAAAAGTTAAATATACTTTACTAAGTAGCTGCTATAGGATTCTGGCAAATTATTTTTGTTCAGTGATAAGAAATGAAACCCAAAATGAGTCCATCACGCTCCAATGATCTGTGTGCCCCAGCCTCCTATCAATAATATAGGGATAATAGCACACAGCAACATATATCTGTAATAACAACATGTAACATTGTACATGGTGGGAATGAAAATCCAGGAAACAATGGTCCTGATCTACAGAAGGTCAGTTGCTATTGTCCCATCAAAATCAATGTAACTTAGATTAATTTGTGGCTACCTTGTTCCATTGATTTCAATGGGATTTAAAACACAACAAACTAGTGGTGGTTTGTGGTTCCTATGACACTGCTGTAGTGAACCCACTCCCAGTTTTAGTCCATGCTTTTCAACAAGCAATGTAAAGTGCAGAACCTATTTTCAGCGCTTTGGATAGCTCCTTTAAAGTTGGAACTAAAACCCTGAGAGATTCATTGCCCCACTGACATAGAATCATGTAAGTCCTCGCTTTGAATGCAATGTATATGAAGCAATAGGAACACTATGAATAAATGTTGTAGAAATAAAAAGGATGGTTATCAGGCAAAGGAAATGCTGTGTAACATTAGGGTGGAGATCTCTTCAGGACTTTTACACTGCAGTCCTATATATGTTTGCTAAGTAGTCCCACTGAGTCCCATGGATCTTGTTCCTATCTTACCGCCTATGGCTGTGCTTCTACACACACTTTGGCTAAGATCCTACATGTGTGCATAGCTGTGTACATGTTAATTTCACATCCTACCATTGCCCAGCAGCTGCCAAGCTCTGGGAGGAGCCCTGGTTGTTGTGGTTTACTGCTGAGCAGGGAAAGCAAGGGGATGTCATTCAGACTATGGAAAAATAGCTGGTCTCACCTGAGTCTTGGGAGATTACCAGACAGGACCCTAGAAACTGTTCCTGTCCTGCTACACTCCCACCCCACGCCCATCCCTGTAATGAAAGGGGGGGAAATCAAGCACTTCCCTTGCCGCACAATCTGGAGTGCTCCCCCTCCCTTTGGCAGTCTGGGTGTAAATGGAGCTGTCCCAAAGCTCCATTCACATCCCAGAAAGCAACTCCTGCCCGTTCTCACAAGAGAACGATCAGTGGGAAATTTTAAAAGTAAAAAGTAAAAGAAAAGAAAACAAATGACAGCAAGCACAAAAACACACTAAACACTTACAAAGAAACCTGGGGAGGGGGGAAAGGGTGACACTTACCTGGATGCCCCAATCATACCCGTAAGTATTCTGGCACGGACCTCCCGGTGACATCACGTGACACTGGCATCATGCCAGCAGAACGGGCCAGCTTTTCACTCACCCGTGATTCCGTTTCTCTAATGGAATGGGCTTCTTATTCATGGATTTTCCCCATGAATAAGAGGAAGGGGGGGAACAGGAGCAGTACAGGAGCATCACAGGTCAGGGATGACATCATCTGAAAGGTAAGCCTTTTAGCAGTGTCCTGTCATCCCTGTCCTGGGATGTTTTCCCCTCTGATAATCTTCTTGGGAGAGAGAAGAAATGTGGGTGCACTTTCAAATGGAGTACACCCAACTTTTCCTTCTCTCAGGAGCTCATAACAGCTGAATCTTCATGGTCTAAATTGCCATGTCATGCCCCACCATTTCCATCCCACCCCACTGGTATACTTGACAGCTGTTGGACAATGGGAAGTTTATGGATGGAGCACAACTGCACGTGAATAGCCTTCTGGATCCCATCCAAAATGGGACTTAGGCACACAAGTCACTAGCAGAATGCCAGGCTTTTATTGCAATCTTACTATGATTTAATGTCTGAGGAACAATTTATTTGTTTATTATTCAAGGTATTCCTGTATCACCTCCCAACCCACAATGCTCCTGAGTTGATGAACAAATAAAAACAATTACAATACAAAGATAATAACATTTTAAAATCACATTAAAGTACTCTTTTAAAACTCCTAAAAGCAAACTAAATCAATCCGAAAAATCCCACTTTAATACAGTTAAAATAGAGTAATTTCAAATATTGAATGCCATGCAGAACAGCACCATTTTGGCTGCCCACCAGAATCTTAAAAGAGATGGAGCCAGCCTAACTTCCTTGGATACAGAGTTCCACAGGGGTACAGGGAGAGCCCTATTATGTGTACCTACCAACCTAACTTTGCGAGGTGTAGGGACATAAAACAGGCCCTCCTCTAAAGATCTCATGTTCTGGGCAGGCCCATATGGGAGGTAGTAGTATTTCAAGCTTTTTAGGGCTTTGAAGGTCAAAACCAGCATCTTGGATTGAGCTCAGAAACAAACTGGAAGCCAGAGCAGGTCTTACGAAACTGGTGTTAAATGGTCTCTAAAGTGCACACCTGACACCAGTCTGGCTGCTGAAGTTTGTTCTAAGTGCAGCTTCCAAACATTTTTCAAGGGTAACTCTATGTAGAACAAGGAGGGTAGTGGGAAATATTGGGTCAGGGGGAGGTGCCTGCTATCTTTCACCACCAGTTCAAGACAACCTTGGGCTTACTAGAAGCAGAATGAAACATGATAGATCAACCATGAACAAAATTTTTCGAGAACTATGTTCTGGGTTTGGAATTTATGCTGATAAATTTCCAGGCTGGTAGATTTCCTCCCACTTTCTATAGGCTCCCAAATGTTATGAAATGTGATTGTCAGCTGCACAGCATGTATAGATAACAAGGACAATGCACATGTGTATTATAGCAGGGTGCACTATGTGTGCAAATGAAGATCACATTCCACAGTTCTACATTTTCCTTAAGAAAACCCCTGGAAATACTTTGATGCTCTGTGCAAGCATATATTTGTGGAAGCACATAACATCATGTGTGAATTCAGTGTCAGGGTAGAGTCAGGAGCCACTACAGCCTATCAGATTAGATCTATTGTGGCCTTAATCTGACTCCAATAGGAATTTATCAGATTCTGGCAAAGATGTGTTCCCTCCTGATTCACTCCTTGTTGTATTGACAGCATCCATCATTTTATCCTCATATATTTGCATCACAACTGCATCAGCTGAAAAGCGCTATGTAAGAAGAGAGAGGGAAGGACTGTCTATAGTGCTGGATTTTTACTCCTAACAGTAAAAGCTGTTCACTAGTGGCATACATTGCCTCAGAAGAGGAAAAACTCATCTTCACTGGAGGTTTTTAACGAGAGGTTATAGGGGAACCCGCCAGAGATGTTGTAGCTGTGGAGTAGTACACTGGCAGGAATTGGACTAGATGACCCATTGGATTCCCACTGTGTGATTCTGTGGACATGGAAGAAAATCCATCCTATAGCAATACCTTTATTGGGCCAGCCAAAAGGCACAAAACACATCATACTAGTTTTCAAAGCTTCACCGTCTTCTTCATCAGGATAAGATAGATGGTAAAAGGCATGCAGTTGGAACAAAGGCAGTAAAGCAGTCAAAGCCAGCACCATAGATGTATCTCTGGCACACAGCCTTGATTCTTTTCCTGGTATAACCCCCCACTTTTTTCAGTGTGGTAGCCCCACCCCACCCCACAATGGCCATTTCTGTGTTGGAGAAAGCAGGGGAGCAGCAAAGTCTCATCCCAGGGGTTCTCAGGAGGTCCTTGAGGATGATGTAAGTGCTGTGTACCAACTAAAGACATAGCTGGAACCATCTCTGTCCCTCCACCTTACACACACACACACACACACACACACACACTTCACTGACATGAAAATGGCCATCTTGGGGGGGGGCTGTCACACTGGAAAGTCAAGGGAAGGGGAATCTGGGGCATGGCATGGCCAGTACAGTTCCAACCTCCATGACAACCAAAGTGGGTTATGATAGCATAAGTTGGACTTTATGTTACCACAACTCACCAACAGGATGTAAGCTTCTGTTTTATCCCCTTAGCTCCCATTCAGCTTATGGCCTTGGCGAGCTCACTTTACCTCTACATATAATTCCTACACCATCACAACCTAAAATGTAGATGCTCTGACCACAACAATGCCACACACTTTCCCCCTGAATGCTTTTATCTCGTACCATACAACCTTTCACAGAAGTTAGTAAAGCTTTGAAAGCTAGCATGATGTATTTTGCACTTTTTGATTGGCCCAACAAAGGTACTGGATGGACTTCATTTTAATGAAAAGAAGAGAAAAAAGTGTTTCTTCAATAGCCTCTTCACTGATTTATGTCCTAATTGCAGTTCTCTTTAAAGATACATAATAATTATTGAATCCCAGTGATCAATTTCTTTGTGCTACACTGATTATTTAGAGGCTACTGATCTCTGGAGAAACAAAACTTGCTCCCAGTGATCACTGATGTCTTAAACTTAATTAGTCCTTTGTAAAATACAACCCCACAACAGCAAGGTTAATAAATATATGATGCAATATTTTTGCCCACTAAATTTGTTCATGGAGCTAATTAAGACATGCCTCCAGTAACAGTTTACATTCACTCAGGGTCAAGCTCCTGTTGCTAAAGCCTGGAGTTGACCGTATTACATGTCGTGTTCATGTTGCCCTGAACAACAGGATTGCTGTGGTGTTTTAGTTATGTGACTGCTCTGCTACAGGTTTTAGTCAACTGATTTATCCTTTGATTAAATTCCCTTTTTTTTTTAGATGACACACCTGTGTGTCATAGCAGACATCTTACTAAAAGAGGCCTTCCTTCCTGGTAGTGCTGGTAGGGAAAGTCTCTTCTGTTGAGGCTTAGCTTCTGTAGCTTTTATATAGACTTGTGTTAACAATATTGGCTGGGATCCTGCATGGCTCAGGTGGAACATATCTGCTCCACATTCACAGCTCCATACCACCTTCCCCTGTCTGAAACTGGAGGTCCCAGGAAACCAAACTAAATGAGATAACCTTGTATTCTTCAAAAGTTGATCTAGATTCTAAGGGCTTCAGCCTCAATATTTTAGCTGGCCTGCAAATTCCAAAATATCACTAAGCTGTACTCTGCTAACCATTTTGGAGACTATTTGCTTATAATGCTACAGTAATGCTGCATTAATAGGATGAGCTCCCACTTGTTATCACTTCAACCTTGTGCTGTTTCCTATAGCAACAGCATGTCTCAGTCTCTGGTATCATGGCTTAGTGTAAATGCAACCCAGAAAAAAAAAATGCTGGGGCCAACAGCTTGGAATATTTTAAAATAATTTCTCTAAACACTGAAGATTTTTTGTTTTTGTAAACAGACATGAGGCAAGAAGAGAATGTTGCATGTACCATGCAGTACTGTTAATGGAGTAAAGCCAAAGGGCTCAGTCAGACGGGATAATTAATTATGGAAAATAGCACATTACCTCACTATCGCAGCTGTGTTAATTTGTCCCCACAATTTCATTTGCAAGATCACTGGCATGGAAAGCTATCCGAGTTTGAAGTTTACACAAAGCTTGCCCACGAGAAAAGATGGTGCCCACGAGTGAACTACCTGTCTTATTATTCCTCAAAGCTCACTCCATTCCCCCCCCCCCTTTTTTTGGCCTTGTTAAACGAGAGATACAGAAAAGTGATCTTCTGCTTACAAACTTTGGGGGTTTTTTGCTCTGCCACTTGAAAAAAAGCACATGATTGTGTCCATGAAAAACAACAATGGTGCCTCCAGCCACTTCATTGCCAGCAAACCCGCCCACACACATGTCCAACCAATCACATGTTGACTTCCTGGATGTGCCCCAATTTGAATTGATTGTTCAAATGGACTGTTATGCACATTTTCACATATTTTTTTAAAAAGATCATGAGAAACAGCGAAAGCTTTAGTCGCAGACTACTTGGAGCTTTCAGTCCCCCTCCTTCCCAATCCCAGCGAATCCCGGCAGGAGTGCATAAAGGTATTTTGCCCACATTCTCTTAGGATTTTTTTTCCATCATCTAAACAACCCCAAAGTCACAGTCTCACATAATGCTGGTCTTGCTTCATCAGCAGTGGTGTAGTGGACCCTGGACTTAGCAGGGACTCTGATATGATCTGCTGCTCCCTCTGGACTCCCCATTCGCTTGAAGTTTAGCTACAAACCCCACAGTAACTACAGAGAAAATGGGTTTTCCTAGCAATGTTGTATCGTTATGAGTTATCCTTGTTGTACAGATAGGGGCAAGATGGCGACGGACTAACAACTTCTGAATTGTCCTCCCACTAACATCTGGCATTACCACCTACATATACCTCAAAAATGCCCCTCAAAGGCAAGAAAAGAAATTGGACCAGCCCCAGCAACAATAATAACCAGGAATCCTCCAAAGCAGAAAAACAGATGAGGATTGACTCACTCTTCCCGGCGGCAGAGACAACACAGCTCGTGAGTAACAGATCTCTAACAACAGCTCCCTCTTTATTCTCTGAGCCATCACAGACACTTGAACTAAACAAACCAGCCTCCTCAATTCCTCAAAGTGTAAATATAAATTATGGGCCAGAGCAAATTGATAACAAAGTCAAACTCCCGGAGCTTGGCAGCATTCCCTACAGTAATAGTGCTCATCCCTTTTATGATTTCTGCAAACTGTCCGTAGAAACATTGATTCTTATTTTGCAGAGATTAAATGACATTACAAACAAGCTTTCCCAACATGCTTTTCATATGGCACACAGGGGGTTAAAAATGTAGCTGATTTGGAGGAAGCGTGCCCTGCCACGTCACAGGATGCAGTTAATCACTGCCGAGTGTTACAGAAAAATCAGCTCTTGCTACAAATACATCACAATGCCCATATTTGGAACAGCCACAAGTCAATTGTGAGATATCTTTCCCAACTTTTAAACATGCACAACAGAACCATTGATTTAGTAGACTGCCACTTTTTACCCAGCTCAAGAGCTACTAAACATATTTTTCTGACCTTTAACCAGGCAAATATTCCTAACAGGCTGTTACGGAAAAGAAATTTACTCTGGAATGCACATTATATAGAATTTATCAGAGTCTTTAAGGATAAGATAGTTCGTGACCCCATCACAGGGAAAACAGCAACAATAACACTATGGAGATTTTCAGACCTGCAAAAATTCATGTCTGCCGCGCGAGCAGCCTCCCGAAACTGCTGCGCGGCAAGGGTCTTCTTCGGATGACGCTGTGCCTCTTGCGAAACCGTCCGTGTCACTTCCGTGAAGCTTCGGACGGCTCGGCGCAATATTTCAATCACGGAGGTTGCCCGAGATTGAAATATGGCGCCGAGCCGTCCGAAGCTTCACGGAAGTGACACGGACGGTTTCGCAAGAGGCACAGCATCGTCCGAAGAAGACCCTTGCCGCGCAGCAGTTTCGGGAGGCTGCTCGCGCGGCAGACATGAATTTTTGCAGGTCTGAAAATCTCCAAAGAAGCAATAATTCTGCACACCAAGAGGGAGAACCTAAATACACCTCAAAGGAAGAAGTTCATGCTATAAATCAAGAAGTAATTAAACTGAGAGAAAAACTCACAGAAATTTGGGAACACACTCCCACAATGCAGCTGATGAGAGATACCATCCTGAGTCAATCTAACAGCAATCTAGCCCCACTGAAATCAGCCCCCTCTGAAAGGACTCATAGAAAGATGTCAGTGCATTTTTCTGATTTTTCTGACAATGAAAGCAAAAGTGATGACTCTCTACTAACAATCAAGGAAGCCTTGAAATCCCGAGTTGTAGCCAACACCCCTTCAAAAATGCAATATACTGCAGATGCACCCCCATCTACAATTAAATTCCAGGAGTCTCAAACATCCCTGTGCAAACCTAGTTCAAGGGGGAAACAGTCTTCACTGCCACCTATCTCATCTCCTAACCGAAAGGATGCCCCCCTCACTAAAGAGATGGGATCCTTGCTAGCTTGTGATCCTCATTTCACTTCCCATGCTGCATTGGTTCTTCCAATTTCCCTTCCAGAACAGGTAGAGCAGGAAGAACAGGAATGTGATCCACTACTCCTCCATTCACAGAGGAGGACACAGCCACAGTCAACCCAGCCATTTAACCAACTGCCATCAGATGAATTACCCATCCAGCCTGTGGCCTGCAGTGCGACTGCCTGACTTCCAACAGACCAGCACACGGTTACCCTTATGACCTGGAACATCGCTGGGTAGCCGATGGCCCACAGAGATCCTTGTCCTAGTGACTTCCTCACCCAATATGACATTATACTGATCCAGGAAACATGGACTAGTAAAGATCTGTTATTAAATGGCTTTCACTCATTCTCAATTCCGGCAAAGCCAGGGAAAAAGCATGGGAGAGCTAGAGGCGGCCTGGGCGTCCTGGTTTCCACCACCCTACATGCCATAACAAGGCCTCTTTCCACTTTTAAAACATATGCCATGGCAGTGCTAATTCAATTTAACCATTGCACTTTGCTGATAATAAATGCTTCCATGCCTCCAATGAAGAAGAAATCCCAAATCAGAGGCCTGAGGGCTGAACTGGAATCATACACTGCTAATCTCATGTTGCAGAACCCAAATGCATTTGTAATTTTGGGGGGTGATTTGAATGCCAGACTGGGCCCCAACAATCATACCCTATATGCCCAGCACAAATGCCCTCCTTCTGATTTTGAAGATGATGGAACCCACCTCATCCGATGCTCAAAGGACAAGAAATCAAATTTTGCAGGACTTTGTCTGGATCAAACAGCATTCCGGCTGAACCTTCAAATCCTAAATGGTGTCCTGAAAAATGACTGCCCAGCTGAATTTACTTATCTCTCTGGGTCCAGAATGAGTGCCATTGATTACATAATCATTTCCAGGGACCTTCTTCCCTATGCCAAGGAATTAGAAGTTATGCCCAGATTTGAAAGTGATCATTTACCAATTCGGTTACAACTTAGCGACTTCACTCAGGAGACACACACCAGGGAGCGCTATCATCTCTCTGTGACACCATCGGGAAGGACTTATCGCCGAGCTAAATGGACCCCCCAGCTAAACCAAACAGTAAGTGAGGTATTGGCTTCAGACCAACTTCAGCATCTTAGGACTGCCCTGATATCAGCTGAGTCCCCTGATGAAATCTTGGAAAATTACAATACACTTACCCAAGCTCTACACCAATATCTAATCTGTCAAAATAGCGCACATCAGCGGAAACAACAACAGCACCACTCCAAACCATGGTTTGACAAGGAATGTGTTAATGCTAAAAAAGCCCTCATTGATATTTATCAGGGTTACCTATCTAATAACATTCCAGATGCTGCACCAATGCTGCTTCAGCAGAAAAGAGACTACAAAAAGTTGCTGAGGAACAAGAAAAAAGAAGCCATGAAGTATGACTGGACACAACTTATCCAGGCAGTCAGATCCAACAACACAGCTCTATTCTGGCATATTACATCAAGTTCCCAGAGAAATGGGCCAGGTACAGTGGATTGTCACATCCCTCCAGGGATATGGGAGGATCACTTTCAAGCACTTTATAAGGACAACTACATTGAAAGCGGATGCACCTGCCAAAATATAGAAAATATCCAAGAGTGGCCACCTGTGACAGCGACAGAGATCAAGAACCTTGTAGCCCAGCTGAGAATGGGGAAGGCTCCAGGAGAAGACTTAATACCTGCAGAAGCCATTAAAAACAACCTTGAATTTTGGGCCCCTATCCTGACCTCACTTTTCACCTGTATCGATAAATATGGTCGAGCACCCAAGGATTGGGGTCTTGCAATCATCGTCCCCATATATAAAAAAGGAAGCAAGGATGATCCTGTCAACTACAGACCAATTAGTCTCCTCAGTACAATCAGCAAACTCTATGCAAGACACTTGCAGTGGAAATTTCAGACCTGGTTGGAACAAGAAAACATACTTGCAGAAGAACAAGCTGGCTTTAGGGAAGGCCGCTCCACCATAGATCAGTGCCTTGTACTCCACCACCTTATTGAAAAATACTCCACCTGCAGCACAGTTTCTCTCTATGCTGCCTTCATAGACTTTAAAGCAGCTTTTGACTCTATATCCCGAACCAAACTGTGGAAAAAACTGGAGGCTTCTTCGATCGACCGACGTTTACTCCATCTAATTCGTAAGCTGCATGAAGGGACCTCATTAAAAGTAAGATGTAACCCCCAGGGACATCTCACTAATGACATTGTCACTGAGAAGGGTGTCAAGCAAGGTTGCATTCTAGCTCCACTCCTGTTTAACTTCTACATCAATGTTTTGGTGGATCACCTCAACAACACTAACTTCCACCCCCCAAAATTAAAGGGAAGGCATATTTCAACGCTGCTTTATGCGGATGATGCAGCAGTACTTTCAAGAACTCCCATTGGACTAAAAAGAGCCCTAAGAGCACTAACACAATATTGCAGAGTGGAACAGCTAGAACTCAACTATCAAAAAACTAAAATCATGGCATTCGCTAAAAGGCCTAAGAACTACAACTGGAATATAGATGGCCACAAGATTGAGCAGGTCTCTTGCTTCAAATACCTGGGGGTAATTTTTCAAGCCACTGGTAGTAGGAAAGCGCATGGGGAGTATGCTGCTTGCAATGCACAGAGGAGTACAATAGCCATTCTCAAATTTCTTAAGACAAGAGGAGGCCACTATTTACCTGCAGCGCTCAAACTCTTTGAAGCCAAACTAGTAGCACAACTGCTTTATGGATCCCAATTGGGACCCTTCCCCAACCCTGCTCCCTTAGAACTTGTCCAATCCATATGTTTAAGATCAGCTTTCCAAACTCCAAAATGTGTCTCTAACGCAGCTCTGAGACTGGAGTCAGGATTTAAAAAGTGGAGGCCAGAGTGTGGGTGACCATACTCAGCTACTGGCTCAGATTATCCCTCTTTCCCACTGGCCTTACTCCACCAACCTTAAGTGATGATTTCCAATCCAGCTGGAAACAGACAGTGATGACTAAAATTTCAACACTGGGCCTTTCTCCAGATCTTCTGTTTAGCCTGGGATATGATAGGGCAAAAGTTACTATGAAACAACGGGTAGTAGATATAGAGCGACAACTAGATCTAGCCAGCACTCCAACCTTCATTGCTAGTGACTCCAACAGATATCTGGCCTCTCCTTTGGCATCCTTAGCAACACTTGAAATACCTAAACATCCAAGGGCCTTTACTCTTGCACGGTGTCGTGCCCTCCCTTCAGCTGTCCTTGACGGCCAATACAAGAAGATCCCCTTCTCAGACAGACTGTGTCCCTGCAACTCTGGCCAAATAGAAACAACAGAGCATTTTTGTATAATATATACATTTTGTATATAATTTTGTATATACCTTTTGAATATATATACATTTTGTATATAATTTTGTATAAAATGTATATTATATACATTTTGTATAATATAATATGCTCATATTACAGGGACATATGTCTCAGCCTTATTTCACCCCTATTGCATAAATACCAAGGGCACACTGGACAATTCTACATAAAATAGTTGCTTTCAGACACCAACCCAGGAACAACTTATAATGTTGCCAGATTTTGCGCAGCTGCGATTAAAATTCGAGACGATGACCTCCACAGTAGAATAGTATCAACTTAGTCTTGTTATACTGGAGCTATGTAATCTGAAGGAACATTTTAAATACTGCTTTTAGCCTGTTTTTATCCTGTGTTTTTACCTTTATTCTGTACCCCTTTTTACCTGTGCTGGTCTATGACTGTAATAAAGATTCTATTCTTTTCTATTCTTGTTATAATTCAAACTAGTTTGGAATGGCTTTACAAAAGAATTGTTCCAGCTGGAGATGAAAACTGCTAGAAATAATTCTAGATGTACACAGCCACCAACAATGTTGGGTTCTCCATGTTTTGCTATAGCGCACGGGTGGGCAAAGTGTAGCCTGTGTGTTGCATGCAGACCTTGGAGCCCAGACCTACAGCCCCTGAAGTCCCCTGGTGACCCCAGAAGCCGCCCAAACCTTTAAGATATATTTATATATATTGTGCCAATCCAGGGTGATTTTTCACCTGAACCAGCCAAATGAGCTCATAACCAGCCAAAAATGTGGCAGTTTACTTCCTGCCCAGAGCTCCCTAAAGGTCTCTAAATCTCCCTTGAAAATCCACCAAAATGGCAACTGGAAGTGACACAATGTCACTTCCTATGCACTGTAATGTGACAGCATGGCCCATGGGGAGAGGGGAATTCACTCCTGCCCCACTGTAGTTGACTACCCCTGCTATGGAGAATTCAGATTTTACCTCTACACTGCTGTTTATAATCAGGACTCGGTGGGGGGGGGGGGGTCTGAGTGGCTCCGTGTGACAGCATAACACCTTGTCAGATATCAGCATAATTACCTTATGGATCCATGTTGCTAGCCTTCCAACTGTAAAGAGGCAAGGGAACAGGGGCACGTGGGAAACTAACACCCAACTACTGGAAAGAATGACAGCATAACATCCTTTAAAAAGTAGTCTTCTGTAGCTCATAAGCAAACACAAATGCCAAAGTAGAACAACTTAATTTTTTTAAAGACCTACATTTTTAAAAAGATCTTTGGTTCATCAGTTTGTGTGTGTGTTATCAGACACCACCCACAATTTCAACCTCCAGCATTCTCTGCTTGGGGTGAATTTCAACAATGGGTCTTTTCTGTTATCTTGGTGGCCATAGGAGTTTATTATGGTCTCTCTGTCTGACACAGCTTTTCCTGCTTAGATGAGAATTTCTGCAGCTTGGTACCTGGAGGGCTTTTCAGACTTGGTATTTGAATTCCACAAGGAACTGGCTACATACATAAAAGTGAACCCTCTCATCTATTTCAATAGCCCACATGCTTTCAACTGACATCTTATTGGCACAGGTCAGGTCAGCAGTCACAGAGACATTTGGTGACATCGTACAGAAAATGAACTGTGCCTACATATGTTACAGTAAATTATTGCTAAGACTGTACAGTACTGCTATCATTCTGCCCTGGCTTTTCTTAATATACTTTATAAGCCACAGCTGTTCCAGAATGCCAATGACTGCATAATCCTCTATATTAATAATGCTAATGAATTCTGCAAGTCATTCAGCTGAAGCCACTCACCTAGAGATGGGTTAGGTATATTTTTGCCTCTTCCTTACCTTGGCAGCCTACACCTGGTACTTGGTAGTGATGTTCCAGACATTTTTGACTGCTGTTTTTTTGTTTTACTGCTTTGGAATGGCAGGGCAGAATAGCATTTATGGCCCAAACCATACTTCCCACAGGATGTTTTTTGCTAGAAGAGGCATTTTTGTCAGCCAGATGTATACTTTAAATATACAGTTGTCCCTTCATATTCGTTGGGTTTGGTTCCAGGACCCCCCGTGGATACCCAGATCCATGAATACTCAGGTCCCATTATATGCAATGGCATAGCAAAATGATGTCCCTTAGATAAGATGGCAAAATCAAGGTTTGCTTTTTGGATAATTATTTTTTAAGAATATGTTCAAGTCGTGAATACTTAAATCTGTGAATATCAAATCTGTGGATATGGAGGGACAACTGTATATCTATATCAGAGCCTAGGGAATACAAGAACTGAATGGGATCCCTACCAAGGGTCACATGCACTCTGCAGTCAACGTGATTCCAACCCTTTACTAATTCTCTAGTAACAGACTCACTGAAGAATGTGAGGGAGTTATTACAGTCTATGGTGCAGATTCCATCCCAGCACCTGGCCTGTAGATAATTGCTTTGGCAATTGATTGTCACTCCAATTTCAAATTTGAAAGTTGGGCTACATTTTGTCTGACATCCCAGTTTACTAAAGATCATGATATACTAAAGGCATCTGAGATACAATTCCATTAAAAGAAATGAATGAGGCCCCAGTATGAACTGAAATATTATGGCTAAAATCCACCACCAGGGCATTTTCACAGAAACATGTGAAATGGTTAGATTCTAGAGGCTAATGTCAAGCATGGTTGACAGGGAAGAAGACCCACTGAAATCAATGAGAATTATGTCTTGAGAGGTGTAAAGCAGCTGCTTTCACTGACACTATCAAATCCAACAAAATTCTTTTCAATCCCTACCATAAACACCTTTCATTTCTGAAGCAGATCACCATGACAATAGGTTTAAACTTCTTTTATAGGTTCCATGAAAGTGTATTCAACTTCCAGTGTAACACTCCAAGAATCATATAATTTCTGTGTGAAATGTCACTGGAGAATATAGCACAAAATATTGTGCCCAACTGATACTGAGAAGCTCTTTACATAGAGGTAAAATACATATATTTTATCATTCATATATACAGCGTGCATACAATATTAACTCATTATTATTCAGTAGCTGGCCTAAAGGTGCTCTGGGCAGTTCACATAGGCAATCAGCAGTTGTAGGGGGATTCACACTCAAACACCTTTCTCCCGCATCTCATTTATTACATATATATATATATATATATATATTAGTTTGCTTCTTTTCTTTAGGAATATTAAAAATGGCACAGTCGTAAATAGTTGAATCACTATGCACATACAAATAAAAACGAGGCAAATGCACTAGCATTTCCCAACTTTACAAATCTGGGGCTTCAAAATAATGAATAATCACCCTAAAGACACCAGATCCCATCTGATCTTGGAAGCTAAGCAAGGTTAGCCCTGGTTAGTACTTGGATGGGAGACCACCAACAAATACTATGTACTGCAGGCTATATTTCAGAGGAAGTAACTGGCAAAACCACCTCTGAGTATTCCTCTGAGTAAAACTATGAAATTCATGAGGTTGCCATAAGTCCCAGGCGACTTGAAGGCACATGCACACGCATATATCACAGCTGGCATCCTTTTCAGTAACTGTCAGATTGTAAGCTGGAGCTGTGACCTCATAACTGCTGGGGATTCATGTTTACTGTTGTTTTTCCCCTTGAGGGTATTCACATAAACATGTGTCAGGAAAACAACAAAGAGTCTTGTGGTACCTGAAAGACAAACAAATGTATTAGCATTTGAGACACCACAAGACACTTTATTTTACCTAAATGTTTATATTCTTTGCACTGCAGAAGGGGGAGTCTTCTTTTTTCCTTTTTGGCCCAGTACTGATGGAAATGTTTTACAATCCAACTCCTACCTCGGAAGGCTAATCCAGTAATGTCTGCAAAATTCCTGCAATCCAACTCCATATCATTATAAACATAACTGTAAATGTTGCTCCATATTCAACAAGGTTTTAGCTGGTTCTAAAGAAGGAATTGCCTTGCTGTGGATTTAATATTATGCAGAGCACAAATGAATACATAATGAAATGAATGCAAGATCTAATCAGTGTGGTTGTTTGAACCACTCCTGATTAGTAGCAACTAAGTGGGCATAGCAGATCAATAGTGTGAATGAACAACCAAAGAAGGACAATCTATGTAATACCTTATACTTAACTAATCACCTAAAATTAAGCTCCAGTTCTACTAATATATGAGTTGGCATGTTTTTCTTACTTCTTTCTACTTCATAAGGGGCTAGCATGACAAGACTAATGGCAGAGGCAATCCAATAACTGCTGGCCACATATGCATTTCTGTCCATGTACTCCTTAATGCAACTTGTAACCTTTTTTTTTTATCAATTATAACCTAATCAAACCTGTGCACTCAATACATGTTTGGGGGCAAGGACAAATCCTAGCAACCACGTGCTTAAATGATATCCAGTGATATCAACCAGATATTTGTAATATAAATCCTGAAGCTACAAAGAATAAACCTAAATGTTTACATTTTAACATAGGAATGCAAATCCTAATATAGGTGTGGACAAGTTGCCAGGTGGAAGTGGTACCTCTCATGAGGGAAAGAAGTTGTGCAGATCATATTTATCTACCTGCTTGTATCTATCTAGGGCCCTAATTTCCTTTCCCTTTTCATAGAATCATAGAGTTGGAAGACACCACAAGGGCCATCCAGCCCAACCCCATGCCATGCAGGAATACACAATCAAACCATTCCCAACAGATGGCCATCGAGCCTCTGTTTAAAAACCTCCAAAGAAGGAGACTCCACAATGCTCCAAGGCAGTGTAGTCCACTTCCAAGCAGCTCTTACTGTCAGCAAGTTCTTCCTAATGTTTAGGTGGAATTTCTTTTCCTGTAGCTTGAACCCATTGCTCCATGTCCTAGTCTCTGGAGCAGCAGAAAACAAGCTTGTCCCATCCTCAGTATGAGATCCCTTCAAATATTTAAACATGGCTATCATGTCCCCTCTCAACCTTCTCTTCTCCTGACTAAACATACCCAGCTCCCTAAGCCACTCTTCATAGGGCATGGTTTCCAGACCTTTCACCATTTTGGTTGCCCTCCTCTGGACATGTTCCAGCTTCTCAATATACTTCCTGAATTGTGGTGCCCAGAGCTGTACACAGTATTCCAAGTGAGATTTGACCAAAGCAGAATAGAGTGGCACTATTACTTCCCTTGATATAGACACTATACTCCTATTAATGCAGCCTAGAATCACATTGGCTTTTTTAGCTGCTGCATAACACTGCTGGGTTTACTAAAGTTGCTAAAGGGAAGAGACCCTGATCAGCTTTTGATGAATTGTAGTTCATCCACATTCATCACTGCAGTATTAATGTCCATGTAGCAACGTCCTGCATAATCAGGAATATAGCCTAGTTTCGTTGCATTGGCACAGGAGTTGTAGATACCCAAAGAAGCCTTTTGACGTTTGTTACTGGATTACTCTATTGCTCAGAAGATCTTCATGAAGAAAGCAGTGTTTTGCTGACTGTGTCTGTCTTTACCTTGCCATCAAAATATTTCTTTAAGCTATAATGGCAATGTGCAATGTTACCCCTGACACCCTCCACTCTTTCAATTGGCACTTTTTCATAAATTGGCTTATTATTAGCACTCCACATGGTTGGCATTAGACGAGGAACTCCCAAATATAAAGAACCAAGGTTTGCTCAGAAAACCTAAGGAAGTGGTCTGCTAAAATTCCTAAAAGACATGCCCAGGAAAGGATTATCCAAGCTCCCCTGGAACTGATTAGTTAGGGAGAAATGGGCTAATTTTCCTGGATGTTACCAGAAATGAATCATTCAATAATCCCATGAAGGTAGCTGGACACTCTTGCTTGCAAAATTGGTCTTTCCTCGCACCTTTTCCTAAAACAATAGCAGTTTGCCTGAGATCCATTAGTTTTATGTTTCAACCATTAGCGATCGTTAACACACCTAGAGAGTCCCTTGTCTAATCCTGGGGAACTCTGGCAGACATTGTATTCCACTCAAACTCACCCCTTCAGGAAAATATCAAATATCAATATCACCCTAAAACACATCAAAGTGTGCACCACTTCTCTTCCTCCTATCACTCCATCAGTCTGTGACACCAGGGTTGCAATTTTTACACGAATCTCTGCTCTTCGGATAGGTACAGTATAGCCTATCATCCTGAATTCTACTCCTCTATTTCAATGTCCTACTTTCTTTGATAGCCTTGTCTGAATGCTTGAAGCCTGAGTGTATGCGTGTGTGTGCTGCCTTGTTATTTTTCAATTAAAACCATTTTTATTTTATCCCCTGGCTTGGAGTCTCCTCAGTTACTACCAGTATACATAGGTCAAAAGATCCCGCCGTTACCTGGCCTCTCTCTGCCATCTTGAGCTAATTAGAATTCCCCATATTAAAATTCAGACACCAGCAGGCTCCCTACAGACCCCATGCAATTCAGGTAACAGTATGCTTGCTTTATCTCACCTGAACTGAACCAAACTGCTTAGGCTTTTTGAAGTAGCTGACCTACCAGAGGCTATCCTACTTTCTCACTGGTCCTTTTTGGACTACAATCCCAGAGTCCCTAATCAAGCTTAACCAGTGGCCGTGGTGGCTAGGAGTCTCCAGGAGTTGTAGTCCAAAAAGGAACTTTTCCCAAGTTTTGATGAGGAATAACACAACATTTTGTATCTCCAGCCACCACGTGTCCAGAAATGAAACCAGTATGCCATTAAAAAACAAAAAAGGACCACATTGCACCAAGCACATGCAGTCAAGGTCCTTCCTTTCCTTTACCTTAGCCTTTTTAAAATTTTAAAAAAGAGAGCAATCTGTTCGGTTAGCAGTGTTCAAAATATAAAATGGTTTTCTCCTTGCCAAGGTTTAATGTCCCTCCCTCTACCCTATTTCCTGGCAGATTTAATAAAACACCATTGAACAAGAGATGCTGCCCCTGTAATAACCATGATATTGAGTCCATATCCCACCTCTTTTTCCACTGTAGTTTTTATCAGGGGGCCAGGGAAGATTTATTATATCCCATTACACACTATTTCCCTGGGCACTCCCCCAAGTCTCTTGTGGCTATTTTGCTCCAGGATTATGACAAATTGCTCACTCTGCAAGTGGTAAAATTCTTAAACCTGGCTATGTTAATCAGAACACCCTTGCCTATTTAATATCATTTTATTTAAAACTGTATTTTCATAATTACCAATTTGATTTCACTGTTTTTATACTGTTGTTCCGAATGCCTGTTGTTGCTGTTTTACAATGTATCTAATGTGTTGTTTTAATTGTCTGTTGACTACAGTAAAGTGATGATGATGATGATGATGATGATGATGGGTTTACAGTTGCTAATGAGAGAGGAGTGAGATGGCATCCCAGCTCAGTTTTTGATTAATTGTAGATCATTCACATGCAGGACCCAATCCATTCCTACTTTTGTAAAGTAGGGTGTGGTTTACCGAGGTGGACCTATGGTTGGAAGGTTAAATTTTTCCCCTCTTTTTTTTTAAAGAGTCAAAAAAACCTGCTATGTCACTGGTGCCATAGCACAGTGAGTCTAAAGGGGAAAAAATAAAAGAAGGGCAGAGAACAGAAGACAAAATGTCTCAGAATTTAAAAGATACTCACTTCAAGGTGGGAATAAAATGTTGCAGCTGTTGCTGAGAATTCCAAGAAAATAATTCAGGATGCAAAAAACATCATTTGGATATTTTAAAAAAATATCCAAGAACTACAGGAACAAATACCACAACTTCCCAATACATTTGCCCATCTGGAAGAGTCCTGATTCTCCAGCTACAATAAACTACTCCACCACTTACTTGAAGTTCACTTGAGGTAACAGCAAAATAACCATGCTAGGTTTGTGCTCTTTGAAGGCTGTTTATCATCTTTTAAATATCTCACTACAAAGGGAGAATTAATCCACATGTTTTGCATGGTTATTCATGATCTTACAAATGTGGTTGTTGATAGGGAAATAAAGAGAGAAATGTTAATATTCAGGCTGACTGGATCTCTAGGACATTATGTGTGGTGAATTATGTGAACAGGTGAATAACCGTGGATAGAATCAGAGGCATTTTGACCTTGTGTTAAATAGAAGGTACTCCCTCAGTGATTTTCCTGCCTACTCGGGTACAGTACATTTTGATTTAATTGACTGCACTGTGAAGCAACTCAGCATCACAGAAAGAAGTAGAAATAGTTTCTTTCTGTTGATGCTTCTGCTTCAGAAAGGTCTAGAAACAGGAAGTGTGCTAGAAATGTGGCTGCCCCTCCCACCATGGCTCTGCAATGAAACAGGTGAGGTGACCCACTTCAGGCATTAGCAATAGGGGGAAGAGATGAATGGAGGAATTGATGTCTGAATGGCACAGCAAGAAGTTTTCGAAAATGCTTATCATAAATTGAGGAGGAGGGATACCATCAGGGCTCTGCTTCAAAGAGAAAGTGCCTTCATCTGGTGCTGATCACTGCCTTGCAAGCAAATTTAGTGCTTGCTGGTACAGCTTAGAAAAGTTACAGTGACCATGTTGGCTGGGGGATTCTGGGAGCTGCAGGGAAAAAAAGAGTAACATATCCAAGTTCTAGTTTCCAAAATGTAGTGGGAATGTCTGGCTATTTTTTTCTGTTGTCATACCCACAAATATAGAAACTTTTTTTTTATTTATTAGAGTATTTATACCCCGCTCTTCAGCCACAAAGGCTCTCAGAGCAGCTTACAAATTGTTTCGCAATAGCACTTACACATCTACACCGCTTTATAGCACAAGGCACTCCCTAAATGGTTTTACAATGTGTTAGGTAATCGTCCCCAGTAAGCTGGGTACTCATTTTACTGACCTACGAAAAGATAGAAGGCTGAGTCAACCTTGAAGCCCTGCAGGATTGAACTCACAACATTCTGGCTGTGGTACTGACATTTAACCACTGCACCACCAGGGTTCCCTTATCAGGGTAATCACTTTTGTGTTGATGGAGCTGGAATTTTCCTTCAAGGAGGCCTTCTTATGAATCGGGCCTAATTCCTAAATGTCTTTGGTGGGTATACATATTGATTCCCCAAATTAATTTTAGAATTTGGTGTGTAATGACTGTAGAGTTTGTGTAGCAACTAGAGCTCACCTAACAACATTAAAGGGTGAAAAAGCATTTCTGCTATGGATATTAGGCATACTATTCCTCTCTTCAAAATTAATATTGATTTTTGCTGCAGCCTTCTGCTTCTTAAGCAGAGGACAAGGAAAGGCGAATAAGGACCATATAGAAGGGCCATTTCCAGTGCACAAAAAGACTTAGGTCAGCATCTCATTATGGCTAGACAAGAGAGATTATCATACAAGACTTCTAATGTACAGCAATCACGTTAGTGAAGCAAATGGAAACATACTAGTATTGAAGCAATCCTTATCACAGCTCCACTTCAATACTGGTATGTTTCCATTTGCTACACTAACATGATTGCTGTGCAATACCGGCAGGAGGGTGGGTAGAAGAAAAGAGACAATTCAGGCAATGGAATGGTGAGGGGAAGAAAATAGACAGATGGGGGCAGGAGGGGGGAATAGTCAGATCAGGTGGGTGGGGAGGGGAGGGGAGGGGAGAGACAGGTGGCAGAAGGGTGGTGGGGGGAAGAGATAAATGGTGGGGAAGACCAGGAGGCAGAAGGGTGGGGAGAAGAAAAGAGACAAATCAAACAGGAGGGTGAATAGTCAGATTGGACAGGCAGGAGGGCAGAGAAACAAAGAGGAGAGAGAGAGAAGAGGACAAACACACCCACTCATCCCACGTGACTGCTGGTACAGGAACTGAAGCAGAAGAGGACATCACATGGAGGCAATAATGGAAACACAGCGTTATTGAGGGCCTATTTGACAGGTTTTTCTCATCAATAAATAGGTGCCTTCCAGCAATGATTTGAATGCAGACTGGCAACAGAAAAGAAATGGCCTTGTGCAATAAGGAACAGTTGCATACGCTATTATCCTGCTTTAATAGCGACGATAAAGCCTCATGTGATAATCTTCAAGGTTTTCATGATGGGAAAAGTAACATTTAAGTACAGTCGGCCCTCCATATCCATGGGTTCTACATCCATGGATTCAACCAACCACAGCTTGAAAATATTCCAAGGGGGATTCAAAAAGGCAAACCTTGCTGTTCACCTTTTTATATAAGGGGCACCATTTTACTACACCATTGTATATAATGGGACTTGAGCATCTATGGGTTTTGGTATCCATGGAGGTCCGGGAACCAAACCTACTGTATGTGTAGTATGACATTTATACTAATATAATAGGATTACTAGCATTATAAGCTCACTGTGTTAAAAATAGGTGGTATTTCTGATTTGTGGTACATTTCAGTAAATCTCTTTTCAGATATTGAGGTTAGCTGCAAGTAAATGCATATGGTACAATCTTCCTGGAACTATATCACCAAATACTGTTAAGGAAATACATGGCTGACTGCCTCCATCTCCATAATTAAGAATCTGAAAACTTGATGCCTGTGAAAAGTAGTACGTCCTAAGGAAAGTATGCCTGCTTTCCATGCAGAAAGCCCCAGAGTCCAGTTCCCAGCATTTTCAGTTAAAAGGGAAGATACTGTAGTTCTTTCCCTGACAAGCAATCTTTCCATGCACATGGATATTTTCTTTCCCTTTTCTGTCTGGGTGAGATTAAGAATATCCGTCCTTCCTCCTATCCTTTCCTGTTTTGCATGCAAATTCTTTCTTTCTTTCTTTCTCTTGAGAAAACCAGAGCTTGAAAATAATTCCTTACATATAATATTTGTAATTAATCCCTCTTTGCAACAACTAAAGCACAACTAAGGAGGTTATCAGATGTGACAAGAACTGTGTCAGAAGAATGTGACAATAACAGAAACAGGTGACATTATTAGATGACGTTGTCCTTCAGTCATTCCAGGGGCGTAGTGTGGGTGTGAATGATGTCCAGGAAAGCCGCCAAGTCAATAGCAGTTCCTAGAGTCAGGAGTCCAGAGAGAGCGAAGAACGATGAGGCAGTCCGAGGTCAAAGTGTTCCAGCAGGTGGGTCAATGAATGCAGTCCAGGGTCAAGATAATCCAAGGTTTCAAGAAGCAAGTTTCCAAAAGCCAGAAGAGGCAGAGACAGAGGCTTTCTCCAGAGATCACAGATAGCCTTTGACAAGGAATCCAGCATCTCCCCCAGCTGCTTATGTTGGCCCAGCTCCTACTCACAGCTGCTTGGTGATTAATGAGCATCTTTCTTTAGCCTCTGAGAGCGTTGCAGCCCCTCCCTTTCTGCTCTTCTTTGGCTAAAGGTAGGTACCTGCTCCTCTTCCTCTTGCTGTTGCTCCACTATGTCTCCCAGGCTTGGACCCTGTGCTGGGGGAAGGCTAGGCTGCTGAGACCTGGGTTCTTCTGTAGCTGGCAAAGCAGGGCTAGATTCAGACTCAGCCAGCTTTTCTGCAACTGGCGCAGCTTCCTTGTTTTCTGATTCCTCAGAGTCCTGGCTGGCCATGACAAATGAGGTGTCCCTTTTTATTGACAGCTTAGCCAAGTCAATAAAAAAGTGAAGCTTCATCCGCACAAGTGCTACGCTCCAGGAACATCTGAGGATGTGGGTGTCTGACAATGGCACCCTTTCTGTTATCATCACATTCTTCTGACACGGTTTGGGACATTTTTTTGCCACATTTCCCCACATCTGATCAAGTCCTAAGTCATATTACTATTATATACATGATATACTACATAACAAGGAGTAACTTCATGCCTTTTTGCAGGGTAAGTGGTTTAATTACTTTGTTGGGGGTGGTTAGTAGGGCAGGTGTGTCCTCACCAATTACGGGCCAGTGTACAGGCCAACACTGCTTTTAAATAACTGAAAAATAACTATTATAGCTGCCTCTCAATAACAAGAAAGTGAAGAATTGTTTTTTTACAAGATTGTAACTATGGACTTTATCAGACCACCCTTCTCAAAAGTTCTTTTGCTGGCATAAATTGTGGCGTTTTTATGCTGGCAAAAGAACTCCCCCCACCAGACCTTACTTTGCTTCCATTAAAGAGGCAGCCCAGGTACTAATGGAGAGTGAACGGAGCTCCATTCACTTCCTGGTTTAAAATCCCACTGAGTCTTGTGAGAAGATGCTAGCATGGGAAATTAAAAAAACAAACAAAAAACAAATTAAGACAGAAAAATTTAACACAAGCACAAAAACACACTTTGAAAGTCCCAAGTAAATGGGTGTGTGTGTGTGTGTGTGTGTGTGTCATAAAAACAGCATCACCTACCTGGTCATGCTCTCACCTGGAAGTGTTTGCCCATTCATGCTGCATTCACATGGATACAATGGCACACAGATTCAAATGCCTGCAATGCCAGCAACAAATTGCTACAGGGGATCAACTGACGGCTTTTTTTTTTTTAACTTTACATGATCGCGAAATGGGGACGTCATTTGGTATGTGTGCCCTTTCGTGATCATTAGGTGTCCTTATGATGCCATATTTGACTGGTCTGATAAAGTCCTATAACATTAAGAATAACAAGTTTCTAAAGAGTTATGTTTGTAAAAATTGCAACTGCACAAAAGGAGGCACTGGTAAACCACTTCTGAATGCCCTTTACCATGAAAACCCTATGATGAGACAGTTCAAACTGAATCAAAGTACCGTAGTAGGACAGGAAGATGAGACGCCCAGGTCAGACATCACTCAAGCAGCTATTGGACAGGTAGAGAAGCACTGTGTCTAATCACACAACTGGACTCAAGAAAAAAGGATATTCAGCTGCTGAGCACATATGCTCAAATGTGAAACATCCAAAGCCACACAACACATGTAATAGGAACACGGAATGTGAGACGCATGAGTCAGGAGAAGCTAGGCATTGTAAAACAAAAAATGAAACATAAGCATTACCACAGGCCTGAGCTTGTAAGATCTTAGCAGGACTGTTAATAACAGAATGAGGTTTCTCATTCATAAAGTCACCATAAACTGAAACTGACTTGATGGCAAACAAGAAGGAGTTATTTTTATAAAAGTCACAACTAGAAGAGTTACTAGCTACCTTTCTGGGCTTTTGAACTATAACTTTAACTAATTACTTTTTTAAAGTAACTTCCAGCATTATATATGCAAACTCAGTTTATCTCAAAACTACAGTGAACAATGGTTGCAAAACTGAGAGAACTCTCATCCTGTCTACCTAAATAAAATAATTATTGAAAACTACAGTAAATATTTGTCCTCGAAACAAATGCAAGGGCAGATCAATGTGGTTGATTCTTGTGATAAACGTTGCTCAGCTTCTCCTAAACAGTTTGGAATCAGATGAAAGAAACAGATTTCCTGCAGCAAACAAACTTCCCCACCCAGATGAGATTGGATTGTGATTGTGGGGTTTTCATTTCCCTCACTAGCAGGTGGCATAGCTGCCTTGCTTCAACCATCTGCTTTCATTTTATCAAATATCCTTCTTTGCTGTGGTAAAAGCAATGTTGTTACAGAACATGCTCTCTATTTCTAACACACTGTAATGAAATATGGGCAAACTGTTGTGATTTCTTCAGAGTTCTTCAATTCTTACTTTACAATTTTATCACATCCTGAGTCATTTTAAAGTGCAGTCTGAACAACTATACTTCAGCTCTGAAACCACAAGCTACCGAGAAACCCCTATTTGAAACTCATTGTGGGCAAATGATTTCAGGAATATAGTGATCTGATTCTCATTTATGAATGGAATCCTAGATTCATTTAAGTTAATAGTAAAACTCCCATGAACTTAAAGGGATGAAAGCTTCATGCCTTCATATTGGCCTTTATCTTCCCAGCGAACAAAAAGAAACCCAGGATGGTGAAGGGAGGAAAGCAATGAATCAAGCCTCTAGCTTTTATATTCTCTTGAATCCTGCATAATTAGCTGGAGGAAACTAACTAAAGGGACATTACAGCTCCACAATGTTATCAGCTCTATCAAATTTTGTTTGAAAGTCAACACACATTACAGTAAAATATTAATTTGACTGCTCCATATCACAAGCAGATCAATTTTCATTTTATAATGAGGGTCACATTTTTCTATTCAACTCAGCACAAGCTACTTGTTGTAATGTAATTGGAATTCCCTATACAATACAAATGTATGTAGTGTGAGATGATCTTTAAAAGATGAATTTTATAATATTTTAGATTTAGCAAGTACTACAGTTAGGTTAGTATTAATTGTAAGACAGATAATGAAAACATGGATTAAACATAAGAAGAAAGTAAGCTCTTATATTTCCCGGTTGATTTCAATTGCTAGTTTCATACCTTTGTGAACTACAGGAAAAATGGGAAAAAAAATGTTATAAATTTCAGGGTCTGATTTTAGACTCCAGATTATTTCAAATAAAACATCTGATGTGAAATTTAGGAGTATGGATACCAACTAGGCATTAATATCTCACTAGACATTTTATTAGCAAGGAAGTAGGGGAAAGGCAATTCTGATAAATGGATCCTTTTGAAATGGGAAATAAGCAAGATGAACTTAAACTCCTCGCACTACAAAACAAATATGATATAATAGGCATTACTGAAACCTGGTGGGATGAGTCACATGATTAGAATGTAGGAATAGAGGGGTATAACCTTTATAGGAGAAACAGGCCAAACAGGAAAGGAGGAGGAATAGCATTATATGTCAGGGACATTTACACCAGTGAAGAGATCCATGACATCAATACTGGAAGCCAGGTGGAGAGCATCTGGATAAAAATTAAAGGGGAGGGAAATAACAGGGATGTTACTGTGGGACGCTACTACAGACGCCCAAATCAGATGGAGGAATTGGATGATGCCTTTCTAGAACAGATGAACACACATGCAGAAAAGAGAGATGTAGTAGTGATGGGTGACTTCAACTATCCTGATATTTGCTGGCAATCTAACTCAGCCAAAACTTCAAGGTCTAGCAAATTCCTTACATGCCTGGAAGACAATTTCATGGTCCAAAAGGTGGAAGAGGCAACAAGGGGGTCAGCTATTTTAGATCTGATCCTAACCAACAGAGATGATCTGGTTAATGGGGTGCAAGTGGTGGGATCCTTAGGTGAGAGTGATCATGTTCTCCTGGAGTTTGTTATACAATGGAAAGGAGAAGCCAGGCATAGTCAGACACGCATTCTTGACTTTACAAGAGCTGATTTCAATAAACTCAGGGAAATACTGGGGGTGATCCCATGGTCAGGACTACTAAAACAGAAGAGACCTCAAGACAGATGGGACTTTCTCAAAAGGGAGATACTGAAGGCACAATTTCAAACAGTACCATTGAGGAAGAAAAATGGGAGGTGTCTCAAGAAACCAAGATGGATGACTAAAGAACTTTCAACAGAGCTAAGTTTTAAACGGAACATGTATAGGAAATGGAAAAAGGGAGAAATCACCAAAGAAGAATTCAAACAGATAGAGAACACGTGTAGGAGTAAAGTCATAAAAGCTAAAACGCAGAATGAGCTCAGGCTTGCTAGGGAGGTTAAGAACAATAAAAAGGGTTTTTTTGGGTATGTCTGCAGCAAAAGGAGGAAGAAGGAAATGATAGGGCCACTAGGTGGAGAAGATGGCAAAATGCTAACAGGGGACAGAGAAAAGGCAGAATTACTCAACACCTTCTTTGCCTCAGTGTTTTCAGAAAAGGAAAAGGAGGACCAACCTGAGGATAAAGGAACAGAGGACACAATAGGGGAAATCCAGCACAGAATAAGCAAAGAGGAAGTACAGGAATACCGTCTTAATCTAAATGAATTTAAATCTCCAGGACCAGATGAACTACATCCAAGAGTATTAAAAGAGCTGGCAAATATAATCTCAGAGCCATTGGCAATACTATTTGAGAACTCCTGGAGAACAGGAGAAGTCCCAGCAGACTGGAGGAGGGCAAACGTCGTCCCCATCTTCAAAAAGGGAAAAAAGAGGATCCCAACAATTATCGCCCAGTTAGTCTGACATCAATACCAGGGAAGATTCTAGAGCAGATCATTAAACAGAGAGTCTGTGAACATTTAGAAGGCAATGCCATAATTACAAAAAGTCAACATGGGTTTCAGAGAAACAAGTCATGCCAGACTAATCTGATCTCTTTTTTTGATAACGTTACCAGCTTGGTAGATGAAGGGAATGCTGCGGACATCGCATACCTTGATTTCAGTAAGGCCTTTGACAAGGTTCTCCATGACATTCTTGCAAACAAGCTTGTAAAATGTGGGCTAGACAAGTTAACTGTTAAATGGATTTGTAATTGGTTGATCGGCTGAACCCAAAGGGTGCCCAGCAGTGGCTCCTCTTCATCTTGGAAAGATGTGACTAGTGGGGTGCCACAGGGTTCTGTCGTGGGCCCAGTGCTATTCAACATCTTTATCAATGACTTGGATGAGGGAATTAGGGGCATACTTATCAAATTTGCAGATGATACCAAATTAGGAGGAGTAGCTAATGCCCTAGAGGACAGGATCAAAATTCAGAATGACCTGGATAGACTGGAGAGCTGGGGCAAAGCTAACAAAATGAAATTCAATACGGAAAAATGTAAAGTACTGCATTTAGGGCGGAAAAATGAAATGCATAGATATAGGATGGGAGAGACCTGGCTGAACGAGACTACGTGCGAAAGGGATCTAGGAGTCCTAGTAGACCACAAGTTGAACATGAGTCAACAATGTGATGCGGCAGCTATAAAGGCCAATGCGATTTTGGGCTGTATCAATAGAAGTATAGTGTCTAGATCAAGGGAAGTAATAGTGCCACTCTATTCTGCCTTGGTCAGGCCTCACCTAGAATACTGTGTCCAGTTCTGGGCACAACAATTCAACAAGGATATTGACAAATTGGAGCATGTCCAGAGAAGGGCAACTAAAATGGTGAAAGGTCTGGAAATGATGCCTTATGAGGAGAGACTTAGGGAGCTGGGTATGTTTAGCCTGGAAAAAAGATGGTTAAGAGGCGATATGATAGCCCTGTTTAAGTATTTGAAGGGATGTCATGCTGAGGATGGAGCAGGCTTGTTTTCTGCTGCTCCAGAGACTGGAACATGGAGCAATGGATGCAAGCTCCAGGAACAGAGATTCCACCTCAACATTAGGAGGAACTTTTTGACAGTAAGAGCTGTTCGGCAGTGGAACACACTCCCTTGGAGCGTGGTGGGGTCTCCTTCCTTGGAGGTCTTTAAACAGAGGCTGGATTTCCATCTGTCGGGGATGCTTTGATCAAGATTTCCTGCGTGGCAGGGGGTTGGACTGGATGGCCCTCGTGGTCTGTTCCAACTCTGCAATTCTATGATTCTATGAAATTGTTACACCTACAAAATTTTAAAGTAAACAATGATATCCCCATACTTCTCAAATGAGACAGCTGTTTAGAAAATACAAGAGAATAACTTGAATAGAGGTGGGTAAGTACCCAAGGCCTGTAGGCCACACACTCTCACCAGACCTCTGGCAGCCACACTCTCTCCCATATAAATACCGGTATAAATAACTTATACTTAGGTGTCTGACTGCCCCGAACTGACTTCATTATATGCTTATTAACTCGATGAAGACACTGACCAAGCTTATTTCCATTCTTTCTTCCTATAAAAATACTTCAGGGCCTTAGATTTTGCAAAATATATGCATAACATAGCATCCAGTGTATAATATTGAGTGATGTGCAAAATGTGTCAGATAAAGAAAATGGATGTTTAATTATTAAATTCTGAACTGCACCAAGGACTGTCAGTGATTGGTACTAGAAAAAATAATAATTCCATCAGTTAGAGAATAACTATTTAAAGTATTAGAAATGGCATGGATGGATAAACTAAGATGATATGGCGGGAGGAGTAGGGGGTGGACAGGTTATCCAAAGCCCCTGTTCTGAGTTAGAGACACTTGACATTTTTGTATGTTGCAAATATTGAACTGTATCTGTATACTGGAAATAATCTAGAACAGTGGTTCCTAACCTTTTCTTTGCCAGGGACCCCCAGTTGCTGTTGTTTTCAAGATTTAAAACAACAGCAACAACAACAACAATAGATGATGATGATGATGATGATGATGATGATACAATTACACCATCCATTAAACCTTCCCTCAGAGGTACAGGAGTGGGAGGGAAGACCTTTCTTCTGCTTCTTGCTGCAAGAAAATGCACTCAAGCAGCTGACAATGTCAGTTAAAACAAACTGAACAACAACAACAAAAATTAAAACCATTGTTACTATAAAACCATTGAAATAATATAACTTAAAACCATTGATCTAAAAAAATGTAATCATGAAAATGAATAAAAAACAGACATCAATATGCTTATAATCAATGAGCAGTAGAACAATATTAATGTGAGCAGTGACAATTATATAGAAAATGACACACATGGTAAAGAAATTAAGTTCATTTATTTTTATTGAATGTACATTTTCATATATTTCTGGTGTTTCTTTTTGGAAAGGAACAGTTTATGTTGCTATTATTTTATTTATCAATAACAATTATATCAATTTTTAAAGAAGAACAATATTAAAGGCCAGTTTGAAGAGATGTGTCTTCATACCCTTCCTAAACGTGGCAGGAGTGAGAGTTGACTGCATCTCTGAGGGGAATGCATTTCACAAACTGGAGGCACACAGCACAAAACCCTCTCCCATGTAATTATCAAATGAACCTCCAAGGTGATGGTATCCTCAAGAGGGTCTCTCCTTAAGGTCCTAAGGGGCCCTTTCACATTCCACAACTATAGCACTAATTGTCACTTTAACTGTCATGGCCATATCCTATGGGATCCTTGAATTTGCATTTTAGGGAGCTCTAGTGTCTCACCAGACTGTAAACCTTAGGGTTCCATAGGATGTAGCCATGTCAGTTAAAGTGAAATCATAGCACTATAATTGTTCAGTGTTAAAGGACCCCCTAATTTCCAGGCACTTTCATAAAAAGACAGGAAATCTTTTAAACAGCCAAATCCTCAGACATTTGGGTTTTATAGTTTAGACCTGACACCTCAAATTGGATCCAGAAAGCAAATAGCAATAAATATTTCAATACTGGGATAACATGATGTTGATACTATGTACAAGTTGGCAGCCTAGCTACATGTCATCCCAACTGAAGCTCATTTGGACACTCCCGAAGAGTAGCCTCGTATACAGCAAACTCCAGTAGTTAAGAAATAATTCACCTAAGGCATTGATAACTGTTGCCAAGACAGGGCAACTCAGGAAAAGTCATTACTGACACAGTAAGTGGAAAGATGCAAAAGCACTGCTTATCACTATTCCCACCTGGAAGTCCAGGGACAGTTGACAGTGAAAGAGGTTTCCCAAACTTGATATATCACCATATGAATAAGGCTAGATAATAATTAACATCTTCTTAAAGTCTGGAAAATATGGCTGAGAGGGAGAGAAAAGATGTCTTTCTCAAAGATCATGATATTCTTTTTTGTATACCATGATGGTGACTCCATAAACTTGGGTGTGAGTACCTGAAAGAGTGCTTTACCGGACTTTGGTTGCCTAGGTTGTGATGAGTTCAATAATTACATTTATGTAGCTTATTGTCTGCTGGCCATCATTTTGTATGCAAGTTGAAGCAGCCCTGTGACTGCTTCCACGCATGCCCTACTGAACTGCAATTCACACATTGATTTCACATGTTGTGTAAAGTGGAGGCAAAGGTGAAAATGTGGCCTTGTGATCAATATCCTTGCAATACCACAGCATATTTTTCAGTGTATATATGTTCCATAGTTTATCACTGTTTATGTGCTATAATTCTACTGATATGCATGGTTATATTCCTGAGGTCCAATGAAACATTCAGAAAAAGATCTTCTGGAACTGTAACAGTTCAGAACATTCTCCCATTTAAATGCAGCCACAAGTAAAGGAAACACATAAAAACAAAACCTCCCTGCTTTGGAAAAGGTACATATTTGGGGAAAGGCTAGAATTATAAAAAGCTGCCTTGTACTAAACTAGATTATTGGTTCCATCAAGCTCAACACAATCTGCTTTGTCTGGCAGCTCTCCAGGGTCTGAGACAACCTTCTTTCATATCTTGTTTGAGGTTTCAAACTTCTTGGTGCACAGTCGGAATTTAAACCACATTTTTTAAAAAATACTTAAGACCACATAAATGTTGCTTTCCACCCATCCCCCTGTCAATGACAATAAATGCTTTGACTTCATATAAATGCTCTGTGTCAAAATTAAGTCTTGGAGCAACTATCAGTTTTCCTTTCTCTCCCCTTTAGTTTTCCCCCTCCCAATGTCAAGTTCTTTCCATCATTAAGTTTGTAAACTGTGGTAAATTCTTCAAAGATGAACTGTAACAAAAATTTCCTCCATTTGCACAGGCCAAATAGGTACAGCTTTTCCCAGCAAGGAAAGGACGGATTCTGTCTACCTGTCATATAGGTGTTAAATATTGGGAGCCTCTATGGGGTGGGTGAGAGACAAGGCTCTAACAAGTCAGAATACACAGGAATTCAAATCTAGACTTTTAAGACCTAAGTACTTAAATCTCCCAGTCCAGATAGATGAGCCTTTCAGTTATGGCTTCTTCCATGTTCAGTTATTTTTAATCTGTTTCTTTCCATCCTGAAAATATTTGTGGTTTTAGAAAATAATTATTAAAAAAAACTTATTTAGAAACAAATAAAATTCTCACCTATCGCTACTCAGAAAACTTGGAATCAGTCAAGAAGATATTATCATCATTCACTAGTTGATTACTATCTGTAATTTAACCCCAACACTTGATTCTTTTCCTATTAGCTTTCTTCACTCACCAGCTTTCACAGCCATACATATTTCCAATTTCTATGTGTGGTTGTGAAAGCTGGACAGTGAAGAAGGCTGATAGGAAGAGAATCAACCGATTTATGATGTGATGTTGGGGGAGAGTTCTGTGAATACCCTGGGCTGCCAAAAAGACAATTAAATGTGTCCTTGAACAAATCAGGTCTGAGCATTCCCTGGAAGCCAAGATGACTAAACTGAGACTGTTGTATTTTGGCCATATCATGAGAAGACGACTCACTAGGAAAGATAATAATGCTTGGAAGGCAGTAGGAAAAGATGAAGACCACATTGTAGATGGATAGACTCAGTCAAGAAAGCCACACCCTGAGTTTGCAAACCTGAGCAGGACTGTCATAACAGGGTGACTTGGAGGTCTCTCATTTACAGGGTCACCATAAATTGAAGTTGACTTGATGATAGTTAACAGCCACCACCACTTTGAATGTAAATGATACAGCCACTATAAACATCTATAAGCCTTTTGGTTCCACTCATATGACTACTGGAATTGATACAAGTCATTAACTAATGGTTTGGTTTTGTACTATATTAAAAGACAATATGAACATGCGAAATTATAAGACTTTGTAGAGAATTACAGATACATTTCATCCCACCCTTCCTTGAGGAGTTTAGTGTATGCACATTATTCTCTCCTGCCCATGTTATCTTTGCAATAATCCAGTCAGGTAGGTTGTGCTGGGGGGGGGGGTGTTATTTATTTATTTATTGAATTTATACCCCACCTTTCTCTTAGGATGGAATCCAAGGCAGCTTACAGAAATATAAAAAAAAAAGATTACATTAAAAATCCTATTCTACCAAAATTAAAAAAATAATTAAATGCCAATGTTATTAAAATGCTAAAACCATAAAGGCATACATTACTAATAAAAAAATTAAAAATGAAATAAAATACAGTGCACCATTTCACATATTTTACTGCTAAGACAATACATATCTCAAAGGCCTGCCTAAACACAAAGGTCTTCATCTGCAGACAGAAAGAGAACAGGGAGAGAGCCACGTGGAAGGGTCTTCCATAGGCTGGGAGCAGCCATGGAGAAAGCCCTCTCCCATGTCCTCACCAGTCATGCCAGTGAAGGTGGTGGAAAGAAGAGAAAAATACAGTGAGTGAACATTGTGAGTGGTGATTTGAGTCAGGGTCTCCCTTGTCCTAGTCTGCAATCTAACCATTACTCTGTACAGTTGTCCCTCCATATCAACGGATTTGGTATCCACGGATTTAAGTATTCATGGCTTGAAAGTATTCTTTAAAATAATAATCCAAAAAGCAAACGGTGATTTTGCCATCTTATATAAGAGACACCATTTTGCTATGCCATTGCATATAATGGGACTTCAGCATTCATGGATTTTGGTATCCACAGGGGGTCCTGGAACCAAACCCCAGCGAATATGAGGGGACAACTGTACTTTCTCTTTAATGAGGTGGAGCAAGGTGGAGATTATGTGTAATGACTGCAAACCAGATGTACTAGATTATATTTAGTCTTTAACCCTGCTACCCTGATGTTCAGCATTGGGTCTGATGTAGGAGCAATTTTATTTAGCATATGCAATGTAAGAGAACTGCAATGTGAGAGAGTTGTTATGAGCCTTAACAATAGTCCAATTACTGCAATATTCTATCTACTGACAGCAGCCAGGTGGAATATTACAGTACACAAACAACCTATAATGTTATTGGTGACATTGATCCTATTAATCCCTAGCATCTGGTAAGCGGAAGTATATTGCCTTTAAAAAGTGTGACATTCTTTTCACAATTATAGAATGTAGTCACCTGGTATATATCTGCCACACAGTCATTTTTAAAAATGCTTTTTATGCTAGTGGCCATTAAAATATTCCATATCAATGGATTCCAGTGTAAATACCCAATTTGTGGGGGAAAAAAACCCTCCTTTCTCCTTTTCCTTGTTGCCAATTCATTTTCTGTCTATTTCAATAAATACTCCTTTGGTTTTGCAGTTTGAAAATAATGCCCCCTTTCTTCCTCTCTTCACAGAATCCACTATGTCTCTTCTATTATTTTTATAAGCTAAAAAGCTACATTTATTCAGTAGTTTACTCCAGGCCCACATAACTCCTCACCATGACTAATATGAAATAATCATAATTATCTTGTTTTCACAGTGTACCAAGTGTTACTGACTGGAGTTCTGGACCATCAAATTCTATCCAAGAATATAGGACTCAGTGAGATATCATTGGATAATGTAGCATGATCCCAGTAGCATTAGTTTTTGTAATGACGCTGTTGTGATCCTATCTATGGTGATTTCATTCAGATGTTTTGTCAGTCTGTTTGGGATTGCTCCCAGAGCACCTATCACCATTGGAACCATCATTGTTTTCTTTTCCCAGAGGCTCTGCATCTCAGTTTATACGTCTTGACATTTCACAATCCTTGTTTTTGTCTTCAATTCAGTCATTCCCGGAGATTGCCACATCTATATCCAAGCTTTCTTTCTCTCAACCAAGTCATGTCCAGTATACTATGTTATACAGTTGTCCCTCCACATTCGCGAACTTGACATTCGCGGTTTCAGTTATTCGCGGTTTTGGGAGGCCCCCCCGGGCCCCCCCAAAACCGCGACACGGGGCCTCCAGAGGCCCCGTGAAAGACCTGGGGAGGGGTGGGGAGGCCTTCGCGGGATGCCCGGAGGCCCTCCGGAGGCCCCGCGAAGGCCTGGGGAGGGGTGGGGAGGCCTTCGCGGGACCCCCGGAGGCCCTCCGGAGGCCCCGCGAAGGCCTGGGGAGGGGTGGGGAGGCCTTCGCGGGACCCCCGGAGGCCCTCCGGAGACCCCGCGAAGGCCTGGGGAGGGGTGAGGAGGCCTTCGTGGGACCCCCGGAGGCCCTCCGGAGGCCCCGCACAGGCCTGGGGAGGGGTGGGGAGGCCTTCGCGGGACCCCCGGAGGCCCTCCGGAGGCCCCGCGAAGGCCTAGGGAGGGGTGGGGAGGCCTTCGCGGGCCCTCCGGAGGCCCCGTGATGGCCTGGAGAGCGGTGCGAAGGCCTTCGCGGGACCCCTGGAGGCCCTCCGGAGGCCCCGCGAAGGCCTGGGGAGGGGTGGGGAGGCCTTCGCGGGACCCCCGGAGGCCCTCCGGAGGCCCCGCGAAGGCCTGGGGAGGGGTGGGGAGGCCTTCGCGGGACCCCCGGAGGCCCTCCGGAGGCCCCGCAAAGGCCTGGGGAGCGGTGCGAAGGCCTTCGCGGGACCCCCGGAGGCCCTCCGGAGGCCCCGCACAGGCCTGGGGAGGGGTGGGGAGGCCTTCGCGGGACCCCCGGAGGCCCTCCGGAGGCCCCGCGAAGGCCTAGGGAGGGGTGGGGAGGCCTTCGCGGGCCCCCCGGAGGCCCCGCGAAGGCCTGGAGAGCGGTGCGAAGGCCTTCGCGGGACCCCCGGAGGCCCTCCGGAGGCCCCGCGAAGGCCTGGGGAGGGGTGGGGAGGCCTTCGCGGGACCCCTGGAGGCCCTCCGGAGGCCCCGCGAAGGCCTGGGCAGGGAGGGAGGGAGGGCCGGGGAGACCTCCGCGGGGCCTAGCAAGGCCCCGTGAAGGCCTGGGCAGGGAGGGAGGGAGGGCCGGGGAGACCTCCGCGGGGCCTAGCAAGGCCCCACGAAGGCCTGGGGAGGGAGGGGGAGGGGTGTTTTTTATTCGTGGATTTTTCACATTCGCGGGTGTCCGCGGAACGGAACCCCCGCGAATGTGAAGGGACGACTGTAATCGTTTATATTTATAACATAATAATTATTATGTTTTTTATAATTATAACATATTATTTTATAATTAAAGTCACATGGGATTTTTACATCACCATTTTTGACAACTTTTTCAGGTTTATGTCCCTACCAGTTCTTTGCAGATGGTAAATGAAATTCTTTGCAAAGATTCCAATGCATCACTGCTAGCACTCTCATCATGAAGTTTCATACATTCTATGCAGTCTTTTAGTGTTGGAAAGAAACCAGCTCTGTCTGTGGCTGGTGTCAGTTGCTCTCCCTTCCTCCCTAAAATTTTGGGCTCATTCTGCCTTTTCTCCTTTACAATTTGAGAACCCCTGCCGTATGTATCCTAGGTTGGCCCAAGATACTTTGGTGACCGATGTGATTATGACATTGCTCCCATCCCATTCTGCATATAATGGCTAGTTTAGATTGACTTGACTTTTTCTCAGCACTGTAGCCAACAGTGTACCTGTAGCCAACAAGACAGAGATGCGAGGTAAACTGTGTAGCATATAGCAATCTTCATCATCTGTCATCTTGCTCTGCTTAATGTTATGGTTGCTTTGTATATATGTTCCTATTTTTAGAAAAAAAGGCATAAATCAACAGCATTGCTGTCCATTTAAGATAAACTGTGCCAGCCTAGTAGTATATATTACATTCCTTGTATTATAGCTGTTTTGTACATCTCACCTTTAATATGGTCATCCTCTGTACATAGATTTTCCTTGGGTTTTTTCCAGGCTGGGAGGCCATGTTCTGGAATAGTTTCTTTCTGACGTTTCACCTGCATCTGCGGATGGTATCCTCAGAGAATGGTTGGGTAGGTGTGTGTGTGGAGTTTATATGCTATGAACCCCTGCTGGGGAGTATATATAAATTTGTGTAATTGAATGGTTAGTTTCTGGGTATAGAAATGCAAGGCTCGTTAGTGTCTGTTTGGCTAATGGTTGGTTCCCAACAGGGGTTTACAGCATATAAACTCCACACGCACACCTACCCAACCATTCTCTGAGGATGCCAGCCATAGATGCAGGTGAAACATCAGAAAGAAACTATTCCAGAACACAGCCTCACAGCCCGGAAAAAAACCAAGGAAAATCTATGGACGCTGGCAGTGAAAGCCTTTGAATCCTCTGTACACTTTGTTGTTGTTGTGCACATTAACTTCATTTCCGACTTATGGTGAGCCTAAGGCAACAGTATCACAGGGTTTTCTTGGCAAGATTTGTTCAGAGGAGCTTTGTCGTTACTTTCCTCTGAGGGTGAAAGGCTGAGATTTGCCCAGGGTCACCCAGAGGGCTTCATGGCTGAGTGAGGATTTGAACCCTGGTCTACAGAATCATAGTCCAACACTCAAACCACTATACCACACTGGCTCCTTACATGGGTGTAAATTTCAGTGAACACATTAGGACTTGCTTCCAAGTAAACATACATAGGCTGACTTCCTGTCCAAGTAGCGTTGACCCATTCAATCAATTGTTGAATTGTGAGCCACCATGTAGACAAATCCAAAGTCTTCAATGGGTCTGCTTCAGTCAGGACTAAAATATGATTCAGACCGTAGGTGGCTACATCATCTGTACAGTTGGCCCTCTGTATCCATGGATTCCACTATCAATGGCTTTAAAATATCCCACCCCCCAAAATATATCCAAGAAGCAAGCCTTGATTTTACTATTTTATATAAGGGACACCATTTTACTACGCTATTGCATATAATGGGACTTGAGCATCCATGGATTTTGGGATTCACATGGGGTCCTAGAATCAACCCCCAGTGGATACCAAGGGCTCCCAAAGCTTACACAGGCCAGCTGCTTAACTGTTCACAAGTCCTCTTTGATTTGCCCTTCTGTGAAATGGTCCCAGTCTAAGGAGATTTTCACATGGGGCCAAAATGCCCCATTACTGCCCCGCTACCTCCTCTCCCATTCCTGTCACGGAATAACATAAATCTTTCACACACTCACCTTAATTCCGCAGCAGGAACGGGCTCCCCCTCCCCTTGCTGGCCGGCCATAAATGCAGCCATCGTAAGGCTGCTTTTATGACCGGCCGTCTGAAACGTTATCACGTTATCACGTGATAACGCCAGATGGTAAATTTAAAAAAATAAAGCTCCCCCAAACATAAAATCAGTTCATCAAGCACAAAAACACTCTTTAAATCACATAATTAAAACAGGGAGGGTAAAATAAAGGGTGCCACTTACCTGGATGTCCAGATCGTACCAGGAAGTGCTCGGAACGGACCTCCCCTCCACAGCTGTCATTTCGGAACAGGAACGGGGCTCCTGTTCGCACACCTGTGATTGCGTTATAGCGACGGAACGGGAGGTCTATTCACGATGAAAAATCGTGATTACATTGTTCTGGAACAGTCACGGGAGTAGGATGGATGCAGGACAGAATGGGGTCAACATCATCCAAAAGGGAAAACCTTTCCTGACCCTATTCTGTTCCTGCCATGGGATATATAGCCCGTGTGAAAATCTCCTAAATCTGTTCTCTGCTCCACGCATGGCCCCCACAAGGGGGGGCTGAGAGGACTCTAGCCTGGGGGCCTGGGATTAGGGGCAGGGTCCAGCCTGATATTATTGTAAGTTTTTATTATGTAAATCCAATTAGTTTTTTTAAAAACTATAAATATCACTTTGGTGTAATCATTTAAACTGACTTATTTTAATTTTTATCTTAAATCCTATAAAGCATCTCGCTGCCCTTAAGCTTAGGAGTAGGTAGGGGGCCCGCCAAAGATCCTGGCCTGGGGCCACTACAGGATGTGGGGGCCATGAGTCCACAACTTAGCAAACTTGCAAACAGATCCGCATTTTGTTGGTATGATATTTTGCTTCTGATCCTATCTTTCTTTCTGATCCTATCTTTCTTCTGATCCCATCTTTTTTTTCCTGGTCTTTTAGTTTTTTTTTTTTTTTTAATGAATCATGATATAATTTGAAAAATGATGCTTCTGGGCATGACACCAGTGGGTCAGTCTGGAAAGCATAACCCTGGTCCTTTTAAATACAAAACAAAATGTTGCTGCTGCTGCTGCTGCTCCTCCTCCTCTCTTGCATGAAAGGAAGCAAGAGGGGTGAGAAGAGGGGAAGAAAAAGATGCTGTCCAAGGAGCTTTTGTTTGAAGGCTGGTTTCTAATAACTGCCCAAACCCAGAGGGGGTGAAGAGTGTGTCTGTGGGGAGAGAGTGATGAGGGAATAATAGGACTTCCTCTGGCTCATTGGTGGGCCTTTTAAAAAAATTATAAGTAATAAGCAGTTATTAAAATTTAACCATTAAATGTACAGTTGTCCCTCCATATCCACGGTTTTGGTATCCACGGATTTAAGTATCCACCGCTTGAAAATATTCTTAAAAACATAATAATCCATAAAGCAAACCTTGATTTTGCCATCATATATAAGGGACGCCATTTTGCTATGCTATTGCATATACAGTAATGGGACTTGAGTATTCACGGATTTTGGTATCCACGGAGGGTCCTGGAACCAAACCCCAGCGAAGATGAAGGGACAACTTGTATAAGAAACAAGACGATGGGAAGTTTTTTTAAACTGTAAAAATAGTTTAATTGTTTTTGTTTGAGAAAGAATAGCATGCAGTTTGAAATGCCTGAGTTAAATAAATGATGAAAATCCTGTGAGATTTGTAATATTGCTGTATGAAAAAAATAATTTTTTAAAAAAATAAGTAACCGGCAATGATAACAATAAGACCATTGCATGTCATACTTGTAAGGGTAACAACAACAGGTGATAACACAGAGGGACAGGATGGATTTTATTCAGTAGGATTTTATTCAGTAGTGAAGAAGGCGCTTCGGCGGGAGCCAGATTTTTTTTTGGCGGGGGGTCGGGTTACACCAGGGAAAGTAACCACCTTTTTTCTCTATTTTCCCCCCTCAGCCGTTCAAGGGCGGCTCGAAAAGGAAGTGACATGAGGTGGGGAGAGAAACGTCAGCCGAGGAGTCCTTTTTCCCCCCTCGGTTTTCAAGGACCCACCCTTAGGGTGGAGTCTGGCTTCCCTTCCCCGGCGTTGGCTGCCTTGCAGCTCCCGCAAAGTCGCGGGCAATCTTCCCGGCTCGCCTTCCCAGAGCACCCATGCCCAAGGCTGCCTAGCCCCAGGTAAGCCCGCTTCCCCTGCCTTTTATTTTCTTTCTCTCAGAAGTTTGAATTTGACTGAAATAGGGTGACTCCCCCCCCCACTCCTCGCTCCCCAAATACATCTTTTCGTCGATTGGGTTGTGGCTTTTTAAAAGCACAGAAGCATCTGCCATAGATGCTAATAGACAACGCAATATATATATATATAAATAAATATATATATTGCGAAGGAGAGGGAGTATGCTTTGGATGTGCTGAAGCGTTATTCGATTCCATGGGATTTGTTGTTGCAACCTTTTTTTTAACTATTCTTAATTCATTTTTATTTTTATTTATAAATAAATAAATAAATAAATAAATACAAAAATTAATTTTAGGTGTGTGTGTGTGTGAGAAATAAAGAAGGAAGGTGAAACCAAGAAGAATTTCTCTGCTACATCTTGGTTTCCTTTTCTGCCATACCACATGCTCTTTCTTTTTCCCCTTGGCTGTTTCCATGGAAACAGTAAAATAATAACAACAACAATAATCATCGCAGGGTGTTTGTTGTGATCCCTTTTTTATTTTACGTTAATAACATAAAAAGAATAAAGCTTATACAAAGAAAGATTATATGGTCTAGACATTAGTGACTTACCTCAATGGATGTTTACAGTACTGTGTAAGGCCATACATCCTCTAGCCCTAAAATGAATAGTAATGATCATTAAACCAATAGTAATGATCGCCCTGATTGGTTGCCTTCCTTTCTCTACTGTGTGGAATTTGCTTTATCCATCTTAATTTGTCATTCCAAATCCCCATCTTATTTCAAGTGGGAGTCCACATCCATTACGTTTCACATTTATCAGAAAGATCTCATTCAGGTAGATCTGGGTTGTGATCCTAAATGGCACCTTTGGGAGGTCTGGTGTGTGTGTGTGTGTGTGTGTGTGTGTGTGTATGGATGTGTTTTGTGCAAGGCTCCAGCAGGCAGCTGTTGCCTTTCCTCACATTCTCTTTTGGTTTCTCTCCTCCTTCTTCCTCTCCCCCCCAACAACAAAACCCATCACAAAGAGAAGTGGGGCGGGGGAATGGATTGCCTAGGAAACAGACTTTTGTGACATTCTATTTACAGCCGCTTTTTCCTGAATAGGCTGTGCTCACTAAGGCGAGGATGTTGTTGGATGCTAAAATAATTAGCAGTTGCTAATGAAATGCAACATGGTGTTCAAGTGCATATAATGTGGTGGTGGTGGTGTTTTTTCTACAATCTGTTGTAGCTTCTAAGGTTGCTTCAGTATTCAAGGGAAGTGAGAAAGTAGTTAGTCCGCACTGCTAGTTAACTGTTAAAAGTTGTGTCTCAGTGGCATGGCCTGAAGCCGGCACCCAGGCCAGGATCTTTGGCAGCCCCCTACCTACTGCTAAGATTAAGGGCAGTGAAATGATCTACACGATTTAGGATAAAAATTAAAATAAATCAGTTTAAATGATGACACCAAAGTAATATTTATATTTATTAAAAAAACACACCCATAAATGGATTTCTATAATACAAACTTAGAATAATATCACACTGGGCCCCCCTCCCAATCCCAGGCCCCCAAACTAGAGCCCTGTCATCCCCCACCCCCTTGTAGGGGCCATGCTCAGTGGATGCGTTTCTCTTCTCTCTATCAGGCTGTTGCGGATGTTACTCTACTCTAGCTAGAGTAGACTGACTCAGCAGCAAATCCATTAGAACAGAAGTTTTAGGCATATCTGGTTGGCTTTGTAGTTTCATGAATTAAAAATTTAAATCAGCCCTTGGAAGTTTGCAGACAGATATCTAGAAACAGGTTTATATGCTTTCTTATAATGAGCCTTATTAGTAGTAGCAGTAACATTTAACCGGTGTGATTCCCATCCCCCCCTGCTGGTGGCATTTATTTATTAATTTGTACCCTACTTCTCTCTCCAAAAATGGGCCCTAACAAGGAAATACAATAAAAAAAAAGTATTAAAATAAATAAATATTGAATTTATACAATACATGTTATACAGTACAATAAATGCAATAACATATTGTATTAAAATACAATAAAAACATAAAACAGATTTTAAAACATTAAAAATAAATAAAAACCGAATCATTGCGAGAAAAGACAAAAGCTGCTCAGACAAAAATCCCTTTTACATCCACCCAGGTTGACTGTCAAAAGCCTGCTTGAATAAAAAGTACTTTGTTACAGTTGTACATAAACATCTGTAAGAACTACTACATTGCTCAAGGGCTGTTGGGAACAAACTGGTTTGGAGGAACCCTTCCTATCCTCCTTCATTCACCCTTCCATTAACCCACTGATGCAAACATGTGAACAATCCTGACTTGTGGCGTGCTGCATGCATAGGAGTACAAATGAAGGAGAAGGAGAAGAGCTACACCTGGCACATAGGCAATATATTATAAGGGTAGAAATCAAGTTCTGACGGTGCTCTTGGAGTGCTTTCCCCAACATTTGTCCCCTGATATGTTTGCACAAATGAGGGAACTGAGTTTTCAGATATGGATCTGGTAACTTGCCACATGCCTAAATACCTTAAGGCACCAGATCCTGTTTGATCTTGGAAGCTAAGCAGGGTCAGCCCTGGTTAGTACTTGGATGGGAGACTGCCAGTGAATACCAGATGCTGCGGGCTATATTTCAGAGAAAGGAACTGGCAAAACCACCTTTGATTATTCCTTGCCTAAGAAAACCCTGTGCAGTTCATAAGTTGACAGATGACTTGAAGGCACATACACACGCAACTTGCCCCATGTGCAAGTGCTGTGTAGAACCTCTTGTTTAGTCTATAACACCCTTCTGCTTTATATTCATCTACAGTTCCATCTTGTGCATCTTTTATGCTGTTGCTATGTATCTTGAATATGAGTGTTATATTTCTTGCTTAGTGTATAGTGTGGAGTTCTGAATAGCTAATGTAACACTGCAATAAATACACTAAAATATTTAGAATGAAGTCCTACTGTGTGTTCAGTAGTACCTACTTCCAGGTAATGGTGCCTAGGACTATAAGATTAATGACAAATTAATACAACAAACTAAAACTTGCCCAGCATCCTCTTGACTACTTGACCACAACTTTATTTACTACACTGAACTGGCTAAAACAGGATACAGAATGCTGCTCAGGTATCTTAACTTTGCCCCTAGTAACTGACTGAGTAAAAATTACTTGCAACCATAATGTGTACCAAACTTGGTATTCTTTTTATGAAAGGCAAACAGAGAAAGTACAGCGTAGGTCCTACACTGTCGGATATTTATTAGGTCTTCTCTTGGACTGGGATGTTGGCTTTGTTTATTGTTTATTTTTTATTCTTGATCACTAGCCTGAAGTAACAGATGTGAGGACATGGTGTAGTCTCTGTAGGAAAGGATTTCCTAGTCTACAAGATCAGGAGTTGTGCTCATACCTAAATTATTCTGACAAGGAGGGAGGATAGCACTTCAAATATGGTCCCTTTCCCCCTTCTCAGCTTGCAGTGGTGACCCAGGCTGCATTTTTATCCACTTGCCATGGAGTAAGGTCCACAGAACTAGGTGGGAAGTAAGCACGGATGAATTTACACTATTCGCACTATAATCAATGGGTCCAGGGATGCAGTTTGTCTTCATTCAAACCATTGGAGATTTGATCATTACCTGAATGAGGTGTGAAAAGCATCCTGAACCTACTCTAAACAGAGTGGGTTTATTAAGCCCATTAATTCCAGCAGGGTTAGGTATGCCTATGTCTGTGTGGGGCCACCTTGTATGCTTGGTGAAGTTTAACTATGCTGATAAATTATCTGAGAATAAAGCTATGTAGCTTTCAGCATGTAACTAAATGGCTGCTGGTCTTTGTGGAGGGCAGATACGCACCTAAAACAAGTCTTGTGGCACAAAAGTTATAGGCTTCCAGAACATGCTTTTCCCTACATTGCTTGAACGGCTGAAGTGGTAATAGTTATAATTACTTTATCTGTGTACTGCAGGGTTTGGGAAATTATGGTGTCCAGATGTTGTTGAATGCTAACTCCTACTAGCCCATGAAGTCATGGCCAGTAGCCAGGAATGGGTGAAGTTGTAGTCCAATAACATCTGGTGAATCCAAGGTTTTCCAACCCTGGTAAACTGCTTTTCTCTACTTACTGCACTTGGGGAACTGGTGACAAAACCATGATGATAACCACATCAATACAGAACAATCCAAAGCAATTTCATAATATATAACGAAATGACATCAATATAAAATACTGCAGTTAATTACCAGGAAGAACAAATGGGTGATGTCAGTAATGACAGTGTGTGAACTCTTTCAAAGTGGTGCATGTGGAGGTAAAACCAGTACTCAGTGCAAGGTGTTTGCAGGAGGAGACTTGACTATCCTGTGGCTTAGTAGGTTCTCTTGAGGCAGTGATAAAGCAACCTGTTCTGTATTTGCTGTCTCTGTGTGGCTCAATACTGCTATGATACCATGCTGTAAGTGCAGAAGGCAACCATGCCAATGTTATCTCAGTGTCTTGGAAAGAAGGTCTTTTGCCCTACTCAATTTATACGTTTCTGCATACTGGACTTAACAGTCTTCCTGTTACTCAGCTACAAAGATAGTACTAACATTACAGGGGCAAGGTATACTGTATATATGCATGGAGAAAAGTAAAAAGGATGTACTGCAGAGGTGGGAATTTCTCTGCCTCAGGACATCCTGGGCAAAAATACAAAGAAAGCAAAACAAACTTGGAAGTGGATGGAAATCCACTTCTGCTTTAAAAAAAAAAAGAAATTGATGTTTCTTGCTGTTAATAGTAGGTGGCTCCTGAAACCTACTGAAAAGGTGTATTCTCACTGATGGAGGCTTCTGTAAAAGGCAACTCACCCTGTTTTTGGCCACAAAAGGGGTGGTTCAGGAAGCATGGTGGGGGGGTCAAGGGAATTGGGTTTGGCACAAGAGATTTTGCTGGCTGGAACAGAGCCCCAAGGGCACTCTTCCTGCTGCTCAAAAATGGCTTTGCCATTGAGATGCAAATTCTTGTCTTTCACTCCCATTGCATTCCTCTGTGGTGACGCTTGAAACAGGTCTCTTCAATGATCTACATGGCAGGGTTGGTCTTGACTGGAATAATGTCTGGCCTTGTTACCGTGTAATGATTTGTAATGTAATGATTTTGTAATGTAATGATTTGGCATTATGAGCATTATGAGTGTTGGAGTCATGTATGCTCCCCCTTCCCTCTCTGACAAAGCAATAAGGAAGAGCTGGAAAGCATCTCCATCCATTTTAGATGAATGACTGCTTAGTGTGATGTCTACACTCAAATGAACTGTGGTTAGTCTTAGCTATGGTTACTGGAAATGAGCCAACTTAAACCATTACTCTGCAAAGTTGACTTATTTCCTTTAGTAGTCACAAGGATTAGACACAATTAAGAGTTCAAACTAAACTTTGAGTACTCTATCCTGGAGCTGGAAGCTTCTGATTTTTATTACAAGCTGTTGGGGAGAAATAGAGTGCACACAGGCTCAATATTAGTTGCAGCTCCTTTTTGTAATACTAAACTGTCTATACTACACTATCATAAAATTATTAAGTTCTGAACATGTGTAGAAAAAGGTTTTTACATTTTCAGACAAAAGGTTTCTACATTTCAGAAAGAAACTACAGTTGTCCCTCCACATTCGCGAACTTGACATTCACGGTTTCGGTTATTCGCGGTTTTGGGAGGGCCCCCCCGGGCCCCCCCAAAATCGCGACACGGGGCCTCCAGAGGCCCCGTGAAAGACCTGGGGAGGGGTGGGGAGGCCTTCGCGGGACCCCCGGAGGCCCTCTGGAGGCCCCGCGAAGGCCTGGGGAGGGGTGGGGAGGCCTTCGCCGGACGCCCGGAGGCCCTCCGGAGGCCCCGCGAAGGCCTGGGGAGGGGTGGGGAGGCCTTTGCGGGACCCCCGGAGGCCCTCCGGAGGCCCCGCGAAGGCCTGGGGAGGGGTGGGGAGGCCTTTGCGGGACCCCCGGAGGCCCTCCGGAGGCCCCGCGAAGGCCTGGGGAGGGGTGGGGAGGCCTTTGCGGGACCCCCGGAGGCCCTCCGGAGGCCCCGCGAAGGCCTGGGGAGGGGTGGGGAGGCCTTCGCGGGACCCCCGGAGGCCCTCCGGAGGCCCCGCGAAGGCCTGGGGAGCGGTGGGGAGGCCATCGCGGGACCCCCGGAGGCCCCGCGAAGGCCTGGGCAGGGAGGGAGGAAGGGCTGGGGAGACCTCCGCGGGGCCTAGCAAGGCCCCGCGAAGGCCTGGGGAGGGAGGGAGGGAGGGCCGGGGAGACCTCCGCGGGGCCTAGCAAGGCCCCGCGAAGGCCTGGGCAGGGAGGGAGGGAGGGCCAGGGAGACCTCCGCGGGGCCTAGCAAGGCCCCGTGAAGGCCTGGGCAGGGAGGGAGGAAGGGCCAGGGAGGCCTCCGCGGGGCCTAGCAAGGCCCCGCGAAGGCCTGGGCAGGGAGGGAGGAAGGGCTGGGGAGACCTCCGCAGGGCCTAGCAAGGCCCCACGAAGGCCTGGGGAGGGATGGAGGGAGGGAGGGCCGGGGAGGCCTCCGCGGGGCCTAGCAAGGCCCCGCGAAGGCCTGGGGAGGGAGGGAGGGAGGGCCGGGGAAACCTCCGTGGGGCCTAGGAAGGCCCGGCGAAGGCCTGGGGAGGGAGGGAGGGAGGGAGGGCTGGGGAGGCCTCCGTGGGGCCTAGCAAGGCCCCACGAAGGCCTGGGGAGGGAGGGAGGGAGGGCCGGGGAGACCTCCGCGGGGCCTAGCAAGGCCCCGCGAAGGCCTGGGGAGGGAGGGGGAGGGGTGTTTATTATTCGCGGATTTTTCACATTCGCGGGGGTCCGTGGAACGGACCCCCCGCGAATGTGAAGGGACGACTGTATTCCAGAACACGGCCTCACAGCCCGGAAAAAAACCCAAGGAAAATCTATGGTTGCCAGCCGTGAAAGCCTTTGACTTCACATTTGTAGAACTTCTTGGGATGTATAATTCTATTAGAATATAGGGGTGGAAGCTTTCTTAGAAAACAATGTATTGATGTTGTCTTGAAAACAGAAATAAGGTATGTGTAGTAAGCTTCCAACCTGGAACTCTTAACAATGGATTCAAAGTTGAATAAGGCAGGCACTATTTATTTCAGGTGACCTTCAAAACTAGATGGCTGTTTCCACCTTTGACCTGCTTGTAATATTATTAGAGTTCTTGGGGTACCAAATGTGGAAGTTGGAGTGATACTTCTGTCCTTCCTGCTGCCCCAAAGTATTATCCCAGCTCTAATTAAAGTGTAAATGCAACAAATAACTGTGTTGCAAATGAGACAAAAGTACTGTTCTGCATGCATATATTTTTATGTTTGTTAACCTGGGAGAACAGTATCCCTCGGACAAGCTGCTCTGTGATCTCTATACTTCCAGAACTGAGCAAGAACTTTATTTGTTTGACACTGGAATAGATTGCCTTGGGAGATGGTTCAATGTCTTTCACTAGAAGCATTTCAGGAGAGGCTGAATAGCCATCTGTCAGGGATGTTGTAGTTGCCCCCTGCATTGCAGATCATGCAATTAGCCAAAAGGTTGGACTAGGTTGGTTTCTTGCTTCACAGAAACCTGGCTGGGAGAGGATAGCGCTGTCACTTGGATGCAGGCCCTCCCAGCCAGGTATTCTGTCATTGAGCAGGTCAGGGGAAGTGGGTGGGTGGGGGCGGCGGAGTGGCTCTTGTTTATAAGAATAATCTGACTTTGACCAGGATACCTGTCCGGAACACAGTCCACTTCAAGTGTATGTACCTTAGCCTGAGGACCAGGGATAGTTTGGGGATTCTGCTAGTATACTGACCACCCCGTTGTCTAGCAGACTCCCTAACCGAGCTGACACAGCTGGTCTCAGAGTTGCTGTTGGAGTCGCCCAGACTTTAAGTTTTGGGCGACTTCAACATTCCACTCGAGACCCGTTTGACAAATCTGACTGGTGCGGCTCGGGAGTTCATGGAAACCATGACAAACATGGGCCTATCCCAATTAGTTGTTGGGCCCACACATTGTGCGGGTTATACCCTCGATGCGGTCTTCAGTACGGAATAGGAATATCCGTGGGTGGAGGTTATTAAAACCACCGCATTGTCATGGACAGATCATTTCCTGGTTAAGACTGAACTAAGAGTCTCTTCCCACCCCACAGGGGGGTGGTGGACCCATTAGAATGGTCTGCCCCCAAAGGCTAATGGAACGAATAGGATTCCAGAAAGCCTTGGAGGGTTTAATGGTTGGTAACGCTGGTGACCCTGTTGAAGCTTTAGTTAATACCTGGAACACCAACCTTACCAAGGCTATCGACACGATCGCTCCCAAGCGTCCTTTCCAACCGGCTCCAAACCATAAGCCATCGTATACATCAGAGCTTAGGAAAATGAAGCGGGTTGGACAACGACTAGAGCACAACTGGTGGAAAACTCGACTCTTATCCGACAGGACTCGTCATAGGAACTTTCTTTGATCCTGTTGAGAGGCAATATGTGCAGCGCAGAGATCCTTCTCCTCTGCACGTATTGCGTCTGCAGAGTCCGGTCCAGCAGAGCTGTTTAGGGTGGTAAGGGAGATGACGCAGGTTATACTTGCGCAGAACCCGTTGCTTAACCCAACAACGGCCTGCTGTGACACGTTTAACAACTTTGCAGATAAAATCTCTTGGATAAGAGCCGACTTAGATGCCAGTATTTTGACAGAGACAATTGACGAGGTGTCCAGCAACTTCGTTGATGTAAGTTTACTGATTCAGTTTCAACCCGTGAGTACTGAGGACGTGGACAAGCTACTTGGTGGAGTGAGGAAGATAACCTGCCCTCTCTATGCTTGCCCTTCATGGCTGGCCATCCAGGGGGGGGGTGCCTTGATGGTGTTCCTTAAGGACATCACCAATGCATCCCTCAGGGAAGGGTGTGTTCCATTCTGTTTAAAGGAAGTGGTGGTTAGGCCGCTCCTGAAAAAACCTTCCCTGGACCCCCTGGACATGAACAACTATAGGCCGGTTTCTATGTTACCATTCTTGAGCAAAGTGATCAAGAGGGCAGTTGCTCTTCAACTCCAAGTGGTCTTGGATGAAACTGATTATCTAGACCCATTTTAAACTGGCTTTAGGATGGGATTTGGAGTTGAGACTGCCATGGTTGACTTGACTGACAACCTGCGTCTAAGCATCGACAGGGGTAGTGTGACCCTGTTGGTGCTTCTAGACCTCTCAGCACCTTTTGATACGATAGATCATAGCATCCTCTTGGATCACCTGAGTGGGTTAGGAATCGGAGGCACTGTGCTCTAGTGGTTCCGGTCTTTCTTCTCGGGCAGGTCCCAGAGGGTGCTGCTTGTGGACAGCTGCTCCAGCAGAAAGGAGCTTACTTGTGGCGCAAGGTGCCATCCTGTCCCCGATGCTGTTTAACATCTATATCAGTGATGGGCAACTTTTGAGCTTGGTGTGTCAAACGTCACCAAAAAATAGCATAACTTGCGTGGTGTGTCACTTTGAGGAAAAAACATTTTGCGATATCTATTGTTTAATCAACAATATTAATTGTTTATTAATAATTAATGAGTTGTCACAACTCATGTGTCAACTGAGTAATCAAAATGTACAGTCGTCTCTTCACATTCGTGGGGATTAGGTTCCAAAGACCCCCATGAACGCGAAAAATTCACGACTAATAACAGCCCCCCCCGGCCTCCCAAAAGTGACGACAGGGCCTTCAGATGCCCCGTTGCTACTTTCCCATCACCACCCCGCCGGCCTCCTGAAAGTGGCGACGGGGCCTCTGGAGAGACTTCTGGAGAGAGTAGAGAGAGCCTCTCTATGGCGCGCGTGCGTGTGTGTGTGTGTGGAGAGAGAGAGAGCTTTTCTAACCTTGGGGCTGTCACCTGGAGTAAAGGGCCACCTCTGGGTAGGAAATATTATTCTGTTGGAGGGTCCAAAAGGCCCATGTGTTTAGAGTGATGAGTGGAAAGGTTTTGTTTTTTGTTTGTCTGTTCAAAGGGCAGAGGTGAACATGACCTCTGCCTTTCACCCTCTGGGCACTGGTAATGACTCTTAGAAGGTCTGGAGAGATGAACACAATGGGGTTGTATGCACAAGACAAAGCCAATCAAATATTTGCCCTATTTCAAATCCAAATAGGATTGCCCAATGTCTCTGGAAATTGCACAGCGCCTTGCAATGGGGGTTGTACCAGTCTGAGCCGGTTTGGCAGATCTCCATTCAGTGAAGAAAAGCCAGCCAGTTAAGCACTGATTGTTCTCAATGAGACCATTTCCTTGTCAGGAGGGAGAGGGAAATTCTAGTTTGTACTTTAAAATGAGGCTCAACTTTCCATGATGGACCCAGGCTTTTTAGTGCCCTACCCTTCCAATATAAGACTCTTACTATGTGTGCAGACTCTGTCAAGAGCCAGCTCTCTGCCTTGAGAATCAAAATCTACTTGCAATTCATATTTATTGAGCATAACTTCAAACCGTTCTGCCATGGTGGTACTATAAAATGTCTCCCTTCTAACTTTCCATAGGCCTCAGCCTCCTCCATCTCCTCTCATCATCATGTGGTGGATGGTGGAGAGTGGGTGATGGTTGAGAAAGTGTCTGGCTGTGTGAATATATTGGGATGTACTGTATAATGATGATGTCATCTTTTAGAACTGACACAAGGATTCATGCAGTTTGGGAAAAAGGCAAAAGGTGTTAGTTCATTTTAACATTTCTGTACCCCAAAGGACTTGGAACAGAAAGATAAAAACTTTTAAAAAAACAATCATAGAATCATAGAATTGTAGAGTTGGAAGAGACCACGAGGGCCATCCAGTCCAACCCCATGCCATGCAGGAATACACAATCAAAGCATCCCTGACAGATGGCCATCCACACTGTGTTTAAAGAGCTCCAAGGAAGGAGACCCCACCACGCTCCGAGGGAGTGTGTTCCACTGCCGAACAGCTCTTACTATGAAAAAGTTCCTCCTAATGTTGAGGTGGAATCTCTGTTCCTGGAGCTTGCATCCATTGTTCTGTGTTCTAGTCTCTGGAGCAGCAGAAAACAAGCTTACTCCATCCTCAATGTGACACCCCTTCAAATACTTAAACAGGGCTATCATATCACCCCTTAACTGTCTTTTTTCCAGGCTAAACATACCCAGCTCCCTAAGTCTTTCCTCATAAGGCATGGCTTCCAGACCTTTCACCATTTTAGTAGCCCTTCTCTGGACACGCTCCAATTTGTCAATATCCTTTTTGAATTGTGGTGCCCAGAACTGGACACAGTATTCTAGGTGAGGCCTGACCAAGGCAGAATAGAGTGGCACTATTACTTCCCTTGATCTAGACACTATACTTCTATTGATACAGCCCAAAATCGCATTGGCCTTTTTAGCTGCCGCATCACATTGTTGACTCATGTTCAGCTTGTGATCTACTAGTAGTCCTAGATCCCTTTTGCATGTAGTCTCGTTCAGCCAGGTCTCCCCCATCCTGTATCTGTGCATTTCATTTTTCCTCCCTAAGTGCAGTACCTTACATTTCTCCGTATTGAATTTCATTTTGTTAGCTTTGGCCCAGCTCCAGTCTATCCAGGTCATTTTGAATTTTGATCCTGTCCTCTAGGGTATTAGCTACTCCTCCTCATTTGGTGTCATCTGCAAATTTGATAAGTATGCCCCTAATTCCCTCATCCAAGTCATTGATAAAGATGTTGAATAGCACTGGGCCCAGGACAGAACCCTGTGGCACCCCACTGGTCACATCTTTCCAAGACGAAGAGGAGCCACTGCTGAGCACCCTTTGGGTTCGGCCGGTCAACCAATTACAAATCCATTGAACAGTTAACTTGTCTAGCCCACATTTTACATGCTTGTTTGCAAGAATGTCATGGGGAACCTTGTCAAAGGCCTTACTGAAATCAAGGTATGCAATGGCCACAGCATTCCCTTCATCTACCAAGCTGGTAACTTTATCAAAAAAAGAGATCAGATTAGTCTGGCATGACTTGTTTCTCTGAAACCCATGTTGACTTTTTGTGATTATGACATTGCCTTCTAAATGTTCACAGACTCTCTGTTTAATGATCTGCTCTAGAATCTTCCCTGGTATTGATGTCAGACTAACTGGACGATAATTGTTGGGATCCTCTTTTTTCCCCTTTTTCAAGATGGGGACAACGTTTGCCCTCCTCCAGTCTGCTGGGACTTCTCCTGTTCTCCAGGAGTTCTCAAAGATTATCGCCAATGGCTCAGAGATTACATTTGCCAGCTCTTTTAATACTCTTGGATGTAGTTCATCTGGTCCTGGAGATTTAATTTCATTTAGATTAAGAAGGTATTCCTGTACTACCTCTTTGCTTATTCTGTGCTAGATTTCCCCTATTGTGTCCTCTGTCCCATTATCCTCAGGTTGGTCACCCTTTTCCTTTTCTGAAAACACTGAGGCAAAGAAGGTGTTGAGTAATTCTGCCTTTTCTCTGTCCCCTGTTAGCATTTTGCCATCTTCTCCGCATAGTGGCCCTACCATTTCCTTCTTCTTCCTTTTGCTGCGGACATACCCCAAAAACCCTTTTTATTGTTCTTAACCTCTCTAGCGAGCCTGAGCTCATTCTGCGCTTTAGCTTTTCTGACTTTACTCCTACATGTGTTTGCTATCTGTTTGAATTCTTCTTTGGTGATTTCCCCCTTTTTCCATTTTCTATACATGTTCTGTTTAAAAGTTAGCTCTGTTGAAATTTCTTTAGTCATCCATCCTGGTTTCTTGGGACACCTCCCATCTTTCTTCCTCAATGGTACTGTTTGAAATTGTGCCTTCAGTATCTCCCTTTTGAGAAAGCCCCATCCGTCTTGTAGTCTCTTCTCTTTTAGTAGTCCTGGCCATGGGATCACTCCCAGTCTTTCCCTGAGTTTATTGAAATCAGCTCTTCTAAAGTAAAGAATGTGTGTCTGACTATGCCTGGCTTCTCCTTTCCATTGTATAACAAACTCCAGGAGAACATGATCACTCTCACCTAAGGATCCCACCACTTGCACCCCATTAACCAGGTCATCCCTGTTGGTTAGGATCAGATCTAAAACAGCTGAGCCCCTTGTTGCCTCTTCCACCTTTTGGACCATGAAATTGTCTTCCAGGCAAGTAAGGAATTTGCTAGACCTTGAAGTTTTGGTTGAGTTAGTTTGACAGCAAATATCAGGATAGTTGAAGTCACCCATCACTACTACATCTCTCCTTTCTGCATGTGTGGTCATCTGTTCTAGAAAGGCATCATTCAATTCCTCCATCTAACTTGATGGTCTGTAGTAGAGTCTCACAATAACATCCCTGTTGTTTCCCCCCCTTTTAATTTTTATCTAGATGCTCTCCACCTGGCTTCCAGTATTGATGTCATGGATCTCTTCACTGGTATAAATATCCCTGATATATAATGCTATTCCTCCTCCTTTCCTCTTTGGCCTGTTTCTCTTATAAAGGTTATACCCCTCTACCCCTCAATCTATATGGAAGAGCCTTAATTGTAGGGATCCCAGAACTGTTTTTAAGGTTGGGGGAGGGGATCCACATTGACAGGCCGATTATAGTTAATTTTATCTACCTGCAGAGGGAGGGCAAATTATTCTTCCCATCCAGTATCATGGGACCATCCTTAAGTAGGAATCCTCTTAGAAGCACAGAACGTATAGAAGTGTACAGTGTAGCTTACTCCCAAATAAGTATAAATAGGATGGATTGTACACAGCCTTTACTACTCCTAGGAGGGCTCAATGATGATCACTGTCTTAATATCTCTTAGTGCTTAATCATTGAGTACACTTCCAAGTGATGATACTTGAGGAGATTTGACTACATAAGAGTCTTGGTGGTTCAAAGGGGGGGGGATCTCAGCCATCCCCCCAGCCTAGTCTTCAGGGGGCAAAGGCTCCTGTGCCTCTCGATTCCAGGATATATTTGTAGTCTCTCCCCCCTCCCTGTTCTACTCTTTCTGTATGAGGAAAGGAAATATCTAGGTCTGCCACTCCACCCTAATGCCTTCAGTTTAGATCACTGTATGAGAGTGGATGCTATAAATAAGAATGGATTAATGGAAATATTGGTATTGTGTATTCTGAAAATGTGAAGAGAAACTAAATGAATTTCTGGATAACACTGGCTTTATTGTATTTTAATTAGTAGTGTAAAAAGAGAAGACATCAAAAATGCAGTCGGATTTCTGGTGCCCAAATAAACACAGTGAAGTAAAACAAATGCTAAACAGCACACTGGAGAAACCTAGACTAGCTTGGCAAGAAATCCAGCCAGCCAACATTTCTACATAAAAACATATTTAATTTGTATCCAGCGAGTAAGGAATCATGAATTATATTCCCTCATATACATTACATTATTCCCTCATTATACTGAGGGAATAATGTTTGTGATGCTTCTTTATCATAAGCAACTTGGATGCTTTTTCTGGTGCAGAAAGAACTGGAAACACAAGTATGTTATGGAAACATAAGTGATGAAACAGAAGATTATGCTTCATACACAAACAAGATGTGAATTTGTACACGGCAACAGCCAGTGTTTGGAAAAAAATGAAAAGAACCCCACAAGATTAAGCCAGAGGATCAAGAAGCAATGCTTTTCAGAGGAATAGCTGTTGCAGGTTGTGTCATGTAGTACCTTAAACACTAATGATTTTATTATGGTATGCACTTTCAAAGATTATAGTCTATTTCAGCCTTCTCCAGCCTGGTGTGTTCACATTAGTACTGTATCTAAATTTATGGAGGCTGAAGTCCCAAATATATGGAGGGTATCAGGCTAGGAAAAGATGGTCTAGTAATTCATCAGATGCATGAAGTGTTATCCTTAGTTATAGGTAGGGTGTGTGTGTGTGTGTGTAAAAAAGAGGAACCGAAAACACTGAGCTGAGACAGTAATGAAATCATAGAATGGGAAGAGACACAAGGGCCATCCCAGCTTCTCAATATCCTTCTTGAATTGTGGTGCCCAGAAATGGACACAATATTCCAGGTGAGGTTTGACCAAAGCAGAATGCAGCTCCCTAAGTTGCTCCTCGTAAGGTATTGCTTCCAGACCTCCCACCATTTTGGTCACCCTCCTCTGGACATGTTCCAGCTTGTCCATATCTTTCTGGAATTGTGGTGCCCAGAACTGGATACAATATTCCAGGTGCAGTCTGACTAAAGCAGAACAGAGTGGCACCATTACTTCCCTTGTTCTGGACTCCTATTTATGCAGGCCAGAATCGCATTGGCTTTTTTTGCTGCTGCATCACACTGCTGATTCATGTTCAGTTTGTGGTCGACTAAGACTCCTAGATCCTTTTCGCATGTACTGCCCTCAAGCCAGGTGTCACCCATCCTATATCTGTGGTTTTCATTTTTACTGCCCAAGTGTAGTATCCTACATTTCTCCCTGTTGAAATTCATTTTGTTAGTTTTGGCCCAGCTCTCTAATCTGCTCAGGTCATTTTGGTGGAGCAAAAACTTTGATTGTATAATTATGCAGGATTGGGAGGAAGGGAAGCATCCTTTGATGGCTTGGTGGGTTGGGGGAAGCAGTGGTGCTCAGGCATCAGACTGACATATTAGCTCCCCCACAAGTACTCCTAACATCATCACAGTGATATGGAATTGCTCACACAAAGTGGTTTTGGATGCTTCTTTGCATGAGCAAGGAGAATGCATGTCTATCTGGGCATAAACCAGAAAAAACCATCACAAAACCATAGACAGGTACAATGGTTAAAGGTACATATGTTAAAGAATATAATAACAACTATAAATGAGAATGATATTTATAGCCAATATGGTTAACAAATGAATGCAAAATTAAGAATACCACAATTTAGCAGCTTAAAATGAAAACATGAAAACACTACCAAATGAATATTACAAATATAACAAGAAAATCAAAATACAAAGAACACTACTTCAAAACATAATGTTACAGAGGAATTAAGTACAAATTAAGTAAAGTTTATAACAATATACATAATCTAATGTGTGTCTTCTAAGAACAAGCTTCAGCTGTAGCCAAAACAGATAAGCTGCTGTAAAAGTACATGTTCTTGTAACTAGAAAACATGAAACATAGGGCTTATCTATATGAGGCAAAAAAAAAAAAAAAAAAAAAAGTGGATTGCGCTACAGGAATGACAATTCTCAGCAGCTGCTATTTGTCTTAATGGGTTTTTTGGCAGATCTCAGGCATGCAAAGCTATCCACGTTTGCTGTGCAAATGGGCATGCCTGCAAATCAAGATGGCGGCCACGAGTAAATTACTTGCATTTTTACTTACCTCAATTTGCCACCTCTGGACAGTTTTTTTTTTAAAAAAAACATATCCAAGGTGCTAAAGAGCAATCTTTCACTTTAACAGAAAAAGCAGTTTTATTACATTAGTGCTCATTGGTAGCTCCAGGTGCTTGCCTTTTTAGCAGGCTCCACCCCACACACATATCTGACCAATCATCTGCTTGTATTGGGAAAGCAAATCAATTTGGTTGCTTGTCCCAACAAGCAGGAATGTGCATTCCCCTCACCGTTTTTCAAAAAATACAGGAAACACTCAAGTTTAGGGGTGATGCAAAACAGTAAACCTCAAAGGTTCTCCACTGGACTGATTCTACAGCTTTGGGCTAGACTCCTAAGTGTTTCTTTAGTTGTGCCAAAAGATTTGCGTGCACCCAATGGGATTTCTGGTACTACTGCTTGCTGGCTTTTTTTTTTTCAAAACAGCAGATGCCATATCAGTGTGCTTTTAAAAACTTCCTCTCTGATTCAGTAGTCTTTCTGTTAATAAACTCTTCACTTTTCAGGAAACTCAGAGCTAGTAAATGGTTTCTAGGCAGTCTTCCATCAAGATGGCTTGATAAAAACAGTGAAGATTGAATGAAGGGAGCCTGGAGAAAAGGGGGGGGGGCTTCATGAAATCTATACACCCTGACTATTAGCTCCCCACCACCCCCACATCTAGCCACTTCTGTATTCTTGTACCATAAATGCAAGGAATGCCAGCCCCCTCTACTCCATCCCCCATTAATTGATTATTGAGTTGCATCTCTTTGCTTCTTCTCTAAGGCAACTATTTTGTAAATTCATATAATTCTCTGAGCTGAGTGGCTCATGGTGATGGAGAAGCTGGTTGTCTGAGAAGGCAAGTTCAACACACAAATGTGCACGCACATACACCTTTTATTTGCTGCAGGACGAGTTGGATAGTTCCAATTTGGAGTATGACCTTTATAGTAAATACTTTTTTAAAAAAAGGCTGCCTGCACCTTCTGAAGGTTTCTCATGTTAGTGATGTTATTTTTATCAAGTTGATGTTCTGGAATTGTGGTGACATAGGCATTGTTAGCTTGCAGTAATTAAATTACATATTTCTAAATTAAAGCTCGTGTCATTTCATTTTTTTTTTTTACTTTAGATCCTTTCTTTCTTCCCAGGAGCTCAAGGCAGTGTATGTTGTCCAACCCCTCCTCATTCTTATCAACAGTACTATGAAGTAGGACAGGCTGAGAGATCATGAGGTCACATAATGAGTTCTATTGCTAAGTAGGGATTTGAAATGTGCCCTCCCAATCGTAAGTTCACCAAACCAACTGCTATCATGGGCTCTCAGCTTAGCTGCAACTCCTAAACTTAACAGGCATCTGCAGTCTGATGCTGGACAGCTTTGCCACATACAGAAAGAGATAGCAGAGCTTAGAAAATATACTTTTTTGATCATGATTCCCAGAACTCCCTGTCTAGCATGACTGTGCTGGCCTGGGGATTTTGGGAGCTGTAGTCCCAAAAAGTACACTTTCCAGGTTCTTAGAGAGAGCACTGATTAGTATGTCATTGTGCATTTTATTGTAACTTTCTTGGTTTTTGCATGTAGGCAATAGCTTCTCAGAGCTATAACCTTTGCCTGGTGAAATCTGTCAAGAAGGTTTTTGTTTTTTGTTTTGGTCAGGCATGCCAGCAGAGAGGAAGTAGGGAAGGGAACATGGTATTAATAATACTGACCTTGGAGGAGAAACAAAGATATTGGTGATAACACCACCTATCACTTTCTGCAGTCCATGCAGAAAGTACCGGTAAGTGTAAGTTCCTGAGAACTTGCTGGCATTCAGGCAGAAAGGGAACATGAAATTCTTAAGGTTTATTGCTTGGAAATGGTAACAACTATAGGCTGGAGTTTCTAAAATGAAGAATTTAAGGTCTAAAGGGTAGAAGCAGACTATGTTTAAATAATGTATATATTTCTTAACCAAGATTTTAGAGTCTCCTGAGGTGATGTGCTAAAGTGCTTTTTCAAGTAACATTACTCTTCTGTCTGTCTGTGCAGTGCTGGTGCAGCTGAGCTCTGAAAATGGTTATTTGTTTTATCAAATCATATGCTGTTAACTCTTACAGGGCTGTAGCCCTTATAGGTGTGAATAAATCTGGTTTTGGATTATGAAAAAAAATCACCTTTTTAAACCTCACTATTTATAGCTCACTAGAACAGTTAAAATTCTTAAAATATAACTGTATCACTGTTTTCTACACTTGCTAGATTTTTCTGTCTTTCCAGCCCTCACAATCTTACTTATGCATATACTTGTGTTTGGTTTGTGTATATATCAAACCTCTTCAAGCTAGAAGTTGTAGTGGATTTTAGGATCAGTTAATGCTAAATTTAAAGATCAATAAAAGGATATGGCATAGTGTCTTTAGACTGCTTCATTTAAGAAATAGACATAATATCAAGTTTGCTACAATATGTGTGGGGTTTGGCATAGATAAAGAATCCATCTGTAACAACTTTTTGTGTTAATGACATGAAAATAGCTAAAGCAAATGTAACATTTTAAAAGCTGGTGTTTTCTAATGGTAGGATTCTCTTGTTGACTTTTTTTACAGTTACCTTCCTGACTTCCTGGATTGTTTTCATTTTGCGGAGGCTTTGCATTGCCACCTTAAACCATGGACATCGCTGGGTTTCTGAAGTCTCAATTCATTTTCCACCTTCTTATTAGTTATATATTTATAGCCTCGGGACTGATAATCAACTTCATTCAGCTCTTCACTCTAATTCTCTGGCCATTCAACAAACAACTTTTCAGGAAGGTCAACTGCAAGCTGGCTTACTGCCTTTCAAGCCGTAAGATATCTTTATATCATCATTTATGTTTTGGTAAAACATTTGTGTTGGGGAATATGCAGCTTTTAAAAGGTGTAAAGCATTCTGTATTGCTTTTGCCAAGTGAGAGTTCTGATAAAATATTTTGAGAAAATATCTGCAAGGAAACATAAGAAGTATAACACATTTTTAAATGTGCTTATTCAAAAGTGTGTTTTCTCTTTAGACAAAGGGTTCTCCACCAGCTTAAGCTCAGCTGTGTTAAAAGGTCAATCTTGAAAAGAATATCCAAAGGGCAGTTGCACTTGATGCTAAAAGAGATGATGTATTAGCATGGTGTTCTGGTGTATAGTTGAAGTCTTCAGAAAATGCTTGGGGGAAGCTGGAGGGTTTCTGTAAGTTTAATGAGCTCTACAAGATCAAGAATGGCAGACAAGCTTCCCTGGAAAACATTGGCTCCACTGTTAATGAGCATGTTCTGCAAAACACCTAAGGCTGTGGTTCTTTAGATGTTTTGGACTTCAGCTTCCAGAATCCCTGACCATTGGCCATGCTGGATGGGACTGGTGGGAGTTGAAAACACATTTGGAGGACCAGAGTTGGTAACCAGTGCTCTAAGGCATGCTTGTAGTTTGCAGGAGGTGAAGTCCAGATGTAATTGTTAGCCCATGTGTACTGGGAGTTCACCCTAGAACAGGAATGGGCAAAGTGCAGCCCTGGGATCATATGTAGCTATTTCTCCAGCCCTTGCACCCTTCAGATTTCCTTGATTGTCCTTTTCTGGCCCAAGAAAATGGGTGGGTGAGTTCCCTCTCCTGAAAGTTTCCACGAGTGGTCATTCACTTTTCAGATAGGCTGCAGGGTTCTCCTGTCTCATTTAATGTAAAAAATAACCCTTATTCTAAACCAGAAGTGGAGTTCTGGCAACTTTTTGTTTTTTGGCAGTCTCTCTCTATAGTTCTTGAAGGGTCTGGGGGAGAAAACTGGCTTTAGATCCCCCTTAGAATGATCCCAAGAATGTACAGGGGTGCCTTTTCTGTGCCCTTTGGCCAGCAAATTGATGTGGAAAGAATTCCTTGAGAATATGATGATTGAAGCTCACTAGACCTAGAATGAATTAAACAGATGCACTTAATCCTCCCCGCCCCTGGCTGTGTACTTTCTCTGAATGTGGGCAAAGCATTGTTTCCTCTCATTTTCATTTTTGGCACCTCTTTGGCCAAAGGTACATCTTCTTTGCCACCCTACCCCCCACAAGGAACCTATAGGTTTAGGGTTTACATTTTAGCAGCTCATACATCTTTTTGGGATGGGAAACATCAATCACTTATTTGAACTCTGCCCACTCTACCCCGCTGCATCTGCAGTGTAATGGTGGAACAGAATAAAAGCCAAGTAGAAATGAGTACGTAAAACTGATTATTGTTATTGCAGTGATAAATAGTGATGAGTAACTTGTACGAATCAAAGGGTGAATCTTTTACCTTATTCTTCAAAGAGCGAGCAGTATAATTATTATGATATCTCTTTATTAGGACCAACTAAAACATCACAGAGAAATTGCACAGCTATTGCCTTTGAGGTTTTCCCCAAACAGACCAGGCTAGTGACCTGCAATTTTTGTCTAGAAAGGATAAAATATAAGTAGTAATGGATGTGTTGCTATCATGTTTGTTTTGGTTTGTTTGTTTGTTTTTTGTCCTTGTCCTTTGTCTTTTCTTTTTGTCCTTAGGACTAAGGTGACTTAGAAGGCCTTTCGTTCCCCTTCCTATCAGTTTGCTGGTGGGATTTTGCAGTTTGGGTCTGTCTTCTCACTAGTGGCTCAGCAAGAATGTGTTAGAATCATAGAATCATAGAATTGTAGAGTTGGAAGAGACCACGAGGGCCATCCAGTCTAACCCCCTGCCTCGCAGGAAATCTCGATCAAAGCATCCCCGACAGATGGCAATCCAGCCTCTGTTTAAAGACCTCCAAGGAAGGAGACCCCACCACGCTCCGAGGGAGTGTGTTCCACTGCCGAACAGCTCTGACTGTCAAAAAGTTCCTCCTCATGTTGAGGTGGAATCTCTGTTCCTGGAGCTTGCATCCATTGCTCCGTGTTCCAGTCTCTGGAGCAGCAGAAAACAAGCCTGCTCCATCCTCAGCGTGACATCCCTTCAAATACTTAAACAGGGCTATCATATCATATCGTTTCTTAACCGTCTTTTTCCAGGCTAAACATACCCAGCTCCCTAAGTCTCTCCTCATAAGGCATCATTATGAAACATCCATATTACAATGATCCCTTTATTAGGCCAACCCAAAGGTACCAAAGGGTACAAAATACATCACAAGCTTCTTTTCCAGGCAAAGGAAAAAACATGCAGGGGAAGGAAAGTAACTGTGTTAGAACTTTATCAGATGCGGCAAAAATCGTAGGAATACGACGTCATGGTAGCACTAATGGCCGCGGCCATCACATGACATCGTCGTCATCTGGTGATTACCCTGTGTCCCAGCCACAAATGAGGCATTCCTTTTAATTGATGGGACAAGTCGTCAATAGATTGCCAGTATCGCTTTTTAAATGGTATTGATGGTGTGAGAAAACATGTCCCGCTATAATTGCGAGATTACAACGTGAATGGACGGTCCTCAGCAAACAAACCTCTGGGTGAGAATGCAAAAATGAAGCACAGGATGCTCTTTTTATGAACTGTTCCACCTGGTTTGCATGTTTTTAGGTTTGTCCAGTGCTTGCGAGTTCATTAGCTTTGTTAATTTAGGTTTTTTGTTTTGTTTTGTTTTTTTGGCATTTTAAGCATGCACACGTCTTCTCGTGAGAACAGCCAAAATCTTGCTCATGCCAATCGCAGAAATAAACTCCCATTCTTAAAGCGATAGTGGTCAGTGTGCGATAATTCTGTGGTGCTTCTTTCATATGATTACAGCTATGTGTGATAATAAGTGCTATAATGCCGCAATGTTCCTGCTACCTTCATTCATGGAATTACAGTGTTTTTAGACACTAGTCTGATAAAGTCATAGCATCTTCATCTTGCTTTAAGATGGTGTAGAGAAAGAGTCTGTGTAGATGAAACAATTAGGCCACAGCCCTTATAGACATGAGCTGAATGGGGACAAAGACAGAAATAAATAAATAAATAAATCCAATTTTGCTTCTTAATTGTTTATTAATTTTAATACAGACAATCTAATTCACAACTGAAGTAATCAACATTCAAAAACAGAAAAAAGATAAGACAGAAACAAAGGAAGAAATTAAAAATAAAAAAGGCATCTATAATGACACATTTGTGTATTCCTTATTGCCAGTCGAAATTTATTTTTCCATTTTTTAGCTCTATTCTGTTTGTCTCATTTGACACTTCTAGTTTTACAGTACTTTCAAGATAGAAGATAGAGACAGAACTTCAGATATTTATGATGTAAAGTTTGTACTCACTCAACTATAATAAATCACCAGCGGAGTGGGGAGGTTTCTCCTTCAGTTATTCAGTGTGAGCCATCCAAGTTCCTTTTTTAGTATTATAAATCCTTGGATGAGTCTATATGATTAAAAAAAAATCTGTTTGGGGGTAAAAAAATATGAATAGGCAGTCATTCGTATGCATACGATCTGCCTTCACGATTTTTTACCCCCCCCTAAACTCCGTATGACCCCCCTTCCCCAGCTGGCTGGAGCAAGCAAGCCAAGCAGCAGTTTTAAATCTCCCGCTGCTTTTTTTTTTAATTTAAAAAGGTACCTGCTTTGCGGACATTCGGTTTTCCTTATTTACAATGTAAAATAAAAATAAATATATATAAAATTCAGAAACACATGGAGATGCTTCCTTCTCTCCAAAAGCTCAAAATGGACAGAAGAAACAAAAGCATGGAAGACATTTTAAAAAATCAATTCTTTTAATGTAATAATGTAATATACAGTTGTCAATTCATATTCGCTGGGGTTTGGTTCCAGGAGCCTCCAGAGGGTGTCAGGGGACCCAGAAAGTCAGTGGGCCAAAAGAGGAAGAGGAAGGAGCCTGGTTCCGCCATAGCTGAGAGGTTTTGGAAAGTGCCCTGGTCCACGGTGCGCTTGGTAAACCTCTATGTGATGTTAGGGTTAGTTTTCCAGAGACAAAAGGAGGTGAAAAGTCAAAATCTGCAGGATGTAAAAGGCACTGCCTATTATGTGAAGAATGTAATTGAAAATTTAGCTTTGAGTGAAAAAGAGAAATTGCCAAGCTATCGTTGGAAAAAGTTTTGGCCGTGGTTTAGTGAGACGACCCCAGCAATAACATAAAATGATATTTTAAATAAATATTTTATTAATTTTGTATTATTTTGTATTATTATTTTTAATTAATATTTTATTGTTTTTTTTCATTTCTAAGTAGGTATAATTATAATGTGTAAATATAATGTGATTATAGTGTGTTTAGATTAAAGGGAAAAATACATTAGTGTTAGGATAGATTTACTTTTGTATTAGTAAGAAAAGAGAAAAATAATTAGTATTGTTTTTGTATTATTGTTATGGCCTTTTGCGGTCGGGTGTATTTTTTAGTAGAATGGTCTTACTCCAATAAAAAAATCCCTAAAAAAAATTCCCATGGATACCAAAATCTGTGAATACTCAAGTCCCATTATATGCAATGTCATAGCAAAATGGTGTTCCTTATATAAGATGGCAAAATCAAGGTTTGTTTTTTGGATTATTATTTTTTAAAGAATATTTTCAACTGTGAATACTCAAATCTGTGGATACAGAGGGACAGCTGTATATTTAAATGCAATTTTAAAAAGTAATCTTATTTAAAATATCTCCTTTCAACACAAATGTAATTGAATTCATTTGTAATGATATTAACAATTAATGGTATATGTTAACCCTTTCTGCTAACTCCTGTATCTCTATTTCTGATGAGAACAACCTGTTGATCTACTAACCAATTGGATCAGAAAAATAAAATGTTGTACTTTTGCCTAATTTGGACATTGGTGAGTAGATCAGATTTTAAAACATGTGCACTTTGCATTCTTACCTTGTGTCAAGTGGATCTGTCATACTAGGTTAGAGCTTTGTTGCATCCCTGCCCTTAGAATGAAGCAAAACAAAGGCAGTAATAGGTTTAAAAGCCTGTATTGTTAAATAGTCTCCCTATCATCACAAACAAAAAGACAGATTGAATCCCGTATTGGAAAAATGCTACCTGTGTAGCCAGGGATCCTTAAATTTAACCTTTTTTGTTGAGTTGACTTCTCATCTTGTTCCTACCTTGACAAGTAAAGTAATAATCTGGAGAACTGCTGCTTGTCTAGAGACTTGTGCTTACTAATTAGGAGACTTTTTTAAAGAGGAAAAATACAGGGGAAGAGAGAGTGTTTGGATAGCTTAATGCAAGGGAAACACTCAACGTTCACTACTAGGCTTCAGATTTTTACTTCTTTTAAAAAGAGATTTTGACAAAAATCCTTTCAAAATAAATCACAGGATTAAAAAAATCATTTTACAGAATTGTTTTTGTTTGGATTAGACTGAATTTACTTAGATTTTGTCACTTCAGAATAACCTGATTTAAAAGGATACTCAAATATGTAAATGTATGTTTAAACTGCAGTCTTAAACACTGGGCATGGATGGCAGAGGGTTTCAGGCAAACTCTATCCTTGTAAGTTCCATAACACCCATAAGGCCCTCTGGCGGCTGTGGAAGGAAGACAAAGAACAAGCACTCACAAGACCAAACAATAAGTACTCACAACGCCAACGCCGCCAGCTTACGCCTTCAATAGGAGAAGTCCAGTTGTGGAAAGCAAAATTCAATGAAGCAACAGGGATGGCTAAATAAGTGTTACTGAGTTGGGGTTTACATTGGTGTAGGAGCCATTGGAGTATCCTGTTATGAGTTGAAGCAGATTCATAAATGAATCATTGCTATATAGGAGATAAGAACTATTGACTCTTGTCAAGAAACCACCACTGTAAGCAAGCAGCAAAGCAATCTTTGTGCTCGTTTGGCTTTTTATTCTTTTTTAGTGTGGGGTGGAAAATTTGTGCGGTTAGACTATCTGCTTTTAAAATTCCTCCTCCGGAGCCTCAGGTACCCAGCTCATATGAGCCATGTATATATGTGCTGGGCTTCTGTAGAGTTCTGCTTCAGCTAGCAGTGTAGTGACTTGAGATGTATGTTTCTTTCCCCTTTCTTCACATGTGCATGCCCTGCATTTACTTTGAGCTTATGCTAGGTCATACTAGTACCACTTTCCCTTTGTGACAAACCCTTCCTCATCTCTGTATACCTTATTTTCCTGGGCATGAGCTTTCCTCTCCTCAGAGTTGATCAGGAGGGCTAGAAGGGGTTGATGCCATTGTTGTGTTACTGCTGGAAGTATAACCCCCTTGCCTTTTCTCAGGCAGTGTGGCTGAAGGGAAGGAAATTGCAAACTGATATCATTTGTGAACAGATCTAGGTGCAAATAGATATTCTTATTTGTTGGTTGTTATAATAATTCTATACAGTTGTCTGGGAAGAACATAAATTGATATTAGTAATGGAAACCGTCTTTGTTTGCCGTGACAGTAATGGTAGTGGAATCTGATAATGCAAAGGTCACTCGTGAGAAAAAGTAGTAAATATGTGCTTAAAAGATGGCACTGGAGTATGTTAGGACTGAGCTGAAATGGCAGGCGGTAGAAGAGTTAACCCTTGTAAAAATAATTCCTTGTTCTTTCAGGAAGCAATTGAAAATGTTTGCCCCATATTATCAACCTTCTAATAACACACCCTCTAATTTGCTCATTTTTGTTGGTTCCATTTATTCTATGTATTTGTATCCCCCTCCAATTTAGATGTTTTAATTCCATTTCAGCTCCTATTTCTATCCGTTAATCCTCTATGTATTTTTCTTTCCCTTCCTTTTCCTACTCTCCTCATGATAAGGTAAGGGAGACTGTAATAGTTTTTCTTGCTGCTAATATTTGATTGCTGTAAATTGTCCCCATTTGTTTTCAAAATATTTTAATAGTTTAGTCCAGTCTTATATATATATATATATATATATATATATATATATATAACAAGAAAATCCAGGGATTCTTCGAGCAGCTTGCAGCTACAGAATCGATTCGAAGCCCTTTCCCGTATCAAGGACAACGAGGAAGAACAGCATGGACAGACTTCAGGGGTAGAGCAGAGGACCTTGAGAGTACCACCGCAAGGAATAGCAGCTGCGAAGCCTCGGCGGAGGCGTGTGGTGGTGGTGGTGGACTCCTTGCTGAGGGGTACAGAAGCAGTGGTTTGTGGGCCTGACAAGATGTCTTGGGAGGTGTGTTGTCTCCCTGGGGCAAAGATCCGTGATGTGACGGAGAGGCTGACAAGACTCGTCAAGCCTACGGATCATTACCCCTTCCTTTTGGTCCATGTGGGAACCAATGATATGGCAAGGCACAGCTTTCCGAAGATCAGAGGAAATTATGAAGCTCTGGGGAGGAAGCTGAAAGAAATGGACACACAGGTTGTCATCTCATCTCTTCTGCCAGTTGAAGGGCATGGTCCAGGAAGGGAGAGGACAATAGCTAACGTAAACAACTGGCTCCGTACATGGTGTCACCGAGAACAATTTGGATTCTTGGATCATGGTCTGTGCTTCCATGAGGGGGGACGTCTGGCAAGAGATGGGGTGCATCTTACGACAGTTGGCAAAAACATTTTTGCCAACAGTCTCAAGAATTTGATCAGGAGGGCTTTAAACTGAGTCAAATGGGAGAGGGAGACAGTATTCTTAAAGGCAAAAGGGCTGGAGAAAATAGTCAAACTGTCATAGAGGGAACAAGGCAAACAGTGCAAGGACCCAACAGTGGGAGGCAAAAAAACTTGCACAGGGAGCAAGTAAAGGGAACACATGGTCTCAGATGTCTCTACACTAATGCACAGAGCATGGGAAATAAACAAGATGAACTTGAACTCCTAGCACTACAAAACAAATATGATATAATAGGCATTACTGAAACCTGGTGGGATGATTGGGATGTAGGAATAGAGGGGTATAACCTTTATAGGAGAAACAGGCCAAACAGGAAAGGAGGAGGAATAGCATTATATGTCAGGGATATTTACACCAGTGAAGAGATCCATGACATCAATAGTGGAAGCCAGGTGGACAGCATCTGGATAAAAATTAAAGGGGAGGGAAACAACAGGGATGTTATTGTGGGACTCTACTACAGACCCCCAAGTCAGACGGAGGAATTGGATTATGCCTTTCTAGAACAAATGAACACACATGCAGAAAGGAGAGATGTAGTAGTGATGGGTGACTTCAACTATCCTGATATTTGCTGGCAATCTAACTCAGCCAAAACTTCAAGGTCTAGCAAATTCCTTACATGCCTGGAAGACAATTTCATGGTCCAAAAGGTGGAAGAGGCAACAAGGGGGTCAGCTGCTTTAGATCTGATCCTAACCAACGGAGATGACCTGGTTAATGGGGTGCAAGTGGTGAGATCCTTAGGTGAGAGTGATCATGTTCTCCTGGAGTTTGTTATACAATGGAAAGGAGAAGCCAGGCATAGTCAGACACACATTCTTGACTTTCGGAGAGCTGATTTCAATAAACTCAGGGAAATACTGGGGGTGATCCCATGGTCAGGAATACTAAAAGAGAAGAGACTTCAAGATGGATGGGACTTTCTCAAAAGGGAGATACTGAAGGCACAATTTCAAACAGTAGCATTGAGGAAGAAAAATGGGAGGTGTCTCAAGAAACCAGGATGGATGACTACAGAAATTTCAACGGAGCTAAGTTTTAAACGGAACATGTATAGGAAATGGAAAAAGGGGGAAATCACCAAAGAAGAATTCAAACAGATAGCGAACACATGTAGGAGTAAAGTCAGAGAAGCTAAAGAGCAGAATGAGCTCAGGCTTGCTAGGGAGGTTAAGAACAATAAAAACGGTTTTTTGGGGTGTGTCCGCAGCAAAAGGAAGAAGAAGGAAATGATAGGGCCACTACGTGGAGAAGATGGCAAAATGCTAACAGGGGACAGAGAAAAGGCAGAATTACTCAACACCTTCTTTGCCTCAGTGTTTTCAGAAAAGGTAAAGGGGGACCAACCTGAGGATAAAGGTACAGAAGACACAACAGGGGAAATCCAGCACAGAATAAGCAAAGAAGTAGTACAGGAATACCTTCTTAATCTAAATGAATTAAGAATCATTTCCAGGACGAGCTGAACTACATCCAAGAGTATTAAAAGAGCTGGCAAATGTGATCTCAGAGCCATTGGCAATAATCTTTGAGAACTCCTGGAGAACAGGAGAAGTCCCAGCAGACTGGAAGAGGGCAAACGTTGTCCACATCTTCAAAAAGGGGGAAAAAAGAGGATCCCAACAATTATCATCCAGTTAGTCTGACATCAATACCAGGGAAGATTCTAGAGCAGATCATTAAACAGAGTCTGTGAACATTTAGAAGGCAATGCCATAATCAAAAAAAGTCAGCATGGGTTTCAGAGAAACAAGTCATGCCAGACTAATCTGATCTCTTTTTTTGATAAAGTTACTAGCTTGGTAGATGAAGGGAACGCTGTGGACATCGCATACCTTGATTTCAGTAAGGGCTTTGACAAGGTTCCCCATGACATTCTTGCAAACAAGCTTGTAAAATGTGGGCTAGACAAGTTAACTGTAAATGGATTTGTAATTGGTTGACCGGCCGAACCCAAAGGGTGCCCAGCAGTGGCTCCTCTTCGTCTTGGAAAGATGTGACCAGTGGGGTGCCACAGGGTTCTGTCCTGGGCCCAGTGCTATTCAAAATGACTTGGATGAGGGAATTAGGGGCATACTTATCAAATTTGCAGATGACACCAAATGAGGAGGAGTAGCTAATACCCTAGAGGACAGGATCAAAATTCAAAATGACCTGGATAGACTGGAGAGCTGGGCCAAAGCTAACAAAATGAAATTCAATACGGAGAAATGTAAGGCACTGCACTTAGGGCGAAAAAATGAAATGCATAGATATAGGATGGGGGCGACCTGGCTGAATGACACTACGTGCGAAAGGGATCTAGGAGTCCTAGTAGACCACAAGTTGAACATGAGTCAACAGTGTGATGCGGCAGCTAAAAAGGCCAATGCGATTTTGGGCTGCATCAATAGAAGTATAGTGTCCAGATCAAGGGAAGTAATAGTGCCGCTCTATTCTGCCTTGGTCAGACCTCACCTAGAATACTGTGTCCAGTTCTGGGCACCACAATTCAAAAAGGATATTGACAAATTGGAGCATGTCCAGAGAAGGGCGACTAAAATGGTGAAAGGTCTGGAAGCCATGCCTTATGAGGAGAAACGTAGGGAGCTGGGTATGTTTAGCCTGGAAAAAAGACGGTTAAGAGGCGATATGATAGCCCTGTTTAAGTATTTGAAGGGGTGTCACGCTGAGGATGAAGCAGGCTTGTTTTATGCTGCTCCAGAGACTGGAACACGGAGCAATGGATGCAAGCTCCAGGAACAGAGATTCCACCTCAACATTAGGAGGAACTTTTTGACAGTAAGAGCTGTTCGGTAGTGGAACACAATCTCTCAGAGCATGGTGGGGTCCCATTCCTTGGAGGTCTTTAAACAGAGGCTGGATTGCCATCTGTCGCGGATGCTTTGATCAAGATTTCCTGCATGGCAGGGGGTTGGACTGGATGGTCCTCGTGGTCTCTTCCAACTCTACAATTCTATGATTCTATGATATGTCTTTCTGTGCTTTTCCCTTTTAAAAGCATTGTTAGCCTGTCCAGTTCTATTATATCCTATAACTTTTCTGACCATTGATCAATTGTTGGGTAATCCTTATTTTTCCACATTTTGGCATACACTGTCTTTGCTGTTGTCAACATATAAAATAGTATCTTTCCATGTTCTTTTTCTGTTTTTTCTTCTATCATTCCTAGAATATATATTTCGGGTTCTAAAGGAATGTGAATACAGTCGTCCTTCCACATTCATAGTGGTTAGGGGCACAAGACTCTTGCAAATGTGAAAAAACCGCTAATAAAAATACACCTCCTCCTGCCTGCCCGCAACCCCCACCCTTCCAAATTGGCGACGGGGCTTTTGAAGCCTCATAGCCCCTTCTCAGCCACCCCCCACCCTCCTAAAGCTGTGACAGGGCTCAAAAAGCCCCATCACCGCTTTGGGAAGGGCAGGGGTGGCGGGCGGATGGCGGGGAGGCTTTTCAGCCACCCCCTACCCTCCCAAAGGGATGATGGGGCTCGAAATTCCCCATCCCCGCTTGGAAAGGGCCGGGGGGTGGCAGACAAATGGTCAAGGGGCTAGAAAAGCCCCTCTGCCGCTTGGGAAGGGCCGGGGGTGGCAGGCAAGTGGCGAAAGGGCTGGAAAACCCCCTCCGCCACTTGGTAAGTGCAGAGGGGCAGCGGGCGAGCAATGAAGAGGCTGGAAAAGCCCCTCCACCATTTTGGAAGGGCCGGGAAGATGTGGATGAGTGCCGAAGGGCTGAAAAAGCCCCTCCGCTTCTTGGGAAGGGCCGGGGTGGTGGGGGTGGGGGTGGCCCAAACGGAATGCCAACATACCTCTGGGGCCTCCCCTGCTACATCTGCTGTGCCGTCTCCACCACCATACCTCTGGAGCCTCTGCCGCCACCATGCCCCCGCTGCCGAGCACTTGGAGGCTTGGCGGCTCAGCGGAGACTGCAGGGCCTTCCTCTGGCTTGGCTCTTCCCCCCAAACACATTCCCTGTGGAGGGGGGAGCGGGAGGCGGAGCAAACCCTCTGCAGATTTCCACGAATAGGCAGAACAACAAATGTCAAAGCCGCAAATGCGGAAGGACAACTGATGTCTTCAATTGTTTTTTGAATTTGTTTCCAGTATTTTTTTTAGCATTTTTACAATTCCACCAAAGATGGTAAAAAGTTCCCATGTTGTCTTCACATTTCCAATAGGAAGTCATTTCAAACGAATGTAGAATGAATGAAATAGAAGGATGTTAAAAATATAATTAATGATATGGCTGTATGGTTTGTTTGTTTTTTCTTTGTTTTATGGGAAGAGTTAAAGATGCTTAACTATGTCTGTATATCTGGATACTAAAATTCTGACACAATAAAAATATAATAATATGGTAATAATAATAATAATAATAATAATAGAAAATGTTTGCCCCATTGAGTGACATCTGTCATTTCTATTGCTGTGTTTGGGAGGAAAGCCAGAGGGCTGCCTGTGTATATTGCTGTTGATTGCTTCATTTTCCAAGTGGCTTCAAGTAGCACTTTAAAAGGAAGCAATCTGCAACATGATCTCTGTCTTTAATTCCACATTACTTGCGATTTTCTTCCTCACCACTTTCGGAGGTCCCTACTGTTTGGGGGGAAACTTAAAACTTCCCAGAATGCCTCCTTCCAGAATGCAAATGGCAAACCATAAAATGTATTAAGGTAAAAGCTTTTGGAAAGTTTCTCAAGAATAGATTGATCAAAATTTTTACATTTTAAACTGATTTTATACTGTTTTAAATTAGTGGTGTTTTATATGATAAAAGTTTATTCATTTAAAAAAACCAACTATTTTTATCATTATTATTTTATTTACATCATATCAAGTTTTTAGTTGTATCTTGTTATAAGACACCTTTGGTCCCATATCAGGAGAAAGGCAGGAGAAAAATTCAATGGTTGAATACATTAAATCTGTATAAATAAAAGCAGGAACGTTTTTGTAGCATGGTCTCTTCTTGAGTAATATTCTTAACCATGTCTGCAAAGAAATCTTAGTTCTTTGGAGCACAAGAATTGCCGTACAAAAATGCAAATAGTTGGAATTATCCAGATTTCTAATGTGCAAGTTGTAGAGATGATTATTGGAGAGAGAATTTACTTTAGTTCATAGTTTGAGCATGCCAGCCTACCTGTAAGATGATTTATCAGCTATCAACAGGGCTAAATTTTTAGCAATCTCCATTTTCCTCTGACATGACTGCACTGAATCAAATCAAGGTTGCCATGACCAAAATAGCTGACTCTCTTGTGATCTGTACCTGGAATCAACAGTAGCGATTTAAAGGAGTTTTCTCCCTGGGGAAGTTGTAGGTGGCAGGAGAGCATGCACGTTCATATCACTGCCTTACCTTTAGGTTCCTCTTTTAAAAAGAGACAAATGTAACACAAAAAGATACCACAAATTAGTTTAGTGTAACTACCACACTTTGTCAGAGATGTCCCTTTTTTCAAAACATGAACTAAGAGGAATCTTCTAGTTGAAACTACCTCTTTCTTTGGCAGACAAGCCTGTGAACCAGCTGTGTAACAGGCTCCCTGGTGGATATCTACCTAGGAGTGACTTTTCTTCTCCACAACTGTTTTGATGGCAAGTGCATTTGCCTTTCAAACAAAACCAAAGAATAACAATGGCTACTTAGTGTTGAACAAATGCCTGGTGGTTTTCCTTTTGTTATGTTTTTAACATTGTCTTGGTTCCTAGGTTTCTTTATAAATAAATAAAGGCAATGCTAATAACTCTTCTTGTGTATTTCAAAGGGATATTATTCACCTCAGGATTAGGTTACACTGTACAAATTGTGGATTGTGGATTACTTTATTTGCAAAGTTGTGGTAAATTGGTCTCCCGTGGATATTTGGTTTAAAATGGAGGAGAAGGTGTTTGAGGAAATGAACAAAAGTTGCTTTTTTCAGGCATTCTGATGCAAAATAATGTGAAGAACAATTTTTCAACCCCCAAATATAACTAAAACAGCTAATATGACAATGTTTAATGTAGAGTCATAGCATTCAAATACTTATTTGAAGGGGGAGGGTGGGGGTGGGGGGTGTTTGGGGATTTTATCTGTATTGTATTTTAATTTTTGTAAGCCGCCCCGATTGTTTTAACAGAGGGGCGGGGTATAAATAAATTTTATTATTATTATTTATTATTATTATTATTTCCGATAATAAGGACATAGGACTGTCTAAATTATCTAAACCTGGATGACAGATTTTGGAATATGGTCAGGGTTAAAATTTGTCAGATTCTATCTATGTATGTGAAGTTTGAAAAGTAGACTAATGTATGTATGATAATTTGGGCAGGGGAAACATCTCCTAAATGAGCTGGAGTCTGTGGTGAGCAGTAAGGAAGCCAAGTAAATTCTCCAGAATGATAAAATCCAAAGGAACTGAACAGTCCCACTAAGTTTTTTTCCAAGGTAGCTTAATGATAAAGAAAATACAGTAGTAAGTAAGATGTAAAGTGATGTATATTAAGCTATATATAAAAACCTTTCCTTCACATATACAAAGCTGCTAGTGTTTATATATCTGGTTAATGCAGGATTATATTCCTTTGTGTTTGCAAGCTGACTGTACAACAACTCTTCAGGCTCAAATCTTAACTGTTAATCCCAACTCAAGTAGCACCTATTAACCAGTGGAATTTACCTGTGTGTTGACTTGCCATTTAGCAGTTGATTCATTTGATTAATTACGAGGTGATGATCTGTTTGGCATTCTGCACTGGGCATCACTCGGGTATGATGGACATCGCGAATGTTTCTCTGGCAGACTAGAACATACATAGTCAATGAGGTGCCAATATTTGGATCGGAGATGCATCCAGGTTGACTTCAAGCTATGTTTCTGCTGAAAGATAGTGTTTGTAATAGTAAGCTGTTGTTCTGCACAGAACTCTAGCAAGAGGCGTCCGTTATCATTGCAATTTCCAACACCATGCTTGCCTAAGACACCTTTCCAGGCTTCGGAGTTCTTTCCTACTCTGGCATTGAAGTCACCAAGGATAATAATTTTATCTTCTACGGGGACTTTTTGTATGAGTTGGCGTAGGTCTGTGTAAAATTTGTCTTTCTCTACAGGGTCGGCTTGCATAGTTGGGGCATATATACTAAAGAGAACAACATGTGGGAGGCGTAAGGAAATAATGCAATCAGAGTGTCCTGTTGGCAAGGTTTTGAGTTTGGAGGCAATGGAGTTTTTAATCATAAAGCCTACTCCTGAAAGATGTTTTTCAGTTATGGGTTTGCCAGACCAGTAAAGTGTGTAGCTGGCGCTGTGTTCTTTAAGGCTGCCTTCCTCATGGAGACGAACTTTACTAACAGCAGCGATGACAATATTAAGTCGTGATAGTTCATGGGCTATTAGAGCAGAATGACACTCAGGCCATCTACTATCTGCAGAGTGTCGCATGGTTCTGATGTTCTAGCATGCAAGCGTCAGTTTATTTACACCTTTGGAGGCCGGTGTGTTCCTTTGTTTCTTTGCCTTGATTTGACCGCATCAGAAGATGCCCGTTGGCTGCGGCTAGCCAACCAAGTAGATGGGGATGAGCTTTCATTAGGCCACCTTTTCTAGGCCCCTCCATATGGAGCAAGCAGTGCTCTCCTTAAAAAAGGCTGCTTGGGCGTTCAGGATGCTGCCGAACAAGACTGTCATCTCCCGGGTCAGCCTCAAGTGACCAAAGTCCTGAATTGCCTGCATGCAGGGTTGAGTCTGCAGCTTCCAGTGCATCTTTACACCTGCTACAGGGCTTTTTCGGGAATTGGATTTGTCCTTCGTCTTAAGTTCAAACCTAAGAGGGGTGGCATTTTAAAGAGAGACTCCAAGTCAACAATCTTCAACAAGCTACCATGAGAGACAATTTCCAGGCAAATCTGCAAACAAAACTTGAAGACCACCCTACAGATCCTTTTCCTGCAGTGCTTTGGCAACATATCAAAAACAGTATCCTCCAGTCTGCGGAAGAATCCATCGGATTCTCCCACAAGAAAAATCAAGATTGGTTTGATGAAAACAATCAAGAGATCCAGGAGCTGTTGGCAAAGAAGAGAACTGCTCACCAGGCATGCCTTGCCCAGCTAAGTTGCCATGTAAAAAAAGCATGTAGTACACATGTAGTACACTTCAACAAAAACTCGGAGACATGCAGAACAAGTGGTGGATCAATATAGCAGAAAAGACACAATGCTGTGCAGATCTGGGTCATCTTGAGAGGATTTTATGAAGCTCTTAAAGCAGTGTTTGGACCTACTTATCAGGTCCAAAGCTCCTTATACAGTACAGATGGTCAAACACTAATTACTGATAAAGCCTCCATCCTGAATCGCTGGGCTGAACACTTTCAAAGTCTCTTTAGTGCCAACCGAGTAGTCCAAGGCTCAGCTATCCAACATACGATACAAAAACCAGTGAAAAATGAATTGGACATAGCTCCCACTTTGGAAGAGACCCTTAAGGCCATACAGCAGATGAAAAACGGCAAAGCAGCTGGGATTGATGGAATCCCACCTGAAGTTTGGAATCACGGAGGTCATGCACTCCACGATAAATTCCATGAACTACTTGTGAATTGCTGGGAAAAAGAGGAACTGCCATCAGATCTCCGAGATGCAGTCATCATCACCCTGTACAAGAAAAAAGGAGCAAAATCCAATTGCTCAAACTATCAAGGCATAACACTACTCTCTATTGCTGGAAAAATCCTTGCAAGGATACTCCTGAACAAATTAGTTCCTGCTATTGCAGAAGAACTTCTTCCTGAAAGCCAATGTGGCTTCAGAGCCAATAGGAGTACTACAGATATGGTATTTGCCCTTAGACAACTGCAAGAGAAATGTAGAGAGCAGAACAAGGGTCTCTGTGTAACATTTGTTGACCTCACCCAAGCCTTCAACACTGTGAGTAGGAAAGGTCTGTGGCAGAACTGGAAAGACTAGGATGTCCCCCCAAATTCCTTAAAATGATTATCTTGCTACACGAGGGCTAGCGCGGTCAAGTCAGATATGGCGATGCTCTTTCAGAGCTCTTTCTAATAACTAATGGAGTGAAGCAAGTTTGTGTTCTTGCTCCAACTTTATTTACAATCTTCTTCAGCATGATGCTCCAAAGGGCTATGGCAGAGCTCGAAGAAGACGACGGCATCTATATACGTTACTGTACTGATGGTAGCTTGTTTAACTTAAGCCGTCTAATCCATGAGCTGCTCTTTGCTGATGCTGCTGCCCTTGTTGCCCACACAGAAGCAGCTCTGCAGCGCCTAACATCCTGCTTCGCAACAGCTGCAGAGCTGTTTAGGCTGGAAGTCAACCTTAAGAAAATGAAAGTTGTTTACCAGCCTGCACCACAGGACAAACACCATCATCCCCACATTGCCATCAGCAAATCTGTGCTTAAGTCTGTTCAGCAGTTCACCTCCCTGGGAAGCATCATCTCCTCAGATGTCAAGATTGACAAAGAGATCAATCACAGATTAGCAAAGGCATATAGCACATTTGGAAGACTTTACAAACGAGTCTGGAGTAATGAACGCCTGAGGCGAAGCACAAAAATCAGTGTGCATAGAGACATTGTATTGTCTATTCTCCTTTATGGGCCTGAAACATGGGTCACCTATTGCCACCACTTACGACTCCTCGAACGCTTTCATCAGCGCTGTATACGCACAATCCTAAATATACACTGCTCTGACTATGTGGTGAATGTTGCTGTCATTGAGCAAGCAGGGATCAGCAGCATTGAGGCCATGATATTGAGAACTCAGTTGCGCTGGGCAGGGCATGTTTCTAGGATGGAGGACCATCGCCTCCCAAAAATAGTACTCTACGGTGAACTCGCCACGGGTCAGCGTAAGAGGGGTGCTCCAAAAAAGCAATACAAGGACTCGCTGAAACAACATCTCAGGCTTGGCCAAATTGATCACCAACAACGGTCCGTCCTGGCCTCACATCGGGAGGCATGGAGATGCACTATCCACAATGCTGCAGCCTTATTTGAGAACTCATGCCAAACAAGTCTTGAAGAGAAACGACAACTCACGAAAGAATTACAACTCGGAAACATGACCCAAGGAGACCTTCTGCTGTGCTTTCTGCAACTGGACTTGTTTATCTTGGATTGGCCTTTTTAGTCATCAGTGAACTTGCAGAAAGCACGGGATGAGTCCTTCCTGAATCTTCGTTTGCGAAGAAAAGCCAGAGAGAGACACATTTGATTAACTACTGTATTTGGGAGAAATCAATAGGATGTAAGCCTCTGTCTTAAAGGCACCAGATCCTGTCTGATCTGGAAAGCTAAGCAGGGTTAGCCCTGGTTAGTACTTGGATGGGAGACCACCAGCAAATACCAAGTGCTGTAAGCTATATTTCAGAGGAATGAACTGGCAAAACCATTTCTGAGTATTCTTTGCTGATGGAAAACCCTATGAAATTGATGGGGTCACCATAAGTTGACAGGCAATTTGAAGGCACACACGCGCGCACACACGGTCAGATTGCCTTTCTCAATTGTCATCATTTGTATATCTGAGGCTAAGGAAGTAGGAAGGGGTTTTGTTTTGTTTTGCAATAGGTGGAGTTAAGCCTCATTATTAATCATCCTGGTAGAGAATTCCTGTAGATAAGAAGTGTGAGCTCAGCACCTGCTTTCCAGTGAAAATCGTTTGGCCTCTTTGAAAAGCTGCATAGGAGTAATTTTATTTTGCTCTGCTTCTCTCATTCACATAGTTTCTAGAAGGAAACGGCTTGTGTCTGCACAGCAGATTCCTTTGTTTAGTGTTTTACTATTTAAGCCTTCTACTTTTGATTGACCCTTCGGCCAGGCCTCAGTGTGGAACCTAGTGGTTTATGGAGTTTTGCCTGTCATAACTTGTGAGATCTAGTTATGATCGAACGGTGGGGGTGGCAGCTTTTCTTTGATGTAAATGTTTGCTGCATCCATTAATCATGAATGAAATCTTAGTTTACACAAGTATCTTATATCTTTGACTTGGTGACCAGTTTAGGAAGGCCTAGATTGGTTCAAAATATCTTTTGTATAAAGTATGGATTTTAAAAATTGAAGGCTGAGATGTGGTAATTAAAGATCTGAGACCGTAAGGTAAATTGACCTATGTCACATGATCTTTTAGTTTGGTTGTGTACTGTTTACAACCATGCTAATTAAAGATAGGATGAGAGGAAGGCATGCAGGAGGCCCTACCCATCTATTGCTTACTTGCTCTGATAGCAAGCAAGTGGGCGGGGGGAGAAAGAATGCTGGATTTTTCCAATAAAAAGAGATTCCACCTAAACATTAGGAAGAACCTGCTGACTTTAAGAGCTGTTTGACAGTGGAACATGCTGCCTCGGAGTGTGGTGGAGTTTCCTTCTTTGGAGGTTTTTAAACATAGGTTGGATGGCCATCTGTTGGGAGTGCTTTGATTGTGTGTTCCTGCATGGCAGGGGGTTGGACTGGATGGCCCTTGTGGTGTCTTCCAGCTACATGTTTCTATTACCTGAACTAATAGATCCACATTATAGGAGATTCCAAATAAACATTATGAGGAACTTGCCACTGGTAAGAAATGCTTAGAAGTGGAATAAGCTGTCAAACATCATCATCTCTCCTTTGTTGGAGCTTTTAATACAGAGGCTGGATGTCCGCCTTTCAGAAATGCTTTTGCTGTGGCTACTTGCATTGGCAAGAGGTTAGACTAAATGACCCTTAGATTTCTTCTGCCTCTATGATTCTATGACTATATTTAAAATTATCTGGTCTAAAGAACACTGTGTTTGGGGCTATATTAGAACATTGGCAATCATTTTGTAATATAGTTGAAAAAAATTGCAAGTTGTTTCTCCCCCCCACAGCTTTTACTTAAATTGATGACGTTACATTTATATGATGTATTTGTAAGTTTTCAAGTACAGTAGGACCCCTGTATCCACTGATTCATTATCCACTGATTCAGTTATCTACAGGACACAAAACAGCACACTTACCATAGAGTCTTCCTAGAAAATGTGTCCTCTCTAGCCATTTTCTAGATCCTCCAAGGCAACTTTGGTATTTTAAGCCAGAAGTCCCATTATTTTCAATTGTGTTTGCTATTATCCACGGTTTTCAGTATCCACGCTCCCCCCCCCGCAGAACCAATCGCCAGCGGATAAGGGGGTCCTACTGTAGTGAGAAGGTTTGACTGTAGAAGTTAAGAGGGAATTTTTATTGGTTATGCTAAAAATACTTACAGAATCCTAAATCCAGATGGACACACAGTAAAACTATCAAATGTCATTGCCATGTGTCTTCAAATAGACTCTGATTTATGGCAACCCTATCATGGTTTTCTTAGTAAGATTTATTCAGAGGACATTTAACATTGTCCAAAGTTACCTAGTATATTTGCATGGCTGAGTGGGGTTCAGTCTGTAGTTTCCTGGATTCCTAGTCCAACAATAAATCCACTGGAGCAACTGGTTCTATATATGTAGTGTAATTAATTAAAATCAATTGTCATGGAAGCAGGAGTGATTTGGACTGGGGAGTAAATCATGGGGGAAGGGAGTTTTAGCCCTTTACTACCTCTGTGGACTCAGCCCAGAACCCTCTTTTGCTCCCCACCCCCAATTCTGTTTACTTTTTTTTTTTTTAAAAATGCAATTAATAATGACATTAATAATGTCATGCCACTGTGAGATTTTGTGAAAAGGAAAGCACAAGTAGAAGATATTGCCAACACATCTCCACTGAGAGGTTGTTGTTTTGTTTTGGTTTTGGAAGTGCCTTCTCTTGGAATTCCTGTTCCTGATTTTAAGAGAAACTGACTTGTGGCTTGTATACATGAGGAGCAAAAAACTCTGAATGGAATTTTGCCTACATGCCCCTGCATTCCTCCCACCCCACCCTGCTGAAGCCCTGCACATCATTATACTCTGCAGGAACGTGTCTTCACTCATCTGCTCTCTTGCTTGCCTAGTGCTTCCTGAGTGCTTCTGTCACTTTAAGAAAGTGACGGAAGCTCTCAGAAAGCCACAGGTGAGAGATGTGAGAGAGTGGGAGGAGCAGCAGCAGCACTGCTGAACCAGGGAAGTGAGGAAACCTTTCCCTTCAGCCAGAAAATGCCTTTCGAGCCTCAAAATTGGTCATGGTAAGTTGTGGTGGCAGCAGGTGTGGCAGTGGACAAAAGTCCGTGAAAAACCCCAAATCAAGCATACTGCAAATTGTGTAATATACCCCAAATTGCTGCGAATCCGGGCCATGTAGCCAGATAGCCCCAGATTCAGGCAAAAGGCCATGCCACGTGTGGCCTGATCGCAGAAGATTCAGGGGCATTCACATGGGATTCAGGGTGTTTGATGGTGTCGACAGGCCCTCTGTTAAATACTGACAAGTCTCCAGTTCCCTTTCCCTACAAGTCTAAAGCAATTGTGGGTTTTGAGGCACAGAAATGCAAGGAGTGTTTTTACATTTTTAAAACATACGTGCAGTTCTTAAGCATAAATTATCAAGTTGGTTTGTGAAATGGTGGGAGGCATGGATTCTTGCCATTTCACAGATCCTCGCTTCTCTCTCCAGCCTTGCAAATACTGTACAGGTACATACTACTCTACTTGTGTTGTAGCTTAAAAAGTTTTGTATTTTGGAGTGCTGTGGATTTCAGAATTCTGTATAAGGGATACTCAACCTGTATTTGTATTCCTACTGCTTATTGCATCCAACTTTCCCCCGTCTCCTTTCCTGAACCCAAAAAAAGAGTATTCAGTCCTCCCTTCAAATTCGGGGGGGGGGTTATGGGCAGAGCATCCTCCGCAAATTTGGAAAAAAAAGCGAATAACAGGGGCCTGGAAAGCACCCCTGCTGCTTGCCCAATCCCCTCCCACCCCTTCCAAAGTGGTGAAGAGGCTCAGCAAGCCTCCCTGCCACTCGCCCACACCCCCTGGCCCTTCCAAAGTGGCGGAGAGGCTCGGCAAGCCTCTCCGCTGCTCACCTGACACCCCCTGTCCCTTCCAAAGTGGTGGAGAGGTTTGGCAATCCTCCCCACCGCTCGCCCGATCCCTCCTGCCCCTTCGAAAGCGGTTTGGTCGGCCTTCCTTCTCTGTGGGGGGGAAAGCCAAAAACTGCTCACCCCCCCCCCCCCGTGGCCTTCCAAATCCACCAATTCACAAAAACGTGAATTGGAAAGCCACGAATTGGAAGGGACGACTATAGATGGCTGTTGCTTGCATAAGGATGATTATGTAGTTAGTCATTTTGCTGTTCTGCATAGTAACACCTGACTTAAATGTCACTTGTAAAGCGAACTAGAGAGAACTATTTTGAGCTTCATGCTGGCTTGATGACCTACATGGCATTAATGCTCAATAAGAAAGAAGAATCTTTGTATTCAGAATTGTTTCAGACGCAAAAGTCAAAGTGCTGGCAGTGGAAGAAAGTGCAGTCATGTTTTCACAAGTGCTTGTGTGCCATTAGAGCAGATGAGAGGAGAAAGGTAGTTGGTGTTCCCTGTTGTATTGTCTGTTCTGTTGTAGTTGTTGTTATTGTTATTCATTTATATCCCATTTTTTCCCCCACCAGAGAGACCGAAGGTGGCTAACAACACCTTTAAAAAAATACAAGTGAAAAACAATGCAAAAGTTAAAAAAATACATTATAAATATAAAATTTAGAAAGAATTAAACAATTTATAGGTTAAAAACATGAAACAGTAAAAATATTAAAATGCATTAGAAAAACTGTATAAAAGACCCTTCTCAATCTTTTTGTTATTCATTTTATTACAGTATTAATATCCCGCTTTTCAGCCACAAAGGCTCTCAGAGTGGCTTACAAATTATTTAGCAATAGCACCTACACATCTACACTGCTTTATAGTTTTCTGGACTTTTTCAAACAGGGGAAAAAACTCCTGAGGAGATCAGGAGAAGAACGGGGCTGTCACGCTTACAGCGCCCTGTTTCAGACAGCCCCGCCATTCTCCCGACCTTCCCCCATCCTTCCTCTGTGCTGTGCGCACCGCTTTTTATTGATGGGGAATCTCCGTTAATAAAAGCTGTGTATTTCTTGCGCCGGCAGCAAGGAAGAAGTTTGGGGGAAGGTCGGGAGGAGGATGGGTCTGTCTGAAACAGGGCTCTGTAAGCGCAACAGCCCTGTTCTTCTCCCAACCTCCTCAGGGTTTTTTTACCCTGTTTGAAAAAGTCCTCTCTGAGCAGTTTACAATGTGTTAACTAATTACAATCTTACAAACTTTACTGCACAACCTTACAAGTTCAGCCCTTGTCAGTTGCAAAAAATGGAAGGAGAGCAAGGTTGGGGCCTGACCTATAATCTCAGGTTTGACTTTACTTCCTCTGTTTGACTTCCTTTCTCTTACTTCTAAAGAAGGTTCCTGCCACCAACTCTAGTCAGAGTGTGTTTCACATCTCACGGATTCATATCTCACCAATAATTAGGCCACAGGAATTTTTCATCCTTCTGTACTATCTGAGAGTGGATCTTACGTTCATTTTTTTTTTTTTACAAAAATAGTATGTAAATATCACATGAATAAACTTCCACCAAAATGGAAATCATAAGAAAAGTGGAGGGTGCTGATTGTTATAACTGTTGGAAGTGTGAACATGAATGAACAGGGTTCATACTTTCATTTGTGGTAGTCTTGCACTGTTACAAGAAAATATTGGAAGAATATTAATAAAATAATGTCTAAAATCTTACAAATTAATATTCCACTTAATCCAGAAACATTTTTATTAGGCATGCTAGACACATATACATAAAAAAAATGGAAAATTTATATTTTACATGTTATTGGCAGCAAGAATAATGTTCACAAAAAGTGGGAAAATGTGCAAGCACCATCAATAGAAGAGTTGGTTACTGAGAGTATATGACATGGCAGAAATGAACAAACTTACTTGCTTATTGAAATGAAAAAGTACAGAGGTATTTCATTGAGTGGAAAAAACTGATTATTTGGAAAAGTGTTGGAGGGGTTCGTCAGTTATTGGCTTTAAAGAGTGAAAAATAATGATGACGCTAATAAAAGATGAGGAAAAATGCACAAATCTATACGATAGTTATAATTGTATAATATAAAAGAATATACAGTACTATATATTGAGAATGTGAACATGTGTATGAGCAGCTTCTCAAGAAATATAAATAAGTAGTTTAAATGTAAACAATATGAGAAACAAATGTGTAAGTTGGTAACAGAATACTATTGATGAAAAATCTTAATAACTAAAGGATGTATGGTAGATAAACAGACATTTACAGTAGAATAATAAAAGAAAATGCAAACATTATGGAGATCTCCCACCTATCTACAAGTACCACATAGGAACTGTTAGGTAGGAAGTTAAATGAAGGTTTGGGTGTGGATGGGGAATGGAAGATGGGGAAAATTTTTGTAGAAAATGTAGTATGTAAGAGGGTATGCGAAAGTGCTTAAGAAATAATGAGGAAGAAAATAGTTGGAATGTAAGAGAGAAGAAGGAAAGATGGAAAGTTACTGTTATAAAGTTATGGTTGGCAGTTGGTGGTTAGAAGAAAGAAGGAGAGAATGTAGAAGAATGGAAGAATGGCTGTTTTAAGATCAGAAAGTGCCCAAATTGGCACAATTGAACTTTTGCACAGGACATCATAGCACAACAGAAGTGGGAAAGGAGATAATGAATGGGTTTTGTGTTAATTAAAAAAAAAAAACACCTTTAAAACAGTCTCCCGTGGAAGAACAACAGAAGAGGGATGACTTCATGTGATAATCCCCAACCAAAGGCGCTATTATCCTGATGCAATTGGATTCACCTGCCTCATGTGATAAGACTTTTAATTATAAGAGCAATGTCTCACTGTTCTGCCCTGGTCACCGTTAGCAGAAGCAAAGTGGCAGGCAAAAATGTGTTCTGAATGACTTCACACTGTTCAGTTCCTAGGTAATAATTATTATATCAATTGTGGGAATAAACTGGTAGTGTGATGCAATGTGGACTTTCATTTATCAAGAGCAAGGAGAGATTAGAATGAAAGCAGGAAGGAGACTCAAAGAAAATCTGATAATAAAATCTTTCAAGCCATCTCATATAACACATTAAAAAAACATTCAGGATCTGAGATTTGAATGTTAAAACATCACTAGCCTTCTGATTGGGAGTAAATGAAATTATGAAGACAAGGAATAAACAACAGGGCTCTTCATTTTGCCACACTTACCTGGGCATCTGGCCCATGAACTAATATCTACTGCACAAGATGTGCTATCTCTTGGGATTGATTTGAAGTTGTAAGCATGTAATCAAAATTCTTCATCGAAGGAAACTATCCAGTCAGCGACCTGATGTATTATTTTTTCAAATCAATTATGTGCTTAAATATAAACTTCTGTGATTAATAACTGGATGCTCTTGATGAGAAGATGCTTACACTTGTAGAAGCTGATTAGAAGTCCTTGATAATTCTTTCTCATTGGCCAGTTCAGACAGAACACAAAAGCACAAGGTTGAATTATGTAAATGAGACTACACAAACACTGGATTCATGAGCTTCAAATCTGTTGGTGATATAGGTGAGCACCACCATGCCTATGCATGTTTTTTTTAATAGTTGCACAAGGAGTATCCAGTACCTCCATGCACAGTGATCCCTGGCACTCAACCAACATGATTGCTGCTAGAGTGCATGCACGCACGTGCGCACACGTGCACACACAGAGAGCCAGTGAGTGCCTGGGGAAGGGAGAGATGCTAAGGCAGCATTTGGTTGCATTTCTATAGTCAGAAGCATAGCGATAATAGAATCCTTATCAGTATTTTGGTTAAATGTCAACAGCTGTCCAGTGGCATAAGAAGTGTTATTTTGTGTTCAGTAGATAAGTGTATGCTTTACCTTGGCAGTTTAATGATACAGAGACAGCTGGGAACGCATTTTTTTGTACTGTTCTCATATCTGCTAAGATGGGATATGGGTTATGTCTGTGCAATCCAATTTCCTCTTTTTGGCTCTGCCCTGTATAAACCTGGGGACCCATCTTGTAGTTACCTGGCACTGCAGTATGTCTGTGTGTTTGTGTGTGTGCAACCCAACCCAGGGGACCCACTATCATGACACAGGAATCTGCCATGTTGGCCCTGACATGGCGTCGATAGAATTTGTTGACCAGGGTCCAGTTTTACCACCTGCTTTGAGGAGATGCTTGAACCCAATCAGCTAAAGGTTTGTGATGATTTCCTCTGCTGTAGACTACCTTCATTGATTTACCACCAATAAACAGATCCTACAGCAGTGAAGTGGGTCAGTTTTCAGCGTCAAACAAAGCCTCAGGGATGCGTACAGTTGAAGCCAGTTCCAGCTCAAAACAGGAGGAGATATTTTCTTCTGGTAAAATAGGAACTGACTTCAGAAAGGGCTGGAATAGGATGAATCTAACCTTTCTTTTGCAAACCTACAAAGGTAATCATGTGTTTCATGAACATTCTTGGAGTCTACAGATTTTGTTTAGGGTACTGGGGATATGTTTTTAAAATATAGTCAACCCCCCCATATCCACCAGAATTTGGTTCTCGGACTTACCATGGATACTGGAAACCGTGGATAACAGAGAACATTGCTAAAATAAAGGACTTCAGGTAAAAACATGCCATAAAGTTGCATTGGAGGACCTAGAAGATGCCTAGAAAGGATGCATCTCTAGGCTTTGTCCAGTTTGACACTATGGTATGTGTTCCTATTTTGTGTCCTGCAGATAACTGAAACTGTGGATATGGGGATCTGACTATAGTCTTATTAGATGAAGATTGTCGGTGTTGTCTCCTTTCCCAGTGACTTCACTAAGACCCTTAGCAATGCCTACATTTATCATGTTTAATGAAATGTATTGCAGCTCTCCAGCCCAAGTTTCCTTTTCAGGAGAGATCTGTCCTCTTAAATGACATTTAAAACTGCAAGAGTTCTGCGGAAAACTAAACCAGGCCCCCGTTTTTCAACCAGTGTTTTCTTTTTCTTTCTTTATCCTTCCTACAGGAAGGCCCTGCCTATTATAGGCCTTCATTAGTGGCACACAATTTTAGAGACACTTCAGCTATTTTCACCATTCCCCAAGAATGCAAATAATAATAAAATAAATGAATGCTTTAACAACTGGTGATAGAGACACATGCATATAAGGTATATTCATTGATTTGTTGTTGTTTGTTCCAGAATTGGTGATGTTGCTGGAATGGTGGTCAGGCACTAGTTGCACCCTCTACACGGATCCACAGAATTACCACAAGTATGGGAAAGAGAATGCCATCGTAATCCTTAATCACAACTTTGAAATCGACTTTCTCTGTGGTTGGAGCTTTTGTGAAAGATTTGGGGTTTTAGGGGTGAGTGTTGACTAGTAAATCAACCAATTAACTTCCACCTTAACTCTGTTTTTACCCAGAGTTTTGGTAGTTCATTTGATTTCAGTCCTTTTGCGTAGACTGTATAGTTTTGCTGTTACTGGTTTGGAAGTTTAGAACTGTTCAGAGGAGAGATGAACTAAACTGAACATGATGTCTTTCTTCAAGCCTGTACAACTCATGGTCTGTCAAGCACCCCCAGTGGTCACAAATTGTGGCCTACTAGGTGCTTGACCATACCCTGTTTCAATAGTCCCAAGTAAGAAGCAAAACAAGTATATTTATCAAATTCTTAAGGAGCCCTTTTAGTAAAACTTCGCGTAGTCCTGGTATTCATAATAGTGATGATTGGACTAGGATACAACAACCAGAGTGATATCAGGGGGCTGGTCCAAGACATTTTGCTTCCTGAGACAGAGTAGCGAATGGCACTCACCTCCCCACCCCCACGTATGTCAGGGTGCATAGTACCTTACACAGGCAACAGAGTGTCCCTCCCTACTTCTAACAGTCTAAATACAGCAAAATAAATAATTCACTGCCCTTTTGTGATACCCAGAATACGTTGCCAGAGACAACTACCTGAACTGTGCCTAATGAGAGGGCTAGTTCTGCTGAGAGAAGGCATTTTGGGGACATATCACACCATATATATATATATATATATATATATGCTCTACTCATTGCTGGGCTCAATGCAGAATCTTCTTCTGTGTGGTCTGGTTATTCAAAGCCTGACGCCTTGTTGATTGTCCTCCTGCTGCCCAAAGTTTGGCAGGTAGGGATGTATAATCAGGCCTTTCTGACTGTTTGTGCCAGGCTGTGGAATGTCCCTAAGAAATAGTCTAAGGCCTAAACATGGCTTTTAAAGAGAGCCTTTGTGCTCACATTTAAAACAGAATAAGGGTTTGTTTGTTTATTTAACTGTCATGAGAGTTATTTGTTAAGATGTTGCTTCTGTTTTTGTTTGATATTGACTAGATGGTTTTAAATGATATTTAAATCCTATTTTACAATAATTTTACAAATATTTTAATACACTAAATAGGTCATTGAAAACTCTTCATGAAGATGGTAAAATGAGAAATCCTATATATGTATACACATATATAAAATCAAGTGGTCTTTTGCTTTTCAGAATTAGAAATTTCTTAATCCTCACTATACAATTTGCTTTGCTGCTCATCTCTGTGAAGGGAGAACCATCTCCTACGAAGTGCTGATGTTGCAAGCTTCATATTTGCTCCCTGAAGCTGACAAAAAGCTGCAAGTGTAGCCACCATAATACTCTACTCATGCACTAGAGCAGTGGCTCATAACCTTTTCTTTACCAGGGATCCCTTTAAATATCTTTTGTTGCTGCGGACCCCCAAGACTTAACTCAAGGTTTAAAACAACAACAACAAGTTTGTGGGTGGAGAGGTTTGAATGGCAATGTGCAGGCCAAGCCTTTGCATTGGCTTCTGTCATGTGGCCACTCCACTGCAGGGAGGAGGTGGGTCAAGCAGCCTTCAAGCCTTCATGGACTCCTTGTGTGGACATTGTGGTCCCCTGCAGGTCCCTGGACCACAGGTTAAGAACCACTACACTAGAGAGCTGTGGCAACTGCATGCAGTTCTTTCCCCTTCCCAGCCCTCTGGCCAGTTCTAGACTGCTTCATGCATCTGGAATAGGCCTAAAATGGCAGTTGCAGAGTAGTGCTGGTGACAGTAGCATTGGAGTGAATGCGAGTGATAAGATTAACAAAAGTTTTCAAAGTGCTTTCCCCAGAGTGACAGTTTTGATATTTAGAGACTCTGATAACCAGGGTGCAGATATTAATATATCAAACTGTGTGGTTTAGTTTGTTATTTGTTTTTAAGAATGCTTCCAAACCTTTGTTAGCAAAAAAGCATCTTTGAACAAACTTTGCTGGCAATATTCAAACAGATGTAAGCTTGGTGATTTTTTTTCTCGTAGTTGTGTGAGGAGAAAATATTCAAACAGATGTAAGCTTGGTGATTTTTTTTTTCCTGGTAGTTGTGTGAGGAGAAAATATTCTGGAACTTACCTCTTGCATCTATAGATGAACCACTGAAAATTAATTACTATATACTGAATTTTGTCCCCAGTATGTACTCAAAACATAACAGTGTTCATTAGAGACAGCATCAGATGATTGGCAAATAATCATTATGTTGAATAGTCAGATGATAGACATGCCTCTGTGAAGAGGCCATTGGTTATAACCAATTTAGAAAATTGTAAGATACCATATATTCCAGCGTATAAGACGACTGGGCGTATAAGACCACCACCCCCCAATTTCCAGCCAAAAATCTAGGCTTAGGCATATATTCGCCATATAAGACCAGCCCCCCAATTTGGCTGGCTGGCTGGCTGACTGGCTGGGGGAGCCTTGCCAGCTGATCCTCTTTGTTTCCCAACTCAGGAGGATCTCCTGTGAGTTGGGAAAGCAAACAGGATCAGCTGGCAGGGCAACATTCGCCCCTCTCTTCAACCTTCCAGTCAAACTGGACACGAAGGTGGAGGAAAGGGGCGAAAATGCCCAGTTTGCCCCAGCAGCCCCTTTCCCTCCATCTTGGCTCTTCCAAAGGGGACCAAGGCAGGAGACGTGGGGTCGGCTGCGGCAAACCCCAAGATTCGCCTCTCTCTACAGCCCCGATCCCTCCTTCTGGGCTCCCTTCCGAAGGAGCCCAGAAGAAGGCATCGGGGCTTCAGGGTTAAACTTGGCACCTTCGCTCGCTCTCCCCACCTTCCTGGAAGGTAGGGAGGGGGGAGCGAATCTAGGGGTTTAACTCCACAGCCCCAATGCCTCCTTCTGGGATCCCTTTGCAAGGGAGCCCAGAAGAAGGCATCAGGGCTGCAGGGTTAAACTTGGCATCTTAGAGGGGGAGAATCCCGGGTTTGGCAGCAGAGCCTCCGCATCCTCCTCCTGGGCTCCCTTACAGGAAGGAGCCCAGGAGGAAGATGCAGAGGCTGTGCTGCCAAACGGAGCACGTTCACCCCCTCTCCCCACCTTCCTTGAAGGTGGGGAGAGAGGGAGAATCCCGGGTTTGGCAGCACAGCCTCCGCAAGCTCCTCCTGGGCTCCCTTCCAGGAGGAAGCCCAAGAGGAAGATGCAGAGGCTGTGCTGCCAAACGGAGCATGTTCGCCTCCTCTCCCCACCTTCAGGTGGGGAGGGGGGCGAATCCCGGGTTTGGCAGCACAGCCTCTGCAAGCTCCTTCCAAAGAAGCCCAGAAGAAGGCATCGGGGCTGCAGGGTTAAACTTGGCACCTTCGCTCGCTCTCCCCACCTTCCTGGAAGGTAGGGATGGGGGAGCGAATCTAGGGGTTTAACTCCACAGCCCCGATGCCTCCTTCTGGGATCCCTTTACAAGGGAGCCCAGAAGAAGGCATCAGGGCTGCAGGGTTAAACTTGGCATCTTTGCTCCTTCTCCCCACCTTCCTTGAAGGAGGGGAGAGGGGGCGAATCCCAGGTTTGGCAGCACAGCCTCCGCATCCTCCTCCTGGGCTCCCTTCCAGGAAGGAGCCCAGGAGGAAGATGCAGAGGCTGTGCTGCCAAACGGAGCACATTCGCCCCCTCTCCCCACCTTCAAGGAAGGTGGGGAAGAGGGGAGAATCCTGGGTTTGACAGCACAGCCTCTACATCCTCCTCCTGGGCTCCCTTCCAGGAGGGAGCCCAGGAGGAAGATGCAGAGGCTGTGCTGCCAAATGGAGCACATTCGCCTCCTCTCCCCACCTTCAAGGAAGGTGGGGAGAGGGGGCGAATCCCGGGTTTGGCAGCACAGCCTCCGCATCGTCCTCCTGGGCTCCCTTCCAGGAGGAAGCCCAAGATGAAGATGTAGAGGCTGTGCTGCCAAACGGAGCACGTTCGCCTCCTCTCCCCACCTTCAGGTGGGGAGGGGGGCGAATCCCAGGTTTGGCAGCACAGCCTCTGCAAGCTCCTCCTGGGCTCCCTTCCAGGAGGGAGCCCAAGAGGAAGATGCGGAGGCTGTGCAGCCAAATGGGGCACGTTCGCCCCCTCTCCCCACCTTCCTTGAAGGAGGGGAGAACGGGAGAATCCCGGGTTTGGCAGCACGGCCTCTGCAAGCTCCACCTGGGCTCCCTTCCAGGAGGGAGCCCAAGAGGAAGATGCGGAGGCTGTGCAGCCAAATGGGGCATGTTCGCCCCCTCTCCCCACCTTCCTTGAAGGTGGGGAGAGGGGGAGAATCCCGGGTTTGGCAGCACAGCCTCCGCATCGTCCTCCTGGGCTCCCTTCCAGGAGGGAGCCCAAGAGGAAGATGCAGAGGCTGTGCAGCCAAACGGGGCATGTTCGCCCCCTCTCCCCACCTTCAAGGAAGGTGGGAGGAAAGGGCGAATCTAGCGGTTTGCCTCGGCCGCTGCAGAGGCGATCAAGCGGCGGCCGTGGCAAACCCCCTCCTCTGTCTTCCGTTGCTCCCCAAAGGGGGAGAAGGCAGAGGAGGGGGGACGAATGAACTTCAAAAACACTTTGCTTCACCCCCCTGCCCCATCTCCTGCCTCTTCGCTCCGTTTGCAATGAGGCAGGAGATAGGCAGGCAGGCAAAGCAAAGTATATCCGGCGTATAAGACGACTGCCAATTTTGGAGGGCACTTTTGAGTGCTCAAAAGTCGTCTTATACGCCGGAATATATGGTAGTTGATACTGTTGTTCTAATTATGGACTTTCTCAGACAGGGACAAAAAAAGCTCTGCCATCTCACTATATTCTGTCCCGCCCTGCTTCCATCCCCATCTTGGCACAATAACCCCATTTTCCAGACCTACTTTATTCCGTGTCCACCCCCTCCCCTCAGCAGCATAGGAGTGAATAGAGCTCGAACAGAGCCCCATTCACTTCTGTCTGAGAAAGCTAGATATTGGCAAAGTATAAACAGCAAAATCAGGGAAGGTAGCCAACTGTTAATTAGCACACAAGAATGGAAACGCAGTCCTGCAAAGATTTAGCCCAGTAACACAATCCAAAAGGTCAGGGGCTTACGGCAGTCAGTGTGGCTCCAAAACAAGTCCATGGGTCAACAGGATCAGGCAGCAGAGTAGTCAGGAACAGTCCAAGGTCTAAGCACGTGTCAAGGCAACAGGAGTCAACAGGAGTCAAGGCACCAAAGTCAGCAGGAAGCTTTCTCCAGGAAGATCAGTTGATCTCTGACAAAGCTTCCACATTTCCCCAAAGCGTTTATATAGCAATCAAGGCTTTGCCAGGTGCTTCTTGACGAGTAGGTGTTTCTCATAAAGTCTCAGCGATCTCCTTCGAGCTTCCTTTTGATATTGCTGCTGGTTGTGTGATGGTGGAGGTAAGTTTGTCTCTTCTTGATCCTTATCTGAATTGGCAGGACTCTCTTACTGGGACTGGTGCCAACCAACTAGGGCCAGGTTCTTCCTCTGCTCGAGCCTCCAGGTTGGCAGGGTTCCCTGCTGGCACAGATATAGATAAACCTGTGCCAGGGTCCATAGGGCTGTTCCTTGCCAATTCCTCCTCTTCCTCCTCCTCTGATTCCATATCCTTATCAGACTCACGATGTTTGACAACTTCCTGTTTGAGTTACCAGCCAGTCTCGCAAGAGAACAAGCACACGGGAAATTAAAAAATAAAAAGGAAGAAAAGTTTTTTTAAAAAGTTACACCAAGCACAAAAACACACTTTAAAAAATCTGGGTAATCTAGGGAGGGTACAAAAAAGTGTGTCACTTATCTCCTTGTCGCGATTGCACCCAGAAGTGTTGGTCACAGACCTACCACAGCAGCTGGCATCATGTCAGCATAACGGGGCACCTTTTCACTCGCCCGTCGTTCTGTGACAAGAACAGAACAGCTGATCTATTCAAGGCTTAAGCCATGAATAAGAAGAAACAAGGGCAGCACAGAACCAGCACAGGGGCGTAACGGGACAAGGATGACGTCGTCCGAAAAGTTAGCCCTTTAGTGAGCTCCTGCCATTTGTGTAACACCATATTAAGGGTGTCTGATAATCTCCTATGTTCATAGAATTATAGAGTTGGAAGAGACCACAAGGGCCATCCAGTCCAACCCCCTGCCACACAGGAAATCATGATTAAAGCATCCCTGACAGATGGCTATCCAGCCTCTGTTTAATGACCTCCAAGAAAGGAGACCCCACCATGCTCCGAGGGAGTGTGTTCCACTGTCAAACAGCTCTTACTGTCAGAAAGTTCCTCCTAATGTTGAGGTGGAATCTCTGTTCCTGGAGCTTGCACCCATTGTTCCGTGTTCTAGTCTGTGGAGCAGCAGAAAACAAGCTTGCTTCATCCTCAATGTGACACCCCTTCAAATACTTAAACAGGGCTATCATATCGCCCCTTAACCGTCTTTTTTTTCCCAGGCTAAACATACCCAGCTCCCTAAGTCTTTCCTCATAAGGCATGGTTTCCAGACCTTTCACCATTTTAGTCACCCTCCTCTGGGCACACTCCAATTTGTCAATATCCTTTTTGAATTGTGGTACCCAGAACTGGACACAGTATTCTAGGTGAGGCCTGAACAAGGCAGAATAGAGTGGCACTATTACTTCCCTTGATCTCTAGACACTATACTTCTATTGTTGCAGCCCAAAATCACATTGGTCTTTTTAGCTGCTGCATCACACTGTTGACTCATGTTCAACTTGTGGTCTACTAGGACTCCTAGATCCCTTTCGCATGTAGTCTCGTTCAGCCAGGTCTTCCACATCCTATATCTATGCATTTCATTTTTCTGCCCTAAGTGCAGTACCTTACATTTCTCCATATTGAATTTCATTTTATTAGCTTTGGCCTAGCTTTCTAGTCTATTCAGGTCATTTTGAATTTTGATCGTGTCCTCTAGGGTAGTAGCTACTCCTCCTTGTGAACTTCATATGATATTGGCATTTGAAGTTGCTCTGTGTTACTTCTCTATCTTTTTTACATGTATACTGCATTGAAACTTGTTGTTTGGAGCATCTAAGGAAGGGGAAAGAATGGCATATACTTGACAGTGGGCACTTCAGAACCACAGGGGTTCGTTTCCTGGACTTCCTGTGGATGCCAAAAAAGTGGATGGTCAAGTCCCATATTATTCAGTGGATGTGACATGAACACGCATGTTTCAGTGCGTCTGTGTTCATGTTGCCGCCATCCATTAGTATGGGGTGTGGTGATCCGCAGACAATCCAGTCTGCGGATTGGGAGCCTGCCAATATGGTGGGCCCACTGTATTTAATTTATGATAAAAAGATACATAAGTTTAGTATGTATCTTTAGTATGTATCACTGATTTAGTTCAGTGACAGAACATGTGAACATATTGTTTTGCTCTTTGTATTAATGATAATGACCTCATCAGGGCATCAAGCTAAATCAGGATTGGCTAAGTGTGGCCTGTAGACCACATGCAGTCCCTTAGAGCTTCCAGTGCAGTCCCCATTCTCCTAAGACTCCCACTAACCCCGTGATACTGATATAACCATTAAAACAGGCGCAAAATGGCAAATTGCATTCCTAGATACTTGGGGCAGGCACAATTTTCTATTTAAATTTAATTTTGTCCCTCCACCCCAGACCTCATACAGGCCAAACAAATAAACAAAATAGGTCCCCCCCCCCAAAGTGCTCTTTTGATATTCTGCTGTGTTAATTCTGGACTGATGTCAAAGTGTGATATGTATACCCTAAACAAATTGAGAAACTTTCTGATCTTTTGTCTTATGTCTGTCAAAATGTCCATTTAATCTTAAGGGCTAGTTGATGGGGCAGAACGTAAGGTATTTCAGCATAGTTTCTGAGAACCAATCCCTGCACACCAGATAATTGTGCCAAGCAGCCTTGTTGGACCAACTGCTGATGGGAGATTGAATAGCTGAATACTGCTTAGTGTTTAGAAAGACAACGACTGAGCCCTCTCAGTTCTGCTGTGCTGGTTCCATAAGAGCAGTTAATCTTTTCTCACACAGGACCATTCAGATATGCAGCAGCTGATCCTAGAATATCCCTTAGTTTTTCTGAATCAACTCTAAAGTATCCTATGGGATTAGAAAATAGCAACTGATTATAGGAATGAGCAGCCCGAAACATAGAATGATGAACTCTAAGGTTTTAACCTAGGAGGCAGTAGGGAAGCTTTGTTTGTGAGTTTTCCATGTAGTGTATAAATCTGAAACTATGGCTTTGAGAATTCAAATGAAAAAGGCTGAATGGCAGTGAGTCTCCATCTCACATGATTGGTCTGCATTCCTTTTATGCCTTTTACCAGTGGATTACACTAAGAATGCTTTCAGACAGTGAATTCATTGACTTGAAGAATTTACTGCCAACCTTTGGCCGAAAAAATATAATTTGGGAATTTTTTTTTTTAATAGAGAATTTTTTATTGGAGTAAGACCATTCTACTAAAAAATACACCCGACCGCAAAAGGCCATAACAATAATACAAAATTAATACTAATTATTTTCCTCTTTTCTTACTAATACAAAAATAAATCTATCCTAACACTAATGTATTTTTCCCTTTAATCTAAACACATTATAATCACATTATATTTACACATTATAATTATACCTACTTAGAAATGAAAAAAAACCCAATAAAATATTAATTAAAAATAATAATACAAAATAATACAAAATTAATAAAATATTTATTTAAAATATCATTTTATGTTATTGCTGGGGTCGTCTCACTAAACCATGGCCGAAACTTTTTCCAACGATGGTTTGGCAATTTCTTTTTTTCACTCAGAGCTAAATTTTCAATTACATTCTTCACATAATAGGCAGTGCCTTTTACATCCTGCAGATTTTGACTTTTCACCTCCTTTTGTCTCTGGAAAACTAACCCTAACATCACATAGAGGTTTACCAGGCGCACCGTGGACCAGGGCACTTTCCAAAACCTCTCAGCCACAGCGGAACCAGGCTCCTTCCTCTTCCTCTTTTGGCCCACTGGGTCCCCTGACACCCTCTGGAGGTTCAGTCCCTGAAAGCACCGTCTCCCAAGCCTGCTGTGCCAAATCTGGCCAATCCAGGACCCGGGCCACCTCCTCCCATGTTTCCCGGGCACTCGGGCAGTCCTGGACAAAATGTCTGATCGTCTCCTTTTGTGCCACGCCACTCAAAATCTCAGCCTTTTTACATTTCAGACGCGGACAGGTCTGCTCATCCTCTGCGGTCCATGGTCTCTTTCCCCTCAGATTAAGAACCTGATGGTAGAGCCTCCACCTCAAGTCCCACAACTATAATTTGGGGGGTACTGTAACAGATTGCTCATTCTAGTTTATAGGAGAATAATTTTTCATAAGACACTGCAGGCAACCATCAAATGGGAAACTTAATCCAAGGAAACACTGAATACAAATGTTAGAATGTCCAAGATCCATATTATGTAATTGGGCCTAAATGCCAGATTGGAATTAGATAAATAGATTGGACAAATTGAACAATAGCTTGAACTTACTGTTTTTAATTATGCTAATATGATGGCACCTATTAGCTGCATGATGATTTGTGTGAGGGCTACATACACTAAAAGACAACAGACGGATTCCTACTTCTGTATTTGTAAAAAGAGCCAAACCAGTAAAACCACCTATTTTTCTTGCTTTTCATTGTCTTTTGACACATTACTTACTTTTTGTGGCCAATAGCCTTTTTTCTCTCCTGTTTCCATCTTATAAATTAGCTAATATATAAAACTGATATCTCCTCCTTCCCACCCTTTACTTGAGGCCACAAATTCTGTGCTTCAGATTCTGAACTGGGTTTTTCAGATTCGGAACTCTGTTGGCTATACAGGGTAATACTTCTATCCCTGCCTTCCTCCCTTAGAATTTGGCAGATAAAAATCAGCTGAGAGTCTAAAGATAGTGTTTTGTTTTGTTTTTATTCATGGGAAAGGTGGTAGTTCAAATATGTCTTGTCATGATTTGTGCTGTAAAGGCAGCATGGCATGAAAAGATCACAGTCATGATAATACCAAATATAATCTGAAAATCCATATTTTCCATGGCTGTAGAATCTCTTGAATGTGAGTCTTGTAAACACAGCCACTTTTTATTACAGTTGGAAAGTAATGCCTCACTATGTGATAGTGATCAGTCTTTTTCACAATGTAGACATTGTCAGGAGCTACAGGAATCACCTATGAAACTGCATACCATTTCCTATACAGTTTCTGGCATTAGCACCTGGAATGGGCCCAAGGTCTATTTGCTGACATAACTATGCATGTGGTAGGAGAAAGGGGATTGTGGGTGCTGGATTGACAGGAGAACAACTAAAGCCATCCCCTTCCAGAGATAAAGCTGTTCTGCTGGTTCCTGACATGCTTGGGATCTGACAGGACACAAGGCCCCATCTATACGAAGGGGGGAATGCGATCTGCTTCAAAGAAATAGCAATTCACAGTGCTGGGACTTGTCTTAATGGTTAATAGAGCCCCCATAAACTTTGCATGATCTCTAGCCTAGATGGTGACAGCGAGTGAATTATTGTGCTTTTAAATCTGCCGCCACCAATTTTTTTTTATAAAAAAAAGTTTACTGTGGTGCACACAAGTGATACTTCATATTTACAAAAGAAAAAAGAATAAAATAGGGGGGAAGATTGGCATTTTATTGCCTTACTGAGCTCTCACTTAGCCGAAAATCCAACACGGTGGCAGCAAAGCGCTTTCCCTGTTTACAAGACCCACCCCCATGCTCATCCGGCCAATCAGCTTGCGCTGCCTCAGCACAGCTACGTAAATGTAACTGTCTTAATGATTGGATATTTGCATCCCCTCTGGAGCTTTTCAAAAACTCCGGGAAAAGCTCTGAAGGCTTCCCTTCGGAGCTTTACGGTGGATTTGGCTTTCCCTCTTTAGAATAAGATGTGTCGATGTGAATGTCCATTTAGACAGATCGCCTTTCATGCGATTTTTATGAGGATTATTGTCACCATTTAGACAGGACCTTTGTCTTCTGACAGGCACAGATTTTGCTCCTCCCCCCCCCGCTACCACTATACCCAGGTAAAAAAAAGGTACTTATGCTGGTACAGGTAATCCTTACACTGGCATAAGTCACCAACTGGATTCCACCAAATTAAGCCTCAGCTAGTTTTAATACATGGATGTAACACATGCCAGGGGTAGCATTATAACTTTATAACTCTTATTAATACATACCAGGGGTAGCATCATAACTCCTTTTTTACTCCCCTGGAAATATGTGAATATTATTTGAAGGGTGGTAATTTGCTCTGGCAGATACTTGATGAAATGAGTGTGATGGCTCAAGTTCTTGTGAGCACTGTTAATCTGAGAGGATAAGAATTCCCCTTCCCCCATTTGTTTTTCTGGTTTCTGATTCCTTATTGCTATTCTGTGTGTACATGTCTTCTATTTGGATTTTTTTTTGGATCATATTGCCTTTGTATTGTATTGTTTTGTTTAATTTTCTTTCTTTCTTTTGTTTTCCGTATAAAAGGAGGAATGCAGTTCCGTTTTGCACTCAGGCAACAAAAGGGGCTGCACACCTTTTTAATAATAGCAAACAAGATAGTAAGTGTACAGAATAAGATCCTGGCTTGGAACTTCTAACGTGGGGCATGGCAGACCATTTGCTTCAGGCTTGCTGTATTCTATGTATTAGAAAATGGATCTCAAAACTCCCTGTATTTGGATACCTTCTGTGATTCAAAATGTAGACTCAAGCCATTGTTGCTGGTCCTTCTGCTCGTTGTTGTTGTGTACCTTCAAGTCATTTCCTACTTATGGCAACCCTAAGATTTCTTGGCAAGATTTGTTCAGAGGGGGTTTGCCTTTGCCTTCCTCTGAGGCTGAGAGAGTGTGACTTGCTCTCCAGAGTGTGATTTGCTCTCCAGAGTCTTAGTCCAGGGCTTAAACCACTACACCATACTGGCTCTCACTGGTGCTCCTACTCTGAGCCTTTTGTGGGGTGCCATGTTAAAGTGTGTTAGAAAGACAGATCAAATGAAAAATGTAATGACATGGCCACATTCACTCAGAATATGAAGGAACTAGCTGGACCCAGTGTACTATATGCCATTCTCCCATAATAATTGAGGGTGACTTGTTCTGTTGCCCTGCCGCTGTTGCCACCGCTGCCAGTTGACTGCCTGGGTCCCATCACAGCAGTGGGTCAGTTGGTTGACTGGGTCAGTGCCTCCACCAGTTGACTGCCTGAGTTCTGTCAGCAGTAGTGTCCCTGTGCCACCACCAGTTAGCTGTCTGGGTCCCATCACAGTGGCGGCAGCAGTGTCCCACTGCTGCCGCCAGTTGACTGCCTGGATCCCATCACAGCCCGTGACTGGTGAGTGGCTGAGGGAGTGAGAGGAGGGAGGGGCCTCCACCAGTCAACTGGTGAGTCTGGGGTGTATATGCAGATTGAGTGGCAGGTGTGGATTGTGGCAGGAGTGGAGAGGAAATTTGCATGTGGGTGGTGATTGATTGAGTGTTTCCTGAGCAGCCAATCAGCACACCAGGAAAGTAAACATACCCAAGCCTATTGTACATACCCAAACCTTTCTGGTACTGAGACAATATTTCACACCATTTGTAGTTCCAATTTCTATTTGACAGTTCAATAATGCACCTTAAATAACAAACTGAAGGCTGACAGACTAGAATGAAAGAAGAAAAAGAACAAAGAGCACCATGAAGCTGAATACTAGCATTACAGTTTAGACACTGCATCTTTGTATTGAATGAAAGATGAAATTTAAAATTGGTATGATGCATTCTCCAGTGTGTGACTGGTTGCTTGATTTGGCCTTATAAGGCAGACCTAGTTTAAGTTTGCCTACTACAGTAACAGCCCTGTATCTGCTGATTCGCCACCCATGGATTCAATTATCCACAGTTGGCGATGGTGGGGGAGGGATTGCGCCTGCCCCCTCCCTTCCCTCAGGAGAGCTCTGGTTGAGGTGCGGCCATGGCGGGGGGGAAGGGAGGGGGAATGAGGGACCGCATCGCCCCCTCCCTTCCTCGGGATATCTCTGGTCGCAACAGGGCCATGGTGGGGGCTAAGGCAGGAAGGGAGGGGGCAGGAAGGTTCGTACCTTCCCCTGAGAGAGCTCCGGTTATGGCAGGGCCATGGTGGGGGCTAAGGCGGGAAGGGAGGAGGCAGGAGGGATTGTGCCTCCCCCCTTCCCCAGGGAAGGCTCCTGTGGTGGTGGTGTGGTGGTGGATGGAGTTTGCTATTATCTGCGGATTTCACCAACCACAGGGGACCCAGAACCAATCCCCTGTGGATACGGGGGTGCTGCGTATACCTATATGAAGAGCTGATTACCATTTCTTGCAGGTTTTAGTAGTTTTGTTAATGTGGCTAAATTCCAACATTTTTCATACAGCTAGCTCAAGTGCAGTGCAAATGTCATGGATTCATTGAAACTAAGGGGCCGTTTACACGGCAAAATAAATCCTCTAAGAATTCACAGAGTCCTAATGGTTCCCACATCTTTCAGAAGGAAGGGGGCAACCCCCCCCATAAGTCACACAGTATCAGCTTTCGCTATTTTCCTTGTCTTTTATGAAAAGTAGCGCAAGTTAGCGCACTTTCGATTGTGTGAATGACCATTTTGCTTACGGCAGTGGGAACTACCAGCAGTCTTTCCAAACAGCCCCAGCAGAGCTTAGCCGTGATTGATTGGACTGAGGGGGTGGACTTGCAAGAGATGAGGCTCAAAAAGATCCACCAGCCGGCTTGCTTTCTAGCATAATTACTGTTCCTCTCTCCCTCCCTCTCTCTCTCTCTCTCTCTCTCTCTCTCTCTCTCTCTGTGTGTGTGTGTATGAGAGAGAGAGAGTGATCTGCACCAGTGGCTGATCGCTCGATCGTTCTTTTGTGTGTGTGCGTGCGAGAGAGAGAGGGGGGGGGAGAGGGAGAGGGAGAGAGGAACAGTAATTATGCTAGAAAGCAAGCATTATTCCCCCCCCCACGGTCTCCCTCTTTTTTGTTGCTTTATCTGGTTTTCTCTGCCCCAGACAAAGCTACGAAACTACAGTCTCTTTCCCCCTCGCACTGCCCTCCCTCCTCGCTTCCTTTCCGCCTCCTGCCTGGCTTTAATGAAAGTGATCTGGAGGCCATGCCCCCAACCTTTGTCTGTGTGAACTTAGAAAGGCAAAAGCTCACTGGATCTTCCAATTTAGCAATAAATCATGTGAACTGGTGCGAAAGGATGGCAATCCGGAATTTTGCGCACTTTATTCTGCCGTGTAACTGGCCCCTGAATCTCTTTCATTACACTCCTTCTGCTAGTGTGTCTGTTTAAGCTTATTTCTACACTGGCATTGTGTTGAGTTATTAGATGACAAGCTTCATCAAGAAAGGAATATATTACCACATGTAGAAGTTTGGGTTATCAGCAATTGCCTAGCAGCAGAGGTGATCCAGTTTGCAAAAAACAAAATCTGCTGCTCTGCTGCTCAAAATTCTTCTGTTTTATACCCTCTCATAAAGGGTATAAAATGATAAAGATATATACCCATTATCTTTATCAATGACTTGGATGAGGGAATTAGGGGCATACTTATCAAATTTGCAGATGATACCAAATTAGGAGGAGTAGCTAATACCCTAGAGGACAGGATCAAAATTCAGAATGACCTGGATAGACTGGAGAGCTGGGCCAAAGCTAACAAAATAAAATTCAATACAGAGAAATGTAAAGTACTGCACTTAGGGCGGAAAAATGAAATGCATAGATATAGGATGGGAGAGACCTGGCTGAACAAGACTACATGCGAAAGGGATCTAGGAGTCCTAGTAGACCACAAATTGAACATGAGTCAACAGTGTGATGCGGCAGCTAAAAAGGACAATGCGATTTTGGGCTGTATCAATAGAAGTATAGTATCTAGATCAAGGGAAGTAATAGTGCCACTCTATTCTACGTTGGTCAGACCTCACCTAGAATACTGTGTCCAGTTCTGGGCACCGCAATTCAAAAAGGATATTGACAAATTGGAGCATGTCCAGAGAAGGGCAACTAAAATGGTGAAAGGTCTGGAAACGATGCCTTATGAGGAGAGACTTAGGGAGCTGGGTATGTTTAGCCTGGAAAAAAGACGGCTAAGAGGCGATATGATAGCCCTGTTTAAGTATTTGAAGGGATGTCACGCTGAGGATGGAGCAGGCTTGTTTTCTGCTGCTCCAGAGACTGGAACACGGAGCAATGCATGCAAGTTCCAGGAACAGAGATTCCACCTCAACATTAGGAGGAACTTTTTGACAGTCAGAGCTGTTCGGCAGTGGAACACACTCCCTCAGAGCGTGGTGGGGTCTCCTTCCTTAGAGGTCTTTAAACAGAGGCTGGATTGCCATCTGTCGGGGATGCTTTGATCGAGATTTCCTGCGAGGCAGGGGGTTGGACTGGATGGCCCTCGTGGTCTCTTCCAACTCTACAATTCTATGATTCTATGATTCTCTCCAACCTTTGCTTAGCCAATCAGCTAAAAGATCTCACTCCTCCCACAGTTATTTCATCCAATGAAAATAAAGATCTTATCTATAACCCTGCTTGCAGTATGGTATGAGTCATTACCCTCCTACCTGTCTCGGCTACTGTGCCTACCAAGGTTTATCTTCACCGATGTCTTCTCTTCTTGAGTACAAGTGCTCAGGCATTTTTTTCTGGAATTATGCCAGTCAATTGCTCTTATTTTTCCTCACACTTTCAACTTTTATCTTTATTTATAAACAGGTTGGCTCCATGCTCAGAGCTTGCATGGGTCTATGTTTATAATATGCTAACTAATGCACATTCATTACAACATCAAGAACTTAAATGAGGCAAAGAGAACTCTAAAAAAGCAACCAAACATGTTATAGGGAACTATTTAAAAAATCCTCTCTACAGAAGGATTGCAGGTAGTGTTGATCAGTGGTAGGTAAAGTTATTAAATGTCCTGTTTCTGTGGCCCTTGACCCCTCTGGACTCCCTGAACCACCCTTTTTCTGGTGGGGAAAAAGTTAATTGCTTCTTCTGAAACCCACTGTTGATACTGCATCCTCTGTAAGATAAAGAGAGTTTTCTGGAGCTGGCGGCTTGGCACATGACAATCCCTGAAACCAGACTTTAAAGCTAGTGTGAGCAAAAGGTGGTCCATGGCCTACATGGCATGCCTACTGCTCTTTTGTGGCCCCCTCATTTAAAAATCAGCTTCGTTTTTAAGTAGTTTCCACCTTTGATCATGCAAAAGTCCCTCCTCAATGTATGGAAATGCACAAAAATACCACCACCTCATACCCACAAGCACCCCAGAACCCTGTACCATCCCAGAGGAAAACAGAGGTATTTGGGCTTACTTTGGAGGTGGTACAGCTGGAGGGACAGGCTGGGGGAAATTGTTCCCAGGTGACCACTCTGCCTTAAACATAATGACCTTTACAGTGGTTATTCAATACCTACAGAATTGTTTCTCTGGAAGATAGTGACATCCTCTCCATATATTGAACAAAAGTGCAGGCGTCTTACTATTTTTAGTTGTTTTTTCTTTACCATACCCCTAGAAGTACTTAGAAAGGAATGCCATGATCACTAAAAGTCAACATAGTTTTTTCAAAAAACATGTCATGTCAGACTAATCTTTTTTTGATAGAGTTACATACTTGGTAGATGAAGGGGATGTTGTGGATGTAGTGTATCTTCATTTCATTAAGGCCTTTAACAAAGTCCCCCATGATATTCTTGCAAAAAAGTTAGTAACATGCAGTCTAGACAATGAAACTGTTAGGTGGATTTGTAATTGGTTGATAGGTTGAATCCAAAAGGTTGTTACCAATGGCTCCTCTTCATCCTGGAGAGAAGTGACCAGCGGGGTGCCACAGGGTTCTGCCCTGGGCCCAGTGCTATTCAACATCTTTATCAATGACTCGGATGAGGGAATAGAGGGCATACTTATCAAATTTGCAGATGACACCAAATTAGGAGGAGTAGCTAATACCCCAGAGAACAGGATCAGAATTCAAAATTACCTGAACAGATTAGAAAGCTGGGCCAAAACTAACATAATTAATTTCAGCAGGGAGAAATATAGGATACTACACTTGGGCAGTAAAAATGAAATGCACAGATATAGGATGGGTGACACCTGGCTTGATGGCAGTACATGCAAAAGGGATCTAGGAGTTTTAGTGGACCACAAACTGAACATGAGTCAGCAGTGTGACACAGCAGCTAAAAAAGCCAATGCGATTCAGGGCTGCATGAATAGGAGTATAGTGTCCAGATCAAGGGAAGTAATAGTGCCACTCCGTTGTGCTTTAGTCAGACCACACCTGGAATACTGTATCCAATTCTGGGCACCACAATTCCAGAAGGATATGGATAAGCTGGAATGTATCCAGAGGAGGGTGACCAAAATGATGGGAGGTCTGGAAGCAATACCTTATGAGGAGCAACTTAGGGAGCTGGGTATGTTTAGCCTGAGGAAGAGAAGGTTAAGAGGGGACATGATAGTCATGTTTAAATATTTGAAGAGATGTCATACTGAGGATGGAGCAAGCTTGTTTTCTGTGGCTCTCGAGACTAGGATACGGAACAGTAGACTCAAACTACAGGAAAAAAGATCCTATCTAACCATTAGGAAGAACTTCCTGACAGTAAGAGCTGTTCGGCAGTGAAATACATTGCCTCGTAGTGTGGTGGAGTCTCTTCGAGGTTTTTAAGCAGAGACTGGATGGCCATCTGTCAGGAGTGCTTTGATGGTGTATTCCTGTATGGCAGGGGATTGGACTGGATGGCCCTTGTGGTCTCTTCCAACTCTATGATTCTATGATTCTAAGTATTTGCTTTTCTGTATAACTCATCAGTCCTTTCCTACATGCTCTTCTGTTTTGTAGAGTTCCAAAGTACTTGCAAAGAAGGAGCTTTCATACATGCCGGTCATTGGGTGGATGTGGTATTTCCTTGAAATGGTTTTCTGTAAGCGCAAATGGGAGGAGGACCGGAAGACTGTGATGCAAGGCCTACTTAACCTCCGAGATTATCCTGAAAACTTCTGGGTAAATATTGGCAGACTTGGTTATTAATCACTGTTTCATTTTTTTAGGATGTAAATCTTCACTTTTTTCAGTCTCTCACATATGTACATGAAACCATTTCCCAGAGTTGGTGTCCCACTGGGCAAGATTACTTGGGCTTCACTTTCTCCAGACCCCCTTCTCCCCACACCCCATTGGACTAATAAACTGCCTCTTTGCAGCCACCTTTGCAGGCAGGAGAGATTTGTCTTCTCATTTCCAGCTCAAAGAGGAGCTTATCTGGTGAGAGGCTGTGCCTCATGTGCTCTCTGGTTAGGCAGTGTTGCTTCCTAATTATTTTTGCAGAGCAGTGGCCCTGGTTGGGTCAGATAAATGCAGATGAAAGTCACCAGTGGAGGATTTCCCAACAAAATAAATACAAGCTTCAGACAAGATATTTCCCTGAGTACTGCAGTAGGGGTGGAAAAAGTTAAATTCTCTCCTATGGCCTATTAATCCCATTAATTACCTATCTTGTCTTTCCTTCTAATGGTGCTGTTTGCTTTTTGAAAGAATCTTCACCATTAGATTAAAAGATGCATTTAAAGTATCACATCTAATTTAGCTTTTAGTCTGTTTGGTACTGGTGTGGAGGATTTTCTCTCCTCCCTTCCCCCAATTTTGTTACTGCACAGGGCAGGAACAGAATTAGTTGCGGAAAAATTAAACTTCCCCTCCCTGCACATGGTGGTCCCAAATCTAACAGGGTTCCTGTGGCTTACTTTAAAGGAAGTGCAAGTAGAAGGGAGAACAACTTACAGTAAAATCATGCTATAACCTGAAGACAGCATTAAGCCCTCTAAAAGCCATTTAAAAAGTCCATGTTGAAAAGATGATAGAGATGGCAGTGGTACCACTTTTGTGCTCTAAAAATAACACAACCATTCTGTCACAAGTAGCTGTTCTCTTGGACCAGACAAGAAGGATGGCAACTAGCTGGAAAGATTGTTCAGGTGTTAGTTACTATGGCACAGATACATGACTATGCTAGTTCTTATTGCATAGCGGCCCCTTCATCCATGAACATGCACTTTCAGCAGAACTGTATGATGATTTTTGAAGCCTGGTGTTCCTCATTTTTAGCAGTTACACCTTCTGTGGCTTAATGCTTATTATGCCTTACTAGCCAGGTACACTTTTATGATTTATCTGCAGTGCTGCATAAGTGCCTGTGACTCTACAGTGATCATTTATTTTCTTCTGGGCAAACTGTCTGCCAGGATACAGTGAAAGAATTGGTTTCAGTTATTTTTGTTATTCTTGCTATTGTTGTTGCACATTTATCTTCTTTATCATGCTGATTATTCCTTTCTTTCTCTCTTTCAGTTTCTGATTCATTGTGAAGGCACAAGATTCACAGAACAAAAACATGAAATCAGCATGCAGGTGGCTGAAGCCAAAGGCCTCCCCAAGCTCAAGTACCACCTCCTGCCACGGACAAAGGGATTTGCTGTCACCGTCCAGTGTTTGAGAAATGTAGGTAAGGAATGGCACACAGAGCAAATTATAAGACATTAAAACTCTCTTTGCACAGGTTGCTGTATCTCACAAATGAGTGTCAAGAATTGAAAGAGAATTTGAAATTGGCTTACACTAGCCCCTAAATTAGGCAGTTTTTCTATAAACCTTTTAAGATAGCTCTCCCACCCCCCCACCCCACACTGCATGAATACATCTCCCATTTAGATTTCTATTTCACCCAAACTAGAAAACTGTGATTAATAGTTTGAGAATAAGCCAGACAATTAAACCATGGTTTCAAGATGGTTTAGTATCCTGGCTGCTCTTCGCTGATGTTGCTGCCCTTGTTGCCCACACAGAAGCAGGTCTGCAGCGCCTAACATCCTGCTATGCAACAGCTGCAGAGCTGTTTGGGCTGGAAGTCAACCTGAAGAAAACAGAAGTTCTTTACCAGCCTGCACCACAGGACGAACACCACCATCCCCACATTGCCGTCAGCAAATCTGTGCTCAAGTCCATTCAGCAGTTCACCTACCTGGGAAGCATCATCTCCTCAGATGCCAAGATTGACAAAGAGATCAATCACAGATTAGCAAAGGTATATAGCACATTTGGAAGACTTTACAAAAGAGTCTGGAGTAATAAACACCTGAGGCGAAGCACAAAAATCTGTGTGTATAGAGCCATTGTACTGTCTATTCTCCTTTATGGGTCTGAAACACGGGTCACCTATCGCCACCACTTACGACTCCTTGAACGCTTTGATCAGCGCTGTATAGGCACAATCCTAAATATACACTGGACTGACTATGTGACGAATGTTGCTGTCCTTGAGCAAGTAGGGATCACCAGCATTGAGGCCATGATATTGAGAACACAGCTGCGCTGGGCAGGACACGTTTCTAGGATGGAGGACCATTGCCTCCCAAAAATAGTACTCTACGGTGAACTTGCCACGGGTCAGCATAAGAGGGGCGCTCCAAAAAAGTGATACAAGGACTCTCTGAAACAACATCTCAGGCTTGGCCAAATTGATCACCAACAATGGTCCGTCCTGGCCTCACATCGGGAGGCATGGAGATGCACTATCCACAACGCTGCAGCCTTATTTGAGAACTCATGCCGAACAAGTCTTGAAGAGAAACGACAATGCAGAAAGAATCACAACCCAGAAACATCACCCAAGGAGACCTTCTGCTGTGCTTTCTGCAACCAGACTTTCTTTATCTCGGATTGGCCTTTTCAGTTATCAGTGTGCTTGCAGAAAGCGTGGGATGAATCTTCGTTTGCGAAGAAAAGCCAGAGAGAGAGAGAGAGAAAGAGAGAGAGAGAATCCTGGCTGGTTCTAAAGTCTTATTAATAACTTATTAAAAAGTGATGTGATTGTTCAAAATTCTGCCATCTGTTTCCATGAATAAGCTTGTCTGGTTTATCTCTTTGAAACTCATAGCAGATAACTGTAGCAGATTTTTTCCTATTTATTCCTTTTACCCTTTCTCACCTTTCCTGCTGTTGTACCATTGTCAGTTTAGAATGTTAACTTCTTGGGGCAGGAATCTATCCTTTTGTCCCTTGCATACTTTTTGTAAAATGCCCTGAATGTTAGTATTGTACAGTGGACCCTCCATATCCATGGGCTCTAGATCCACAGATTCAACTGTCTGAATACAGTATTCAAAAACATTTTTAAAGAACATCTCATCTCTCCTCTGCCCTGCTGTTCTGCAGCATGCCCCTACAGAGGGTGAAGAAGCTGCTGAGGTGGGGCAGGGGAGAGAGCAAGAGGGAGGAAGAGAAGAAAGGTTGTCAGGGTGGGATGGGGAGGGGAGGTTGGTTGTGGCTTGTGCACTTGGCAGTTTCTTTTGGGGTGCGCGTGGGAGGAAGAGAGGGAGCTGGCTGTCAGGGTAGGGAAGGGAGACTGATGCTTACACACATGGCAGTTGCCTTTGGGATGCGTGCGGGGTGTGGTAGAGTGGAAAGGATCGGGTGGCACTTGAGGTTTATATAAAGTCCCTTGTATAGGACTTGAGCAGGTGCAGTTTTGGGGGTCCACAAGAGGGTCATGGAACTGTATATAATAGTAACAACAATAATTTCTTTAGCTTGGGCAAACTTCCCATGGGACACTGCATGCATTCAATAAAAATGCTTATCTGTGTTAGCAGGACATGTCTCCATTTTAACTGAGTGCAGTTCCTGGATTTTCTCGGCTTCCCTCAGCCACAATAAACACCAGGATTAATTTTTTTAAAAAAATGCTTATCTGTGATAGACAATCCCTTATTATTAGTAGAGATGTCTCTGGCTGATATTTGCAGTCATGATATATAAAACCATAAGATGTGAGCACACACTATTTTAGTTTCATATTTGATTTTTCTGCCGATAATTTTTGTTTGCTTCCAAAAAGAACCTGGGAGTTGGCTGCCACAGCTGGAAGACAGGGGTTATACATATTCAAGTACTTTGCTTAATGTTACATTTAGCTAAGAAACCAGCTCCTTGCGAAAACAAATAATCTTTTATTTCCTCGGTGTTAGAATCTATGCTGCCACGTCCTTTGAATGAAGTTCATAAAATAATATTAATGTAATATTTTATTTTATGATGATATTTTAATAAAATATAATATTTCTTTTATATTTAAAAGAAATTGAGAGAGAACATGAGTGTAATAATATTGCTTTTTCTGACTCTGTTATATGTTTATGTTTATAGGCCCCCTTCTCCTATGCAGCTTGTATTCTCTCAGTGCTGCCTTGGTTACACAATAGTTTCTATTGTGATATCTGAAGTGAGCAAATTGTATCTAGTGAGAACTAAACATTCCTTATCTCAAATCATGCACTGAAGCCATGTTTTGACATTGTCTTTGGCTAACTATGGTTTGGAGACTTTCCTAGTTAGCATTCATTGTAATTTGCTGGATTTGGCAATCTCAAGAACTGATGACTTGAGCCAGCCAAGAACTGGAGGATGGCATCCTTACAGAAGGGGAGTAGAGCTGTCCATGAGACACACATGATGATCAAATCATAGTTTGGGAGAAAGGTGGGATATAAATCCAATAAAAAAATAAATTGGTTGCTAAATAAACTTATGCTAGTAATGTCTACAGTTGTCCCTTCCCATTCGTGGGGGTTAGGGGCAGAGCATCGGCACGAAACTGAAAAAAAATGCAAATTAATTAAGCCCGCAACAGGGAATGTGCAGCTTTGTGGTGAGCTCTGGGGCTTCCTCAGCCTTCGTTCCCTGGGGGGGGGGGAGCCAAAGCCTGAGCACACCCTTGGCGGCTTTGTGGCCAGCGTGGGGGTTTCCTCAGCTTTCAGCTCCTCCCCGCCACAGGGAATGAAGGCAGAGGAAACCCCCAACGCTGGCTGCAAAGCTGCATGTTCCCCGTTGTGGGGGAGAGCTGAAGCCTGAGTACACCCCCGGCGGCTTTCTGCAAATACACAAAACGGCAAAAGGAAAAGCAGCAAATAGGAAGGGACGACTGTATTTTATCTGCTTTATTCACATATAGACCTCTCCTTGAGATCATTTCTCAGTTCTGGGAGAGCAAGCCTTTATTTTGAACTCTTCCTATGAGATCACACACACCCCTGCTCACAAGTCCACATGCCTAACACCCAAAGTGTTTTAATATAAATTTTAACTCAAAATGGTGCATTTTTAAAATTCGTGTGAATTTTAGACTGAGTATTAATTGCAGTGGCTGCTGTGACTTTTAGCATGCTTTCAAGCCGACTTGAAAAAAAATCAGGTGGGAAATATATCAAGTAAATAAATGAAAAATAAAATTGTTCAACTTGTACTAATACATCTGAAATTTCTGATTACATTACAGCATTTCCTTTAATTAGACATATTTATTAATTTTCTTGGTTCTTTTTAAAACACCCTTCCCTTTTATTTTATATGAATTACTGTATACAAAGAAGTAGTGGCATGTGTGTGCATGTATGTATTGTATGTGGCAGAAATACCGAATAGTTTACATTGCTGACAGTTTTCACCGGGTGCCTGAAATATGACAGTCTTTCATTAATACGTTTAGTATGATATCACATATAACTGTGTTCTCTTCTGAGCTTGAATTCTATTAAAACTGAGCACTTTATAGGTAGCTAGAGTGCTCTATTTTTTCACTGGTTCATTGGCCCAAAGCAGTACAAAAAGTTATTTTGTTTTAATCCCTTTGCTATATGTTATCCTTTGACATAATATATGAGGGGAACCATTCTTACTTATTGAATGTGCTGATATTTCATTGATCTAATTAGCTGTCCAGAGGAAATTGTGTATGTATTAGATTTATACACAAGTGTAAGCAGTAAGATGATATGTGATTTACTGGCCTAAAGTATTTTCTTCTCTGGGGGTGAGGTTTCAGATTCCATTTCTTTTCAAAGTTATCATGATTTAACCTTCCTTCAAGTAGAACTCAAAGCCTGTCCTCATTTTTATGCTCTGCTACAACATCTGTTAAGGTCTTCCTCCTTTTCCTTTCAATGATTAAATCCAGTGACTCTCTGGAATCATTGTCTTTTGTTAGAGATCTCTCCCCACTAGGTTATATAACATGAGTTTTGGACATGTCCTTAATCTGGCATGTCCTTAAATAAGCACATTGTACTTACCCCATCCATCCCAGTCCCAATTGGACAAACAGCTTGCTTTGTGTACCTGCTATTTCCATGTCATTGTCTGTTTCTAAAGTTATTGGGAGGCCTTCCATCAGGGTGTTGTTTGTATTCAGTTTCTTACTTCAGCAGGTACAGTACAATCACAACCATATCTCATCTTTCCTCTCCCTGCAGCCTCTCTTTTTTTTCTGAAGTCACTTTTGGTATTACTGGTTTTGGAAGGGGAAAAAGTTGTGCTGATAGCTTGGGGCAGTTTCACCTGTATAATCTGGTCCCCCCCCCCCACATCTCCTCACACTCTATAGTGCTTTGTTCAAGGACATGCCATGAATCATATTATGCCTTACAAAGAAACAGCCACATTTCTGATCTGCTGTGTAATGGGGGGGGGGCAGGGGAGGAATGTCAATTTGTCATATATGGGTGTGTGGTTTTTTTCCTTATTTGTATATTTAGAGTTGAACCAAGCAGTATTAGTTGTGGTGAAAGAACCATGGTATTTAGATTTTTTTTACTCTTTCCAGTGAGAAATGTCAGCAGTTTCAGCTCTGGATGAAATGTTAATTCAATAAATAAATACATACATACATACATACATACATACATTCCAGCAAATCTTTCAAGTCTGTGGGGAAAGATTGCTTGTTAATTATAAGTGGTGCTTTAAACAGTGGTAGTGAATGATGAGAACCAACATACGACTTGCTTGTGGATTGACTTGGCCTCATTAGTCTTAGTTATTGGCAGCTGAGTAAGTACTGCTTTGTCATTTTGGAGGACTGTTTTAACTGGTATATCAAGCTCTCTTAGCCTTCCTCCAATCTCTAATTCAGGTTGGCAGTTCACCTTGCATTGCAGCTTTGCAAGCTACTGCTACTGTGGTAACAATTATTGGCTTACCCATCACTTCCAGAAAGTAAAAGCACAACCTCTAGAGGCCACTTTTGCATTTATATTTTACTTGTAGTATTTTAGATCCACTCAGTTTCTGGAGTTGCTATCTTTTCCCTGCATTTACTCAAGCTTTTGACTGTAAAAAGCTATAAAATGCCAGAGGCTTTAAATAAGTTGTCTTTCTTTCCCTCCAACTTGTATTATTCTCTCCCAGGCGGCTGTATTCAATTGCAAAATTGTCATTAAAAAAACAAGCAAACAAACCTTAAGTTGACTGAATTTCTTTTAAAAATGGGGATATTACTGATATTTTGATGGAGCATAGGAGTGAGCCTACCTGACCTTTAAGATCTGTAGGGGAGGCATCTCTCTCTATCCCACTGCCTTTACAGGCAGGGTTCATACGAACTCAGGAGAAGTCCTTCTACATGGCTGTTCCCACGCTTTGGGACTCCCTCCCTAGGAAAGCTAGGATGGCTCCGTCTTTGTTGTCCTTTCAGTGGCAGATTGAGACCTTTCTTTTCTATCAAGCCTTTGAAAACTGATTTGTAAGAAGAAAAGGTCTTTTTGTGGTGCTGTACTGTTCTTAATCTTTGTTTTAACATAAGATTTTAAATGGTTTTAAGTCTGTTGCTGTTTAATACTGTTTCAATCTTAATTTTTGTATGCCTTTAACTATATGTGCTTTTATTGTAATTTTCTGCCTTTTTGTAAGCCAGTTTGAGTCCCAGTCCTCATTCCAGCTGTAGCAACAGGGGGACATCCATATTCTGGTTCTCCTGCTGTGGTGGAGAAAAAAGGCAGGGATTGTGTCCCCACTGAGGGGATTGGTCTGATTGAGCTTCACTTCAGTTTTATCATTCATTTAAGGACTACTTTCCCTTAAAAATAAAAGAAAACATGCAGAAAGTGGGCATCGCAGTCTGGCATGATGGTAGCCTGTTAGCTCCCAGATTTCCTGGCTGTGTTGGTCACAACATAGTTGAGTGTTCCAGTAACCACTAGCCTCATTGTTCTTCATTTATGCCTATGGGGTGGAGAGAAGGAGAGGAGAGAGAAAAGAAGCACAGCCAGTTGCCTAAGCGCTATTCTGCATGTCCCAGCCTGCAGGCGTAGCAGCAACTGGATGTTTTAGCTGATGGAGTAAAGGCTATTGTGAAGCAATTTGGACTGTGGTCAGGGAAACTGGGCTTCATTTCAGGTTTCCAATTCAGACTTGGCCTCATTGACCCACAGGATTTTTCTTAATTCAGTCCCTACCTCGACATTCTTTGTTTCAAGTGTCCATTTCAGCACCTCTCCTTTCTCAGGTTCCTACTTCACAGCCTGGTACCTACTGTTGCATTGATCTTAAGACAAGTTAACTTACAGTCGAATCTTGCGCATATTTACTTGAAAGTTAGCCCTACTGTGGTCAGTGAGGCTTGCTTACAGGTAAGTGGTTGTCCCACATTTCACCAACTTGTTGCCTTCCACATGTGCTGGACTAATAAATTCATGGCCAGTGGCCAAGCTGACTGAGGTTGATGGGGGTTATAGTACAGCACAGCTGGAGGACACCATTTTGGGAATGGCTGGTATATAGACTTTGCCACCTTAAGGAAGTTTGCAGAAGGAAAGAGTCTTGTTTCTTCTCCACATGCCATATCTGGAGGATACTGCGCTCCTTCAGAGAGGATTTTCTGAGGTCACAGATGACTTGAAGGAATGGGAGAAAATCCCTTTGTGAACTTCCCTTTGCCAATTCAAAGTAAGATCTAAGTCTTTGTTTCTTTTTTTTAACCACCTATTATCACAGAGGTCACCACTAACCATGTTGTTGCTTATTTAAAAGTACCCATGTGTAGAGGTATGAAGATTTGTTGAAAAAAAAAGCATAAACATTGAAGGGGGACTCTTCCCCCTCTATTTTTTTCTAAACTGTTTTCTTCCCTGAAAAATTGGAAAAAAAGAACTGTGGAACGTTTTCCTTTGGAATGGTGAATACCATGTTTAAGGCAAGTTGTCCATATATTTTGCATTTACTGAAATTATTTCTAAAAAGCTATGTAATAAGAAAACTTTTATATAAGGCCACACATAGTATCATGTCATTGCAAGTCCTGATCTTGGTTACCTTTGAAACTTTTAAAATGGGAATGAATACTTCATATCTGCTTGAAAGACTTGGGCCTCGGTTCCACAGGAACTTTTGTTGCGCTAAGTATCGCATTAGCGCACTTTCGATTTTGCATCGGCAAGTTCCCACGGGAAAATTTCGCATCCTTTTTAATTCCGTGTTCTAATTCCCATTTGATTAATACTGTGGAGTATTTAAATGTGCAAATTTGAACATATCGGGATATTTTAGTTCCCACGACTTCGAAATTACGCATATGTTGTCAGTAGTATCTGTCAATCAATGAGGTACGTCATTCGTTGTAGACGTATTTCCTTTGGGAATTCCCGCCACCCGAACACCCATTGGTCATCCTCTTAAACCCTCTTTGGCTCCTGATTGGGCATCTAGTCATCTTTTACGGTCTTTGTTTTCCTCAGTGGTGCAAAGAGAATTGCTGCCGCCATGGAGGTTTTAGCTACGCTAATTTCCTGCTTATATTTGGCTATCAGAGTACTTTCTACAATGGTTTTATTCTCTGAAAGGTGTTGTTCCTACCGAAGAAGAATCCTTATCAGGAAAATCAAAAGACTCCATAAAGAACAAAACACTTCCGAGTACTTTGGTATGCAGTCTGACTTTAAGAGGAATATTATCACCGCATTCATTCTACTCGGATGGGCTCTTTGGGCTTTAGGAGGACAGATCTCCGGTTTGGGTTTGCGTTCCTCGACACTCTATTGGGAGAGATGTTTGCCTCCACTCCGAAAATGGCATGAAGCTCTGCATAGAATGGCATTGTTGCAGCATCATTACCACTCTTAGAGTTATGATCCCTTATTTCCCTATATTTCTGACGCATCGTTTTCGATTTCGTGCGGCATTCTTCCGGGGTTCGGTTGTGTCCACGCTTTTGCATTTCTGTGGCTATTTTCTCGAACACATCGATATTCCGATGACACAGACGTAGTTGTTCCTGTACTTTCTTTTCCCCCCAAAGAGCCAGTAAATCAATAGTTTCGGCATGAGTCCAAGCTATTCCCCTGCCCCCCTTCTTTGTTCTCTGCACAGACTCCATCAGGAAAAAGAAAAGATGTTTACAGATGCTTCAAAGGAGATAGGAGTGCCGGATGTGTAGGCGGGTTATCTGTAGCGTCACGATTTAAAACCGCCCACTTTCCCTACATTTAACATCACGAATTTAAACATGACGGATAGTTCCCAAATGCGATAATGCGCAAACTTGCGACACTTTTTTAAAAAAGGCGGAAAATCAGCAGTGTCATTAAGTGCACCACTTATGGGTGTTTTAGACCCCCTCCTTCTGAATAGGGCGCTGTTGCTTCGGAATGCGTGGGAACTATAAGGCTTCTTGTCGCATTCTTTGAGGATTTATTTTGCCGTGGAAACAACACCTAGAGGAGGTAAAGTAATTTCCCCTGTTTTACTAATGCTGATGGTTTCTTCTATTTTGTTATTATTATTTTTTTTTGCCTGCTCTTTATAAAGTGGCAAAACAAAGGGAGTTCCTTACATTCAGTTCAAGTGTTCATTATAATTCAGGACCTTGGAGATTATCAGACGACTAAATTAATTGATTACAGGGATGACAGGGGATCGCCAAAGGGCTAACATTTTGGATGATGTCATCTTCGTCCTGTTATGCCCCTGTCCTGGTTCCATGCTGCCCTCGTTTGTTCTTATTCACGGTTCAAGCCATGACTAGATCACCCATTCCATTCCTGTCACAGAACGATGGGCGAGCAAAAAAGTGCGCCGTTATGCTGGCGTGATTCCAGCCGCAGTGGGAAGTCTGTGCCAAACACTTCCGGTTGAATTTGGGACATCCAGGTAAGAGACACCCCCCCCCCCCCGGTTCTTGTATTTTTTAAACTGTGTTTTTATGCTTGCTGTCACTTTTCGATCTTTCTTTTACTTTTTATTTTTGAATTTCCCATGCGCTCGTTCTCTCACGAGAACAACCGGGAACTCAAACCAGGAAGTGAATGGGGCTCTGTTAGAGCTCCATTCACTCCTGGGCTGCCGGAGGGGAGGGGATGCAGTTTTTATCCTGCTATCAAGGTAGGTCTGGAAAAAAAATATATACACTGTTACAGGGATGGAGGTAGTGGCAGTAGCTAGATGGTGAGATGGGGACACTATATTCGTCCCGTGTCTGAAAAATAACATTGTAATAACATTTGTAATAGCAAAATAAACATTTAATAAAGTAAATGCAATTTATAATTACAGTGTGCCCTTGGTATCCACTGAGGTTTTGTTCCAGAACACCCCATGGATACCAGAATCCATGGATACTCAAGTCCCATTATATGCAATGACATAGTACAATGGTGTCCCTTATATAAAATGGCAAACAGCAAGGTTTACTTTTTGGATATTTTTTTCTGAATATTTTCTAGCCGTGGTTGGTTGAATCCATGGATGCAGAACCTGAGGATACGAAGGGCGAACTGCACTGTCTGAATTAATTGTGCTTTAAATATACCAGATAAGATAATTTTATGCCAAATCAATTTATATGTGTCATATTTTGTATTTCTAAAATAACAAACTTTCAAAATTGCATTTTCCCATTTTTTTCCAGAAATTTTCAATTTTTTCCCTGGGGGGAAAAAACCTAGGAAAATCAGTGTTTTTTACTTTATGACTTCAAAATTTCTGGAAGTTTTACATCTCTACCCTTGTATCATGTCCAACATCATGGAGCTCTGGACATCCATTGGCTTAGTCACATGACGGGGCAGACTTCACTGTGTATTTCTTTGAGGTTAACAGCAAGAAATTTTTTCAGTGGAATTTGATCTGTATTTTCTGGATTCTAATTACTCTTTTTGACTGAACTAAGCTCTGGGGGAAGTGTTGGTGTCATATCCCCATATATTATTGTCTGTGTCAAAACATTAAAGTGTAAATAGTTAAAACGTTTTTTAAAATGCAAATATATAGTCTTTTGCTGCAGAAGACCACACTTCTCAGTTTGAGAGACCCAGTCAACTTTCACAATATTCATTGTGATGGCTCAGTAATTATAAAAACTTGTCTGTGGAAGCAATCACAGTGTGATGTCTTCCTTTGCAGTTTCAGCTGTGTATGATTCAACACTGAACTTTAGAAATAATGAAAATCCAACATTGCTGGGAGTTTTAAATGGGAAGAAATACCATGCAGATTTATATGTGAGGCAAGTATTTTTCCCTTCCTCTTTCTTTCCTGAGTGATGCATTGTGTTTGTAAGCAAAAACAGCTGATGTTAAAACTCAAAGCAGCCAATACATCCTATTGTACTTTTGACATATTAGTTGTCCACTAATACCTTCATTTTTGTTGAGTTGCTACTGTTTAAATTCCACAGTGAAAGGAGGAGAGTGGCTTTCCCCCCCTTCTGCATCTTCATGCTGCCCTTTTATTCTTTACCACCTGTAGGCGGATTCCATTAGAGGAAGTCCCAGAAGATGAGCAGGAATGTTCTAATTGGCTTCACAAACTCTATCAAGAAAAGGTTGGTGTATTATTTAGCAGCTCTTGTGATGATTAAGAGTTTACGTGGATTGTAGTCTCTTTGTACTCAGCAATGTCTCTTGCAATGCTTATGTTAAACTGGTTTCCTTAATGGATTTAAAAAAGCAGCCATTCATAATGAGGAGGAGGAGGGAAGGGCAAAGGAAAAAGAGAGACCTCCCTCAGAGCTTAATGGGTCTGCTGTTTCCTTCTGTACAGCACAAAACACATCATCTGCTGGATCTTTTATTATTGGGCCATGCTGTGGATTGTGTACAAGGCATGATATACAGTACTGTTTCCCACTGTTTCCTCCCTCACTCTATCACCCTTCCCCACACACACATTTCAAATCCACCATACATTTCTTTGGACAATTGTGATTCAAATTGATTAGAAACTTTTGAATAGGCATGCTACATACAAAGAGAGGAATTGTACTCAACCAGTCAATTATTTTAGGTATATTCTTTGTTTCCCCCAAGTCTAGGAGTCAAGGTGGCTTAAAGAATCATAGAATCATAGAATTGCAGAGTTGGAAGAGACCACGAGGGCCATCCAGTCCAACCCCCTGCCACGCAGGAAATCTTGATCAAAGCATCCCCGACAGATGGCCATCCAGCCTCTGTTTAAAGACCTCCAAGGAAGGAGACCCCACCATGCTCCGAGGGAGTGTGTTCCACTGCCGAACAGCTCTGACTGTCAAAAAGTTCCTCTTAATGTTGAGGTGGAATCTCTGTTCCTAGAGCTTGCATCCATTGCTCCACGTTCCAGTCTCTGGAGCAGCAGAAAACAAGCCTGCTCCATCCCCAGCGTGACATCCCTTCAAATACTTAAACAGGGCTATCATATCGCCTCTTAACCGTCTTTTTTCCAGGCTAAACATACCCAGCTCCCTAAGTCTCTCCTCATAAGGCATTGTTTCCAGACCTTTCGCCATTTTAATCGCCCTTCTTTGCACACACTCCAATTTGTCAATATCCTTTTTGAATTGTGGTGCCCAGAACTGGACACAGTATTCTAGGTGAGGTCTGACCAAGGCAGAATAGAGCAGCACTATTACTTCCCTTGATCTAGACACAATACTTCTATTGATGCAGCCCAAAATTGCATTGGCCTTTTTAGCTGCCGCATCACATTGTTGACTCATGTTCAACTTGTGGTCTACTAGGACTCCTAGATCCCTTTTGCACGTAGTCTCATTCAGCCAGGTCTCCCCCATCCTATTTCAATGCATTTCATTTTTTTGCCCTAAGTGCAGTACCTTACACTTCTCCGTATTGAACTTCATTTTGTTAGCTTTGGCCCAGCTCTCCAGTCTATCCAGGTCATTCTGAATTTTGATCCTGTCCTCAGCTACTCCTCCTAATTTGGTGTCATCTGCAAATTTGATAAGTATGCCCCTAATTCCCTCATCCAAGTCATTGATAAAGATGTTGAATATCACTGGGCCCAGGACCGAACCTTGTGGCACCCCACTGGTCACATCTTATACAAATAAAACCATGTATTGCTTAAAATGTACAAAAATACCAAGGTTGTCTGTAAAATTAACACCATTTAAAACATTTAAAACCATGGAATGAAATTATGCCACACAGTAAACAATTTTTTTAAATAAGAGAAGCACATCCAAGGGGGAAATGTGTATATGTGAGCTGAGCTATTATCTAAGCACTGATGCCACTATCCTCTTTTTCTCCTCAACCAGGACTCCTTTCAAGAGGAATACTACAGAACAGGAGTCTACCCTGGTACTCCAATAGTGCCACCCCGACGTCCATGGACTCTCTTGAACTGGCTTTTTTGGGCCTTATTGCTGCTATATCCTTTATTCAAGTTGCTCATCAACATGATCAGCAGCGGCTCATCACTTACACTTGCCACATTTGCCTTTGTTTTTGTTGCAGGTGAGTTGCATGCAAACTTAAGAGTGCATCTGGAGGGAGGGACATTACAGCAAAAAAGCCCCCACTGTCTACTGTGGTCTTAAGAATTCTCTTGAATATATGTATTCTGCAGCTAGATACAAACACAGGCAGTTGGTTTCTAGTATGGTGTTATTTTGTGTGGATTGGTAGGGAGGGATGCCCTGCATTGGATGCCCCAGAAATCACCCTAGAGAGAGTGCTGGAATGCAGTTGGCTGAAGTTTCCCTGTGTGTTGTGCTAAACATCACTTAAAACATACCACTCTCGCTTTCCCCTTCCTCTGATTTAGTCTTGCTTTTTAAAGATAGGAAAATTAGGCTGGAAAGTGTTTGCGAAAAAAAATACAACTTTTGAAAAAATTAGGCTGGAAAGTGTTTGTGAAAAAAAATACAACTTGTGAAAAAAAATACAGAAGAAAAGAACATACTTTTCTTCTGGTCAAGGAGCAAAAAGGAAAGGAACACACTGAAGTTAGCAAGTTTTCAAATGGACTGGTGTTTGCTTCTTCATCTGAGAGGGAACTGAGCTAATCCTTTCATTTCCCCCCTTTCTTTCTCTAAAGATTGCTCTTTGGGAAGATCAAACAATGGAGACCTTTAGGCATAACGCTCTCCAGGGTTCCCACCCAACCTTTCTGTCTTATCTGATATATAAGCTTCACGGTAGTTAAAAAGAAATGTTTGCCTGATTTCCTTATACCAGTAGGAAATGTTTGCCTGATTTCCTTATACCGCAGCCTTGTGCATTATTCAAGTGTTCAAATACATACCCTTTTGATAAGAGATTTTATTTTATAAGATTTTAATTACGTTCTTCCCCTGAGGTGCAGGGTTAATTCCTTCCCCTTCCTATTTTACCCTCTTCTAAAAAAGAAGAGAAATTCCCTTTTCTGCATGTCTGTGAAAGGAACAGGAAGCCCTATCTTCTTCTCTTTCTGGCTATCTTAGCCAGTGTATTTTGTGGCTGAGTGGGGAAGTGAAACTGGATTTCCCCACTCCTAATCTGACCGGAGACATAAAAGACATTTGTTTGGGTTTGCGTTTCCCTATGAAAATATCCATTTCTCACCTCCCAAGGCAGGCAATGGGCTATGGGACACAACACAGCTTGCCCATGAAATGTATATATTTTTGATTAGTGCAATATGTTTTGGCAGATAAAAATGCACACAAAACCATATGTCCATTTGAAGAATGTGCACAATTAAAAATGTGCATATTCAAAAGAATGTGCACAAATAGGCTTTTACCAATTGGAAAAGTATGCAGCAAATACAGACATTTGAGAGACTGTATAATTAAACAAGTCTGGGGAGTGGGGAATCTCTCAACCCAATATAGAACTGGAATGGGATGTCAGTGGAATTCTGTGAAATGTAGAGAAAATGAAGCTGACAGAATTTTCACATCTGACCACCACATCACACTGTTTAAAGACTTCCAAAGAAGGAGAGCATCTGAGGCAGTCTGCTCCACTGTCGAACAGCCTTTACAGTAGAAATGTTTTGGTGGAATCTCTTTTCTCATTAAGTTGAATCCATCAGTTCATTTTCTAGTTGCTGGAGCAGCAGAAAACAAACTTTCCCAAACATCTACATGACATCTCTTCAGATATTTAAAAACAGCTATCACGTCAGCTCTCAGTCTTCTGTTCCCCAAGCTAAACATATCCTGTTTCCTAAGTCATTTGTCATAAGTCTTGGTTTCCAGACCTCTGACTATCTTGCTTGACTTCCTCTGAATACTTCCCAGTTTGTCAATATCCTTCCTGAAACGTGATACTCTGAACTGGACACAGTATTCCAGGTGAAGTCTGACCAAAGTAGAATAGAGTGGCTCTACTACTTCCCTCAGTCTGCACACTATACTGCTGTTGATGCAGTCCAAAATTACATTGGCTCTTTTAGCAGCTGCATCACACTGTTGACTGATGTTTAGCTTGTGGTTTACTAAGATCCCTAGATCCTTTCCCCATATAATGATTTCAAGACAGGTGTCACACATCCTACAATTGTGTATTTCACTTTTCCTGCCTAGATGTAGTACCTTACATTTATACCTGATGAAATGATGAAATTCATTCCATTAGTTTTTGGCCTAGTTCTCCAATCTGTTAGTTCTGTTCCTGTCTTCTGGGGTATTAGCTACCCCCCCCCCCGAATTTGTTCATCTGCAATGATAAGTATGCATTCTGTTCCATCATCGAAGTCATTTATAAAGATGTTAACATTGGGCCTAGGACAGAGCTCTGAGGCACCTGACTAGGTTTTTTGAGGTTTTTAAACAAAGACTAGATGGTCATCTGTTGGGAGTGCTTTGATTATGTATTCCTGCATGGCATGAGGTTGGACTGGATGGCCCTTGTGGTCACTTCCAACTTTATGATTCTATGAAATTCTGTAGGTCTAGATGGCAGGACCAATCCGGAAGTGTTGGGAACCTAGGACCGCCCGGCTTAAGCAGGAAGTAGAACAAAGCCTCTTGGGAGATTTTGTCCCTTTGTTCTCCAGTCCTCTTCTCCCACGAGGCCAGTTCTACTTCCTGCTTTGCCGGGCAAGGCAGGTATTCCAGCTCCTCCGGATTGACTACCATTTTAGACCTCCTTTTCTAATCTTTTAACCAACATCCTACCCATCACCCCTTCTATCTTCAACCTCTAAACTTAAAAAAAAAAAAGAATTTTCTCCTTGCTCTTTCCCCCAGCTCCCTCCAATGCACTAGGCCCTCCCGATCTGACCCCCACCCTCCAGTCTCAACTCTTTGTGTTCCCCCCCTCCCCTTCCCCGGCAGCTGAGCGGCCCCAACGGCCAGCCGCCTTCCCCCCGCTGCCGCGGCGTTGCGGCCAGCAGCCGAGCAACGCTGCAAATAACCGCACACGCTCCGCGCCCTCGGGCTCACTTTCCCTCGCTCGCCTCCGCTCCTCCGCGTGCCCCCCCGCGGGCTAGCAACGCGGCTCTGGAGCTTGCCACGCTCCACAGACATGGGAGCAGCGGCACAGGGCTGAGCGCGCCCCCCCTGCAGAGACCAGCACTCCGCGCCGCCACCAAAACGCACCCCCACCCCACCCTCTAGCCCAGATCCGCAGCGGCACGATCCGTGGCGCCCCGCGAGGCTTGAGCCGTGGCGCGAGCACGCCCTCCTCCTCCCGAACGCCTTCCACTCGCACGCCCCCCCGGCAGGTCACTCCCGAGCCCAAGCGGGGACCGCGCCAGACACACCAAAACCCCACTCCAACCTGCTCCGGAGACCACCCCAGGCCATTCCACCCCCTCCCCCATAGCCAGTCTTGGACGTGAGTAAGCCCTGTTTCACAGGCGCCACCTATCGTTCTCTGCCCACATTGCGGCCAGTGAAAACAAACATGGGGGGCAGCAGGAGCAACAGATCTGATGCCAAGCAGGGCATCACCAAACCGAGCAAGAGGGGGACATTGGAGTGTGATGGCCCCAAAAACAGCGCCAGTGAACTCCCATCCACTAGTAGTGCCTCCGCTGGCCTCCTATCTGCACTAGTGGCACAGAGGAGCGCCGCGAAGGAAGTGGAGAGGGCCCTCACTAGTGGTGGCTCCAACGGCGTGCCCAGGGCCACCAACAGCCAGCCGCTCAGTAAATCAACATTTCAGGAGGGCCTGGGAGACGTGGGGGCCGAGGTATCTTCCCTGCCCCCATGGAGCTTCCCCAACAACATCAGCCTATGGGACATCCTGATGAAGAAGACACAGGATAAGGTAGGCGGAACGGCGTTTTCTACTGCCAGGTGCGACCTGGACACTTTGGAATTTTCAAGCGATGGGGAGGAGGGTGAAGGGGAAGCTCTCACGGAAAGGGAGAGAGAGGAGGTTTGGGGCGATGCCCAATGTGAGAACGTAGAAGTAGTCGACATTGAAACCCAGGGGGACCTGGCAGAGCGGGGTGGCGAGAACGTGGAGGAAAAGGCAAAGAAGGCCAAGAAGGAATCAATCCGATTGGCTTTGAAAATGTTATCAGAAGCCCTCATCTCCAATCAGGAGGAAGATCAGGAAGAAAATGCCTGTGCCCTGAACCTCCTGAGGAAACGAAGGGAGAGGGGAAAGACGCCTATTCCAAAAAAAGAATAAGGCACCCCTAAACCCTACAAAACCACTGGAGAATAGAGGGGGAAACGCTAAAGGCAAGAAAAGGAAGGAACCATCCTCTAGGCACTCATCTGCGGAGTCGGATGGGGCCTCAGAAGGAGATGAGATCATCCAAAACTCTAACTTAGACCTAGACCTCACGGGGGACAACGATGACACCCACATCCCTGACGGAGGAAGGGGAACTCTCGGAGTCGGAGACATCAGATTCGGAGGCTGCAGACAGAATCTTCCAAGGGGAAAAGTTCCCATACCTCATCAGCAGGGCTCTGTTCGCCCTGGGGATAGCACCCCCGGTGGTCAGTCAAGACAATATGGATGACCCTCATGCCCCCAGGAGCGAGAAGGCAGCGGCCCTAATGCCCTCGAACAAATCTAAAAGACCACTCTTCCCGTTTCCAAGAGCCTTCTGGAACTTGGTAACCGAGGAGTGGGACAAACCAGCACTGGGAAGGCGGGGCATGGCAGCTGCCCAGAGGTTTTACAGCTTCCCCAAGGAAGTACTAGACAAACTGAAGACCCCAGTGGTAGACAAGCCAGTGGTATCAATGGTCTCCAACTCGCTGGCTCCTAGAGAAGAGGACGGAGTCCTCAGGGACGCCGATGAAAAAAGGGCTGATAGCACCCTCAAGAAGCCGTTCGACTCCTCCACATTAGGGATTAGATCGTCAATGGCCACAGCCCTAATCTCTCGAGCGGCCATTATCTGGCTACAAGAGGTCATGGAGGCCGAAAACCTGGAAACAGGGGCCTTAGACAAGGCCTTCATCAGGATACGCTTAGCCCTCAACTTTATCGCGGATGCCTCACAGGATTCCCTTACATACGCAGCCAGGGCCTCAGGGGCGGCCAACCTGGCGAGAAGATACCTGTGGGTTAAACAATGGGACGCAGATGGCAAATACAGAAACGCCTTGGCCACCGCCGCGTTCAAAGGAGCCAAACTGTTCGGCGAGGATGCTCTCAAAGATATACTAGTCGAGACGAAAGACAAGAAGCAGGCAATGCCCTCAGCAGGGTGTAAGCACGATAAGAGGACTTTCAGACGCTCAGCCCAGACCAATAGCTCCTTTCGTCGCTCCAGAGGAAGCGGACGGAGGACCGACTTCAGATCCACTAGACCACCATGGGCAAGAACAAACTACGTTATCCGTCAAGCGCCCTTCGCCCCCCCGAATCAAAACCGCAGAGGAGGAGCCCAGCCTCGCAGAGGCTCCTCCCGTCAACAATCCTGACTCGGAAAACTCTCCAGTGGGGGGAAGGCTGTCGAAGTTCCTGGGCGCCTGGCTAACATCCACAAAGGACAAGTGGGTTCTCGAGACCATAGACCACGGATACAAAGTGGAATTCAATGTAGAACCCAGGAACAAATTTCTACCAGCGCCAGTACCAGCGAACCAGCAAAAGGCGCAGAACCTAAGAGCAGCCATAAACCACCTACTGGAGATAGAAGCAACAGAAGAGGTACCAGTCACTCAGCGCTTCTTAGGGGTGTACTCTTCTTCACAGTACCAAAAAAAGGACAGAAGCTTAAGGTCGGTATTAGATCTCAAATTCACAAACTCATTCGTCACCTATAAACAATTCAAGATGGAAACGCTCTCGTCTATTCAGGTCGCCGTACAGGGGGGAGACTTCCTGGCCTCTCTCAATCTATCGGAAGCTTATCTCCACATCAAGATGCATCCGGACAGTCGGCGATTCCTCAGATTCGCATTCGGGGAGGAACATTATCAGTTCAAGGCGCTCCCTTTCGGTCTGGCAACGGCTCCGTAGATCTTCACCAAGGTCATGGTTGTGCTGATGGCACACCTCAGGATGAAAGGGATACATCTCTACCCTTACCTGGACAACATCCTGCTGAGGGCGCAGTCGAAGGACAAGGCCCTACGGGACCTGCAGGTAACAATACAATGCCTGCAAAGACACGGCTTCATGGTGAACTTCAAGAAAAGCACACTGATACCGGCACAGAGTATAGTCCACTTGGGGGTACAAATAGACACAGCGAATTACTTGGTCGCGCTGTCGAGGGAAAGACAAACGACCATACAAAGGGAAGCAATGTCAGCGAGCCAGAAGCAGAGGGCGCAAATTGCATCCTTGGCGAGACTCTTCGGCCTAATGGTATCGGCAATCCAGATTGTGCCATGGGCGAGATTCCACTTCAGGCCACTCCAGGAGTTACTTCTTCCTCACCAAGAAAGAATATCGTGCAGGGAGGCCTTCACGCTAGACATCCCAGAGAGAGTGAGGCAGTCACTTGCTTGGTGGACTCTGGCACAAAACGTAGCCAAAGGATCTCCTCTGACCATAAGTCACCAAATAGTAGTAACCTCGGATGCCAGTCTCCGAGGATGGGGAGCCCATTGCCAAGGAGACGTGACACAGGGGCTCTGGTCAAGAGAAGAACAGGAGCACAGCATCAACTGGCTGGAGCTGAGGGCAGCTCGACTAGCACTGCAACACTTCTCCAGCAAGCTCAGGGACAAGCACGTCCTCCTCCTCACGGACAACACAACGACACGCTCATATATAGCGAGAAAAGGAGGGTCCAGATCCCGGTCCCTACACAAAGAAGCCGTGATCCTGTTCCAATGGGCGGAAAAGACGGTCCTGTCCCTGTCGGCCCAGCATCTACAAGGTCAGAGCAACATACAAGCAGACTTCCTGAGCAGGCATACGGTACTCCCGGGAGAATGGGAACTGAACCAGGAGACCTTCGCACACATCCAATGGAACTTCGGGGAAATGTCAGTGGACATGTTTGCATCACACCTGAACACACACCTGGACCACTTCTTCACCAGATTCTTTCACCCAAGGGCGGAGGGAACCGATGCCCTCCGCTCTCGGTGGCCAAAGGGCCTACTATATGCGTTCCCACCGTTCCCCTTAATAGGGAAAGCATGCAGGAAAATACGAGAAGATAGAACTCAAGTAGTCCTGGTTGCACCACATTGGCCCCGCCGTCCGTGGTTCTCAGACCTAACAGAGATGTCGATCAAACCACCCATGCGACTATTCCCACGGCAGGATCTCCTCCTCCAAGGACCAGTCACCCACAACGATGTCACATGGCTACAACTGACAGCGTGGAGATTGAGCAGAGAGCTCTAGAGGCCTGCGGATATGAGGACAACGTAATACGTACTCTGTTAGCCTCACGCAGACCGTCGACGAGAAAGATATACCAGGCTACATGGAGGGTGTTCTCGCAATGGTGCGCAAACGCAGACGTGAATCCATTGGAAGCCTCGGCAAAGCATATCCTCCAATTTCTACAAGAAGGCCTTGACAAGGGCCTCAGGCCAAACACACTGAAGAGACAGGTAGCAGCGCTGGCGGTGTTCATTCAGGACCCACAGGGTAACAGAATTTCCGTACACCCGCACATCAGGAGGTTCCTGAGGGGCGCAACCTTAATATCTCCGCCTGTTCACCACAGGTTCCCGTCCTGGAATCTGCCCCTGGTGCTACGGCAACTAGTCAAAAGCCCATTCGAACCTCTGAGGAAGGTACCGCTCAGGACGCTGTCAATCAAGGTGGCATTCCTGGTGGCAATCACCTCGGCAAGAAGGGTCTTGGAACTCACGGCGCTATCCGTCAGGGAACATTTATGCTCCTTTGAGAACGATGCAGTATATCTCAGGCCAGATCCATCCTTCAAGCCAAAGGTCCTTTCTCAATTCCATGTGTCACAGCAAATCATACTGCCCTCCTTCTGCCCCAACCCGGTCCACCCAACGGAGAAGTTATGGCACAAGCTGGACGTTAGGAGGGCCCTGAGGATATACATCAAACGCACGGCGACATTCAGGCGATGTGACTCACTGTTCGTATCCTTCACACCAGCCTCAATGGGAGCCAGGGTGTCGAGACAGATGCTGGCAGCGTGGATCAAGGCATGCATATGCCTGGCATACGATTCCGCAAACACACCACGACCATCTCCTTTCCTGTAATTTCAATCCATTGGTTTAGCCTTATTTTTCTGGAGCAGCAGAAAACAAGGTTGCTCCATCTTCCATCTGATAACCATTCAGATATTTAAAGATGGTTTTCGTATCACCTCTCAGTTTTCTCTTTAGTCTAAACATACCAAAACTCCTCAGCTGTTCCTCATAGAGCATGGTTTCCAGATCTTTTATCATCTTGGGCACCCTTCTTTGGATGTATTCCACCTTAGAATCATAGAGTTGGAAGAGACCACAAGGTCCATCTAGTCCAACTCCCTGCCCTGCAGGTATACACAATCAAAGCACTCCCAACAGATGGCCATACAGCCTCTCTTTAAAAACCTCCAAAGAAGGAGACTCCACCACACTCCTTTTCAAACTGTGGTGTCCAGATTTTTATTCCATATCACACAGTTGCAGGTTTTTTCTAAGACACAAAATGAAATCAAGAATCTTTTATACCCACTCCAACTCCTGTTTGCAGTAGGGAGCATGGAAGTGTGACTACAGTGTTGAATAAAAGAAGTAGAAATTAAGAACGTGATGATGAAGACAGCATTCTTGACAAATCAATTTGGGGTTATTTTAGAGCTGTAGCTTCTGTTTCCTCTTCCTTTTATTATCAACTTGGGGTGGCAGACCTAAAGGTTCATATAAGTCCTTGTTTTCTTCTTGTTATTTTGTGTTGTACATGCTTGTCACAAACTGTAGTGACCCTTTCTATTACATGGGGAATTAAAACTTGACTTGCATGTAGCTGTAACATTTATATTCCATTTTTAACATACAAAACAATCTTCTTCTTTTTGTCCTCACAGTTCAGACAACATAATTAAATCTTGGGGCTTTCTAGTTCATAAAAGCAACACATTTTTTGAAGTTTGTAGTCTGGTTAAGTCATTTTGGCACATCTTTCCTTATTTTGGCAGATATATGACACACATAATAACAGTAGGAACAAACTGGTCTGTCTTCACAAAATATCAGATGGCAATTTTGAGGAAGAATAGCAAGGGATATTTAACTGAAATATGATAGCATTCAATATCTACCACCCAAGGGAAGCACTGCTACACCATATGCTAATAGTATCTCTCATTGTCTATCTAGATTTTCAGACAACACTATTGTAGTGTTACTATTCCACTTTATTTGCTATGGCTGCCTCCTGGTGAATCCTGGGATTTGCAGTTTAGGGAGGGGCATTGTAAAATGTGGGCTAGACAAGTTAACTGTTAAATCTATTTGTAATTGGTTGACCGGCCGAACCCAAAGGGTGCTCAGCAGTGGCTCCTCTTCGTCTTGGAAAGATGTGACCAGTGGGGTGCCACAGGGTTCTGTCCTGGGCCCAGTGCTATTCAACATCTTTATCAATGACTTGGATAATGGAATTAGGGGCATAGTTATCAAATTTGCAGATGACACCAAATTAGGAGGAGTAGCTAATACCCTAGAGGACAGGATCAAAATTCAGAATGACCTGGATAGACTGGAGAGCTGGGCCAAAGCTAACAAAATGAAATTCAATACGGAGAAATGTAAAGTACTTCATTTAGGATGGAAAAATGAAATGCATAGATATAAGATGGGGGAGACCTGGCTGAACGAGACTACGTGCAAAAGGGATCTAGAAGTCCTAGTAGACCACAAGTTGAACATGAGTCAACAATGTGATGCGGCAGCTAAAAAGGCCAATGTGATTTTGGGCTGTATCAATAGAAGTATAATGTCTAGATCAAGGGAAGTAATAGTGCCACTCTATTCTGCCTTGGTCAGACCTCACTTAAAATACTGTGTCCAGTTCTGGGCACCACAATTCAAAAAGGATATTGACAAATTGGAGCATGTCCAGAGAAGGGCATCTAACATGCTGAAAGGTCTGGAAACGATGCCTTATGAGGAGAGACTTAGGGAGTTGGGTATGTTTAGCCTGGAAAAAAGACGGTTAAGAGGCGATATGATAGCCCTGTTTAAGTATTTGAAGGGATGTCACGCTGAGGATGGAGCAGGCTTGTTTTCTGCTGCTCCAGAGACCGGAACGTGGAGCAATGGATGCAAGCTCCAGGAACAGAGATTCCACCTCAACATTAGGAGGAACTTTTTGACAGTCAGAGCTGTTCGGCAGTGGAACACACTCCCTCGGAGCATGGTGGGTTCTCCTTCCTTGGAGGTCTTTAAACAGAGGCTGGATGGCCATCTGTCCGGGATGCTTTGATCAAAATTTCCTGCGTGGCAGGGGGTTGGACTGGATGGCCCTCGTGGTCTCTTCCAACTCTGCAATTCTATGATTCTATGAGGAAATGATGTCTGGTCACTTCCAGGTTTGACCCCCCCCCCTTGGGCCAAAAACACATCACTCCCCCCCCCCAATGGTAAATTTACCTCCTTGTGGCCCCTAGAGGGTGTGTTTTTTTAAAAAAAACCTGAAGGTCTGTTGGGTGTCATATAGAGCTCCCAGCTCTCTGGATATTACTCATCCTCGCTCTGAGCAATATTAGGAAACATAAGTGGTTTAGTAATAGTTCTCTTGTATTGAATGTACTGCCACTGAATGCCAAGTTCATGAATGGGAAAAACAACAGCCACCCAAGACTTCATCCTGAATGAATGTTTCAGTTTGGCTTGTATTGCAGAGAACTGGCTGCACGAGACAGAGCAGGGATACTGTTTTGCACACAGTAGACTTGTAGGGAGGGGAGGCACTGTGATTTACATGTATTTATTTAATTTATTCATTTAATTTATACCTTGCCTTTTTCCTGACAAGGGACTCAAAGCAGCTTACAAAAATTTAAAACTAAAATCCAGCTAAAAATCTTTATTTTACAAAACTTAAAACAATTAAATAAGCAATGTTATTTAAAAAGCACACAATACTATGGTTCCATTTTCTATACAGTATTTCTTAATTTTCCAGTCTTGAGTGTGTATATTTGAAGATGGGTGCTTTAGACAGATGTCTCTTAGCATACCACCCAAAAGATGCTTTTCCTGAACTAGCTGGGGTAATCTCAGGAATGGTACTGGGGTCCTCCCAGATTGTGCTGGTGGGCTTCAATATACGTTCTAAGTCTGTGCTGTCAGGGGTTGCTCAGGTCTTTGAGTGCATCTACACTATAGAAATAATGCAGTTTAACTGCCATGGCTCAATCCTACAGAATACTGGGATTTGTAGTTTTGTGAGGCCCCAGCACTCTGGCAGAGAAAGCTAAAGACCTTGTAAAGCTACAAATCCCAGGATTCCATAGAATGGAGTTACAGCACTTAAAGTGGTGTCAACCTGCATTATTTCTAGTGTAGATGCACCCTTTGAGGTCTCTTGGGCATTCATGGATCTGTCTCTGTCAGTATCTGGCCCCTCTTACTGGATCAGGTTTCTGTGCCAAGTAAGATGGATGTGGACGAACTTTATACACTTTCTTTGTCATGATCATATCACAACTTGGGAGAGTTTCGATTGACTAGGACTCAGAATCTTGGCAGACTAATTTGTGACAAATCTTCCTATTTTTCTTAACTAAGGCAAACATGAATGGGGAAATTGTGTGTATTCCTATGGTGCTGAAATGTCTCAGGATGACTGAGTCAATTCTTTTATCTGTTGCTGGCAGCTGCTCTCAGGCCATTCTGTTTCGATTTGTTCATTGTTTTGCTTTTTGTTTTTCTCTTGCAGTATATTGCTTTGCAATTGTATGACTTTTTGTTAGGCTAACTTTGTTTTATTTAATGAATAGGGTTTGTCAGTTGAATCTTAGATTTATCAAATTGCAGACTCTGCTTTTGCTGTTGCTGTCTAATAAACAGTAACAGACAGATCGTGTAACCCTCTGATCTAGATGTCTAGAATACAATAAAAGAAATATTTTGTTTATGTCGTGGAAGCTAGAGCAGCCTTTTAGAGAATGCTCTTTCATAGGCAATCTAGAGCATAGTTCATGTAGTTCACAGGCTTCTTTGTTCTGTAATGTTCCATTCCAAAATATTCACTCAAAAGATTTGCTTCACTCTTGTCAAACCAGACGTTTCAGGATTGGAGAGTGCCATGCCTTTCTATTATAGATGTGTTCAGGTAAGATGCCTCAGGATAATTCAAAGCATTATGTGAGGAAATCAGTTTGCTTTCTCTTGCCTGTAATTCTCCATTCTATTTTTATTTTTTTAATGTCACCTCTCCCGTCCCTTTCTATGTGCCTTGGTCTGCTCTCCAGCATGCAAAATTCACAGCATGCAACAGAGCAAAGCAAGTTGGCACTCTGTTCAAATTGGAGCTGTATTACTAAAGACTCTGTTAGCTGTGAATGCAAAGATCCGGAAGCTTGCTCCTGTCAGCAAGTGTTTGCTGGGCAGCCAGTTTTTGTAGAAAATGTCCTGTTTTGCTCACATGCAGATGACTGCATGAAGTTCAGAGCTAAATTGCATGGATTCTTTACCAAGTCCAGAGTTTATCAAGACTGGAGAGGCCCTGATTTTGTGGAGATCATTTAACGGTACCAGTCATAACTCACTGACCTGGATTTCAAGATTATAGTAATGGACAATATAACATAATAAGTGCTTGCCTTCTATACTTCTATGTAATCTGGGCACCTGAAAACTATACTATGATTGTATAGTTTGCACATGGCTCTCAGAAGAGGAGAACTGCATTAAGATAACCCAAACTCTGCTATGTTTTACATTAAGCAAATTCAGCACATTCGGTTATACAGTTGGCCCTCCTTATCCATGGATTCTGCATCCACAGATTCTACCATCTGTGGCTTGAAAATGTTTTTTGTTTTTGTTAAAATCCAAAAAGCAAACCTTGATGTTGTCACTTTATATAAGGGACACCATTTTACTACGGCATTGTATGTAATGGGACTCGAGCTTCTATGGGTTTTAGGTATCCATGGGGGTCCTGGAACCAAACCCCGGCAGATATCAAGGGCTCCACTGTATTGCATATTTCTTTTGCTAATAAAAACATGGCTACTAGAAACTTCCCAGTTTATAAGATCTCATTAGGCACTGTGAGCATATTTTCAAGTGTTATCTTTGTCCCCCCTCCTTTTGAATACGGTGAAATGACGCAGGATCCTATTTGGACAAAACGTATTCTCCTCAAATTCTGTAAGGAGTATTAAACAAGCTCTATGGCAAGCATTAAGGAGGACCCTTCCATTTAATATATGTGCCATATTATCTGGGTGAAAAGACAAAGCATCCACCAGGTTCAGACTGACCCAATTAATTAGCTCTTAGGTGGCTCCTTTCCATTTGGAAATATCAAGTCCTGTGGGCTGTTTTGATGTCATGGTTGTCACAGCAACAGAAAAGGGGTGTGATTTTAAGGCTTACATGTCTTGTCTTCCATCTAAACACAGTAAGAAGTGAGAGCAATTCTTACACTGTAAGGCAAGGCTACATCAGCAGTAATTCTTTTGATTGTTTCCCAGAGTAGCATCAGTATTTGGGTTGATCTCACAAACTCAGTACCAGAACAGATTTTTTAAAAGGAGGGATCAAGATGACACTTTTGAATTATTTAATAAAAAGAGCATCTGAGATGCTATGGAATGTCTCCAGCCCATACATTTTTACAGGCAAGAGAATAAGCTGATGTTAAAAATAAACCTTGGAAATAGTGAGATCTAAAATTGCATGACCACAATTATTATGGCCTGGTGTGATGGTCAAGGCCAGATCCATTGATTGTTGTAATGGAAAGGATTCAAGGATGTTCTTCAGTCTGTAATCACACTTCTTTGTGGATAGCAAGATTAAGATTCTAAGAGATAATACTCAATTTTTAAAACCTTGTTCTCTACAATGAATTATTACTAACCTACACAAGCAATTGTCAATGGAGTAATTACAGAAAGAAGAAACATTTATTTAACTGCTCATGTTGCATGGACTATTGCATGTTTAGTGCATGCAGTTTATCTGAAGCTGCTTTGAAAGTGTTGCCTCTTAAAGTTTCATGCAAGTATGGATCTTGAACCATTATTGAATTTTTATAAATAAAGCAGTCACAAAGCCAAGCAGCCATGTAACATGATGACACAATGTCATTGTAGGCATATGATCTGAAAGTGCAGGATCAGAGTCTTGCTGTAAAACAAATATGGAAGCATGCTATACATACATTTGAAGTACTCTACAGTGGGAGTTATGTTGTGAAAATTTCAGGACTGAGCACATAAGAAACCAGAATTAAATGCTTTAAATAGCCAGTTTCCAGGCCAGTTTCCTGCCAGGGAGAAGAAGGAGAGCAACTTCTAGACAGCCATTCTGACTGGGGAGATTGAATTTTTTTTTTAAAACTGTTGGGAGAGGCTGCTTGTTGCTGAGGGGCTTGAACTTCTGACCTTCCCCTTTTACCCTCAGGAGCCTTCCTGGGAGTCACACCTGTGAGTCACACCTGTGAGTCATTAGGGGTGGAGCTGGGAGCCTAGCTCTATATAACTCCTTGCAGAGGCTTTCCAGGCCAGTTTCCTGCCAGAGAGAAGGAGAGCAGCTTCTGGACAGCAAGTTTCCTGCCAGTTTCCAGGCCAGTTTCCTGCCAGGGAGAAGAAGGAGAGCAACTTCTGGACACCCATTCTGACTGGGGAGATTGAATTTTTTTTTTAAAACTGTTGGGAGAGGCTGCTTGTTGCTGAGGGGCTTGAACTTCTGACCTTGCCCTTTTACCCTCAAGAGACAGAGGCTCTTGAATTTCAGTAACCAAACAAAAATACAGCAGACCTAAAAGTACAGCTTAGCATTCTCAGCGTTAACTAAGAGTTCTTAGATTACCTAAAAGCTCTCATCATGGACACTGAGGGGACTGCAGCAGTCACTTGCAACACTTGTGCGATGTTTGTATTCTTGTCTACAGACGTGGAGAACTTCACATGCACCAAGTGCAAGCTGGTAGCCCTCTTGGAGGAGAAAGTACAGCAGCTGGAGACACGGGTAGCTACACTTCAACAGATTCGTGAGCATGAGGTTTTCCTGGACAGAACAGAACGAACAGTCTTGGATGGGGACCGCACAGAGGAAGTGGCTGTGGAGGAGAGGGTCACTTCACGGACACAGGAGGTAGACAGCTGGAGGAATGTCACACACAGAACAAGAAAATCCAGGGATTCTTCCAGCAGCTTGCAGCTACAGAATCGATTCGAAGCCCTTTCCCTTGTCAAGGACATCGAGGAAGAACAGCATGGACAGACTTCAGGGGTAGAGCAGGGGACCTTGAGAGGACCACCGCAAGGAACAGCAGCTGCGAAGCCTCAGCGGAGGCGTGTGGTGGTGGTGGGGGACTCCTTGCTGCGGGGTACAGAAGCAGTGGTATGTGGGCCTGACAAGATGACTCGGGAGGTGTGTTGTCTCCCTGGGGCAAAGATCTGTGATGTGACGGAGAGGCTGACAAGACTCGTCAAGCCTACGGATCATTACCCCTTCCTTTTGGTCCATGTGGGAACCAATGATACTGCAAGGCACAGCTTTCCCAAGATCAGAAGAGATTATGAGGCCCTGGGGAGGAAGCTGAAAGAAATGAACGCACAGGTGGTCATCTCGTCTCTTCTGCCAGTTGAAGGGCATGGTCCAAGAAGGGAGAGGAAAATAGCCGACGTAAACAACTGGCTCCGTAGATGGTGTCGCCGAGAACAAATTGGATTCTTGGATCATGGACTGCGCTTCCATGCGGGGGGACTTCTGGCAAGAGATCGGGTGCATCTTACAACAGTTGGAAGAAACATTTTTGCCAACAGTCTCAAGAATTTGATCAGGAGGGCTTTAAACTGAGTCAAATGGGGGAGGGAGACAGTATTCTGGAAGGCAAAAGGGCTGGAGAAAATAGTCAAACTGTCATAGAGGGAACAAGGCAAACAGCGCAAGGACCCAACAGTGGGAGGCAAAAAAACTTGCACAGGGAGCAAGTAAAGGGAACACATGGTCTCAGATGTCTCTACACTAATGCACAGAGCATGGGAAATAAGCAAGATGAACTTGAACTCCTTGCACTACAAAACAAATACGATATAATAGGCATTACTGAAACCTGGTGGGACGAGTCTCATGATTGGAATGTAGGAATAGAGGGGTATAACCTTTATAGGAGAAACAGGCCAAACAGGAAAGGAGGAGGAATAGCATTATATGTCAGGGATATTTACACCAGTGAAGTGATCCACGACATCAATACTGGAAGCCAGGTGGAGAGCATCTGGATAAAAATTAAAGGGGAGGGAAACAACAGGGGTGTTATTGTGGGACTCTACTACAGACCCCCAAATCAGACGGAGGAATTGGATGTTGCCTTTCTAGAACAGATGAACATACATGCAGAAAGGAGAGATGTAGTAGTGATGGGTGACTTCAACTATCCTGATATTTGCTGGAAATCTAACTCAGCCAAAACTACAAGGTCTAGCAAATTCCTTACATGCCTGGAAGACAATTTCATGGTCCAAAAGGTGGAAGAGGCAACAAGGGAGTCAGCTATTTTAGATCTGATCCTAACCAACAGAGACGACCTGGTTAATGCGGTGCAAGTGGTGGGATCCTTAGGTGAGAGTGATCATGTTCTCCTGGAGTTTGTTATACAATGGAAAGGAGAAGCCAGGCATAGTCAGACACGCATTCTTGACTTTAGGAGAGCTGATTTCAATAAACTCAGGGAAATACTGGGGATGATCCCATGGTCAGGAATACTAAAAGAGAAGAGACCTCAAGACGGATGGGACTTTCTCAAAAGGGAGATACTGAAGGCACAATTTCAAACAGTACCATTGAGGAAGAAAAATGGGAGGTGTCTCAAGAAACCAGGATGGATGACTAAAGAACTTTCAATGGAGCTAAGTTTTAAACGGAACATGTATAGGAAATGGAAAAGGGGGGAAATCACCAAAGAAGAATTCAAGCAGATAGTGAACACGTGTAGGAGTAAAGTCAGAAAAGCTAAAGCGCAGAATGAGCTCAGGCTTGCTAGGGAGGTTAAGAACAATAAAAAGGGTTTTTTTGGGTATGTCCGCAGCAAAAGGAGGAAGAAGGAAATGATAGGGCCGCTACGTGGAGAAGATGGCAAAATGCTAACAGGGGACAGAGAAAAGGCAGAATTACTCAACACCTTCTTTGCCTCAGTGTTTTCAGAAAAGGAAAAGGAGGACCAACCTGAGGAGAATGGAACAGAGGACACAATAGGGGAAATCCAGCTCAAAATAAGTAAAGAGGTAGTACAGGAATACCTTCTTAATCTAAATGAATTTAAATCTCCAGGACCAGATGAACTACATCCAAGAGTATTAAAAGAGCTGGCAAATATAATCTCAGAGCCATTGGCAATAATATTTGAGAACTCCTGGAGAACAGGAGAAGTCCCAGAAGACTGGAGGAGGGCAAACGTTGTTCTCATCTTCAAAAAGGGGAAAAAAGAGGATCCCAACAATTATCGTCCAGTTAGTCTGACATCAATACCAGGGAAGATTCTAGAACAGATCATTAAACAGAGAGTCTGTGAACATTTAGAAGGCAATGCCATAATCACAAAAAGTCAACATGGGTTTCAGAGAAACAAGTCATGCCAGACTAATCTGATCTCTTTTTTTGATAAAGTTACCAGCTTGGTAGATGAAGGGAATGCTGTGGACATCGCATACCTTGATTTCAGTAAGGCCTTTGACAAGGTTCCCCATGACATTCTTGCAAACAAGCTTGTAGAATGTGGGCTAGACAAGTTAACTGTTCAATGGATTTGTAATTGGTTGACTGGCTGAACCCAAAGGGTGCTCAGCAGTGGCTCCTCTTCGTCTTGGAAAGATGTGACCAGTGGGGTGCCACAGGGTTCTGTCCTGGGCCCAGTGCTATTCAACATCTTCATCAATGACTTAGATGAGGGAATTAGGGGCATACTTATCAAATTTGCAGATGACACCAAATTGGGAGGAGTAGCTAATACCCTAGAGGACAGGATCAAAATTCAGAATGACCTGGATAGACTGGACAGCTGGGCCAAAGCTAACAAAATGAAATTCAATACAGAGAAATGTAAAGTACTGCATTTAGGGCGGAAAAATGAAATGCATAAATATAGGATGGGAGAGACCTGGCTGAATGAGACTACGTGCGAAAGTGATCTAGGAGTCCTAGTAGACCACAAGTTGAACATGAGCCAACAGTGTGATGCGGCAGCTAAAAAAGCCAATGCGATTTTGGGCTGTATCAATAGAAGTATAGTGTCTAGATCAAGGGAAGTAATAGTGCCACTCTATTCTGCCTTGGTCAGACCTCACTTAGAATACTGTGTCCAGTTCTGGGCACCACAATTCAGAAAGGATATTGACAAATTGGAGCGTGTCCAGAGAAGGGCAACTAAAATGGTGAAAGGTCTGGAAACGATGCCTTATGAGGAGAGACTTAGGGAGCTGGGTATGTTTAGCCTAGAAAAAAGACGGTTAAGAGGCGATATGATAGCCCTGTTTAAGTATTTGAAGGGATGTCACATTGAGGATGGAGCAAGCTTGTTTTCTGTTGCTCCAGAGACTGGAACACGGAGCAATGGGTGCAAGCTCCAGGAACAGAGATTCCATCTCAGCATTAGGAGGAACTTTTTGACAGTAAGAGCTGTTCGGCAGTGGAACACACTCCCCCGGAGCGTGGTGGGGTCTCCTTCCTTGGAGGTCTTTAAACAGAGGCTGGATGGCCATCGGTCGGGGATGCTTTGATCAAGATTTCCTGCGTGGCAGGGGGGTTGGACTGGATGGCCCTCGTGGTCTCTTCCAACTCTACAATTCTATGATTCTATGAAATACCAACCTGATACACAGCAGAGACAGGCTGAAATCCTGTTGGAGAATTACACTGGCGTAACTCTGGCTTACATCTGTGGCTGTGCTTTTTACACATTTGCATAAGGAGGTGTCCAGTACCTCTTTACACAAGTTCCCCATTTACGTGCAGTGTAAGATGCCAACATAAAGGCTGGTGCAGCATGGGGGCATAGCTCCTCACACAGCCACTGGAATGGCCACTAGAATGTCACCTGAAACATTCCCACATTTCACATGTGTTGCACAAGCTATTTGCCTTAACCTCGAATCAGTAGCCAGTTCATCTGTTGATTCTGGAAATTTCTTGACATGTATGTATCTTGGTAGATAGCTCAGGCTAGTCTTTCAGTGATACACTGTGATCCAGCACTATCAAGCCCACTGATTATAACACTCTGCTCATTGTAATACAAGCATGTGTTGTTTTTTTACCCATGGTTCTTCTAACAAGAATTTTTAAAAATTTTCTTATGGTATTCATTATGGTACTATGTGCAAAATCCTGGAAAAACTGTAACAGTGTTATCAATCCTGTTCTGATTTCTCACTGAGATGTAGAGCATTCTTGCCCAAATCCACAAAAAGCTTGTGGAATGAGAGAGAGCACTATTCCCTAACCTGGTGCCTGTTCCAAAGTAGGACATATTTGAGCTGGATAAGGAATTGTTTAATATGAGTGTAAGAAGTTGCTAAAATATTCCCACTAGTGATTAAAAAACCAAATGTTGAATGCCATCTCTGAGTCGATGGCAGAGATCTTGTTCGATGCTGGCAGAGTGTTATCCAGTGGTAACGCTGCAGGAATGTCCTTGTGGCCATTCCAGATCATGGGTGAGAGTGGAGCTGTGCCCACACATTGGACTGACCTTTAAGAGATCTGTTGTACTGTGGACAGAAGAGGGTACTGGCTACCTCCTTACACAAGTATGTAAAACATACAACTGCTACCATAATGCCTAATCAGGATTCCAGCCTATATATGAACAATCATTCCTCACCACCAGTAGGGCTTCTGTTCCATAGAATTTCAGGTAAAACATTAAGACTTTGATACAAAATTGATGAGAGAAGATAGCAATACCCTCAGTACCATCAAAGCCCTGTTCACTCATAAGAAGCTTTATTTTGAGATGTCTGTATGGTTCTAATTGTCTGTACCAAGTCAGTTTCTCTGAGAAACTCAGATTTCTCAGATCTCCGAGATGCAGTCATCAACACCCTGTACAAGAAAAAAGGAGCAAAATCCGATTGCTCAAACTATTGAGGCATAACACTGCTCTCTATTGCTGGAAAAATCCTTGCAAGGATACCGTATATTCCGGCGTATAAGACGACTGGGCGCATAAGACGACCCCCCCAATTTTTAAGTTAAAATATAGAGTTTGCCCCCCCCCAGCCAGCCAGCCAGCCAGCTGGCTGGAAAGCCTGTTCCCCACCAGCCAGCCAGCTCAGTGGCTGTAGATGATGGAATAGTCTGTGAAATTAAAGGACTGAGAACAGCTAAAAAAGCATGGGATACTTTGAAAAATCTCTGTGGTGTTCAATCTTTGGAAAGTAAGGTTGCATTAATACTGTAAGTTGGTTAATATGAAGCTATCAAATCCCAAATTTTTGAATGAGCACATTAATGAATGAGCACATTAATGGTTTTAGAGCCACATTGGCAGACAAGAGAATTTCACCATAGACAAAACTTGATGCAAAATGAGAAGTTGAATCCAGAAATTCTAATTTTAGGCTAACTTGTCCTGAAAAGAAACATCATTTTGACTCTCCTGAGCTAAATAGAGGGCCATTTAACTCTTCAAATGCAAAGCAGTCATTCTCACAGCAGGAGGAAGGATCTGCTGGGAAAACTGCCCAGGCCATTTTACACTTCAATCATTCTCACAGCAGGGGAAAAGGTCTATTGGGGGTATAAGACCACCACCCCACTTTTGAGGAGATTTTCAAGTGTTAAAAAGTAGTCTTGTATGCAGAAATATACGGTACTCCTGAACAAATTAATTCCTGCTATTGCAGAAGAACTTCTTCCTGAAAGCCAATGTGGCTTCTGAGCCAATAGGAGTACTACAGATATGGTATTTGCCCTTAGACAACTGCAAGAGAAATGTAGAGAGCAGAACAAGGGTCTCTGTGTAACATTTGTTGACCTCACCCAAGCCTTCAACACCGTGAGTAGGAAAGGTCTGTGGCAGAACTGGAAAGACTAGGATGTCCCCCCAAATTCCTTAAAATGATTATTTTGCTACACGAGGGCTAGCGCGGTCAAGTCAGATATGGCGATGCTCTTTCAGAGCTCTTTCTAATAACTAATGGAGTGAAGCAAGTTTGTGTTCTTGCTCCAACTTTATTTACAATCTTCTTCAGCATGATGCTCCAAAGGGCTATGGCAGAGCTCGAAGAAGACGACGGCATCTATATACGTTACCGTACTGATGGTAGCTTGTTTAACTTAAGCCGTCTTGAGCTGCTCTTCGCTGATGATGCCGCCCTTGTTGCCCACACAGAAGCAGCTCTGCAGCACCTAACATCCTGCTTCGCAACAGCTGCAGAGCTGTTTGGGCTGGAAGTCAACCTGAAGACAACAGAAGTTCTTTACCAGCCTGCACTACAGGACGAACACCACCATCCCCACATTGCCTTCGGCAACTCTGTGCTTAAGTCTGTTCAGCAGTTCACCTCCCTGGGAAGCATCATCTCCTCAGATGCCAAGATTGACAAAGAGATCGGTCACAGATTAGCAAAGGCACATAGCGCATTTGGAAGACTTTACAAAAGAGTCTGGAATAATAAACACCTGAGGCGAAGCACAAAAATCAGTGTGTATAGAGCCATTGTATTGTCTATTCTCCTTTATGGGTCTGAAACATGGGTCACTTATCACCACCATTTACGACTCCTCGAATGCTTTCATCAGCGCTGTTTACGCACAATCCTAAATATTACACTGGACTGACTATGGGACGAATGTTGCTGTCCTTGAGCAATCAGGGATCACCAGCATTGAGGCCATGATATTGAGAACACAGCTGCGCTGGGCAGGGCACGTTTCTAGGATGGAGGACCATCGCCTCCCAAAAATAGTACTCTACGGTGAACTCACCACGGGTCAGCGTAAGAGGGGTGCTGCAAAAAAGCGATACAAGGACTCCCTGAAACAACATCTCAGGCTCGGCCAAATTGATCACCAACAATGGTCCGTCCTGGCCTCACATCGGGAAGCATGGAGACACACTATCCACAATGCTGCAGCCTTATTTGAGAACTCACGCCGAACAAGTCTTGAAGAGAAACGACAACACAGAAAGAATCACAACCAGGAAACATCACCCAAGGAAATCTTCTGCTGTGCTTTCTGAAACTAGACTTGTCTATCTCGGATTGGCCTTTTTAGTCATCAGTGCGCTTGCAGAAAACGCAGGATGAGTCCTTCCTGAATCTTCGTTTGCGAAAAAAAGCCAGAGACACCAAGTCAGTTTATAAAACCATCTCGTGCATGGAATACATATGTAGGTAATGCAAATGGACCAGTGGTAGGAGACTTCCCATGGAAAATCTTTTTGCCCTCCCTGAAAAAAACACCCTTTGAATGGGTGGTAGATGAAGACCTCCCCTCCTTCCCCAAAATGAGTGCAACAGGGTTCATGGAAAGTGCTTCCACCTGATTATTGAGGACCTACCTTCTCTCCCACATTGCAGCCACATCATTCTGTATGGTCCCTTGGCCTTCCCTGTAGCATTTTCAGGGGAACCAGCAGGGCTGCTGTGGAGAAGGGGTCACTTCCACTAGTTAAGTTGTACCTGTAAATTTTGGGTCCATCTTAATTCAAAGAAAATTTTAGTAGCAATGTAAACAGTGCAATTTATTTGAAAAATGACAAGAACGAATTCCTTCATATGAAACTGGTGTGATGCAGATAGGCTTATACTGCATGAACAAGACTCTTCCTTTTGAATAGAAGGAACCAGCCTTGGGTGCACATAAACATCTAGGTCCAGAGGTAAGATGACTACATGGAAACATTTGGTTTTGTCAACATCAACATCATTAAAGGTAGAGCTAACTTACTGGAGACAACCAGTTGCAGAATTTGAATCCAAAAGATGACTAGTGTTTTGTTTTTGTTTTGTTTTTTTTAAAGAAGAAGTGCCCTTGCTTTGGGAAGTTTTGATGTGCTCCAAGCTGAATCCAGAAAATATCCATCATTTTGGTCTTTAACGATGACTTTTTTGTGATTATGTGATATTCAGGACTTTGTTGGTCAGGACTTTGCTTGATAACTATGCTAGCTTTGTATTTTTTGCAGGGGGGCACATCCATAAAGAAAGCTTAAATGCTGAGGTTGGCTTGTGTTACTATTTTAAATTAGTAGCAGTAGTCATGGAGAGGCTTTTCACTAGTTCTACTTCTGTTTTATGCTTGTCTGGAATCCCAACTTTATCTGAGTACATGATAAAATAGTGGCACCTGCCTATGGTCAAGTCTCAGGTTCAGTGTCTGTTAGCTATTTTTGTTCTTGTGACATGTCATCCAGAAGTGGGTCTGAGAATGAGAAGTTTGTTGGTCATTCACATTTGTCTCTGCTGCCGACAGGAAAATTCATGTTTAGAATCAGGGATCTGTGTTCTAGTGAGTGAGATGGCAAGGCTTGGAAAGCAGGTGGGGCAAGAACATTTACACTGTAAGCAAAAATGGGGGAGCACTTTGATCTTACATGTTACTGCAGGTCACTTCATCTTTGTATTTTATTTTCACCGAGGTCTGCCTGAATCTCCTTCTAATAGTGAACATAGAGTTTTTTAAGGGAGCTGTAAGAAACCCATCTACTGGCCATAGGAGGAATAACAGTCACACCCTGCAAGTTAACTCATTAGAAGATGAAAAAGCATGCATGCCTATTTTCATTTTCTGTGTAACTGTCCCAGTAAATTGTTGTTTTGTCATAAATAATGTCTTTGGTTGATATGTGAATTGTTTCTGTGGTTTTTCAGCTGTGCAATCTGGGAGATGGTATATATTGCTTATATACCATCTGACTCTTTCAAAATTATAGGGCAGAGCATCATTACTTTCTGGATAAAATTTGCAATATAACGTCATCAGCATCGTTTCCTACAAAGTAGAATCTTATTTTGCCTTTTGATTTTAATTCAGCTTAATCATCACTTAAACTTATTATGAACTTGGTCACATATGCTTCTGTTTTCTAGCAATAGTTTTTCCAGCAGTGAGGCCCACAGATTATGCAGTTTCTGATAAATAATGGAGTATTTCCATTCAAATGACCATGGTGTAATCTCAGATTATTTTTGGTTGGGCATTGTAAAACCACACCCCTATGCTAGGTCTTTGGTCTCCCCATCAATTTCCTGGGGTGCCATTTTGAGAAGTCAGTGGGGAGTGATGAGACAAGCCCCCCTCTCTTTAATCATTGTGGGACCAGCACTGTGTGTCTACAGTTCACTTTGGTCCCAATACAACTAACATCAATCATGACTATGCCCTCTGAATCTCTTTGAAACCAATGGAACCCTAAGCCTCACTGAAAGAAGGGTATAATTAGGGCCTCCCTGCCACAACCACCTTTGACAGAAGACATATAGGCACACAAGAGTGGGAGAGGAGGAAGCATGGCACATCTTGCTTCTTTGCACTCATGCCTCCATTCGTGCCTCCCTCTTTGTTCCTATTAACACTTTCTGACAGGGGATGATAGAACACTCAATCCCCGGTAGAAGCCAAAAAACTATCTCAGCACACTTAGTAGCAACCCGTTCCCAAGAATACTCACACAGAGAGTGTTTGACATCCAAATAAGCAGGAGGCACTTTTATCTTCAAAGTCAAACAGTTGCAATATATATACAAATATTTACAATTGAAGGAGAAACTGCTTCATCAGGAATCAGCATTCACAAGAAGAGAGTGAGCTTTGGACTAGTTCACATATATACAGTGTGTGTGTGTGTGTGTGTGTGCGTGTCTGTGTGTGTGAGAGAGTGTATCAGTTGTTTGGCCATTTTATAATGGAATTCAGTCTCTAACTCCTGACGCTTTTTTCCTTCCATCCTTGCAACCCAAAGTATTTGTCTGTAGCTAAAGCAAAAGGACTGTGTGTTAGTAATTTGCTGGGAAGCCAGTACTGCTTAGGTAGGAAGTGAGAGGTTGTTGGGTCCTACTGGGGAGTGCATAATCTTTGAGCAACTTCAGCAACAGAGTTTACCTCAGCAGAATGTTTTCTAATATTTCTAACAAGATGAGCATGCCTGTCTGATTGAACTGTGTTTGCTGTGTGTGTGCATGTGTCTGTACTCTTCTTTCTCTTTCTCTCCCCTCCTTCTTTCTAGGACTCTGCTAGGTGACTATTGGTTAAGGACCTTGAGAACACTTGAAGCTAATAAGCAACATTGTTTGAGTTCACCCAGCAGCCAAGGGAAATTAGAATAATGAAGGTGGGACTGGATGTGGTAAAGACTGGACTTCCTCTCTGTCAAACTTCTGCCAAAATTCAAATTATATTTAGAAAAACCAAGAAATAAGCTTTCTGTATAGGATGTTTCGAGTAACAATACTTCTATGACCAATTTTGTTGCATTAAAAAAAAGATTTAGACTGAGATGCTGCATCAGGAGACATACATGTCTCAGGTAGCTATGGCTCCATAGCTGTATCTCTGCCCCAACCCACCTTATAGGCCATGCAGCTTATGCTGGTTTTTGAGTTATTGGAATGTGAGGGGATCAGTGATGATGTGTTCAATAAGTTTCCTTTAGCTGGTCGTGCTGTGACAAGCACCTGTGGAGATACCCAGGGGTCCTTGGGATATTCCTGCAGATGACTTCCTTGCAGTGTCCAGCTAAAGGAAAGCAGCTGGACATGTCACTAGAGAGCCCTCACCCTGAAAACCTGGAGACGGCTGTATGGGGGATGGCTGCACAGTTTACAAGGTGGGTTTGGGGTGGGGGCTTTTGGTCACTGTGTGGTCAGAACAGAATAGGACTAAATGGAGTAATATTGCATTGTCGAAACTAGATTCAACCATTCTGTTATCTCTTCATTGTTGCTGGTATGGGAAGCCTTTGAGAGAATACTACTTGGGCAACACCATTGATTATAAAAATCACAGTATTTTATCCCCATTTGCAAGATTGCCACCACCCAGGGTACAGATTAGGGCATGCTACTGTTGCTTTGGTGAAACTTGAATGCAAAGAGCAAGAAGTCACACTGCCCTGATCCTGGCTTGATTCTTTTTCTTGTTAAATGATTGATGACCAGGGAGAGGGAACCTCCATTTTTCCAGTTGAGATCCAAATCACTCCCGTCAGTACCTGTTGGGTAAAGCAGTGGACAGGACCAGAGTCAAAATCAGGCTGCTGAGGATGTGACTCTTATCTATGGTCAGTATGCACTAGGGAGAGGAATATCTGCATCTAGACATTCTCCTTTTTCAGCTTATAGAAAAGTCACTTCAACAGCTTTCTGTAGTTTGTAGGGCAGTAAACAATATAACTTGGAGAGATGTGTGGCCTGGAGAGAGTCCAGAGGTTCAGGGTGCTGGAGCAATCCTGCCTCTGTCCCAGACAAACCATGGTCAGAGATGTCACATTGTTGTAGTTATTAACAACCACATAATTATAACTTAATGAGTGACTGAGAAAAAGGAAGCTTATATATTATAGATCACAAGGGAAAGTAGAATCAAAGACAAAGAGGGGGGGATATGTAATATTGAGACCTACAAACTGAGATTCAGCACCTGTGGGAATATAAAACAAGTACGGTACGTCGATAAGTGCACTCATAGGAATTCCAATTGGAGCGACAAACCATCTGAATGAAGTTGCCAGACACAGGACCATACTGGCAGTTACAAAAACTGAAACTGCTTGGAACAGACTGTAGTTTGACAATACCTCACGGATCCCTTGATTCTTGATAGAATCCAAATCACTGATGGTCCCAAACTTCAGATGGTAATACCTGGTAGACTGTGAAACCAATTACTGTACAGTATAAAATAATTGCTACCATTATTATTTCACTCTGGATTTTAGTGGAGGGCTGACATGCAGTAACAATTTTAACCCATACGTCAATAATAGAAAACATTGTTTCGCTTGCAGAGGGTCTCGGGCTCAATTTCTGGTGTCTCCAGTTAGAAGGATCAGGTAACAGGTGACAGGAAGGACATCACTCTGAGATCATGAATGCTGCCAGTCTTGGTGATCAATATCAGGTGTGAGATAAATAAATGGCTTGGTGTAAATCAGGTTTCTGTGTAGCACAGAGTGAACACTTTTTGTTTCTTACATTACCTGCCTCTGTAGAGTAATGATTGGCCAAGCAGGATTTTGAGTGCTCAATTTGAAATGTATTGACTGTGCCTTGGTTTGCTTGCAGCTGAGAGATACCAGTTTCTCAGAGTTTACCTCATGGGATTATTCTTGTGCCTTTCACTATAAATAGAGATATAATAAAAGCATTCTTTTATTATATCTTTCCAGTGGAGTTCTTTTCCAGTGGAGTGGCGATGAACATCCTGGATGGGTTGCTCCTATCCTAAATTTTTGGAGGTCCTTTTTTTTATCTTCAAAAAGGGGAAAAAAGAGGATCCCAACAATTATCGTCCAGTTAGTCTGACATCAATACCAGGGAAGATACTAGAGCAGATCATTAAACAGAGAGTTTGTGAACATTTAGAAGGCAATGCCATAATCACAAAAAGTCAACATGGGTTTCAGAGTAACAAGTCATGCCAGACTAATCTGATCTCTTTTTTTGATAAAATTACCAGCTTGGTAGATGAAGGGAACGCTGTGGTCATCGCATACCTTGATTTCAGTAAGGCCTTTGACAAGGTTCCCCATGACATTCTTGCAAACAAGCTTGTAAAATGTGGGCTAGACAAGTTAACTGTTCAATGGATTTGTAATTGGTTGACCAGCCGAACCCAAAGGGTGCTCAGCAATGGCTCCTCTTCATCTTGGAAAGATGTGACCAGTGGGGTGCCACAGGGTTCTGTCCTGGGCCCAGTGCTATTCAACATCTTTATCAATGACTTGGATGAGGGAATTAGGGGCATACTTACCAAATTTGCAGATGACACCAAATTAGGAGGAGTAGCTAATACCCTGGAGGACAGGATCAAAATTCAAGATGACCTGGATAAACTGGAGAGCTGGGGCAAAGCTAACAAAATAAAATTCAATACGGAGAAATGTAAGGTACTGCACTTAGGGCGAAAAAATGAAATTCATAGATATAGGATGCCTTATGAGGAGAGACTTAGCGAGCTGGGTATGTTTAGCCTGGAAAAAAGACGGTTGAGAGGCGATATGATAGCCCTGTTTAAGTATTTGAAGGGGTGTCACGTTGAGGATGGAGCAAGCTTGTTTTCTGCTGCTCCAGAGATTGGAACACGGAGCAATGGATGCAAGCTCCAGGAACAGAGATTCCACCTCAACATTAGGAGGAACTTTTTGACAGTAAGAGCTGTTCGGCAGTGGAACGCACTCCCTCAGAGCGTGGTGGGTCTCCTTCCTTGGAGGTCTTTAAACAGAGGCTGGATGGCCATCTGTTGGGGATGCTTTGATCGTGATTTCCTGCATGGCAGGGGGTTGGACTGGATGGCCCTCGTGGTCTCTTCCAACTCTGCAATTCTATGATTCTATGATTCATTCTAATGTGGAAAGATGGCATGGCTTTTTAGTCACTGCAAAGATGATTGGCTTGCAGTGTAGTCTAGTGTGGCCCTATCACTCTGAAACCCAAAGGTACTATAGTTGTCCCTTCATATTCGCTGGGGTTTGGTTCCAGGACCCCGCCCCCTGGATACCAGAATCCGTGAATACTCAAGTCCCATTACATGCAGAGGCATAGCAAAATGGCATCCCTTATATAAGATGGCAAAATCAAGGTTTGTTTTTTGGATTATTATTTTTGAAAGAATACTTTCATGCCATGAATACTTAAATCCATGGATACCAAATCTGTGGATACGGAGGGACAACTGTACTTGAACCAGAGGCAAAGAAAACTGAGCTGCAGCCACCTTTGCTGTTTGTATAAACCTATCTGGCACTGGTAATAGTGTGTACAGTTGGTGCAAGGGCTTCAGCATCACATGTGGAATTGCATTAGATGAACGTTTTCTTCTGCTTGCTGTTCTTGTGCTCATGATCAATAATTTGAATAGAAAGAAAAAGGTATTTTGACTGGGAACAAAATGGAGTAAATGTGATCTAGAACAAGAAGTGGCTCTTGTAATAGTCAGACCCCTTTCTAGCTCGCTAGTTGGTCTTCTGTTTTCAGTGATACCTTTGATAGCCAGTCCTTCTGCTCTAAAAAGGTTGTTACACTATCATTCAGTACCTGTTTTAAGGCTCTTAAGATCAGACTGGCCTGGCAAGCATTGATCCTTCTGATCACAATATGTTTTCCATCGTTTGAAGCTTATGTTGACTTCAGAGCAAAAGAATATGAGGTTGGGTTTTGTTTGTGTTTTCTTTTTGGGGTCTGCTATAGCATTACTGCTGCATGAAGTATGCCATCTAGTATTTTTGCTGTTGAACCATAAAGTTGAATATTACAGACTCTTTGGCAGTCATTCATGCTAGAATGGGAAGTCGCTCATCTGCAGATATGGTAATCATGTAATCCTCTGGATGTTTTCCCAGCAACCCTAGCCAGCATAGTCAAAGCTGAGGAATGCTAGGAATCGCAGTCTGGAGGGCTTCATGATTCCCACCTATGCTGTATACTATGTGTTCACTGAAGGGTAGATTTTAACTTCAAAAATAATAAAATAAATGTACAGCTAGATTGTAACTTTGCAGCTATCAAATTTTTAAAAAATCACATCTTTAATTGGATGTTATTTTTGCTATAAAGGTCTTCCATTTTTTTCTAAGAACTATTGTTGGGAGATAACAGTTCTTGCCTTTAACTAGGCGCTGACTTTTAAAAGGCCAGGGCATGTACTAGGATTGCATTGTCAGCTTTCTTTGAAAACCTTCATTCTTATTTGAAGAAGTTGCTATAATGCAATGTTTGCCTTACACCTGGAGAAAGTATCTTGGAGAATATCTCCTCTAGCTGTTGACTCAGCCACAGAGGGTATATGCATTTTTGAATTAGTGACAGCTAAAACAAGATTGTCTTCATGCATCAAAATATTTGACAACCAGCCATATTGCTCTTCTTCTCTGGTAGGATTTAGCCTTGTATCCTTAGCAGGGTTGTTATACAACTTCACACAAAAATATTTATTTCTACCACAATTTCCCAAAGGCCAAGTAATGCTCCTTCTTTTCTGTTTTCTGTTTCTTTTCTTTTTTGGCATACCATGCTGAGGTGACAGAATATTAATAAGGCAAACCAGAGTGTTTAAAATAGACTCCTCTGTGTGAGAAGATTTGCTAATGGTTACATTTCTTTTTTGGATGGTTCCTAACACAAATATATCCTAATATTTTTCTTATTTCAGCTTCAGCTGGTGTTCGGTGGATGATAGGAGTTACAGAAATAAATAAAGGATCAACTTATGGCAATCATGGTCATAAGGGAAAACGAAAGTGAAATCTCCAAAGACTGCTTCACACCCAAAGGGAACACACATGCCTGTTGGAAACTGTTGTGCATATCATTCTCCTTCAAACACGAAGATGAGGAAGACTAATGGAGATACAGCCATACATCTGCTGAAATCATACTCTTCTTTCTCCTTCGCTCCCCCACTCTTGTGTGGGACATTAGTCAATATTCTGGCCATGATTCTAGCATTTTCCCTATCTGGTTTTTCACAGGAAGTACCTGTTGAAAATTAAGG